>CM042256.1:33471369-35871369 GCA_023566225.1 Romanogobio albipinnatus
GAGAAAAAAAAGAACTACAAAATTCGACTACTTTACGGCATATATGTCACTTCCACCATCACCCCCACTTCCTTAAATTCGGACATGCGAGGGTTAGCCTATGTAAGCCTATGTCTAAACGGCGTGTACAAGTTTGGTAGGGGCTACATTCTTGCAAGTAAATACATAAGACGTACAAAATCATATTTTAGGATACCTAACATGTCTGTGATATTTGTTTATTTGTCTTGCCTCAAGCTATAATGCAAATCGATTTTTTCAAATTTGAAGATTCATCTATGGTAGCTTGATATTATATTGACGATATATGGTTATTACCTACCACTCAAACATTGAATTGAAGTATCATATAGATTCTGTTAAACGGTAACCAATAGACTAGACTACTATAATGACGCTGGCTTGTAAACGTGAGCATCGCGATCATTTGGCGTTTGAAAAAAAAAAAAAACCATGAAATTATATTCATATGACATGCTGAAACATATGCCACTGTACCTGGGATGAAGACATTTCACACGCGACACAAGCAGAACACCTGCATGTGAACTCTTCCTGCAGTCTTCAGGGCTATCATAGTTTTCATGGCAACTAATGCAAGTTTGATGCATCCCCTGATGTAGGATGACAGAGTTTACAGTAGTAGAGGACAATACTGTTTCCCAACTGTAGGGGGACCCAGAGAGCAAAACCTACCTAGTGCTGCTTTAAGCTCATAGCGTTTGATTATTTGTCCAATTGGTAACCTATAAATAGTGAAAAGCAGAGGACCCAGGACAGAACCTTGATGTACACCAGAACTGATGGATTTGGGGGATGATTTGTGCTTTATTATTTGAATTCTTTACTCACAACAACATTGTACTAAATTTGTATTTGTGTTTAGGAGATGTTCGAGAAAGATGATGACGCACCTCTACCTATGGAGGAAGCTAATACAGAGGAGGTAGTAATGCTTTTAAGCTACACAATCAAACACGATATTATAATGATTTAAAAATGCATATGTTCATCTTGCTCTTTGCTCATTATCATGTCTGAATGTTTTAAAATTATTATTTTGTAATTTTGCAGCAAGGTGATGCTAAAAACAAAACAAAAGTTTGGCAAAATAAGAATAAAGGTGCTAAAAAAGCTGGCAAATCCAAAAAGAAGAAACTGACTAAGAAGAAACCAGTCATCCAACAGCAAGCAAAGGTAGACAAGGCCAAACAGGCCAATGGCAACGTGGCAGGAAATGTAAGTAACCTAGAACATTTTTTTTTGTTTTTGGCTTTTGATGAAAATGACCTTCAGTTTTAGTCAACATACACTCCTGTTCAAAAGATTGAGATCAGTAAGTTTATTCGGTAAGAAATTAATACTTTTATTAATCAAGGATGCATTAAATTGATGCATATAATGTTACAAAATAAATATTTCTAATTTAAATAAATGCTTTTCTTTTTAACTGTCCAGTCATCAAAGAATCTTGAAAAAAATGTTTTCAACATTGATAATAATAAGAAATGTTTCTTGAGCATCAAATAGGCAAATTAGAATGATTTTTGAAGGATCATGTGACACTGAAGACTGGAGTTATGATGCTGAAAAATCAGCTTTGCCATCAAAGGGAAAAAATTACATTTTAAAATGTAATAAAATAGAAAACAGTTTTTCTTAACTCTAATAATATTTCACTACATGACTGTTTTTACTGTATTTGTTTTTATCAAATAAATGCAGCCTTGGTGAGCATAATAGACTTATTTAAAAAATATCCTGCCAGCCCCAAACTTTTGAATGGTAGTTTGTCTTATTCATTCATTTTAATCATCTAAGTTTTACTGTGGTGCACATTTTCTGTGATTATTGTTTAACAGAAAAAACTAATATTTTCATCCCATTGAATATGTTCATGTTTTCGTTCACAGGAAGTTGTTGCATCAAAAGAGGAAGAGGATGATCTCTCTGATAAAGGCAGTGAATCCGACGAAGCTGAGGGAAATAAGGACTCACCCAGCGAGAGAGATGAGGAGAGTGACAAGCAGAGTGACACTGAGTTGGATGAGATTGCGGGCGACGATGAGGAGGTATGTATTGTATCCCTTGGATGAGTGACTGCTGATGGTAGTTATTTCAGTGCAGCTTTCCATAACCAGCACATCTTTTATACAGGAATGGGAGGCCCTACAACAGAGCATTCAGCGTCGTGAAAGGGCACTATTGGAGACCAAGTCTAAGGTCACACACCCTGTCTACAGCCTGTACTTCCCTGAGGAGAAACAGGAGTGGTGGTGGCTCTACATCGCAGATAGGAAGGAGCAGACACTGGTGTCTATGCCAAATCATGTGTGCACACTCAAAGACACAGAGGAGGTGAGGCCACAACCTGTTTGTGCTCTATCACACTTTTTTTTGTTTTTCTTTTTTTTTTTGTTGAAAGGATGACATTGTGTTGCTCAGTGTTTTGACATTGTGTTGCTCAGTGTTTGACAGTCATAGAATTTTAGTATACCGAGGCTTTTTGTGCCTGGAAGTGTCTCGATTTATTTAAGTCATGGAATTTTGTGGAAAATGTGCTCTAAAATATATATATGTGCTAGATATTCTTATGTAGAGGTTATGTAAAACGTGTGTGTGTGTGTGTGTGTGCGTGTGTGTGTGCGTGCGCGCGTGTGTGTGTGCGCGCGTGTGTATGTGTGTGCGTGTATATAATGACCCTGGACCACAAAACCAGTTGCACGGGTGTATTTGTGGCAATAGCCAACAATACATTGTACGGGTCGATTTTTCTTTTATGCCAAAAATCATTAGGATATTAAGTAAATATCATGTTCCATGAAGATATTTTATTAATTTTCTTTTTATGGTTGAAATTTTTCCAACAGAAATGTATTATTAGTAGTAATATGCATTGCTAAGGACTTCATTTGGACAACTTTAAATGCGATTTTTCTCAATATTTAGATTTTTTTTGCACCCTCAGATTGCAGCTTTTCAAATGGTCGTATCTCGGGCAAATATTGTCCTATCCTAACGAACCATACATCAATGGAAATCTTTATTTATTCATTTATAAAGCTAAAAAATAAAATAAAAATAATAATATACATTATATATATGACCTTCAGTTTATATATATATATATATTTTACATTTTAGTGCTTCAACTCAAACTTAATTTAACACTTCTCATTTTTGTTTAGTTTAATTTCTTCGTCTAATATTTAGATATTTAAATTTTATTTCAATTAACCAAAATGTTTTCAATACTTTTATTTTTTAGTTAACTATAATAACCTGAAGTGAATGGTACACAAAATGTTCATTAGCGAATCATCAGTCTGAATCAGAATGATTTTTAAAAATCCTTTTCCACTAATCATAATTGGCTGGTCATGGAAAGTTGTTAATGAAAGTGGGAACCCCAAAATCTCTTTATTGTTCTAATTAGTTCATAATTGTGGCAGTAGGTTGTGTCATTCTAGGATTGTGCACTTCCATTTGGAGCGAAGCAAGATTTTCAGTCAGCTTATTAGGTGTTTTTTTTGTTTGTTGCAAGTCTTATAATAGGAAAACCCAGGCATTCAGAACCGGAATACATAATGGCAAAAACAAATCACTAAAATAATTGCAATATGGTGTGCTATCATTATAATATAATAAAATGGAAGAATAATAGAATGAGTGAGTGTTTTACTGTGTGTGTGTGTGTGTGTGTGTGTGTGTGTGTGACTGGCTGAATGGCACTAGCTGCAGAGAGTCTCCTGCGCAGCAGTTTTCCCCATAGCCTGTTGCCAGGCAACCTCCATACTGCAGTCTCTGTCTGGCTGCAGGAAAGCCAGATGCCTGTCATAATTCTGTCTGACATAGTGAGTGCTTCCTCTTTGCGAGGAGCATGAGAATGCAAGGATGTAAACAAAAGGGTCATAAATCACCCTATATCTCCCAATTACTCCTCTATATTTGATTTTGCTGAGTTGTGTAAAGTGACCAATGATTATGTTAACTTCCTGTTTGCCTCAGGTTGAACTGAAATTCCCCGCTCCATCCAAAACCGGAAACTATCAATATTCCGTGATTCTCAGATCAGATTCATTCATGGGATTAGATCAGGTCAAGCCACTCAAGGTCAGGTTTTTTTTTCTTCTTTTCATTCTCTCTTCTTTAGAAATGCTTTCTTATTTGTTAAATAATTTTTGTTAAATATTTGATAAAGTATTTTATGCAAAAATATGCACACACACTAGAGTCTGTAAGATTTAAGTTTATTTTTTATTTTTTATAATTCTCTTAAATAATTTCATATAAATGGTTTCTTTTGAATATATTTTTAATGTAATTGTGTGATGGGAAAGCTGAATTTTCTGCAGTCATCACTCCAGTTTATCAATGTTCATTTATTTACTACTATCTTTGTTTCGTTTTAGCTGGAGGTTCACGAGGCGAAGGCCATGTTGGATAACCACCCACAGTGGGATATCCCAGAAACTGAGGAAGAGGAGGATGACCCAGAGGACAGTGATGGCATTGAGGAGTCTGAGGAAGACGAAGAAGACAACGACTAAACCAGTCATTTCATGCAAACTTGAGCACAGCTCATATACCCATGTGCCCACTCATGCGCACACACACACACAGACACGCTCCCACACACTCACATAGCTCCAGACCATTGCCGTCTTCTGGGCCGCCACACACCAGAGGCAAACGGGAGACAAGGACGTTTACGCCCCATCTTCCTGTTTAAAACACTCATGAATCACAAATCTGTCTGAACCTTTTTATTTCGCCAATCAAAATAAGACTTAAGGAACTGTTGGTTATCTTTCCCTGCGTTCATCCAGTCATTATCGGTGAGCTGTCACAGTGGTTATTTGTGGGGTCCAGCTGTGTTTCAGATTCCTCTCCACTTGACGAAAAAGATGTCTGACCAACCAATGCGTCGGAAAAAAATAAAAACCGGAGTTCCGCTGAAAAATCACACACCTCATGACTGTCATTTTTCAATGTCACCGTTTATGCTTCAAGGGTGTTTTCTACCTTATCATTTCGTAGTTTATTAGATATCAGATTTACCAGGTGTTTCCAATTTTACAAGGCTGTGTGAAGTGTAATCTGGAGTGAGCACAAGGACATGGTGCGCTCAGAGCTGTTTGGGCGGGAATTATGGGGGAAGGGGCCGCACTGCTGTGGGTTGCATCTCAAATTGTTCTCCATTGTCATGAAGTGTGGAAATTCAATACATTTATAAATCTCACTCATCTTAACTACTACCAGCTTCTCGTCACAAGCGCAGGTTGTCTCAGCCTCACAAAAATGACTGCAGACATTCCACAGCCAGGTCTACTGTTCAGTCCTGATTTAACTTTTAATGTTGCTTTACCTAGAACTATTATCCCGCTGTTTCACAAATAAGAAGGTAGATATCAGACTGATTTCATGCCACTGTGTATTAACATGGCCTAATTTCTTTTAAACTCCAAAATTCAAGTTTTTGAATATTGAAATGTTAATTTTTTTTTCCCCCTTATATATTTATCCCACTGACTTTTTGAACTGGAAACAGAAAATTCCCCACTGTTGCAGACTGCAGTTGTTACAAAGAGCCTATGTTTCAATCGTGAATGTACACAGGTCTTTTCCCATCAATCTGTTGGTCATAAGTGCAGTGAAAGACAGTTGGGTGGAGTTTAAACCAAAAAGAAATGATTGAATGACTTCAGGACTTTTGGTATCCCATGGATCTGTATCCGTCAATTATAAATAGTTTAGCTTGATTTTTTTTAATTTATAAATATATAATTGTTTTACATTCCACTCATCAAATATGAATGCCTTATTCAATGTATAGAATTTTAAGTGGCCACAAATATTGCAAATGCTTTGTGATGCAAAAACACCAATATGAGTGATGGGAATATTTGAGGGTCAGTGTTTATTTCTGTAAGTTTTTCTTGTTTTGTTTTTGTGCGTGGAGGGAAAGCAACAGGGCTTAAAATTAAGGGGTAGATTTGACATTTTTTGGATATGATTATTTTAGTTCCATTTAAATGTTTATTTTGCACCAGTGGAAGGTCTGACAGCTTATTGGAAGTGCTGATTTAGTGGTTGTGAAAATGCTAGTCTGGTCCGTTTATTTATCAATCAGTGGGAGAGGGTATGTTGACTGATATGAAATTATTTGAAATGTAGAAATGCGTATGAAATGATAATCTCTCCATTTATTGTTAATTTCCTTTTTTTTTTTTTTTTTTTTTTTAAATTCATGAATTTATGACAGGAAATTGGATTTTCTTGTTTGTTCCCAATAGCTAATGTATTTTATAGTTACGTTTGGAAAATTGCAAACATCTGTCGAAAGTTATTTTACTTATTTCCCCTTGCGTTCATTAGCATAAACACAATGTAATCTTTATTGATATGGGGAAAGTGTCATATTCTGGCTGCATGTAACACACACACACACACACGCACACACACACTCACAACCAATTTTATAAAATGACAAAGGTTTTACAGATAAATGGACATTTTAGTATTATAGCTCCAAAAAGATTGTAGCCTCAGAAAACATGCTGTGACTGAAGCGCACAGATTATGTCTCCGCATACACACACACACACACACACACACACACACACACAGAGAGAAACTCACCGGCCAGAAAAAGGGGTGATTGCCTAGTAAACAGTATCTGCCACTTTTGTTTACAAGAAAACTGTCATTGTAAATGGAAAATATATATTATTTGTATTTAAATAAAATAACTTTTTAAATGATTTTCTTTTTGATTACACATGATTGAACACAAGCTTTGAGATGAATGGAATACATGGTTTTATAGACTAAGAATTTACTAGACTGAGCTTTATTTGTCTTAAGGTACTTAGGGGCCCTTTGGAGGTTTTTTCTTCATTTTTCATGACATTTTCATAAACATTTTAAAGAAATGTTTGCTAATGATTTGTTAAAATATTATACAAAAGACAATGAAAGTTACTTTAAAGTGCTAAAAATCCTGCTTTTTCAATAGTGAGGGCCCCTGGGTGAGCTGAGAGTGGGGTCCCTCTGTGAAGTCTACATCAGCATCCCAACACACTCTTCGTCCATCGTCTATATGAGTTTCATGTATGTATATATATTTATGATTTTTCTATAGGCTATAAGGGTCTACACAGTCAAATTTAATTAAGTCGAATCATTTGAATTAAAAGAAAACCATATGCTCTTAAATGTCTAAATGTTGTTGAATATTGAAAGCAGCATCTCACAATTTGCACCCTCTTTTTTATCCTGGGAGTAAATATTTTCCTGAATAATTTGTATTCATCGACTTTTTTCGACGTTTATATAACCTATATAGATTTTTCCGTTATAAGGAATTAAATGGCTATTAAACTAGTTAAAGTCAAGTGTGGTGCTAGTCAAAACTCCACGCGCTGACACGTCATTTTATTATTATTGATTTAAAAAAACGAATGAGGAATGACTAGCTTTACCGAATAGATAGGCAATAACAAGGCTATTCGCTCATATGCTTTTGATATTTAAACTGATTTTCGTGATAAGATAGGCTTTGTAAGTAGCTAGCCTATTAAATGCGCCGTATTTTGCTAATTTTTTATTATCATGAAACATATAGGCTATGGCTTTATAAGTGTAGCATATTTCCTCAGTGCCAAACAAACACCAGTGTTCGTCCCACTGACCTTGTGTGGCTTCCCGAACAGGTTGCGATACATATTCAACACCCAAATCCAACATATGAATTTTTTTTTCTCCCCCCCCACCAGCTTGAGTAGCCTAAATGACCTCAAAGAAGTGACTTTACATTTTCAAAATATAAAATAAACAAATATATAATTAAAGACGTATAATCAACTCAACAACAATACATGAAAGACACATCTAAAGAAATTTGAGCAAGATTTTTTTAAAATCAGATTCTCTCAACACTCCAAATCAGTGATTATTTAATTAATTTTACATTATAGCCTACCTGTAGCCTACAGCTGAATGCGGGTTGTAAGACGGCTGGTTGGTAAAATTAGCCGATTTAGCTTACTGTAATTTTAAATAAAAATGGCATTGAACTTATTAAAAAACAACTATGTTGTATTTATGTAGGCTTGTTTAAAAAAGGAAACTAATACATTTATTTGTGGGCTTGTGCAGTGACAGTTGTTGATGCAACATATTTTAATCAAATGCACTGCGTCTGCTGTATTTTCTTACCTATGAGTCTGTTGACAATATAAAAACAACTGTTAAAAATCTACAATTCATAACGTTGAACAATGCTTTATTAGCGAAAATAACCGGATCGGAAACACTGTTTAAAATAGCTCACAATCCTCCACGGAATTTCACAAACAAGCTTCATGTGGGTTCAAGTGGGTTTGTTCCAAACCCCAAGAACCGGAGAGATTTCCAGCTCCATACACACACATGAAGTATTTATGCAATAGATTTTGGGATACAGTCGGATATCCTGTGTGGGTGTTTTAGGCTACTCTACATCGTTTTGCATACCTAGGCGAAATATATAAACGTTTCACCATACGCCCCGGTGCCTTGCCATTTAATTAGATCCCCGGGGTGCGGATCAGTTTGGCACCTCGTCTGCGTGCAAGCGAAACCGGCTGTTTTTTTTTTTTTTTTTTGCCGGAGCCCTGGCCGCGGTCCTCGCGCGAATTCACTTCTGCACCGGCGGCGCGGGAAGAAAATCGAGCCCGCAGTCCAGCTGCTGCTGTTAGGGTAAAGTGTTCTGCACGACTCGGACAGACGACAACCTAAGCGTTGCAGCCGCCGACAAGCAGAGGTAAATCATTTCGGCATTTGCTGCTTTTTCCAAGCGGATCTTTGCTGTTGTCAGTGTCATTCGAGACGCCAAGTTCATCGACGCAAATATGAAATGGTCACTGCGATGTCGTCTGACTGCATGGTGTTTAATTGACATTATAGACTAATAACTTACTGTTCATTACATATCTGTCTGTTTATGAGAGGAGCTTGAGATAAGATTGTACTTACGGATATCACTGAGATCTACGTTGGTAGTGGTAGGTATAAGTCTTTAACAGTTTATCAGTAACAAACTGATGATTTGAATGACGTCTTTGAATATTTGCAACTTTGAATCTGCAGAATAGCAAATGTAGCTATTTATTTATTTATTTCTAATAATACTAAGAAATAGCATATGTTAGAAAATATTACATTATATTTCATCTGAAGATCACCCACAGGAAAGAAAATTCAGAGATGAGATAATGTCTCAACTGTTTATCCTGCAGCAATGGAGAATGGAGAAAAATGCTTTTAAAATCTCATGCTTTCCAGATTATCTGCAGAGAAAATGCAATCTCAGCAATCGCACAAGAGTTTCAGAAGAGATCTCAGCAATGTCTCACACTGTGCTCGGAACTGGCAAATACTGATTAAAAGCCAGAGATTTTGATATGAACTCAAAGATTTTCCATGTATCCACATTACTTGTATAATTCAATGTTAAATAAGTGTCATTTGTGTCTGTTTTTATTTATCCTAAAGGTTAGGAAACATCTGAGGCGAAGTTGATACTTTAATGAAACATTACTGAGATCTCTGTTATCTAAGTCTCCTGATTTATGAAGAAGCAACCTCTGAGTAATAAACATTTCCTCTGGGTAGGGTTGTTTATGTGTTTTACTCCGCTGGGACATCCTATCTGCCCCACCTGTGCTGGCTGGCTCTTGTTTTGCTGGCAATTTCCCTTAAGTACCAAAGGCCTGCAGTGCATCTCAGCCTTGGGGCAATAGTGAGATTTGTGAATAAGAAAGCTGGTAAACTACATTTTGCAGAATTCGTTTTGTTGTTGCTGTGTATTGTCAGAGCCAACTTTGTAGTCATCATTTTGGAATAATTAATAATCCCCCTGTAAAGTTTTTTTTGGGGGGGGGGGGGGGGGGGGGGGGTTTGAACTTCAGGGATTAAGTACGCCTGAAATGTCTCCTGTGAAGGTCCCTTTCCCCCTTGACACCCCCACAGACATACACAATGCAGTGGTGTGTGTATTAACAGACCCTCAGGCACTGTGTCAGAGTGAATAAGTGGATACACACATTCTTTATTATTGAACCAAATAAGCCACTAGAGATGGACTGTGTGAAAGTGTGTTTGGTTACAAGGTTAGAAAAACATGCTGGAGCTCTTCAGGGTCATGCAAAAACAGCCCTGCCCTTTTACAGTTTATGGTATGTTCTATGTGAGGAAATACCACTGCATGATAGATAAATAATTTTCTGTTGACCTTCTGTTGAGGCATCAGAGATATCAGCAGGAGACTGTAGAGCGCCACAAATGGTACTTTAAAATTCACCCTTGTTCCTGGTCTGAAAATGGACCTGAAATAAGACTTGATTGTGGAGTAATTGGCCCAAAAGTGGCTAATCTTTTTTTGTTGTGGAGTAGACAGAGTACCTTTCCAAGTGCCGATATGAGCTCTGCAATTTTCTGAAGTGATTCTTGAGAGTATGATTCGTAGGATTGAGATTTAGCTGGGTGAAATTTCAAGGTCATTTAGTTGATCCTCACCATGAACTCCCTTATTTTTATGTTTTTACAAGACCTTCCCCACATCGCTTGTCCATTCATTACCATTGTTAGACCCTCCCCGATTCTGATAGCGCTACTTTCCCAGTTACCTATTTCTTATGTGGCTTTCTTCTAAATCTTGCCTTTTGCCCCATGGCTCCACCTCCTAGTTTTAACTGAAATATTCAAATATACACTATAGACAAAAGTATTGGGACACCCCTACAAATCATTGATTTGGTTCCAATCACTTCCATGGCCACAGGTGTATAAAATCAAGCACCATGCAGACTGCTTTAAAAACATTTGTGAAAAAATGCTCTGAGGAGCTCAGTGAATTCAAGCGTGATAGGTTGCCAGAAATTGCCACCTGTGCAATATGTCCATTCGTGAAATTTCCTCACTACTAAATATTCCACAGTCAACTGTTAGTGGTATTATAGCAAAGTGGAAGCAATTGGGAACAACTGCAACTCAGCCATGAAGTGGTAGGCCACGTAAAATCACAGAGCGGGGTCAGCGCATGCCGAGGCGCACAGTGCGCAAAAGTCGCTAACTTTCTGTCAATAGCTACAGACCTCCAAACTTCGTGTGGCCTTCAGATTAGCTCAAGAACAGTGCATAGAGAGCTTCATGGAATGGGTTCCATGGAGCAGCTGCATCCAAGCCTTACATCACTAAGTACAATGCAAAGCCTCGGAGGCAGTGCTGTAAAGCACGCCTCCACTGGACTCTAGAGCAGTGGAGACGTGTTCTCTGGAGTGACGAATCACACATCTCTGTCTGGCGATCTGCTGGATGAGTCTGGGTTTGGCGGTTGCCAGGAGAACGGTACTTGCCTGACTGCGTTGTGCCAAGTGTAAAGTTTGGTTGAGGGGGTATTGTGGTGTTCCTTAGTTCCAGTGAAAGGAACTCTTAATGCTTCAGCATACAAAGACATTTTGGGCAATCTCATGCTCCCAACTTTGTGGGAACTGTCTGGGGATGGCCCCTTCCTGTTCCAACATGACTGCGCACCCAAGGTCCATAACGACATGGATGAGCGAGTTTGATGTGGAGGAAACTTGACTGGCCTGCACAGAGTCCTGACCTCAACCCAATAGAACATCTTTGGGATGAATTAGAGTGGAGACCATGCCTTCTCGTCCAACATCAGTGCCTGACCTCACAAACCCACTTCTTCAAGAATGGTCAACAATTCCCATAAACACATTCCTAAACCTTGTGGAAAGCCTTCCCTGAAGAGTTGAAGCTTTTATAGCTGCGAAGGGTGGGACAACTCCATATTAAACCCTACAGATTAACAATGGGATGTCATTAAAGTTCATGTGCATGTAAAGGCAGGCGTCCCAAAACTTTTGGCAATATAGTTTATGTCTCCTATTGTGGAAACGCATACTGTAAACCTGAAGGAACGTGAATTTGAATATTTCTCAGTGAATTTCATCCATAATGAAATTCAGTCTTCTTGTTTTGATGACTACGCAAAGTAACAATGATAGTCAGAGCTCCGCAGTCCTCACGGTCAAAAAGAAGGGTTATTTACATTTTTTGTTAAGGTTTTGTTGGTTGTGTTTATCACAAGCTCTCAATCTATAGACTTTTTTTGCATTTCAAATTTAATTTTTAATGCTTTTTAAGGTGCACTAATATGTTATGTTATACATATTGAAAATTACACAACCGTTCAAAAGTCTGGGGTCAGATGTTTTAATGTTTTTAAAAGAAGTCTTTGGCATTTATTTGATAAAAAACAGTAATATTGTGAAATATTATTACAATTTAGAATAACTGTTTTAAAATATTTTAAAATGTAATTTTTCTTTTCATGATGGCAAAGCTACATTTTCAGCATCATAATCCAGTCTTCAGGGTCACATGACCCTTCAGAAATCATTCTAATATGCTGATTTGGTGCCCAAGAAACATTTCTTATTATTATCACAAAAGTTGCTTAATATTTTTGTGAAAAATTCAAAAGAACAGCATTAATTTGAAATAGTTTTGATTGTCTCTTTTGGACAATTGCTGAATAAAAGTATTAATTTCTTTTTTTTTAAATGCTTACTGACCCCAAACTTTTGAACAATAGTCATGATAAGTGTATTATAATTCTATTTTAATAAGTATTTTCATGCAATGGCCGATATTAGAATTGTATTATATTTTGTCAAAAAAAAAAGAAAATCGATCATTGTAAATACTATACGTGAATTTAAGCATCACCACATGATAATTTACAGTATGAAAAATGCTCATATTCATTTTAAGATTTGATTGCATTTAACAGTGTTAGTTAATATTTAATTATTAAATGAACGTTAAGTGAGCATTAGATGATGCAAAGGTAATCTAAATGTAAAAATAGGGGAATTAAGCATAAAATTAACAATAAAAAAAAGGCCAATATTGTTTCCCAGCATGTAATCTCAACATGTCAACCCCTCAATGTAAATTAAAACGGCTTTTTTTTAGGCCACTGATATGTCTAGAGTTTTAATTTGTGTTTGTCATGATTTTAAACATATTTTACATTTCTTTTAATTTTTTTTAACAATTACAAAATTACTGAGTGCACCTTTAAACGTTTTAACATTCCAGAATTATAATTGTGTGTGTGTGTGTGTGTGTGTGTGTGTGTGTGTGTGTGTGTGTGGTGAATCAAGAGTCAGTTAGTATTTGTCCTGGGCACAAGTGAATTTTAATGTTTAAATTCTGAATGTGTCTGTGTCTCTGATTCTGTCTTTTGCTGCTAAAGTAATTTCTCAAGGGGAGGCTAAGCCTCTCTCAGCCTACAGAGCACAAGGGCAAATACGAATAAATATGATAAAATATGGATGAATGCTAATAAAGCACTGGCCTAGTGTGGCCCTCACTAAAAGGATTATCTGGAAGGGCAGACATTATTACAGGGGCAGCTGCGGTCTGCCTTGAGAGCAAAGCATGCAAACTTCTGCATCCAGATTACTCATCTCAGTTTAATTTATTATATAACAACTAAGCGGGGATAAGGGTTCAGGTTTGACTTTTGTGGTAGTGAAACCTAGCTCTCTTTTGCACTGATTTGTTGTGCTGATGGCTAAGGTAGTATCGAGTGTAATCCGGCTGTCAGGGTGTAATATGACTGGGTCCTGTTACTCTCATTAAACTGAACGCTTCATTATTAGTGATTACTTCAACCCCCTGGTAAACTGACTTACATCACCCATCGGTCACTGTTTACAACCCTTTGTTACACTAGTGTTTCCCTGGAGTTATCTCACCTACAAAATATTCAAAGACCAACCACATTGATTTGGTTGTTAAATTAAAAGAAAAAAAGTCTGTGCACTCCATACAATTTAAACATGTACTTCAAACATGCAATACCGTGTAATACTCTTATCAAATGCTGCAATCCTTACTTGCTTACCTTACAAATTTAGCAGTGATTTGACTTTTTACGATAATTACAAAGATAATTATGTTAGCGAATACATGTATCAAAAACGCCACAAAGGGTACCCGTAAAATATGAATTCATGAAAACTAGGTTGGTTCATTTTATGATTCTGTTGGACAGAAAAACCTGATGTGCCACAAATTTGAATGCTTTAAATGCTTAGATTTCCTCTTAAGATAGTAAAGAAATGGCTCCAAGGACGCTTAAATTAGAAATTAAAAGACAGGAAGAAGCAGAGGAAGGGACTTTTACTTTTTTTTGTCTTGTGTGGTGAAATGTCATCTATTCTCATCCAGTCCAATTTTTCCTAACAATAGCTCTACTGTTTGGCACAGTTGGCTAATTTGCATCTCATTTTTATTATGATTACTTGTCTTTTGGTCAGTAGAAGTCATTGCGTTTTTTAAACCCAAATTCAACATCTGATTTTCATGATGCACATTTTGCTTTGACGCTGAGAGGGATGGAAATGGTTTATTTGTGGTTATAAAGGACTGGAATCTGAGGACTGAAAGGAGTTCTGAAAAAAGGAATTCTGGTGGTGAAGCTTAAAGGGATTGTGCTCCAAAAAGTGAAAATTCTGTCATCATTTACACAACCTCATGTCGTTACAAACCTGTATTACTTCAGCCTTCTGCTAAAAAACATATTTTGAAAAATGTTGGTATCCAAAAAGTTTAGGTTCCTATTGACTTGCCAAACAATAGAAGCCAATGGGAATCACAACTGTTTGTAACAACATTCTTCATAATATATTCTTTTGTGTTACACAGAAGAAAGTCATATAGAATTTGAATGACACGAGGGTGAGTAAATTATGACAGAATTTACATTTTTGGGTGAACTATACCTTTAAGTCAGGTTGGGTACTTTGAGGGATGCACTCTCTTTAGTTGGTTTTATGGTCTAAATGATATCCCTTTGAAAATGGCCTTTGTTGCAGTTGTTTAAGTTTCTGATAGATAAAGCACAGAACATGAAATATGATCTTGGGGTGAATTCCGGTTGATTTGGACACTTTTTGCCATTGAGATGAGAAAAAGTGTCCCAATCAACCTCAAATTACCCTATATGACTGACTTGGTGCAGTAAGTGACTTCATTCCTCATGGGAAATGTAACTTTGCAGTGGAGAAACTCATGCACATTACACGTGTAGTTTGATCAGTTTCCTGTAGTGTGTGTGTTTGTTTGTGTCCTGGTAAACCCTACGACCAAATGTTCCCACAAATATAGTAACACCAGAAATGTTTGACCTTTGGGGACTTTTTTTTGGTCCCCATGAAGAAAACAACTTATAATATAAATCTTACTAAATTATGTTTTTTTCTTTTAAATGTAAAAATGCAGAATGCTTTATGTAAGGGTTGTGCTTAGGGCTAGGGTTAGGGGATAGAATATATAGTTTGTATAGTATAAAAATCATTATGTCTACGGAAAGTCCCTATAAAACAGGAAAACCCAATGTGTGTGTGCATGTTTTTCTATCCTGGTGGGGACTTCAATCTGAATGCACACTTACTCATGGGGACTCGTGTCACTGTCGGGGGCTAAATTGAGGTCCTCATGAAGAAATAAGCTTATAAATCATACATAATGAGTTTTTTTTGGAAAATGTCAAAATGCAGAAAGTTTTGTGTGATGGGTAGGTTTAGGGGTAGGGTTAGTGTAAGGGAATATAATAGAATATACTGTATAAAAACCATTACGTCCATGGAGAGTCCCCTCAAAGATGGTGAACCAGATGTGTGTGTGATGTCCTGACCACTTTGGGTCATCTTTACTTTGACGTTGTATTGCATCACCAATCTGAGGAATGGCTGCCAAGATATATTCCTTTGCCAGAAAAAGCACTTGGTCTGTTTTCTTTTTTATTATTGCACTGACAGACATGCCTTGAAGCTTGATGTTGCCCAAAAGTTTCTTGGATCACCTTGATGCAAATGCTTTTCTGCATTTTCTTCCAAGTTAATGAGGCCTGTTTACACCCAGAGGAAAACTGAAGAAGCACAACACTATATTCGCACCAAAAGCAAAGCGCAAACTTCTTTGATGCTAAATATATAACCATACAATATATAGCAACAAACCCCACATTTTTTCCTATAAGTATAAATGCACATTAAACACTTTTACATTTAGTCAAGAATTACTTGTCATGATATCAGTAGTTTTTGTTCGGCTTATTTTTTCTGTTGCCATTATGTATTTTTCATTGTACTCTGAGACAAGATTGCTCCACTGACAGCTGTCTATCCAGAAAACCGTTTTGAAAACCGTTTTAAAAACCGTTAAAAAAATTCTCAGTGTTAATATAATCAGTTTATTAATTGAGAATGAGATGCCAATGACGTAGCCTGCTTTTTCCATTCCTCTCCTCAGAGAGTGAAGGAAGCCATTTAACATGTATTGGTCATTTTGTTTACATTAGATGTTAGACAATGAGTTGATGCACACTAGTCTAATGCTCTAAATGATGTGTGTTTGTGTCTCCCAGTGTAATGTTTTGGTCGATGCGTGAGTCGCTGTGGGAATGAGACTGCGTGGCAGGGATTTGGAGGATTCCACCGTCTCCTGGATACCAAGCGTCCTGGGTGTGCAGAGCGTCAGGCTCCGCCTTCGCCTTGATCGCCGCGACGACAGGGGGAGGGGCTTTTGGCAACTGGTTGACCTGGGAGAGGAAGCGCAGAGTGGGCAGCGGATACGTGATAGGACACCTCCCACTTGTTCACAAAGTAAGACATTCATTCATGATAATTACAGTTCAACAGCACATATTTAATCCATTTATGATCTTGAATGGCCAAGGTGTTGTTTGAAATAACAAAAAACTTTATGTGGATGACTAGGAGTTATACTAGTTGTTATGATCCCTCTTGATGCTGTTTCCTCACTTCCTGTTCATGAATAAAAAGGTCAGTTTTTCATTGTATAAAATGCTATATATGCATATATATGCATACAGAGACCTGTTTGTGTAATCCTCAGGGTCTTGCCATCATTAATAGGGATTTAGATGGTTCACCAGCTGGTGAAAAGGAGAGCAAAGATATGAGAGAAGAAAAATACAGTATTAGAGAGGAGAAGATAGACAGAAAGAATTGAAGAGTGAGAAGATCCTCCGTTCATTACATTGGGCCCTGGGATTTTTTGCGCTGCTTGGCTCCAAAAAGATTAATGGAGATTAATGTGTCATTCTTAATTATTGCAGTCCCATGTTCTCATGCTGTGTGAAGAAAGATGACAGATGTTACTCCATTTTTTTTTCTTCTTTTTTTAATAGTTGCTTTTTTCGGGGTGAAATAGTATACAGTGCTGTACTTGTCTAACACACACACACTAATTTTTGGTGTTATTTTTTTAGGTTTCAATCACATTCACAGTCTTCAGTATCAGGCTTCCCCTTGTCTGTTGCTATGGCAACTTGCCATGTATGAAGTAAATAACTTATTGCTGTTGTTTGTAAGGGACGCATCAATTTATTTATTTTCTTTCTTTACAAAACCCCTCCTCTATGTTAGGCGTTGGCTAGAGGACTTGGCAAACAATGCTTGATTTTTCTTTTGTTATTTTGGTTTGAGTTAGTAGATTTGTTGACATTTTGTGAACATTATAAAATGCTGTGGCAATAATGTGAATAATGATAGAAAATCGTTTATTTCAAATCATGCTCTGGTACTCTCTGACATTATGCATGCTACATTTGTCATGGTGAATACATTTTTTAAAATCCAAAACCTTTTAAACTAAGGTCATGTACCGTGCTTCCTCTCCTTCTCTCCATTTACATGAACATACACTCACACAGTAGTTGTCCCTCATCTGCAGTGTTAATGGGTTTGAGATGATTGAGTTGCCCTAAAGATGAATCCATGACTTTAATTAACTTTTGATTTATTGGCCTCTGTATTCCAGGCATAATTAGAAATTAAATATAGTGATCAGCTGGATGGGTGAATGGCGCCCGACTCTGTCAGGCTGTGAAATGGGCTGTCTAAATGTATTTCACAGAGTGCAGTGTCCAATGAGACAGCCGCGAATGTCCCCTTTCTGAGTTTCACTGCTTTTCAATTGATGGGTTTTGGTGATATGGCAAATAATAAAACAATATTTAGGGGCCTTTTACATGACACGGTTTTCAGCAAAAAGTGGATTTTTTTGGGCAGTTCATTTATATGACAACAGCGTTTCGGGGCCTGAAATTGCTAAGTTTTGAAAACGTGTTTCAAAGTGCAAGTTTTTGGAAACGATACTGTTATCATCTTTGTGTAAACCACAAAACGCCAATTTGTGAAAACAAAAGTGCATAGTGTTTATTTATAATAAAAAGTGACATTGCCAACTACTGGCCTGGCATGATGCTACAGTGTTTTTAGTCGTTTTTGCTGGTCCGTGTGAACAGGGATCGTTTTGACAACATTGTCATCTGTGCGTTAAAAAAATGCAAAGGAAAATCTTTTCAGTTTTTAGTACACTTTAGTACACTTTGTTGTGTAAACGTATCCTTAGTCTAGTGTTTATGCCTGGTGTTTGTAAATTACACTTTTGCTGTTGTTTATACAAAGTGATCTTATGAAAAAATGTCTTATTATTTATTTCCTATCTAGCCTGTCACATTAATTATTTAATTATGCAATAATATGCAAATATTGTTTATTAATATTAATAATATTATTTTATTTATAATACATTTATTACATTATCAGTAGTGTGCGATGGTGTTTTAAAATGAGAAGGCAAAGTCCTTTTATATATCAAATGTAAATGTATGCCCCTGTTACACTTAATTTTTTTGTGGTTAAATAAACATAAAGACCAAATACATCTTTTTTACACTATGTAATGTACTATTTATTAAAACCAAGTGTAAATTTTGTCAACTTAATGTTTAACGCATTTTTACATTTATTCCAAAACAATATATTTTATTTGTGAACTAATGTTCAGCTTTTCTTTTTAAATAATTTATTTTCATCAGTCATCAAGCTTGTAAACACTTTAATTTCGACAAGCTGATTGCTCACTAAAAACCCCATTGTCATCATGTATTTTTAAGTCACTTGAATTTTGATTTTGACGTGACATAAAGAGGTAAAATGGAGTTGTTTACTTATCGTTAACGCCATCATTATCATTTGCCGATTCCAGAATGCGCATGAAAACGAGGCGGGATCGCACAAACCAATCATATCCAATCATATCCAATCACAGCACGATGGAGACATTGCCTCCTCTCACGTGACTTTCCCCCATTCATTCTCAATTAACCCACACTAAACCCACCGCATGCATTAGTGGGTCTGTTTTAAGTCAATGTCGCTGTTGGCCAGTGTTACTTTAGAAAAAGAGTGACTTTTACACTTTTTAATGTCATATCTTGTAATATTTGCGATGGTTTATTCTATATTTCATTCTATATTTTATATATTTCTATTTTTTTGTTTGTTGAGGAGACACTGCCTCCCTTGCCACACTAGATGAAAAGCCCCTGATATATATACCGATCAGGCATAACATTATGACCACCTTCCTAATATTGTGTTGTTCCCCCTTTTGCTGCCAAAACAGCCCTGACCATTAAGGCACTAGACCCCTAAAGGTGTGCTGTGGTATCTGGCACCAAGATGTTAGCAGCAGATCCTTTAAGTCCTGTAAGTTGCGAGGTGGGGCCTCCATGGATTGGACTTGTTTGTTCAGCACATCCCACAGATGCTCGATTGGATTGAGATCTGGGGAATTCGGAGGCCAAGTCAACACCTCAAACTCCTTAAACCATTCTTGCACCATTTTTGCTTTGTGGCAGGGCGCATTATCCTGCTGAAAGTGGCCACAGGCACCAGAGAATACCGTTTCCATGAAAGGGTGTACATGGTCTGCAAAAATGCTTAGGTAGGTGGTACGTGTCAAAGTAACATCCACATGGTTTGCAGGACCCAAGTTTTCCCAGCAGAACATTGCCCAAAGCATCACACTGCCTCCTCCGGCTTGCCTTCTTCCCATAGTGAATCCTGGTGTGTTCCCCAGGTAAACGACGCACACGAACCTGGCCATCCACGTGATGCCTTGGCCGCCCATGACCCTGTCGCCATTTCACCACTCTTCCTTCCTTGGACCACTTTTGTGTTGGGTCACCATTTGGTTTTATAGTGTTAAATGGGTTCTAAATCAAACCACTGCTCAGATTTGGTTTTGTGAATAATTTGGGTTTCTAGCACAGTTTCCATGAGTTTGCTCATTGTTTTTGGTTTGTTTCCTCTTAGTGGCCAGCAAGACGGCTCCCTAGAAACCACTGTCTTTCAGCCATGGGAGCGGATGTGATTTCTGTGATAGCAGCTAGTGCTCTGAGTGCCAGCAAGATTCTTTATAAGTCGCAAAGATAATAACCTTTCTTTCTTTCTTTCTTTCTTTCTTTCTTTCTTTCTTTCTTTCTTTCTTTCTTTCTTTCTTTTTCTTTCTTTCTTTCTTTCTTCTATTATCTTTGCATTGGCAAATGCTGTTGTCATAGCAACCCACATAGATTATTGATCTTGCTGATGACCTATTTGATTTTGTGTATGTCTGTTGTAGTTTGAACTTTGCTGGTGCTGCTGTTTCTGTGTTCATGTGTTCATTCATTTGTTGTGTTCAAAGCACGCGTTGCTGTAAAGGGCTTGTCGGTACATTCATGCATTTTGAACATTCTGTGCATTTTTTTTTTAAAGGTACACATGCTTGCCAACAATATTTTATGAATTTGACAGACATAATATAATCTTCTAAATTCATAATCTTATTTTATAGTTAATTTAATTTTCATTTCACTGAAGAGTATGGCATGTGAGGCTGAACTTGAAGCAGTTTTGTTCCTGTTCTGTTTGTTGGTGTGTGTGTGTGTGTGTGTGTGTGTGTGTGTGGTGGGACTTGAAAGACGATTGGCTTGACCTTCTGTTGACCTGGAAGCATTTATCACATGCTAGTAACTAAGTGGGAGGTCAAGGCCTGTTTGATAGATGGTATGTGAAAAAGTCCCAGTTGTGGGGATGCTGTGTGTGTTTGTGTGATGGAAACAAGAGAATGTTCTTTCATAGTGCTTGTAGTCTTACTGTAGCAGCAAAGTGCTGATATAGAAGGGGCCAAAATGTAATTTATTGCCTCACTGCCCAATGGTTTAACCTTCTCATATTGAGACTTTTCCTGAATCTTATTTCCCTGTCCAGCTAGTGCTTAATCTTTCGCCTGTGTACTTAACAACATTCTCCTGCACTGCACAGAGCAAGTCAGCAGATACATGACTACGCTCTCTGTACACTCGCCAGCATGTGATAGTGTGAGTGTGTGTGTGTGGTACACTAGTCAGACCCCCCCGCCCACCCCACCTCCGACTCTACACATTCCCAGCGTTCTTCTGAGGGGGTCGGAAGGGACGGAGGAAGCTTCTTCCAGCTCTGTACAGTGCTAGGACTCAGTCTGTCAGAGCAGTGTTGAGATTATAACTCTTTTAGTTGTCAGGCCAAGAATGGGGGGCTTTATCCAACTGCACCTCGTGAAATCATCTGCTTGGGTTTGTCTGGTTGAATGTGTGTATGCGCTCCATGGTTAATAAAACTACCTTCTCAGTGACCTAATGACAAGTGACTAGCACCACTACTGATGAGTTAGTGTTGCATTAGTATAAACTGATGAAAATAAGCTGCCTCATAATGGCTGACTGTTCAAAAGCATTCAGGCAGTGCTGTTGGTTCAGTGTTTCCTCTTGTTTGCCTTTCTATATATATTGTAGCCTAAAAGGGTTTTCTGACTTGATGTTTTTCATTTGCTCTTATTCTTGGATTTTATTGTGCTGCTGTTTGCGATATTAAAATCACAGTGTTTTTTACACTCTTATGTAACATGTTGTTTTTACATTTTTATAGTAGTTTACTTATATCAAAAATGCAAAGTGGTGGTTGTAGGACTTCTGTGATTCACAATAAAGCTCTACATTTTAATAAAAGGGGTTATATTGTCCTGCAAGCCTACATAACTTGTAATTACAATTGTAATTACAATAATTACAAGCTTATAAGGGTGTTTAACTCTTTCCCTGCCATTGACGGAAATTTCCGGCTTTCTGTGAAATATTATTAAATAATTATAAAAAATAATCAATATTAAACAGAATATAAATCAAAGCTGCCAAAGCTGGGTATGTTCTTTCTTTTGATATAGGCTATTGCGTGTTCAAATATTCATACAACAAAATATTCCAGGGGCCATGAAAATTTAGCAAAAAGATAAAAAATGCTGGCAGTGGCTGGCAACTTAAAAAAAAAAAGGCTGTCAGGGAAATAGTTAAAACTATCGAGTTTGAAGTCCTTTTGAATAAGATTATTAACTGAAATGGACTAGAACATTCAAGAGCTGGAGACTAATATGTATATTTGTTTATTTATTGTTTGTTTGTTAGCCCCTAAAACGCATAAGACGCAAAACAAACATTTTGCATCACAAGTTCATAACTGTCACTGTCACTAAATAATATAATGCCACCCTATTTAAGCTATTAAAAACTGTCTGTGCAAAATGTACTAATAATAACAAGAACTTTAAATATTTTTTTTTAAATTAGCATACAAATTATAATTTCAACCATATATATTGTAAAAGGTATACATATTGCTTTGTTAAATATGATGAAATGTTCTCAATTTAAATCAAATTCATGCTTTTTACTACTTTTTAATACAGTATTTTAGATTAGAATTACATGTTGTCTTAAAAAAAATAAATATATATATATATATATATATATATATATATATATATATATATATATATATATATATATTTATTTATTTTTTTAAATACATTTTTTTTTCCTTATATAGTAAGGTAACCTATAACCAATTAACTGTAGGCTATGTGCTAACATTTTTACATTACATTTACATCTAAAATTACAAGTTTTTGCAGTATTGTTGCAGGGTTACAGCGTTCATTATGTCTGGAATTGTTTAAGCATAGAGAAAAAAAAACGTAATCACTTTCCTGTCGAAATTATTTGAGAGAATGCGTGCATATTTGTGTCAATTTTTGAAGGTTTTTAAATGTTATATTAATGTCTAACTATACTGACAATTTGTTTTAGTTGTTTTAGTTCTCACCTACAGTGAGAATCTGAAAATGTAATTTTATGCATAATAAAATGTTATTGCCCCAAATATTTAGGCTAACTAAAGGATTTTTTATTTGTAAAACAATTCACCAGCTCTTTAAAACAATGTACTTATTTATTAATTATGCAGTATATTAATGAGTACATATGTAATTATATATCTATCTTTAATAAGCCTAATATTTTTTAAATCGGGGAACAAAATTCAGACAGCCCATTAGCACTTGGCAGTGGGCATTGCGTTTTGGGAGTCTTGGCTTGGCTGCTCTAAACGCTGCTGTAGTGTAAATTATTCCGCAGGCTCTGCATCAGCATATGACTATGGCAAAGGGAGGATGTTAGGCGCCCAGTTGCCATGACGACAGAAAGGGGACGATGTAGCGACTGCGGAGCGCGCGGTGGTATCGAGAGCGCGCGGTGGAGGCTCTCAGGGCTGGCGGGGGTTTCAGAAGCGGCCGGTCTGTGGAGCGACAGAGGCACGGAAGCGCCTGTGATACGCTATTCTTGACATTGCTGATAACGAATCCGCTCCAGAGCTGAGTGGTCGGTGAGTGTTTATACATTGAAAATGCGTTTGCGTGCCGCTGATTTCGCGGTGAGATTAGAAGATAAGGAAGGAAGCCCTCGCGCAATGCAACACGGCTCGTAAACATGAACACGCACACGAGGAACGGTGCTCTATTTTTGACGCTCTATTTTTAATGTCTCTCTCTCTCTCTCTCTCTCTCTCTCTCTCTCTCTCTCTCTCTCTCTCTCTCTCTCTCTCTCTCTCTCTCTCTCTCTCTCTCTCTCTCTCTCTCTGCTTTCTGAACGGTTTGCCGTGCACCTGTTCATAAATTCATCGGAATTAGAATTGATTTATGTAGCTGTAGGAAACACACCACAGTGCTTGAGAAATAGATTCATGTAATTGCGCCTGGTTGATGCATGAGAGAGCGAGAGCGCAGGTGAGCGGAAATAATCTGATGTTTAGAAAGTGCATAGGAAAATAACTTGGAATTAGGGTCAGATAAAAATCTTGTAGACAAATAATAATTAAAATACCAAATTCTTTATATTTCGCCATACTATGTCACATGACATGTTACCTGATGTTTTGGGTAAATTACTTTTGTATTCTTACTATTTGTCATTTATGTTTATCTGGGAAAGCAGAATGTCTTTCTTATTATCTCTTGCTTTCACAGCTGGGCTTCAACATGTCTGTGCACACTACAGTGAATGCACTTCACACATTGCATGGCATATTTACTGCACCCCTTTAAAAAACTGAATATGAAAGTAGTGTGTTATGTGTATTAATTTACAGAAGAATATAATATACCATGATAGATATAAAATAACATTAAAATAAAGTAAAATTAACAACAATTTATTATTATTGCTATTATTATAATTTTAGTTGTGAGATCAAATGTGTCCTACTATTTTTATTATCATAAATAAATGCTAATCATTTAATTTCACATTAAAATGTCTAGGTTCTACAGAGTTTCAGGGAATACTTAGTTAAAAAGGAAGGATGAGAGAGGAGGAGAGCAGGGGAAGCCGTCTGTCAGGGCTGATCTTGAGGCCAGGCGCCACAGCTGGAGGGGGAGGGGATGAGAGTGAATGAGGGCTGGGGGAGGGGGACTGACTGACTGAGAGAGAGAGAGAGAGAGAGAGTTGGAAGAGCAGAGGATAGTGAAGATGCTTTTATGTGGTACAGTGTCTGTTTCTTCCACACTCTGCACAGTGCAAGCCACCTCACAGCTTTTGTTCTTCAAATAATTCCAGCCCAGGTTGTTGAGAATTTCATATATGTATGGTTTGAGAATGTTTTTTATCAAATAAATATAAAAGTTCCTTTGTGTAAATATGGAAATGTGTTATATATGTTTTTTTTTTTGTTGCATTATTTATTTATTTATTTATATAGTGATTTTCCCCAAGAACAGAAGCTAGTCTGCATGTTGAACTACAGGTTGTAGTGTTTAGCCCATGGCCATGTGTTTAAGTTAAACTTCTGGTGTTGTTAGTTTTGCTTTCTCAAAATGAATATGTTACAGCCTTGACTGTCATTTGAATTTAAACTGTTTTAGTTTTGATTGGTTTGATGTTAATTTTTCATTGAGTTAAGTTAAATGGAAATTGCAGGGTTCCAGTGGTCATGGAAAACCTGTACTTTAAATATCAGGGAATTAGACATGAAAAAGTCATTGAAAATAATTATTTTGTAGTTATGCCCATTTTCTAAACTATTTTAGCAGCTTCTAATAATGATATATTTATTAAAAAAATCTTATTCTATTTTTATTTATTAATTGCTGTATTTATGCTAAGTTCTAAATTTTCATCAGCTAAAATTGCTATATTTGTATTATGTTTTTCAGTTGCACTTTATTTGAGAGTATGTGTACTTATGTGTAAGTTACTTAAGAAAGTAAGAAACTAGTGGGCAATACAAAGTAACTACTTGGTTTAAGGTTAGGTTTAGTGGTAGGCTCAGGGTTAGTACTTTAACCAGTTATTATAATTACTGCAATGAGTACATAGTACCTGAGGAACAGGACTGTATAATAAATAAAATGCTTCTATTTTTTCATCATCTTGTACTATTTTTATTTACTCATTTCTATTCTTTTCTAAATTTTCATCAGGTAAAATTGCTATATTATATTATTTTATTTTTTCTTTCAGATTACTAAAATTATCCAGTAATCACGAATGACTGACGAGTGAAAAATCATGGAAATTCATTGGTCGAAAGGTCTGGGAACCCAAAATTTCTTACTGACTACACAGATTTGTGTGTGTGCGTGTTGTAGTTGGTGAGTGCGTTGGAGAGTTACATAATGAATTGATGGTTGGGAATAACAAAAGTTGTGGTTTGCGTCTTTGTTGCTGTTTATAACTGAATTATCCAATGAAACCCAAACCAGAAAGTTCACATAGTAGACATGTGTACTCCTTATACAATTTAAAGTATCACATGATGCAGTTGACAGTATACATGTCAGTATTTTTTACATTCAGTCAAGAGAAACATTCACCATATAGTATTAAAAATGATTAAATATCACTGTTAATGCAGTTCAACATTCTGACATTGTGGTGTTCTCTCTCAGGTCTGATGAGTATTCCTGCTGCTGCATCAGTTCAGTCAGGGGGTGGAGAGATGCAATCACCTGGGGCCATTAGCCCTTCCTTCCTCCCGCCCCCAAGTGGAAAAATTCCAGGTCGCAAGAGGGGTCGCCCACCCCTGAAGAGGCACCCGGAATATCAGAGTCGCTACCCAGAATCCCTTCCACCCATTAAAGTGCCTAAGAAAAGAGGGAGGAAGCCTGGCTTTAAGGTCAGTAAATATCAGAGTGTTTTGTGTGTGTGTTTTTTAAATGTGTTTTTTGCTTGTAGGCCACAAAGATAAGACCTTTCCATCGTTCAAAAGTGTCTGCCAAATGCATAAATGCCATCAAGTGGTGCATTTGAATACATACTGGTGCGTGTGTAACATTTACATTTGTGTGCGCATCAGATGTGTAATCTGTTGTTGCTTAAATGTTGTACATGTCATGTCATGACTACTATGTTGCTCGGAACTGCACCTAAGAATTTCACCTGCTGTTGCACTTGTGTATATAGCTGTGTGACAAATAAAGTGATTTGATTTGATTTTGATTTATTTGTATGATTGTTTAGCTAGAGGAGCAGAGTAATGTATTGTGTGTGGTTGTATATAGGTAGGCCCATCTGATGTTGACTGTATGCGAGAAGGAGGGGACAAGGTGGTTGTTCTTTGACTGATGTATCTGCAGTCTGCTGCTGAGTTATTTTTAGCCATGTGCCTGAGCACAGTCCTCATACAGGGAGTGCAGAATTATTAGGCACGTTGATTTTCTGATCATATTTTTTTTCCAGGCACATTTGACCAATTCCAAACCACAGTAATCCTAATAACTACTATTGATTTAGTATTTAATAATGTATGAGTGATATATAATTGTTCATGAAGGCTGGAAATGAAAAACACCTTATATTCAGGTGTGCAGAATTATTAGGCATGTTTTCTTTTACAGATAAATTGAGCCAAAAAAGAGATTTAACTCAGACTGAAAAGTCAAAAAGTATTAAATGCCCATGAGAAGGATGCAATACTAATGCATTACTAGACATTGCAGTTAAGGCATGACCATTGGACAGTGAAATGCTCGTTGGGTCAGCAGGATCTGACAAAAACAGGTGGTGAAGAAAAGACACCTGTTAACTGCAAAAGAATTAAGAATTAAGGTGAAGAATTAAGGGTGAAACCATCAGGAACCATTTAGTCTCCAGCGCCACCATTTTCCAAAGCTGCAACCTACCTGGAGTCTCCAGAAGTGCAAGGTGTCAGGATCTCAGAGACTTCAGTTAGGTAAAGAATCCTAAAAAATGACCCCCACTAGATAAGAATCACAAGCTGAAGTGTTGTAAAATACATGAAGAAGGTTTTTTTATAGGCTTTATGGACAGATAGGTTGAGAGTGACTCTTGAAGGACCAGCACCACATCCTCTAGTACCACTGTTTGAAGAATTCATCTTCCAGAATCTGGCAGTACGTTTTGGGAGTTCATTTTAGTCCATCCTGAAGTCCGTTTTGCAGAGATGGAAAATTAACTCCCAAAAATGAACTCCCAAAACGTACTGCCAGATTCTGGAAGATGAATTCTTCAAACAGTGGTACTAGAGGATGTGGTGCTGGTCCTTCAAGAGTCATTCTCAACCTATAAAACCTATAAAGCCTATAAAAAAGCAGGCTTCATGTATTTTACAACACTTCAGCTTGTGATTCTTATCTAGTGGGGGTCATTTTTTAGGATTCTTTACCTAACTGAAGTCTCTGAGATCCTGACACCTTGCACTTCTGGAGACTCCAGGTAGGTTGCAGCTCTGGAAAATGGTGGCGCTGGAGACTAAAGGGTTCCTGATGGTTTCACCCTTAATTCTTCACCTTAATTCTTAATTCTTTTGCGGTTAACAGGTGTCTTTTCTTCACCACCTGTTTTTGTCAGATCCTGCTGACCCAACGAGCATTTCACTGTCCAATGGTCATGCCTTAACTGCAATGTCTAGTATTGCATTAGTATTGCATCCTTCTCATGGGCATTTAATACTTTTTGACTTTTCAGTCTGAGTTAAATCTCTTTTTTGGCTCAATTTATCTGTAAAAGAAAACATGCCTAATAATTCTGCACACCTGAATATAAGGTGTTTTTCATTTCCAGCCTTCATGAACAATTATATATCACTTATACATTATTAAATACTAAATCAATAGTAGTTATTAGGATTACTGTGGTTTGGAATTGGTCAAATGTGCCTGGAAAAAAAATATGATCAGAAAATCAACGTGCCTAATAATTCTGCACTCCCTGTAATGTCTCTGCTGCTGAGCAGCTACACACTGCCACAATGTGTGTGCATGTTAGGAGATTTGCAGTAAACATCCTTGTAAAACCTCTGAATAAAAAAGACAAATTTTCTACCAGATGTACATCGATGAGCCTAATATGCCGTTGGTCCTCTGTGTACTGTCAAAACAGCGCCGGCCCACCTAGGCATGGACTCTGCAAGACCCCTGAAGTTGTCCTGTGGTATATGGCACCAATACCTTAGCAGCAGATCCTTCAAGTCCTGTTGGTTGTCAGGTGGTCCAGCACATCCCACAGATGCTCAATTGGATTGAGATCTGGGGAATTTAGAGACGAGGGCAACGCCTTGATCTCTTCATCATGTTCCTCTAACCATTCCTGAACAATGTGTGCAGTGAGGCAGGGTACATTATCCTGGTTAAAGAGGCCACTTTCACCAGGGAGCACCATTGTCATGAAGGAGTGTACCTGGTCTGCAACAATGTATAGGTAGGTGGCATGTGTCAAATTTATGTCCACATGAATGACTGGACCCAAGGTTTCCCAGCAGAACATTGCCCAGAGCATCACACTCCCTCCACTGGCGCTTTTGATAGGCACTCTGATTGCTCTGTGACTGCTCAGCCCCATACACAGCAGAGTGTGATGCACTGTGTGTTGTGACATTCCTCCCATAACCATCATTAAAATTTTGTGTGACTTGTGCCACAGTAGACCTTCTGTTGACTCGGACCAGACGGGATAGCCTTTGTTGCCCTTGTGCATTGATGAGTCTTGTACGGTTTGTGATTTGTGCCTTCTCGGACCACTGTTGGTAAATTCACACCACTGCTGACCAGAAGCTACCCACAGGCCTTGCCGTGACAGAGATATTCTGACCCAGTCGCCTTGCCAAAATAATTTGGCCGCTGTAAAAGTTGCATTATCCTGCTGGAAGTAGCCATCAGAGGATGGGTACATGGTGGTCATAAAGGCATGGACATGGTCAGAAACAATGCTCAGGTAGGCCGTGGCATTTAAACGATGCCCGATTGGCACTAAGGGGCCTAAAGTGTGCCAAGAAAACATCCCCCACACCATTACACCACCACCAGCCTGCACAGTGGTAACAAGGCATGATGGATCCATGTTCTCATTCTGTTTACGCTAAATTCTGACTCTACCATCTGAATGTCTCAACAGAAATCGAGACTCATCAGACCAAGCAACATTTTTCCAGTCTTCAACTGTCCAATTTTGGTGAGCTTGTGCAAATTGTAGCCTCTTTTTCCTATTTGTAGTGGAGATGAGTGGTACCCGGTGGGGTCTTCTGCTGTTGTAGCCCATCCGCCTCAAGGTTGTGCGTGTTGTGGCTTCACAAATGCTTTGCTGCATTGTAACGGTTGTAACGAGTGGTTATTTCAGTCAAAGTTGCTCTTCTATCAGCTTGAATCAGTCGGCACATTCTCCTCTGACCTCTAGCATCAACAAGGCATTTTCGCACACAGGACTGCCGCATACTGGATGCTTTTCCCTTTTCACACCATTCTTTGTAAACCATAGAAATGGTTGTGCGTGAAAATCCCAGTAACTGAGCAGATTGTGAAATACTCAGACCGACCCGTCTGGCACCAACAACCATGCCACGCTCAAAATTGCTTAAATCACCTTTCTTTCCCATTCTGACATTCAGTTTGGAGTTCAGGAGATTGTCTTGACCAGGACCACACCCCTAAATGCATTGAAGCAACTGCCATGTGATTGGTTGATTAGATAATTGCATTAATGAGAAATTGAACAGGTGTTCCTAATAATCCTTTAGGTGAGTGTATATATATATTAGTGGTGGGCATAGATTATTTTTTTTAATCTATATTAATCTAGATTAATTCCAAAATTAATCTAGATTAAAATGGCTCATTTGAATTCTGCCGAAAGCATTCAGAATATGTGTGCTCGTAAGTGATCGTTTGTCTTTTTGTAGTTTGAATAATAAATAACTTCTGTCCCTTTAAGACCTGACGCACGCATGGATCCCAAACACTATGAGCTGGTTACGACTGTGTTTACGTTAAAACTCACCAAGATGGGCAGTGAGACATTTTTGAGTGTATTTGACCATTAATAAGATGGAAAAAGGAGCTCATTTTTGCACTTGTATGTCAGAGGCAGCTTTATTACGGGTATGTGTGTGTGCGCTTCAGATGCGAGCGCAAAATCAGCGGGAATTAGTAGAATTAGGCGGGTGCGTGTCACTCACTGTCGGTCGTAGAGGAGAGGAGAGCGCAGCTGATATCGATACTGTAGAAAATTAGTATTGTATCGTTTCAGATATTTCAGTATCGATACATAGCGAAATATCAATATTTTTGACAACACTAGTAGGCATACACACAGGTTCGAAGACTCGTTCTCTCGCCCCTATAGTGCAATTCGGCTAGGTGTACATCCGCGCTAAAATATCAAGGTGAAAGTCATCATAGCTTGCGTAGTATAGACCCAGCTCCCAACCCAACTTTGAGAATAGATTAACGGCGATATTTTTTTTATCGCCCGATAAGAGTCTCACGTTAACGCAGCACGTTAACGCCGATAACGGCCCACCACTAATATATATATATATATATATATATATATATATATATATATATATATATATAGACAGAGAGATGGTTATTACTATAAACAGAATTTACAGGTGAATATGTACAGTGAATAAATATACAGATGGCTATTACTATCAACAGAATTTACAGGTGAATAATGTACTATGAATATAATATAATATACAGATGGCTATTAGAATATGGCGAAGATGGCGAACAGAATTTTACAGATAGAGGTATACAATGATATGCTAGGCTAAGATGAGGAATATAGCAGTGGATTAAGGTAGTGCAATAAAATATGGACAGAAGCTATCCGAAAAAAGTGTAAAGTGCAGTGGAAAGTGATTGCATATTACAGTTAGAAGTACGGTGCAAAATGCATATGTAAACAGTTGGTACTGTAAATAACAGTCGGCAGTGCAAATGAGCATAATCCAGTTAGGTATGGTAGTGCAAGATGCATAAGTAAACAGTTGTTACTGTAATAAACAGTCGGTAGTGCAATTGACATTCCAGTAGTGCAAATAACAAGTGAAGGCAGATGTGAGGTGGGAGCTATTAATGTTTCATAGAGACATTAGTATCAGTGATACTGGCCTTCATTCATAAAAGATGCCATTACAGCACATATTTAAAATATGCTGTCTTTAAATTGTTTCTACATTAATTTGGAGAGTAACTGAAATGATTACAATATCAAAATATAAAAAACTTAAAATATTAAAAACTTGCGATTAATCGTGATTAATTACAACAAAAAATGCGATTAATTAGTAAAAGAATTTTATCGGTTCCTAGAACTAATATACAGGTCCTTCTAAAAAAATTAGCATATATTAAACTTTCATATATTTTAGATTCATTGCACACCAACTGAAATATTTCAGGTCTTTTATTGTTTTAATACTGATGATTTTGGCATACAGCTCATGAAAACCCAAAATTCCTATCTCAAAAAATTTGCATATTTCATCCGACCAATAAAAGAAAAGTGTTTTTAATACAAAAAAAGTCAACCTTCAAATAATTATGTTCAGTTATGCACTCAATACTTGGTCTGGAATCCTTTTGCAGAAATGACTGCTTCAATGCGGCGTGGCATGGAGGCAATCAGCCTGTGGCACTGCTGAGGTTATGGAGGCCCAGGATGCTTCGATAGCGGCCTTAAGCTCATCCAGAGTGTTGGGTCTTGCGTCTCTCAACTTTCTCTTCACAATATACCACAGATTCTCTATGGGGTTCAGGTCAGGAGAGTTGGCAGGCCAATTGAGCACAGTAATACCATGGTCAGTAAACCATTTACCAGTGGTTTTGGCACTGTGAGCAGGTGCCAGGTCGTGCTGAAAAATGAAATCTTCATCTCCATAAAGCTTTTCAGCAGATGGAAGCATGAAGTGCTCCAAAATCTCCTGATAGCTAGCTGCATTGACCCTGCCCTTGATAAAACACAGTGGACCAACACCAGCAGCTGACATGGCACCCCAGACCATCACTGACTGTGGGTACTTGACACTGGACTTCAGGCATTTTGGCATTTCATTCTCCCCAGTCTTCCTCCAGACTCTGACACCTTGATTTCCGAATGACATGCAAAATTTGCTTTCATCCGAAAAAAGTACTTTGGACCACTGAGCAACAGTCCTCTGCTGCTTCTCTGTAGCCCAGGTCAGGCACTTCTGCCGCTGTTTCTGGTTCAAAAGTGGCTTGACCTGGGGAATGCGGCACCTGTAGCCCATTTCCTTCACACGCCTGTGCATGGTGGCTCTGGATGTTTCTACTCCAGATTCAGTCCACTGCTTCCGCAGGTCCCCCAAGGTCTGGAATTGGTCCATCTCCACAATCTTCCTCAGGGCCCGGTCACCTCTTCTCGTTGTGCAGCGTTTTTCTTCCACACTTTTTCCTTCCCACAGACTTCCCACTGAGGTGCCTTGATACAGAACTCTGGGAACAGCCTATTCGTTCAGAAATTTCTTTCTGTGTCTTACCCTCTTGCTTGAGGGTGTCAATGATGGCCTTCTGGACAGCAGTCAGGTCGGCAGTCTTACCCATGATTGCGGTTTTGAGTAATGAACCAGGCTGGGAGTTTTTAAAAGCCTCAGGAATCCCAGGTGTAATTAGTTGATTCAGATGATTAGGTTAATAGCTCGTTTAGAGAACCTTTTCATGATATGCTAATTTTTTGAGATAGGGATTTTGGGTTTTCATGAGCTGTATGCCAAAATCATCAGTATTAAAACAATAAAAGACCTGAAATATTTCAGTTGGTGTGCAATGAATCTAAAATATATGAAATTTTAATTTTTATCATTACATTATGGAAAATAATTAACTTTATCACAATATGCTATTTTTTTGAGAAGGACCTGTATATATAATATATATATTGAATATATATTTTTCCTTTAGATATTTGATGTTGATTTGTTGTGTGTAAAATTTGGTGTTATTATCAGGGGTTTTAAGGAATGGTCACTTGGTGGTTTTGTTTTGGAACCTTCAGAAAACTTTAACTCGATTTTTCTCATAACTAACTTTTCTGACTCTATCACCTTCAAACATGTGTAGCTCAGTAATTTTTTTGTCCGACTCAAACAAATCATACATTTTTTTTTTTATTACATTTAAACATACATTTTAGTTTTTCTAATTAGTTAGATAATTCTAGGAGAGCTTGTAAAAATGTTCAGAATTTTTTATGGATAAGTTTACTACTATTAGAGCTAGTATCTTTAATCCTGTCCTGGATCCTGGCTATCCTTTAGCCCCTCCTGACTCGCTTACTGCTGGCCAACTAGCTATGTTTGAGTTATTCATCACCAGCCAACTGCTCTCTTGATGTTATTAACATAATCAATTTCAATCTAGTTTTAGGTCTCTGCAAAGCACCGAAACTGTCCTTCTCAAAGTAACAAATGTTTTTTTTGATATCGGTAGATGCAGGGAACTTCGTTGTTTTGATCTCTCCATTTAGCCACCAATGTCAACACGCAAGCGAGGAACCTTGGGGTGATTTTTGATTCAGAGCTGAAATTTGATTGACAAATTAATGCTGTGATTAAAGGTAGTTTCTTTCAACTGAGGGGCTTTGCCAAATTGAAGAGCTTCTTGAATTTTAAAGATATGGAGACTGTGATTCATTCTTTTATTTCATTCAGACTGGATTATTGCAATTCTTTATATCTGGGGCTGTCTAAAAATGTCCTTGCTTTGTTGCATCTGGTGCAAAATGCAGCAGCCAGACTGCTGACTGGCACAAGGAAATGCTCTAGTATATCTCTGGTGCTGGCCTCTCTCCACTGGCTTCCTGTGGATTTTAGAGTGCAATATAAGATCTTGTTAGTGGTTTTTAAAGGTTTACATGGTCTTGCTCCAGAGTATATTTCAAGCCTGTTACAACATCACTGTGCTGCTAGACCTTTAAGTCTCTTTAATGTTCCTAAGTCACGGTTGAAGACTAAAGGAGATCATGCCTTCTCTGTGGCAGCACCATGCCTCTGGAATAGCCTTCCTCTACATATTAGATTCTGTGACTCATTGGAATGTTTTAAATCCTTATTGAAAACGCATCTCTACTCTTTTGCTTACAACTGCCCTTAGGGGTTTGGAGTCTGAGTAGTGATCTGTATCTGGTGTATTGTTCATTTGTATTTGTCTTTTTGGTAATGTTGAACTTGTGTTTTTAAACATGCTATAGAAATAAATGTTGATTGATTGATGGACTCTTTTGGACTACATTGCGATCTTATGAAGTCATAATGTTACTCATTTAAATAATCTCCATCCAATGAATACACAAAAAAGGGGGCGAGGCCTGGTTGAGCTGCATTAAAAGCGGACAGTTGTTGCTATGTCAAAGAGAACTGTTTTTTCCTCAACGTTTCCAAAACTTTTGAACTTCCTAAGGCTGAAGAGAGTGGTTAAAACACTGTTCCTGAACATTATAACCCCAATGTTTATTTGTGCGCTGCATATTTTATGGAGAACAGCTTGTTTTCTGTTGCTTTTGTAAGCTCTTTAAACATGGTCTTGAGATCGATTACTGTTTGTATTACCTTAGTTTTCCCACAAATATCACGATTAAATGGTGGATAACATTGTATCTATAATGTATAATTACATAAAAACATACCACTCTGAAACGTCCTATGAAAAACGTGCTTGCAAAGTCTGTATGAAATCCATTCTGCACAATCCTCTTGTTCGTTAACATTGTCAGGGTCTCGGGCTCGAATTGGTTTGAAATTGACACCATCAGTAATTACACTAGAGAAGATTAGATTAACTCGCAGTTATAGAGGGGTGGGATATTTCCAGAACACGCGCTAAGTGGTGCCAATCACAACACACTGGGCCAAACCACAGCACATTTCATATTTCGTTACACCCCAAAAACAAAATCAAGACTTCATAAAAGGGCATAATAGGACCCCTTTTAATAATAATACAAACATTACATAGCATAAATATATACTTTTATTAATCAATTATAATAATAATAATAAAATATATATTTTTTTCCAGCTGAAGTCTCGCTTGATGACGCCCCTGGCTATCTCTCCTCCCAGCAGCACCCCAGAGCCAGACATGAGCTCAATCCCCCAGGACGCTGCTACTATCCCCCACTCTGCCACCCCACAGGTCCTCACAGGTAACGAACACACACATCCTTTTCATCCAGTTTCACTATCTGCAGTCTGAAGTGCTGCCATGCGGTTCCCAGAAACTAGTAACCAGGTCTAAGTATTAAGGGAATAATAAAATGTGAGCATTAGAAGAATCACTGTCCTCAGAGGAGTCACATTATGACTCATTCTCTTTTTAGTGGCCAGTAGGGACTGTAACTCTACCCATATATATCGGTATTATGATAACTGTTATTTTTTTATCAAAATAATATGATGGGATGTTTGTCTCATGGGTGAGAGAAGCCAGTCAACACTTTCTTTCTATTAACAAGACCAGATATTTTTTCCTTATCTATTATTTAAAGGGTTAGTTCACCCAAACATTTTAATTCATCATTTACTCTCCATCAAGTTGCTCCAAACCTGTATGAATTAATTTTTTCTGCTGAACACAAAACGATAAGGATAAAGAAAGTTTTAAGAATATGGTTAACCAAATAGTTGATGGACCCCGTTGCCTTCCATAGTATGGGGAAAAATGATGGAGGTCAATGAGGTCCATCAGCTATTTGGTTTCCAACAGTCTCATCAAAATATCATCTTTTGTGTTCATCAGAAGAAAGAAATACATACAGGTTTGGAACAACGTGAGGGTGAGTACATTATGACAGAATTAAAATTTTTGGGTGAACTATCCATTCCAATGAAAATGTTTTGCCTTTTTGGTTTCATTTGTACTCATTCACCATCCATCTTACAGAAAGTAAGTACAATTCAATAATCCCTTTGAATTTATTGAAGAAATGTATTTTCTTAGTATACACTACCAGTCAAAAGTTTGAGATCTATAAGATTTTTTTAAAGTTTTTGAAAGAAGTATATTATTCTCACCAAAGCTGCTTTTATTAGATTCACAATACAGTAATATTGTGAATTAGTATTACAATTTAACATAACTTTTGTATTTTAATGTATTTTAAAATGTAATGAATTCCTGTGATTGCAGAACTGAATGTGCTATAATATTCAGATTTTCTCTCAAGAAACATTTCTTATCATCATCAATGTTGAAAACAGCTGTTTAATTTTTTTGTGGAAATTGTGATGCAGTTTTTTCAGGATACTTTAATGAATATGAAAGTGAACGTTCAAAAGAACAGTATTTATTTGGAACAGTAATTTTTTGTAACAAAATAAAAATCTCTCAGGTTTTGTCAATTTTGATCAGCTGCTTGTCTTTGCAAGTACAAATTAAGCATGCAAATATTGTGTCAGTTGTGATAAGACTGTAATCATAGATCTGTCAATCCTACTGAGTGTGTGTGTGTGTGTGTGTGTGTGTGTGTGTGTGTGTGTGTGTGTGTGTGTGCGTGTGTGTGTGCATGTAGCCAGTAAAGATTTCATATGGCACAGACACACTCAATCTTTGGGGTCAGGACCCTTTAGTCCGTAAGATCTGCCCATCCAATTCGGCAATAACATCCATGAGAAGGAAAGGGAGGAGAGAAAAGAGTAGTTACATCTCTTATTTTAAAGGTTAATAGGTGTGAAATTCTCAAGGGACTTTATTGAGAGACCTGACTGCTCTAGCCTTAGAGGCATTATTATCCAATTTATCTCTTCATTACAATGGAGAGATCCGTTCTGTTCTGCTATATTGCCTTTTTAGTGGAATAGAAAATCTTACTATTTAAAAAATATGAGCTTCACATCACAACTATAGGATGTCATTTCAATTCTGCCTTTCAAAATGAATGGAGACTACGTCTCAGTGCTGTTCATGGTCTACTTTAAACATGAGAAGTTGTGATGTATGGCTGAACTCTATCTTGAGTTCTCAAAGCTTAATCCGTTTGCTGTAGGGAGCAGTTGCTGAACAAGAGGCTTTTGTCTGCCCACCAGGTTTCTAGACTTTAATTCTTTGTGCAGTGGAAACGTCTTTTGGTCCCTCTCCTGTATTTCAAAAACCATGTTCATTTTGTCCAGATCCATGCCTTCATATGTTTGACACCGGCATTTTGTCTTTAATTCTTTTAAGAAAGAAATTTGACAAAGCATCTCAGTGCTCGCAAACCTGCGTTCCGATGTGAGTGATGTTTGTTGTGGGTGTTACCGAGGGAGTTGTTGCGCAGGTCATGACCTTAATGACCTGAGGTCATTGTCAACAACTTTGGTGTTTTGTTTTATCCTGAAAACGTGTTTGTATGTGCATGCTTGCAATTAAATTATTTTGCCTTTCCTGAGTGTGCTAAATCTGCAAGCCTACATGTCTGTCATGTCAGTGATCTTGCTATCAGTTATCTATTTTAAGGCTTTGTGTGTCATCTCACATGCTTGCTGTTCATTGACTTTATCCTGTTACTCATTCTCAAACAGGCTAATTCTTACAATTTATTTTAGGGTGTTTGTATGTGTGTGTGTGTCTGACTCCTGGTCATGGTGCTTTTAGATGACAGACGACAAAGGAAATCCCTCAGCATGGCAATCTGTCAGATTAAAGCATCCGCATGCTGCATACGAGCGAGGGAAGTCATTGGGGACAGATTGTGTGGGAGGAAGTGGGGGGGGAGTGATTGGTGAATTCCTACACACAGTGCTCTCTCTTTCTTTTTCTTACTCTCTTTTTATTTCTGTTATATTCCTGTGGCAACACATACATAACATGTATTGTTTTTGTTAAGATAAATCGTTCATGCTTGTATTTTTCCTCATTTGTAAGTCACTTGGGATAAATTAATGCACATAAATGTTTCCTATTGAAGGGGGTTTGTTTTATTTAGAGTAATCAAAAATTGATTGGCTCTGGTTGGCTCATAAAACGCAGATGCTTTTAGGTGTGATTTACAGTATGTGATTTTGTTGTGTAAAGACATTTTAAGATAAGTAGCTGGTGTATAATTTTCTGTTTATAGATCTGTTTGAGTATTTCTCAGATATGATATTCAGTTCTCCCTTCCTGACCTCTGGAAATGATCTATACTGTAAATGTGGCCTCAAATGTTTGAACATTCCTTGACAAATATTTGAGGAAGATTACTGTGTGCACTGCCTATGTGTATGTGTGTTGTACAATTACATGTAGACATTCCCCCGGTTCCCAGACTAAAATCCATGTTTGAGCTGTTTTAACTGAAAGCAACTTGCACTGATGTATCTCAAAATATATCAGTGGCATTGTTTTTTTCTAAGGCACGTTTATAAAAGCTACCTAATTGAACTAAGGCCTAATCCTGTGTTAATCTCAGCCCTGTCTGTGAAACCGGGCCATTGTCTTTAAAGGTCATGGTTTAATTTTGGATTATTATGGTGACATGTTGTTGCTATTTATTTTGCTGCATGTAAGTTTTCTGCATTTGCTTTTAAAGTTTCTGATTGTTACACTTAAGCAAACAGTATAAACTTACACTTATACATTTTCAGTTAATACAAAAACTATTAAAAGCAAGAGCAGAACAAAACCAACAAATCAAACAACTGTGTTGTTGAGCTTTGCTTATTTTTGTGTCTCTAAGATAATCAGACAATGGCCTTAACATAAACGGATAATAAAATTAGCAAATACAGCAGTTCCATATTGTGCTTATTCCATTATAATGCATGCTTGAAGCAGAAATTGCTAATTTTACACAGTTTGGTGTTAAAATCTCTCTCTTTCTCTCTCTGGCCTTCTTTTTCCAGTGTGTATTTACGTGAATAAGCAGGTGAACACGGGTCCTAATCTGGACAGGCAGAAGGTGCTGCAGCTGCCAGATCACTTGGGTCCCGCCAGGCCCTCTGTGGTGCTGCAGCAGGCGGTGCAGGGATGTATTGACAGCGCGTTTCAACAGAAAGCCGTCTTCACATTACTTACCGAAGGCTACGGAGGAGAAAAGATCTCAGGTTAATCTCCATTTTTATTCTCATTCTGCAGTCCACTGTATGTGCTCATTATATACTTTATATACACTACCGTTGTAAAGTCAGTACGAATTCTTTAAAGAAATTAATACTTTTATTCTGAAAAGATGCATTAAATTGATCATAAGTGACATTTAAGATGTATATATTCAAATAAATGCTGTTCTTTTGAATTTTATATTCATTAAAGAAACCTGACGAAAATGTATCACTGAACAGCACAACTGTTTTCAACATCATTGCAATACAAGATATTAGAATGATTTCTGAAGGATCATGTGTCACTCAAGACTGGAGTAATGGCTGCTGAAAATTCAGCTTTGCCATCACAGGAATAAATTACATAAAAATAAAAAGTTGAATTAATTTTTTTATTTGAATTGATGTGACTGAAACTGGTCATTTTCAAATATACTGTAAAGGTATGCATATACATGTATGTATACAAGTGAGCACTGAGTAATATTACTGAATAACATGTACTTGTCGTATAATTATTTTGTGACGCTACTTGTAATTGTGCAATTTCAATTAATAGAAACGTGATTGACAGATATATTATCCAGATCAGGTTAATCTGTCAGTATTTGGCCATTTTGAGGTCATCGCCATCGGCAAATAACTACGCCAACTTGGCCGATTGTCAGAAATAACATTTTGTTTTTGTAAATTACATAATCTACAGATTCTGTCATCTTTATCAGTGGATAATGCATATTTTCTGTTTTCCTGTTAAAATACTTATTTATAAATAAAGTCTTACTGTAACGGTATTTACAACAATGTGCATTTATTTGAATTTAAACACTCTTTCTTTCTCTTTAACAGCCACCTTTGATGGTAAACAGCATCTGTTGAGTTTGCCAGTGGTCAACAGTGTAGGTTATGTTTTGCGCTTCCTCAAGAAGTTGTGCCGAAGCCTGATGTGTGAGAACCTATTCAGTGACCAGCCCATCGCTCCTTCGTCGTCCCCCTCCTCCTCTTCCTCATTCCACACTGAAAAGCACTCAGACGGACAGCCCAAGTCAAGTGCGTGCTCATCAAGCTCTGTTATTCTACCCTTTTTTTAAATACTAGAGCTTATACAGCCTGCACAGTTGAAGTAAAATTTTCTATATTAGACCATTCTTGTTTTTGTCTCTTTTTGGTTTGGATGTTTGATTGGATCTGCATTCTTTTCTGTTGCCGTCCAATTTGCCCTTCTGAAAATGTAGAGGAGGCCAAGCTGAGCTGTTTAAGTGGCAGTGAAAGGTTGAGTGCCTCCGTGAGTGGCCTGTTTTGAGTGTTTGAGTTCTGTTGGCTCCACCTCTCTCTCTCTCTCTCTCTCTCCCTCCCATCCTCTCTCTTTCCCCCCGTGAATGTGGTTTGCGAGCTCTAGAGATTAGAGCATTAACTTCAGTATGACACAATATCACACCGCTCAGCTACACAGGCAAAGGTTGTGTTATGACTTAATCCCATGTCAATGGTTAACGTGGTTAAGAGAGGAAAACCTACTTTAGAGGGAGCCTACGTTACTGTATGTATATCAGTGTTTCCTACAGACGGCAGTGTTTGAAGTGTCTACCAGCTTCCTATAATTCATTCTAACTACATAAATATAAAAACAATACTATTTCATAATATCATTTTTAATTAATTGTTAAATGATTAAATTCTTTAGTTTTTTATTTATTTAAAAATTAAGTTTTTCATAACATTTTGAGTAAGACATGACAAAAGTATTCAGAGAGTTTATTCAATGAAGAATTCATCAGACTGATTCAATCTCATAACTGTGCATTTGTGTCATTCATTAAAAGAACCAGCTCTTAAGATTTCCTCTTTCGTGAATCTGACTACTCTAGTCATTCTGTTTTTTTCTGTATGTTTGCTGATGAATGCGGAAAAACATAGAAAGATGTGTTTTACACATTTGCTGTGTATATATGTATATCATTTGGTTTGGAGGAATCCATGCAGGCCAATATGCAATCAAGAAAGCAATAATTATGCTGAGCCAAATGACATGCGTGCTTTACATGCCTTATTTTCCCTAAATAGCTTCTTTTTGTGCTGCAGACTCGATGGTGGATGATTACCATGGTGATTCAATGGACCCGAAGCGCTATTCTGTTGATCCCAGCGACTCTGCCTTTGGAGCGATGTCCTCACCGTACATGGCAAGTAAACCTGCATATGGTTTTCGTTCTGGTCCCGCCTACTCTGGAGGTGTGTGCAGGCAGGCAGCCAGTCCCAGCACATTCCAGGAAGGAAACAGAAGTGGTAAGAAACAGGACATTTCCACTTATTCACTAAAGCAGCAATAGAGTTTCCTCACTACTTTAAAACCTTGTTAATCAAATGTGACCCTGGACCACAAAAACATAAGCCGCACGGGTATTTTTGTGGCAATAGCGAACAATACATTGTATGGCTCAAAATGATCGATTTTTCTTTTATGCCAAAAAGATTGTGTGAAGATATTTTGTAAATTTCCTACCGTAAATATTTCAAAAATGTATTGTTATTAGTAATATGTGTTACTGAGGACTTCATTTGGACAACTTTAAATTTGAATTTTTTTCAATATTTAGTCTTTTTTGCACCCTCAGATTTCAGATTTTCGTGGAATAGTTGTATCTCGGCCAAATATTGTCCTGTCCTAACAAACCGTACATCAATGGGAAGCTGATTTATTCAGCTTTCAGATTATGTATAAATCTAAATTTAAAAAAATGTACCCTTATGACTGTTTTTGTGGTCCAGGGTCACAAATGAGATAATCAAAAATTGAAAACGAAATGGAATATAAAGTACCAGTGCTTCTCAAGTAGGGGGCTGGAGCCCACTTGGGAGCATCAATATGAAAATGTGAGTAAACATATTTAAAAAACATTTTTATCCTTAATCCTTATGTAGTAAGTAACAAACAACTGGAAAAATGGTTGTGGTCAATGAGGGCTTTGGAGTCAAAAAGGTTGAGAACCACTACTAAATTCTCAGTATTTTTCTCTCCCAGCTAACATATTGCACATAAATTTGTCCAAAATTTGATGGCCATTTGTGTACACTGGTTTTGCACATGAAGTATTGCATATATGAGATTTCTAGCTTCAACCAAGAATATAATCCTTTATAATCCCTTGTCTCAACCTGATGTTTCTCTATCTAGCCTACAGTCCATCCCCAGAGGGAGGGGAGGCAAAGCCCCCACCCAGCAAGGATCCCTCCAGGTGGAGCGTGGATGAGGTGGCGTGGTTTATCAAAGATGCAGACCCTCAAGCGCTGGGCCCTCACGTGGATCTCTTCAGAAAACATGTGAGTTTGACTGACATATTTATTTACAAGTGGCAAGCAAACACCATGTGTCGAACATGTTGTCAGATTACAAATCCCTGTTTAGGTAAGGTTAGTTCAGTTTCGCAAATGATCGGCTGTGTGCTTCACAGCTCAAGTTTTCAGAATCAATTTAAGTTCACATAATTGTTGATATAACCACCTGCGCTGAATTTTAAATGGAAAAGATTTCAAATCTTTGTACATTTGTTAGTTAAAACAGAACAAAAGCATAGTACAATTTAACGCTATCTAATGAAATAGAATTTTACTCTTCCAAATAGGGCCACACAATTAGTCGAATTGAAATTGGAAACGTAATAAGGCCTTGTGCGTTATTAAAGTGCAAAAAGGGCTGTGATTTAATTAATTATGGAACTAAGTCCATCCCTGTAGGTGCTCTGAGTTTGGTGGTTGTGTGGTTTATCATGTGAATTGTAATTGGAAAGCACAGCAGGTTCACTTTAGCTTCACATTATGTAATTCGCCACGTTTGCTAGGCAAGTGAAAAAATAGAGGGGGAGATAATAGAGATTATTATAATAGGGAAATAGAGAATATTATATTACTATCCAGGTAGAATGTACAGTTCAAGTCATTCTGTAATCACCATTTGTACCATTACTAATATATTTGTTTTTAAGCTCTGCTTCCACTCTGGACTGCTCACATACTCCGTTTCTGCTATTGGAATATTTGTTCAAATAAATCTAAGGTCATTTTTGGGCCAGAGTTTTGTGTACGTGTTCTTCCAACTCAGAATATTCTAATGTCCTTAATAGTTTGTTGTCATTGTAAAAAAAAAAAGTTTCATGTGTACAGTAAGCATTCTGTTGTGGACATTGTGATTACTCCTTCAGGAGATTGACGGGGATGCTCTTCTTCTCCTGAAGAGTGACATGATCATGAAGTACCTGGGACTCAAACTGGGCCCGGCTCTCAAGCTCTGCTACCACATCGACAAGCTAAAACAGAACAAGTTTTGACCGGTCTCTGCAACTTACAAACACACACGCAGATGGATTCACTCACAGTATTTACTCTCACTCTCATTTGTCGTAGTACAGGATGTTTTTATCCCCCATTTTTGGTCATTCAAGGACAAACACCAGACCATTTTTTTTACTTGTGTGGTTTGTCTGCCTGTATATTGGGACATTTCACTGACCAGAACAGTTCCATGTTCTAATTTTAAGTGTACAAGCGTTTTATTGATTACTTGTTATATGAACACGGCACTAATCAAAAGGCAAGTCATCTCAGCTGCTTTCTAGGATTTGAGTTTTTTGTCCTCAAGCGAGAGTGCAGATGAATTATAACTTTAAATCATGCTTCTTCAACTGGACAGAGTTGTAACAAACTTATTAGGTCACAAACATTTTTTACAGAGCCATGGACCGTGGATAAAACCCTGTGAACTTCAGCCACCTGCTGGTGAAAAGGAGTCACTGCAACTCTGTGACACTTAACCAGGAACCATTCAGTTTTTTATTTTCAGAGAGCTACTTCGAAGGCCCATAACCTGGGAGATCAGTTACTAACAGAATTCAGCATTGTGCTTTTGACTGAACAGACACAGTACGCACACAGTCTTGGCAGCAGGGTACAACTATGAACAGTTAGACTTCGCAACCAGCAAATAACAGGCACAAATGCAACTCTATTCAGCAATCGACCAGTCACGTCTTTGGAAAGCCTCCCAGCCAACCAGAGTCAGAACTATACAAGATATATAACTACAAGGCAGTTACTGCAACAGTAAAAAATGGTGCATTACAAACATAGTAATGCACACCAGGTGCTGTTTCTCAACCAGCAAGTCAAGTTTAAATAAAAACAACTATACTGCTATTATATGTTTCATACTGTGGACCAAATACACTGAAAATCTCATCAGTCTCAAAATTTCTTTTCAGAGCAGAGGCCTCATTAAAAATCTGCTCTGATACTACAAAAATGTCAGCTTGTGATTTACTTACAAAATATGTAGCACTTTACAATAAGGTTCAATCGATTCAATACATTGGGTATCATGAACTATACTTTTATCTAGATTAATGATCATTTCTACGTGATGCATTTAATTTATCCAATAGTAAACTGTGATAGTAAAGACTTGCATTGTTACAAAACAATCTGTTTTAAATCAAATAAATTAATGTACATTTTAGTAACTTTCTACTCATCAAAGAATCCTGAAAAAGGGTCAATGTTTCCACAAAAGTATTAAGCAGCACTTTTTTTTTCAACATTAGTAATAAAAAGAAATGTTTCTTGAGCAGTAAATCATCATATTAGAATGATTTCTGAAGGATCACGTGACACTGAAGACTGGAGTAATGATGCTGAAAATTCAGCTTTGACATCACAGGAATATTTTACACTTTAAAATGTATTAAAATAGAAAACTGTTATTTGAAATTGTAATAAGATTTCACAATATTACTTGTTTCACTGTTATTAAATAAATGCAACCTTGGTGAACATACCATTAACCTAGATGAATAAATGCTGTAAAACAAAATGTGTTTATTGTTAGTTCACGATACCTAATGCATTAACAAATGTAAACAAATTGAACTTTATTGTAGCGTTGTCACAAATTTTGTAGACATGTTTCAATCCATTTTTTTAAGTTGTGTAAATTGTCTTGATTTCACTAACATTTTGACCGTGTGGACATTTTTATTTTCTTTCATAAATGTACAGTGTATATGTGAACACAAGCTGAGGTACTTTAGGGGTACTTCTGGTCTTATGTTATTTTAACAGCTACATTTTAGCTAGGTTTCAAACAATTACTACAGTTTGCTGTCATGTGTGAAAAAAGTGTGAAAATTATTATTATTATTATCTTTTTTTTGTTGCACAAATGGCATTCAGAATTACTGTATTGTTTTTTTAGGTGAACCTAAAGGGTTAGTACATCAAAACATGAACATTCTGTCATAATTTACTTAACCTTGTGTAGTTCCAGTTATTTATGACTGACAAAAAATAAAGTCAATGATGACAGAATTTCCATTTTTGGATAAACTACCCCTTTAAGTCTGCCCTGATGATGTCATGCATCTCCCAAAGTGGATTACACCCAAGTGTACAACATTTCTGTATCCGCAATCATGTGTAAATATGATAATTTATGTAGTAGTCACAGATGAAATCTACAGTTTCATAAGTTAAAGAGCAAATGAAGTAAAACGGTTTAGATTCGATCATCTGATGAACACATAGAGCTTTAACATGTTATCAGCTACCAGCTTTGCTGTGCTAGACCTCATTGTTGTACAATCTGCCTCTTAAAGCGACTGCTATGCTAACTTGAGCATCTGTACAGAATCATTGTCTATAATTTTGCGACATGGAGGCTGTTTGAGTGGTATGTTTTTTTCCCGTTTAATCTTTTTTTCCTTTCTTTTCATATAGCACTAGTTGTCCTGGGTAATGGCTTTCTCAATGAAAAATGTGTAAGAGGAGAATCATAAAAAAGGTTGGCACCAGAAAGTAATAAAGGGAATTAATCAGTGAGCTCTTAAATCTGGTGCTGCATTAAGAGGGCAGGGTTCTTTATAAGTGAAACTACTGATTTGAAAAGTAGTGTATTTTTTTTTTTTTTTTTTTCATTAACCCGTCTCTTCTGATTGGTTGGGAAAAGTTCAAAAGTATAAACAAAAGGGTTTGGGTTTGATTCATGTGATGTTTTTAACACAGAGACCCAAGATGATAGAAATATATGACCCGTGTCTGATGTTCAAACTCTTGTATTAGCTTTAAAAGCAGAGACCGTTTTGATTTCCACTCATGTACTCAAACAGTGGGAATATCTTGTTAGTTTTAAAAGCCCTTTAACTGAGTAACAGCAACACTGAGCTTTTAAATATGTTTGCAAGCACTCTTTTCTATTGCTGCACTTAACTTACTTCATGTAGGAAGCTTTGACACTTTCATAACAAACTTTAATAAGGTTTTGGACTGTTTATGACCTCGCACAGATATTCTGCTGACATTGACAGGCTCCGATGTTCCTGGCTAGATATTACCAATGTATGTGTCAGGAATATGAGTGGCCTTTTAGGGATAATCTATTCTTTAGTTCAGTTCTGGATCATTTTCTGTGCGTTCATATGTCAGTTTTGCGTTTGCCTCCGCATCATGTCATTCCTTGTCATTTTTGATATAATGGAAAATGTAAGTGTACATTTATGAATGCTGCTCTTGATGATCGTCCCATGTAAGACTGTTTAAACTTGTCAGCTCACAAAAGAGTTTTAATGGAAAAAGGGGGACTTCAACACGGACCATTCATGTTGGTGCTATAATATGACTGTATTTAACGAATAATGATTTTATGCATACGATTTTATGGTTGGTTTGCTTTATTTCTTCAGATAGGCTTCAGTGTTGTGAACTCTCGTGACTGACGACAGGCTCTGCATTGCGTGTCTGTTTGTGAGGTTAATATAGAGCATTATGAAAGAGTCGGAATAAAGCATTATGAACACCCTATACTGAGCTCCATTTGTAAATCTATATGTGGCTATAGAGTGGTGCAGGGATGACTTTTCTAAAGGCTTTTGAATTATCACAAAGAAATAAGCTCTGTGATCAACAAAAGTTTGTCCATCAAGATCATTTTCACAAATAAATACAACTTCTATCAATTTTGAAGCCTAAATACAATCACCAGACTTCAACGTCACCACAATTAAAGGTGCAGTGTGTAATATTTAGGAGGATCTATTGACAGAAATGCACTATGATATACATAACTATGTTTTCAGTGGTGTATAAAGACCTTACATAATGAACCGTTATGTTTTTATTACCTTAGAATGAGCGATTTCTATCTCCATACACCGCAGGTCCCCTTACAGTGAAGTCACCATTTTGCGTCGCCATGTTTCTACAGTAGCCCTAAACGGACAAACTGCTCTACTGAGCGCTAGCTACTCTCTGCTGTCTCAGACGACGACATCTTTGTCCTGTGTCAGCCACCGTAGCTTCTATATGTGCTTCGAAAGGGAGGGGTGAGCGGTTGCAATTCACAACCTCACCGCTAGATGCTGCTAAAATTTACACAGTGCACCTTTAAACTTCCGATAACTCTTTCAAGTCTTTTTAAAAAAATGTTTCCCTGCAAGTGTGAGTTATAGTTTGCAAGAGTGCGATTATAAACACAACGAGGCTGTGAAAGCAGAATACACTGTAAAAAAAAAAAAATCATATAATGAGAAAGTCATGATTTATTTTAAAGAAAATATTTGGTTTCACTTTATTTTGATGGTCCCTTCAACACATTCTGTTGACTATAAGTAACGTTGCATCAACATATCTACTAACTCTTATTAGAGTGTTAGTAGAGTATTTGTAGACTGTTAGGGTTAGAATAAGTTGACATGTAGTTGCAAAGTTACCTCTACACTCAGACAAAAGGTACAAAATCTGTCACTGGGGCAATACCCTTTCAAAAGGTACACCTTTGTACTACCCAAAGAGAGCATGTTAGTACCTCAAAGGTACATAATGGTACCAAAATTGTACATATTAGCACCTAAATGGTACATATAGAATCTTTTTAAAGGGTACCGTCCTAGTGACAGCTTTTGTACCTTTTTCTGAGAGTGTAGTCAGTAGAATGTCTGGAGGACCATCAGATATTAAGCAGACAGTCTACTAATACTCTAATGAGAGTTGACATGTAGTTGCAAAGTTACTTATAGTCAAAATAAAGTGTTACCAAATATTTATATGAGATTCAACTTGATTTTTTAAGTCAGTTTAATATAATTTTAGTTTTAGCTTGTACAGCCAAGTTGATACTACTTAAAAATTTGAAGTAGCAACCAGAGGTTAAATTGGGCCGGAGCGCACCGGAGCACAGCTCCGCCTCCTCAGGTCAACAACACACCCTGCTGGAGCTCAGCTCCGTCTCCTTTAGCACGGAATTTTGTTATTAGACTTGAATTATTGATCGTCTCCTGGAAAATACAGGCTACATTGAATTATCAGATGTCATAATGCATTAATTTGCTGCGTTCTCAGGTTCAGCACCGTGCCCACAGCCATCAAGGTAAAACCGTCACAATTCTAACAGTGAGTTACCATGGAAATCCGCGAATGGCTAGAGCAGCGGTCGGGAACCTATGGCTCGCCAGGTCTCTCACACTTTACCAACATATCTAACATTTACTAACATGATCGATAAAAAGATTAGACATACACATCAACAGAGAGCCGTTCTCTGCAGAAAAAAGCAGCCAATTACAATTCCCTTGTTGTACAGCCTACCGAAGTTAATGACGAGTTTATGATAATAATATTCAAGTTGTGTGTTCAGTGCTGCTCGCGAGTGTCACAATAAAATAAATAATAAAAGCATGATAAGTCACGAAAGACAACTGAATTACTGACAGGATGCTGTGCGCGCGCTCCGAGCTCAAAACGGACAAGCATACTAGCCTTTGTGAAACGAAGGGGTTCGTTGACGTATATGGAAATCAACATAGAGGGGTGTGAAACACAGCAGGCAGTCGGTCAGGACTGAATGAGATTCTTAATTGAAGAGATACACTCAGCGGAAGGTAGATGAGTTCTTTACTGAAGAAACTTTGGCATACATGTGTGGTTTTTCTTTGCACGCACACAGTAACCCAACATTAACTTGTGCTCTGTACTGATAAAATGCAGATGTTGAACTATAAAGCAGCTGACGAACTTTTCTCCCTTTTGCATGTACTAACATGTAACTACTCACTATCTGCCGCCCAGTTCCGTTTTTGCGCTGATGACGTTGCCGCAATAGAGCGCTCTGGTTGGTCTATATCATCCAGCGTCCAAATACAACCTGGCCTTTTGCACAGCCGCCCCCGAATTCAGGAAATGAATTCGCTCATCTAACGAAAGGCTTATATCTTGTCCTCGTCATCTTTCGGTAGGGCTGGGAGCTGAATAAGACGGGCCACAGCCCGTGTGTAAGTCCTACCATTGATGTCTATGCTGGCTGTCCGGACTCTGCCATCTGAGCCTGGGAAGACCTGGTTGATCCTGCCTACTGGCCAGAGGGCACGCGGAAGTTGGGGATCGACGATCATCACCACGTCCCCGATCTCTAGTGACTTCTTCTCGGTTTTCCACTTCTGGCGGGATTGAAGACTGGGTAAGTAGTACTTTAAGAAATGTCTCCAAAAGTGCTCTGCAAGCAGTTGACTGTGGTGCCAGCGTCTGCGACTCAGGATCTCGGACTCTTGGTAGACTACTTGAGGTAAGGATGCATCTCGACGGCCAATCAGGAAGCAGTACGGTGTGATCGGGTCAAGGTCGGCTACATCTGAGGAGGTATACCCAAGAGGCTTTGAGTTGAGAATACCTTCAACCTCGACCAGGACTGTTCTCAACACTTCCTCCGTGACAGTCTGGGCTCCAATCGTCACTCTGAGGGCTGTCTTGATCGAGCGGATCTCCCTCTCCCAGCAACCACCGAAGTGAGGGGCACTTGGAGGGTTGTATACAAACTTGATCTGCTGGCTGGCAAGGTGATGCTGTAATTCCTCTTGGAGGGCGGCGAAGGTGTCATTCAATTCACGTTCTCCTCCCTTAAAGTTAGTGCCTTGATCGCACAATAACTCATACGGCTTCCCTCGGCGGGCAATGAACCGTCGCAGGGCCATCAAGAACGAGTCAGAGTCGATCCTGGTAAGAAGGTCGATATGGGTTGCTCTGGTTGTCATACACTTAAAGATAATGCCCCACCTCTTCTCATTACGACGCCCAATCTTAACTAATAAGGGACCGAAACAGTCCATGCCAGTTGAGTAGAAGGCTGGATGGAAGTATCTTTGTCTGGTAAGGGGCAGGTTGGCCATGAGGGGAACTTCTGGACGGCCTCTCCATTTTCTACACTCTGCACACTGGCGTTGATGTCGGCGGACAGCTTCACGGCCCCGAAGTATCCAGTACGTCCTTCTGATTTCGGCAAACAATCGCTCTGCACCGGGATGGTGTAGCCTCTCATCATAATCCCTGATGATTAGCTCTGTGGTCAGATGTCGAGGGTCGAGGACAACTGGATGTACAGCATCCGCTTCTAGTACCTCACAGTGGCGTAGGCGTCCTCCTACGCGAATGAGTCCGGTAGCAGCGTCAAGCTCAGGAGAGAGTGAAGACAGTCTGCTTGAAGCTGACACCGGTTTACCTAACTTAAGAAGTCTCAGCTCATCAGGAAAGGACTCTGCTTGAGCTTGATGGAGGACTATTTGTTGCACGTCTCTTTGGAGGTCAGCACTGGAGGTGTAAGCCGCCCCGTGAAGCTCCTGCCCATAGGCGTTCAGACACTCTGACAGTGTATCGTACTGCTGCGGCTTAAATGGAGGTGAAGTTGTGGTCATCAACCCAGTGAAGGCTGTCTGTCTCAATTCACTGCTTGTCTCTTCAGCCAATGAGAGGGGCTGTCTAGGCCAACTATCTTGTGGCAGCTTAAAGAATGCTGGTCCCTGGCTCCACCGGCTCCCTATGCAGAGGTCGCGAAGAGGCTTGCCTCGGGTGATGTCATCCGCTGGGTTGTCTGCAGATCTGACGTAGCACCAAGTGGCGGATGCTGTCATCTCTTGGATCTCCGCCACTCGTGTTCCTACGAACACCTTGAAGCGACACGAGCTGGATGTAAGCCATGTAAGCACGGTGGTGGAGTCTGACCAGAGCGTGGTGGAGTGGATAGGAATTGTAAGCTCGGTAGTCAGGAGCTGGGAGAGCTGTGCTCCACTGAGAGCGGCACACAGCTCTAAGCGGGGTATAGACTGTTGCTTGCGGGGAGCAACGCGGGATCTGGCAGAAACAAAGGTGACTTCTACTTTACCTTCTTTGTCTTCTGTCCGCAGATAGGCCACTGAACCGTATGCCTGCTCTGATGCGTCACAGAAGACATGGATTTCATATCGACAGGACGGGTGATCCATCTGGGAGCTGGTGTAGCACCGGGGTAGAGATATCTTCTCCAATACACTCAATTCCTTCTCCCACTCGAACCACGAAGTAAGGAGTTCCTCAGGCAACTGTGGATCATCCCAGTCGCGCTTCTTGTCCCACAAGCGCTGTACCAATATCTTTGCCCTGGTGGTGTAAGGGATGATATACCCAAGGGGGTCATATTGGCTGGCCAATACACGGTAGATATTGCGCATTGTCACAGTGGAGCAGCGGCTAGCTCGGTGCTTGTAGCGTATGGTGTCAGATTGACAGTGCCAGTGAAGTCCGAGCGTAGGCTCCTGAACATCTTGTTGACCTTGATGAAGCCAGAGCTCACAGGTACTGGATCTAGACTCAGAGGGTAGGTGAGTAATCATTGACGGACAATTGCTGGCCCATTGTGGAAGCTCAAAGCCTCCAGAGGCTAGAAGTGAACAAAGTTGATCAACTAGTTCTCGGGCGTCTTGGGGGGAGTGAAGACTATGCAGACAATTATCCACATAGAAGGATCTTTCAATGACCTCTCTGACTAGGTCTCCAGGCTGGCTGTGATCTATGACGTGCCTCTGCAGGGCGTATGTGGCACAGCAGGGACTGCAAGTGGTGCCAAAGGGGAGCACCTGCCATTGGTACACGTCGGGGGGTCGCTCAGGCTTCAGGTCTCGCCATAGGAATCGGAGCAATGGCATGTCCTCAGGGAGCAGCCTCACCTGGTGAAACATGCCTCGAATATCACTGCTAATGGCGACCGGGTGCTCTCGGAAGCGGAGCAGAACTGCTAGCAATGATGGGCCTAGCGTGGGTCCTGGTAGAAGGAACTCATTCAGGCTGTGGCCTTCATATTGAAAGGAGCAATTATAAACGACCCGATTCTTCTGGTTATTCTGCACCATATGGTGTGGAATGTACCATGATGTGGAGCTCTCGACCTCTCTTGGTTCCAGCTTGGTGACATAACCTGCTTCCTTCAGTCTGGTGATCTCGGCCTGGTAAGCAGAAGCCTGATCAAGGTTCTTAAGTAGTCTCCTCTCAACACTCCTAAGCTGCGGGAGAACAGCTCCTTTGGGCATATCCAGCTGTGGCATGCTCTGCATTAGAGCCCTGCACGGGACTGTTTTCTTCATCCCGCTCCCGCCCGCACCCGCCGAATTTCTGACCATTACCGTAAACCATAAACTCTGAGAATTTATTCCCGCACAACAATAGAGATGCATTGATTTTGTGTCTTCTCCCGTCCCGCAGGAAAAAAAAAACACACGTATTTGTATTGATATTATTAAAGAGATTCATGGGGTTGTTTGTTTCGTTTCCCTGGCCTGCATGTAAAAAAAAAAAAAAAAAAAGACAAAACACACAATACAATATAATTTCGTTTTTATCAAAAACTTTGCACATAAAAATAGACTGCTTTGCAAAACAGAAAACAGAAAAACAGATTGAGAAACAGAAAACAGATCCCAATTCGTCGGTCAGTTCAGACGTACGTCGAACGTGACCGACTGAAAGGGAACCTGAGAAAACATGCTTCAACAGAACGTAATGTGAACACAAAATAGCAAACGGACATTTAGAAACAATCCATTTCCACTCACTAAACTTCTATGTATTGTTTGTCAAAAACACCAAACAGTCAACTTGACCTGCAGGGAGTGCTGAGCGTTTTTGGTGAGGTATGATCAAGTAGCTATGTATTTGCCAGCTGCGCAATATGTGGATACATATAACGTTATACCGCATGATTTTGCCTACCAAAACAATTGAGAAACTTCTCCAAATGTCAGACTTTCCTTGCTTAGCTTTTGTGCTGTAAATACCTCGTTTGAGGTTCTTTTCTACATCATCTATTGACATCTTCTCCATCATGTCGTTAGGCAACCTCCCTATCCCGCCGATTCCCGCTGTGTTTTTTTAGCCGCCCATTCCCGCCCGCAGCAAAATTCAAACCGCCCGCTCCCGCGAGATTTGCGTTGGGTCCCGCGGGACCCGGCGGGACTCAATCCCAATGCAGCCCTCTACTCTGCATCCGAAGTAGCGGCGTAGCATACCTCATCGTTCCTTCTACCTCCACTCGCTCAGTCTTCTCCTGCAGGAGCCTGATGGCTTCTTGGTCTAGCTTGGATCTCGTAACTACCTTGAATCACATCCATCTGCCATAATCTCTCAACATGAGCAAACAGGTCTGCATTGGGGAGGATAGATGTGAAGAAACACTGATGTGTGTTGATTCTCAGTATCAGATCCTCTGGTCGTCCTCTGAGGTTCAGCTGCTGCGCGGCTGCTTGGAGGAGAATAGACCTCTCAGACCCATCGTCAAGCACTGCATACGTCTCTACCGATGCATCTCCGTTTGTGATGATCACCTTACTCAATTTAAGCAGGAATCTACGGCTACTGGCAGAACGGTCAACGTATAGGAGGTTTTTTGTGGTACTCACAAGACAGGAGTTCTCTGGGGGCTTGGGCGCTGTACTGGCATTCACCGTTCTCTCGTTCAGATCATGCAATATAAGGAGATGTTTCCTATTGCAGGTCTTGCACAAGGCTTTCAGGGTACATCTGGAAGCATGATGATTGCGGCCACATCTCCAGCATCGGTTATTCTTACGAATCCAGGCTTCTTTCTGTTCTTTAGTCAGCTCTTTGAAGTTGTGGCATCCATTAAGGAAATGACTGGCATTGTCTCAATAAGGGCAGTAGGCGTGCGACTTATTTCTGTACCTAGTAGAACTGGGCCTGGACTCTGGAACGGACACTCTCTGTTCGATATCTGCAGCAGGCTTCTCTGCGCCCAGCAGGATGCTCGTCGATCTCTCTGGTGGCTTGGGGACATAACGACATCTCTCTTCCTAGTAGGTATGGGTGGAACATACGAAATGGACTTGGTGGTGTCATCTTGGACCTGGAGCTCGTACTCTAGCCAGTCTGCAAAATCGAGAAGGGTTGGGACTGTGATCCTAGATGGGTGAACATATCTCTTAAAGCTGATCTGGAGCTCGTGGGGAAGCTTGCCTTGGAGTCTGGACACATGTGAACCGCATTCTAATTCAGCTGCTCCCTCCTGCCCCAACTGCTCCAACATACTCACTAATGAGCGTACGCGAAGGGCGAAGAACTTTAACGTCACCTGACTTGAGGTTGGGGCCTTCTAGTACTTCAGAGATATTCCGCAGAACAAGTTTGTGGGGTTGACCATACATCTTCATAAGAGCCTGCATAGTATCTGTATAGGGCCGCACAGAATTACAGTAGGAATCTGCTACTAGTAGGGCCTCTTCTAGCTCTAGATGATCAGTCAAGATCTGATATTTAAAGCGCTCGCTCGCATCTGCTGGCAGAAGGTTCTCTAGCGCCATCCGTAGTCTCGAAAACTGTCTGGGGTCAGCTGCTGTCAGGCTGGGTATGGTAGGCTTGGGGCCTCTGTATATCTGCTCTTGGGTATGCAGCATCTCCGCTCTAGGCTCCATTTCTGGTCGTGGGGGCAGACAGAAGTCTCTCTCGCTTTGGAAACGACTGTGTCTGGGACTAAGTGTCTCATCATTGTACTGTCCAGCTGCTACAGTATGGGCTGAATAATTGTAGGACCTCGGAGGGGGAGCGCGGCGTTTCTCATCAACATCTGGGTGCTCTGACCTGAATGAAAACTTGAAGTCTCCCATCTGCTTTGTCAGCTGCTCATACTGGACGGATCTATCTGGAGGAACTTCATCAGCATACACTGCGGAATCTCTGTTGCTACGGACAGGCGGTGGTACATGAGTGCGAGGGGCTGGAACTGGTGTCATTGGTTGACGAGGAGTCTCTTTACCTGTGGCTATCTGCTGGATCTCCTGCTTTAATGTAGCGTTCTCCGCCTGGAGCCCTCGCAGTGTGGACAGAATCTCAGGTAGAATGTGGCTGCGAAGCTCGTCGCTATCTCTCTTCATCTTAGTCCACATAGATTTAATATCAGACAACTGGTGGACCTGTAGGCGGAGCTCATCATACTCTGGAGACCCGTTTCCAGCTGGCTCTGGCCATAGATCTCGGAGTACTAGATCATCTGCATATGGGGACTGACTCTCTGGAGAAGATGATCGTGATACACTCACAGACGTGGGCAGAACTGGACGTGATGCTCTCTTCACATGGCCTGAATCAGGAACTTGATAATCTGCAAGATGTGCAGGCGGCCTTGTCTGACGTGTAGGTCGGACGACAGGTGTATCTGACTCAGGATGTGACATCATCTCTCTGCTGCGATTCGCCGATCCGGCTCGAAGGACCACTTGAAACGAAGGGGTTTGTTGACGTATATGGAAATCAACATAGAGGGGTGTGAAACACAGCAGGCAGTCGGTCAGGACTGAATGAGATTCTTAATTGAAGAGATACACTCAGCGGAAGGTAGATGAGTTCTTTACTGAAGAAACTTTGGCATACATGTGTGGTTTTTCTTTGCACGCACACAGTAACCCAACATTAACTTGTGCTCTGTACTGATAAAATGCAGATGTTGAACTATAAAGCAGCTGACGAACTTTTCTCCCTTTTGCATGTACTAACATGTAATTACTCACTATCTGCCGCCCAGTTCCGTTTTTGCGCTGATGACATTGCCGCAATAGAGCGCTCTGGTTGGTCTATATCATCCAGCTTCCAAATACAACCTGGCCTTTTGCACACTTTGTCTTCGGTTGCGCGCCTAAACTGCCAAATAAACACAGAAATATATCAAAATGCCAAGTTGAGTATTCACATAAACATGGTAGATGTAAGCACTGTGGGCGTTCACACACACTAAGGATTTATACTCATCAGTTGGTCAACCTCACAGTGAAAGCCCTGCACAATTAATTCCATATTGCAACTTATTATAACTTATTATAAAACTGCATAATTGTTTGTTTTTAGTTATGGACCTAATAATTACTACTGTTGACATTTTATTGAAAAAAAAAATGCTTTTTAATAATAATTTTTTTTTTTTTTTTTTTCTGTGGCTCTTTTGGAAAAATGCATTTACCAAAACTGAAAAAATGGCTCTTTGGTCAAAAAAAGTGAAACACTTTTCAGGGACACAGATGAAAATGAAAGACTACAGTCAAAGCTCAGGGGGGTATTGGGCTTTAGGGGGGTATTATCAAATAATCTATTGCCCACTGACATGGTTTTGAAAGCTATTTATTATAATTTTTTGGGCCTTCAACCTTATTAAAAATGCACATATGTAGATATATATTTAGCATTACCCCAAACCTCCCTTAATACCTCAAATTTAGGACCTCACTGATTTTAAAAACCCTGCCTATGGCCCTAAGTGAACTGTAAAGTATTTCTCTTTGTTTGAATAACTACTTAACCCTACCTTACTCATTAATACTGGAAAAAGAGTCTTTTTCCAGCACGATTTTGAATGACCATTCACCGTAAATAAGGGCTCCCCCTCCCTACAAAAGCCAATTTAACCACTGGTAGCAACTGAACTTAAGTTTTTTAGTTGAAATAAGTAGACATTTTTTACAGTGTAATGCGTACTACTGCACAGATGAGTTTTACCTGTTCGGTGTGATTTAGCAACTTGTTAGCAACCGCCCTTTTTAAGATGCATAAAAGCTTTAAAAATCACAGGTGTGGTATTACTGTTGTGTTTTATGTCATACAATAAAACGTGAAAAAATATCTTGAGCTTGTGTTCACCACAGACCTTATTTCAGAGTTTTAACCAAAATCCCATAATTAAAAAAAAAACACTTCAGGACAATGGAACCGGAAGTGCTAAGATGCTAACTCGTTTCTGGGTTTCGACCTACAAAAATACGTCATCCTGCACCACTCTATATCTGCGTCCCAATTCAGAGGCTTCATCCTTCGTAGGCCTTTTTTTTTTTAATTTTTGTAAAATGGGATGGTCTAGCCTCCAGAGGATTGATCTTGTCGCCTAGCAACTTTGACAGCTGCTGTTGATGAGTGACAGTAACGTTTGTACTGGACTTTTTTGAAAGTTATATTAAACTGTCTAAAAACAAAACAGGTTCACAAAATAAATATATTCAATGTGCTCCATTTCTATACAATAAAGAGTAATAATTATATTAAGGCCATTCTTAAACTTTTCGAAATAAAGTCTTTTTTTGGAGCATGTAGAATGTTCCAACTCCCCCTGAACTTCATACATTGTCATACACAATGATAGCCATTCATTTTTCCATATTCAAGGTAATGTCACTTGTCAGATTTCTTTTTACAGGTTTCATTGTACAAAATACTTTTCTTATATACTGTACAAATGTACATTGTGTATTCAAGGAAAAGCTGATCATCGCATGCTTGCCATCAACCGAGGCAAATGAAAATGAGATATTTGTGATGTTCATGATAAAAAGAGAGGAAGATATGAAGGGTACTAAAAACAGGCTATATCTTAACCCCATTTTACAGGTGCTGGTCATATAATTAGAATATCATCAAAAAAGTTGATTTATTTCACTAATTCCATTCAAAAAGTGAAACTTGTATATTATATTAATTCATTACACACAGACTGATATATTTCAAACGTTTATTTCTTTTAATTTTGATGATTATAACAGACAACTATGGAAAATCCCAAATTCAGTATCTCAGAAAATTAGAATATTGTGAAAAGGTTCAATATTGAAGACACCTGGTGCCACGCTTTAATCAGCTAATGAACTCAAAACACCTGCAAAGGCCTTTAAATGGTCTCTAAGTCTAGTTCTGTAGGCTACACAATCATGGGGAAGACTGCTGACTTGACAGTTGTCCAAAAGACAACAATTGACACCTTGCACAAGGAGGGCAAGACACAAAAGGTCATTGCAAAAGAGGCTGGCTGTTCACAGAGCTCTGTGTCCAAGCACATTAATAGAGAGGCGAAGGGAAGGAAAAGATGTGGTAAAAAAAGTGTACAAGCAATAGGGATAACCGCACCCTGGAGAGTATTGTGAAACAAAACCCATTCAAAAATGTGAGGGAGATTCACAAAGAGTGGACTGTAGCTGGAGTCAGTGCTTCAAGAACCACTACGCACAGACGTATGCAAGACATGAGTTTCAGCTGTCGCATTCCTTGTGTCAAGCCACTCTTGAACAACAGACAGCGTCAGAAGCGTCTCGTCTGTGCTAAAGACAAAAAGGAAAAAAAGTGGTCCAAAGTTATGTTCTCTGATGAAAGTAAATTTTGCATTTCCTTTGGAAATCAGGGTCCCAGAGTCTGGAGGAAGAGAGGAGAGGCACACAATCCACGTTGCTTGAGGTCCAGTGTAAAGTTTCCACAGTCAGTGATGGTTTGGGGTGCCATCTGATGTCATCTGCTGGTGTTGGTCCGCTGTGTTTTCTGAGGTCCAAGGTCAACGCAGCCGTATACCAGGAAGTTTTAGAGCACTTCATGCTTCCTACTGCTGACCAACTTTATGGAGATGCCGATTTCATTTTACAACAGGACTTGGCACCTGCACACAGTGCCAAAGCAACGAGTACCTGTTTAAGGACCATGGTATCCCTATTCTTAATTGGCCCTGACCTTAACCCCATAGAAAATCTATGGAGTATTGTGAAGAGGAAGATGCGATATGCCAGACCCAACAGTGCAGAAGAGCTGAAGGCCACTATCAGAGCCACCTGGGCTCTCATAACACCTGAGCAGGTCCACAGACTGATCGACTCCATGCCATGCCGCATTGCTGCAGTAATTCAGGCAAAAAGAGCCCCAACTTAGTATTGAGTGCTGTACATGCTCATACTTTTCATGTTCATACTTTTCAGTTGGCCAAGATTTCTAAAAATCCTTTCTTTGTATTGGTCTTAAGTAATATTCTAATTTTCTGAGATACTGAATTTGGGATTTTACTTAGTTGTCTGATATAATCATCAAAATTAAAAGAAATAAACATTTAAAATATATAAATCTGTGTGTAATGAATGAATATAATATACAAGTTTCACTTTTTGAATGGAATTATTGAAATAAATCAACTTTTTGATGGTATTCTAATTATATGACCAGCACCTGTATATATAATATCTCCTGTTGTGCTGTGCTGACTGTCTTCTACATATAGGTGGCACTATTGCATCTTAAATGTGCTGTATGTAAAAACAGCTATAACAAAACATGGGCTAATATACCATACTTAACTCCATCGCCTCTAATGTATAAATTGACAAATTACACAAAACTTCCCTGGTGTGTTTTGGAACTGTACTGAAAAAAGGACCACCCAATGGTTGATTAGTGTTGTAATCTGAATATCTACAATCATATTTTGTGCAATTATTTGCTATTTAAATCCATCCATACCTGATGATAATCATATAGCTTTCTGCTATGGTTATTTTTTTTTTGTATGTTTTTTTTTTCTTCTCCTGTTTGCATTCTATGGTAGAACAGAGTAGCTACCATAGATATTAGTTGATATTCACCGCTTGTTTTCATGGCAGGGAGGGTTTAACGTGAGCGCTAGTTATAAAGAATGCACATCATGACTGTACTCTGTAGTTGTTATTTTTTCACATTATTTTTTTATTATTGTCTGTTTATTTTGAGGCTGTTACTTTGATGGCATCAAAGAGAACCCACGCACAAGAAAAAGATTACACGAATCAGAGAGGACAGGTCAGGCGCGTTCAATTCTTTTTGAAACTGCATTGTCTTTAGAACACAGATGCAACTTAAATGAATGTGTATTTTGCTAAAGGGGTAGCACTCAAAAGCTTCTCAACATAGAACAGTAGAACACCAAACAACATCATCACCCCCCCAAAAAACAAACAAACATGTGCCTCTGGCCAAGTGTTTCTGAACGGAAAACCAAATATAGAGTCTAGAGATTCTGGAGAAGCTCTTAAATTAATGTTGAAAAGATAAAAATGTGCACCCCAAAGGCATGGAGAAAATCAATTTTTATAGAATATTGCAGAAAGAACTGAATGGGGCTCAACATGTTCAGTCTAAATTATTATTTTACTTTTTGTCTACTCTATACGAAAGTACACTTTTTTTCTCTCAATTTAAATTTTTTGCAGTTTCACCCCCAAGTTTTTCAAATGATATTGTCAGCATAAGAATTGTTGAAAGTTGAACATAAAAATTGGCATGAATGTCAAAGCTTCACATTTCTTCATACATCAAATGAACTTTTCTTCGTTCTAAATTTTTCAACATCCTGAAACTTTTTTTAATTTTATTTCCAGGTTTAAATTATTTTTAAATCCAGATAATCAATGTAGTTTCTGAACCTCACTGTATATCGTAACACATGAAAGAAACATCTTTAGGAAAACATGCCCACAGCAGTACAGGCTTCTTTTAGAAGAGTGCGGCAGTCTTATCTGTCGACTCAAATGAGCTCATCTCAATGATGGCAGAGTGTCAGAAGACCGACTGAAGACGTGCCTCATGTACATATAGCTTATCTCTCTAGGACGAGAGCGATAAGCTGTACTTTGGCACAAATATGTCACATAAAGATACTGAAACATCTCCGTCTGCCTCGAATACCATAACGAGCTCTCATCTCCCCCTACACCATCCGTTTGGAGCAGAATGCGTCTGGAGATGTTTTTAAATGGGGGGACAGCAGCAGATGAGAAAAAAGGAAGTAGCTTATTGGATTTGACAGAAGGAGAGTGGGATATGTCGTGCCCTCCCTGTGGGTTCCTCTAAATCCTGTTTGAGTAATCATTTTATTCTGAAATAGTTTGTAAGACATCCCTTTTGCCTCAGGAAATAAAGATAGATCACTTTTATTTGCTGCTGCTTCATCATGTCTCTTTCTTTCTCTCTGATTTACTCTCTCTCTCTCTCTCTCTCTCTCTCTCTCTCTCTCTCTCTCTCTCTCTCTCTCTCTCTCTCTCTCTCTCTCTCTCTCTCTCTCTCTCTCTCTCTCTCTCTCTCTCTCTCTCTCTCTCTCTCTCGCGTCAATTGCAGAAGAACATGCAACAATGTGATATGAAAAAAGAAAGGCTCAGGATGGAGGGATAAGAGCTGGGATGTAAAAAAAAAAAGTGATGGTTTGTGATTTGCCTATTTGCTTTGAGATCGGTACATGTATTTATTTATGCACATATGTTTCCTTTCACCAGAGTCTGGTTTTTTGTTTTGGTGATTACATGCACCAAGGAACAAATGATGGAAACAACCAAATCGAGACGGGATTATAAAGAAGATGTCAGGCGAAGTGAGTGAGAAGGGGGCAGGGGAACTTCTGTGTGTCTGTTCCTTCAGATTTGGCATGAAACTGCGCCGTCTGTTGGGCTGAAATTATGATGTTAAGCAGGGTTTGACTGACGGCTGCACAGTTTTCATCTAACATTAACATTACATTACAGCTGCTTCAGGCCTGACAGATACATCTACACTTTCTGCACTCCCACGTATTCGCATGTCTCGTCAGGTTGAGCAGGAGAGCAAATTCTCTCACCACTGGTAGGCCTACATAGGATCACAAATCCAAAGGAATTGGGATCACATGGATGTTTGATACTACTAAAGATACTTATGGTAGCTTGGTAAGGTACACTGTCAGGAAGACAAATGTGCAAAAATGTTACTTTTAGCTTGTCACTAAGAAAGCATCCTCAAAGGTAAACATTTGTACCAAATCTACTAAAAGGGTATTTTTGTCTATACAATAAAAGTTGGTGGGGACCAGTGTTTGTTTGGAGTGGACCCTATTGACTGTCTTTATATGTGTAAAAACATTCTTCAGAATACAACATGAGGGTAAGTAGATAACACGCTTTTCATTAGTGATCTGTCCCTTTTACAGTAAAATACTAATATGCACCCTTTAGTTCAGTTAACACTTACTTAAACATTTAGTTACTGTATATTAACTATCCAGTTACAGTTTCTCAATTTCTTTGGCTCAACTTTCAAATGATAATTTGTTTCTCTCAAAACAATAAGTTCAGATGTCTGAACAGTTTTTTGTTCACATTAGATTTGAATTTTTTATTTATTTCAAGCAAACTGCATGTGTTTTAGCACGTGTGAATTTACAATACAATTTGCACAGTAACTAAATGCACATGGCTTAGATGGCTCAGTGAAATTGTCAAACTCTTCACAACTTAAACATTATTTCATCGTGTGAGCCATCACATGCAAAATGATGCATTTAATTATCAAAATCAGTCAGACATGAATGTACATTCCATAAATATCTGTCATGGAATGTTTGTAATATCTGTTACTGTAAACTGGCAAACAGCCTGACATTGTATATTGAAGTAATCATAATATCACTAATCGACCAATCAGTTTTGGAAGCTTATGGAGTCTGCCCAGCACAATCAATATAATTTTTGTACATGTAGGAACGTCACAACCCTAACTAGCAGCTACAGCAGTACTGTATAGATACGTTTGTATACATTTATTTTTGTATAAATGTGTTACACATAAACTGCAAATTCACAGTTGCTTCCCATGGAAGAGCAATTGGAAGATATAAAAGAATGTGAGGTGGTGTAAGAGGAAGACACAATAGAGTGTGTAAAAATTGTGCAACTGTGAATTTTCAGTTTACATTTGGAATTTACAAAACAAAATATATTTTGAACAAAAACAAAACATTTCCACAAAAATGTACTGTATAAATACAAATGTTCATTTTCTTTTTGTGTTCTACAGTACTGACTTTTCCTTGTGCCTATTGGAATCTGTATCAAAAAATCTGTGTAACATGAGCATTCAGCAAAACTGGCATTCTTGTTTAGTATAGAAAACAAATTATACAAAAATTGTCAGCAAAAAAACCCCTCATGAAACTTGTATGTAACAAATATTTCCATGGTGAAAATATATCTAAACATTTTGACCAGTGTGACTCACACGGTGACAAAAACACGTTTTTATTTTGGTGGCATTGACCAATTTACCGACACAATAACTAGGTTTTGAAGCAGGAATTAAATGTTTTGGGTGAGTTACTGCATGTTGCAGACATGCTATAGAGTTGATGTAGATGTTCCAGCAAACAGTTGTGACAATTGAACTTACAGTTTAGAGTACTTACTTACAGTAAGACTGTTTTGAAAAATGTGCCAAAGTGATTGAGAAAAACTGTAAGTTAAACTCCTTTCCCCTGCATTTGTATCTCATCAGAACACAGTTTTGATTTTCTTAATTAGTATTTTTTCATTTTATACATATCATTTATTCCAAAACTTCTAAATATCTTAATATATTCCAATATATATTCTTAATATCATGTGCAATTTTGTTTTCTCAAGTAAATGCGTCTTTTTCTAAGGATGTTAATGTATTTTTGTACAGGAAACCAAGTCTATTAACAAGTACAGACTATGGACGGGCCTCTGACAGAAAAAAAAATGGAAATGGAAAAAAGCCATTGCAGAAGTAAAACATGATTCAGATCCTTAAAAAGTGCTTGAAAGTCTTCCAGCGAATGTACTGCTACAATTTAAAATAAATCCATCCCTGGCTTCAATGGATGTCAATGGAGGAGAGGCTTCACTACGCTGAACAAACTGCTTATGTGAGGAAATAGCCTTATCATTTAATGAATGGGCAGCCCATCGGCCAATATTTTGCCTCTTAAACATTTGTTTTGGATTGACCTAGTTTTAGGGTTTAAACAAAAAAAATTGTGTTTTATAAGAGAAGTCACGGACAATTGCATGACAGGTATAATTCAGTTAGCGGCTCTTCTCTTTCATTTCTATGGTATCCGCAAACAGCGATTGACTGTCGCACAACTCTAAACGAAATTCAAATGACATCAAGGCTGTAATGTGATTGGTTATCAAGGCACACGTAATCCAAGTTAGCCGTTGCGCTTTTTTCCAGTGGTCGTATCTCCCATTATTGGTAGATACGACCACTGTAAAAAAAAGCTGTAAAAAAGCTATAATTTGGAGGACTTCCATCTCTGGAAAAGTTGCTCTGGCTACTTTGGCGCATGTATGTGGGAGTGGCATAGGTTAGTTCTCACAACGAGAATTATAGGGGTTAATAGGGAGACGCTAATGTCAGTCTGCTAACAAAAAAAGAAAAGAATGCAACTGAGCTCATAATAAACTGAGAATCAACATTGGCTTGGCTTCTCGGAGATGGCAAGAACTGCATTTGGAATATTGTAAAAGAGACTATGATGGAATTTATTTACAAGGAAGTACCGTGTCTATTAATGGGTAGCCTATACAGTAGCTACTAGGCTACAGTGACATCTTCAGCTAGTTAGCTTGAGATCATTTCCATCTAAACTGTCCATCTTAAGCAGTGAATGTTTTATGAGCAGTAGGAGAAGCAAATTCATCCACACCATCACAAAGCACAATCAAAACAATGTTCTTCCGCAAAAAAGTATGCAGTTTTGTCTTTTTTTTTTTTTAAACGCTAGAGGGCCAAAAGTTACATAGTGTACATTTAAAGATTGGAACTTGCATTATTATAATGTGTCTTTGGTATTTAACCATGATTGTAAAGGCAATAGTTCTTTACAATGCTATTTATTTGTATTTAACTGATAACTTCACTGATGCAGTTTTTTAAATGCATGTACTTGTTTGAATAAGAATGTCTTAAAATGTATTTGTGTACAGAAGATGCTGACTACATTACGTTATGAAAATAATAGCACAGTGTTGAAGGGAATAAAGCCAAATCTATCAGTGCAACAAGCATTAAAATATGATGTCGCCATCATTTCATCAAACAGATATGACATTTTAATACCATCTCTATAGAGGGGAAGATTCAGCTGTGGGTTGTCATAATGTATATGCTCTGACTGTAAGCCACAGAGCAGCAGTTCAATAATGAAGTCTGCGAGGAATGTCCTACTACTGAGCGATAGAGCTGAAATCCTCCCGGAGACCAAGCAACGATCACACCGACAGCTTAGGTGAGATTCCCCACCTCCAGCTTAATTGAAATGCCAAAAAAAGAGCTGTTCTACATGTGTGAGAATGACAGGTACAATTTTTAAGCCTCCAGTTTTTGCCTTTTGCGCCTGTGGGAGCAGTGCTCAGTGGTGGTGGCTGAGGTAGGCCTCGCTTTATTCCCAACAGCCAATCCCTGGGCTGGGCGTTTGGGATCTATGGATGAAACAACCCAAGTCAAAGAATTAGTATTCTTGTTCTCTGGTCTGGGAGTTACTTAAAGGAAATTTACATTTGAGCTTAAAACACTGTGTTAGCTGTCAGCTTTTCAGTGTCAAATTAACATATAAAAAGAGAACATGATCAGGATGGTGTGCACTGCGTGGAAATTATGTTAGTTGTGCAGTGCAGGGTAGTTTTCTGAAATATTTAAGCCTGTCAAATTTTTTTGAAAAGTTAATTCTAAGTAATTCTAAGGATATTACTATATTTGCTTCAATACAATACAAGGCTAAAATAATGATTACAGTGCTTAAGGCTTCTGTAATTAACTTATAATTGTAGTTTTTAGTTCAGTTGATTTACACAACCACGTTGTATGTCAAGTTAAGTGCATTTTACAAAAGGTCATATTAAGTCATAACATGGCCATTATATTCAGCATTACGTAGTTTGATATAAAAACACCCCATTAAAGCACTGTAAATCCGAAGTTGGGCTAACTAAAAAACTTTGAGGTAATCGGTTACATCACATTTTTTGAGTTATGATGTTCCCAATTGAGTTTGTAGTACTCATGCATGTTAATTGCTCCTAACTTGAAGTACTGAGTTAGCTAACACATACATTTCGATAGCAATTAACATAAAATATTTAGTTAATTAACTTTTTATTTTGAGTTCTTGCGATTCAAATGAGTTGTAAACCCTAATAAGTTGTTAGAACTCAAAAAAGTTAAATGTGATTTTTTTAAGTTAAGAAACAAAGTTTAAGTAAGATTTTTATTTTGTACTCATACATTGTTATTGAAATATTTGAGTATACTAATAAACATTTACCTTAAAATGATCAGGTTATCACAACATAACTATTTTGCTATAGCTATAACAAACTAATTCAGAAAATGCAAACTTGCTTATTTGTTAACATATTAATAGCATAGCATTTATTGAATGAGTACAGCAACTTAAAACATGTAACTTACTGGCTCTCAAACCATGATGGTAACTCTCCAAAAACCCACATTAACAGAAACTCTTCTAAATTAGCATAACAAAACATTAATCACATAATGAAATAAATGCTTTTCTAACAGCTCTGAGTCTTCTATAATGCCTGATGAGTTTGGAGAACACCTGACAAGAGATCAGAGACCAATCCTTCAAACGGAATCTTTTCAGATTCCCAGATCCATGTTACTGCTTCTTCTCTTCAGTTCAGCCACTCATTTTCTAGGTTCAGGTCAGGGAACTGGGATCGCCATGGCAGTAGCTTCATTTTGTGCTCAGTGACACATTTGTGTGCTGATTTTGATGTTTGTTTTGGATCATTGTCCTGATGGAAGATCCAACCACTGCCCATTATAAGATTTCTATCAGAGGCCATCAGATTTAGATTTTTTATCTGTTGGTATTTGCTAGAATCCATGATACCATGTATCTGAACAAGATGTCCAGGACCTCCAGCAAAAAAAAAAATAGGCTCACAACATTAAAGATCCAGTGGTATTTTTAACTGTGGGCATGGGGTTTTTATCCCTGTTTGCACCAAAACCATCTAGTGGGTTTGCTGCCAAAAAGCTCTTTTTATAGTTTCATCTGACCACAGAACCAGGTCCCTGACAACTGAATATGCTGGAGTTTGTTTCTGGATGAGCAAGAAGGATTTTTCTTGAATCCCTCCCAAACAACATGCGGTGATGTAGGGGTTTAATAATTTTTTTTAGGATTTCTGACCCCAAGACTCAACTAATCTCTGCAATTCTCCATCTGTGATCCTTGGAGAGTCTTTGACCACTCAAACTTTCCTCCTCACCGTGCATTAGGACGATAGACACGTCTTCTTCCTGGCAGATTCGTAACATCTTTAGTTGATTGGAACTTCTGAATTATTGTCCTGATGGTGGAAATGGGAATTTTCAATGCTTTAGCTATTTTCCTGAAGCTCAACAATCTTTTGCTGCACATCAGAACTATATTCTTTGGTTTTACTCATTGTGATGAATGATTAAGGGAATTTGGTTTCCTCATATTTATTCACCTGTGAAACAAGACGTCATAGCTAGACAATTTCATGTTCCTAGTCGCCCCGGTGTTCTAAAAATATACTTCAGAGATATTTTACTCATAAAAAATTCTAGGGGTGCCAATAATTGTGGCCAACGTGTTTCGGAGGAAAAAAAAACATTTATTTCATAATGTGATTTTCTCCCGACTTCGCTTTTTTAAAAAACTTCAATAAAAGGTTAGGTTTTTGCAAATTTTTTGAATGATAGATCAAAAGGATAAATAATGCAGATTTACAGCCATCTTTGATCATATTTACCAGGGGTGCCAATAATTCTGACCACAACTGTATGGTCAGTGCTGTGAAAAACGAATTTGTTTATTTTAAGTCTGTCCAACTAAAACTAATTAAGTATTTTGAGCGTTAGGGAGCTAAATTTACTCCAAGTACTTTGCCAGCTACACATTTAATCTTAATCAGAAGAATCACAAGAAATATTGCTCCATTGTTCAAACGGAATTCATTCCATTTTATGTATAATAAAACTTCAAAAAGTACAATATAGCCAATAACAGCCCTATGTTTCAGTTCAGGGAGTAGATGGTTTCTTAAAGTTCTAGCACTTTAATGCCTTTAATTGATCATTAATTTCCATTAGTATAATTTATATTTGTAACCTTAAACACTCTTTTAAGTTGATAACCATTGGTTGAGATGGGAATTGTAATATATTGCAATATAACCAAAAGAATGTGTACACCTGAACACACCTATGTGTTGAATGTTTAATGCCAAAACCATGAGCATGAAGAGGAAAGTTGGTCATCCATTTGCTGCTATAACAACCTCCAGTTTCACATGGCTTGCCATTTACTTTTTTTCCAGACACAAGAGCATCACTGAGGTCAGGCATTGATGTTTGTTGATGGGGTCTGGCTCACAGTTGACCGCTCCAATTCATTGCAAAAGTGTTCAGCAAGGTTTAGATGTGGTCTTCCACACCAGACCCAGTAAACCATTTATTTAAGGACCCTGTTTCATTCACAGAAGAATAGAAAAGTTTCCCATTCTACTGTAAATGTTTGTTTAAGGAGACAGTATGCCTGATTTTTGTACATGTTATCTGAACTAGCCAAACTCATTAATTAGAATGGGGTGTTCACATACTTTTGGCCATATTGTGTATCTCAGAAGTGCCTTTTTTTGGATATTGTAATGCAGATTGTGTGTTTGTGTGCATGCATGTGCAGCCAAGTCTGTGAATTGCTGCAATGTCTTGCCATGGCCCATTGACTTACAATTGCCTGCCAAGTGTCTCTCTGGAGCACCATTCCCCTTTACATATGACCCTGCTAAATATCTTCACCTCCTCTCACAAATCTTTCCCAAAAAGACATGAGACTTCAAAAGGATGCACACACACACAATTGCTTGCGAGTGTGTGCACACATACATACACCTGAGAGGATCTGAGTAATCCTTGCTACCAAATAGGCATTTGATGAGAAAATGTCTGGAGGAAGGAAGAATGCAAGTATATTTGGTTGCTCGGGAAGTCTGCGCCTTTGTGTGCTTGAGAGAGAGGCCATAGGGCCAATAGGGCTTGTTTAAATCTCTTTTAGCACACTAGACATGTCAAACTGAGGTTAGAATTCAGCCTTTCTGCAGATTTGTGCTGCTGGACAGAAAAAGTGCTCTGACAGCTTAAAAGGCCCTTGATACGCAAGCTGTGAAAAATGTGCTATGCTGGCATACAGCAGCTAGTAATGTGTGCTGTCTTGGTTGAGAACTCACGATAACACACCTTTCCCATTGCAGTAAGTGTAACCCTAAAGCTATGATCAACTGTGAGAACACATGTGAGAGACAGAAGCATTTAGAGCAGACTAGTTAAACTGTCTGCTAATGCTATAAGCAATTTGGTCTGAAATGACTTGTAAGAGTTAGTATATAACATTTATATATATAAACTGCCGTTCAAAAGTTTGGGGTTAATGAGATTTTTGAAAAGTCTTATGCTGATCAAGGCTGCAGTAATTTGATCAAACTATTTTCTAACTATTATATATACTATTTTCTCTTTGAATGCATTTTAAAATGTGATTTAATATACTCCAGTCGTCAGTGTCACATGATCATATGAATTTGTATGTGCTGATTTGATGCTCAAGAAACATTTCTTATTATTATCATCACAATTGAATATAGTTTTCTTCTAATCGATAGTTGGACTTTCCTATTGTTTTATAATTAAAAAGTTTCTCTTTATTTGTATTCTTTAAATCCAGATGTGTGTGCCAAAACACATCAAATTGGTTTAAATATCAACAAGTGTTTATTGATCTACCTTCTTCAGTATTCATAGCATTTCCATGCGCGCCGTTTGTTAGTGAGGATGCACCTGATTAGTTATCGGTCCGGTTTCACAGTCATTATTGCCCTTTGCACACTGCGAATACGTAACTCCGTCAGGCCTTTCTCTATCTTCAAACTCTGTCTGCTTGAATCATATCAGCCCACCCAACCCATTACCGATCAACAATCGGCTTGAAACAACTGCACTCAATCTTAGCAAGCATCAAACATTCTCTATCAACTGCCTAAAACCTATCCTGCTCAGCCACCTCTTGTAGACACTCATTCATCAACATCCTGTCTGACAGCCACATCTTATGAACACCAGTTAGCTCTCATCGCCCTCCCCAAATGGCCTATCTAACAGCGTCTCAGCTGTTAGACCCTCCAAACAGGGCAACTGCATTCTCATATCACATCTCTCCACACACCCACACATACACTGTGTAATGGGCTTGAGGAAACATACTGGGAACACTATCAGTGTGTTTGGAGACAAAGAGAGATGACAGCTCCGATAGTGAAAGAGAGAGAGAGAGAAGGACATGATGATGTAGAGCGATGAAAAAGGATGCAGAGAGCCAGAAAACAGCATGGAAAATTCAAATTAAGCGAGGTGTCGTGCTGTAGTGGAGAGATGGATAGCAACAAAGTGGTTGGGAGGAACGATATAGAAAATGATAAATACAATTTCACAAAATAGAGAGGGACGGCATGAGTCCCAAGCTAAGCAGCATGCCAGCAGTGAGGTATTTTTCAGATTGATTACCATGGGACAGAGCTCACTCTCACACTGCGTAATGGCTGATTGGGCGTAATTGTGAGGGTTAACAAAAAAAAAATAGCCTCAAATTGTACTATATTCCTTTCTGCGTCCTCCTTGAAACATTTTACCTGGAAAGTGGAGTGCTTTTGCAGTGTGAGCCAGGCTAATCAGACTCGTGAAGCTTTGTGAGCTGTGAATGTGTAAAGGGCCAAATAAGTCTCACTCTCTGTGAAAAGCAGGGAACAGTGTTCTTAGACAATCAGGCCTCAGTTAGAAACATATGCTACATTCACTCCATGAGAGTCCAAAACAGCCATTACACTTGGTTTTTCAGATAAAGCTTTGCTTTTGGGGCATAGTCCTAATAGCCACTCCAGCCTATAAGCATGCATCAGAATAACAGTAATTTACATATATTTTGATGAGTAATTAAATGCTCAAACAAATTCTCAGCATCAGGAATAATAATTAAGATGCTCCGCATAGCAGAAAAACAACGTTTAATAAGAGAGGCTGGGGCGGGAGAGCATTTGCAAGCGAGTAAAGATCCAAGGAGAGGATGAGTACGAGTGCCGATCCTACATTTCTCGGGGCCCTAAGCAAAACTTTGTGAAGTGGCCCCTGTCTAAATGACCTCTCTCCCCATCTGTTCTTTCAGAGCAAACAATATTAATGACAATGGTATTCTGCATGCAAGGTGCAACAAATTGCAAAAAGTATAAATATATGTAAAGAAAAATCCTTTAAAAACACATTCAACTGCCAGTAAGAACAAGTAAAATTAAATCCAAATTTTTGTTGACAGCTAAATAAATTATTTATGAAAGTATCGCTCTGACACCATTTAGCTGTCAGAAGAAAAAAAAAATCAGCTTTTACAAATGCGTGATTTACTATAACGAAACTAAAGCATGATAAATAGGCTATAGTTTAGAAATAAGCATACAAAAATACATATATAATTCTCTAAATATACTAACTTTAGACTTATGGGCATTGTTTCTAAAGCACTTGACAGGACAGGATAGACTGAACAGGATTGTGTTTATTTCCTATACATTAAACCACGCACAAGAACGTTTTGATTATTGATGTATTATGACACATCTGAAAATTACACGTCATCATGGGGCCTTTCTTACCAAACACAGTTGACTAATATTGAACCCGGAGATCTGGGGCCTATACCATGAAGCCGGTTTAACTGGCTAGCCAGATATGTTTAAGCTTAGTTTGTGCCAATCCTGGGTTTTAGGTGCCATTAAAGTGGTTTGGCTTTTAGCAGTATTCATCTCCACATTAACTTACCCTCCACGGCTAACCTGCTCCAGGGCATGTTATGTTCTGAATAAGAGATCTCAAACTGAAATTGGACCAATCAGCTGTGAACAAAGTGACACAACTCTGATGCAATAATATTTCTACTCCAAATTAAAGGTCACTACATAGCAAATGGTTTTTAAGATTAGTAAGATTTTTCTTTAAGTTGTCCTCTTTCATAGACAGCTCTTTTCTTCTTGCTGTGTAAATTTGTTAAAATTCTTAATATTTTTCAATCATGTAATATTCTGCAGAAGAGAGAAATGAATCTCACTGCTTCTCTCGCGAGAAGTGAATTTCAGTTTCACTGATCCACAGCATGTAATTGGCTGTTCACTACTGATGTCACAGCTAAACTCCTAAACTCAGGATCAAAGCCTGAGTTGACAGAAAAAGCTGAAGATCAGCATCATGGGACCAACAATGTCTGAATAGATTGGTTTGGTTTTGTCAACTCGAAACTAATCCTGTAACCCTGAGTTTGTTAAACTACAATCATGGTACAGGCCCCTGGACTGTCTGGAGTATTGTTTATTTATTTATTGGTTTGTCAAGACTAAATGAGAATTTAATATGTTACAAAAATACATAGCTTACCCCCTTCGTTCTAGGCCCATTTTCTATCTTTTTTTTCCTGCTCCGGACAGATAGCTTTGTTTAGAAGCCATATAGCATGACAGTATCTGCCACACTGCATGATTCCAGTCCAAAACAGTTATTAAATAAATATAAATCATTAAGTATTAGAAAAAAGACAAAACATTTCCAGATGACTCCGCTAAAGTTGAATCTGCATTTATATTTGCATGTCATAAAAAATATGTTTACATTTTATAGTGACATACTACTTAAATAATCTTTGAGAGCAAGGCGGCCCCCTAGTGGTTTGGGGCCCCTACGCACCTTGGGTAGTTTGTGTATAGGGAGGACCAGCACTAAGTATGTCCTCTGTGAGGGGCGATTGATTTCAGGTCTTTATTGGAGCAGGAGCGGATAGTAAATCACTGCTAATTAATATGCTAAAACTTTCCCTCTAGCACTTATCTCTCACCACAGCAGCCTGGGCTTAATTATTTAATTACTGAAAGGAAAAACCCACCCTGACGGGCAGTTTTGAAAGCAAGACAAAATAACCTTTTGAAAGCAGTGCAGAATATTTTAACAAACACATATAGCCTCTCTTACTGACTAATACTTTTTTAAAGAGTTATATATAATTTAAGATTTTAATATAATTGTTTTTATTTACAAGAATGTAAATAAAATAATAAAATAATAATAAATAATTACGAACTATTATGGCCATCACAAAAAAAAAAAACACATTATTAATGCATTTCATAAAAAAAAAAAAAAAAAAATTAAAGGTGCATTATGTAAAATGTTTTCAGTAAAATATCCAAAAACCTTTTGTTCAGTTGAGAACTTACAATATCCCAAATGTTTCCAGCTATTTGTAAATCGTGAGGAAATTGCTATTTTAACCAAGGTACCGGGACGTGTGAGGGAGTCGCCTGTCAACTGCGTCATATCTGCGTTACCCTCGGTTTCCGGTTTTATTTTGCAGAAACGCTTTACTCTTACTACAATGTGCAACAAGTGTCAAAGCAGCCGCCGAGCAAACGCACAGAGTAACGTCATAACATAATTTTCAACACACTGAAATGTGTCTAATATGATAAACAGAGTTGCGTTATTTCATACTCAAGGCCGGAAAAGCGTAAATGGCGAGGACGACTGTGGCATAATAAAAGTCCCGCCGGCAACTATGACATAATAAAGGCTGTGAGGTGAAGAGAAGACCACATGTCCCAAGATTCTGCGCTCAAACTTGGCGTCATCAAGCTATGCCTTTGCTTTGAATAGGCGACCTCTAGTGGACGGAAAAGTTACATAGTGCAGTTTTAAATCCCACTTCTGCATCCTGGTGCCAGGTAAGCAATGCACACGCACCCGGCCATCCACGTAATGTAAAAGAAAATGTGATTCATCAGACCAGGCCACTTTCTTCCATTGCTCCGCGGTCCAGTTCTGATGCTCACGTGCCCACTGTTACCGCTTTCTGCGGGGGATAGGGGTCAGCACGGGCACCCTGACTGGCTATGCAGCCCCATACGCAACAAACTGCAATGCACTGTGTATTCTGACACCTTTCTATCAGAACTAGCATTAACTTCTTGAGCAATTTGAGCTACAGTAGCTCATCTGTTTAATCAGACCACACGGGCCAACCTTCACTCCCCATGAGCATCAATGAGCCTTGGCCGCCCATGACCCTGTTGCCAGTTCACCACTGTTCCTGGATCACTTTTAATAGATACTGGCCATATATATATATATATATATATATATATATATATATATATATATATATATATATATATATATATATATATATATATATATATATATATATATATATATATACAGTATAATTATGTTGTCATAAAAATTCTGACTATAATTTCATGAAGATGACGTGAAATACTTTTTCACATTCCAGGTTAATGTATATTAAGTTGAAATAAATGGCATACCGGGGGACTATATTTGAAAATAGTAATTACTTTTGCAAGTCATTTTGGTAATACAAGTGGTGTCATTGGACATTTCACCTGTACAGGTTCATTGACTTAAAATTATGATGCAATATGTTTGGAATACTATTGGTTTTGAGGTATTATTTAGGTTTTCTACAGTTCTTGCTCTTTATCAAGAACTCACACATTCATGCATTTTATATGAATGCCCATGTTCAACGGGATAAAAGGATCTGTCAGGGGGACCAACCTTCAGGGCATCTTTTAAAACTGTTTTTCATATTGCTCTACTGCCATGCCAATCGCCTTAACTAACCGAAGCAGTAGCTAGAGAAAGCAAAATCTACAACTCAACCTTCAAGCATCTTATCATCTCAGAACATCAGGCCTTTCTCCTCAACCCATACCCCGAGCAAGTCCAAATAAATAAATAAATATAGCAAACCCTGAACATGCCTGTTTGTCTGTCAATGTAATTTGCACTTCAAAGTATGAGGAATGTAACCGGAGAGCGAGCGTCTCGTTGTCAAACATGTTTAGCCGAATCGCTTGTTTGCCCCGTGGTTGTCTCTCTTTGGTTTGCGTCAGGCTGTGGTTAAACCTGTAGCATTGATGCCGGCTTATCTCTGCCACTCAGAGACTCCCGTCTCTCTCTCTCTCTCTCTCTCTCTCTCTCTCTCTCTCTCTCTCTCTCTCTCTCTCTCTCTCTCTCTCTCTCTCTCTCTCTCTCTCTCTCTCCAGAGATTGCCCTGGAGGAGGATGTGGAAGGTGCACATGAAACTGACAGGGTGTACTTCTCAAAGAAGGAGAGAGGGAAGAAAAAGAATAAAAGTAACATCTTAGAAATATTGGGAAAATAATAGAAAGTGCACTGAGATCACATCTGTGATAGATTTTTTTCTCCCTGTGGAGCACAGTTTTGAATAATGTCCTGGTTGCTCTTTTACGCAATGGTTTTGCATCCTTTTTGAAGCCTGAAAGCTTTAGTATCTATTCATGGGATCTTGATCTTACAGGAAAATGTAACTGTAACGGAGTTTGTTCGTATGGGAAGAAGGAGGCGGGAACCGGCGAACGTTCAACAACTTTAATAAATCAACACAAAATAGAATGGCGGCGGCTGCCGCCTACATACAAAAACAAATGAACAGAAAATGAAAGTAAAAGCGGCAGCCCCTCACGGATGACTGCCGCGCACACACATAAAACGAAAATAAAACTCAACGCAAAATCCCAGGCCTGGGGCCTCATTTATAAACGTTGCGTACGCACAAAAGAAGGCGTACGCCGCTCTCTACGCAATAATTGGTATTTATAAAAAGCAAACTTGACGGGAAAATGTGCGGTCCTTCACGCAAGCTCTGACCCAGGCGTACGCACAAAAACGGGTGAAATGAGAAATGGCGACACCGTCGGCAGATGGAAGAAACACGTGAAAGTGTGTGAAACTGTAGACCGTTGTGCAAAAGAAATGGCAATACTGCCTCTTATATATAACATGAAGATTTCACAAAGCAAGTCTTACAATTAACAGCCTATACACGAACACCCGTTTGATCGATCTGCAGTGCAAAACAAACAAAATCAAACGAAAATTACAACAGAAATGCAAATTAACACATATTTGCAAAAAGAAAAGTGAAATTTGTTCTGCGATAATATTGGCATATTATGCAATTCATCCTCATAAATAATATGGTAAACAGAACGAAATAGCTAATGTACGATATTCTCGTCAATGTGTCTGTCTGGCGGAGCAGATATAGATGCAATTAGATAGACAGATAGATAGATAATTAGGGAGATACAGTATATATATTTAGATAGATAGATAGATAGATAGATAGATAGATAGATAGATAGATAGATAGATAGATAGATGGATGGATGGATGGATGGATGGATGGATGGATGGATGGATGGATGGATGGATGGATGGATGGATGGATGGATGGATGGATTCTGATAAAATAACGTATGACGTATGTCTCAACCATTCAGAAAGCTGCAAGTTACATTACATTTGCACTGAACTATTTCCCATTTCCACGTAGATTATAACCGACATCTGTAGCTTGTCAGATGCAATTAAATGGACGCAAATAAAATGCCCTATCACAATGCGTAATGACGCACAATGGCTGATCTTGCGCTCTTAGAAGATGTGGCAAATGAAAGGATTCGGAGTGAACGCATCTTCACACAGCAAGAAGACTTGCTGGCAAACGAGGACACACTCTGGCGATGGAGCGCTTGACGCTTTTTTGCCTCAACTTTGATGTCCGACCATTTCTTTTTTATTTCTGCCATGGTCCGAGGTTGTGAGGCTACAGCATTTACGGCGTCTACAACCTTTTGCCATTCAAGTGCCATTTTGGCATTAGTAATGCCCACACTGTGCCCTCCAAAACAACATTTTTATCCTCTTTTCAACCTTGCCAACGATAATTTCTACTTCACATTGAGTGAAGTTACGTTTTTTTTATTTCCTCTCTGTGTTTGCCATGATTTCGCAATCGATGAATATTAACTTGTGGGCGTTTCACGGACTATTTATGGGCAACTATGGGCGTGACATGAAGCCGCAAAAGCTGCGCTATATTTAGAATTGATTGTGATTTATTAAGGGAAAACTGCGTAGGATGTGCGTGCGCACGGTTTTATAAATCCGAATATATCTGTGCGTACGCACGTCCTATGTTTCATCCGTACGCCACTTCTGACGCAAATCCTACGCAAAGTTTTATAAATGAGGCCCCTGGTCCTCTCTCCTCCTTCACTGTCGTCGCTCCTCCTTTATACTCCCGTCACTCCTCCGTGAGACACGAGACCGCTGCAGCGCGCAGCTGGCGCCCATCCACACTGACGAGCGCTGCCTCGTCCCGCTCTCACAGTCCCTCAGCCTCGCTGCTCGCCACAGTAACTATTTTACAATTTCATATGAATTCATGTGAATTGTGCAAAGAGTCATTTTAATGTGATCAGTAAAAGGTAATTTCTACTTAGGTGAAGTTTTCTTTGCAATACTTTTTATTCAAACAATATAACACTGAATTAAACCACACTTTTAAAGTGTATGCTTTACTTAGAAACATCTAAGTAAATAACACAATAGCTATTGTGTAAACATCATATCTACTGTAAATAATAGAAGTAACAAGGCACCTGAACACAGAGACCTTAGTACTTGGTACACAACACAGTGACGGTAACATCCGATGGATCGTTTTTGATTATGAATGTGTCATTTTGAATAGAAAATGAACTCCAAATGTCACAAAATGGCAAGTTACTAAACCTAACAACAAATGCAATGATAAAACAGTGTAAATAAAGCTGTAAAATGTGTTAATTCATGAATTATTCAAGCCCCAGTGCATGATGGGAACACCAGTATCAGAAAAGTTGAGTACTATTACTAAATTTTAAACCGTTGATATTTATGCTTTAATTAAGCTTGAATTGAGTACTAAAATAGAATTTACTTCTTGCCTGAACTAACTCTTTCATGTAGAAATTACATTGTTTTTTCTGTAGTATTTACTTGACAGCAGATCATACGGAACGTACAAATTCATACAAATTCTCTACAAACTCTTCGAAATGTCTCCTTTTGTTTTGCACTGAAAAAAATTTAGTTTACGGGTTTCAAATGACACAAGAGTAAGTAAATAATAATAAAATGGATCTTCATTTCTTTTTATTTGCAAATCTCTATAGATTTTGGTTTCTGGATATTCGTAACATTTCCTCATCACCCTTGTTTGACATCAATAATGTGCATCCTGTCACTTTACATCACCTCGTCCTTGGCTCCACTTCTACATCATCTCCTGTCACATTTTCATTTTCCTCTCCGTCTTCCCTCGACTCGTGCCATGTTGCCTCAATCCCAGTTGGTGCTGGCATTCCCTGTTGAAACACATCCAAATCAATTGGCAAAGTCCTTCACTCCCCGATCAGCTCCATTCTTTCCTTTTCTTGGTCTGTTTCTTTTTGTTTCTTGTCTCCCACTATCAGTGTGAAATTTGTGAGGAAATAAACAATAGCACATTTACAAGATTTGTAATAATATAGGTCAGAACATGTAAAACAGCCAAAATAAATAAATTCATTGATGCTGCAATTAGGCATGTCAGTGGACAGCTGCATAGAAACAGTTAAAGATTCTCTCCTTCTTGTCGACAGTGAGAAGAAGGATGTATTAGTAAGAGAGAAACCTCTGATGAATAAGTGTTGTCTTGTATTTGAGAAGATAATAAAGAAAAAACATATGTTGTTGGTGTATAGAACATATTTTATTGTACTTTGAGGATGTAATCAAACCTTTATGAGTTAGAACCCATAGGTTAATTCCTTAAAATGTCCATTTAAACAAAACCCTAGGTGGGTAAAGCTTGTAAATAAATGTGTTTTTTTTAAACATTTTTTATTAGAAGAACAGTCCTATCGACCTTCAACTCAATAGAGGGATCAAACTTGAGTTACTATAATTGAACGCAAGTAGAAATAAAAGTATTTTTCTCCAAAATGCCGCTGGGTCAATGTTGTTTTAATTAAATGAATCAAGAAATCTATAGTGTCTCTTTTCAAAAGAAAAAAAAAAGCAAACAAAGAAAATGAAGGGAAAGTGTAATATGAGAGGAAAGGAAAGAGATGGCCCATTTGATCAATATCTCCCAGCCTCGAATTCAATCAGCTGGGATAAAAAGCAATTCTCCATATCGCCCAAAATAATACATCTCCATTACTCCGCACGAACTCCCATCATATCTGACCCTTCGTTCTACCCACACCTCACATACTCGCTATTTTTTCCATCTTTTTAATCTGCGCAGAGATACAGGAGAGGAGGGGTAGAGTTGATGGTTGATTGAGTCATAATAAATCAATCATCCCAAAATAACCCACATGCTTTTGGCACCTGTCATTTCATTTTCCTGACCTCAGACCTGTTTGAGTGGAATATCTGTTTGATAACATTGCTTCAGAGTTACAAGGATGTTAGCTGTAAAATATGAAGGAAAGGATGTGCATCCAAACATGTGCATGGTGATACAGTACATGTCTGTGTTACTGTTTCCCAAATGGAAGTTGCAGCAGCTGTCCATCACTCAAACGCATAATCAAGAAACCAACAGCAACAACAGCATGACACATACAATATTCCCTGAGAGCATGTCTCTGTCTGTCAAGAAAACTCCCATGATTCGCATACTCAAAATACTGATTCATGTTACAGACACTGGTAGAAAATAACTGCGGGATATGAAAGCCCTGGGGGGAAGGTTTTGCTTATATCTGCCTGTTTATAATTCATTCCATTCCAACACACGTTATCTACTTCTTATACCTTTAGAGGCTTTTAAATATGATTTAAATTTAGAGTATCTTTGCACACTGGTTAGTGTTGGAGGGCAACAGGACATGTAGATTAAAAGTCTCCTATAGTTGCATAATGGCTCACCGTTGTCAATAAATGATAATAAGGGAATAACATTCCTCAAATAGGGACCAAAGATTTAGTCATAAAAACATACTTTGGCATTAAGGAGTGCTAGGGAATAAAGTAATTTAACTGCATTGTGTGGACGCTTGGCTCAGCTGCTTTTACAGCAGAGCTTGAGCGTAGGGTGACCAGATGAGATTGGCTGAAATTCGTTTGGCCGGGGTCGAGGACGGGATGATTTTTTATTCAAAGATCAACAGTCTGTCATTAGTCTGTAGTCTGCCACAAAAAAACAACATTAAAATCATGAACTCAAATGTCATTGTGAAAAAAACAAAAAAAACAATGACTGTTGTAAGTAACAGTGCGTAAATCAGACACCTCTGTATAGCCTAACGTTAATAAGCTTAAACGAAAATAACTAAATAATGGTGTAGTGAAGTATTTTTTGTACACAGTGCCGCGAACAATCAATCACTTCTTTACGTGTGCATCGCTGTCCTCGCGGCTGCAGCAACTTGCGCTCTCTTCATCAAGGCTTAAAACAAAAAGGGGACAAAAAGGTCGTATTGTCTTTACTTTCATCGCTTTTCATGTGACAATCCATGGATACTTCCCCACCCACTCCTCCTGGTACCTGCAGAGGCGTTTTTGCTTTTTAGCAGTGTGTTGGGGTTCCGGTAAGCTACACCAGCCATGCCAACGGAATGAATGAAAATTAGCTTATCAATGCATATCTAAATTCGCACCTAGCCAGTATTTTTTTTTTTACTTAGAAAAAAGATGCTGCAGCCAATGAGCAGCCGGCGGGGGCTGGTTGCAGGACGACTCAACCTCCGCAGACAGTTTTTAATGTTTATCTGACAATAACTACTCAAGATTTTGCTCTAGTATAATTTTCGGGACAATTAGGGCCAGATTCTGAATTCGGGACAACAGTTTCGATTTCGGGACTGTCCCAAATGTTTTGGGACGTCTGGTCACCCTACTTGAGCACTAAGTGTTTTTAATGGTACATTGTATTATGGCGCAAGGGACTTCACTTACAGAGGTGATCAACAAAAATCTTGTCTTTCTCTCTCTCTCTCTCACTTGCATATGTATCGTTGCTGGAAAGTCCAATTCATTAGTGAATGAGTTCATCCTAAACGTTTCTGTCATTCATTTGTAGTACTGACAAGTCTGATTCCTCCTAGTAAAACAGCCCTCTTGCTCTCAAAATGTAGAATTGGGGAAAAAAACTATTCTTTCTAATGAATCAGATTATCTTAAAGTGCCCCTATTATTGTTTTTCGAATATTCCCTTTCACGTACTGTCTAAGCTGTCTGTGAATGTAAACTGTCTGCAAAGTTGTAAAGTTGTGCACGATAAATACAAAATTCTATCACAAAACTCTAGATGGCGCAGACTAGTAGTCCTAACTACCTGTTCATTACATCATCATCTTTAGGGCACAGCTGATTGGTTCCTGCTGTATCAGTAGCCAATGAGCTTGTGTTCTCAACCTTCAAATACTCAGGTAGCATTTGCCTTAGCAGTGCAGTGCACTTTCAGAAACCCTTCACCTTCCCCAGCTCCACCTGTATAGATCTGTTAAGGGTAATTCGTGTACAGCAGCAGTTTACTTGCTCACGGTAGCTTGTCGTGTATGTATTGGCAGTAGTAAGTTCCGTACTTGCTCTGCAGTAGCAGCAATAGCAATAAAAGCAACAGCAGCGTAGCAGGTCTATTCCACCAAGACCAAACATATCAACTTTGTCATCCCATTACCATGCCAAACACTCTGTCATGACAGAAATTAAGTTATTGTCTCCCAAAAGAAAGAATCGACTCTGAACCGCCTAAATCCCACAGCTACACATCACCGGGTAATACATTTGCATAATGCCTATGTTATTTGCAAACAACTTGGGATTCACAAACAAAAACGCTTGCTCTTGAAAGCTGGGTCAGTACAGAATCACAACCTGTAAGTATGATTAATTATTGATGAATATATGTTTTCTACCGGGTGTTCAAAATACATGGTTTTGTGTTTCATATTGTTTAAGTTTCCAGCTAACTGGCTAACTCACATTATTACTGTCTTACTAAAATAGTTGTGATCAGGGCTTGACATTAACACCCGCCAACCCACCAAATGCGGGTAGATTTCAACTGTCGGGTAAGGCAGCCACTCCCACTAGCCACTTTGGTGGGTTGAATATAATTTCAGCCTACAGCCAAATGAAATGCCAAGACCGTTGTATTACAAAATATTACAATTCACAAAATTAAAATTCAATTCCAATTCTTTATCGATTAACTTGCAGTTAGTGAAGGCGGGATAGGCAGAATCGCGCTGAATGACACACTACAGAAACGCTCTCTCGTGTGCGTGCGCTCTCTCTCTGTCGCACGCATGATCAGTTCTCCTTGCGCCTGAATAGTCAAATACACGCGCACACAGATGTCAAAATATCTCGCATGAACACAGTCAGTTATGGCTTTAGTGTATGTAAACAGGTGGGTAATAACTGATATGTGTCAGAATATTACGTTGTAACGCGTTGTGTACGAGTGAAAATAGGGATAGCTCTTAACGTAACTGGAGTTGATGCAAACACGGACAATATTAACCAACTGCAGAACCGCAGAACCCATATACGTCACTCACAACAGTCTGAGGACAACAGCGCCACGCCACAGTCTCATGCCGGAAGTGGGTGGAGTAGCAGCCTCAGATCGGAAGTGGGCAGAGTTAACGAAAACTAAATAATCGGCATGGCGGAAGAAGAGAACATGGTAAACAGTTGTTTTTGTGTTGTGGTTTTAATCTATCAAGTTTATTTGTGTTGTGTATTTGATCCATCGTTGTTGTATTAACACTTTATAAAGCACGTGGCTCTAATCTTTTTTTAAACGAGCTTTACGATGTCTCTATCGCGTCTGTTGATATGGTCTTACTTTAAGTTACATATTCATTGTTTGTGATTTTACTTTGTTGTTGGCGCTGTATTTTTTATTTAATTACCTTTTTCTGATACTGACCAATGTGTTTTATGTGGATTTTTTTCTGATTTATAGAGGCATATTGCGATTTGGAGAGGCTCAGCTTTACTTCATTTTCATCAATGCAAGACATTCTGCAACAGTTCCCTTTCGAGGGAACTCTCACTGCGTCGGAACGACACTTTGGGGATACTCCCTAAGCACTAGCGAATCTGAAGTCCGTATAGCCACTAAACCAATCCGATTGGCGTGCGTGATGACGTCATCGTGACGGCGTACCCGGAAGTATAAAGCGGGAGCCGGCGCACTGAAACGGCAGTTATTGCTCTTCAGTATAGCGCTCTCTGTTGAAATTGTCTGTCTATTTACTGTTGTTTGTCACAGTTGCAAAAGTGTGTGAATGATGGAAAAGAATGTGAGAGAGTTTAAGCAGTGTGTGCATCCGTGTCCCCGCTTCATTTCGGGCTCAGATGCACACCTGCTTTGTGTGCAGTGTCTGGGTGTTGAGCATGCTCGGGCAGCCCTCGAGGGAGCTGCCTGTCAGCATTGTGAGCTGCTCACACTCAGACTGCTTCGCTCTCGGCTGGCCGTGTTCGATGAGGCCGGCCAGCTTTGTGAGCCCCAGGGTTCTGGACCCGCGATCGCTGAGGCGTCCCGGTGTCACAGACCATGGGGTTCACCTACAGACGATATTCCTCCCCCGGCCAGAGGTTTGGAACCTTTGGGTCTGGCCCCTGAGGGGGTCAGGTACCTAGAGGCTGGCCTGTCGGCAGAGGTGATAGAGACATTACTCAGTTCCAGGGCTCCGTCCACAAGGAGACTGTACAGCCTCAAGTGGAATGTGTTTGACACTTGGTGCAGGGAGCGTGAGGTGGACCCAGTTAACTGCCCGGTGGCTTCAGTGCTGGAGTTCCTCCAAGATCGTTTCTCTGCGGGTCTAACCCCGTCCACACTCAAGGTGTACGTGGCTGCCATTGGGGCTTTCCACACTCCTTTGGGTGATGGGTCTTTGGGTAGGCACCAGTTGGTTGTACAGTTCCTCCGTGGGGCTCGGAGGATGAGGTCTGCGGCTCGTTTCAGAGTCCCAACCTGGGATCTGGCAGTGGTTCTCGAAGGTCTGGCTGAGGCCCCCTTTGAGCCATTGGAGTCGGCGGAACCAAAGAACCTGACCTTGAAGGTGGCTTTTCTCCTGGCGATTACATCGCTAAAGAGAGTAGGGGACCTCCAGGCCTTGGCAGTAATGCCGACTTGCCTGGAGTTTGCCCCTGGAGGAGTTAAAGCCATCTTACACCCTAGGCCGGGCTACGTGCCCAAGGTTCCTTCAAGGGTGGCCAGGTCTTTGGTTCTTCAGGCATTTCATCCTCCGCCTCACGTGATGGCGGAAGAAGGGAGGCTTCACTTGCTCTGCCCAGTTAGGGCTCTCAGAGTATATCTGGAGAAGTCTGCGCAGTGGAGGAGATCTCAACAGCTGTTAGTGTGCTTTGGTTCACCCAGGAAGGGGTTGCCTGCATCTACTCAGACAATCAGTAACTGGATTGTCCAGGCGATAACCGCGGCTTATCAGGTGCGCAATTTGCCTTCACCTATGGCCGTGAGGGCTCATTTCACCAGAGGCATGGCCTCTTCGGTGGCCCTCCTTTCTGGGGTCCCCATGCAGGATATCTGCGAGGCGGCGGGGTGGGCTACCCCGCACACTTTTATCAGGTTTTATAGCCTGCATCTCCCTACTGCGCCTGGCGCTAGGGTGCTTCAGTCCTAGTTGTGCCCGGTCTCCGGCTTCACACTAGGGCAGGCACTACCCTCGGTAAAGGTCCCAAGGGCCAGTGTTGGGAACGTCCTGTTGCCGGGAAACCGTTTCAACAGACGTCTCCCTCATTGGCTGGGGCGCCGAAGGCGCTTGGGTTCACCAGTCCTAGTTGTGCCCGGTCTCCGGCTTCACACTAGGGCAGGCACTACCCTCGGTAAAGGTCCCAAGGGCCAGTGTTGGGAGCGTCCTGTTGCCGGGAAACCGTTTCAACAGACGCCTCCCTCATTGGCTGGGGCGCGGAAGGAAAAGGAGTGGAGAAGTATCTCCCTACGGTGCTGGCGCTAGGGTACTCAAGTCCTAGTTGTGCCCGGTCTCCGGTTTAACACTAGGGCAGGCGCTACCCTCGGTGTGGGCTAGTGGGTACTCGTTCCCCAAAGTGTCGTTCCGACGCAGTGAGAGTTCCCTCGAAAGGGAACGGCTCGGGTTACGTCTGTAACACTTGTTCCCTGAGAAGCAAACCACAGCTAGTATATGATGCCTTTGGGGAAGTACATTTATTAAAATTAAATAATTTTTGTGTGTTGTTTTGGGATTTGATCAATCTGAATCTGCTTGAATTATGCATTCCAGTGTAAAATTGTGTAATGTGTATTATGTACTATGAAAAAAGGTTCATTCTGAAATGCTTGAGTACAAAATATTTTGTCATATAAATAAATGTTCAAATACTCAATCTTTGTTTTCATTTTTAGTGTTTTAAGCTTTATGTTCAATTGATCTAATATAATCTTTTAAGACATAATATAAATAGCAACTTTTTACTTTAAAAATCCTTAACAAAACGTTGCAATGGGGTTATATATATATATATATATATATATATATATATATATATATATATATATATATATATATATATATATATATATATATATATATATATATATATATATATATATATATATATATATATATAAAACACTTCAAATGGAGCAATGTATACGAAAATAAATCAGCTCCGCCCACTTCCGGCATGAGACCGTGGTGTGGCGCTGTTGTCCTCAGACTGTTGTGAGTGACGTATATGGGTTCTGCGGTTCTGCAGTTAGACTTATCTCAACATGGAGGCGATCGACATTAAACAGCTCACACTTTATTCTCTGCAAAACTCTCACAAGAGTGCGTCACAAACTCCACTCCGTCCACAGCATTACTTAATAAAACAAAATAACTAAATGTTAGCCACAGAAAATAATTTGTACACATGGGTGCAGGGCGCACACACACAAAACACAGGCAGTTCAACAGGGAGCGCGCACTCTTAAAGGGGCCACACTGTATTCATACTCGTTAAAATGTCTTTAATGTTAATCAAACAACTACAGGTGTTAAATAAATGTATACATATTAAATAAATCTACTGTATCTGTATTTTATTTTTTTATTTTTTTTTAGAGAAATTTACTATTGTTTTTGTAATTTGCTTCTTTGTTCTTTTATAGGCTATAACATAACAAAAATATCTTGTATATAAAATTTCTCATATTAGCCATATTGCCCACCCCATGCCCAACTGCACACCAGCTGATATACACTGTAGTCTTGATTTGGGTGGTCACTCTGCATTGAAAGTTTAAAAGGGTTTTAAATCTTCTAAATCAAGTAAAATGACTCAAAATCAAGTAATTTAAGCATGCCAAAGTCAACTTTAATTATATAAAATGTAATTTCCAAGCAGTAAAATTGTGGCCAGTGAAAATGCTGAGTGGCTAGTAACTTTTGAAAACCAGCCACAGTGGCTGGTGAGCAAAAAGTTAATGTCAAGCCCTGGTTGTGATACAGTTCCCGCATGTGCAATAAATTAGAAAAAGCCTATAACCATCGGTTTGTTGATGGACCTGATGAAACATCAGTTCTCCTATCCAGTTCTCCTTGCGATAGAGGTTTGGGTTGAATAACTATGTAAGACGTGTATAAGGGAAACAGGTCTATTTAGCTCAAAGGAAATTATTAATTAATTTATAGGGTATTTTAAAAGACTCATCCTGCGTCAATTTTTTTACGGGCCGTAACTATCAACTCTGCAGCAGAAATTACTATCCAAACAACAGTGAAACACTATTTAAGAGCAAGGTAACGTAGATCAGTTTAAGACATTACATTCGTAAGCACATAACACAAGAATATTTAACTTTAAATACAAATTACATTTTCTTGATTATTCTAACACATAAACCTAATATATAACACAAACACACGCACACACACATTCACACAGTTGCAGAAAGAAAGAAAGTTTAGGAAAGAATGAGTTTTAAGAGAGTAAAACAGGGCCGGCCCAAGCCCTTATGGGGCCCTAAGCAAAATTTTATTTGGGGGCCCCTCGGTGCCACCAATACTATTGACTATTGTCAATTCTTGATAATTCGCACACCCAGTATCAATTTTAGTAGTAGTATGTGTTGCTTGCATCATGTCTGGCTGTAATGGTCTTACCCTTATACGGTCTTTAATTGTAACAGTAGCAAACCCACAGGAGTGCTCAGGTATTAATATTCAAAGCCTTACTGTACTACAGTTCACACTGGAATATGTACTTAAAAATAAAATACAAATTTTAAGTAGTTTCTTATGCTGAATATGCTCACTTTCCCCCAGGATTCTTTGATGAATAGGAGGTTCAAAATAACAGCATTTCTCTGCAATAGAAAGCTTTCAAAAATATTGTACACAACTGTTTTCACCACTGATAATCATAAATGTTTCTTGAGCGTCAAATCCTCATATCAGAATGAATTCTGAAGGGTCATGTGACACTGAAGACTGGAGTAATGATGCTTTGATCACAGGAATAGATCACACGTTACTATATTCATATAAAACAGATGTTTTACATTATAATAATATTTCACAATAATACCGTTTTTACTGTATTTTTGATCAAATAAATGCATCCTTGGCTACACAACTTATAATTCCAAGGGGACGATACAGCAGTTTGCAGAAAAACATCTACTGAGAAACTGAAGCTCTGCTGTCCTCCGCACAAAACATGCAGCACATCAGACAAGATATTCGCACTAAACCATATCACATTCTCAAGTCCATCCATTCATAAAAAGGTTACCGGGCAACTGACGAGTAAGGTTATGTTTAAGCGCTGGTTTTCTCGCACTTGGACTTTAAACCCTGGCTAACAGGCGAATAGTATCTGGCCGTGCAATGCTGTCAGAATCAGTCCGTGCATATATTAGAAAACTTAACATTTTGCAGTTTATTTAGTAATTTCAATCAATAGAATGTCAATCATCATGAAAAAGTCATTTCATGTGCTCTTGGGGGCCCCCGGGTGGCAAAGGGGGCCCTAAGCAACTGCTTAGTTCGCTTATGCCTTGGGCCGGCTCTGGAGTAAAATGATGAAAGTTTCCAGCAATATACACTTGACATGACCTGGACGAACCATCAATCATTAATTTAACCTTTCTATCGTTTCACGAGTTCACACTTACATATAATTTATAGAGAGTAAATGTAAGTGAAGTTATTAAACGTAATTTTGGGAGGGATACGCCCATCTAATCTTCCAATTAATACCAAGGTATAAAACCAGCAGCTTACCTCTTCCCATTTTTAGTTCCTGCAGCATCCCTCCTCCTCCCCTGCTCCTCCTTTTGTACAATTTTGCCTGTTATAGGGGGGCAATCGGAGCTCGGGTAGAATATACTCTCCGAGCCCCTCTATAGCAGACAGAAAGCCAAATCTCTTTACCACTTTCACTAAGATTATATGGGCACACAAACTCGTGAAATGCATATTTGGTGTGCTGTCCGGGGGGAGGGCTTTGAGCTCGGAATTTGCCCGAACCCAGAGTACCCCCATGTATATAAGTAATCAGAACTAAAAGTGTGGAGAAGTGGTGGTGGAGGGATGCTGATAATTGTCAATAAAACGGAGGTAAGACTGCTGCATATATATAAAATGTCTTGTTTATTGAGAAAGTGACTCTACATGAGAGAGGTGGATATAGAGATTAAGGTGAATCTTCAGCTTTAAAGGTATAGTTCACCCTGAAATGAAAACTGTCATCATTTACTCACCCTCTTCTGCTGAACACAAATGAAGATATTTTAATGAATGCTGGTAAACAGACAGTTGATGATTGACACCCATAGTATTTTTTCCTACTATAGAAATCAATGGCTACGGTCAACTGTCTGGTTACCAACATTCATTAAAATATCTTCTTTTATGTTCAGCAGCAGAAGAAAGACACTCATACAGGTTTGGAACAACTTGAGGGTGAGTAAATGATGACAGAATTTTCATTTTTGGGTGAACTATATCCCTTTAACATTCTTGAATGTGACTACTGAATTGACTCGTTTTTAATATCATGCTTTCTTTTTCAGATTTCAGAGAACCCAAAGGAAAAGACAAAAGGCAGTAGTGTGATGCAAGCCAGATTTTTAAACCTGAACCGTTGGACCACTTGTAGTTATAATGACATCGGACTTCTGAAACTATATTTTTAAATATAGTTTATTTTTCTGAATACTTATTTTTAAAAGTTGTAATGCTTTTGTCCTATTTTCCCCCTTTCTTTTTTTAAAGAAGGATCTTCTATATCTTTTTTGTCACTGATTGTGGTAAACTGTTAAATACAATAAATTGACTGTGTAGTTGAAATATTAATGCTGTTTCAACATTAACTTGGTATACCAGATGGCAACATTGTTTTATGTTGTGATTACATTTCAGTTGTATTTTCAGTTTCAACAAACGAAATCAACATCACATTGTAACATTACATTGATCAAACAATATTACCATTGATTATTTTTTGTTAATGTCAGTGTTGATTCAACATCAGTGATGTAGAATCCATCATAACGCAGCATTGATTCAACAATATTACCAAAGATTATTTTTGATCATTTCAGTGATGATTCAACATCAGTGATGTAGAATCAACATCGTAGTGTAACATTGATTCAACAATATTACCATTGATTATTTTTTGTTATTTTCAACATTTATTTAACATCAGTGATGTAGATAGTGTAATGTTGATTCAATAGCATTACCATTACCATTTTTATCTCACCATTGATTCAACATTAAATGCATGTGCAAACGTGATATTGACATCAGTTCATAATATTGATTCAATGATATTACAATTGATTTTTTGTTGAAATCTCAACACTGTTTCAACAGTAACAGAGGGTGCAAAAGTTTTTTTTTTTTTTTTTTAATATTCTGTAATGTTGAATCAATAATATTATCATTGATTTGTGGTTGAAATCTCAACATTGCTTCAACATTATCTGAGGGTGCAAGAGTGACGCTAAAGCAACATCACTTTGTAACGTTAATTCAACATCATTGGCGTTGACGCATCAACACTGACTCAACATTGTTTCAATGATTACATGCTATCTTGGTCGGAAGCATAAAAGGCTACATCTGGCTACCATCCTTTTTTGAATGATTTGATGCAGTTTATATGTAAAAACAGTCTCTGTGGATTTTCTTGTAGATTTAACCTCGGTGGCACTCAGAGTTCATTCAAAGGTCGTTTAGAAGAAGATCTGTTTTGGATCTTTTGTTTTAAGGATCTAACAACCTCTGCCGTTATCTTGGTGTGGCCCTCATGTTGCCCTCTCCAAACCAATCCGTCTGCCTATGTTTGACAATGCTCTTCCTTTTGCAAGGCCAATTGATTTGGGGTCTGGAGTATTGAGTTGGGTTTTTGTGGAAGATTCATTTGTGTCTGGGGCGCCCTCAAATCCTACAACTAGTTCTTCCAATCATCATTGGACTCGGCTCGGATTGATATGGTAAAATCAATGCCGTCGTTACCATCTTTACAGTGCATTAGGAAGCCTCCAATTTAGGAAGCCTCCAGACGGAGCTGAAGTTCAGTTATGGTAATGGCCGTTCCGACACGGGCTGTAAGCGGTAGACCAATCACAACAGACTGGGACATCTGGCCAATCAGAGCAGAGTAGGCACACGGAAAGTAGGGATTTAGAGAGACTGATTCATCTGACGAGTCGTTTGAGATTCATTGAAAAATGTGGTGATGTGCAATGTACTGTATATTATGAGAAAAGGAAAGTGTTTTTTTTTGTTGTTGTTTGTTTTTTGACATTTGATGCATGTAAACCTGTTGCAGGAGAATTCGAAAGAGTTGGTTTGTTTGGATGGTTCGTCTAAATTAAAAGATTCAGATTAATTGATTCTCTACATGTTATTTACATCTTTTTATATAAAAATAGTTCTGTCACAATGTACTGTATTTGACTACAAATTAATATTTTAGTTATTCTAAAGTCTTCAGTGCATAGGCTACATTTTTCATTTCGCATTTGATGTTTGCACTCTAATTGTGTTTGTTCATTCATTCAAAATACTCATTGCTTCCCCAGCACTGCATTTGTAGTAGGGATTTTACCCATAACAATTTGCAAAAAGGTATAACTATGCTTAAATATTTTAATTTTCAATCTCAACACCAATCAACCAGCCTGATATTCCCTTTCAATTTCAAAGTGATTAATCTTGTATGGGTACAAAAGGCGCTAGCCTAGCATATAGCCTCTAGATATCACATTTATCACTCACTGACAGATGGGGCTCTGGAATGTTGCAGAACAGCATTTCCCCCCTTACAGATTCTTTTTCATTTGTCATGTTTATCTCTGCATATTAGTGAATATTAGCTACAAGAAACAACGTAGTTCAGACCACCTTAGAAGCTTTTATGAAGCATTGTGATTTAACACTTTAATGAAACCAAAACAAAACAAAACAAAACATTGTTTGCTTGTCAATGTTGATTAAAATGATAGTTCAGTTCTACTGTATTATGCAAACTGTGCTATTTCTTTATTTTTTTTGTCAGTGTATGATAACTGAACTGAAATGAACCATTTCCAGATTTATTTTACTCCTTAACAACTCCTCAATACAATTACTCTGCCCATGATACAGATGATGGCTCTCCAACTCCCGCCAGCACTATGAACAGAGGGGTGTGACAAACCCTTTTAATTAGATTCCCAACCTCAATCCTCCAATGCTTAGCCAAAGATATGGAAAACAGACCATAATCTGACAGGCGTCTGGAGGCAGATGGAGAAATCCAGTCTTCCCTTTAGAGAAGCAGTGAGGTGTGGCGCATTTCCCCTCTCTTCACACCCTATTACCCCTCTATCCCGTCCCAATCTCCCTGATGAGAATGGAGAGGGATCCAGGAAGGAATAGGATGTGTGGCTACGCGCAGTTCTTGTGGTCCACGAGCACCAAGGCAAAACCGCAGTGTGCCGAGAAGGTTCTAATTCAATGGGCAGAAGACAGGCTGAAACATATACCTCCAGTCCACCTCGTGGGGAAATAGCACATTTGGAATTCAATATAAACTTGCATAACACTAACATCTATACTTATTAATAAAACATATAAATATATCCAGTTGGGGCTGGCCTGTCGGAGAAAGTTTTTAAGGCACTTTGTCTGGGGGGTTGATAGGTTGTGCTTGAGGGGGTTCCTGACATCTGGTGCTTGGGTTTGTGAGCAATTGCTATAATGCACTCACTCCATTACCTTGCCACAGTGGACAAACGGGTAATGGGTTTCTTAAAGGTAAACCCTTCCTTCTCTCCGTCTTACCTGCAAAGCTAAATCGAAAACAGTTAGTGGCTCTGACATTAGTAAATCAGAGTCAGACCATATTGCTGTACTATTTAGAAGTACATGTTAGTGACTTATTCTGTTTTTAATTGGTTTGCTAATTGTTTTTTTCTTCTTCTTGTTTTAAGAATAAACCTCACTAAATATTGCATTGTTAATTGCTGTTCATGCTTATAATAAGGAAAAAACCAATGAGGTTCAAATGATTATGTTTTTTTGCAGTGTGACGATAAAATCTCTGAAACTGAGCCTCACTTTGTAAACACTTTCTCTCTTTGTTTCGTTCACTTGTTAAAATCTAAGAATACTAAACCATTTCTAAGTGTCTTTCTTTCAAGCATCTTTGGTGACTGAATCTCTTGGATTGTTTCGGTAACTTTCAAAAGGATATCAAAAGTAGGAACACTAACACCATTATATCTTTGTTCACACCATTTCTTATGCCAACATGGAATTCATTCTTATCCAATCTGGCTAGACATTCTGGCTTTTTTATATTCTTCGTCTGAATGTCTTTGTTATAAAGAAAACAAAACCACTGATAATTATAAAGTTTTATAATGCAACAGAAAAGCTCTACACTGACACAGGATTCATATCAATTAAAAAGCAATGCATATACAATTATAATACAATTTATATTTAGCATAAAACAGGTTTTTGTTTTATTTGCAAAGGATTGTCCATGTTTGGAAGTTTTTCTAAAACTAAAATGAATTACCCTTTAAACTCACAGTGAACAATTGAAATGAAATCTCTGAGAGTAGAGTTCTGTGATAACAGAGCAGAATCTTTCTGCAGTAATGAGCATAATGGAGAAAATGAGTGTCAAACAACAAAATGGCAGCCACTGTAACAAATCAACCACAAAGGGAAATTTAAAATGCGAACAATATTGCAAGCTATATAAAAAAAGAAAAGAATACTTGGCATGTTAAACAGAGAAGGACAATTAGTGTAGCAGGAAAAATAGAAATGGAGTGCAGAGCGCACATTTAACTTTAACCTGTCTTGACTAAGCCTATATATAAATATAACATCATATTTTGGGTATAAAATCAGGTGATGTGATGTTATTTTGCAATCATGTCAAGTCTTAACCTTTAAGACTTATTAATACAAAATAAATAATTCATTTTTTAAACTTTATAAAGTGCTTTGGTCCACAAACATTTTGTTGCTCAAAGGTCAACCAAGTATATGAGATATAGAGCAGTCTCCAAGATTGGATGTTGTACTATGGCACTGGAAATGGGAACAAACAAAAACACTAATTTTAGCTTGGAAGTGGAAAACTGTCTTAGGGTTATGATGCACTAAGGCAGGTGCTATTTTCATATCATACTTGACAAGTATATATTTAAACTGTGTTATTGAATGTGTAGTTATTTTAACAGCAAATACAACATATTCTTACTGATTCTTACTGTTTATCTGAGATTCAGTCATCATTATGCTGATATTGTATGCTTTTTGTTATATTGAGCTAAACATGGTTCAAAATTAAATCCCAAATGATAATACAATTTATATACAGCTGTACACAGATACATTAGTATTGCATAACCCAGCAATAGTTTTAACAATAAAAGAGAAATAGAAAAACAATTTAATGCATGTTGACAACAAAAGGTCACATCTCATTTCTCATCGGGTTTGTTGTTTTGTTTGCAGCATAGCACTTACTTTGATATTGCTATCAATTTGCCAAGAGTCAATTTATCTTGTAAGATATCAGGCTTGACATCAAAGTAGCTATCTTTTAAGAGTCATTTGATGAATACCATTACTCATTCTAGTCAGCTATTATATAATCAAATGATGGGCTGGGTTTCTGGAAGCACTAAGTACACAGAAATACCTACCGGTAATAGGAATGTATTTTATTTAATATTTTATTTATTATTTTAGCTTTACATATTCTATTCTTTATTCTATTCTATTCGATTCTATAAATGGTTCTTTAAAGAAGGTGCATAGATGTTGATCACCAACCTCAGGTTCACAAGGTTGAATATTCAAAGTGAATCTTATATGAAAAGTTTTATTTATTTATTTATTTATTTATTTATTTATTTATTTATTTATTTATTTATTTATTTATTTATTTATCTATCAATCAACCATTAACAAAAGTGTTTTAAATATACTTTAAAGGTGCCCTAGAATGAAAAATTTAATTAACCTTGCCATAGTATAGAACCACTATAAAAGGTTCCCCTATGATTACGAGCTAAGGACCATTTTTGGTGCCATATAGAACCTTTTTTTTTTTTTTAGAGTGTATGGCTACTCAAAGGCCACGGAAACAATGCCATTGACGTGCGTAATGAACCCACTGGCATTGTTTCCGCTGCCTTTGAGTAGCCATAAGGCTGAAACTACAGTGTCTTTCTGTTTTTAATACATTTGATGAATATGTCTTAAATTTTTTAAATAATTTTTTACTTTTTTAAAATAATTGTTCTTATTATTATCATTATAAATAAAAAAGGGGTATGATCATTCATGCTTTGTACTGTAACTGCAACCTTTCAATGGGGTAAAGTGCTGAAACCCTTTTATACTTTATTTAATGGAAAATATATTAACCACTCAAAACTGACAAAGAATGATAACAAAAAGCACACACCAACTCTTGATTACTGATATGAACAAGTGATTTATCTTTCATCCAAAGCCACATGAAGCAATTTTGAATTTAGAATCATAGTTACAACTATTTAATGGACACTTTTCACATTTCTGAAGTGATATAATTATAGCTGGGTAAAAAATATAGATTTAGTGGAAGTATAGTGGTAATGTAGTGGTGAACTACAGCAATATATATTTTCATTTTCCCCAGTAGCTACAGCTCCATAAAAATAATAAATAAAGTTAATATAGTATCTGTTAAGGACATATTATATTATTAATGCAATCAGTCAGTAAATAAAGTTGAACTCTCTTGCATCTGGTCCGTCTATGAAGCCAAAAGGTGTCCATTCACAACTGACTTCCGGAAAAACGGGATTGACCAATGACATTTCAGGTTACAATGAAATAAGTAAAGTCTCGCCCCACGACTGACAAAAATAAAAAAAAGTTTTTGCGCGAGCAAAATAGAAGCGCAAGTGTGGGGAATGATGACGCGCGTGCTGCGAGTCGTGTCCAAGCTCGCAAGGGCTTGATTTGCGCAGAGGAGATGTCATGCGCGCGCGTGGGTTTAAAAGGAGCTTGCGGGCTGCCGTTTCCTCGCGTGTAGATCTGTTATTCTCTCGCTGGAGTGATTTACTGCGCAAGCAAGCATCAGTTGTGCGCTTGGTTATTAATGGCATTAAAATGCCGCCATAAAAGGGGCAATTCCAACCATACAAGTGATTTTATCCACTTCTTGACTGTCTAAACAATTTCTGATTAAATTGAAAGTTTCTTAGAGAGACAACATCAACGATAATATCCCAGTTGTTAGATCCAAGATGCTAGTACAGTAATTATTATTTCAAGATGCTAGTACAGTAACAATAGGATAATCCAAGTAGCTTACATAACTAAATAGTATGTCTAATGACAAAGGTTAATATTATTTCATGCCAGTGTTGTCATAAATTACAAAATACAACCGTAGATACGTAACATACTACGGTAGTTTAGTTGCTTACACTTAGCTCACTCGATCCTTCTAGCTAACGTCACCTTCTCCACCATTTATTGCATAATAGCGCTTCTCTGAGTATTCAAAGCGCTTTTTTTTACATATGAAAGGGTGGCTTGTATACATTACTTTGTTTGGCTAAATAAATCGACTTTTAAATCAGTAAGTTACTCTACTATCAAACTCAAACGTTACTGTACAAACATATTTAAGTGCTACCCAGTTCAGTTTGTGATTCAAAGTGAAGAAGCTATCATTGTAAAATCATACAGGGACATTACAATAATTAAAATGTTTTTACAATGCTAAAAAAGTTGTGACTGCTGATGTGTATATATAATGCTATATGCTAGTTTTCACTGAAGTTCTGGTATGGACGTAATGATTTTGCAGGTTCCTAATTAAAATAAAGACTTAACTTACCATTCAGAAGCATTCATTTCCAATCTCAAAACATGTTGTTGTTCCTCAAAATCTGCATCTTCGTCAGAAACAGGCTCAAACATGTAAGGATGAATGCCTAATCTCTCCATCATCATTACGTTCAGTATAGATGTGCCTGCTATCATTGAGCCGAGCAGTGAAACAGCCAATCAGAGTAGAACTCTGCATTAATATTCATGACCCTTCCAAATAAGGCAAAAACAGACCATTTCATCCTGGGGAAGATTTCTAGAGTTGTAAATGGACCTGTAAAACCGTATCTGAACAATTATTGACCTTAAATAAGCCATATACCCTCTATGTAGATACCAGAGAACAATTTAAAATGTTGTTTCAAATCATTCTAGGGCACCTTTAAAATCCTGGAAAATAAAAAAGGGAAGAAAATTAAACATAAACAAATTTTAAATTGTATAAAATATTTTTAGAGTTTAGAGAATCAAGAGTAGCAAGTTTATATATTATAGCAGTATCTGGGAAACTGCGACCTCTGCTGACAACTGTAGAAACTGCAGGCAGTGAAAAAGGTCTATTCTTTGTTGTTCTTGTTGATTGTTGACAGTGTTGTTATTCATACATTATGTTTGTACTATTGTTCCACTTGGATAGATAAGATGAATTAATAGATAGGAACAATTCCAGCACAGATCAACAGATGCATCAAACATAAAGTGCAAAAAAATGCCACTATGCATACAAGACATGGCGTGTGTGCAAAATACAAATGCATTTGCATTACAATTTAATGCAAAATGTAAGTGCATTAGCTAGTAATGCCATTGTGCCCTGGAATGAGAACAACTGTCAATGCAGTGCCATGTTATCACCCCTCATGGGGGTTACTGTCAAGAGTAATGTGTGGCCAAGGACTGTGGGGAGAAGAGGAGACAGTGTTTCATTGTCTGATAGCAGCAGGCAGGAAGGATCACCACTGGTGCTTCTTACAGCATCATGGTAGAATAAGCTGGTGGCTAAAGGTGTTCCCAGATTATTATAGTGCTCATTATAGAAAGAGGTATGCAGACTTGTTCATTATGGACTCCACTGTTACCACCATCCTCTTCTCAGCCTCCAGTGGATTCTGGGTAATGGTAACAGAGAACAAACTTGCTGAACAATTAGTTCAGGCATTCTTAGATACTTGAAATTGCCTCATCTGATATTGCAACAGTAAAGAATAACAAACTGGACAAAGACTGCTTACACATGGTGAAATACTCAAGTAATTTCAGAAAATACAGCTCAGAACAATGTGGAGTATGGATATGTCTACATACAGTATATTCAGAGATGACAAAAAAACACACGAAGACCAGCAGCTTTTGTGTCTGCTCTTGCCACTGTGAAGGTCCTGTCATTCCAAAGACAAATTGATGCTGTATTGGCCCGTTATTGTGGTCTAAAACCAGTTGTTTCAGTTTCATTGTCCAACTACTGCATATACACTCACCTAAAGTATTATTAGGAACACCTGTTAAATTTCTCATTAATGCAATTATCTAATCAACCAATCACATGGCAGTTGCTTCAATGCATTTAGGGGTGTGGTCCTGGTCAAGACAATCTCCTGAACTCCAAACTGAATGTCAGAATGGGAAAGAAAGGTGATTTAAGCAATTTTGAGCGTGGCATGGTTGTTGGTGCCAGACGGGGCGGTCTGAGTATTTCACAATCTGCTCAGTTACTGGGATTTTCACGCACAACCATTTCTAGGGTTTACAAAGAATGGTGTGAAAAGGGAAAAACATCCAGTATACGGCAGTCCTGTGGGCTTGTTGCCTTGTTGATGCTAGAGGTCAGAGGAGAATGGGCCGACTGATTCAAGCTGATAGAAGAGCAACTTTGACTGAAATAACCACTCGTTACAACCGAGGTATGCAGCAAAGCATTTGTGAAGCCACAACACGCACAACCTTGAGGTGGATGGGCTACAACAGCAGAAGACCCCACCGGGTACCACTCATCTCCAATACAAATAGGAAAAAGAGGCTACAATTTGCACGAGCTCACCAAAATTGGACAGTTGAAGACTGGAAAAATGTTGCCTGGTCTGATGAGTCTCGATTTCTGTTGAGACATTCAGATGGTAGAGTCAGAATTTGGCGTGAACAGAATGAGAACATGGATCCATCATGCCTTGTTACCACTGTGCAGGCTGGTGGTGGTGGTGTAATGGTGTGGGGGATGTTTTGTTGGCACACTTTAGGCCACTTAGTGCCAATTGGGCATCGTTTAAATGCCATGGCCTACCTGAGCATTGTTTCTGACCATGTCATCCCTTTATGACCACCATGTACCCATCCTCTGATGGCTACTTCCAGCAGGATAATGCACCATGTCACAAAGCTTGAATCATTTCAAATTGGTTTCTTGAACATGACAATGAGCTCACTGTACTAAAATGGCCCCCACAGTCACCAGATCTCAACCCAATAGAGCATCTTTGGGATGTGGTGGAACGGGAGCTTCATGTCCTGGATGTGCATCCCACAAATCTCCATCAACTGCAAGATGCTATCCTATCAATATGGGCTAACATTTCTAAAGAATGCTTTCAGCACCTTGTTGAATCAATGCCACATAGAATTAAGGCAGTTCTGAAGGCGAAAGTGGGTCAAACACAGTATTAGTATGGTATTCCTAATAATCCTTTAGGTGAGTGTATAATGTTAAATGTTATGTTTTTATTTTATTTGTGTATATCAGAATTTAACATGTTGCTTTACTGTTCCTGTAAGGATTTGAAAATGGAGATACTAACAAAACACATATACTGTGAAAATGTATATATACACAAAAAAAGGTTCTATATGGCACCAAAAATGGTTCTTGGCTCGTAATCATAGGGGAACCTTTTTAAGTGCTATATAGCACCAATTTTGGTGCTTTAGTGGTTCTTCAGAGGTTCTCACCGGTTCTTTGACTAAGGTGCTATATAGCACCGCTAATTATGGTGCTATATAGCACCGCTACCGTATACAGAACATGTTAAGATATGGTGCTATATAGCACCAAAAGTGGTTCCTCTATGATTACGACGAAGAACCATTTTTGGTGCCATATAGAACCTTTTTTTTTTAGAGTGTAGCTTCAAAATATGCTGCTGTGGATAAAAACATCTGCTTTTATAGAAGTAAATGTAATGATTCCCAGGAAACACTGATAAAATGTTTATGCTGAATGTACTGTAAATTGCTTTTGAGCGTCTGTCAAATGAATAAATGTAACGGTAAATAGCACAGGCATCTTATCTAGTTTAAAATGAGAATGATAAGGTGAAGACTAAATTACCTGCCAATGAGTTAAACAGATGAGGTCAAAGACAAGGCAATCAATGAGCCAACACTGAGATAAGTGAGAAGGTCATCACTGAGGTAACTGATGAAGTCATTACTGAGAGTCACATTGTCATGTTTGTCATGTGTTGCAGCAAAAAAACAACAACAACATAATGCCACAGCTACTTTTATAAGAAACAAACTCAAATCTTCACAAAACAATCTAGAATCTCAAGAACATGCACAGAACCAACTTAGTACTGTTAAGGACAGACAATGAACTGAAAGAAGCGTAGTGCTTAAATACAAGAGCAAACTATTCAACTAAATGAACATCGGGTGGAAACATTAATCAAACCATGAGTAACTATAGAAACTAGCTAGAAGAGGGGAAACGGAACAAAGGAAACAGAAAACATAGCAGAAACCAACTCAAACACATATCAAACATGACATAAACCTGACACACATGGGTCTAAATAGACGTTGTTACTAATTGCAGAAATATTGTTAACACATGAAGTGCATATGTTAAATAGATTAGAGTAGTTATTGAAGAGTAGACTTTTGTGACAGCTAACCCTTTTCATTTATTGAACGTGTAGGAATGCTTATAAAAAGGTCTGACCTGCAATTTACATTTATTCAGCGCCCTTCACAATACTTTTCAAAGCAACTTTATAAAAAATTCATGTGTCTAGCGGTTTGTTAACAGAGGTGACTGTGTCCAAGTAATGTCCATATTTCAGAAATGTACAGTTCTAAGATCATGCAAATCATGCAGTTAACTAACATCATGTATTCATTTAAGGAAAAAAACAATGAGCTCATTAAAGTATCACAAGTTGTGAACATAATGATTACAATATATAGAACATTTGGCTGTGGTACATGTTGATTCCGAGTTTGCGTAGAGTTCTGAAGTCCTCGCAGGAGTTGGCGTCATCTCTTCATAGGTGTTGGGGTCATCTGAAGTCTTCGTAAGAGGCTGGATACAAACTGGAGCTGCCGTAGTCTCTAGTAACCCTAGGATGGGTATACCGAGATAAAACAGAACGCAAATGGAAAATTTGTGTAGCTGCTGTTCATAACATTTTAAGCAAAGATAATCATGTGCATTTGATCTGATATAACTGGAGTACAAGGTAATGAGATGTATTATGTGAGATGTATCTTTAATCTAGATTTAAACTGGCATAGTGTCTCAGTCCCCAAACATCACCAGGAAGGCTATTCAAATTGATACAGAACTTAAAGGGATAGTTCACCTAAAAATAAAAATTCTGTCATCATTTACTCACCCTCAAGTTATTCCAAACCTGTATGAGTCTCTTTGTTCTGCTGAACACTAAAGAAGATGTTTTGAAGAATGTTTGTAACCAAGCAGATAGAGCAACCATTAGTATTGTTCCCTTTCGAAAGGGAACTCGTGCTGCGTCAGCTCGACGCTACAGGGAACGCCTCCAGCGTGACTGGTGCTTGAAATCACAATCAAAAAACGTCAATCCTATTGACCGGCGACAGCCGATGTCATCAAGGTGCGACCAGGAAGTATATAAGGGCGCCTTGCCAACATGACAGTATCTCTTCGTCGTCAGGGACTGTTTTGCCTGTCGACATCGGCGAGCTAAATTTCGCTGATGTCGAGGGACTGCCTGGCTGGGTGTGTGTCGGTGCCGCCCGTGGACGAGATGTTATGTTTATCTCGCCTCTGGGCGGCCGGCGACACCGTGGGCTCCCACCCTGCCGGTCTAACGCCTGAATGGCAGGGCGTACATGTCAGTGGGTCACGCTGCGGCGGCTTTGCACACCACAGCTGTGTTGCTGGCTTACCAGGCGGACCTTTTGAGGGACCTCGATCAGGGGGAGGGACCCCCTGAGGCGGTAGTCGAGTCGCGCCGGACCGCGGTTTTCGCTCTCCGGCCCACCGAACAAATAGCGCCGATGGCGGCGACGGTGGCCACGGAGAGACATCTGTGGTTAAACCGTTTGGACATCGGGGAGAAAGAAGTCCTTTCTCCTGGATGCCCCGGTTTTGCCATCTGAACTTTTCGGCACCTCCGTAGAGGCGGTGGTGGGAAAGTTCGGAGAGGCGAAGGCGCGCTTGGCAGCATTTAGAACATGCATCCCGCTGAGGTCCGGGACCACGCCCAGGCAGTCGGGTGTCCCCGGCCCGTCCCAGTCTGAGGGCTGGAGACGGGAACAGCGAGCCAGCGTCGCCTCTCGAGCGCCCCCGCCGCGGAGGACTGGGGCGCAGGGGAAGCGGGACACCCGCAACAGGAAGAGGAAGGAAGCCGGGGCTGGTAACCGGAACCAGCGCAGGCAGCGGACTCCGCCCTCGAGGACGCGGAGATGAACGCTGCCTTTTTCCCTTCCTCTGGCTTTCTCCCGGGTGCTTTACATCAGGCCGGTGGGCCTATGATGAGCAGAAAATGTAAGATTCTGCCGGCCCGCCTGGTTTGTTTGTTGAAAGCGCCCCCCTCAGGATGGCGGGCGGATACTAGCGCGACGGCTGGTTTGAAGCACCGCGAGGAGCGATTGGTGAGTCCCCCTCTATAAGGGCGAAACATTTTCAAAACGATGTTTTTCAGGACTTTTTGTACCGTCGCTCCCCTGAGAGGTTACTTGGGGAAATTTTGGAACGTCGCTGGATTTCGCAGGGCCTGTAGCTCCCCGTGAGTAAGCTAAGAACGATCTTCTTTGCAACATTATGTGGTTGTGTGTGAATGCCTCACTTTTGCTAGTGGAGTTTTGCTGCCTCTCTGTGTTATGTTTTCCCCACTGATGTGGGTAACTGAATTGCGCTCTTGCCCGAGAGTTTGTAGTGTCGGGGGCGAGATGTGTTTTTCCTAGTGTAAAAGTGTGAAGTAGCTGAAGACCGGGTATGAACTTATGCATGAGCTGTAGTGAGATCTGCGCCCAGCTCTGCGGGGCTTTGGGAAAAGGGTTTTCGGGGCCTCATTGTGTAATATTAGAGGTGATAATATTTCTTTCCCGAGCCCTGAGTGAATCTAGTGCGGACTTACGTCGCACCACTAGGTCTAGGCCTAGGTTCCGTCAAGGATGGGGGCGTTCCCTTCTAAGGAAGGTTGTTCGCCCCTGGCCTGTCTTTGATATATAAACAGGGCTTGTTATGCATCCTTGACCTAACCTCCTCTTGTTACAGAGTTGTAACGCAGTAACGCAGTCGAGGTGTTGCAGGAGACAACGACTTTGCCAGTGGTCGTGGGGCCGAATGAAGAGTCTTTCGCCGGTTTGTGATTAGATTTTATCTGCTGTTTCTGCCTTTCAGAGCTTGGTGGCCGCCATCTTTTGGCGGCCCCCGGCCTCTTCCTGGAGGATGGTTCGGCCGGTGGGTTCTATAATTTCTAAGAAAAGGTAATGTTTCACCCTTGCTCTATGTCTCTGCTCCACCTTATTTTGGTCGGATGCTCCCCTGAGGCCCTCGCATTGCCAATGGCTGATGCCCTCGCATTTACGGTTGGCCACTGCATGGAAAGTAAGACAGCCGCCCCGAAGCAGGTGATGTAAGTTGTACTCCCCTTGCTTTAGAGGGTTTTAGTTGAGCACTTCTGCTGAGTACACTGCTGTTGGCAATGTGATTAGGTTCATGTCTGTAGGCACTGCCCGAGAGACTGCGCCGTCATGGGGGCCCTAGGACAAAGTAAGAACTTGTTCCCTAGCTGCCTCTGGGATGGAGCCAGCCTCAGGTGCGGGCGTAAGAGCCAGCTGGTTGTTAATAGCCAGCTTGGGCGGTCTGGGCAGCAGGACTTCAGGACAGGTAGTAGGCGTCAACCGGCCTCCTTGCAAGAAAGTCTCGATGCCATGGCCCACGAGTGTGCCTTGGAGGATCTTCTCCACTGGTGTCGACATCAGCAGTAACCTCGTCAACTAGTCTCCTTGGGGATGAGTTCCCAGGTGATAACTGGATTTCCAGGCCTTCGTCAGCAGCAGACAGCTGCCGTCAGCCCAGGCACAGCAGCCAGCCTTCTTAAAGGCCTCCCTGAGGGGTAGGCTCCCGGTTTGGGTTACCTTCGCTCAGGTGGTAGGCTCGTTTGGCCTCCCCGAGAGCCTGCTGTGGTCAGCAGGCGCTGCCTGGTCTCCCCCGAGGGGGCACCACTGGCATTAAGCCCCTCGACGGCTGGTACGAGCTGCTAGTAGGTGGTAGGCGTTACCTGGCCTCCCTAAGGGCCTGCTGTGGGGCAAGCAGGCTCACCTGACCTCCTCTGTGGGGGCGTTCCTGGGCTCCAGTCACTGGATGGCTAGCATGCGTGCTAGTAGGTAGTAGGCCTCAACCGGCCTCCCTGAGTGACCTGAGTGAGGAAAACTCCCGGTTCCCAGTCGCTGTGGCAGTGGGCGGCATGTTCTGCTATCCCTGAAATCGTTCCCCAGTTTCGGTAACGGATCGTAGCATGGGCTACTATCAGGCAAGCTGCACGGGGCTTCCCTGTGGGATTCGCTTGGAGTAGTAGGCCCCACGTGGTCTCCTCTGAGGGTACGCTCCTGTCTCGTGGTCTCTGGATAGGTCCAGCCACTGAGCGGAGGGCTGTGATGGAGAAATGCCTGACATTTTTGCAGGTGGTAGGCCCGCTAGGCCTCCCTGATGAAGCGAGTCCCTGGTCTTCCCAGCTACCTCGAGGGCTAGCACGACTGCGATCAGGTATCAGGCCCGTATGGCCTTCCTGAGGGCGAGCTCCGCTGTTGGACACGCGAGCAGTCGGCACAGGTTACCAGGTGGCGGCCCCTCTCGGCCTCCCTGGGGAACAAGTTCCCTAGGCGGGAACGCACAACTGGCTTTACGCTGACAGCTAGTGGTCACCTGCTATCAGGCGCCGGTCTCTGGCCGTTCGCGAGACCTGAAGGCGGTGTTCTTACCCTAGCATGACGAGACGTTGCTGCTGCTATGCGGTCCCCACAGGAGGGGACTTTCATAGATTGCCTACGGCATGGTTACCTACCGGGCAGGCTTATGAGCTCCTCTCAAATGAGGGTCTGTTATGAGCTTACGGCCGCCTGGCGCTGATTCATGGTTGTAGGCCCCTCGGGGCCTCCCTGGTATGATCAGCCTGTAAGGCCTCTGGCCTCCTAAGCACGTTTTAAAGTAAGTGCTTGGTAGATCAGAGGATCGAGCGGCTAAAATCCCCTCGCTAGCAAGGGTTAGAAAGCACTTCGCTGAGCGCTGCTCTCCGGGATAACCCGTCTCTGAGGTCCGGCTAGTGGATGTCACTGCCTTTCTTGCAGCACCCTAGCGGGATGCCTCTTCGGAGGCGAGTACCAGAGGCTCTGTACTATACAGACAGGGTTGACCGTATTACGTGTCCCATAACAGACTGGGTCACCTGGTCAGGTCTCCCTGGTGGCATTCGGTGGGAACCTCCCTCGGGTTCCCTTGCCACGTTCCCTTAAAGGAACCCCTTCTAAGTCGAATGGGTGGTTCCAGGCCTTCGAGCAAGACATAGGTAGGGCCTCATGTGTGTGAAGGTTCCTCCCAGGCTATAGCTTGGGCTTTGACCGTAGGGAGCGCTGTCACTGACAGCCTAATGTGACCAGAAGGGGAGTGGTTCAGGCATTTCAGTAGAATTTGCTTGTCTTGACAGTTGTCACTGCCAGTGGGCATGCACTCCCGTCGGCATGGCGGCGTGGGTATATCGTTCCCCGTAGCGTCGAGCTGATGCAGCGCAAGTTCCCTTTCGAAAGGGAACGTCTCAGGTCACGAATGTAACCATTATTCCCTGAGAACAGGGAACGAGACGCTCGATTCAATTCAATTCAAATTTCAATTCAATTCAAATTTATTTGTATAGCGCTTTTCACAATACACATTGTTTCAAAGCAGCTTTACAGAAAGTACATTTCATAGATGAACAGTAAAAATGTTAGAAAGACAATGTTAAAGAATAATGTTCGAAAAAGTTAATCAATCGTGTATTAATTTAGGCCATAACAACGCTGGCGTTGAGTTGTCTCTTCACAGGCGTGGAGTCGTCTCATCACAGGTGTTGGGGCATCCGAAGTCTTCATGAGAGGCTGGATACAAACTGGAGCTGACAAACTATTTACCTCGGGACTAGTGTCCCGAGATAACAACAGAAAAGCAGATGGGAAATAATTAGCGTAGCTGCTGTTCATAATATTATATTAATGCTTTTGTTCCGATTTAACTGTAGTATAAAGGGTAATTATAATGTGAATGCTTGGCTGAAGAGATGCGTCTTTAATCTAGTTTTAAACTGGGACAGCGAGTCTGAACCTCGAACAATATCAGGAAGACTATTCCAGAGTTTAGGAGCTAAATGTGAAAAAGCCCTCCCTCCTTTAGTGGACTTAGATATCCTAGGAATGACCAGAAGCCTAGAGTTTAGTGACCTTAAAGAGCGCGATGGATTGTAGGGCGATAGAAGATCCGTTAGATACACTGGAACTAAACCATTTAGGGCTTTATAGGTCAGTAGCAGTACTTTGTAATTGATACGGAACTTAATAGGTAACCAGTGTAGAGATGATAAAATTGGTGTTATATGATCATATTTTCTTGACCTAGTAAGAACTCTAGCAGCTGCGTTTTGGACTAACTGTAGTTTGTTTATTGAGGATGCAGGACAACCAGCTAATAAAGCATTACAGTAATCTAATCTCGATGTCATGAATGCATGAACTAACTTTTCTGCATCAGGAATAGATAGCATGTTACGTAGCTTAGCAATGTTTCTAAGGTGGAAAAATGCCGTTCTTGTAACATATGAAATATGATTTTCGAATGTCAGGTTGCGGTCTAATATAACACCCAGGTCTTTTACTGTAGTGGATAAAGTGACATGACATCCTTCCAAGGTAAAATTGTATTGTGAGAGGTTTTGTGGGCAGTTTTTTGGACCAATAAGTAATACCTCCGTTTTATCTGAATTTAATAGCAGAAAATTACACGTCATCCAGTATTTAATATCTTCAACACACGCTGTCAGTTTAGATAATTTAGCGTTTTCATCCGGTCGTGATGAAATATATAATTGAGTGTCATCAGCATAACAGTGGAAATTAATTCCATGTTTTCTTATAATATTACCAAGTGGCAGCATATATATTGAGAATAGCAGAGGGTCTAACACAGATCCTTGCGGCACCCCATAGTCTACTGGCATCGTCTTGGATTTTTTTCCCATTTAGACAGACAAAATGGTAGCGGTCTGATAAGTACGATCTAAACCAGTTTAATGCCTGTCCCTGAACACCAGTATAATTTTGAAGTCGGTCTATGAGTATTTTATGATCTATAGTATCGAACGCAGCACTAAGATCGAGTAGAACTAATATTGAGACACAGCCTTGGTCAGAAGCTAGAAGTAAATCATTTGTGATTTTAACGAGCGCAGTTTCTGTGCTATGATGCGGCCTGAATCCTGATTGAAATTTTTCATAGATATCATTTTCTTGCAAGAAAGAGCACAATTGAGCGGACACAACTTTTTCTAGTATTTTAGACATAAATGGCAGATTTGAAATTGGTCTGTAATTTGCTAGGTTATTATGATCTAATTGTGGCTTCTTAATGAGCGGTTTTATGACTGCCAACTTGAATATTCTTGGAACATGACCTAAAGATAAAGACGAGTTAATAATATTGAGAAGAGGCTCTTCCACTACACGTAACAACTCTTTCAGTAGTTTAGTGGGTATTGGATCTAATAAACATGTTGTTGGTTTAGATGCAATGATAAGTTTATTTAGCTCTTCCTGTCCTATAGTTGTAAAGCGGTGTAGTAGTTCTTGAGGGGTGATAGTTGCAGTTGAATCATAAGACATCATTAAAGAGTGTACATTTACAATTTTGTTTCTGATGCTTTCTATTTTCTCAGTGAAGAAATGCATAAAATCATTACTACTAAACTGTAACGGAATATTTTGCTCAGGCGATTCTTGTTTATTTGTTAGTCTAGCCACGGTGTTAAATAAAAACCTTGGGTTATTTTGATTATTTTCTATTAGTTTGCGGAGATGCTCAGCCCTGGCTGCTTTTAGGGCCTTTTTATAACGTGACATACTATCTCTCCACGCGATTCTAAAGACCTCTAAATTAGTTTGTTTCCATTTACGCTCTAGGTTACGAGTTTCTCTCTTGATAACATGCGTAGCACTGTTGTACCATGATGCTTTAGTTTTCTCTCTAACCTTTTTTAATCTAATTGGTGCAACAATTTCTAATGTGCTAGATAAAATGGTGCTCATACTGCTAGTCATTTCCTCTAGTTCATCTGTTTGTTTGGGTTCACTGAGCAGCTGAGACAGGTCAGGTAAGCTATTTGAGAATCTATCTATAGTGGTTGGGATGATTGTTCTGCCTGGTCGATAACGTGGCGCAACATGACAGATTTCAGCAGTACGCAGTATGCAAGTTACCATGTAATGGTCAGTGACATCATCACTTTGCGGTATAATATCTATATCGGTTGGGTTGGTTCCATGTGATATAATTAAATCTAGTGTGTGATTAAGACGATGAGTGGGACCAATGACGTTTTGCTTGATCCCAAAGGAGTTTAATAGATCTGTAAACGCAGCCCCTAATGCATCATTTGTGTTATCTACATGTATGTTAAAATCTCCAACAATTAATGCTTTATCGACGTTGACCAATAGATCTGAGAGAAAGTCTGCAAACTCTTTTAAGAAATCAGCATAGGGCCCTGGAGGTCTATACACAGTAGCCAAGGCTAGAGATAATACGGATTTCTTTCTTACATCTAACAGCGTAACATTTAGCACTAGTACTTCAAACGAATTAAACCTGTGACCTGTTTTCTGAGTAACATTAAGAATATCTCTATAGATTGTTGCAACACCGCCGCCACGACCAATCAGACGGGGCTCATGCTTATAACAGTATCCTGGCGGAGTAGACTCATTTAGACCGAAATAATCATTTGGCTTAAGCCAGGTTTCAGTAAGGCAAAGTACATCAAAACTATTATCTGTGACCATTTCATTTACAATAACCGCCTTAGGTGTGAGCGATCTAATGTTTAGAAGACCTAGTTTTAGAGATTGTTTTTGTTCACTAATATTGAGATTTTCTGGTTTAATCACAGTTAGATTTTTCCTAGATCCTACAGTAGATTTAATGTTTGACCTCACAAAACGAGGAAAAGACACAGTTTCTATATAATGTTCTATATTGGTACTTATGTCAATTAAGTTAGGACAGAATTGTTTTTGTTCACTAATATTGAGATTTTCTGGTTTAATCACAATTAGATTTTTCCTAGATCTTACAATAGATTTAATGTTTGATCTCACTAAACGAGGAATAGACACAGTTTCTATATAATATTCTACATTGGTACTTATGTCAATTAAGTTAGAACAGGAAAGACTGTGATCTGGACTTTGACTTACTAGTCATATGGTGGTGTGTAACGCCCTGGAGATGTTGTCCGACAGAAGAGCCGCTCCGATTCTGCTAGGGTGAAGGCCATCAGGACGGAAGAGCCTAGGTCGCTCCCAGAAAAGATTCCAATTATTTACAAAGAGCAGCTTCTGTTCATTACACCATGACATTAACCATTCATTTAGAGCAAATAATCTACTGAACTTTTCATGTCCTAGTCGGTACGTGGGAAGGGGTCCAGACACGATGATCATTGCTTCAGGCGATGTTCTGCGCACCGTCTCTACCAGACTCTTGTAGTCCTTCTTCAGAACCTCCGTCTGCCGCAGCCTGGTGTCGTTCGTTCCCGCCTGCAATACGACAGCTCCGATGCGCTCGTCACCGTTCAGGATCTCGGGAACCAGCGCAGCGACATCAAGAACACGAGCACCAGGAAAGCAGTGAGTGATTACCTTGCCTTTACCTGAGGTAGCGTGGACATGCCGGACGATGGAAGTTCCGATCACCACAGCATCGCGTTCTGTCTCGCGAAGAGGGGAGAAGCGGTTCCGGGTGGAGATCTCGAAGACCGGGAGGGGCGGAGAGGTCCTAGCTCTGGTCCTGGCTCGCGTCTTCCGCTGTGGAAAAACCCAGGGTCCCCGGTGCTGTGTCGGTGCCGGAGTGAACGAAACCAGGGATGATCGCGTCCTGTGCAAAGAAACACACGGAGTAGACGAGCTCGGAGTGAACAGGTTATTAACCACTGACTTGTGTGCATCGGCGCGTGATGTTTCAAGCACTGATCGTCGCTCTCTCAGCACGGCTTGTCTGTCTAGAAGGTCGTGAATCTTCTTCTCCACCGACTCCAACAGCACCGAATGCAGCTCGAACGTGTCCTCGCCTGCACTCAAAGGTAACATTAGACACACATCCGAGTTATTCGCCATTGTAGCAGATGTGCTACGATGACGAATTGTCGGTACAGTGACGGGTGTAAATAAGTTTACCACGCGTGCAATGCTAGCGGGCTACAGCTACCGGTGTAAATAAGTTACCACGCGTGCAATGCTAGCGGGCTACGGCTAGTAGCGGAAGTTCGGATATAAGTAGTGATATCAAATTAATCCGATTGTTTTTTTATAGAGAATCGTATCGGAGATATATTCACATGCTGTAAATAGTAGAAAATATTCGTTTGTAAGCGAGTGTTAAGGAGAAAATCAAGGATTATGAATCAAATCGACGGAGCTCTAACACCAACAGCGCGCTCCCAACTCGCGCATGCGCAACTCGCGCATGCAAATTTAATAAAAGTCAAGTCTATTTTATTTATATAGCGCTTTTTACAATGCAGATTGTTTCAAAGCAGCTTCACAGTGTTAAACAGGAAAATAATGCAACAGAATTTTATTCTGCCGTACGCTCCCGAGAAAACGGTGATGTCATCTAGCTCATTTAAACTATCATACAGTGACAATGTGGGCATTAGATCAGTAATTTAGTTTATATGGTTAATTTAGTTTACTAGTTAGATTTATTTAGATATTTAGTTGAACATTTTGTGTCCCCAACTGAGCAAGCCAAGCCAAAGGCGACAGTGGCAAGGAAACCAAAACCCCATCACGTGGCCTAATGGAGAAAAATAAACCTTGGGAGAAACCCAAGAAGGAAGAAGAAAATGTTTTATATCTACTTGGATAATTTAGAGATTTCATCTGGACGTGATGAAATATATAACTGAGTATCATCTGCATAATAGTGGAAACTAATTCCATGTTTTCTTATAATATTACCAAGTGGCAGCATATACACTATATTGCCAAAAGTATTGGGACACCCCTACAAATCATTGAATTCAGGTGTTCCAATCACTTCCATGGCCACAGGTGTATAAAATCAAGCACCTAGGCATGCAGACTGCTTCTACAAACATGCTCTGAGGAGCTCAGTGAATCCAAGCATGGTACCGTGATAGGTTGCCACCTGTGCAATAAGTCCCTTTGTGAAATTTCCTCACTACTAAATATTCCACGGTTAACTAGTGGTATTACAACAAAGTGGAAGCAATTGGGAACAACAACAACTCAGCCACGAAGTGGTAGGCCATGTAATATCACAGAGTGGGGTCAGCGCATGCTGAGCCGCACAGTGTGCAGAAGTCGATAACTTTCTGCAGAGTCAATAGCTACAGATCTCCAAACTTCATATGGCCTTCAGATTAGCTCAAGAACAGTAGGGAGCGTAGAGAGCTTCATGGAATGGGTTTCCATGGCCGAGCAGCTGCATCCAAGCCTTACATCACCAAGTGCAACGCAAAGCGTTGGATGCCACTGTAGTAATTTCACCATAAATGCATATAATTAAACTCTACTGAGTTTCACAGTCAACTTATGAAATGAAAACTACACCTGACCTCATCATAATGGATGGCGCTCGTCTCTCTGGGCTGAATTGACAGAAAAGTCTCTCAGCTCACACCATCTCTCTTTCTAGGGTTCACATATCTGCTCTGCAGTCAACTACCGGCTTATAAAGTCTTAATGCAATGGTCCAAACATGCTCTGTATTTAATTTTTTTTATATCTGACAGATAGATATGAAAACGGACAGTGTAATAACGAATAAAAATAATAAACATGGAGGCAAAAGACAAATACAACACATTTCCATATTATAAATTCTGCAAGGTCTCTCTATGGTTTTTGGCATGTGCTTCTATTTTCACTTATCTTCAGGACAGTCTTTTATTGGTTTCATTAATTTACTGTGGAACACGAATGGATTTTCTATCTCTGTGTTATGAATTAAAAGGATATGTTTGTCAGAGTGTACATGCTGACCTTGAAGTATCACAGTGTCTCTATGGTTTTAAAAGGGTATTCTGCTAATGTGTGTGAGAGAAAGATTCCAGTAATCCTAGAGACGGTCTTCAAGGGATACACGGTTCAAAAACATGTTTTTTTTTCAAGTGTCACATTGATTGCTATTCTGTATAAAACATCTTTCTTTGTAACATCATCTGTTATCTTGCTGTTTTATGAAATCTATTTAAATGTGTATATTGTTGCCCCTATTGTTATTGTTGTTCTGTGCTTTGTGCCTAATTTTTCTCTTAGATAATCATGCTTGAGTGCTATTTTGTGGTCGTTGGAGAAAAAAGCAAGACAGTGTTACCCTTTGAAACCACTGGGTGGAATTACACAGATGAATTATTGAAGCTAAATATTACTGTTAAAGGGCAGATCACAGAATAAAAATTAAACAGCTTCCTTACTTTTGAATAGGTCAGTGGTTGAATGATGTGAAAGGAATCACCTCCACAAGATTGTTTCTTGTGAATTAAATTATATATTATATATATTGAACATTAAGGAAATATATTTGAATTTGCATTCATTATGGTGCTCTAATATAAATGTAGTCTTCCTTTGCATATTTATTCCTAAAATGTACTTACACTGCTCTCTCCAAGTTCAAACTGCAGATCCACAACTTCTGAACAAGCAGAAAATGACAAATATTAGATATTACTTGTATATGAATACAAAATGTGCTGGTATACTTTAGACATTGCATTTAAAATGTGTGTTTTTTGATTTCATAATTTCCCTTGTGGGGACCAGTCAGCGGTGATATCAGGTTTTATTACCCTTTTGGGGACATTTGGTCTCCATAATGTAATATACACCTGTACACACACACACACACACACACACACACACACACACACACACACACACACACACACACACACACACACACACACACACACACACACACACACACACACACACACACACACACACACACACACACACACACACACACACACACACACACACACACACACACACACACACACACACACACACACACACACACACACACACACACACACACACACACACACACACACACACACACACACACACACACACACACACACACAAACACACACACACACCGGGGTTTTTTTGTGAAATGTGGGGACATGGTTTTTATACCATACAAACCGTATTTTCTATCCCCCTACACTACCCCTACCCCTAAACCTACCCATCACAGGAAACTGCACAGTTTACTTTCTGTGAAAAAAAAAACTAATTCTGTATGATTTATAAGAGAGAGAGAGAGAGATCTTTTAAAAGTTTCTACATTCACCATAAACCAGCACCCACCTTCCTCTCCACTTTGGTCAAAAATATAAAATGCTGTAAAGTTATGTCCATGGTGAGTGAAGCACAGAGAAAGTGCTCTCCCGGTTGTTGAAAATTAGTAAATTTTTATAGAATAGTGCAGGCATTACACAGTGAATGAAGGCCATTTAAAAACTCTAGCTGTCATTTTGGAACGTTGGAATGGTTCTTTAAAGCATTGAACTTTAAAGCATTACTCACACAGTATCATTTTAGCTCTTTCACATACAATGTTCATTTCTTAAGCAGGTAGTGCTGATTTATTTCTCTCAGTAATATCAAGGATCTTTGGAGGACCTGTTTTGAGACAGATCAATAGAACAAAAATTTGTTTGAATTTGTAATGTCCCTGAAAAAAAAACCGGATAAGATGTGGCCCTGAGTGTCTAATAAATATTTTTATAAATAAACCTAAATATTAAAATATATGATTTATAATTTGTTATTGAGCGTTACAGATACATTTATCCTAAATACAACAAAAACACCCTAATTTAAGTTGAATGGACTCAAATAGATGAATCGTCTTTAAAATTTACATCAGGGGTGTCCAATCCTGCTCCTAAAAGACCATTGACCTGCAAGGTTTAGCTCCAACCCCAATTAAACACACCTGAACCAGGTAATCAAGGTCTTACTAGGCATACTAGAAAATTATAGGCAGGTGTGTTGAGGTAAGCTGTAGTAGAGTGGCACTCCAGCACAGAGTTTGGACACCCCTAATTTACATGAACCATAGAGACATGAACCATACGAATGAACCGATTCACTAGAATGACTCGTCATGTGCATTCACTTAGGATGAATTCTTTAGAAATCTAGTTTCAGAATGTACTAGTTATGGCAAGTGAGTTTACTTATTCCCGCTGCTATGATTTTAAAAACAAAATTGTTTTTAAAATTGTTACATAGTGCTCCTTTAAGTCCAAAGTATACTTCAGTTTTTCAGTTAAAGCAAATTTCGTCACCAGGATAGTAGCCAATGTGCGCGTATATGCACGTATATGCTCACTGCATGTGCCGTTTTGTCATTTGTTCTAATCAGTTGTTCCACAAATTGTTGTTGCAGTCTCCTGTATTTTATTGTTGTTGTTCCATCTCTTTAGTTCCCTTTCAGTCGGTCACGTTCGACTTACGTCGGAACTGACCGACGAATTGGGATCTGATCTCAGAGACCAATCTACTTCGAGTGTGTTAAAAACGAGCCAGTGGAGATTGGCATGCGATCCACGCATTCCACGCTCTGCCCCGCGGTGCGGGTATAAATAAGGAAGTGGAAGATCATTGCTTTCTACTTCGGAGCCGAACAGTGAATGTTTCCTGTTTGTCAAAGAGTGTCAACGACGAGTCTTGTGAGAGGAACGACTGCTGCTTCCAGTGTGGGTGTGACGGTGCGTCTCAGCGGGTGGCCGCTTCAACGGAGATCAAAGAGTTGGTTCGCTGGGCGTTTCCGTTTTTGAGTGCACACACAGGCTTGCACCTTTGTACTGTGTGGTGCCGCGGTCATGTCCTTGAGTGCTTCTGCACATAAAAAGAATTTTCCTTTCTAAAAGAGCAACACGGTTTGACCCTGCGTCTTTTTCAAGATGTCATTCAAACCGCGTGTTTCTGGATGCGGTCGATTTCTGTCCCCAGTTGACGGTCACGTTCATTGTCTCACGTGTTTGGGCATTCAGCACGCTGAGGCAGCATTCGTGAATGACCATCGCAGTTTTACACCCTTTGGGTGTGACAGCGTTGCCCGAGTCCGACCCAGAGCTCACAGTTATGCTTTCCCGGGCCGCCGCGAGTGTCGGGCTCAAGTGGAACCCTCCACCGTGTCCCGAACCCTCGCGGTTGGATGATTGGTATCTCGGGACGGCCCGTGCTGGTTCTCAGCGCCCCGCCCCAGTGCCCTTCTTCCCGGAAGTGCATCAGGAGATCACGAAATCATAGACAGCGCCTTACAACGCTCGAAACGATTGACTGACTCCTCCATCCTCACTACCCTCGATGATGGTGCGGCAAAGGGTTACGTGGGAATCCCCCCAGTCGAGCAGTCTGTGGCGATGCAGCTGTGTCCCAAGACTGCTGCGGACTGGCGGGGTGCCCTGCGTCTCCCCTCCCGGGCGTGTAAGTTCTCGTCCGCACTAACGGGCAAGGCTTACACCGCCTGTGGGGAAGCCGCATCATCTCTGCATGCCATGGCGCTCCTGCAGGTCCACCAGGCCAAGGCGCTAAAGGAATTGCACGAGGGTAGTTCCGACCAGGGCGTTATGCAGTAACTGCGTGCGGCGACGGACCTCGCTCTCCGGGCGACGAAAGTCACTGCACGCTCCCTGGGTCGGGCGATGTCCACCTTAGTGGTCCAGGAACGCCACCTGTGGCTGAACCTGGCAGACATGCGTGATTCCGACAAGGTCCAGTTTCTCAACGCCCCTGTCGATCAGGCCGGCCTCTTCGGTGACACCATGGAGAGCTTCGCCCAGCAGTTCTCGGTGGCCCAGAATATCCTGCCCCGACGACCCGCTGCTGCCTCCACCCAGTCGTCGCCGGCAGCACCTCCGCCTGCTCGTCACCGAGGGCATCCCCCTGCGTCCGCCTCCGCCCCTGCGAAACCCAAGCAGCAGCCTCCATCGGGGAAGCCCGCTCAGGGCCCTGCTAAGTCGGCAAGCAAGCACAAGGGCGAGCGGCCTTGAGACGGGCAGCCCAGGGAGAACAGGAGCTGCTCTCAGGGAGATGGTGTCCGCACCCCTCCCCCACCCCCCGGAGGAGGACCGGGGGGCCCCGACTGGAATATCTCTGCCGCTGGCTCTGGTGGTACCCACATTTTCAATAAAAGAGCAGTTTCCTCTCTCTCTGGGCCCCAAGAGGGCCAGGTTGGCAGTGTGCGATGCCTCCGGGCCTTGTCACTTCTTTCCTCCCCTCCTCTCGCCAGGGGGCAGCAGTGTGGGCACCGAGAACACCCCCGGGCCTTCTCACCCACACTCTGCCCCACCCTGGAATACTCAGACAACACTCAGGGCCACCTCCGGGCCTCCCGAGTCGGGTCTGTCTATTCCACCTCGCTGCCCCACCCCGGGTATGTCTGTGGTGCCGTTGGTCCCGCTTGTGCGGTCTCTGGGGGCTTGGCTACAGCTACAAGGGCATCCTCTTCACCTCCGTGCGAAGCAGCGATGCTCAGGTCTTGCGGTCAGAGATCGTTGTCCTACTGGCGAAGGACGCGGTCAAGCCGGTTCCTCCAGCCAATATAAAGGTGGGGTTCTACAGCCCCTACTTCATTGTACCCAAGAAAGGTGGTGGGTTACGGCCAATCTTGGACCTGCGTATCCTGAATCGGGCCCTGCACAAGCTCCCGTTCCGGATGCTAACGCAGAAACGCATTTTCGAATGCATCCGTCCCCAAGATTGGTTCGCAGCGATCGACCTGAAGGATGTGTACTTTCATGTCTCTATCCTTCCTCGACACAGACCATTCCTACGCTTTGCGTTCGAGGGGAAGGCATATCAGTACAAAGTCCTGCCCTTCGGGCTCTCCCTGTCGCCTCGCGTATTCACGAAAGTCGCAGAGGCAGTCATTGTTCCGCTCAGAGAACGTGGCGTTCGCATCCTCAACTATCTCGACGACTGGCTCATACTCGCCCAGTCTCGGGAGCAGTTGTGCGAACACAGGGACATGGTGCTCAGTCACCTCAGCCTGTTGAGCCTTCGGGTCAACCGAGAGAACAGCAGAATCTGTCCCACACAGAGGATCTCTTATCTCGGTATGGAGCTGGATTCGGTCAGCCAGACTGCGCGCCTCACGGAAGAGCGGGTCCGGTCGGTGTTGAACTGCTTGAATTCATTCAAAGGCAGGACAGCGGTCCCACTGAAATTTTTTCAGAGGCTCCTGGGGCATATGGCATCTGCAGCCACGGTAACGCCGCTCGGATTGCTTCATATGAGATCACTTCAACAATGGCTCCGTGGCCGAGTCCCGAGGTGGGCGTGGCAGAGCGGCCAGTACCGGGTCCCAGTGACTCCTTACTGCCGCCAAACTTTCAGCCCGTGGTCCGACGCTTCGTTTCTCCGGGCCGGGGTGCCCTTAGAACAAGTGTCTAGGCATGCTGTGGTGTACTATTCCCTGACCGGGGGCACCCTCGGCACGGATGCACTGGCGCACAGTGGGCCCCGGGACCTGCGCAAATATGCGTTTCCCCCAGTGAGCCTTCTTGCACAGACCCTGTGCAAGGTCAGGGAGGACGAGGAGCAGGTCTTGTTAGTTGCGCCCTACTGGCCCACCCGAACCTGGTTCCCAGAACTAACTCTCCTCGCGACAGCCCCTCCTTGGCCGATTCCCCTGAGGAGGGACCTTCTTTCTCAGGGACGGGGCACTCTATGGCACCCGCGTCCAGACCTCTGGAAACTCCATGTCTGGTTCCTGGACGGGACGTGGAGGTTCTAGGTGGTCTACCAGAGGCAGTGGTGGACACCATCTCTTCTGCTAGAGTCCCCTCTACGCGGCGCCTCTACACTTTGAAGTGGAACCTGTTCATTAGGATGGTGCTCTTCCCACCGGGAAGAACCCCGAAGGTGTTCGGTTAGTGTCGTGCTTTCTTTCCTGCAAGACGGGCTGGAGCGAAGGCTGTCTCCCTCCACCCTCAAAGTGTACGTCGCAGCAATAGCGGTGTATCACGACGCAGTCGAAGGTAAGTCCTTGGGGAAGCACGACCTAATCGTCAGGTTCCTCAGAGGTGCGAAGAGGCTAAATCCTCCTCGTCCAAACTCGTCACCCTCTTGGGACTTGGCTCTAGTGCTCAGAGCACTTCAGAGCCCTCCCTTTGAGCCTTTGCAGTCTGTGGAGCTTAAAATCCTGTCAATGAAGACAGTGCTTCTGACGGCATTGGCCTCCATCAAGAGGGAAGGGGACCCGAATGCACTTTCGGTCAACGAATCGTGCCTAGAAGTCGGGCTGGACAACTCTCACATTGTCCTGAGACCCCGGCCTGGATACGCACCCAAGGTTCCTTCCACTCCCTTCCGGGATCAGGTAGTGAACCTGCAAGCGCTGCCTTCGGAGGAGGCAGACCCAGCCCTGGCTTTGTTATGTCCCGTCCGCGCTCTTTGCGCTCACGTTGACCGGACTCAAAGCTTTCGGACCTCAGAGCAACTCGTCGTCTGTTACGGAGGCCAGCAGAAGGGAAAGGCTGTCTCCAAGCAGAGGTTAGCCCACTGGATAGTGGATGCTATCGTCTTGGCTTACCAGTCCCAAGACGAGCACACTCAACAAGGAGTGTGGCTTCCTCCTGGGCGCTGGCTCAAGGCGCCTCGCTGACAGATATTTGTAGAGCTGCGGGCTGGGCGACACCCAACACTTTCGCTAGATTCTATAGCCTCCGCGTTGAGCCGGTATCTTCCCGCATCCTTGCCCCCAGGGGCCAGTAGTGCTAGGTGTCGGCTTGCAACGCCACTCCCGCCCTCTGGGCCGGATACGTGCGTCTATTGTCTCCAGTTGTGTTCCCCGGAAACGGCTAACCCTGTCAAGCTCCTCCGTCACCCTTGCTGTGCCAGACGTTGCGGCCGTCTGACGCCAGGCCTGCACCCGTATGCTTGTGAAACGTGTGTGTAGGCTGGGTTCCATATGTTGCGGTTCCCTCACGGCAACCCCATATGTGTATTCTTCCACGGTACCTGCTAGCCCCGTGTCTTTCCCTTGACAGAGCGCACTCTGTCGTCTCTGGGCGTGTTCTTTCCCCCCTGGAACCAGGCTGGAACCACCCCAGAGACTGCCATATGTTGCACTACCCTGCAGGTTAGTCCTTATGTGTATTCCGCCACCAATCCTTCCACTGAAGGATGTGGCTCCGCAGCGTACCATCTCCTGAGATGGGCACGCTTCCCAGCGTTCCAATAGTCACACTGGGTGGGTCTTGCAGAAACAGCAGTGACTGACCTCCCTGCTTGGAGCCCTGACTTCCGTACCATCTAAGACGGTCCAGTGCGCTCAAGCAGGACGCTGGCGTTTTGGTAGGGATCCAAATTCATCGGTCAGTTCCGACGTACATCGAACGTGACCGACTGAAAGGGAATGTCTCGGTTACATATGTAACCCTCGTTCCCTGAAGGAGGGAACGGAGACGTACGTCCCGTCGCCAGGTGCTGCGCTTCCGCTAGGGGACCGAGTCACTAGTTCGGCTCCTCAGCAGAAAAAAGCAATGATCTAGCATTCCACTTCCTTATTTATACCCACACGGCGGGGCGGAGCGTGGAATGCGCGGATCGCATGCCAATCTCCATTGGCTCGTTTTTAACACTCGAAGTAGATTGGTCTCTGAGATCAGATCCCAATTCGTCGGTCAGTTCCAACGTACGTCTCTGTTCCCTCCTTCAGGGAATGAGGGTTACATACGTAACCGAGACGTTTTGTTTTTACAAAGTTACAAAAATCGTGTGGCACATACAATACGCTCATATAGCAAGAACTTTTGTGCCTAATGTGGAAGTCACATCTGGCCTATACTGTTAAAAATTATTCTGTGGCAAAGTAATTCTGCCTTCACGTGCTCTCGGAATTATCTTAAATACGAGTTTCCTAGGTAAAAATTGCACATGAACGACCTCAGCTTTCGAAATTTGAATGGGATGAGCTCGTAATCACGACTTCAGAAGTGGGAATTATCACATTTCCGATAGCACGTGAAGGCAGCATAATACTACAGAAAATACAAATGTAATTTCTACATGAACAAGCTAGTTAAGGCAAGAATAAAAAACAAAACAAAAAACGAAGTAACTTCTATATTAGAAGTAGAAATTAAAGAGTAAATATATATCAAATTAAAGGATGAGTTCCCTTCAAAATGAAAATTCCCTGATATTTTACTCACCCCCATCTCATCCAAGGTGTTAAAAAGTATATATACTTTTTTTTTGTTTTGTTGAAAATGACAGATGGTTTCTCTAGATAAGACCCTATTTCTCAACTGGGACCGTGCAGAGTCCTCTGAAGCCCTTCGAAGCGCTTTGAAACTGCATTGATTTGGAACTTCAACCTGTTGATTGCCATAGAAGTCCATTATATGGAGAAAAATCCTGGAACATTTTCCTCAAAAAACTGAAGAAAGAAAGAAAGAAAGAAAGAAAGAAAGAAAGACACAAACACCTTGGATGAGATGGGGTGAGTAAATTGTCAGGACATTTTCATTTTGAAGTGAACTAATCCTTTAAAAACCTTCTCAACTTTTCTGATACTGGTGTTCCCATCATGCACTGGGGCTCGAATAATTAATATGGATGATTTTTTTATTTTTGTCATTGCTTTTGTTGTTAGGTTTAGTAACTTGCCATTTTGTTGTTCATTTTTTCCTCAAAATGACACATTCATACTCAAAAACGATCCATCGAATGTTACTGTCATTGTGTATTGTGTACAAGTATTGAGGTCTCGGTGTTCACGTGCCGCATTACTAGTACTATTATATAGATATGGTGTCTAGTACACAACATGTACTGTATTATTTACTTAATAATACTTGCTTACCCTTAAGCCCTATTAGGATGGTAATTGTTTCTCGTGGGGTCGTAAGGTATTTTCATCATTGACAGGGGCTAGTCAGTGATTTTATTGCTGGCCGAATCCAGAATGTCAGTGTTTTTCTCCCACCACCCACATAAAAAGGTCGAATTTCTTACAGTTTTTTTGACAAACACCAAGGGCGTGTGGTAATTGAATTGCCGTCCGAATCCACATCTCAGAGTTTTCAAGAATATATCACTTCAAAATTCACTGTTTATATCCTTTTTGACCACTGCAGAGCACCGTACGGTTGCGCTTCGCTGTAATTTGGATGCATTTTAAAGATCTAGACTTTTATTACTGAAATACTGGCAAGTTATTAACCACGTGAGCAGCTCGTTCCTATGTGCACAGGATCACAAAACTTGCTCTTCCACCGCGAATAGGCCTAAATCACCATCCAAATGCACAAGTTTTATCACTGAGGTGGCATACTAATTATTTTGACAGACTTCCACGTGAGAAACAATTACCGTCTGAATAGCGCTTTAGATGTTTTTAAGAAAAGCATACACTTTAAAAAGTCAGTTTTATATTGTTTGAGTAAAAAGTATTGCAGAGGAAACTTCAACTACACAGAAAAATGTCTAAAGATATCCTGTTACTAGAGTAGTTTTGATGTTGAAGAAAACAACGTAGTTAATGTTTTCTTCATTTAAAAATGGTTGCACAGGAGCATTCATGCTATGTCTTGGGTGGCAGAAACAGAATAGTTTGTTACTGAAAAACATTATTATGACAATAGCTGAACTAGTGTGAAGCTACTAAAAATGTAGTTTGGTTAGTAGCTTTGCTGCCTTTTAGTTATTACTCCCCAGCATGAATGTAAATGCATAAGAGTAAATGCACATATAAACCCTAACAATTAAACCAGCTGAGATAGTCTGTGATGTGCCACATCAAAATATTGAATCTAGAGCACAGTAGCCACCGCCTTTCAAGTGTCTTTGGTCAGCCAGGCGCACAAACCCAATTTAGAGGTAATGATTACTTTATTGACAAGCCTGTGGCTTGCTCACTGTGGTATTGGAAACCAAACCTCTCTGCAGCTTCAGCTATGAGAGGAGAAGTTAAAAGATAGACAGAGATGAGCAGAAAGTGGAAAATAAATCATAGCTCTCTCAGATGAAGAGCTGTATGGTGAATATAACCAAAGCATTTGTCAGTCTTTTGTTTACAAAAAAAGCAATTGCTTTTCTACAGAGGAAAATATGCACTGTTAAAAATGAACTGTAGAATTTACTGGCAAAAAAGTTGCCAATAATATCCTGTAAATGTAATGTTGTTAATTGCTGTAAAATTGATTACAGTATAATAGTGCAAAGTAAATTACAGTTAATTGTTGTATGTCAAATACAGTAATTTGTAGTTTTTTTACAGTAACATTGAAATAATCTTGTAGTTTATTTTACAGCAATTTTTTGTAATTTTACTAAAGCACAGTATTTACCTGGCAACAAAAGTTGCCAATAAACTCCTGTAAATATATTTTACAGCAATTTTTTGTAATTTCAATAAAGTGCAGTATTTACCTGGCAACAAAAGTTGCCAATAAAATCCTGTAAATATATTTTACACCATTGTTTGTGTAATTTCACTAAAGTACAGTATTTACCTATAAATGCCATTACTGTAAATGCGCCAAGAGCCAAGATGTTGCTGTTACCATTATTGGAAAATGCTGTAAATAATATTTCAACAGTCAACTGTACTTTATTATTTACATTATATGTATGTAAAGCATTAAAAAAAGTTCTTGTAAGAAACATATTAAAATTGACAGCAAATTACTGCAAGACTTTCACTAGTAACAACAATTTTTTACAGAATATCTGATCAAAATCACAGTTACAAAATAAAAAATTAAACTCTTAAGACTTTAAAGAAATATTCTGGGTCTTTTTACACCACAAAAAGTATTTTTTTTTACATTTTGTTTGTGTAAGTTGACCACTTGTTGGTGGTGAATAAGATCTTACTGAACAAAATCAAAAATGTTAGAGCACAACTTTAAAACATGCCTCAAAGCGTCAAAGGTGTCAACGGTCTCCTCCTGTAGTTGTGGTTCTGATACATATGTAAACTTACATGCTTAACCACACAAAGTCCATTAGCCTTCTGAGAAGAGTACACACATGAGGATTGACTGTGTTATTCATCTTCTCTGAGGCCTTTCCACTTTTTTTGACTCAAACTTTTGTTGTGGCTGTCTTGGTGCCAGTGGGTGGGTTGATTCTAGCAAAACACCTGCACACAAATCAGCCAGAAAAACACAGGCAGAAGCTTTAGAATGTGCAGACAGGTTCAATAAAATGTTTATAAAAATATACCACTTTACAATAAGCATTTTCTGTGCTACTAATGTATTATAAATGGATGGTTCACCCAAAAATGAAAATTCTGTAATCTTTTACTCACCCTCAAGTTGTTCCAAACTTGTATGAATTTGTTTTGTTGAACACATCAACAAAACAGTAGATAGTAGATATTGTGAAGAATGTGTAACCTAACAGTTTTAGTCCCCAATGACTTCCATAGTATGAAGAAGAAAAAAAAAGTGAAAGTCAATGGGGCCAGAAAGTATTTGGTTCATGTTCAACAAAAGAAAGAAATTCATACAGGTTTGGAATAATAACATGAGGGTGAGTAAATGACAGTTTTGGGTGAACTATCCCTTGAGGGTGAGTAAAAGATGACAGAATTTTCGGTCTGAAAGAAAAAAAAAGCCTGATAAATAAATCAGGAGGTGAGTTCCAGGGCCAAGTAACATCCATAACGTTTTAGAGGATAAGTTCATGCTACACATACAGTGTTGATGCAAAAATGTCCAACGTTTCTGTGCAATGTTAACTTATATGAATGTATAATGTGATGAACATTTCGTGCCCTTTTGTTTCTTGTAAACATTTTAATTTTGCGTTATGGACGTGACGTTATGGATGTGATGTTACGGACGTTACATTTAAAGAAAATTCTAAAATCAAACCCACGTGACATAACGTGTGTTCCTGTTGCTGGCGGCATGGCAGTGATAAACACATTTCTCCTCTGTGTTTCAGTGAAACTTAACATTGCCTTAGGTCATTAGGCTATAAGTACAATCATAAGTAAACTTTAGCAAAAACAAATGGTCGCTTTCTGGACATATTTATGATGTGATAAATAAATTAAATTGCGATCGACATCTCAAACAATAATGAAAATCTGACTATGTTCTGTAATCGACTCTGCTGTAATGTTCCGTGTGTTCATTCCTAGTAGAGAGGCGTATTGAAAGTGCATGAGGAACCTGATTGGTTTAGGCGTGAAACAGGCGCCTCTAATTCGCTCGCTCTTCCTGTCCTTCAGTAGGTTTTGACAGCTCGAAGATAGCGTTTTCTTAAAGCTGAACGCCTACCACAACAGATTGATAAAATGGTAAGATACTAACAGCACACAATTCGGGAAAATAATTTGAATAGAAATCTAGTTATATCAAGTCTTATATCAAGTAGCTTGACCTGATAGTTCAGTTGAGATAGCCCATTCTTTCATTACCTAAGGTTTTAAAAAATAAACATGAAGGCTAAAGCCATATTTTATATATATATATATATATATATATATATATATATATATATATATATATATATATATATATATATATATATATATATATATATATATATATATAAGTTCATGAATTATAATAATTATAATATTAATGACAGAAGAAAGTGTTAAGCATGAACAAATTAAATAAATAAATAAATTCCTTCACCTTCATCTTCTCTCATTGTCAATTATTTTATATATCATATTGCAATCATATTTCTTAATATCAAAACTGGCATTTAGAGTAATTTTGTGTGTCGACAAAAGTGCCATGATAGTTTGTTTGTTGATTTTCCAAACAGATTCTATGTGTATTTCAGACTCGTCACATCCATAACAGGGTTTTGTCACATCCATAACGTTGGTTCCCTTTCGAGGGAACTCTCACTGCGTCTGGTTAGACACTTGGGGGATACTCCCTAAGCACTAGCGAATCTGAAGTCCGTATAGCCACTAAACCAATCTGATTGGCGTGCGTGATGACGTCATCGTGACGGCGTACCCGGAAGTATAAAGCGGGAGCCGGTGCACAGAAACGGCAGTTATTGCTCTTCAGCATAGCGCTCTCTGTTGAAATTGTCTGTCTATTTACTGTTGTTTGTCACAGTTGCAAAAGTGTGTGAATGGAAAGAAAGAATGGAAAAGAATGTGAGAGAGTTTAAGCAGTGTGTGCATCTGTGTCCCTGCTTTATTCGGGCTCAGATGCACACCTGCTTTGTGTGCAGTGTCTGGGTGTTGAGCATGCTGTCAGTGGAAAAGCTGCTCACACTCAGACTGCTCCACTCTTGGCTGGCCGTGTTCGATGAGGCCGGCCAGCTTTGTGAGCCCCAGGGTTCTGGACCCGCAATCGCTGAGGCGTCTCGGTGTCACAGACCATGGGGTTCACAGAAGGACTTGTCAGCGGGATCTGGGACTGCTGCGGCACTTTCCCAATCCTTGTCTGACAGTTCTAAAGATCTTCCTCCCCGTGTGGAAGCCCGCGCTGCGGCTTCTTCCCCCGGGGTTGAGGATCTGATGCTTATTCTCTCCGGTTCCGAGGAGCCGGATGAGTGGTGCATCAGGGCAGGTGGAGAAGCAGGAAGTGTTTCATCGCTTCATCCACTCGCCCAAGAGGAGCTAATTGAGGTTTTTGACTCGTGCGGTGGCCAAATTGAAGATCAATTGGCCACAGGAAGTGCCGGAAATTCAGCCACCTAGTAGGCTGGACGACCGGTTTCTTTCTCGCCGGGTCCAAACACCTCGCCGGGGTTTACCTTTCTTCCCGGACCTACACATCGAGGTGTGTAGGTCGTGGAGGAAGCCCTATTCCTCGCGTATTCCTCCAGTATTGGATTATTCCAATGTTCTGGGGGCGCGCGAGGCGGGCTAGGGGACGATGCCTCGGGTGGAAGAGGCTCTCACGAGTTATTTTTTCCCCGATTCTGTGTCGTCCCTTAAAACCCCGGAGCTGCCCACCAAATCCTGTCGGGACACCTCATCGTTGGTGGGCGAAGCTTATATGGCGGCTGGGCGGGCTGGTAGTTCCCTGCACACATTATCTGTCTTGCAGGCCTACCAGGCTGACCTCCTGAAGGAGCTCAATGAGGGCGACGGTCCCTCTTCGGAGGATGTGCTGGAGCTACGGAGGGCTGCAGATTTGTCTCTCCGCATCACCAGGGAGATGGCCTCCGTGGTGATGGTGGAGAGGCATCTCTGGCTGAATCTATCGGGGATGAGGGAGAAGGTTAAGTCCTTCCTCCTAGACTCCCCGATTTCGCCTTCTGGTCTATTTGGTGACGCGGTTGAGACCGTTGTCGCCGGGTACCAGGAGGCGAAGATGCAGTCAGCAGCCTTCCGTCAGTGCCTCCCTCGCCACTCAGAGCCTGGGAAAGCGGCCCCTAGGGGGCAGCCTCAGCCGTCTACCAGCTCCTCGCACCGGCAGGTGTAGAAGGAGAGCGTCGCCTCTAGAGCCCCTCCTCCAGGAGCCTGGCAACAGAGGCGGCGTTCTCACCAGCAGTCCCAGCAGCGGTCTTTCACTCCTGGAGGCGATCTGAGGAACGTTCTCCAGGGAGGGAGGCTGCTGGGAAGAAGTCCTAGCTTCGGCTGGACTTCCAACAGCGGTCCCGCCCCGCTGGGGTTGGATGCCTTGGTTCAGACGTGGCCGAGGCTGCGTCTGTATGCTTTTCCCCCGATTGCTCTGCTCCCGGGAGTCCTGGACAGAGTCCGCCAACAGGGGGTCAGCCTACTTTTAGTAGCACCCCGTTGGCCGACGCGAGTTTGGTTCTCGGATATCATAGCTTTGCTGGCAGGTCCTCCATGGCAGATTCCTCTGAGGAGGGATCTCCTATCTCAGGCAGGGGGCACTATATTTCACCCCCGGCCGGAGGTTTGGAACCTTTGGGTCTGGCCCTTGAGGGGGTCAGGTACCTAGATATTGGCCTGTCGGCAGAGGTGATAGAGACCTTACTCAGTTCTAGGGCTCCATCTTTCAGGAGACTGTACAGCCCCAAGTGGTGAGCCACTTGGTGCAGGGAGCGTGAGGTGGTCCCAGTTAACTGGCCGGTGGCTTCAGTGCTGGAGTTCCTCCGATATCGCTTCTCTGCGGGTCCAACCCCGTCCACACTCAGGGTGTCCGTGGCTGCCATAAGGCTTTCCACACTCCTTTGGGTGATGGGCTTGGGTAGACACCATCTGGTTGTACAGTTCCCCTGTGGGGTTCGGTGGATGCGGCCTGTGGCTCGTTCCAGAGCTCCCAACCTGGGATCTGGCAGTGGTTCTCGAAGGCTGGCTGAGGCCCCCTTCGGACCATTGGAGTCGGATGAACCAGGGAACTTAGGATTGGTCAGTTCCCTGGTTCTTCAGGCATTACATCCCCCGCCTCACGTGACGGCGGAGTAAGATACCTTCACTGTGGAGCACTTTTGAGTGCTGGGGCTCAGTACAGCAGCGTCCAAGGTGAGACCTTTTGACCTGCTGCACGTGAGACCTTGACAGTGGTGGTTGGAAACCAAGAGGTTTCCCCCAGAGGGAATATCTTTCGTATGATCAGGGTAACGCGCATATGCCTTCGTTCCCTAGTTATATGGAAGAAAACTTGGTTTCTGTCCCAGGGGTCAGTGTTGGGAGCGTCCTGTTGCCGGGAAACCGTTTCAACAGACGTCTCCCTCATTGGCTGGGGCGCTGAAGGCGCTTGGGTTTCCATAGTCCTAGTTGTGCCCGGTCTCCGGCTTCACACTAGGGCAGGCACGACCCTCGGTAGGTCCCAAGGGTCAGTGTTGGAGCGTCCTGTTGCCGGGAAACCGTTTCAACGCATGCTTCAGAGCAATAGCTGCCGTTTCTGTGCGCCGGCTCCCGCTTTATACTTCCGGGTACGCCGTCACGATGACGTCATCACGCACGCCAATCAGATTGGTTTAGTGGCTATACGGACTTCAGATTCGCTAGTGCTTAGGGAGTATCCCCCAAGTGTCTAACCAGACGCAGTCGTAACCCGAGCAGTTTTTCCTCATGATACACTTCATAAAAAAATTTACAATGTAAACATTGATATTTTTATGTTCAGATAAGACCCCTTCATCACGTGGATAGCAATATTTAAACATTAGACTTAAAAGTTCACAGACTTTAAAGAAAATCGAACAGTCTACTGAAAACTCTGTAATTTCCTGTCACATCCATAACGCATAGCTGTTTTCCTTTTTTGGGGGGTCTTAAATATATTTTAGAAAAAAAATATTTTTGCTGTCAATTCCCCAGATTGGGTCCTCTGAGAATATGCAATGCCGCATTAAATATGGTAAGAAATTGATTTTTACTGAGACATTTCAGCTGTCATTATGATTTCAAATGTCACATCCATAACGCTGGAATTGCCCAGGAATAAAAGTAACAAAACCCTTATGTTGTCTCAAATGCAACTTACTGTCTTCCGCAGAACACAAAAATATATATTTTTTCGTAACTTTGATGTTTATATCCATACAATGCAAGTCAGTAGGGTCCTTGCTTCAAGGGATAGTTCACCCAAAAATGAAAATTCTGTCATCATTTACTCAACATCAAATTTTTACAAACCTGTATGAGTTTCTTTATACTGTTGAACACAAAAGAAGATATTTTGAATAATTCTGTTAACCAGATAGCCTTTGATCTCCATAGTACAATAAAAGTCAATGGCTACAATCAACAGAAGAAAGAAACTCATACAGGTTTGGAATAACATGAGGGTGAGTAAATTACAGTTTTGGGTGAACTATCCCTTTAAGGTCCTAAACTTTCAGGCTCCAAAAAAGGACATAATGGCAGCATGAAGATAATTCATATGATTCATATGATTCGCATGTTTTTTTTGTACTTTGTGCCTTTGGAAATGACTTCATTTGCAGCTACAGTGGAGTCATGAGTGAAATTAAATGCTACAGTTGCTGCCTTAATGCTGTCATTGTAGTCATCAGTATAAAATTCATCTCCTCTTCCCACCTGAACTACAGGCGGAAAGAAAGATCCAGCACTTAAGTATGCTTGTAAGAGCTGATGTCTCTCTGCTAAAGTAACACACAGGTTTTTAAAGTTGTGCAATTTTCTTGCACACTGTTTGTAAGTGTGCTTACTTTCAAATCTCAGAGTCCAAAGACGGATCAGAGGTCCAAATTGAATTATAAGCTCTGGATAATGACAAAGATAGTGGTGTTTTGCTTTAAGGGGAAACTTTGGAAATAACTCCACTCTAGACTGGATGTATTCTTCAATGAGGACACCCAAATAAGCAACCTGATCAGGAGAAATACCTGGTGAACACGCATGCACAACTATTTCTCTTAGGAGCAAAATCAACTTCCATACACTATTTTCTGTTGGATTTTTTATCCTGTCTCCAACCAAGGGAGGACTCTCAACAGGCACCAATTTTGAACTGCATGCCCACTTAACTTCTCACTATTTGGACAAAACTCTGGAGGTTTGTCATTTGCTTCATTTCCAAGGTAAGTAAACTGACGTATGCTTCTGTTCAGTTCTTCATATGTGAAATGCTTCTCTTTGTTTACCAGGTGGTTGATGCATAATGCCAAGTCACAGGAAACGACACCCTCAAAAAGGTCATGACCTAGACATGGTGGGAGGCTGGCTGACATGAAAGTAAAGCAGCTGGTTGAATACCGAGTCAAATTTTATTCCACACACAGATTCTCTGTTGCTTTCTCTTAGATCTTCAATGTGCTGCTGATATGACAGCTTTGTTCTTGTTGAACTAGCTGACAATGGACTACAAACTATGTTTGTCTGTCACGCATCAAATTAAATGTAGTAAAGATTATGCGTATTTGGCGTGCTGTCCGGGGGAGGGCTCCAGGCTCGGAATTTGGCCCGAACTCAGAGTATCCCCCAAAATGCAAAAGCAGAGGACAGCCACCAGAAAACCCCCAAATACGCAGAGAATTGGTGGGCTTGCGTTTTGATAAGCTTGGTTGCTTGACCAGGAGGGCCCTTGTTGCCACTGATGGGAGTAGCTCACAGCATCGGGCGGACGGGCCCTACTGGCTGACAGACTGGGAGCAACCTTGTTTTGGAACGACCGATTGGGAAGGTTCTTGCGACATCCAATGGGAGGCCAAGGCTCACTGTATCAGACGGGAAAAGCCCTACCAGCCGATAAATGAGGAGCAGCATGGTTTGGAACCACCTAACCGTGTTGCCTCTGGCAGGAGCTCACATCGCCGGGTGGACGGGCCCTACTAGCTGATGAACATGGAGCAGCCCTAATTTAGAAAAGACCGTTCGGGAAGGCTCTTTACGACATCCGATGGGAGGCCAAGGCTCACTGTATCAGACAGGAAAAGCCCTACCAGCCGATAAATGAGGAGCAGCATGGTTTGGAACCACCTAACCGTGTTGCCTCTGGCAGGAGCTCATATCGCCAGGTGGACGGGCCCTACTAGATGATGAACGTGGAGCAGCCCTAATTTAGAAAAGACAGTTCGGGAAGGCTCTTTACGACATCCGATGGGAGGCCAAGGCTCACTGTATCAGACGGGAAAAGCCCTACTAGCCGATAAATGAGGAGCAGCATGGTTTGGAACCACCTAACCGTGTTGCCTCTGGCAGGAGCTCACATCGCCGGGTGGACGGGCCCTACTAGCTCATGAACGTGGAGCAGCCCTAATTTAGAAAAGACTGTTCGGGAAGGCTCTTTACGACATCCGATGGGAGGCCAAGGCTCACTGTATCAGATGAGAGAAGCCCTACCGGTCGAAGAAAGGGGAGCAAATAAACCGCCCAACTCAGCTGGAAGCTCACAGGCTGGTGGGACGGGGGCGCGTTATTTGGAAACAGCAGATCGAGAGGGCTCAGGCCACATCTGACAGGAGATCAAGACTTGTGGCGTCAGATGGGTGAGCCCTACCGACCGATAGACGGGACGGCGTAATTAAAAAGAAATGACTGACCGAGGGGGCCCACCCGGCCTCCGTCAGGATCAGTTTCCTGGCGTCGGGTGAGTGGGTCCTATCGGCCGACGGCACGGTGAAGGAAAAGTGAAAACACCTGGCCAGGAGAGCTCTCGCCGGCATCTGACGGGAGATCAAGACTCGGTGTGTCAGACGGGTAAGTTAAAACAAGTTCGTCCAGGAGAGCTCTTGCAGTATCCGAAATGAGATCAAGACTTGTGGTATCGGACAGATAAGTCTTGCTGGACGGAGAAAAGAAAAAGATAAGCATAGACCTGGAGAGCTCTTGCAGTATCCGAAAGGAGATCAAGACTCGCGGTATCGGACAGATAAGCCTCGCTGGATGGGGAAAAGAAAAAGATGGATAGCGACCTAGAGGGCCCTCGCGGCATCCGACGGGAGATCAAGACTCACGGCATCGAAAAGGGGAGCCTCGCTGGACAGCGAAAGAAAAGGATGGATGCTGACTGAGAGGGCTTTCGCAGCATCTGACGGGAGATCAAGACTCACCGTATCGGATGGGTAAGCCCCGTCAGACGTAAAAAAAGAGGGAAAAGAAATGCCGCTGTCTGAGAGGGCATTTGCGGTATCCAGCAGGAGATCAAGACTCACAGCATCAGATGGGTAAGCCTCGCCGGACGGGAAAGAAGATAAGGGAAAGGTTTTTTTTATTTTTTTTATCTAATAAGGGTTTGATGGGTTTTCCTGATGTGGTACCAGTCGGTCCTGATGTAGCTTTGGAAAGCGTGTGAAGACCATCTTCCTAGAGCTTGGATCTGCTGCTGGGAGAGGCCTTTTTGCGCTGCTGTTGTTGCTGCCCCTATGCGAAAGGAGTGGCTTGAAAAATCTTGCGCTGAGGTGCCTGATTGCTGAAGAACAGATCTGAGCTGTTTTTGCAACCAGAAGGGTATAATGGGTTTGTTGGAGATTTCCTCATTTGGAGATGCGCAAGAACAGTTTGGTATGGTTGGATTGGAGATGGGATGTTGAAAATATAGAGCCTTTTTAGCTTGGTCTGTTTTGCTTTGTTTGATTAGATATGATATGGTTTCGTCATCGAGTACTGATAGGTCTGAGATAGTGGGGTGGACTTTAGGGTTGAATTTAGAGGTGATCGCGATTTCTAAGCACCTAAGGAAACCAAAAAAAAAAAACTAAAATAAACATGGTATCGAGTGTGCGGGCTGTATTAAGGGGCTGGTAACCTGTACGAAGGGTATGGATACATTTCATGAGAACATCTAGTGTTATGGGTTGTCTACTGTCAGGGCGGGTGGACTGTGATCGCTGAATCCCCTTGATCAGGAGGGAGGTTTGAGAGTTATTTATCTCTGGGGAAGGAGTACCATAAATCAATTTGTGGAAAAATTGAATGCCACTCAGATAGCCTTTGATGGACCCAACTTGGAGGCCCTTAATGTTATTGAGATGGGAGATAAATGAGGTAATTGAAAGGAGAGAGAAATCAGGAAACTGCAAGCTATACGAAAGGTGAAAAGATCTAAAACATCTCCAAGCTGTCACGTAGGACTGGATTGTTCTGGGGGAAACTGCTTGGAGGATGCTGTTGAGTGATGCTTCAAGGAGGGGTTTTAGCGGGTGGTTTATGGGAATATCAGTTCTGAATAATGAGGTACTGGAGTTGGGAAAAGATCCACCTCTGGAGCCAATGTCCTGAATTTCTGAAACAAAAAACGAGACAGGGAGTCAGCAATTAGGTTTTTGGACCCTGGGACATGCTTTGCAATAATGATGAATTGATCGCAAGCCGAGATCCAGGTGAGACGTCTTAGAAAGGGCATCAGAGCGGGTGAATGAGAGCGGCCTTTATTAATGCACTGGACTGTTGCCTCATTGTCGCAATGCACTACTATGCTGCTAGCCGGCCATTCTTTCCCCCAGAGAAAAGCCGCAACTACGAGAGGGTAAAGCTCGAACAGCGCTGAGGACTGCAGCAAGTCTTGAAGCTGTGGTGGCCATGGAGACGCGAACCATCGTCCTTGATAAAATCCCCCGAATCCGATTGAAGGGGCTGCGTCTGTGAAAAGTTGGATGTCGACGGGGGAAGAAACGAGATTATTGTAGAAAAAAGACAGGCCATTCCACTGATTTAGAAATGTTATCCATAACCTGAGTTCTTCGCGGCATGTCTTGGTTATTGGAATTAGGTCCTCCAGCGAGTGAACCGAAGAAGCAAGTGAGAGGAGATGCGAGATGAAAGGGCGGCCTTGCGGAATGATACGCATGGCGAAGTTTAAGTGACCTAGCAGTGATAGAAGTTTGCGTTTGGAACGGTCATCTAGAAAAATCATCTAGATTTCATCTAGAAAAGTAGATGAGACAAGAATTAACCTATCAATTTTCTCTTTTGGTAATGAAGCTTGGAATTTTACTGAATCTAAATTAATACCAAGAAACTCAATCGACGTAGTGGGACCCATGGTTTTTTCCTGGGCGATGGGGATTCAGAGTTCTGAAAAAACTTTTTGAACAGTGAGGATATGTGCGCTGGGATGGCGTCAGGATGTGAGATAATTAGAAAATCATCTAGCAGGTGGATGAGGTGAGGAATGGCACAATTGTTTGACAGGATCCAACAAACAGCTTCTGATAGCATGTCGAAAATCTTGGGGCTGCTTTTACATCCAAACGTTAGGCGAACGGCGAAGTAGAATTTCTCGTGCCAGCGAACCCTGAATAAGTGCCAGGAATCGGGATGGATGGGCATCACTTTAAAAGCAGAAGTGATGTCAATTTTTGCGAGCCAAGCACCCCGACCTGCGGTTTTAATCATTTCGATTGCATGCTCTATATCGTGGTATTTGAGAGAGAATTCGTCAAGAGGGATCAAGCTGTTTATGCTAGGAAACTGGGAATTTTGCGGAGCCGAGAGATCAATTATAAGGCGTTTTTTACCCGAAAATTTCCTTGTGGCCACCTCTATGGGGCTGATACGAAATTTTTTTAAGGGAGGGTCGTCGAAAGGGCCGATCATGAAACCTGACTCGACTTCTTTTTTAATCAGGTTGTCTACAACTTCGACTTCAGGGAGAGCAGATTGGAGATTGTTACAGATTGTGTTCTGGGAAAGCGGGCATTCAATGCCGGGTATAAAGCCGTGTTTGAGCCCGGTCAGCAAATAATTTGTGAAATCTGCGTCCGGGTGGTGCTCTAATTCGACAGAAAGATGAGAAATGTTCACAGGAGTCGATAAGTCATTTTTGGGTTTTTTATTAATTGATTTGAACACTGGGCATACGTAGCGAGCATGTGCCCCGCCACAGAAATTGCAGATATGCAGGAATCTGCAACGTTGTCGGTTACATTTCCCTTGGTTGAAACTGTTGCAGGGCTGGTTGTCTATGAAACGAGGGGGATCCCTTCCAGAATCGTATTTTGCAGGTCGTGGCACATAGCTAGTAGATTTAGCCTGGGTTGGATCCGGGCAGGAAGGGGAAGGGTTAATCTTAGGACATGACGATGTAGCATGTGCCACCGACCTGCAAACTGTACACGAAATATTTCTGCAGCCTAAGAACACCCTGCTGTGGAGATCCGTGTCTAGAGCGCCCCAGTAAGCGCACTGGTTCCACTTGGCGAGCCGCACGGCACACTTCGCAGAGAAGAGTTTGTGATATGTGTAAAAATGACCTCCCCCGTAGGACAGCGTGAGCTCGGCTATGATTGCCAGATAATCATTCAGCTCGCGGCGCCTTTGGGGGAAAACTGAACAAATGATATCCGTGAAACGGGAAAAGGCAATCGAAAATTCAGGAAAAGAAAGTAAGCAGGATGAATGTGGGTTGGGTTTTTTTTTAAGTGACTGAAAAGTCCCCGCAGTCTATTTGACGGTTTATGTCTGACACAGCAAACAGAGAGAGGAGTGATGACAAGTCTACATCCAAACATGCCAGGATCTGTGCCCGGATGTTTTGGGCCACTGGAGGTGGCTCAGAGGAAACGGCGTTAGCTGGGACGGGCATCGGTGTTGCTGTGAGGAGAGAAAACGAAGATTTAGTTTGCAGAAGGGGGTTGGAAGAGAGAGGAACCAGGGCTGCGTATGAAGCTTGGAAGGGAAAAATGTTGGGAGCATGAAAAAGAGAAGGATGCATCTGAGACGCATGTGCTTGTGCTGCCGTTAGATGCGGCCTTGCGTTTGCTGGAGCTGCAGGCCACTGAAAAGAAGGAGTGTTAGTAAATTGTTGGTAATTTGGAGCTTGGACCGTTAGCAACTCGCGCTAGCATCTGCGGTGGGAGCTGGAGGCCACTGAAAATGCAAAGGATTAGGAACTGTGGGAGGAATAAGCTGAGAGGCTGAGGGACGAGCGGTGGGCCCAGCCCCAGACATCGCTGCGCCGGGAGAAGTCATGGTGCGAGGTTGGCCCTCGGTTGAAAGCAGGTGAGGCCTTGACGCGGTGGAGTCGGGAACGCGGCCCAAGCTCGCTGAAGGCCTGTTGCTGCGGCGAATCGAGCCGGATCTTGTACGGAGAGGAGATGACGTGTTGAGTGAGGCGAATCCTGAGCCCTGCGAGCTCTATTTTGCCTGCTGGCCGTTTTGGGAGCTGTAGTGGATTTAGGAGAGCGGTGGTCTGGCTGCAAGCTGACGTAAAGGCTGTACAGTTCCGCTTTGTTCAAATTACGCGAGAACTGTACATCGGAATTGGCCAGCGCTTGCCTCAGACCTACTACCGTCCACTTTCCAATGGCTGGAATCGTCGGGACGGCTGAGCTGTAGGAGGACGTTGGGGAGGAAGTTGGCCGTCTCGTTGGTGGAGGCGAGGGTTGGCTTCTGCGTCTTGGCGAGCGTGAGGCTGATTGGATAGGCCGGCGGCCGCGTGGAGAAGCCTGGAGCTCAGGTGCGATGTTGGACGGCGGAGGAGTGACCCCGGAGCCGGCAGATTGTGGCGGAGTATCCCGAGGAGAGTTGGTTTCCACTTCATAAGGGGATGGCTGATATTGCGACATGGTAGCAAGACGGGAAAACCAAAATGTTAAGAAACTGTCAACGACAGGAAGGTAAGTCAGCTGTATATATACCCACCTCCTATCGTTGATTAAATTGATAAGCTTAATATGCTCCCCTCGTGTTTAATTAGGTTTTAATTGTCTGAACATGCTCATGCTCCTCCCAAAATTTGTTAATGAAACATCACTTAACCAATTGATTAAAAACAACACCCTGTCCAAAATACTTAAAATCTTGTTCCTTGCAGAGAAGAACGGCTCGGGTTACGTCTGTAACCCTTGTTCCCTGAGAAGGGAACGAGCACTGCGTCGGAACGACACTTCGGGGATACTCCCTAAGCACTAGCGAATCTGAAGTCCGTATAGAAACTAGCCCAATCTGATTGGCGTGCGTGATGACGTCATCGTGACGGCGTACCCGGAAGTATAAAGGGAGAGCCGGCGCATTGAAACGGCAGCTATTGCTCTGAAGCATGCGCTCCAGGCGTGACATGTGGTGAGTGCTCATTCCCTTCTCAGGGAACAAGGGTTACAGACGTAACCCGAGCCGTTCCCTTTCGAGGGAACTCTCACTGCGTCGGAACGACACTTCGGGGAACGAGTACCCACTAGCCCACACCGAGGGTAGCGCCTGCCCTAGTGTGAAGCCGGAGACCGGGCACAACTAGGACTTGAGTACCCTCGCGCCAGGCGCCGTAGGGAGAACTTCTCCACCCTTTCCTTTCTGTGCCCCAACCGGTGAGGGAGGCGTCTGTTGAAACGGTTCCCCGGCAACAGGACACTCCCAACACCGGCCCCAGGGACAGAAACCAAGGTTTCTTCCATATAACTAGGGAACGAAGGCATCTGCGCGTTACCCTGATCATACGGAAAGGATTCCCTCTGGGGGAAAACCCCTTGGTTTCCAACCACCACTGTAGAGGTCTCACATGCAGCAGGTCAAAAGGTATCACCTTGGACGCTGCTGCCATGTCCCTCAGCACTCCTCAAAGTGCTTCCCACTGAAGGTTCATAACCCATAGAACCAAAAGACCTGACCACCCCTGGTGACACTACGGGCACCTAGCCCTGCCTAGGGTAAAGGATAGCCCTAACTCCCACGGAGGAACTCCAGGGAAGTCGGCCTTATAGCCGAGGCCTAAAGGTCCCCCACTCTTTTTCTTTTAGCGATGTAATCGCTAGGAGAAAGGCCACCTTAGGGTCAAGCTCTTCGGTTCATCCGACTCCAATGGCTCAAAGGGGGCCTCAGCCGGCCTTCAAGAACCACTGCCAGATCCCAGGTTGGGAGTCTGGAACAAGCCATAGGTCTCATACTCTGAACCCCACGGAGGAACTGTACATCCAGCTGGTGCCTACCCCAGACCCTCACCCAAAGGAGTGTGGAAAGCCCCATGGCAGCCACGGACACCTTGAGTGTGGACGGGGTTAGACCCGCAGAGAAGCGATCTTGGAGGAACTCCAGCACTGAAGCCACCGGCCAGTTAACTGGGTCCACCTCCCACTCCCTGCACCAAGTGGCTCACCACTTGGGGCTGTACAGCCTCCTGAAGACGGAGCTCTGGAACTGAGTAAAGTCTCTATCACCTCTGCCGACAGGCCAGCCTCTAGGTACCTGACCCCCTCAAGGGCCAGACCCAAAGATTCCAAATCTCAGGCTGGGGGTGAAATATTGTGCCCCCTGCCTGAGATAGGAGATCCCTCCTCAGAGGAATCTGCCATGGAGGACCTGCCAGCAGCGCTATGATATCCGAGAACCAAACTCGCGTCGGCCAACGAGGTGCTACTAAAAGTAGGCTGACCCCCTGTTGGCGGACCCTCTCCAGAACTTCCGGGAGCAGAGCAATCGGGGGAAATGCGTACAGACGCAGCCTCAGCCACGTCTGAACCATGGCATCCAACCCCAGCGGGGCTGGATGCGTGAGGGAAAACCACAATGGACAGTGGGACGTCTCGTGAGACGCAAACAGGTCCACTTCCACTGTGCCGAACCTCTCACACATGGCCTCCACCACCTCCGGGTGGAGTCGCCACTCCCCGGGCCTCAGCCCCTGCCTCGACAGGATGTCTGCTCCCTGATTTTGGACCCCCGGGACATACATTGCCCTAATGGACAACAGTTTCCCTTGGGACCACAGGAGAATTTGATGCGCCAGTCTACAAAGAGGGCGCGACCTCAAACCCCCCTGATGATTCAGGTACGCTACAACAGACGTATTGTCTGTTCGTACCAGGACATGTTGGCCGCAGAGGTCCGGGAGAAAGCTCCTCAAAGCCTTGTAGACCGCCATCATCTCCAGGCAAATTATGTGCCAGGAGGAATGACGGCCCTCCCACGGGCCCCTCGCAAAGCGGCCGTCCATGACCGCGCCCCAACCAGTGAGGGAGGCGTCTGTTGAAACGGATTTCCGGCAACAGGACGCTCCCAACACTGGCCCTTGGGACAGAAACCAAGGTTTCTTTCATATGACTAGGGAACGAAGGCATCTGCGCGTTACCCTGATCATACGGAAAGGATTCCCTCTGGGGGAAAACCCCTTGGTTTTCAGCCACCACTGTAGGGGTCTCATGTGCAGCAGGCCAAAAGGTATCACGTTGGACGCTGTTACCATGTGCCCCAGCACTCTCTGAAAGTGCTTCACAGTGATGCTGTGGCCTAGCCTTATTCGTGAGACCATCGCCAGTATGGTCTCGACTCGTGCGGGAGACAGTTGTGCCCGCATCGTCGTCGAATCCCATCCTAGGAACGTAGTCCTTCGGGACGGCGTCAACACACTCTTTGCTGCGTTGAGTCTCAGCCCCAAGCACTTTATATGAGCCAGAACGACATCTCGATGCCGAACTGCCATATCGTACGACTGGGCCAAAATGAGCCAATCGTCGATATAATTCAGTACACGGATGCCCTGGAGTCTTAATGGAGCCAGAGCTACATCCATGCACTTCGTGAATGTGCGTGGGGAAAGAGCTAGACCGAAGGGAAGCACTCGATATTGGTACGCCTCGCCCCCGAAAGCGAACCTCAAGAACTTCCTGTGACATGGAAGGATGGAGATATGGAAGTATGCGTCCTTTAAATCTATCGTGACGAACCAGTCCTCGAACTGGATCTGACTCACGATGATAGGAATCGTGAGCATTTTTAATCTGAACCTCCTCAGAGACCGATTCAAATACCTCAGGTCTATAATCGGACGCAACCCTCCATCCTTTTTGGGAACTATAAAGTACCGGCTGTAGAACCCGGACTCCCTCTCCAGCGGAGGAACACGCTCTATGGCTTCCTTCGCCAGCAAGGATTTTACTTCTAGTTCCATTACCCGAACCCGCTCTGGTACCTCTGCAGTCCAGTTCAACCCCCTGAAACTTGGAGGGGGGTGACCGAACTGCAGTCTGTAACCTTTCTCTACAGTACGCAGGACCCATGTAGAAATATTCGGAAGGCATTTCCATGCGCTCTCAAGGCTGGCTTCGGGTGTTACACGAGCCTCGTCCCCAACCCCCTGGAGCGGATGACCGGCAGGAAGTAGTTGGGAACGATTCTCTGTGTGCGAACGCACGCGCTGCCCAGCCGCAGGTCTTTCTAGAGGCAGCTGGAGCAGCATGCGTTCACGGAAAATCGATGTGGCCCGAAGCGTCATAGACGGCGGGATTCCACATCGATTTCCCCAGACCGCCCCAGAAGAAGCAACCTCGGTTGCCCTTCTGCGGGGGGGGGGGCCGCCCTTAGAAACCCTGCCGCAGCTAGGGTTTCTTCCCAGCAGCCTTCCGCGGCCTGAGTACGTTCCTTAAATCGCCTCTGGGAGCGGAAGACTGCTGGTGAGTCTGCTGGAGCGAGCGCCGCCTCTGTTGCCAGGCTCCCGGAGGAGGGGCTCCCGGAGGAGACAAATCCGCAGCCTTCCTAAGTTCCAAAATATCCTCCGGAGAGGGTCCCTCGCCCTCGTCGAGCTCTTTGAGGAGATTGGTCTGGTAGGCCTGCAAAATGGAAAGGGTATGCAGGGAACTACCAGCCCGACCAGCCGCCATATAGGCCTTGCCCACCAAGGATGAGGTATCCCGACAGGGCTTGGTGGGCAATACCGGGGCTTTAAGGGACAATGCAGACTCGGGCGAAAGATAATCTCGCGAGAGCTTCCTCCACCAGAGGCATCGCCCCATACCCTGCGAGGATAAGGGTTTCCTCCAAGATCTACACACCTCGGTGTGCAGATCCGGGAAGAACGGTAAGCCCCGGCGAGGCGTATGAACCCGGCGAGGAAGGAACCGGTCGTCCAGGCTACTGGTTGGCTGAACCTCCTGTGGCCAATCGATGTGTAACTTGGTCACCGCACGGGTCAATACCTCGACCAGCTCCTCTTGGGCGGGTGGATGAAGCAATAACACACCTTCTCCACCCGCCGCGATGCCACCCTCATCCGGCTCCTCGGAACCAGAGAGCATCAGCATCGGATCCTCCACCCAGGGGGAAGAAGCCGCAGCGCGGGCTTCCACACGGGGAGGAAGATCATCGGCACTGTCAGAGGAGGATTGGGAAAGTGCCGCAGCAGTCCCAAAACCCTCTGACAAGTCCTGTTGTGAACCCCATGATCTGCGACGCCGCTCTGCCTCAGCAACCGCGGGTCCAGAACCACGAGGTCCACGAGGCTGGCCGCCCTCATCAAACACGGCCAGCCGAGAGCGGAGCAGTCTGAGTGGGAGCAGCTCGCAATGTTGACAGGCGGCTCCCTCGAGAGCCGCCCGAGCATGCTCCACGCCCAAACAATGCACACAAAGCAGGTGTGCATCCGAGCCAGAGATATAACGTGGGCACGGATGCACACACTGCCTATAATCACTTCCACTCATTTTTTCTCTTTCTTTCACACACACACTTGCTTTGGACAGACAACAAAAAATAGACAGACTTGTCACACAGAGCGCTATGCTGAAGAGCAATAACTGCCGTTTCAATGCGCCGGCTCTCCCTTTATACTTCCGGGTACGCCGTTACGATGATGTCATCACGCACGCCAATCAGATTGGGCTAGTTTCTATACGGACTTCAGATTCGCTAGTGTTTAGGGAGTATCCCCGAAGTGTCGTTCCAACGCAGTGAGAGTTCCCTCGAAGGGGAACAAGCTGCATGTGATCAATATTGGACCCGTTGTATGGTAAAATGTCACCAAGTGTCAAATATACTGCCAAAATCTTGTGCTTCTTTCGACCTGATCCTAAAGGATTTACAACCTCGAAAGCATCTTGATAGAGAACCAAGGCCATGGATGATTTGTCTGTTTAAATAAGGCACTATTGGCAATATTATGTCCATCCCAAATGTCCTCAAACACATCTTTGTTTGGTAGTCGAGAATGAGATAGTTCATATTGCTTTTTGAAATCCTGTGATTCAAAAAGGGCATTAAGTGTTTCCTTTATAGGCACATACTGGGAAAAGCATTCTTTCCCAGAGTGATTAGTACCTAAATACACAGGCATTGGCTCAATGTAATTGAAGGAGTTTTTAAAGACTGTCTTGCGACATTGATCTGTATGCAAAATAGAATTGCCTGCCTTAAGTATGTCATTGTTACGTCCGCAACGTATGTTGGTTGTTGTTTTTTTTTCTTTCTTTCTCTATTCTCAGCTATCCTTTATTCTTAGGTTCATGATTGGTTGTTTTGAACCTCAATCATCATTTGTTCCTGATTGACATCCATCCCAAAGAACCAATCGGAGCTCGCCTTCCCTGTATAAAGACCCGGAAGTGACCAGAGGACAGGAGGCGTGGTTTTCTCTTGCTTGTTTTGTTTTCTTGTTGTTTGTTTCTAGCCTCCCCGATTGATTGGTTATACTTTGTTTTGAAAGTTTCTTTTTCTGATTACAACTTTAAGTTTGTACCGTTGATTTGGTTGGAACCTGACTACTATTTTCTCGGACTCAGAGCAATGGGATAGTAGCATGTCACGTGACCTACATAATACAACACATTAGATTTTGCAATTGTTTATATACACCAGGTAAGGAGCGGATGCTACCCCATGTATTTATGTTTGTTAGTTAGTGTAGCTTAGTTGTGTAGTGTTTACTTTTTTCTTTATTTCTTAGTTAGTTGAGAACTTTAAATAAGTTAGTGGATGTTTTGTTTTGTTGATTTGTTTGTTTTAGCACCGCTCATTGTCCCTTGCTTATGTGTTCTGTTTCACTATATGGGTGTATATATTTTGTAAATATTCCTTTCCTTGATCATTATTACTTTGTAAATCAATTGGGTGTTCACTTATGATTTTGAATTACTAAAAGACTTAAGTTCAAATCTGTCTCTGCCTGATTCATGCTATCACGTAATTCATCAGTAACTGAACCCGTTCATTTATTTTTATTTTATTTTTACATGTTACTGACCCTGTTACTCCTAGACATTTATTTTTAATAGGGAGACGTAACAGTCATTCTTTTTGAGGTCTTCAATAACATTAATTATTGCATCACTAGACACCCCAAGTTCTGACTATCTGTCCTTAAGATTTGAGTAGATGTTTGCCTGGGCCAGATCACGAATTCCTTGGACATCCTCAATGATGGTCTGAATTACAGATGAAGGTAAAAGAAGCTTTGCTTGCATTTTTAAATAAAACAAAGTCAAATTCTTCATAAAAAACATCTTAATTTACCCTTTCAAAGACCTCACATGGCTCAGGCCCATCACTCTCATCTTGAGATGTACAGGGCTGACACACATGTTGTGGTGGGTTTGCAAAAACTGCTTCATGTAGAAGCTCAGGTGGACTATTTTTGTGTGTTCTTGAGATATGAGATGCAAATGTGGATTTTACACTAAATGTCCTCTCACAACTCTTAAAAGGGCATTTTACTTCCCTGCCCTCATCAATATGGCCTTTTAAATGCCTAATTAAGTCATTCAGACTTGTACATGTGAAATGACAATATCCAATCCGGCAAATCAGTGTTGTGTCTGTTTGGTCAAATCTGGCAGCTCTATGAGACTTCTGATAACGCTTATGGTCTCTATATAGATGAGACTTGAATGCTGCAAATTTTGCAAATGCACGGGGACAGTCAGGTACACCACAGATGAAAGAGCCATTTGAAATATTACTGTGCACTTTCATATGCTTAGAAAAATCTACAATGGTATTGCTCTCATGTTGACACAATTTACAGTGATACATTTCTCATTTAGATTTAGGTTCAAATGATATAAAGAAAACGATAACTACGGGAACTGTGGACAAGTAAAATAAATTGAAATTTAAAATCTTTTGCCAGTCATTTCCATGAATGCATTCCTATATCATTGTTTGCAGCAAATTGCTTTACATTATGACGCAGCCCTTTGTTAAACACTGTTTTTACGTGCTCTCAAAAAGAAATCCAAACTGGTGAAATGAATGAGAAAATTGCAGCATCCAACGACGTTAATATAATATGCCTATTGTAATGTTTTTAGTCTGCAAAACTAACATCAATTATATTTACTGCATGTAGTTTTGTCTCACCAGCACTTCAAGTTGATATGTAATGTCTGCCAAACTGCAAATGCTCTAAAAATACTTTCTTCAGTGCAAATGCGAATACCAGCAACTTGCTTACGTTCAATTTAGTTATGACGCAGCCCTTTGTTAAGCACTAATTTTACGTGCAATGAGAAATCCAAGCTGGTGAAATAAATGAAAAAAATCCAACAATGTTTATATCATATTTTATAATGTTTTTCGTCTGCAAAACTCACGTGGCCTATTTACTGCATGCTGTCTCACCAGCACTTCACAATATAGTGTCTGCCAACTGCAAATGCTCTAAAAATATTCTCTTGAGCGCAAAGGCGAATAATTTGTAACAAACAATTCATCCATATTAGAATGATATTTACGTTTTTACCTTTATGTTCAGGTCTCTCACCACCTCAAACCGTTGCGATTCTCAGCCTCGCCTGAAACAAAACAAATTAAAGTTAACGACACATTCCTTTTCTAAATAAACATAATGTAACGTTTCAGAGAATTTTTTTTTTTTAATCGAGCACTTTTACATCCTATTAAATGTCTTGATAACATGCAGTTGTTAAAGGTCCCGTTCTTCGTGTTTTTTTGGAGCTTTGATTGTGTTTACAGTGTGCAATATAACATGTGTTCATGTTTCGCGTGTAAAAAAAAACAGTATTTTTCACACAATTTACTTATCTGTATACCGCTGTTTTCACTGTCCTAAAAACGGGCTGATGACTTCCTTGTTCTATGAAGTCCCTCCTTCAGAAATACGTAACGAGTTCTGATTGTGCCAGCGGTTCCCGTGTTGTGATTTGACCGCAGCTTAGCGCACGTTTCCCGGTTCTTGTGTTGTGATTCGACAGCAGCTTAGCGCACGTTGAACGGGGAGATGGATGTGCTCAATGATCTCTACAGCGTCCCTGGGAAAGCCAAACAAAGGTGATTTGACTCCGGGATGAAAATAACAGCGTCTCGATGACATGGCGACAAACACACTCAAACGCAACACTTCCTCTTCTCCACGCAACACTTCCTCTTCTCCACGTGGGAGAGCAACAAGACCACGCCCCCTTTTTCGCATATTCTTGTGGGCGGAGGTTAGTCTGTTCTACTGTTCTACTGATGTAATTAAAGCAGGCTGTACCAGGATGTAGTCCAAGCCGGCTGTTCGCTGTAGGCTTTGAAAGGGAACTTCTGGTAAATAAAATATCTCGCTTGGCATTGAACTTTGAGCTTTATAATTTTACAGGTATTATTTATGCTCTAACAGCAACATTACACACTAACTAAAGTTTGAACAATGGGATCACGAAGAACGGGACCGATAAAGTCGATAAAATGCATTACATCTGACATAAGGCCTAGGCTATGTTATAAATTCTGTTCAAAATATGAATCACTTAAACGGCATTACATGTTATACATTAGATTTTAATATTTAGAGACGTAAATTTAAGTGAACTTACCAAATCTTGATTGAATAATGCCTTTATCTTGTTCTTGACCTGCTTCTAGTTTCAGCCCGTGCAATCCCATAATGCCACATCACAGCAAGTTGATGTAAAAACGTATGAACTACAGTTACAACGACTCTTACATGTAAATTAATTTACAGTTGACAGCGAAATATACAGTTAACAACTGTAATGCTCTGTTTGACCCATAATGCATTGCGAATTACAGTAATAACTTGTAAAATGGTAAAAACTACAGCAATTTGTTACAGACATCCTGTTTGTATGTAAGAATACACATTTAATCATGATTCATTATAAATGAGATTATATTTGAACATTTACAATTGGCTTTTTACTGCACACAGCACACCTAATATTTGGTTTGATTTTGCTATAGAACATACTGTGCATTTGATCGAAATATTAGTACACTTTAAAAATGCTGGGTTGTTTCAAACCATGTTTGTGTTAAAACATTACATTTTTAAACCCAACGGTTGGGTTTGTCCATATTTGACCCAAACATGGGTTTATACAACCAAGCATTTTTGGAGTGCATGTAAGCAACTTTCCCCCAGTAAGCAACTTTCATAAACCTCTTTTTAAGTATTGTATTACTCGTTAAATATAACAATTACAATGTCTTTAAATAAAATATGAGGTGTTTGTATTTGTCAAAAATTGTCACCACGCACACTAAAACACATCTTAAGTGTGTCAAGTTGAAATTAGACTATGATCTATAATTCCTTTCTTTTTTTGGAGCATGCATGTTTAGGATTCATCATCTCCACTGTTTATCTTTTGTGTTGCTGTTCAGTCTACATTATTCATCCTCACATAAAAATGAAATTGCTTGCTACTGTTAGGACATTCCACACATAAGACTCATTTTAATTCCTTATGCTTATTCTCACTCCTTTCTTCTCTTTCCTTTTGTCTTTGTCCCTTTGCTGGAGAAAGAGATCTGTTAAAGCGTCCCAAAGACGATTATTAATTCTTTAGTCCCAAGCTTTTGAGATCTCACTTTTTAGTGTTGCTTTTGCTTGATGCCTTAGCAGCTGTAAATCCCAGATTGGTTTGGAAACAAAAGAGAAGACTATTTACAACATGGTCTTAGGAGAGCCATATCTGAGCCTTACCAGAGTGTGAGAACATTAATTAGAGAGTACCGATGCATTTTTGGACTTAACTACACCAAACTATTGGTTGAACCTCAGCATTCTTCATTCTTCTTTTGTGTTCAGATGGCAAGTGAATGACAGAGTTTTGATTTTTGGATGTAGTGGAGCGCGGGGCACAACCTAAAACGGGGTTAGTTGTCACGCATGGTTTAAAGGTCCCGTTCTTCGTGATCCCACTGTTCAAACTTTAGTTAGTGTGTAATGTTGCTGTTAGAGCATAAATAATACCTGTAAAATTATAACGCTCAAAGTTCAATGCCAAGCGAGATATTTTATTTAACAGAAGTTCCCTTTCAAAGCCTACAGCGAACGGCCGGTTTGGACTACATCCTGGTACAGCCTGCTTTAATTACATCAGTAGAACAGACTAACCTCCGCCCACAAGAATACGCGAAAAAGTGGGCGTGGTCTTGTTGCTGTCCCACGTGGAGAAGAGGACGGTCACGTGGAGAAAAGGAAGTGGTGCGTTTGAGTGTGTTTGTCACCATGTCCTCGAGACGCTGTTATTTTCATCCCGGAGTCAAATCCCCTTTGTTTGGCTTTCCCAGGGACGCTGTAGAGATCATTAAGCGCATATATCTCCCATTAAGAGGCGTGACCTTTCCATGCAAGTTACGTGCGCTAAGCTGCTGTCGAATCACAACACAGGAACCGTGCCATGTGTGCTAAGCTGCTGTCAAATCACAACACGGGAACCGCTGGCACAATCAGAACTCGTTACGTATTTCTGAAGGAGGGACTTCATAGAATAAAGGAAGTCATCAGCCGTTTTTAGGAGAGTGAAAACAGCGGTATACAGATAAGTAAATTGTGTGAAAAATACTGTGTTTTTTTACACGCGAAACATGAACACATGTTATATTGCACACTGTAAACACAATCAAAGCTTAAAAAAAACCATGAAGAACGGGACCTTTAAAACTTTACACATGCCAGGATGACGAAACATAGTATATTTAGTTGCCATATCAACATTATTTAGATTTAAAAAAATTGCGCCAAAATTAAAAAATCTTTGGAAGATATTACTGAATATTTATTTACCCATAGCAAAAGTACATTTCTTAAGTTTATTTTTCATCTCTATTTTTATGTTTATTTAAAATAAGACAAATCTGATATTATTTTAATCTTATGTAACCCTTATTTTCTGCTTTGTGCACTCCAGTCTCTTCAGCGTGGATGACATAAATAAAACCCGGGTTACAATGGTGGTGATTCACATTTCTTTGTTTAATCAGAAGTATCGGCATAACATTAACAGACGCCAAACTCACTTTCGTACAACGCTCGTCTATCTAGTGTGCTCGCTACTGCGTTCTCTCTTTCCGAGCACTTCTCTTTCGGACCCGCCCCCACAACTTTCTAACTAACACATTAACTGTATATAACTCTGCATAAGACACATGAAAATACATGAAAACATTCTAAATAGATTATTAGTGTCTTCACATCCACTTCACAATTTCTTATTCTTCCCCTTCTCTTTTTAAGACAACATGAATTAAACTAAACCCAATATAATGAATTACGCGAATAAACTTAATCAAATAAAAATAAAATTTCAAGGTTACACTTATATCTGTTATTTAACAGTTGAGATAGTTCTTTAATGCTGATCTAACCAGTAGAAGACACGAGCCGCAGTTTAAATCCCAGTTGCGCAGGTGGGGTGTGTCGTAACACCGCGTTACAATGAGCCCCTATTAGAACTACGCTATTATATTCTATACTTTTATGAATTCTTTTGAGAAACCATGAGATAAGGGTGAATAATGACTGAGAGTCAATGTTCAGGGTACTGATTCTGACAAACTAAACCCCTCTAAAACCATAAAAACTCACCAGACTGACCTGCACGGCAAGACCACCATAAGCTGGTTTAAGTTGTTCAGAAGGCTAATGGAAAACAAGCCAAAATGTTTTTTTTTTCTTCTTGATAATCAATATATATTTTACAAATATGAACATTGAAGTGAATGATTTTATATAGCTGTCAAACAGTCACTTTAACTTATTTTGAAGGGCAAAGGACCTTTTTCTCGCTCAGCAGTCACATTATCTCAGCACGCCAAAGCAAAGCATCATGCTAATGCTAATCAAGAAAAGCAGTGGGATCGATCCTGTCACAATGAAAGAAGGGTGAAAAACAAAGGCATAGAGGGTGGAGAGGGGAAGGTAACTGATGTTGTGTTCCTTCTTGAATATTTGATAACATCTGTTTGTTGCGTTTAAGTATGCTGTAGCTATTGTTCTCCTAGTCTAATCAGTATTGTAGGCGTCACAGGACGGTAATTGTGATTGAGAGAGTCTGAGTGGGTTTGTGTCACTAGGCTGCTCAGAGCTACATGGGCCGCTCACATCTGATTTGCATAACTGTGTTTTAATCAAGTTTATAATTGGCAGCTGCTTTTGCCCCCTGAACTGTAAAATAAATGCAGTCTTTTGGAGAGTGATGGAGGGAGATTTTTGGGGAGGGGAGGGGAGGGACATGGAGGGTAATGCATGTTTATAAATTTGTCTACATTTACTACACATTGTTTTGCACCACAGGTACCGCAGGCAGCACACCTGTGTAAATGGAATAATAATGTTGCACATGATTGTGTGCCAAATGCAGCCACAGCTCCCACAAGGGCAGTAACAGGGAGGAGAAGATGACTGATGGCAGCCATGGTGGAGTTCTGCCTGCTTTTAGTTAAGGATTATAACACCACCTAAGGGCTGTCACTACCTGATTAAGCTGGCAGGAAACAAAATAATCTTAAAATAGCTTGATGAGAACATGCAACAAGATTTAACATTAGTGTATGTGCCTGTTTTTTCTCTCTTCTACCTTAATGTGGGTTTGTGAGTTTATTTAAAGAGATTTAAAGTACCTCATCCAAAATCACCATTCATATTATAACATTTCATCAACAGGCTTCATAGGGCTCAGAAAAGAAAATAAATTGTCCGTTCTACAGAATTGGTGCAAACTGCTGTCCCACAACCAAAAAACACATTTAAAAAGAAGCCCACAATAATATTTAAAATATCAGTAAGCTTAATATTTCATTGGATACTTTTAATTGGGAGATGGCCAAAGCCTAACCCCAATTTCAACTTTTGGAAATTATATTGAAATCATTTTTGCCTTTTATTACATTGTTGTTTTTAAAAATATATTTTTGTAAAAAAAAAAAAAAAAAAAAAAAATATATATATATATATATATATATATATATATATATTATGTTTTCTTTGTAAATCATGAAAATTTATGTAAAAAATTGTGTCCTGCATTTTCTTGCCACTACCAAAACGATGATTTTTAAAGTATGATTTAGTCTATTGGCTGAGGATGATTTTAATGATTTTTCCTAATTATAGAAAATATTCCTGTGTCCCTCTCTCTAGCTTCATGGTGAGTAGATCCCAGTAGGTCCCATCATTTTGAGGTAAATGTGTTCAAAAGTCGAAAAATCAGTTTGTAACTTTAAGGAACTACCCAACACCTTTTTTTCTGCGATTAAGCACACTTAATCGCAGAAAAAGTTATTACATAAAATGTAGTTTGTATGTGTGTAACTGTTCAGAACTGTGCTAGCTAACCATGTGCTGATTAGCATCTTTGAGCTAGGCTCAAAAGTATCTAAAATTGTCACTACCGAAACAGTAACGACCAAAACGTGGTGAAATTTCGGTTGTGACATCATTGTTTTGGTAGTGACAAAAGAGAACTCATAATCCGGATATTATACAATTTGCATACATACAAAATGTGTGGGGAAAAATACATATTTTGACATATAGCTACAGTTTAGAGTCAGTAAGATTTTTGAAAGTTTTGAAAAAAGTTGTGTCCAACAAGGCTGCATTTATTTGATGAAAAATACCGTAAAAAGATCTTACAGACCCCAAATCTCTCACACACAAATAATGACTAATTCATACCATTTTTGAAGCTTGAACATTCCAGTCCCCATTCATTGTAAATCCTTGGACACCAGTGACCAGATTCATGTGTATTCCATGGAAGCAACAACAATCATTTGAAACTAGAGTGAATAATGAAATAATTTCTCATCTTTGAGTGAACTATCCCTTTAAGACAGGGATGGGCAACTCCAGTCCTCGAGGGCCACTGTCCTGCAGAGTTTAGCTCCAACCCTAATCAAACACACCTGAACCAGCTAATCAATGTCTTCAGGATTACTAGAAGGCTACAGGCAGGTGAGTTTTATCAGGGTTGGAGCTAAACTTTGCAGGACAGTGGCCCTCGAGGACTGGAGTTGCCCATCCCTGCTTTAAGAGAACTGTCTAGAGAATTGCTGCACAGAGGAAATGGTCAAATCCCACAAACATTACCAGTGTGCGTATGTGTAGATGCTGATGATAAATTCAGCTCCATTTCCTGAAGAATTCACTGAGCAGGCTCTCTGTGATAGAATAAGTACCCCACAGCTTAAGCCCTGACCTTGTGATAACACAGACACTATATCTCCTTCCTTCTGTGTCTCTCTCCATTCATCTATGTCTCCCATCGTTTGTCATTAGCTCTCTGCCTTTTTATATCATTCCCTGTCTCTTTCTCAGTCTGTTTTTCTATCGTTCATGCTGTGTGCATGCTGTTTCTCCTCTCTTTCCCATATGACCTCGAAGCTAAGGCATCGGTCAGACCTCTGTGCACAGCTATCTCTCTCCGACTGAACACATTATACGCTCTACAACCTCTCTAAGCTACTTTTTCATTCTGAAGCCCTGCTACAGTTTAACTCATGTATGATATTAGCTATGAAGACCTAAGGACATGCCATTTTTATAATCTTTGAGGGACATTGTTTTGCAGTGAAGCCTACAATGTTTTGCCAGTGGGGTCAAAACTCTTAAGTGGAACAGACTACAGTGAACTTTTGAAAAGAATGTTTGAGTTGAATTTTAATCAGTGTCATCACATTGAAGGGCAGAGAACAATATGGAGTAACACTTTAGAATACTGTTCCGTCAGTAATTACAGTTTTTTCTGAATGCTTAAGCACATTTTTTGTAACTATTGGCTATTTTTGCAAAACTCTACACACAAATAAGAAAAACTTTCACCCAATTATCAAAACATTGTAGTTCTCTTGCAAAAGCAAACACAGCTAGATTAACTCTTCACACCTTCGTAAAAATTGTGTTTTCGTATCAAACAGTAAACACAAGCCATCATCTACTAAGCACACAATGTGCCAACTACACACTGATGGTATGAATACAAAACACATCTGGCTTTTGCTTTCTCTGTGTACAGATGTCAATTTGAGGTCATACTTTTGTCATAGTGTCATGTAAACATACAAGGATCCAAACTTCAAGTATTGGTGTTTATTCACACTCATCAAAACCAAGACAAAGTCAGAACACAAAATAGTAATTTCACAAAAAAAAAACAAAAAAACAAAAACAAAATACAATCAGCCTACATCATGTCGTCTTTCTGGGTCCGGCCACAAACTTTTGTCCACATCGCATGCAATATCCTCCAGTCCAAGGCACCGGGGAAAATATCTCCTTGAATGCCGTATCCAGGCCTGACATGATGCCTGGTCAATATCTCCACATGCCTCCTCCATTGCCTGTAAAAGGGCTACCTGTTGATGAGGATGACTGTCGTACACTTTCCAGTGCCAGGCAGAGAAGAACTCCTCGATGGGATTTAAGAATGGAGAGTATGGAGGGAGGTTGAGTGCCATGAAGAATGGGTGGTCTGTAAACCAGTTGCGGACCAAAGCAGCCCTATGGAAACTAACATTGTCCCATATGATGACATATTGGGTATGCTCTGGTCTCTGAACAGTGAGCATGTCATGTACGGTGTCCAGGAATGCAATAATGTGTGCAGTGTTGTATGGGCCTATGGTTGCATGATGGTGAACAACACCATTTTGGCTTATAGCTACACACATGGTTATGTTACCACCACGTTGTCCTGGGACATTGATGATGGCACGGTGTCCAATAATGTTCCTGCCACGTCTCCTGGTTTTACTGAGGTTAAAACCGGCCTCATCTACAAAAAGTAGCTCATGTCCCATGGCATCTGCTTCTAGTTCCATCACTCTCTGGACAAGACAAAACAAATGCAACACATCAGGCCCATGCACAGCACTACAGTATGCACTTCCAAATTCAGAACCAATGACACTATAGCTTACCTGCACATATTCATATCGCAGTTGCTTTACACGTTCTGTGTTTCTCTCGAAAGGAACTCTGTAAATTTGCTTCATTCTTATTCTGTGGCGCGCAAGTACACAACTTAGTGCAGAAATGCTTACACTGTGTATATTTTGAAAGCTGGTGTCATTATCAATTATGCGCTGCTGTATTCCGCGCAGTCTTATTGCATTATTGGCATTCACCATATTCACTATATGGGTCTCTTGCTCTGGAGTGAATATTCTTCCTCTGCCCCCAACATCTGGACGTCTAGCAATTCTGTAAAGTAACAATTTCAGTATTTTTGCATGTATGGTACTGTTGTGTTTCTCATTAGAGTATGGCAGTGCTACAAAGTACTTACTGATTCTCATTTCGAAATGTCCTAATGATGCTTGCCACAGTGTAGCGGCTCAAATTAGGCTGAACCCGTTGGCCAGCTTCCCTCAGGGTCATCCCATGGTTGATGACATGGCCCACTATTGTAGCTCTGATGTCATCACTTATTCTATTTCTTACTCTTCTTACCCTTCCTCTTTCCCCTCCTCGTCCTCTTCTTGCTCCTCCTTGTCCTCTTCCTCTAACTTCCTCTAACCCTCTCGCTTCTTCATCTCCACGTCCTCTCCCTCGGCCTCCTCGGCCTCCTCGGCCTCCTCTGATTCTCACTCTTCTCACTCTTACTGCTCCTTCCATTGTACTCCACACAGAAAGCTTACCTGTGGCTTATTGATAGTGCTTAGGCTGATTGCAAAGTGAACTAATTATCTAAAACAGTTTTCACATGTGAAAGTGTGCCAGACAGTTGGCAAAATAGTGTTAATGATAGCCATACATGTGTATAATTTTGCTAGGAGTGTGTTGGAAATTTGGTAATTGAGTGTAAGCAGTGAGTTGTGTTTAAAGTTCTGCAAAAAGAGTGTTGTGCAGTGAATTGTGCCTACAGTTTTGCAAAGTGTGTGTTACAAAATTGCAAACTGAGTGCAAAGCAGTGTTTGTGCTTTTAGTTTTGCAAACTCAGTGAGTGGTTTTGCTATACGTATTAATAGTTTTAGAAATTGTGCTACAAGAATCAAGATTAGCGCTTAAGCATTCAGAAAAAACTGTAATAGCTACACAGGAACAAATGAGTAACGCAATATTAACATTCTAGTAACTGCTATTAACTAACAAGAAGCTCAGATTAACAAATTAGTAATTATTAGTGCTCAATAGTAATCAATAACTACTTTTTTCCCTCCATACCTTCCACAGGACTACTAACTACTATAGCACACAGGTTCATAACTAATGAGAACAATGCACAGTGTATAGGCATAATAAAAAAAAATTCCAACTGCTTACACACATTTTCAAAGTCATGTCTCCTTTTTTCAAAACTCTACACACAATTCCCAAAACTGCACACACAAAATGCTAAATGCCTCACATCTCCTTCAAAATGTAACACTGCATTCAAAATGCCATAAATGCACATCAGAATGAAGAATTTGCATCAAATGGCAAATACTTCTTTCATAATAGTACATTTTTGGATATACCATGTAAACACTGTTGTTGTAAATCTAAAGCTCTTTGGTCTAGCTTATATCTAAATTTCAATACAATGTTCTACAGTGAAAGTAATCTGCTGAGAGGGGTAACAAGTACACTGTAAACACCAATGCAATGTAGAAACAGAAAATATTTATTAGGTCAAACATTACTGTTGTATACAGTAGCATACAACAACACCATAAACATATGTAAATCCAAAGTGTATTCTTTAGAATAAAGTAAATAACACAATTGTGTGTGTGTGGGGTCCCCGGGGATCACATGATCAACAAGTGTTGCCCTAATCTCATCAGAGATTGCTCTCCTTCCTTCTCTTCTTTGCCATCGTCCTCTTTTTCCTCTCCCTCCTACTCCTCTTGCTCTCTGTCCGTTGTTAGCATCCATTGTTCAAAACTGGTAATCTGACCTTTGACCAATTTATAAACCTATACTACAGTAAAGCAGTGATTGGTTAGTGATTAGTTAAGCAATTAGTGTTTGCACATGTAAGGAGTGTGTGTGTGTGTGACCAGGTCAATAACTGTAGCATTTTGATTGGTTGTTGGGAAAAGGAAAGCAAGTCACTTTCTGTTAGATTTTTGTGTTCTAGGTAGAGAATTGTGTGTTGCGTTTTGAAAAAAGTGTTTTATGCAATTGAAAACGGAGTCAAAGGCTGAGAAATAGCTTATGGTTTTGGACATTTGGTGTGTAGTTTTGCACTTTGAGTGAGGGGTTTCAGAAATCATGTGACATGAACCCAAGTAGTAATGACTCCAAATTATTACCAAATTACTTATTATTTGAAACAGTATTCTAAAGTGAAAAGCATGATAACCGGATAGTAAAGACTTTTTGTACGTTTTTTTTTTTGTAAGGTAGTTTCCTGTTAGTTAATAGCATACTAGAATGTTAATATTGCGTCACTCATTTGTTCCTAGTTATTCATTCATGACGGAACATATTCTAAAGTGCACAAAGTACAATTTTTCAGTCCTTTAAAATGCTTATGTACAATAAGCCTGGGGAAAGTTGGAGCCAAAGCAAGACTGTACCATATATATTTTGTGTCAGATTGTACGTTCTACACCTTTGTAGAGACCTTAGTCACGATTGGTAGTGTTGACTGGGCATTTTCCATCATCATTTGCGTCCTCTTCTGACATGCAACACTGAGGTAGTACTGCATAAACCCATGCATGCCCTTTTTCGGAGGCTAGTATTCATCACAAGGCAATTAAGTGTCACCACTGATTATGCCCTACAAAGAAATCTTTTACAATTCCATTATTTCTCAGAAGCAAAAGAGACTGATATGCAGTGGAAGCACTAATGAAATGTGGTGGGAAAATCTCTAATCATATTAAATTAAATTAAATAGTCAAGGGCAATGATGAATAGCTAAAAAAAAAGTAAACCTTACAAATTATGTGACGCTCTTATTTTGAGACACTTGTTAAGGAAACAATGTATTCTGCTATTTATAAATTATACATTTTACTTATAAAACAAAGTCTCAGCTTTCAAATTAGTCACCATGAAATCAAAACGTATAAAATCAAAATTATTTTCATCAAAATTGATTTCATGAAATCTGTTTTTTTTTAATGGAATACTGCAGTATTTATTATAAATGATTTATCCATATTATTTTATTCATGACCCCTCATAATTTTTTATCAAAATAACTTTTTTGCAGTGACATCTCTCTTGTCTTCTCTGATGACGTGTTTACCGGCAGGTAAAGGTAAAAAAAAAATTCTAGTTTGAGAAGCAGTTTCTCTCAGATGTACAGTACATCACAAAAAGAAAGAAAAGACTATCGCGACTTTCCATACCGACTTGTTTTTTTTTTTTTTTATACAGAATTCAAACAATGAATCTCACTTTGACACTCTTAAAGGTCCCGTTCTTCGTGATCCCATTGTTCAAACTTTAGTTAGTGTGTAATGTTGCTGTTAGAGCATAAATAATACCTGTAAAATGATAAAGCTCAAAGTTCAATGCCAAGCGAGATATTTTATTTAACAGAAGTTCCCTTTCAAAGCCTACAGCGAATGGCCGGTTTGGACTACATCCTGGTACTTCCTTCATTAATTAGTACAGTCAGTAGAACAGTAGAACAGACTAAACTCCGCCCACAAGAATACGCGAAAAAGGGGGCGTGGTCTTGTTGCTGTCCCACGTGGAGAAGAGGACGGTCGCGTGGAGAAAAGGAAGTGTTGCGTTTGAGTGTGTTTGTCGCCATGTCGCCGAGACGCTGTTATTTTCATCCCGGAGTCGAATCACCTTTGTTTGGCTTTCCCAGGGACGCTGTAGAGATCATTGAGCGCATATATCTCCCGTTAAAAGGCGTGACCTTTCCATGCAAGTTACGTGCTAAGCTAAGCTGCTGTCGAATCACAACACGGGAACCGTGCCATGTGCGCTAAGCTGCTGTCAAATCACAACACGGGAACCGCTGGCACAATCAGAACTCGTTACGTTTTCTGAAGGAGGGACTTCATAGAACAAGGAAGTCATCAGCCCGTTTTTACGAGAGGAAAAACAGCGGTATACAGATAAGTAAATTGTGTGAAAAATACTGTGTTTTTTTACATGCGAAACATGAACACATGTTATATTGCACACTGTAAACACAATCAAAGCTTCAAAAAAACACGAAGAACAGGACCTTTAAATTTATGATACTGTACAATTTACTGAAGTGTCATCTCTCATTCAATGTCCGTAGCTCATTATTTACTGAGAAAAAAGAACTTCAGAGAACAGCATATCGCTAAATTGATAATTGTTAAATACATGCACTATATTATATTTAACAATTATGTATTATATTCATTATACTTTGTCTTAATTATTTAAAGGGGTCCTATAATTACCCTTTTTAAAAGATATAAAATAAGTTTCTGATGTCCCCAGAGTGTGTATGTGAAGTTGTAGCTCCACAGAATTGTTTTATAGCATGTTAAAATTGTCACTTTTTGAGGGTGAGCAAAAATGCGCTGTTTTTGTGTGTGTCCCTTTAAATGCAAATTAGCTGCTGCTCCCGGCCCCCTTTCAGGAAGAGGACAAAGCTTCAAGAGCTTCTCTGCGTCCCAATTCGCATACTATCCGTACTAAATAGTATTCGAAAAAAGAATTAGTATGTCCCAAATCGTAGTGTGTTGAAAAGACATTCCCCGATGGTCTACTATTTCTGGTCAGAATTTGAAGTGCAGATCGATGTGCACTCTAACGGCTGATATTGCCCACAACCCATTGCGAGATGGACGAGGATTCGATTAGAACTACAAACACAAATAAAAAGTGTAAAAAAAACTACAGACATGACGGTTATGCGAGTCCGACGGTTAAGTAGAGAGGGTTAGATAAAGGGGTTTGAGTGAGCAATTATCAGTATTTAACCTGACAAAAATATATTTTTATTCAATATTATCCACATTATATTTCACCTGCAGCAGCATTGTGAACTTTTGTAATGATACGTTTGGCCATTAACTGTGCAAACACATGAGAGGAGTCTCTGCATTAAAGACCTACAAATGGCAGATCAACGTGCGACTACATTTCTCTCCGATACGGTAGGAAATTAAATTGAATGTGGAGGATTTGAACTGTGACGATGATTGACAGGGCAGTTTAAACGGTGACGGGATGCACGTAACTAAGCAACAGAGTCCGTTATAGATGGCAAAGTAGTATGTCCCAAAGCATCCATACTCTTCTGCTACACATTCAAAAGTATGTACTTTTTCTTCACAAAAAGAGTACATACTTTTATGCACTTGTGTTAGCAGCTCTGATTACCTCACGCAGACATGCACAGCAAATGTCAGAAACTGTTCAGCCTTTTATGTGAGACTCAAGAGGAAGTGACAACATGTAGAATGCAAAAGGACGTTTCTGAATGGTTAGTTGATGAATTTATGTTGCTGATGTGGAGTTAACTATCTTCAAGTCATTGATTAGCAAATTCTGTCATGATAATCTATAAATCGCTTGTGTGAGAACTGTTGTAAAATGCCTTCAGTGCCAGAGAATATATGCATGAAGATAGAACAGGTATAGTTTAGTTAAATTTGTCATCTTGCTTTTATGACATGCTATTGCATTTGTGTTATGTACTGTATTGCAATACATGTGAAAAGACGGATGTGACAACTTGAGCAGACTCTTAAATGTGCTCTACTACAACAACTCCTCTTCTCAACATGGCCTCACCCAGGATTTAAGTAAATTTTAGGATTAGTGATGTCACAAACCCGAGAAGAAGCTTGTTCTAGTCCCTACCAACCGTTTGTTGTATAGTCATTAAAAAGCGATTTCTTTAAAAGAAAATATCTCCATTTGGTTTAAACTTTGAGCGTCGTAACTTTGTTGTTTTTGCAACATTACACACTAACTAAAAAAAAAGGGTGAAATCATAATCAACTACCCCTTAGCATATGAAACGTATGTTATAATAAAGATCGAAATTCAGAAATGTCTGAAAATTGTTTCAATCTTTAAAAAGTTTTTGTAAATAAATAATTCCTCCATGCACGATGCATGATGTTGATGATTAAGTTATTTTACTTATTCCATATACTTGGTGATGTTTTCAGGTTGCTTTATTACATTTACATTTAGTCATTTAGCAGACGCTTTTATCCAAAGCGACTTACAAATGAGAGCAATAGAAGCAACTAGAACAGTCAAGGGCAACAGTATGCAAATGCTGTAACAAGTCTCAGTTAATCTAGCACAGAACACAGGACGTCGTTCACTGATGAGAGCGGTTATTGGTAGCCAGTGCAGACTGATGAAGAGAGGGGTGACGTGTGCTCTCTTCGGCTCGTTAAAGATCACCCTCGCCGCTGCATTCTGGATCAGTTGCAAGGGTTTGATAGTGCATGACGGAAGAGCATTACAGTAGTCCAGTCTGGAGAGAGCAAGAGCTTGGACCAGGAGTTGTGTGGCCTGCTCTGATAGGAAGGGTCTAATCTTCCTAATGTTGTATAATGCAAATCTGCAGGACCGGGTTGTTGCCGAAATGTGGTCAGCGAATTTTAGATCATCAATCACAACTCCAAGGTTCCTGGCTGTCCTGGACGGAGTTATGGTTGATAATCCTAGCTGAATGGAGAGATTGTGGTGAAGTGCTGGGTTGGCTGAGACCACAAGCAGTTCTGTCTTTGCAAGGTTGAGTTGCAGGTGATGTTCCTTCATCCAGGCAGAAATGTCTGTTAGGCAGGCAGCGATATGAACACCAACCGTGGGATCATCTGGTTCAAATGAGAAGTAGAGTTGAGTGTCGTCGGCATAGCAGTGATAGGAAAAGCCATGTTTCTGAATGACAGATCCCGGTGATGACATGTAGATGGAGAAGAGAAGTGGTCCAAGCACTGAGCCCTGGGGAACTCCAGTAGCTAGATGATGTGATTTAGACACTTCACCTCTCCATGACACCCTGAAGGACCTACCTGAGAGATAAGACTTGAACCACTGGAGAGCAGTTCCTGAGCTGCCCATCTTCATGAGAGTTGACAGGAGGATCTGGTGGTTAACTGTGTCAAAAGCAGCTATTAATCTGCCAGATTATTAATAAGTGACACAGTTCAAATGTGCTTTCTACTGAAAACACAACTTTCAGAGAACAAAGGCAGTGAGAATATTCTGTGAGAGTACTCAAAGCATTAAACAATTGTTTAATGTCTCTAGGCACCAGATATAGAGAAACAGTCAATGGAATGAAAACAGGCAGGCCAATGACATTTCAGAGCATGACGAGGCACAGAATGCGCCAAAAGCACAAATAACAGATGTCACGTCACTGATTTTTTAATGTGGCTAAGAATTATGCAACAAAGCCATACATATGCAAGCACAATCTGGCAATACAGTAGATGAGACATATCTCCTTATATAGACCTGACACACAGGAGGATGAGGCCCATCTCTTTTCATTTAGATTTTGTTTTTAGCTTCACAAATTGCATTAGGCACTGTATCTCTCAGTACAGTGCGTTGCACTTATTAATGACTCAAGCCAAGAGCAGGGACACTGTCTTCTGATTCGCTGTCTCCTTGAGGCACGACGCCCAAAGAGCAGGCAAAGCAAATTAATTGGATGAGCAGAAATGCAGACAGTGGAAAATTGGAGCTTGCGATCTCGTAATGCATTAATCATTTCTTTTTCTTGTTTTTGTGCCACTGTTGGACGCTCACTGGTTTTTAAAAGTACGCTCAGTCTGCTCACAACAGCATTTCAATTAGTCTTCATTTGGAAGTTGCTGCTTTTACATTCAAGGTTGCCTTTAAACTATTGATGACAAAAGCACTCCACAGATATAAAACGATAGTACTCATTTTCAAGTATTTAATAATGTGTAAAATACATAAATGCATACATATACAGATTATACTTTTGTGTAAATGCTACAATGAAGCGCCAAAAAAGTAATAGTTAAAATAATTTGGTATAATAATAATAATAATAACAATAATGAAAATGCATTTAATAAGTTGTGCTATATATGTACCTGTGTGAAGGACTATAAGCATCAAACAGAGCCTGTGGCGTGCTATAAGTCTTCTACTTCTCATAAGATACTCGGGTTCTTGTACCAGCTGATTGTGTTCTACAACAACAGCCTGATTGGGGCAAATTATGTTTGGCTTTTCAATAATGTGCAGTAGCTAACCTCTGGCATTTAAGTTGGTGTCTTTCAAGCTCTGCCACAGATGTGGGTCATCTGTATCCAGCATGAGAACATATAATATTTAAAGGGGTCATGGCTCTTTAAAAAAAAAGTATACTGTTGTCTGAGGTCAAACAAACACAATGATTTATCTCTCATCCCGCAATTAATTGGAATGTTATTTTTTATTACTTGGCCTGCCCAATCTGTGGATATAACCGCGAACCACATCACTAACACACACATGCACGCACGCACAAGCCTCACTGCAGAGTCAGACAAATCAGCATGATCAACTTCCGTGATTTTATTTTTCCTTCAAATATCAAGTCAAGAGAGTGAACAACGCACATCAAGAAAGGAATGTTATTTCACTGTTTAAGATAGCCCGTCGGCAGGCCAGTGATATGTTTCGGTAGCCCGTCTGGAAAACACATAGCCCGGGACATTGGGCTTTGCAAGCCCTGGCCCATATGTCCGAGTCTGATCACGAATAGCAGCACAATGAACCAACAATACCTCAAATAAAGGATTCTCCGGCCTGTGACAGCGTGGTAAGTTATGTTCAGTTAGACATGTAATCAATAGATATCAAATGATCTGTAACAATGCAAGGACCCACTTTATATTAGGTAGCCTTAACTACTATGTACTAACATTTTAATTAATCATTTGATACAATGCACTTATTTTGTACATACATGTTTTACATTTTTTTAAATACCTGCATGTAATTACATATGTAATTACACTGTTGACACTTCCCTTACACCTAACCCTACCCTTAAACTTACCCATACCACCACACCTGTCCCTAACTTTACCCGTATCCCACCTCAATATCAGAAAAAGTGTGTGCAATACAATATGAACACAATAAGTACATTGTAGTTATTTTTTGATGTAAGTACTTAGTAGTTAAGGACACCTAATATAAAGTAGGGCCCAATGCAATACTATCACATTTTAAAAAAAAATTTTTTTACTCACATTAGTGTGTTGCTTCATTAATTCATGTAATCTCATCCTGTCTGCAAATCCAGTCTCTTGTTTACAAACGAATCTGTGGTGAAATGAAGGAAAAAACATGACATTTTTTACCCACGTGAGCTGGATATTCATTTTTTTTTTGTGAACAATTATTTTTATTGAGTAGTTATTTGAGAAAATACAGCATATTACATTATAGCCATCAGCCACATCCCTACCCACCCACGGTAGACATATATTGTACTGGGGAATTACAAGACAATGCAGTGGAAAAAGTAAATACCTGATCATCAGAGTGAGCTGGATATTCATTAAAAATAAAGTTCATCCATGCATTCATAATATTGGAATCCAAAGGAAGCTTATGCAGCATGTTTATTGCTTGGAAGTTCGATCTGGTTTAGCTCCTCATTGGCCTATGTTATTTATCTATAACATGCCATGCACAAATCGGTGGGCGGGGCTACAGAATCCGGCGTTCGTCTTCTTCTGTTGAGGCGGTGTTTCACCACACTCTGACGTCACAGCTTGGCACATTCTGAGATCGAGCGTTTGCTGAGTATATTTCATAAAATGAACTTGAAGTATACTTCTTTTTCGTAAGGGTAGACATATACATCATGGCTGAAATCATTAACTACTATAATGGGTCACTCTCAGTCTCTGTTGAAGAACTTTATGCATTAGGCTATACTCAACGTAATCATATAACCACTATAGAATTGAATATCCTGTTTGACAGATACTGTTGCCTAACAAGCTACGCTTGCTTTGACTGATGGAGAACACAGCAGTGCAAGTACAGAAATGCAAATTCATTACTCAATGCAAATAAAGGGAATCTGCTAAATGAAATCAATAAAGGGGAAGTGATATGATCATTATCAAGGGTAAATAAAGGGGACGTGAATGTGCGTGTGAATGTGCGTGTGCTTGCGAACAAGAGACAGATTGTGCCTCTATTTGAGTTGTTGTCAGGATAATTACAAACTTCCTTTTGCCCACTGAGGCTTAGCACAAGTCCTCCTGACTTACATTTCTCTTTTCCCGTGTCTCTCCATGACAGAGTGAGCGATCTCATATCTCATTCTGTTTTCCTTCTGCCTGCCTCCTTTTTCATCAGCTGCATCAATTTATTATCAGATAAACAAAAACAGTCATTACATTACGATCCAGGATCTGTTGGGATGATTGTTCAATTGAAAGTTTAAATATTATTGTAATCAATGGCAATTCCTTGAGGGATTACAATACAATCAGAAGCATTTTGAGGAGAGAAGCAAAAATTATTGTTATTATTCATCCTTTGTTCTAACAGCAAAACACAGCAGAGAGGGAAATGCCACTCGATGCTGCTTTTCTTGATTGATAAACACACATATGCACACACACAATTACACACTTTGACAATGTGGGCAAACTAACAACTGAAATATCTTACAGCATGAAAAGACTCATCATCATATTAATGGTAACAGATCAAATATGCTATATATTCTGCTGGGGCCCAAATTCCCAATGCTGAGTATATACAGGGAGAAATAACAAAAAGAAAATCTCAGTTTTTCATTACAAGTTTTTTTTTTTATGTGCTATTCAGTCCTTCAGTCCTCGCCTTACATGCAATAATATAAACAAGGCAAGTGCTGAATATAAATTAGGTTTTTCTTCTGTGAAATATGATAATCTGTAAATTAGTAATAATTGTAACTGAGAAAATGTGGGCTGCTAAATGATTTGTCTTAACCATATGTGCATTAACAGAAAGAAGCACATTGATTTCACCTTAACCCCATTCACGCACACACACACACACACACACACACACACGCACACGCACGCACGCACGCACACACACACACACACACACTGGGCCCATCTGGATCACAGATAGGGTATTAAAAATATAACGAACATCTGACAGAATATTTTATTTAAATATTGTCACCATGCCTTAATATGAAGGAGATCCTATCTCTCCCACACTTGACTTTAATGGAGATGTTTGGAATTACTGTAATTCAGCTATCTTACATTTTGATGGACTTGGCACACTTTTGCATGTGAGAGATTTTCATGGGCTAAATTGTAAGAATTCTAACCAGAATAGTCAGTTCTCTCACTCTCTCTCTCACGCACGCACGCACGCACGCACGCACGCACGCACGCACGCACGCACGCACGCACGCACGCACACACACACACACACACACTTTCTTTCTGTGCACTATTCTTTATGTGACTGGTGATGGAAATCAGCACTTGCCATGTAAATGGCCCTTTATCAGGAAACTGAGCATTTATTCCTGAAATCTTCAGGAATTTTCAATCATTTGGTATGAAAAGGTTATTGCTGAACTTCCAAAAAAATCATATTTTCCCACCTGTGGTCTAGTACCAGGACCATAACCAGTATATATACAGTACATTGTCAGAAACAAATTGTACCTTTAGGCGTACAACAGCTTGTCCCTCGGGCAGTACCCTTAAAGGTACAAAGTCCCTTTTCTATCCCTAGAAGTTGCATATTTGTACTTTAGAGTAGTAATATGGACCCTTAAGGTACTACTATCAACTATTTACGAGTACATAAGGTACAAATTTGTTCCTTTTAAAGGTACTGCCTCAGTGATAAGCTGTTATACTCCTAAAGGTAAAATTTTTGCACATTATTTTGGGTGTATGTTGGGGGACCTTCACGGTTTCAAACAATAAATCAATATAATCATTCATTTATACTTCAAACTTGTTTTAATGTCAACCCTGTAACATTCAAAATGTGTGATTGAGGGCCCTATCTTGCACCCAGCGCAATTGACTTTGTACACCGACGCATGTGTCATTCCTATTTTGCACCCGCGCAAAGCGCGCTTTTCCCTCCACAGAAGCACGTCGCTAAACTAGTGAATGAACTTGCGCTCCCTGGGCGGTTCAGCGCAAAAAAGGAGGCGTGTTCCGGCGCAAACAATCCCTGGTGCTATTTTGCTGTTCCATTAAACAATTGCGCCACTGACCAGAAAAAACCTAGTCTAAAGTCAGTGGCGCGTTGTTCATTATGCTATTTTAAGGGCGCATGCTTGACCATAGCGTGCACAACGCGCATACACTTTGCTCATGTAATCTACACAGATGCAACAGTTATTTTTGCAAATCATAAATTGTTACACTAAAAAAATATTAACACATGAGATGACGGAAATCATTGTGGTGTGCCACGAAGATGTGAAAAAATAGGCATAAATCTAGCTTACAAATTATTCAGGCTAATTATTTATTTAACCGACGCTATTTTGGGTGGGTTTCTCCCATCCCCATACAACACAACTTCTCTGTCTTTCACTGCTCTTACAAGAACATCAGTCTCCTCGGCTGTGAACCGCTCCTGGCGTGCGCCTGGTAAATACGCCATAATAATAGCAATCCATAATGGAACTTGCGCACCTGCTTTTAGGGAATGTTGGATGACGCTCTGATTGGTTTATTCACGTTACGCCCAAACCACACCTATGAATAATGAAGCTACTTCAGACCAACCCATTTTAGATTTGCGCCGGGCGCAAGAGTCATTTATCCCGCCGGGAAAATAGCAACAGCGCCGAGACCCGCCCACAAAGTTACTTGCGCTTTGCGCTTTGACACTTGCGTTTCAGATCGTTAAAATAGGGCCCTGAATGTTACAGGACTGAGGGCAGTGCAAATGTTTTACTAACACACCACATTAGTCCACTTTAGACATTCTACTAACCTTAAGTAACTTTGCAACTACATGTCATTTAACTCTCATTAAGTTGTATTTACATGTCAACTAACCAGGGCCGTGCAGAGACCGTTGGAGGGGCAGGTGCTCAAAGTATAAAAGGGGCACATGGAACAAGGCTTTTAATCGGGCTGTGCTCAAAATATCAATACAGCAATATATTGTGACGCATTCCTTTCTGATACGCGTTCCGATACGGATGTTTCTGTATTGATATGGTAGCAAATGCTTTGATGCAGTTTTGAAAAAGAAAGAGAATAAAAAAGACCATTTAAAGGTTAAAAGTAAAAAAAAAAAATTATTGGCACCTATCAATAACTCTGGGATTAGAAACTGTTATACTTATGATTCAGTTATACAGAATAGTAAAGAACAGCTGTTATAGTAAACTGTGTAGGACATGGTCATTATTCAAAATCAACGTGGCCCGTTTCGTACAGTACAGAATAGTTTTATTTAATGCCATGTCAGTATCTGTGGCTATTTTCATGGCAAAAACTGAATTACAAATATACAAGAGTTACATTTATCCAATAAAAATAAAAACCAAGCAAAAAAAAAAAAAAAATCACAGCAATCTTATACAAGATTTTTAACATTAACGTCTAAAAAATTTCTGGTAAAATCTTAAATTCCTAAATAAATCCTTTAGTGGGTTTTCTGCCTTTGCTGTTGTTGTTGCTGCTGATGCTGCTGGAGTATATCTGAGACTATAGAAATTAAAACAAGCATATGAGATATATTAGCTGAATAAACAATTGTTATGTGACCATGACAAGATGTAAAGATTGCTGAAAGTGTTTGTAACTCGCTCACTGTGCTGCAACTGCTGCCAAGGCTGACTGCTACAAGAAGAGAGAGATGTTCATATAGGCTGCTGCACACCAAGAGCTGTGGAGAGAAAATAAGATATCAGATTCAGAAAAGCATCTGAGAAAGAAACAATAGGGGGAACGGATGAGGGCCATGGCAGGGGTAAGAGTGAAACAGAAAAATCTATATAGACAGTGATCATGATTTCATATATTGCATTGTGACTCTGAGATGTAGTTGGATTTTGATTATGTCTAATCAAAAATATAAATAAAGAAACTAAAATGTGTGTGTTCATTCTGTCGGCACCTACTTAAAACAATCTTTATATAATCCCATTATAATAAATGTTATATTTACCTGTGGCCTTCCCTGTTAGACATATACAGAAAACGTAAACGTTAACATAACACCTTTCTGAACTGCACAAATAATAAACTAAATACAGATGAATTATCATTAAAGCTACACTTTTCTCTGTGATGAACATTATTGACATGAACATGATTGAATCCTGTTCTGAATTTATATATTTTTTTAATGATAATAAAAACAGATATAGGCTAATTCAGAGGACGAAAAATCAGTATATTACCAGTGTTGGAATAAGTTTTTTAAATAAATACTGGAATAAAACTAATAGTTTACAGTATAAACAGTTTTTAGTAAAATAACATAAAAAGACAAGACTGTGTAACTCTACGCCCGTGAAACTTCTCTCCCTCACAGCAAACTAATGTTAACGTTACTTCTACAGGCTACACATACAGGAAACAGCAATATAAACAACAGCTCCATGCTCTCTCCACGTCGTTCTTGTGAAATAATACAAAATAATAAGTAAACAAACACTTACCAGCAGCAGCGGTATTGAAGAATCCTCTCCTGTCAGTCCACTAGGCACTGGCGCGCGCGTGAGCGGCGCGTGAGAGATGAGGTCGTCGGGTGAAAGGTCATCATCATGTGATTCATTTTATTCACGGATAAATTATTATTCATTAATTTTACTAATAGTTAGATTGGGCAGGCCTTCACAAAAGGGCCTTTAATTACATACATATATATATATATATATATATATATATATATATATATATATATATATATATATATATATATATATAAAAAAAATTTTGCCTTGACAAAAAGGGCACTTTGGGCATCAAGGGGCAAAGAGGCACCCTCCGCCCCCCCCTCTACACGTGCCTGCAACTAACTCTCATTGGAGTATTGGTAGAATGTTTAGGTTAGATTGGGGTTAGTAGAATAAGTTGACATACTTGCAAACTTCTAGTCAGTAGAATGTCAGTTGGGGAGCATCAACATAAAGTGTTAGAAGATATTAAGCAGAGTCTGCTAATACTCTAATGACTGCTAGTTGACATGCAGTTGCAAAGTTTCTTATAGTTAGTAGAATGTGGACGTGAACACCTTTTTGAAGGTCGCTTCAATGTTTGTTTGTATCTTACCTTATAAAACAAATTAGCTGATGTTAAGTTAATGATTAGGTGGTAAAAAAAAAAATGAACATTTGACCATGCACGTATTTTTTATATATTTTATATTATATTCACCTGTCTAGGGTATTTTAATGCCTTCGTCCCAAGGCTTGCTGGGATAGGCTCCAGCCTTCCCCCATGACCCTAAAGAGGATAAAGGAGTTATAGAAGATGGATAGCTGGATGTATTATATTTTGCTCATGCAAATACTAGTGTAATAGGTATCTCACGCTCACTGAGGGGAAGCTAAACAAATGTTTGAATAATAAAGATTTATGAGCAGTATAATGCAATACTTTACACATAATACAGCAGAGATGTATCAAGCATCAACTCAATATGAATTTTTGTTGCCAACATATAATTTAATATCAATTAATTCAAAGCAATATTGCGCTCGCTCGTGTAATCTTAAAAGGATCAAATATGAGTTTCCATCAAAATGAAACTGGGAGCTAATCTAACTAAACTGTAATCTTAGATTCATAAATATCTCTTGCAGTTGGAAGGCAGCTTATAGATAGTTTCTTGACAGGAATCTTTTCACCCAAACAGAAGTGGCATTGTATTCAACAGTATTCAACAGACTGCATTGCATTGCCTGTTTTGGCCCAGTTAATCATGTTTTCCATCCCAGAATGCACCACTAGCCTGCTTTATTCAATATGCTTATGAGTTACTGATAAAAAAATGGAAAATAAAGAGGACGATATTCAAATGAAAATGGCCATCTGCTATTGAGGGCTCAACAAGGCCATATCCAAATGAAGACCTTGTAATTACTATGATGTTTTAATCTGTTATTATTTTTCATGTCCCATCTCACAATGAATGTAGCAGTGCGCTTCAGTGAATTAGCAGTTTATAAATATGTTATTTCTGTTCTAAGAAGATGTAGGAGGAGGATACTTAAGGAAAGTCAAGGTATTTGTTGATTGAGTGTGTAATACATGCAAGGCACACTTAACATGTGTCTTAGTGCTGGCACAGTGGATTAAGACTAAAAACTGAAGCTTGATTTCACTCCGCAATTAGTTCTCTTAATTAGAGCAGCATGTCACTGAACTGAAGCATCAAAAACAACAAAAAAATCATAAACAAACTGCAACCCAATATTTTGTGTTACAGAAATTGTTCTCGTGATTTGGATTGTTCTGCATCACAGATTAACTCAATAAAAAGATGCTGCATGTTATCAAACTTGGCAGTCTAGAGTCAATATGTTTTCTATTTAATTAGTCATGTTTTAAAATCTGATTACAGTAATTTAATTAATTGTGAGTGTGTTTTCATACAGACACACACACACACACACACACACACACACACACACACACACACACACACACACACACACACACACACACACACACACACACACACACACACACACACACACACACACACACACACACACACACACACACACACACACACACACACACACACACACACACACACACACACACACACACACACACACACACAGGGAGATTTATTGGAGGAATTCTTTCTTTCTGGAATGCAATAACAACTGTTTTGACATCTGTGATTACAATTATTGTAAAAATATCCCCAGTCCGTTGGTGAACGTGATCTCACCAATTACAACCTTTCTTTGTTGATCCTGGAAGAACATTCCAATCAACCAATCAGATTAGAGGGACAAGTTTACAGTTTACATCAAGTTTAGGCTTACAGCCATAAGTGCTTCTACAACAATGTTATTTCCCTCTGATTTTAGGGATAACTTATGGGTAGGGTTAGGTTTAAGGGTATAGGGTTAGGACTACATTTTCAAATAGGAATGTTGTTCCAGGATCAACAAAATATGGTGATTTTATGTTTTGGTAAAATCACGGTGACCGCCTGCCAGTCTATGGTGAAAAATTCATTATTTTCAGTTTGAATTTACATGTAGGCATGTCAAGACCAAAAGAAAGGTGTAGACAGACTTGCTGAGCTACACATGCAGATTTTCATGAAATTTTCTTTGGAAATCAGAATCAGATTATCAGCAATATCAAGTTGAAATGAATTTGAAAAATTCTCAGTATTTCGATTGGCCTCCTTTTGCTTCAATGACAATAGCACCATGAACTTAAATGTACTTATTTACTGAACATCACAAAGTGATTTATTTGATTAGTGACCTAGAAATACTGCAGAATCTGAAATATTTCTTCATTCACTTTTATTTATTTTGTTTAATTATTTTTTTGGACCTTGCTGTATCTCTGTTGCTCATCTCTGTTGTATTATCTCCTGTTCATTAAACAACATTATCTTTACACTTGAGATTTGAGAAATGAGACTTTTTCTTTCTTTCTATTATATTACATGTCATATATGAATGAATTCCAGATTTCCCCTGGCAACTTTACGTTAATACATAAACAAAAAAGTGCTGATTATATAAGTTTTGTATGCTGCCAGCTGTCATACAGTACATGCAGCTCAAACTCTCTCCAACATGCAAAGACCCTCATTCCCCTCCAACACACGTTCACAAGAAATTAAACTGTTAATTTGCCGGCTCCATGGGAGGAAAAAAAGCTGATTTCCTTTTCCAGTCCTGAACTTGCAGGATAGGGTATGAATTAACAGCATGGCGACAAGCAGAATATGTTATGAGCCAACTTTAATAGGGAATACGGGGTTACGGCGCTGTGAAATTGCGTAAGCTTCCAGTTTATAAAAATGTTCTGCCTGTGATAAACCCTGCCAGCATTCTAAATAACATATTGGACATTAACTGCTTTTAGAGATTGTGGACATTTTGACACATTATCCACTCTGGTGATAGTGGAAAAAAATCAGCATGACCAGATCAGATGTTTAAATTCATGTCTTGCCTCACATTGCGCAAATATACAGAGGCATGACTTCTTGTCTCTTTCCAGCAGATAGCAATGTGAGTTTGAAACTAGTGAAAACCTGGAGGTGAACCCTCGGTTCAATTTGTCTAATCTAATTTCCTGTCACACCACAGCATGTAAAAAGAAACATGGCAAGCAATAAATTATGGGAATGTTACTGCTATTCTAGCAGTGTTTTAATATTTTCCATGTAAATAATATCGGTAGGGCAGCATTGCTACTGCAGTTAGCAAATCCTTACACTACAAACAAGATTAAAAAAAGAGAGACACATTTCACATTCTGAGAAATAAGGATGGAAAATCCTGTTATGAAGATGTGCTACTGTCAAAATGCCAGCAATTGCAGTTATCTTACACCTACGGAGTAGTGCTGAAACTTCCCAGCTTTCCAGATTTTCCCTTGAGTTTGATATGCAGGGCTTACAAGGTAAGCCTATATAGTCCTACCTGTGATCTGTTTGCCACGCTTCACCACAACCCACTATAATGTTCCTTTTCCATAAGTTTACCTGAACATGAATACTTTAAAATATTGTTTAATATTACATGGAATGTGTGCAAGAAATAATCGATCTCACAGAAAACATTCAGAGTTTTATGAAAGATAATAACAGCTGATATATATACCAAGGCACTGCAAATTTTATTTGTACAGGTTTGATACAGCTTACATTCATCTGGATCCCTGACAGTGTGACAAAAATATCAAATATGAACAGAAGCAAGTACCTTTTGGTTGGAGGGAGTGACAAAGCAACAACAACAACAAAAATAAAAACAAACTTCTTTAACTGGTAAAATACATAAGTTACATAAGATAAAAATCACAGGCTTCCTGATATTCAACAGTACGATTGCATTTCTGATATTGACAACCGTTCAAAAAGTTGAAATTTTAGACGCAATAGGGCTTTTCACAATTGAAACAGTTAACCCTGGATCATTCTAAACCCCAGGTAAACTGAATCCTGGGTTATCTTGCTTCATGTTTCACACTGCTCAGAATTTCGTCGTTAACAATTAATCCTGGGTATCCATAAACTGACGTTTCACATTGTACACTCCTAAACCCTGGGTTAACGTTCTTATTTGCATATTTGTGGGGTCAGTGTCATTGATTGGATGAACGCTGCAACCTGTTTACATAAAAGCTTTAATAGCATTGCGCATCCTTGTATTGCCGACTGTACTATCGAGTTTATACTGAGTGGACATTTCGGACTATAAAGGTAAGAATTAAATGGTCTCTTCACTCAAATTGTCACGTTTTCTGTCAGCATTTGACATGTTGCCTCTCAAATGCTGAATTTACTGTTTTTATACAATTTGCAGTGCTTCGGTGATTGTCAAAAGCAAGCAAATATGAATATGTGAGTGGTTGTCTGTTGCTAAGCTCATAGTTTCACACTGTACAAGTTTGGCACTGCTCCCTGTTCCGGCAGGGTTTCATAACCACGGGTAAAAAGCGTTGCTAACCTCGCTTCTAAATTACAAGTGTGAAACATTCCTTTACCTGGGATTAAAAGTGGTGTTTAGAGCAATGATAACTCTGGGGTAAGAGCAGCGTGAAACACCCTAAAATTGCCTGTTATTTGGCAACAAAATTGTAAAAACAAGTGGCAGCCTCCCGCAGTTTCTCTGGAAGCCAATACGGAAGTGACTTAAACTGCAATTCATTGACTGGCCACTAGGGACATGCTCCAGAAGGGAGCAGAATCTCATTGAGCCCAAAGTTAAAATGCCAACTTTACAGCCTGGTACAAATTGTGGTTTTGGTCTATACGGCTAATTTTGCCCTTCATGACCACTGTGAGGGGGTGAATTTTTTTATAACTCATTCGTTTACATTATATAAAGCCTTAAAGTCCTGCATAATTAAGGGCGTGGCCACTTTGAGTGACAAGTGGATAGCTATTTATCTGCTGTCTGTTAGTCATCGCGTCACCTCAGCCCTACCCACGTCCCGCCTCTTTGCCCATTTTCTATTATCTGGGAGTGACACGCGATGACGTGCTGCCAAGATGGCAACGGCCAGCTCGTCCCTACTTTGCGCTTCAAATCTGCTCTTCAGAATCCTATGGGTGACGTCACGGACACTACGTCCATATTTCTTTTTACAGTCTATGATTCTAATCTGGAAAATAGCACAATAACTTCTTGTTGTTGAAGACAATTCCAACACTTGATCCCGTTTTGACTACGTTTGGAACTATTTTATTGGTTAGTTTATTCGTTTGGAACCATTTTATTACTATTTCAGACCAAAATGAAACAAAATCCCTGGCAAAACAGTTGTTTGAAATGTCAACATTGATTGCCATTGCCTCAGTATTCACACACATGACAGCAGATTAGCAGTTTATTGATTATGCTTTAGCTATTTGCTTACACATGGTTTATCTATAAATGCCATGAAGCAACACTGAGGTCACAGAGGGTCATGAGAGTACTCTTTTTATATGTGTTTTCACATTATTTTATAACACTGCAATCTCCTACAAAAGAGATGAGAATGCATTCTCTCTTCTCTTTCATCCTGGAACGCAATAATTCTTAGGCTGTTTTTCCTCTCTCATTTTTGTCCATAGACTTTTCAATTTCTCATTCAGCTCAAATAGTGTCAAGAAGGTTTACAAATGGATCATGTTTAAATGATCAGAGCTAAAAAATGACCATCTTTCAGCACTAAAATGACACAAGCAGGAGGCATGGAGGTGGCTGAAAATGTTTAAAGATCTATAGGCGACTACTCTGTCAGAAAGTGATTGCTCTATCCTGGAGAGATCTTGGCAGCCATGTTTGCAAACCCATTTGAGGATAAAGGTGTAAGCGGAGGGCCATTAGTGGTAATGCAGCAACACATGCTTAACAACTAAAATGCTCTCCCGTCTATGTGGACTGTTTGTACGGTTTTTTTTACCTTTAACTGATAAATGCTAATGGAGCCATTGTGGACTGTACCTGAAGATGTGCCTCATGGGTTGTGATTTGTGCATATAATATCTGTGGGTTTTGTGACTTGTGTGGCTCTTTAATACAAGACTTGAATCATTTTTCACTTCTTTTGACACCGTCAGGCACTATCTTAAAAAGAACAGACAAGCGCTTTATCCTCAGAGGTGAGCGGTTCAAAAAAGAAATATTGTTTTCCACCAGCTCCTTTTCCCTTCTCTGTTCCTGTGTCAGCACTTAGCCAGTAGAAAAGCAAAGGGTCTTAAGTGCCCTATGGCGCTTTCATGAAATTATGAACAAGTCAAATTATAGGGGCGGGATTAGCTTTAAATAAATGATTGGATTCTCAATTTGCGGAAGATGATGTTCACATTTAAATGGAAAGATTCCTTATTCCCTTAGGGAGGGTATGGAATTCATTTGACATTTTTTTAGCTGACACAGAAAGACAAAAGCACCCTGCTGGTAAGACTCTTCTTCAATATGGCTTAATGTGGTCAAACAGCCTTACGGGGACCAGTTCACACATACAGGAAAATTCTGTCATTATTTAGCCAACTGCATGCCGTTCCAAACCCACATGGCATTATTTTTTTCAATTGAACACAAAAGATGGACTATTAAAAGAATTTTCACATATATATTTTCCGTAGAACAAAGGATCACAGGTGGACAAGCTCCAAAAAGGTAAAAAAAAAAAAAAAATCAGTCCATATGACAACACATGTTGCAAGTTTTCTGAAGCATATTTCTGCATTCTGATCGATGTATGCAAACCTGACCGAAATCCACACTTCTCTAAGGTTTGAAATCAATTTACTTGTATGTATTATATGAATTACTACAATTAAAAGCTGAACCAAAGATTGAATCAGCTTGCAATATAGCAAGACTGCACATAATAAGCAGCACAAAAGGGTTGAAAAAAGACCAGATTAATGTGCTGATGGTAAGATAGCTGCCAGATACTGAGAGCTGAGGACAACCAACATGACACTCTCTCTGATTCAGCTTTAGTCATGTGGAAAATTAAACAAAGAAAAGAGCAGCAGTCAATGCAAATGCTGCTAGGGTATATTTCAACTTTAAAGGAGGCGGAATCAAATTCTCATTTACTGCAGATTTTCGAGCTTAATAATTCCACTGTTCACTTTCTCGTATGTGATCTGGTTTATCATTTATCCTCACTTTTACCCATTCATAAATTTAGAAACGAAAAATGACCAGTACATTTTCCATACCCACCGATTGAATGCGTAGATGGAATTGAAATATTTATTTGAGTTAAATTTATTTTATAATTTTACCTATTATCCTACAGCTTCCACTAAGAAAAGAAAAGTCCATTACATCATACAGAACGATCAGAATAACAACAAGACGAACACTGTGACAATATTGTTAAGTCGGAATTCTTCGAGGTCAATCGCTAAATTCTGTACTTACTATAATAATACTTAGTAATACTTAAATAGTCGTGTTTAACTGTGGGAATTTTGGTGAGAAACTACATTACCCATGATTCTGCAAATAAATCTCCACCAATTAGAGAATCATAACAAGCAAATCCCACCATAATAAAACTTTAGCACTTAAACATAAAACAACACTGCTATACAGTCAAACCAAAATGTATTCAGACACCTTCAACATTTTCTCACATTATCAGTTTATTCGCTATAGTTTAGAAAATGGTAATAAAATATGACCAGAACTCACTGTCAGAACAAATTTATCTTGATAATGTCAGATAACTTTGATAGAAAGGTATGTAATGGATTACAATCAACCAATCAGCTGTCAGCTGTTCAATTTAAGTACACAAAGATAACACCAATTAAGGTCAACCAATTACCAAGCAATGCTTAATTTTGTTCAGTCTGTGGAGTAAAAGTTCGCATTAGCAATTAAAGAAAAAAACATGGGGTCACAGGGTGTTTTTGGGTGTTGGTTCATGTTTAATGTTTTTAGGTTGTCATGTTCTTAGTTTGCCGTGTTCACTGTCTTGTTTCTTAGTTTGCTTCGTTCTCTGTCATGCACTTCCTGGTCTTGTCATGTGACTCCCATGCCCTCATGTGATCTTGTGTCTTGTTCTGTCATTGGTTCATTGTTTGATCACTGTTCACAGTTACTTGTGTTACTTGTCTTGTCATTAGTCTCTGTGTATTTAAGCCCTCATGTTGGCCATGTGTCTTGGTTTGATATTGAATGTTATAACCTGCTTGTTGGTGAGTTTTGTGAGTTAAGTCTGCTTATGTCACGTTTTGCCAAGCCTTTGTTACACACGGCCAGGTCAAAGTGTCTGAATAATTTTGGTCCCAAATTATTATACGTTTTACTGGTAGTCCACTGTATGAAGAATATAACAGATTAACTATTTGCTATCCTCACTAAATTAACTTTAGTGTCCTGCACCCACTAGTAAAAAAATATATCTGGTGTCTGAATAATTTGTGGTTTGACTGTATATGTATATAAATCAACATCTTTAAATCATTAGTTTTATATTTATATATATATATATATTAGTGGTGGGCCGTTATCGGCGTTAACGTGCTGCGTTAACGCGAGACATTTATCGGGCGATTTAAAAAAATATCGCCGTTAATCTATTCTCAAAGTTGGGTTGGGAGCTGGGTCTATACTACGCAAGCTATGGTGACTTTCACCTTGATATTTTAGCGCGGATGTACAACTAGCCGAATTGCACTGTAGGGGGCGAGAGAACAAGTCTCCGAACCGGTGTGTATGCCTACTAGTGTTGTCAAAAATATTCATATTTCGCTATGATACTGAAATATCTGAAACGATACAATACTCATTTTCTACAGTATCGATATCAGCTGCGCTCTCCTCTCCGACCGACAGTGAGTGACACGCACCCGCCTCCTCTCATTCAGTCCGTTTAATCCTCTGAACATTGCGAACGGGTGTTCTGCTGGACTTTTGTTAGTATTGGTGTGACCGGTCTGAATTTCGTGCGGGGATGCACATAACGTTAATTCTACTATTTCCGCAGATTTCGCGCTCGCATCTGAAGCGCACACACATACCGTAATAAAGCCGCCTCTGACATACAAGTGCAAAAATGAGCTCCTTTTTCCATCTTATTAATGGTCAAATACACTCAAAAATGAATCAATTCCCATCTTGGTGAGTTTTAACGTAAACAGTCGTAACCAGCTCACAGGAACAGTGTTTGGATATGCGTGCATCAGTTCTTAAAGGGACAGAAGTTATATTAGATTAAAATCTCTCTCTCTCTCTCTCTCTCTCTCTCTCTCTCTCATATATATATATAAACTTTTTTTTTTATTGATTGTTTGCAATGCTTCATGGGATTGTAGTTCTGTCCCTTATCAAAGCTGTTAAGTTTTGTAACTTTGTCTGTTTGTCTAATACTTTACTTCAAATCAAAGTTTGTAATGTTGTGATTCACTTCATAGCATAGGTTTTGGTTTATGGTGCATACTCTTAAACAAAGACTTTTAAAATTTCTATGGGAAAATGAATGGGAAAAATTATTCCGGAATTTTTGGCTGCATTGTTGCACTCAATTAACCCTTCAATAAACACTAGTAACATTGCATTGCAGGATGCATGTTCTAACTATATTGAATAGTTAGAATGTGAATACCATATGGGACACAGTCCTAAATTTATGAAGACTGTCTGAAGTTATGAAAAACTAGGGCAAGCATTTCAGGAGCGTAGAGGGGTGACTCCAGGAAGTGACTCTATGCACACATATAAATATAAAGCACACACTAACTTCTATACTTAAGGGGCAAGATGAGTATATCTTCATCAAAGCTTCAAAGTGTCAATCTTTCAGTTTCATATTGTCTCAAATGTTCTCTCTGGTGCGATTAAGTGAAAGCCTATAAAGTATGGCTGCTGAGTGGGAGCTGATGGGTTTGTGTAATGATGCTGTATATACTCATGTGCGTGGGTTTGTGAGCGATCGTACACTTTGTGTCTGCAAGCGAGAGTCTGTGTGAAATTTCGAGTAGTTGTTTGGATGCTCATTGGTGTGCCTTTTTTTCCCATCAGTGTTTTTGCGTGCATGTGTGTAATGATGCTTCTCATTAAATTGTCTTTTATGAGGCGAAGTGAAGGCTGCGCTGCCCTGCTGCTTGGCATTCTGGCTAAATGAGGGGTTAAGGCCGGTAATGGTGGGGACACTCAGCATGGAGGCCAGAGCTCTGATAGCAATCCTTCTCCTGGTTTTAATCTCCTTTCTCTTTATTTTCATCATCCTTGGATAACAGGCTTTGTTCTTGACTGCTGTTGTCTCACACTACAAAACAGTGGTTAAACAAGTGCATTTATACATTTTATACAGAATTCCAGCATGGCTTGTTAGAGACACTCATTTGAAATAATTGCTTTGTGTATGAGTGTTTAGCTAAACCTATATAATTAGCTTTATATAAAAACAATAAAAGTCTATGCATTTCTAGCATGCATAGTATGTGTGTGCAAAATGAAAGGGTATGAAATGATAAAATCAAAGTTGCCATTTAAAGGCCATTGACTCGTTTTACTGCTCAAATGCAATCACCAATACCAACCCAATACCGCCATTACTAATACAAGTGTGTGCGCACACATATACCTCAACAGCAGCTAAAAGACAAACTCATTTCCCCACTGAATTGGGGCTCTGCAAAGTGCTAACTCTGCAAAACACAGTGAAGTGTAGATATAGAGGCTATAAATTAAACCTTAGGCATGGAAATCTCGTTTAAAACCAAATGGCTTTTCAACCACAGACATACACATACACACACACCTGCACATACTATCACGCAAATCTCAGAATCTGTCGTTCTTGTGCACTACATATACAGTATTCATCCAATCTCTGGTCACCGGTTTTGATGAACGGTATACTGGCCCACATGAGACACATACTCCAGCTATCTGAATTGAAACTTCACATTCCATTAACTTCTTTTTAAACTAATTATAATTACAATATATTAACCCTTACCCCCCAAAAAATTGTTTGGCTTTTCTAAACCAATTTTCCTTTTGAGTAAATCCCCAAAAAGAGGTTTTAGCAAAGTTCTTGAGTTGTTACAGCATTTTTGTCTCTAGAAGTATGGCTAGGCATTTTTATTTTATTTTTTTATAATAACACTTTACTTCACAGTAAGGATCTTTTGAAATTTATATTCATCAAAATTCAACATTGATTAGAAGAAGTGTTGAGCACCAAATCAGCATATTAGAATGATTTCTGGGGGATCACGTGACACTGAAGACTGGATTTATGGCTGCTAAAAATTCGGCTTTACCATCATGCGAATAAATTACATTTGAAATTATATTAAAACAGAAAACAGTTTCTTTAAATGCTAATATTTCACCACACTGTAAACCTAAACGCTCAAAATGTAATTGGTTTGAGTAGAGCCAACTCAAATTAAAGGTGCATGTAAAAAAATGTCAGTAAAATATCCAAAAACCACTAGGCCAGTGTTATATTTTGTTCAGTTGAGTCGTTACAATAACCCAAATGTTTCCAACTATTTGTAAATCGTGAGAAATTGCTATTTTAACTAAGGATCCGGGACGTGTGAGGGAGTCGGGAGTACCCTCGGTTTTATTTTGCAGAAACGCTTTACTCTCACTGCAGTGTGCAACAAGTGTCATAGCAGCCTCTGAGAGAACGCACAGAGTAACGTCATAACATTATTTTCAACACACTCAGATGTATCTAATATGATAAACAGTTGCGTTACCTACTCATGACCGGAAAAGCGCAAATGGCACTGGCGACTGTGGCATAATAAATGTCCCGCCGGCGACTATACCGTAATAACGGTCCCGCTGCTCGCGAGGCTTGTGTTGCGCTCTTCTTATTAACAATCGCTCCTGCTCCTGCCTCTGCTTCATACTACAGTAACGTTAATAATCACATCCATGAACATGATTTCTGCCCGAGTCCTATCCCGATTCTTTTCCACTGGCTGTGAGGTGAAGACCACATGTCCCAAGATTCTGCGCTCAAACTTGGCGTCTTCAAACTACGCCTTTGTTTTGAATAGGTGAATAGGCAACCTATAGTGGACGGGAAAGTTACGTAGTGCACCTTTAAACAGATTAGTTCAATCAAATGAACTTTTATGAGTATTTAGAACTCTCTTTTTCTTTTGATTTCCCAAAACGGACACATTTTAAGTAATCTGAATTGTTTAATTGGTTTGAATTTATGAACCTGTTTCTTTTCATTTAGACAAACTTAAATGTAAAGGTGCAGTTTGTAGTATTTATGTGGATCTATTGAGAGAAATTCAATATAATATACATAACTTTTGAGAACAGATACACAGTATGTTACATTTGTATATTGCTGTACTCATTCAGTAAGTGCTATGCTATGCTATCAAAGCATTGTGTCACCAATTAGCAAGGTAGCATTTATTGAATGATCCAGTTCAATCTATCCAATTTATTCGGGTTTACAGTGCATGTTACTGTTTTACTGTATTTTTGATCATCAATAAATGCAGCCTTTGTGGTCACAATAAAATCTTACCCTTAAATGGTGCTTAAATATGTGTCTATGTATGCAGCAAAAGCAGATTTGGAACAGAGATAATGTCAGTTCAACAAGACATCAACACTGTATTCTTGCCTTTACAGTGGCATGAGGATTGACTGAAGACATTATAAATGCTTGCATGATGGTGACTTTTTAATATTTACAATCATTTATGTAAGATGTGTATCAGCATACATCAATAACTATATTCCTTTCATAACATGGTATTATTACATAGTTCTTTATCAGAAGCATTTGTTGTCACTCAGAAAGCTTTAGAACATAATCTAAAAAAATATACAATTATATCCAGTTTTTTTATATAAACAACAGAGTGAATGTTAGACAGCACTCCTTACACTATTCTCTAAGCAAGATTCCAGCCATAAAAAGATCCATCAACTATTGATTTTCACCCTTTACAATACAGTTTTAAAAGCTTTATAAGTAAAGCTGTGCTAAACTGCATTCAATTACAGCATGTTATCAAGGCACAGAGTGAAAAAATTGTCCTCTCTAGGTAAACACACCATTCGAACTGCATACCTAAAGAGTTTTTTCTGGCACAATTTTGCTATCTATCCATTCGCCTATATGTATTTAGATCCCATCAATCCATCAAATGCTAGCACATGATTTCCGTCAGCAGACCTTTGATTACAGAACTCTCCCTTTTTTCTCTCCCTGCTCCTTTCTTCTCTTTCTACAGCACACTGTGGATTTATGTCATTGAAAATGCATTGGGTGAAGCAGAATCTGTTTCTGTCGCCTCAAGGAACGTGTGTTGCTTAGAGAAAGGAGAGAGATGCACAAACACACACATGCACACATACGCATAGTGCAAGGGTATTCGAATTTTTGAAATCATATGTGCAAGAGACGAGAAAGTTGCAGTCGTAATGCTTGCAGTAAATAGCTGGAATTGGACAACAGCATGACAGATGTTATAGAGGGCACGTCTGGTATAGCAGGCGTCAAGCTCTATTGAAAAGGCATACCGTATGCCTTTATTTAGGTCTTGTAAAGGTTGAACTTTTGTACTCATTGTGCTGAATCACACAGCACAGCTAGTGGTGATTTGGTCATCTGCACACATCTCACAGTTAATAGCTCGTGCACTGCAAGGCCAAGACTTGCTTTACTGGAATCAAAACATAAGTATCAGCTAGCTTAAAGGGGACATATTATGCCCCTTTTTACAAGATGTAAAATAAGTCTCTGATGTCCCCAGAGTGTGTATGTGAAGTTTTAGCTCAAAATACCTCACAGATCATGTTTTATAGCCTGTTAAAATTGCCACTTTTTTGGGGTGAGCAATAACACACCATGTATGTCCCTTTAAATGCAAATGAGCTGCTGTTCCCTACCTGTTCTTTGAAGAAGAGGGCGGAGCTTCAAGAGCTCATGCAACACCAACAACAGAACATGTCAGAAACTAATGGTGTTCAGTTCAAACCAGACTCGGACAATAATGCCTGAGAATATATGCTGCATGGAGATAGAACAGGTAAAGTTTAGTTTAATTCCGGTTTTAACTTATTTTGCCATCTTGGTTTTATCCACTATTAGTAAAAGCATGTTGAGCGGACCATGATGGGTCAAATGATGATGATGGGCAAAACTTTACTGATGAATTTTATGAAGGTTATTGTTCATCACAGAGAAGAGGTGAAAATGGCAGACAATGTTCAACTGGCTGAGGACGGAAACTATGCTAATATGCAACAGTCTGTCAGCGCCGTGGGTGGAAACGTATTATAATAGATCCCCTTCCTACGTCAGAAGGGGAGAGACATCTGAGCAGCTCGTTTTTTCCACATGCTTACAGAAAGACTTACCAAAACAAAGTTAATGGGTTGTCCTTTTTCACGTTTTGTGGGTTGGTAGATGCACAGGGGACCTGATTATAGCACTTTAACATGGAAAAAGTCAGATTTTCATATGTCCAATTTAAGAATACAGAAGATTGGAATATAAATTGAAGTTTTATTATAATCTAGAAAAAATGTTGTATAATAATTTTGTATATTTATTTTAATGTTTAAGGCTTTTTGCCTTCTTCATTGGGGTTTTGGCCGTTCATGTGGTTTTTTCCTCCCAATGCTTTTCTTTAGCCCAATTATTTACAAGCTTGACTAGCTAATTTGGTTTGATGCAAATCAATTGCAAAGAACAATATTATTGCCATTCTATTCATATAGAAATCTGTTTTGCCCCATCATGATGTTTTTTTTTTAAATGGCAAGTGAATGAAACTATTTTATATTATTTTTATTCAAATGATTCCTTTATTAAAATAACTTTTTTAACAAAAACTGTACTTTACATTATTATTTTTGTATTTTATATATATAATTGAATTATTTTTATTTTTGCTATTGACAAACCCAGCAGCATTATTATGTTTCATTTTGGTTTGTTAATTGAAAAAGCATTTTACATATGTGTTGCCACATGGAGTTTGGGAAAAACTTTAGGCAGCCAAGATACATTTGGCGCTTGACAAGTATTAATTTTGGACTCTGGCATTTCTACTCTGTCACAAACAGATCATTTCAATGGCTATAACAGCCCAGTGGACCCTCAATGCCAAATTCAGCAGTGAAAGAAGACCTTGCTCCATTGCATTACATTGCAATTTATAAAATTACAAGTGCGAAAGTATTTGTCCTCTGAACAGTTCTCTCTTGATGCATGCCACTTTTAAAGTTGTTTCAAAAACGTGTGCACTGTTTTTTGGGTAAGAAAACAAAATGGTCAGTCAATGAAACAACAGTTTTTCATTATAAAGTCAGAATTGCGTGATATAAAGTCAGAATTGAGAGTTATAAAGTCAGAATTGTGAGACAAACTCGCAATTGCGCGAAAAAAAAAGTCATTAACTTTGACTTTATAATGTCTTTATAACTCTCAATTGTGGTTTTATATCACACAATTCTGACTAAATCACGCAATTCAGACTATATAACGCAATTGCAACTTTATATCATGCAATTCTGACTATAACTCTCAATTGTGACTTTATATCACACAATTCTGTCTAAATCATACAATTCTGACTTTATAACACGCAATTGCAACTTTATATCATGCATTTCTGACTATAACTCACAATTGCGACTTTATAACCCACAATTCTGACTTTATAACACGCAATTCTGACTTTATAATCACACAATTCTGACTTTATCACACAATTCTGACTTTATAATCACACAATTCTGATGCTACTAACGCAATTCTGTTTTTACAGTTTTTTTCTGTACAAGTCTGCCTCCCCATTACTAAAATTATTATTTTGTATTGCGTTATCATCTATTTCACATATAACCACCACTATGCACCACATAAAAACACTTTACATGAGGTCAAATGGTGTTTTCATATCCAAGTAGGTGGTTCTTGGCTAGAATAAGCTGCAATGTGGTGTCTGGCTAGCAGAGACCTGCTTTGATCGGGACCGGAAACTGCCGTCAGCCCAAAGTGATCCACTCACACAGGGACACATCTGTTTGAAGCTTGGCAGCCATTCAATATGCCGAGCGGCTCCCTATCCATCTTAAACCTAGTAATATGTTATGACTGAAAAAGAACTTCCTCTTCCCTTATGAGGGGAAGGGGAAAAGAGAGAGAGGGGGGTACAACACTGACTTGGGGCAAATGAGATGTTGAGTTGTTTCCTGGCTAATTAAATCATTCTAATAAAATACCTCTGGACACAACACAAGAGAGGAGGCATTATTAAATCATAGCCCATAGTGTCAGCATGAAAACTTAAAAAGAACTGTCCTGTGGCTGGGATGAAGTTATATTTCCAGCGTAACTAATATGAAAAATTAATTATGGCTTCAGTGTTATTGGTATCTCCTATTAAAAAAGTGAGCGTTGTCTTAAAAAGGGAAGCTCAAAGGACCCTTATCATAGCCCGGCTTCACAGACAGCATGATTAGTCTTGTTTTAAAAGCAATGTTAATCATTACAAACCAGTTGTGTGGACTCCACCCGTGTAAAGGTCTGTAGGGCAAAGGGACACATTGTGCTATGCTAATGATAAAACTTCAAACTGAGTCAAACTTTTTTCTGATAGACAGCTGTCTTGACCCTTTAAGCTTAACTATTTTTGTGCATGATGTTATATAAATGGGATGTGTGCAATCTGTGCATCAATACATGCCTTTATTCCTAATGCTTTTCATATTATGAAGCTTTACAAAAGCAGATTAACGGTTTTGTTGTGGCTATCACAACCAGTGGCTATCACAACCAGAGATGAATTATGAGTATCAGTGTTTTGTATCCTACTGGGGGGCACACAATATATTGGTACCATATATTATACATGCATTGTTTATTTGTTTTATATTTGTTAATTGAAATAAAATAAAATAAAAGTTGTAGGCTACTAATTTTGTTATTATTATAAATATTAAATGAAAAATTTAATTAGAAATGTTGGTTTGGAAATTGACTAAAATAAATAAGTTGAAGTTGAAATACTAAAATTTATAGAAGCTAGTTTCCGCCACAGAATTTAAAAAAAAGAAAGGTTATTGCGACTTTTTATATTGCGATTCTGACTTTTTAATCACAACTGCGAGTTTATATTTTATACTTTGGCGAAAAGTCATCAGTATTGTGAGATATAAACACAATTGCGAGAAATAAAGTCTTTTTTTCTCTCAAAATTGCGATTTATATCTCACAATTCTGAGAAAAAAAGTCGAAATGATCTTTTAAAAAGTTTTATTCTGTGGCGGATACAAGCTTCCATAAAAATCATCAGTTTTTAATTTTTTTTAAGTAATTAAAAAAACGAATAAAAATAACAGAAGGACACCAGAAAGTTATTAAAACTCAAATGAAAACATTCATAAATACTATGTATACTAATATATATATATATATATATATATATATATACAGTAAATACCATTGATTTAATATGGCATGCTCAGTTTCTCAATTTTTCATTTGCAGTCACCTGACCCTCACTAAAGTTAATCTTGAAAAATGCTAATAATTTGCAATAACACTGTAATCTTTAGCAAAAATCATCTCAAAATGAGCATCCATTCTCATACTGTACATTATTATACTGTTGTGACGCCTACAGTAAATAAACAAATAGATTTTATAGTGTATTTTATAGACTAAAAGACAAGGATATTTTTGTCTAATATTTTGAAAAGCACATCTTTGAATATCATCATGACAAGATTAATATTTCAGTCATGAGAGATCTATTTTTCATTGTAGATCTGTACGTTGTTGACTTCAAGGACAGCCTCGTGTTTATAATAGCTTGTCGATGGGAGCCTCATCTTAGAATTATGTGCTCACAAAGTCCTTCTGCAGAGAAGCATTGCACCATCAGCAGTGATTTTCCCCACAATCTTATACTGCTGTGACCTCCCTTCCCACACAAGGACAGAAAACAATCACTATAATGACTATGTTTGACATCCACCTTAATGTAACCTCTCAACATACACTGCCCTTGTGATGTCCCTGCACTATGGAGATTTCTGTCTTTGTTTTACAGCTGTCTTTAATTATTTTGTTTCTTTGTGTCAAAGCAAATTCAGCGTGAAGTGTGACCGCACAGTGGGCAGACTAAAAGAGCACGAGAGAGAGAACATAAAGTCCTCAGATTCCCTTTCAACTTCAGGCTTCAGCACACAGCTAGTGACAGACTCAACAAAGCAAAGGCTTGGAATGTGAAGATAAACCAGAGTCACTCTACGATGTCCCCAAGAACAACGAGATGGGAGGGGAGAGAAAAGGTGAGTGAGTGCAGAGCTGAGGAGGTGAGCACTCGACTCTGAGCTCCAGAAAGAGGGTGCTACAATTCCAAGAATTCAGCCCTGCTCGCTTAATGGCTTTTCACTGTTGAGGCACAAAAACAAGTGTTGCGTCTTCCCCTGAAAATATATAGCAACACTAACATTTTTGCACAACAAAAATAACACCAGGATGCTGCTAATGGAAAACCCTTCACATGATTCACATAGACAGGCAGTAATTAAAACTGCGTGTGTTCGTAATTATGCAGGGTGCCGAGATGGTACTGTATTGATCTGGGATTAAACAATGCATGTCCTAATGAAACACCTACATTACTGTCACCAGTGCTATGATGGCTCATTAATATACTAATATCCGTTCTTCTGAAAGGTGTGAGGTTGTATGTATATGAGAAAGAGAGAGGGGGGGAGGGGGATCAGACACAAGACTAAAAACTCCTCACAGGCTATTAAACAATGGCAAAAGACCAGGTGAATAATTTCCACAATTTCCTCATTTTATGTCATTGTAAATTTAGCTGAAGTTAAAAGGTACCAGGTTACTGGTTTCTGTTGTCAGCTAATCTTAAAAAAACTGTTCACAAGCAGAGAATGCTTCTGATTTGCTAATGGATCATAGGCTGTTGTTCTGTACGTTGTTATTTTTGTATTATTTATATACTATTTATGCATATTTTGATGTAATATTTTTATAATTTCATTTAATTTTAGTGCTTCAACTTAAAAGTATTTACAGTTTTTTACAATCGCTATGACAATTTTTTCAATACTTTTAACACATTTCCTAAACTCTTAACACAGTTAGTACAACATATGTCTGTGTAGGCTATACAATTAACACATTTATTGTTGCTTTTACACAAAATGCATATAGTTAACACACATTTAAAATGCTTGAACTTCTTTTACACACAAGCTCAACCAAGACCAAAACAATAGATTTTTACTGCCAAATTTACCAATGCTTTAACACTGTATGTGTCAGAAAGAGTCTCGGAGTCAAATGCAAGTTCAATGTTTATTAGGAGAACAATGAGAAGTCTAGGCAAGGCAAAACACACTCCACAGAATTGAGTCCACACGCGGCGTCCCACGACGTAATCCACTCTGGCGGATAACCGGAGAGAAATCCTCACTTTGAATGACTGACGGAATACTCCATGCACTGGACAGAAGACGAGGCAGCGTCTGATAGAAAGACAGCTCGTCGAACTCAGGATCAGACTGGATCTCGCCTAAAAACGAAGCGTACCAGTCACACTGACAAAGCAGGGTAGAGTTCTCTCATGGACAAGTTCACAATACCGCAAGCGTGTGAATTCCGGGCGAAGACAAGCCTCCGGATGCCTGCGACCGAACCTGCGAGAAACTGAAGAGAGACAGAAACCAGGACCTCCAACTGGACAGGACAGAGACTGAGACCAACCAAAAACAATGAGCGCGCGACGAGAGACAGGACAGCGTGCTATAAAAAGAAAACAACTGATGAGACACGACAGGTGAACAATTAGTGAAACGAGTGGGAGGGACCAGTGAACCCGTGAGGAACCACCACCAACAGGTAAGAATTACATACACACAAACACGATCACCCAGGAATCCTGACAGTATCCCCTCCCCCATGACCGGCACCGGACGGGCATGGAGGAGACTCACCCTGTCGCCGACGAAGATCCTCGATCAGACCAGGGTCCAGTATATCCCGGGCCGGAACCCAGCACCTCTCCTCCGGACCGGAACCCTCCCAGTCCACTAAATACTGAAAACCTCTGCCCCTGCGACGAGAATCTAGTAATCTCCTAACAGTATAGGCAGGAGCACCATCCACTAGACGAGGGGCGGGGGGTTTAGGGGCAGAGACAGGGGGATTATTCTGGGCAAAAATCACAGGTTTAACCCTGGATACATGAAAAACTGGGTGAACCCGACCAAGAATAGGAGGTAACTTAAGCTTGACCGCTACCGGACTAATGACCTTAGATATACTGTATGGGCCAATGAAACGAGGAGCCAGCTTACGAGAAGGCTCACGGAGAGGCAGATCCTTGGTAGAAAGCCATACCTTTTGTCCACACACATAACGGGGTGGAGGTCGCCGGTGACGGTCAGCCGCAGCTTTGGTTCGTCTGGAGTTTTGTAATAAGAGTGATCTAGCTTTCCTCCAAGTGCGTCTGCACCTGCGCACGAAAGCTAAAGCAGACGGAACCACTGCGTCGGGCTCCTGTGATGGGAAAAGGGGAGGTTGATATCCGACAGATAATTCGAACGGAGACAAATTAGTGGATGCGACGGGAAGAGAATTATGAGAGTACTCGACCCAAGGAAGCTGTTGGCACCAAGAATTCGGATATTTAGACGACAGACAGCGAAGCGTTCGACCGAGATCCTGATTAGCCCGTTCGCATTGCCCATTGGTCTGCGGATGATAACCAGAAGACAGGCTGGCTGTAGCGCCGATCTGTCTACAAAACTCCTGCCAGAAACGAGAGATGAACTGAGGACCCCTATCTGAAACTACATCAGTCGGAATACCGTGTAACCGAAAGACGTGATCAATCAAAACCTGAGCCATCTCCTTGGCAGAAGGAAGTTTAGGCAGGGGAATAAAATGAACCGCTTTAGAAAAACGATCCACCACAGTCAATACGACAGTGTTACCATTGGACGCCGGTAAGCCGGTGACAAAATCAAGGGCTATATGAGACCAGGGGCGGGAGGGCACGGGCAAAGATTTAAGCAGACCAGCGGGAGGTTGATTAGATGCTTTATTACAAGCACAGACTGAACAGGCTAATACAAACTGTCTGACGTCTGAAGTCATAGAAGACCACCAAAAACGTTGACGGATGGCAGCCAACGTTCTCCGAATTCCCGGATGTCCGACAAACTTGGATTCGTGACCCCACCGGATGACATCGGAACGTAAACACTCGGGAACCCATAGACGACCCACCGGACACCCCTCCGAAACTTCCCCCTCTCGGCCGGCCTCTCTCACCCGCTGTTCGATTCCCCACACGAGGGCACCGACCACCCTCCCCTCCGGGAGAATGGTTTCGGTCCGCTCCGACCCGGAACCCTCGAACAAACGGGAGAGAGCGTCAGGTTTAGTGTTTTTAGACCCCGGCCGGTACGAGAGGGTGAAGTTAAAACGTTCGAAGAAGAGTGCCCAGCGAGCCTGTCTAGATGTTAACCTTCTGGCTGAACGGATATATTCCAAGTTCTTATGATCCGTCCAGACCAGAAAGGGCTCCGAGGTTCCCTCCAACCAGTGACGCCACTCACCCAGAGCGAGTCTAACCGCCAGCAGCTCCCGATTACCTATGTCGTAATTTCGCTCCGCTGGGTTTAACCGATGAGAGAAAAAAGCGCATGGATGCACTTTCCCGTCAACAGAGGATCGCTGAGATAAAACGGCACCTACCCCGACATCAGATGCATCCACTTCCACTATAAATTGTCTAGCCGCATCCGGTATAGAAAGAACAGGTGCAGAGATGAAACGGGACTTTAATTCATCAAAGGCCTCCTGAGCTTCTGTATTCCAACGGAAACATACTTTAGAGGAAGTAAGTGCGGTAAGAGGTTTAGCGATCTGACCAAAATTTCTGATGAAACGCCGATAAAAGTTGGCGAAACCCAGAAATCGCTGAAGCTCTTTACGAGTGTCGGGCACTGGCCATTCGGCGACCGCTTTAACTTTAGCGGGATCGGGACAAATCTCTCCCTCGGCTATAACAAAACCCAGAAACGAAACCGACTCCTTGTGGAACTCGCACTTCTCCGCCTTAACAAAGAGCTGATTCTCTAACAACCGTTGTAAAACCTGGCGAACATGCTGGGTGTGTATCTGCTTAGAGGGAGAAAAGATGAGAATGTCATCGAGATACACAAAGACAAACTTGTTAATCATGTCACCCAGCACTTCATTGACCATGGTTTGGAAGACAGCCGGTGCGTTACAAAGGCCGAACGGAAGAACGCAGTATTCCCAGTGCCCTGATGGTGTATTAAAGGCTGTCTTCCACTCATCGCCCTCTTTGATACGTACCAAGTGATAAGCGTTGCGCAGATCTAACTTGGTAAACACGTGCGCTCCCTGTAATAACTCGAACGCTGACGACATTAAAGGCAAGGGGTACTTATTCTTAACAGTAATGTCATTCAGCCCTCTATAATCAATGCACGGACGAAGAGACCCGTCCTTCTTTTTGACAAAGAAAAATCCAGCACCGGCTGGAGACGAGGAGCGACGAATGAGACCGGCATTAAGAGATTCATTAATGTAATTATCCATAGCCTCTCTCTCTGGTTTAGATAGGGAAAATATACGACCCTTAGGCGGAGAAGTGTCTGAGAGAAGTTTGATCTCGCAATCGTACGACCGGTGAGGAGGTAGAGAAGTAGCCCGGGTCTTACTGAACACCCGATACAGATCAGAATACTCCGCCGGCACTCCCGAGAGATCAACATCCGGAACCTGAAAAGTAGAACAAACAACAGGAGAAGGAGCAGGACCAAGACATGAAACATGACACGAAGACTTCCAAGATAACACAACACCGTTCTGCCAATCAACGTGAGGATTGTGTTTGGTCAACCAGTCATGTCCTAAAATGACAGGTGATTGAGACTCTTCTAATAAATAGAATTCGATCTCCTCACGATGATTGCCAGAGACAAACAAACTGACAGGGGGTGTGCGATGGGTGATCACAGCCATATGCTGTCCTTTTAAGGTCCAAGCGGAGAGAGAGGAAGACAGAGGAATAGAAGGAATGTTCCACGATTCAGCCAACCCGGCATCCAGAAAACTTGCCTCCGCACCCGAATCCAGTAACGCCTGTGAATGAAAAGGCAGTTTATAGTCAATGATTACAGGTAGTGTGGTGCAGCTTACGGGAGATTTGAATGACGACACGCCCACCGAAACTCCCGAAGTCATCGGCGGGCGGTACCCTTTTACCGGACAAACAGCGGCGATATGCCCTGCTTTACCGCAATACAGGCACAAACCACAGGATAAACGACGCTGTCTTTCAGTGGTGGTAAGGCGGAGCTTGCCCAGTTGCATCGGCTCCTCCGTCTGGAGAGAAGATGCGGTGAATTCCTCCGGCTCAGAGACGGCGAGATGACGAAACGACCGGCGGATGTCTCGTTGACGGTGGCGAGTCTCGATCCTCAACGCCAGGTCGATCGCTGTCTCGAGAGAGGTGGGAGGATCCCGTGCAGCGATCTCGTCCTGAATGGCAGGATTAAGCCCCTCGAGGAATTGAGCCCGTAGTGCAGCGTCATTCCAGCCGCTGGTGATGGCTAGCGTCTTGAACGCGATGGCATACTCGGTAACGGAAGAGGTCCGTTGCAAGAGTCTTACCAGCTCGGCGGCTGCCATATCCCCACGAAGTGACCGATCAAACAAGCTCAGCATCTCCGTCTCGAGAGCCTCAAACGACGCCGTGCACGGAGCCCTGGCCCCCCATACAGCCATTCCCCACTGTCTCGCCCTTCCGGTGAGAAGTGTCAACACATATGCCACTCTAGACGTTGAAGCGGCGAAGCGCCGTGGCTGGAGAGCGAAGACCAGGGAACACTGCTGTAGAAAAGCCCGGCAGGTGTTGGGGTCGCCGTCGAAGGACGGAGGTGTCGCCGTGTGTGGCCCACGGTCTGCAGGTGCAGTCTCAACAGGTGCAGAAGGAGAAGGAAAACGATCACCGACCGAGGAGACAATCTGGTCTACTCTGGTATTGAGCTCAGTAATTTGTTCAGACAGAACACGGAAATCTCGGGAAGCCTCAGTCAACAGGGATGAATGCTGTTCTATGACCACTCCCTGCTGATGAAGTGCGGCGTACACCGATTCCGAATCCTCCGAACTCACTGACTCCATCATTGGCGCGCTCATTCTGTCAGAAAGAGTCTCGGAGTCAAATGCAAGTTCAATGTTTATTAGGAGAACAATGAGAAGTCTAGGCAAGGCAAAACACACTCCACAGAATTGAGTCCACACGCGGCGTCCCACGACGTAATCCACTCTGGCGGATAACCGGAGAGAAATCCTCACTTTGAATGACTGACGGAATACTCCATGCACTGGACAGAAGACGAGGCAGCGTCTGATAGAAAGACAGCTCGTCGAACTCAGGATCAGACTGGATCTCGCCTAAAAACGAAGCGTACCAGTCACACTGACAAAGCAGGGTAGAGTTCTCTCATGGACAAGTTCACAATACCGCAAGCGTGTGAATTCCGGGCGAAGACAAGCCTCCGGATGCCTGCGACCGAACCTGCGAGAAACTGAAGAGAGACAGAAACCAGGACCTCCAACTGGACAGGACAGAGACTGAGACCAACCAAAAACAATGAGCGCGCGACGAGAGACAGGACAGCGTGCTATAAAAAGAAAACAACTGATGACACACGACAGGTGAACAATTAGTGAAACGAGTGGGAGGGACCAGTGAACCCGTGAGGAACCACCACCAACAGGTAAGAATTACATACACACAAACACGATCACCCAGGAATCCTGACAGTATGTCAGAACAGATAACACAGATAAGAACCGCTGAAGAACCACTGAAGCACCAAAATTGGTGCTATATAGCACTAAAAAAGGTTCCCCTATGATTACGAGCCAAGAACCATTTTTGGTGCCATATAGAACCTTTTTTTTTAGAGTGCACTCTAAAAAAAAGGTTCTATATGGCACCAAAAATGGTTCTTGGCTCGTAATCATAGGGGAACCTTTTTAAGAGCCATATAGCACCAATTTTGGTGCTTCAGTGGTTCTTCAGCGGTTCTTCAGAGGTTCTTCACCGGTTCTTTGACTAAGGTGCTATATAGCACCGCTAACTATGGTGCTATATAGCACCACTACCATATACAGAGCATGCTAAGATATGGTGCTATATAGCACCAAAAATGGTTCCCCTATTACGACGAAGAACCATTTTTGGTGCCATATAGAACCTTTTTTTATTTTAGAGTATACCCATCACAGAAAATCTTCTGCATTTTCAGATTATCAAAAAAAAAGAAAAAAAAAAGAAAACATCATTTAGTATGATTCATAAGCTGTTTTTCTCATGGGGACCAAAAAATGTCCACACAGACAAGGATTTTGGGTATTTCCATCATTGTGGGGACATTTTGTCCCCTTAAAGTAGAGTTTACCAGGATATATATATATATCTCTCTCTCTCTCTCTCTCTCTCTCTCTCTCTCTCTCTCTCTCTCTCTCTCTCTCTCTCTCTCTCTCTCTCTCTCTCTCACTCACTCACACTCACACACACACACACACACACACACACTCACACACACTCACACAAATGAGTCCATCATTATGCATCTATTAGGATTAAGTCTTTTATTTGCTCATATTTTTGCTTCATCAAGATCATCAGGAGTGTTTAATGTGAGACCCTAGAGGAGTCTCGGACTCCCAGCACATTTCAAACAAGGACTCTTCATGCAGGAATTGGCAGTTACATCAGCATGCATGCAACATCCCCATAACTATGCTATTACAACAAAATGATCAATGCTAATTGGTCTCTTTGGAAGGCGTTACATTCAAAAGTGAGATGGAAGTCACCACAGAGCAGTAATGAAGAATTCATGCTGCGTCTTTGTGGCAAAAGGTCAGCCGCTAACGTCTGCGGCCACTCTCGCTCGCCTCCATTACCTCTGCCTGGACTGAAGCTAGTTTTTCCTCCATCTCTCATAAATACTTAACCTGCCCCCTCCCTGGATAGCTCAATGAAGGACAGAGGCCTCGGATGGATGATGCCCATAAAGCCAGAGGACTTGGGGTCTGAATCTAAAATCACTTTAGACACACGAGATGGTGTATATTTTAGTGTTAATTCACCTGCTGTGTCATCCAAGGCATCTGCACTGCAGCACTAGCACAAAGATAGCATTGCTAGGTCACTTAGCTTCAACCCCAGCCATCTTAGAGTGAAATTAATGTACTATTTCTGCATTCAAGTCAACAAGAACAAGGCCACTTATTTTGGATGCATCTTTAAAGGACAGAGTATGCCACTTGCCACAGAAAGCATTCAGACGAAGCAATGACTCATGTGCTGCACATTAATACCCCAAATTGTTGGTAGCTATAAAGTGTTTTGGGGACCCAAAAAAAAAAAAAGCACTTATAAGAGACTCACAAAGAGAGTAGTAGGAATAACTCATCTCTCCCCTTAGAGACAAATGGATTTGCATGAAAGAACTCCCTTTGGAGATGCATGGGAATGAAAATAGCAGACCTTGAACCTTATATGAGAATGTGAATTAGGGTTGAAAAGCATTTGTGACAATAACCAAAATATTCAAATGTATAATTGTATTTAATTGTATTAAATATATTCATAAATATTAACATTTATTATAAAATGTATATTTAAAAGTATACATTAGTTAAAATAATTGTATAATTTATATATATGAAATATAAAGGATGATTATAATTGAATTAATTGTAATTATTATTAATAAATATAAATTAATTAATTTAACATTTATATATTAATTTATAGTTATTTACTTATAGTTTATATTTGATTTATGCTAATTTTACTATTTTAAAGACTTTATGACAATATTAACATTTTATATATTATATCAACCCGTTCTCACTCCCAGGGCGTCGAAAAACGAAGCATGGTCAAGTGCCTTCCGCGTCGCAATGAAGACGCTAAAGTCACCCCTAGGCGTCACTATTTTGACGCGCTGAGTGCTCCATTGATTTCAGTTGTTTACCCAATGCGTCAGATCAAGACGCATTTTATTATTTGCATTTGTAAAAGCATACATGATTTTATGAATATTTTATTCATATTTAAAGGTTACTTTTATATTTTGGAGCAGCTAACCCAACTCCAACCCTAAACCTACCCACTCCTAAACAATATAAAACACACAACAGGCAAATACAAGTATACAGTCACAGGTATTTATTGCAAAAACTTACCAACAACAGTATAAAAGTATTAACTCATGTTGCATTCCAAGTCTTCTGAAGTCACACAATGTCTTCATGTAAAGAACAGAGTTGATCTTAATGTTTTAATCGCTGAGATGATGATCCCGCCGCTCCGTTAACGCACTCATTCATATCTCGTTCAAATAATACACACGCCTCTTTAGCATGACGCAATCTGTCACAAGACACACGAGAACCAATGACATTTTACAATCAAAGCTGACGTATTGACGCAATTGGTCACGAGACATACGAGAGCCAATGAAATTTCACTATGAAAACTATATTATTGTATTGGCAATATTTGAAATTGTACGTGTTCGTGATCTTCTGCGGATGGAGATGCAGATGATTACTGTTCGGCTAAAATAAACATAATTTGTCACTGTATTATGCCACGGTCTTCACAAAGTAATGTGTAGAGTCATGACATGATTATTTTTAGTCATCAACTATGTTTCTGTCCTGTTGTTTTAGGCTATTTTAAGCAGGTTACACTAATCACTTTTTAGTGAATATAGCTAAATCAACGAGAATTAGAAGGAAATAAATACATATTTGGGTGATTTAATATTTTAATAGAATTTCATTAATCACATAATAAGATAACCCATGTTATTTAAATGACTAAATACCCTAAATAGGCAATAATAATCCACCGCACTGCATAGAATGTATGACAAAGTATGACATACGATAAACGTGCAACAACAAATTCAAGCACACAGTTTCACCTTATTAATTATTCATTTGTTTAGCCTAGTTATATTATTTATAATTTGAATAAGAGAACAACACCAATAAACTTGGGGTAATCATGAACAAAAATTTTATTCATTACATCATAGATCAGAAAAAATATTTTTTTCAGGAAACGGGCAGACTTGAATAAATAGCAACACAGTAGCAAACAATACACGATAAAAATTGCTAAATAAAATAGAATAATTAATTCAAAGTTTAAACATTTATGAATAGGCTTGGGTAGGTTTAGTGGTGTGGGTTACGTGCATATAACACGTTATAAAGTGCATATCATATGCACGCGGAAACTGCGTAACATATGCATGTAAAAATAAATTTTGCCGTATAAATCGCACAATAAATACAATTTGGGCTATAGATATGCATTTTCTGTTTACAGTAAGCCTACACATTGCTCAAACACAGTGTGAAAACAAATGAATTATGTAGGAGTAAATTTGATAGCCTGGCTCCGTCCTCCTACGTACTTCCGCTCATTTTTAATTTTCCTTCAGTACTCCGCCTGGGACTGCGGTATATTCTTAGGTTTTCTCCGAACAAATTTTTACCGGTCCAATCAGCGAACAGAGGGAATGGCTGAAAGCGATGACGTTGATGTCGTGCGCTAGTTTGAGTTGTAGTTCAGTAATGCCGAATATCCAGAAGTTAAAGCCGGAGCAAGAACAATCTTTGCTGCGTTTTGATGGTGGCCATGATGTTGTGGCCCTCCTCCCCACAGGGTTCGGGAAAAGTTTGATTTTTCAGCTCGCTCCGTTAGTGTTGAAGGAGTTGGCTGAAGCCCTATTCGGACGGGGTCAGAAGGTATTGTCATCATTTACAGGGGCTAGTCAGTGATTTTATTGCCGTCCGTCTCCCACCACCCGCATAAAAATCCCCGGCCGAATTACCTACTGTTTTAGACAAACACCAATGTTGTGTGGTCATTTAATTGCTGTCCGAATCCACATCTCTGAGTTTTCAAGAATATATCACTTCAAAATTCACTGTTTATATCCTTTTTGACCACTGCAGAGCACCGTACTGAGCTTCGCTGTAATTTGGATGCATTTCTAGACTTGTATTTCTTTAAAAAAGAGCAATATATTTCATATTTCATATTTCATCACCGCTCAAAAAATAAAAAGAAGAAAAGCACATAAACATTTGAATTGGGCCGTTATTTACGGCAGCATTTATTCTTATCATAGAAAGCATATGACATTATATTTACAGCATACAATCATGTTACGGACCACCATGAATAAATCACAATCCGAATGCACAAGTTTTAGGTTTTATCACTGAGGTGGCGTGCACATTTATTTTTACAGACTTCCATGTAAGAAACAGAGGCGAACGGCGCATGACCATATGTCACGACCAAACGTTAGCGATTGGTTATGGCAGATCCAGAGTGGCTCTGAGATCCAGTTTTAAACTTCAACAGAGTACCCACCTTCAAGGAAGTAAACGCTTGTCAATGGAGAGTGGCCAGACTCTCTGTACAAATGAAATGTACGAGAGTCCGGTAAGACCAGGCTATAAATTTGAACCGCTGGACCCGCTTTTTTATCTGGTTTTATCTAAACAATTTTTAACAACAGGGGATAAATAACGCATGTAAATAACACAATTTTAGTAAAAGTCAATGACTGGGGGACTTGGATATTTTATTGAAAATCTGTTAAGTACATTTGAAAAACAGCCATGGGTAAATTTTACACCTTGGCGGTTCTAGTGCCACTCCATATCTTTATGTGAAACGATTCATGCAGGAGCAGTCTTGGCCACTTAATCAAACAGTAGGCAATATTATTAAGCAATCACTATTTTGTTGAATTTTTTTTTTTTTTTTTTTACCAGACAATGGAGAATAGAAGTGTTTTAAAATATACATTTGTGTATAATATATCAATTTTCACCAGACCCTTAAACTCTCTTGCCACTTTCCTTATGCAGAGTAAACAAACCAGCGAGAAGCAAACTAGAGCTATACAGTGAGCAACTGAATAATGCAAGGAAAGAAGAGTGTGGTTTCATTGTGGCATCATTCAAGATTTAGTACCTCTCTGGATGCTTAAGATAAAGAAAGACAACTTTGGGCAAACCACGTTTGGATAAACAGCGGGTAACACATCCAAAGTAGATATTTGCATTCAAGAGGAAATGACACAATCAGTCACAGACATTTTGTAGATGATACTTGTACCAGCTGCCTCACACTCTCAGTTTCCAGGTCATGTTCAAAAGGGTCATGAAAAGTATGAAGTAAAGTGAAATACTATCATATAACGGGAAGCAGAAGTACACAGTATACTCAGGGGTGCTAAGTGTACCGCGAGTGCTTTTTGAGGACATCAGTCCGTTCCTTCGTAATTATTTGTTGAAAAAATATAAAATAATGTAACATTCCATTTCTCCAACAAAACTGCATCTGGGAATAACCTGAAACAACAGCCTCTGGATTCTTTCATTATAACTGTGCTCTCTCTGTGAATTTGTTTATTTGGATTGCGTCAAGAGCTGTTATTCATTCAATTTTTAATTTAGAGATACAGTCAAGGGATATTTTTCTGAACATGTGTTCAAAAATGTGTTCATTGATGTGAGTTTTCTAATTTCAGGAAACTTATAAGCTATGCCCTATCATTTAAGACGAGAGAGAGAGAGAGAGAGAGAGAGAGAGAGAGAGAGAGAGAGAGAGAGAGAGAGAGAGAGAGAGAGAGAGAGAGAGAGAGAGAGAGAGAGAGAGAGAACATTATCTACCAACCCCCCTGAGAAGTTCTCAGACATACCGCTACTCTCTATAAATCTCTTTCCCTCGTTCCTCTCCATCATTCTCCTTCTGTGAGCCTCTGTTTCTGCCCCTTCATCTGCGAGTAATGAGTGAACACTCTTCCATCCACACTACACTTCACTCATAATTAGTGCTAATAGGCTCTCTCTGGCCAAATGAATAAGCCTCTTTCTCGAAATAAGAGTGGTAAAATGGATAAAAGAAAACCAGTGAGAGTTTAGGATTTTGGGTGGGCAATTAAGGGGTCCATTTTGCATAGAGAGGTTAAAAGGTGGCTTATTAAAAAGAAAACCACTCCACATTCATTTTCACCCAAGAATTTGATTGGATGCTCAACCATTGACGTCAATAACAAAACGTATGAGTAGTGTTTTCTCCTCACTTTAAAAGGTAATAAGCCTTTTTAAAATCTACAGTATGCATGATTATATATGTGTATTTTACTGTTTGCCAATATAGTGTCCAAAAGTGATGTCTGGATGGGATATTTGTTTTTAATGGACCTACAAGTTTGATTTGATTAACACACACACACACACACACACACACACACACACACACACACACACACACACACACACACACACACACACACACACACACACACACACACACACACACACACACACACACACACACACACACACACACACACACACACACACACACACACACACACACACACACACACACACACACACACACACACAAACACCGTTTCCTTTCAGTCAGTTGCGTTTGGGATCCCAGTAAGTCGGTGACGTGTACGTACTACGTAACATCGACATTCCCTCCTTCAGGGAACGAGGGTTACATACGTAACCGAGACGTTTTCCAGCATCTTTTGCATATTTGAACTCTTTCCAGCAGTGACTGTATGATTTGAAGATCCATCTTTTCACACTAAGAACAATCAAGGGACTCAAACATAACTATTATAAAAAGTTCAAACATTCACTGATGCTCCAGAAGGAAACACGATGCAATAAAAGCCCAAAACTTTTTGAATTTGAAGATCAAGGTAAATTTTAAAGTATCTTCTGTTGCTTCCGAAGGGCAGTATTAAATGAAAAGTAATTATATAAAACAAAATAAGAACATTTTGGACATCTCTATCCTGTTCAAAAGTTTTCACCCCCGGCTCTTAATGCATCGTGTTTCCTTCTGGAGCATCAGTGAATGTTTGAATCTTTTTTTAAATAGCTGTGTTTGAGTCCCTCAACTGTTCTCAGTGTGAAAAGATGGATCTTCAAATCATACAGTCACTTCTGGAAAGGGTGAAAATATGCAAAAGATGCTGGAAAACTGAAGAATTTGCAGGACCTGAAGGATTTTTCTGAACAACATTGGGCAATCCCACCACCACCCCGTCTCCTCACACTTGCTTGGTTAACTATCCTAATCAGAAGATACGGTGGGAGTACTCTGGGTTGGGGCCAAAATTCCAAGCTCGGAGTCCTCCCCTCGGACAGCACGCCAAATACGCATACATTTTATTATATCTGATTATTTGTAAGTGTGAACTCGTGAAATAGAGGTTTAGAAGTTGAGCTCCCTTTGGAAACAATGAAATGGGAAGAGAGAAGAGGAAAGATGGTGGGAAAGTTGAGTTTCTAGTCCGAATCACCAACGTTTCACACCAGCACACAGTAACACTGTGCTTCAATCACATGACAAGTTTCCTGTCAACGCAGAACATTGGATTGAAATGGATTACTAGAATACTTGCAAATTCCTTTAGGCTTTTATAAGAACTCTCGCTCCCAAATCCATGAGAAGAGGCGACTGAGAGGTGGCAATGGTGGTGGTGGTGATGTTTGAAGTGTTTAAAGCCTGTTTTTCCATCCCTGATCCTTCATTACACCTCTCCCATATATATTGCCTCTGACTGAATCTATTTACATTTCAAAATGGCGAGATAGACTATCAAATGCTGCTTCAACATTGGCGACATCACCTTCACGGCATCACACACAAGCTCCAAAGATCCTACGGCACCAGGCAGAATGTGCTGTCAATTATTTGATAGAGGAAATAAATAAATATCATGGCACAAAGCTGCATGTCGCAGAGTGTGATTGAATAAGGCTGCTTTTGATACAAGCAAACGGATTCGTCTTGTTTTCTTCCTAAACCTTGCTAACTGAGGGAGAGTTCTGAGAGAGAAGCAGAAGTACAGAGAAATATCTACATGCTCCAGATGCAACGTGCATGCAGACCTTGTGCAAGTCTTCAGACTGATGTTAAAAGCTTCAGAAACTGTTCCAAACTTTGCCTTCAGCTTCCACGCGCAGACACTCGCTTCTCATGCTTCTCTAACCCACTCTCACTCGGAGACTAGAAAATAAATAAAACCATTTCAGAGTCAGAGATAGTCGTTTCGCTTCAGTGGATCATCTGTAATTGTCACAAATGACAGAATCATTCAGACATTTTCTTTTTTGCATGCATGAACAACTCAAAAATGAAAAAGAGAAGGGGAAATGGATACTGGTAATTGGCTGTAATTGTCTTGTTTTTGAGATGGGGAACGGTGCTTTTGCAGGTCAGATGGATTTAAATGCAAATGTGCACTTCACTTCACTCTAACTTTAAACCTGCCTCGCTTAGCCACAGCCCATTGGTCTGGACTGGCAAGATTATTTCTCATTTCCTCTCTCTCTTTCTCTTACTCAGAGACATCGCCTTCTCTCTCAAGGGGAGAGAGAGTGTGACATAAGACAACTTGTGCCCAAGGTATCTATAATTCTCATATGTCATGGAGTGTTTCAGAGAGTTAAGATTTTTAATTTCAGCACCCTGTACATGTATACATGCATGAATGAATGAACGATCTCTCTCTCTCATGCACACACGTACATTTTCAATCCATTCTTGTTATTTCACAGCCATTGTCAAATTTAAGATAGACAAATAGGCCAAACAATATCCTTCAATATGTCAAACTCCTGAAGACTTTACAAGTGCCACTTAATTTGCTATATTTTTGTTTTATTCATCTTTGTCATCTTCATTTTTTTCTTAGCCTCTTTATCCTGAATTGTACTCCTCTTGAATTCCTTTAAATGTAATATTATTGTATTCTAAAAAGTCTCAGCCTCAAATGGCATGTCAATACATCATTTTAAGTAAATTCAATGATCGTATGATGCATTGTATATAGTTGAAGGGGTGATGAATTGAGAAATCAACTTTCCGTTGAGCTTTTGAAATATAAAAGGTCATGGCAATATAAGAATATCCTGTAAGTTTCAGAGCTCAAAACTCCCTTGTTAGTCAAAGAAAAGCTTTTATTGACACCAGGCCCAGCAAACGATCGCTCTCAGAATGTGCCCGGCATAACGTCTGAGTGTAGTGAAGCACCTCCTCAACAGAAGAAGAACAACGCCTGATTCTGTAGCCCCGTCCACCGACTCGTGCCACTAACATGACACAGGCCTACATCGAATTTCTAAACATACCGCAAGCTTCATTCGGATTCCAATATTATGAATGCATGGATGAACTTTATTTTTAATGAATATCCAGCTCACGTGGGGAAGACGTTTGCGTTTGTTCCTTCATTTCTGTTCACGGATTCGTTTGTAAACAAGAGACTGGATTTGCAAAATAAGATTACATGAATGAATGAAGCAACACACTAATGTGAGTAAAACATGTTTTTATATGTGATATTATTGCATTGTTACAGATCGTTTGATATAGATCTATTGATTGTGTATATGTCTAGCTTAACATACCTTAGCACGCGGTCAAAGGCTGGAGAATCCTTTATTTGTAGTTCTTGATGCGCGTTGTTCACTCTTTTGGCTTGATATTTGAAGGAAAAAATACAATTGCGGATGTTTTGATCATGCAGTCTGCAACGTACTGGCGTGCATGTGTGTCTGTGTGTGTGTGTGTGTACTGTTCGTGCTTATATCCACTGATCGGGCGGGCCAAGTAATAAAAAAATAACATTCCAATCAATTGCGGCGGGATAAGAGCAATCCGTTCTCACTCCCAAGGCGTCAAAGTGCGAAGCATGGTCAAGTGCTTTCCGTGTCACATTAAAGATGCTAAAGGTACCCCTAGGCGTCACTATATCGAAGCGCTGAGTGCTCCATTCATTTCAATGAGAAACCTTTGGCGTCATACACAGAGGCGTTGGGCATGGGAATGTTATCGATCATATTTTGGGTTATGATTTTGCCATTATGACATGTTGGACTGTGATTCTCAATTTAATCAGCCAGCATAATTTTATTTACGCTATCTAGACACATTTTAACATGTAACCCAACCCCATTCCATCCCTAAACCTACCCATTTGTGTGGTATATAAAACACAGATATAACAGGCAGAAATGACTGCATGCACAATTTATTCAAAAAGTACAAAAATTTCGAGGCCAAGCAATTGATTTGTGTGAAGGAAATCCCCAAAAGCGATCAGTGTCTCCATCCGCAGAAGATCACGAACACATTCAATTTCAAATATTGCCGCACGTTACGTCAGTTTTCATAGTGGAATTGCATTGGCTCTCGTATGTCTCGTGACCGAATGCGTCATGCTAAAGAGTGTATGTGTATTATTTGAACGAGATATGAATGAGTGCGTTAACGGAGCGGCGTGATCATCATCTCAGTGATTAAAACATTAAGATCAACTCTGTTCTTTACATGAAGACATTGTGTGACTTCAGAAGACTTGGAATGCAACATGAGTTAATACTTTTATACTGTTTTTGGCCAGTTTTTGCAATAAATACCTGTGACTGTACTTTTATTTGCCTTTTATGTGTTTTATATTGTTTAGGAGTAGGTAGGTTTAGGGTAGGAGTTGGGTTAGCTGCTCCAAAATATAAAAGTAACCTTTAAATATGAATAAAATATTAATAAAATCATGTCTGCTTTTACAAATGCAAAGAATAACATGCATCTTGATCTGACGCATTGGTTAAACAACTGAAATGAATGGAGCATCCAGCGCATCGATATAGTGATGCCTAGGGGTACCTTTATCGTCTTCGTTGTGACGCGGAAGGCACTTGACCGTGCTTTGGATTTTGACGCCTTGAGAGTGAGAATGGGTTGATAAGGAGATGAATAATTGTGTTTGTTTGATAAAGACGTTTTGCGAGCCCTGTGGGACGAATTATACCGGTTGCCATTTTCCCACATGCTTCAAAACAATCCCTCACGGTGTACTCGCGGGGAGCCAAAGCTAATTAAATATGCAAATCTTATCCAATCCTAGCCGTGGGCGTTTACTTCCAAGTCTTCAGTGTGGCACGGCCATAAAATCTGAGTGTGCAAAAGAGAGCCTCAAAACCAGGGTAGAAAATAGCCTATTACTTATTCATTATGATGTTTTTGAATGTAAAAACCACGAGAACGTCATAAGTTGACCTCAGACAACAGTATAACATTTTTTAAAAAGCCAGTTCATGACACCTTTAAAGTCCGCAGTTTGAATCTGATTGGCTGGCTCCACAGAACCTGATTTTAACAACATGTTCCTGGATCAACATCTTTTTTTTTGATCCTGGAACAACATTCCAATCAACTAATTAAATTTAAGGGTAAAGTTTACAGTTTATGTCAAGTTTAGGCTTATAACCACGGTCACGTACCTCTACATCAGTGTTGCTCACCAATCATTTTCCTCTGATTTTAGGGATAACTTATGGGTAGGGTTAGGTTTAGGGGTAGTTATACGGTTAGGACAAAATTTTCGGACAGTACTAATGTTGTTCCAGGATCAACACAATATGTTGACCCAGGAACGCGTCTAGCTCTGCAAAATCAGGATGTGCGGCTGGCTCCTATGCAATTTTCACCATAAACCCGTCCCTAAATGGCCGGTAAAAATGTTTTGATTAAGATGTTGGTCAGACAGGCCTTCATGTCATTCACACAGGACGCGTTTTGCATTCAAAAGCAGCGAGACGCAGCACAGTAAGAATGGAAAATATTGCAACAAAAAAAAGGTTATAAGTTAAAAACTTATTGGCATTTGAAAAATGTGCCATTCACAAGTGAGACACACTGCAATGACCAAAGATGCCTACTACCACAAATGTACTATAAAATAATTAAAAGACAGAGCAGTGGAACACAAACCATAAAAAGCATGAGGAATAGTAGAAACAACAACAACAACAACAACAACACTTTATTATGATAGTCTGGAAATAACACATAGCCAAAAATGATGCATAGTTGCATAGACACATGGGGATGCTTGGCTTTTTATAGTTTTTTTTTTGGAACCTGAGGGATTTTCCAAATAATATTTGACCTTAAACTGTCACAGTCTCTTTCTGCTCATCCATGTTTGATGTGTAATACATGAAGACCAGTGCTTCAATCCAATGAGAGTTCATTGTGGGTGGGGGTACTTCCCAGCAAGCAATTTTGCATTTAAAAGATGTCTAATAGCCGTCCAAACACAGCCCTGACTTCTAGGCTAAAACAAAAGAAATTTGGGCTGTCAGTGAAAATTTAATAGACGTCTAACCATTGCCCAAGAATAGACTAGTCATTAATCGTGGCTATGGCTACGCATAGAACATGAAACCAAACAACTTGTAATCACTGTTGACTTTGCTTATATGATGGAATATCATACATCACGCAAGTTAGTTTGGCAAAAACGACATGTAACCAAATTCAAGGTTTTTGGCTAGAAGTGGGTTACTCATTGCCGGACTATATCAGATCTATAGTTAAAGGTGCCCTAGAATGAAAAATTTAATTAACCTTGCCATAGTTAAATAACAGGAGTTCAGTACATGTAAATCACATACAGTGAGTCTCAAACACCATTGCCTCCTCCTTCATATGTAAATCTCGTTTGTGAAAAACACCACGGAAAAATAGGCGGATCTCAACATAACCCCAGCAGTGATGCAATCGATGGGATCATTAATATGTACGCCCCCAACATATTATTGCATATGCCAGCACATGTTCACTGTCAGGCGGAACTGCGCAGCCGCCGTATCAACTGGAGTTCTGCAGCAGTAAGCCCATTGTTGCCAAGTCTGCTTTTTCATGTCCGCGGGTTGAAGCGACCCCAATTATATGATATTTAGCCCCGGGAATGTGAATTTTAGTAGGCAACCATGCCAAAAAAACACATATTTAACCCCCCAAATGCGATTTTTACTGGAGATGCCCCCCTGAAACGAGATTGGGCTTGTTTTGAGTAGCAATTGGGCGGGTTTTGTTGTGAAAACCTGGCAACCCAGAGTAAGCCTGACGCGAGGATAGCGAGCATGGCAGATCATGGAAACAAATGTTATGGCTGTGCAGGGGATGTGAAGACGTTTCATAGTCTTCCCACAAATAAAACATGTCAACAGGCATGGTTGATGTTTATTTATAATCGGATACCGCAACAATTTAATTCAAAGTTGTTAGTTTGCTCGGCCCTTTTCACCACGGACAGTTTTTCAAACCTGGGACAATATCAAGCAGGCTTTGCTCAGCGTCTGACACTGAAGAAAGGGGCAATTCCAACCATATACCTGCAACCAGTAAGTGATTTTATCCACTTCTTGACTGTCTAAACCATTTCTGATTAAATCGAAAGTTTCTTAGAAAGACAACATTAACGATAATATTCCTGTTGTTGTCTATATCCAACGCAAGATGCTATACGGTAAGAATAGGATAATCCAAGTGGCTTACATAACTAATTAGTATGTCTAATGACAAAGGTTAATATTATTTCATGCCAGTGTTGTCATAAATTAGTAAATGCAACCATAGATACGTAACGTACTATGTTAGTTTAGTTGCTTACATATAGCTCACTCGATCCTTCTAGCTAACGTCAACACCTCCACCATTTAAGTTGAAACGATAGTAATTTGATATTTATTTATTTATATTTTTGACAACTGAAGTATGATTATATACTGATTGATATATATAAGGTTGAATGCCTAATCTCTCCATCGTCAAGACGGTCAGTAAAGTTGTGCCTGCTATCATTGAGCCGCAGTGAAACAGCCAATCAGAGCAGAACTCTGCATTAATATTCATGACCCTTCCAAATAAGGCAAAAACAGACCATTTCATCCTGGGGAAGATTTCTAGAGTTGTAAATGGACCTGTAAAACCGTATCTGAACAATTATTGACCTTAAATAAGCCATATACCCTCTATGTAGATACCAGAGAACAATTTAAAATGTTGTTTCAAATCATTCTAGGGCACCTTTAACCGAGTGATGGTGAAATTATATCTATTGTTTACTGGGTTCGCTTATGTAATTAAGTATGTAAGTTTTAGTCAGAATAAGCTGCAAGGCTACATAGCTATTAACCAAACAATACACACTTTATTAGTATAACAACCCTATATATTTGTGATAAATTCTTATTTAGCAAAATCAAATTCAGAATACATGCGTTCATATGTGGAAAGCGTTCAAGAACCTGCTTTTTGTCTTTGTTCTGTGCTTAGAAGTTAAAATTTTCCAACTGTGAGCGTACACTTCTACCTAAAGGACCATTTTTCACCAGCAAAGCGTGTCATTTTACATTTCTTCCACCATATTTCTACTAATTAAAAGGAGCAAGAATTGAGAAGACAGGAGAGAGGTATGAAACGAGATACACTGGTGAGGAGAGCAAGGCAAGTTAGAAAATGTTTGACAGTGCTTCTTTGTAATTCAAAGCATGTTGTTATCTCCAGATTATTGACTGCAAAATGTCAGAGGGAAAAAGGGGATTTGTAAGCAGGTAAGACCCAGTGTGTTGTCGTGCAGGTGGGGATGTATGTTGTATGTGCGTGTATAGAATAGTATTTAGAGTGGGAAGTTGGCCCAAGGGCATCTTAAAGATAGAACACATACACTACAGAACACTCGCTGTGAGGTACACACACACAGCGGTAAGTCTTTAACAAACACTTTTAAACCGTAATGTCACATCAAGGTCGAGACACTAAATATGTCAAAATGCCATTTCGGCCAACACTCACTCCCACAAACGGAATAAAGGTCAATCCACTAAATGTCACAATGTGGCATTAAATCCAAAAGCCCATGTTTCTAGTCACCTCTGTTGTGTTGGTCGTGAATCTTGCCCTGGTCTAATACAAAACCTCAAATAAAAGCTAAAGATTTCTCAGAACTTGACTTTCCCATAGACCTCTCGCTCTCCGTGCGCTCTTGGTGGAGGACTTTTAGGGTGAGTGCTCACTTTTATAAGAGCGTTGCCAGGGGAAATCACTACAATTGTCATGCATTGAGAGCTGCTCTGGCATTTAAACTGAGCTCCTGAGACCGGCGACAGTAACTTGGAATTTTCAATCAGTTTCTGAAATAAACTCTCCTCATCCTAGCAACAGAGTCAAGAACTCAGCCTTCACCCTGTGCCGACCTCACACTTCCACACACACACACTCAGAATCTCACCCTGCTGTTCTCCAGAGGAAAGTGGTGCGATGACAATGGCCCTAAATTTCAACTCTGCTCTGAAATTGGAGGCTTCACAATAATAATGATTAATATAGTGGAGCTTTGAAGATATATAAATGAAATAAATTAAAATCACTCTAGGTATTTTGGGAATGATTTTGGAGGACTTTCATTCAAGTAATCTAGTGATATGTCCAATGATTTCATCATGTGAAATGCCACCATGACAGCTTTGCCAAATTCCCTTTTTTGATACAATGTAAGCATTATGATTTAGCATATGAATGTTTGGTCTGGAGTCCATAAATTGATCACACAACCTGTTTTTGTTATGGGTTAATCATTTTTTTTATTTCACCCATGCTCTGGTTTAATAATATGCCAAATGTATGTTAAAATTGCACAGACATTGCATCAGTGTTGTCAATGCATACTGAACAGGGTCATAAATTAACCAGAGGATGAGGACATGTACAGACAGTAACAAAAAAGGAAGTTAGTTAGTTTTTTTATTTAGAAAATGTGATAGATGTTTAAATAATTGTTCTTCAAAATCATGTTTTGTTTTTTTTATCTGTCCAAACACAGTGCTTGAATACTTTTGCCATGTTACTTTGGATAGGAAGATGTCTTAAAATATAGTCACATTAAAACAGTTAACCTTGAACTTCAGAGCACAAAATGTCAACATACTGTAGGACTGGCAGTTTATAAGGGTCTAAAAATGTTTACAAGAAACCACTATTTCTTTGTTGGTGCATCTTAAACTTTCAAACACTGAAAAGTTTAGAAACAAAATGCCTAATATCTATTAGTAAGCAGCACAGGAAGCTCCATTCTCTGAGGTCAGACATTCACAGTGGGTCTATAAAGCCAACGATCATCTCCACCATAATGTGATATCCACCCTGTACATTGGCAGAGCTAGGGAGTCTCATTCTAGTAAATAAACAGCTTTCTTTTTCATCTTGGTGTCCTCAGATGATTCCTTTAAATAACAGGGTTGTTTCTCTATGACTCTAGCACCCTGCTGATACCATAAAACTCCACAGTGGTGCTCTGCCCCATCCATGACCCCTCTACATCACCTCAAGGCCTGACATTACCCTTTTAGAACACATAGGGGACATAAAGGAAATAAATAAATAATTCATAGACTCTGCATCAATAGCCAGATACACAATTACTGTACTCCTATTCTTAGTGCACATGCGTTCTGTGGTTCTAGTGGACTTTGTTTTCAAGTCACTCGCACATGCGCTGTTGTGCGTGCACTGTCCGCGCAGATACAAAAATTCAGTTACATGTGGACAGTGTGTGCGGACCAATGACTGTAAAAAAAGATGATGATGCGCCTTCACTCTCTTCCGCTGACGTAAGTGAAGCCACCAGTGTTCAAATGTGGCGCTGACATCTTGGGTCTCGAGTCTGCACAGTAGCAACTTGGAGCCAGAGTCTGTGCAGTAGTGAGCGAGAAGTGGAGCAAGGTTATCAAGGTCCCGCCCACACTCCCTAATCAACAACTTTTTGTGAAATAATCAGTTATGGAAATGTAGAAATTAATGTTAAACTCCAATCTCCGCTTGAAGTTTCCGGAAAAAAAAAGTCTGTTGATGCCTCAGTGACTACTTCGCTCAGAGAAGCTACCAATCTCAGCTGTCAATCATAACATCACACCCCCGTTTATATGTCATCAAATAACTAACTAAAACTAAACTTATTTAAAGAATGAACACTTTATCTAACATCAGCGTGATACAAACTGCTTAAAATGACAGAATCTATCTTTGGAAAAAAATGTATTTGAAGTGTAATTTGATTGTTTAGTTTGTCTATGTCCCATTAGATTTCATGGAGAGGGCAGGGTTTACCACCTATACTGTATCCACTCACCTGGGGGAGATCGAGACGCTTTGGTTTCACTTTTCAGGACTCGTGTGGCACGCTTGGTGCGGACGTCCATGGATCTACCTGATGACAAAAATGATGTCACACGGACAGGAATTATGTGCTGGACCGCCGTGGAACGCGTATGTCTAAAGTATAATTTGGGCTTTATGGTGCTTTTGTGTCCTATATGTCCTACAGTTTTGGAACAACATGAGTAATAGCACAAATAATGACAGAATTAAAATGTTTGGTTGAACTATACCTTTAAAAAAATCATTTTAGATTTTACCTCAAAAAGGCACATGGACATGCATGGCCACCTCTCAGTCCACCGTGGCAGAAACGGGATAAGTTGCTGATTAGATCAGAGAGTTACTCACTCCAGAATGAGTCATTCAGACCACATGGTAAGAATGCCAACACGTCACATGCCTTTCACTCTCCACTGCCCCTAATCAAGAGCCCTGTTCAGCAGATGGGTGGAGGCAGGGGGCTTCCCACGAATAGAGAAGGGGAATCGCTTAAATGAGATAAGCAACAGCATGAAGGCCCTCTGAATCACTCTCTAATGAGGCAGAATTGAGTCCTGTGGACTTAAGGCGAAAACAGCTTGAGTAAGACTGAACAGAGATGTTTTTCCAAGACTGTTCTAAATGAATTGAGGTGGAAATACAAAAGGTGAATTAACTTAAATTAAATCTTTAGTTTCAAATATAACAGCTATAGTTTATTCCAGAAAGGTGTGTTTTTCAAAAAATACAACATCACTCAGAATGATAATTAAATAATGATTATTTACAATATACCAAACAAACCCAGTCAAGCATGATCAGGTCTCGGACGCAAGAACTTATTATAGGCTACTGCACCACAGCTCACAAAATAAATGTTGACATAGGATATTGTTTTGTATAAAACGTTCCAAAAATTGTCCATTACAACATATAAACAACAATGTTGCTGTAGGGGGAAAAAATCTGACCACAGGACGATGCAACTGACCAATTAAAATCAAGTATTTGTAAAGAGCCACATTTAAGTGATGAATTTAGATATTAAGACTAAAAGAGTTGGTTTATTTTATTTGATGGTTGCATTTACTCTTGTTTTTTTTTTTTGTTTTTTTATCATGCCTTCCACCAGCTGTATTGGCAAATCTATAATAAGGATGTTTTTATATAATGTATTCAGTATCACTCTGCCAACTACAAAACGAACTAGACATGATTGTGATAGCTTTATTTCCTCATTTATCTTAGCCGCAGAGACATAGGCCTATTTACAGAAAATGCAGACACTATTGCAAATTGCAAAGAAATGCAACCATAAAGAATAAATCAACTAAGAAGTGATTCCTCAAAACACATTTATTGCTCCATCTAGACTTGTATTTAGCAGTCAAGAGGGTTTCTACTCATTTATATGTATGGCTGGTATTTAAAATATCAGCTTTCTTATTCTTCAAATCCATACACATCTTTACTGTAAATCTGAATGAGCTGATTTGATTTACTTGAAGATTATTTTTGTCGTGCGCTTCCCAAGAGCACTTCAAGCATAGAGCTTCTGAGAGCAAGCCTGGGGCAAAAAAAAGCACTAGGAGATTTTTTTGGAGGGTCGAAATCTGTGAAGCACACTGTTATTTCCCATATTATAAGACTTCAGCAATCACAGCAGCACAGAGAACAAACTAAGATATAATCACAACCTCTTGATAATATATGGAAAGAATCACAGACTATTTTTGTTGTCTTCACAATCACAGTGCAATGCATCTGCATCTGCATTTATGACAAACGTGCCACAAGTATTTTCCAAAGCATGCTTAATTAACCACCTGTGCAGGATATTGACAAAAATAATACATTATAAAGAACTCTTAGTTATCTGGCATAAATATTAATCATCGCCTTTAAACATATGGTACCTTTCATTGCATTCCGTTGTAATTATGATGCAGATTATTTTTCATTAGGCATCACTCCCATCACAGATGGAACAAGCACATATTTTGAGCATTATGATACTAACAGTACTTTATATCACCAAAAATAACTCAGGGAAAAGGATTTGCCGTCTTTGCAAATGGAATTACACAGCATTAAAGCTAAAAACTGCTTATAAAACATCTTATGGAAGTTTAGTTTCAGCCATATTTTAGGCCTGGAGGTTTTTTGTACAATGTTTAAATCCACTTTTTTACGTTGTTCGGCCCAGGGTATTTCAAGCGTATACTGCAAGAGACCATGGTTGAGGCAGCTTTTTTCTGTGGTTTTATGGCTATAGTAAATGCTGGCTGCTATGAATTCAGAGTCACAGTGTGATACCTACTTTCCTGCTTGAGGTCTTAGCCAATGTTCCTAGAGCACAGTCCTCTGCCTGCATGACTGACCTCTACATGACCCCAGTTCATTTCTATGCATGTTTTCTCCCGTATTGTTTACAGTTTTTCTCAGTCGCATTTGGTACATTTCTCAGATCACAACTGAAATTCTAAAAACTACTTGTTCAACCTCCACATATTCAAATCACTTGTGCATATCATTGTTTTGAACAAATTGCAAATGCTTTTGAGGTCATGCAGGCGGGTGCCGTGCGAGAGATCGGCGCGGCTAGAATGCGGCCTACTCGGTTGTGCGTGCGGGTGCCGCGCGGTAGATCGCGATTCATAATGATTATAAAGTTACTGCACCCAAAGTTGTCTTTAAACATAGTTAAGTGGCAGTTGATCTTTAATGTGACTGCTTCATTACATTCAGTCATTGTGGGTGACTATTATGATGCTAGTGAGAGAGTTTGTAGTCATTGGGTTAAATGGCCTAATGTTGTTTAAAGAACAGAGTTTACAATCACATACAGTTAAATATAGGTACTTTAAGTGCTCGTATACAGTCTGTGTAAATTGAGAATTAGTATCTGATTACTGAAATATTAATATCAGTCAGTTAGTGAAATACAAATGTTCTTATTTTCTAACATGCTGTATATCTGATTAATGTATATCAGAGTAATGAGTGTATATCTGAGTTTATTGAACAGAGTTTCACTTTTGCCAAATAATAAGTCATACTGCCAGCCATATCAACATACTGTTAACCTGAATTGTTGTCTTTGTTGATTCTGCAGATACAGTGTGACAGAAATAAAAACTATATGTGCCACCAGAAAACACTGCCTCTTCTGTGTGCAACACTTTGGTACAGTCATTCAATTGATTATGTGTAATTGTCTCATTTTTCCTCCTCCTTGTCATGTTTATCAAAATGTATTATACTGCTTCTCATTGAATAGTCTTACCCCTCAAAACATATTGGCGTTAGTTCTCTAAAATAGCTCAGAGATGCATCTTATGAACCTTCATTTGGCAAACATATATAGACAGACGACAGCACAATGTTACAATTTCTTATAATGGAAGAACAACAAAGGAAACAAACAGGAAGAAGAAAAGGAGTAAGAATGCGTGGTGGAAGGGTGCAGAGGCAAAACAGTGGAAGAGAAGAGGCCAAGATTGTAGACATGTTTCGGATGAAGTAAGGGCCATTATTGTGGATCATGTTCTCAACCATGATCTTATGGCTGAGACGGGTCAAAAGGTAGGTACAGCTGAATGTTGGGAGAACAACCATTTTGTAGACCAGAAGAGGCATGTAATCAGACAATGTTCACTATACTACTGTACACTTACCGTAATGCTATATTACAGTAGTCCACTTGCATTTTACATTATACAGTAAATATACTTTATAGAGACATAATGTAACACACATACACACTCATGTACATATACACAGTAGGCCTCTGTGTGTCTATACGTAGAGAAATTTCTTTATATCACAATGAGATTGTACTGTAATTTGTTGACAGAACAACAGTAAAAGTGTAACTGTGAATCCTCTCTTTATCCCAAGTAGCCTAATGGGTAAATTTGTACTGCTGAAATTTAAAATGTATATACGGTATGCCAGATAAAGTGCAGTCTTGTGAATTTTCAATCATTGTCATCAAAATCATAGTGGAATCTAAAAATACTGACAGTGTACACCATTATATTGACAACATGACTAAGCATTTTGACTATCTTGTTTGTGAACAATGACACAAGGACTTGTCATTCTGATGGCACTGATATGTTGATATATTGACATAAATACATTTACATTTACATTTATGCATTTAGCAGACGCTTTTATCCAAAGCGACTTACAACTTGGGGAAACATGAAGCGATTGGTCATGAAGAGTCGAGAAGCACAATAAATACTTTTGAGATATGAACTAAGGATTTTGAGCAAGTTCCAGACTTTTGCAGATAATCCATTGTGTGGTGCTGTTTGTAAGGATTGTTTTGAAAAATGCAATGACTGGTTTGCAAAACTTAAGGATGTTTCAAGAAATGTACCAAAGCGACTGAGAAAAACTTAAGTAAACTAGATTGGTTCCGAAGCTGGTGATCACTAAGCAGATGAATTTAGACAGGCAGGCAGACAGACAGGAGAATCACCAAGGATAATTCACATCTCAAGGATCAATAGACAAAATAAGATAGATAGATAGACAGACAGACAGACATATTTCTTACAACATATAGAGTAATCAGTGTATAAAGCAACAGATAAACCTACTGATGCAACAGACATTGAGAGATACTCAGGGACATCATGTAAATAGAGTGATAACAACGTACAATTTATGTGGAGAATCATCAAGGATGATTCACATCTCAAGGATCAATTTTATCGGCATAAAACATCACATCTGAATGACATTTTTCTGCCATATCTTGGGGAATTAGGCATGTTGTTAACAGATCTCCTAGGCCCTCGTCAAAGAAATGGCCTACACATAATGAGATCCCTTAAGTGCTGCATACACATTTAAAAGGGTCTAGAGGGTGTTGGAAGCACCAGAAGATACAACAATGATACATGTCTTGCTGTAGATATCTATGACCTAATTTATACATAGACACAGTACTTCCAATTAAACATAATCATCCCACAGTCAAATTGTTCTGGGCACCATTTTTTGCTGCCAAACAACAAAACCATAAACAAACCCCAGAGGTGCTGATGTTAGACTGAATGCACAACCAAGGCAGCCTTTTGTTTAACCAGACACAAGTTAAGCATTCATTTTTGTGGAACACGAGAATGTGTGACAAACAAACCCAGAATACAAAGAACCATATTCAACAGCATTTAATCGTTAACTTTGCTAGTCTCTAAGCATGTCACTACGCTGACACTTTAACACACACAAACTGCTTCCCCTCCAGAGAGAACAGCACAGACGCTCTCTGATCTGAGAACAGGGGATCAACGCGTTTGTCAAGGGTTGTGGAAGAATAAACAACAGGAGCAAACTGGTTTTGAACGATGAAGGTGCGGGGGTTGGGGGGTGGTTCGTTGGTAGGGGGGGGGGGGGGGGTGCTTTTAAATTGTCAGAGGAAATGGAATGTGCCGATCTGCCCGTATTTCCTCCTGCATGTTCAGCTGACAACAAAATATCATCCTAGTATGGGAAAAGTCATTGTGTTCATCATTTTAAACACACAGATAAAAGTATGGGTAAACATGAACCATTTTGCCTTTTTGGAGATAAGGAACTGTTGAATCCTGAGGTGGAGTTTGAATTGGCCATTCACCACAAAGTTGAATTTGAATTGGAATGACAGGATAAGTAATTCAAAGAAATTTAACACGATAATCCATTCTGGGAAATGGATTATTTCCCACCCTGGTCCAGAATTTCCACCTGGATGGACCAAATGTCCTCTTTATTGGACTTCAGAGTAGCGCCGGAAGAGGCAATTTAATGGCCCACCAGCAGGGCTTCTTGGAAAAGTTAATCAATTAAAAATTATGAAATTTACTTCCCTAACATCCTGTTTGCCTCAATTTAAATTCCATTGCAGTTCAAGAATTTAACTGAACTTTTAAAGGCACTCTCAATTCAATTCTCAATGGCGCACAACCCTGCTAGATTTATGGAAGAAGAGGCTGTTTCACAATCCACCTCAACTAGAACTTGCATGTCAGCATGTTAAAAAGTCCAGACAGGTGTCTGAGAAAAACTTAGTATAGAGATTGATGGTAAACGAATGCATTGACCAACAACTGGCAATATAATTATTGCTGAAAAGCCAAATAGAAAACACCAATTACCAGTTCCTGTCTGTGCTTAGTCAAGTTGTTCACTCTTCAACATCCAAAAAGCCACAGCTCAGCTGGATTGCTTAAAATGCCATCTTGCTGTTTTTCCTCAGACACTTTCCATTTGGCAGATGACATGAAAATGTATTTAATCATCGAACTCACCTAAACCCAAAGCTTATAATTTAACAGCCTCTCTTAGTCTGCCATTCTTTCTCAGAAGAAAACGTCCATCCTCGCACCACCTCAGCCTTTGCATTAGCCCTTCTGTCTGACAGCTAGTTATTAGCTCATTCTATCCGAATGACCAGTCATTTTGAACTCTTGTTTTTCATTAGTTCCTCACCAGGCTTTCTAATGGGCCTGGTGGCAGATAAGCACACAGCACAGGGTTAGAAGCACAGGAGGACAGGATATGACAATGCGGGCCAGGCCCTATAAAGTTTCAGTGATGTTAAGGAAAATCTCATATGAAATGCCACAGAAGGCATCTGGCCTATAACAGGAAACTGGTCCTGATAATAGTTATTTGTGCAGTGATGGGGTGTGGGGCTGAGAGCGCACTCCTCTCAGATAAAGGCTCAGGGAGCACAGCCTACTAATAGTATCAAAGTGTGGAAAAAAGAGGGGGTGAGTAAGGATTGCAGCGCTGAAAGCAGAGAAGAGGAGAATGAACTGTCAGTGAGCTGCTCCATCAATAGGACAGTGTTGTGGGAGTTCTACAAAAGGGCCATAAGGGAAATGTGTGAAAGAATTGTCAATACCCTCTCTCCACCCGATGAGGACACACAATCTATAATGCCATCTCAGAAGCACAACTCTTTCTTGCGGGTCTAAAAAAAGTATCCGTGGTGTCCCGTGAGAGTGAGGATTAAATTGTCATTTTGGCATGGAAGCTGAACTTGCTGTACGGTCTAAAGCAGGGTCAAGGCCTTTAAAGCAGACATGGTTTGGAACCTACTGCTCTCAGAACCCGCGACTCACTCTGACTGAAAGAGACTGGAAGTGTTATTGTTGTGTGTGTGTGTGTGACAGCAGATTTAAAAGCAGGAGATATTTTTAGGTCAAGCCAGATAAATCAGATCCACCTCATCCTTTCGAGATAGTAACACCATTCCTCGTAGAATCATAATTAATATTTCCTCTTGAGAGCTTTAGTGAAACCACTTGAAGTAGGCCTATAAAAAATACCTGTGATAGTCACTGAGCTGAGGACACGATGATGAAAGAGTGCTTTTTGAACATGCAAGAGAATATAAGGGCTTTTGGCAGGAAGGGATGTATTGTTTGGAATTCCCTATCCTCTGCAGCCATATTGAAACTAATTGTCTCTCTTTGAATTGCAATAGTGGGATCCAAAAGTCTAGAATCATTGGCAAAACATTAATTTTCCTAATTTAATACACTGTAAAATAATTCACAGAGTCTTACAAGAAAGTCTTTCAAAATTTCAAGTTTAATTCAGTGTTATTTGCCTTTTCTTTATTCAAATTATTTGTGAAATTTGTTTTAAAGTAAATCCTACATAATTTTTTTCAGTGTAAATTTTTTTATTACAATTTGAGTAAAAAAATAAAAATAGGAAAAAAAATGGTAGTTTGATACAAAGCAGTGTTCTTTTAAATTCCTTGGTGCACCCATAATGATCCTGTGTCAGGGCAGGGGTCCTTCGCACAGAACGCATTCTGCGTAAAAATTTTTGGGAATAAAAAATCATCAAGGTATAGCAACTAAAAAGTTGAAGGGATAGTTCACCCAAAAATGAAAATTACCCAATTAAATGAAGATTTACTCACCCTCAAGCCATCCTAGGTGTATATGACATCCTTCTTTTAGACAAATACAATCGGAGTTATATTAATAAATATCCTGGCTAATCCAAGCTTTATAATGACAGTGAATGGGAGCCCACAATTTGTGCATCCATTCATAAAAAAGTGCATCCATTAAAAGTATCCACACGGCTCCAGGAGATAATAAAGGCCTTTCGCGAACCGATGGGTTTGTGTAAGAAAAATATCCGGTAATGCTTTAGATTACGGCCCGGAAAGTACTGCGTAAGTAAAGAGAATTTACAACATAACCTTCGGTAATTATAGTGTAACTATAAAGTAAGTATGCAACAATATGTAATAACTATTAGGAAAATTAACACATTATTTTTACTGTAAGTATTTTTTAATTAAGGGGTAATTATCTGTGTAGTTACAGGGTAAGTATGAATCTGCGGGCTGTAAATTAAAGTGGTTCTTGTTCCCCTCTTGTTTTGTGTAGTTACAGGGTAAGTATGAATCTGCGGGCTGTAAATTAAAGTGGTGTTTGTTCCCTTCTTGTTTCGTGTAGTTACAGGGTAAGAACAATAAACAACACATACAAAATCTGATATCACTGATATCACAAACAGATTTGACACTTATTCATTTTTTTAAATAAACTTTTCATTTCAAATAATAACATCCGGACAGAAAGAGGCACGTTTTGTCCCTTTTTTGTTTCTCTTGCTTGTCTTCCTCTTCATGTTCCTCTTCTTCTTTATCGTTATTTCCATTGATGGATCTTAAGAGGAATCCCAGGTCTTTTGATATTTTGTATTATTATTTATTAAAATAAAAGGTACACCAAGAAATGCTCTCATAATTTACTAATCTTTTCGCAGCCGATCAGCTGTTACCAGCGCGTGCATGAGTAAAGAAGCTTCAAGCTTTCATGGCGTTCTCACGCAAGTTTCATCTGAAACACACACGAGAACTGGTGTCTCTGTCTTCTAGTCTTGTTTGTTTCTCATTGCTATTAACATATATTATGTTATTGTTTGTATACTGTTGTGAGCATTAAAAAAATAAAAACCGACAGCATTCAAAATCCGCATGACCATTCTCGGCGCGCTCACGTCACGCTTCAAGTTACGTCAAGCGTGTACTCAACCTTCTCATTCACGCAGATGACTGCTGATCGGAAGCGATAGTCTACCGTTTAAAAAAATTAAAATATTGTTATTTTTCTTACAAACACTTATCGTTTCACTTCAGAAGACATTGATTCATCCATTGGGATCGTATGGATTACTGTAGTTATTGCTGTATGTGCTGTTTGATGCTTGAAATTTTAGGAACCCAAATGAGTTTTCATTAGCAGAGATTATTTATTTTTCTGTGTTCATATGAAGAAATAAAGTTGTATGTACATCTCGGATGGCATGAGGGTGAAAGACGAGTAAACGGTGAGGACATTTCTGCGTGCACTGTATTTTCAGTGTAGTAACATAATAGGATAGCTATGACATGGGATTCCTTCTTAAGTTTCATCTGTGGCAAGGACGAAAAAGTAGAGGAACAAGACGAGGATAAAGCCAAGCAAGAGAAACGAATAAGTGTTGTAAATCTGTTTTAAAAAACTTTTTTTTTAAATAAAGGTTTCTGAGTGATATCAGATTGTGTACATGTTTATATTGTACTTACCCTGTAACTACACGAAACAAGAAGGGAACAAACACCACTTTAATTTACAGCCCGCAGATTCATACTTACCCTGTAACTACATGGATAATTACCCCTTAATTAAAAAATACTTACAGTATAAATAATGTGTTAATTTTCCTGATAGTTACCCCTTTATTCCCTCAATATTACATATTGTTCCCTTATACCTGTACGTACTTACTTTATAGTTACACTATAATTACCGAAAATTATGCTGTAAATTCTCTTTACTTACACAGTACTTTCCGGGCCGTAATCTAAAGCGTTACCAAATATCCATATTGAAAACTTTATAAAGTAAAAAAAGAAACGCCTCTCACAGTTCAAAATGCGTATGCTACATCCTAGTCATATGTCAGTTACGGTTTTTTAAGATATTTAGCTAGATATTTTACTTTAAAAAATAAGTATTTTTCAAACACAAACCCACCGACTCGCTTCAGAAGGCCTTTATGAACCTCCTGGAGCTGTGTGGATTACTTTTAATGGATGCACTTTTTAATGGATGGATGCACTTTTTTTGGGCTTCAAATTTTGGGCTGCCATTATAAAGCTTGGATTAGCCAGGACATTTTTTATTGTGATTGTCTTCGTCTGAAAGAAGAATGTCATATAGGGGAGAGTGGGGCACAACCTAACGCGGAGTTAGTTGTAACACGCATGGTTTAAAAGTTTCCACACATGCCCGGATGACGAAACTTAGTGTATTTACTAGTTGCCATATCAACATTATTTCGAGAAAAAATTGTGACAAATTTAAAAAATCTTTGGAAGATATCACTGAACATTTATTTAACCATAGCAAAAGTAAATTTCTTATTTAAGTTTATTTGTCATCTCTGTATTTTGTGTTTATTTAAAATCAGACAAATCTGATATTATTTTAATCATTTATCTGTTATTTAACATTTGAGATAGTTCTTTAATGCTGATCTAACCAGCAGAAGACACAAGCCGCAGTTTAAATCCCAGTTGAGCAGGTGGGGTGTGTTGTAACATACGTTACAATGAGCTCCTTTTTTTTTTTTTTAAGAATTCTTTTGAGAAACCATGAGAAAAGGGTGAATAATGACTGAGAGTCCAGACTGAGCTCATGAAATGGCATATGTATGATAGCGTGTTTATCAACACCGTTTCATTCTATCCCCCTACACTGCCTGCCCCTACACACACACACACACACACACACACACACACACACACACACACTGCCCTTGCCCCTAAACCTACCCATCACAAGTGTCACAATCACCAGTGAGAGTGCCCCTGATTACCACCTGAGGGCACTCCACCCCGGACTGTCACTCCATCACAAACTACATTACCCATAATCCTTTGCCCGGACTCATTAGCACTCACTGTTTACACCTGTGTCTCATTACCCCATTACCCCCATGACCTCTTGCCTGTTTGTTGACTAAGAGTATGGATTACCCTTTAATAAAGCTGCATTTGGATCTTCTACCTTCTGTCTCAGAGCAGTACGTTACAGAAGACTTCGCCAATATGGATCCAGCAGTTGAACTATAGTCTGTATGCGCCAAGGTAACCGCACACTTGAAGAACACATTCAGAGGTTCCTGGTCATTGCTAATGATTCTGATTTACCAGACTGTGCTCTCGTAGACTTTTTCTGTTATGGGCTTAATCCTCTTCTCAAGGACAAATTAATTCACAAAGTTCCTCAAAAGTTCTTTCAGTGAATTTCTGGACAATGCACTGTTTTTAAGTGGGTCCTCCTACACTGTTGGGGAAGTAGAGGGGGAAGTTTCCCCTAAACGTTTTTTTTTTTTTTTTTTGGTGGGGAGGGGGCACCGTGCATCAAGCTCCAAAGCCTGCAGAGCTTGGTCCATCACAGTGTTCACCATGTCCAGTGCTGATGATCACTAGTCCCATGTTTTCTGCACCTTCCTGTCCTGTGGTTTCCCCACCTGAACCTGCTCACAAGATAGCAGCCACACCAATGTCTTCATGCAAGATGGTTCCCATGGCAGAACCTCTAGCTACCATGGATGCTATGCCAGAGTCTCCAGTTGCCTTGGACATCAAGGCAGAGTTCCGGATTGTCATGAACGCTGAACATGAAACCAGTAAGGTGGTCCCAATGCAAGTGAGACTGGCTTCCAGCTTGGAGGACACACCGCTGACGTCGTGCGTGCAAGCGGCATCCCTAGATCCGCGCCATCTAGCCCACAGGCCTCGGTGCTCTCAAGCCTTCCTGTGCCCTTGCGATCCATCTCAGAGGTTGCTCTCTTGTCCTCTGTTCTCCATGTCACAGCAATGGCCATTTTGTGTGTTTGGGCCGCACACTGTTCTCCAGCCCCTGACCAGCGTCCAGAGACGGCTCCAGCCATGACCAGCGTCCAGAGACGGCTCCAGCCACTGACCAGCGTCCAGAGACGGCACCAGCCACTGACCAGCGTCCAGAGACGGCACCAGCCACTGACCAGCGTCCAGAGACGGCACCAGTCACTGACCAGCGTCCAGAGAAGGCACCAGCCACTGAGCAGCGTCCAGAGACGGCACCAGCCACTGAGCAGCGTCCAGAGACGGCACCAGCCACTGAGCAGCGTCCAGAGACGGCACCAGCCACTGAGCAGCGTCCAGAGACGGCACCAGCCACTGAGCAGCGTCCAGAGACGGCACCAGCCACTGAGCAGCGTCCAGAGACGGCACCAGCCACTGACCAGCGTCCAGAGACGGCACCAGCCACTGACCAGCGTCCAGAGACGGCACCAGCCACTGACCAGCGTCCAGAGACGGCACCAGCCACTGACCAGCGTCCAGTGAGGGCTCTGTCTCCTGTCACGAGCCCATAGAGGACCCCGTCTCCTGTCACGAGCCCATAGAGGACCCCGTCTCCTGTCACGAGTCCAAAGAGAACCCCATCTCCTGTCACGAGTCCAGAGAGGACTTCAACCGGGCCACCTGCTCAGCCTGCTCTGTCGTGGGGGTCTCCAAGACCATCTGCGCTGCTATGGTGGTCGTCTGCTCCGCCGTGGGGGTCTCCAAGACCATCTGCACTGCTGTGGTAGTCGTCTGTTCCGCCCTGGCTGCCCAGCCTGCTCCGCCCTGGCTGCCTGCGCCACCCTGGTCCTCTGTCTGGCCTGAGCCACCCTGGTCCTCTGTCCGGCCTGCGCCACCCTGGTCCTCTGTCCAGCCTGCTCCTTTATGGCCTTCTACTCTGTCTCAGTCTCCAGGCCCTCTTCCTCTACACGGGCCTGGCCCTCCATTCCGCCCCCAGGTCAGCCTCCGCTCCACCTCCCTCCTAGACAATTTTAGGAGCGTCTGGAAGCCGCTCCTTTGAGGGGGGGCTATGTCACAATCCCCAGTGAGAGTGCCCCTGATTACCACCTGAGGGCACTCCACCCCGGGCTGTCACTCCATCACAAACTACATTACCCATAATCCTTTAAAGCCTGGACTCATCATCACTCATTGTTTGCACCTGTGTCTCATCACCTCATTACCCCATTACCCCAGCCTATATAAACCATGTTCACTCTGTCATTCACTGCAAAGTCTTGTTTGTCTATACTGCATTTCTGAGCGTTTCCCTGGTTTCATGTCTCTGGTTTTGGATTTCTTGCCTGTTCCGTGGATTACCCGTTTGCCTGTCTCTCTTGCCTTGTTTGCCTTATTGGACTGATTTCATGTTATGACCTCTTGCCTGTTTGATGACTACGAGTGTGGATTACCCTTTAATAAAGCTGCATTTGGATCTTCTACCTTCTGTCCCAGAGCAGTATGTTACAACAAGAAACATTCTGCATTCTTACATTTTCAAAAAAAACATTATTTAGTATGTTTATAAATCCATTTACATTCACGCGGAATCGCACGGCGAAGACATACATGCGGAATCACACAATGTAGACATACACGCGGAATCACACGGTGTAGACATACACGCGGAGACGCACAGATAACACGCCATTTGGCTTTAGAAAGTGGCATGTATGTTTACGCAAAGTCATGATGTCATGTTGCAGAGTCAATGTTCAGAAATTATCCATTATTATTATGTTTTTAAGTATGCTGTTTAATTTAGCGATGTGTTTGTTGTCAAACTAAATTTTTTAAAAATATTTTTAATGATTAAAAAATGCCATTATTTTATTTAAACAAGTTAATAATTGTATTTTATTGACAAAATATTTTAGTTTGTCATGGATATTTTTTTGATTATATCAGATAACATTTTAAGCTGTGATTTGGTCATGTTACAATGTGCCCCTCACGTGTTACAATGTACCCCACCTATGGGGCATGTTGTCACATTTCCCTTTCATTATTTCGGGGTAAATCATGAAAAAGTATACACCGTATTAATGAAACAAACCCACATAATTGTACTGAGAAAAAATAAATACTCTGAACCCCAAGTGGATTTACACAAACTGAGACCGTCAAAAACCGTTAGGTTGTGCCCCGCTCTCCCCTACACCTAGTATCGCTTGAGGGTGACTAAATCATGGCGTAATTTTCATTTTTGGGTGAACTATCCATTTAAGAGCGCCTTGTCATGTGCGAGACGCTGCAACAGACACGAGCGCAACTTAGTTTGAAAATAAAATAAATAGCCTACTCATAAGAGTCGTTTATTTGTGAATCGGGCCACACTTGGCAGCAAAGAAAACTATACAGGAGACATTTCTTGACATTATTTCACGTTACACTGTTATTGCTTTACATTCAATACGGACAGCTTACATTCACAGCCCCGGTGAAACATGACTTCTTTAGGCCTTGAAAATGAATGTGCAGGAAAAACTGGTAGGCCTTTGTTTGTTTGTTTTTTGTTTTGTAATGACAGCAGGAATACGGTCCATCTGTACAGTCATATGATCAATGTCACAAATTTTCTTATTTGATGAGTGAACAAGAAATAATATAAAATTCTGAATATTTCGATTTTCTAGTGTTCTCTAGACTAGGATGTGATTTCCGGTGTGAGTATGCTGCGCGCGTTTGGCATGCCACTTCACACCAAGGCTGTTTGTCTGTTTTGGTCTTGTCTTTTTGTTTAAAATGCATGTTTTATACATTAACAAAATGGACTTCAACTGCGATTAGGTTTCTGTGATTCCTTCCGGTGTTGTGTTCTGCTCTGCCGCTTGCTGTGGTGCTTCATCCGGCCTACCTGTATCCATCGGCCTGCATACTCAACGGTGTGGTTGCTGCGGACAAAGTATCTGTGACTTTGACGGGAGGATTTTATGGTGTGGTGGCTGTCATCATCGAATGTTCCGTGGGGTCCTGTAGTTTGCTTTCATTCGGGTTGCGTGGCATTCGATATGCATTTCTACGTGGGTTGATCGCTGTATTCACTTCCTAAGGACAACTCTACATCTCTCTAAGATTCAGTTTTTATCTGTGGTGTTTGATGTGTATAGCCTATGTATTGTTTCCTGCATTTGTCCTGTTTTTTATATTTTTGTTTATTAATTGTAAAGCGCTTTGAGATTGGAAAAGCGCTATGTAAATAAAATGTATTATTTTATTGTAATCTTTTTTGTTTTAAGTTTTTTGTATTTCAAAGTTTAACTAAAAAACGAAATCCCAAATTATCAATAATAATAGTCTCTAGCTTTTGGACCCCGCACTGTATATATTACAATGTTTGCGATTTTTCTATGGAATAATAACAACAAAAGAAGCTCTTTTAGGTATAGAAACTCTATACCTGCTAGAGCAGAAGATAGATTTAAGCTTGTTTATCTGGATTCATGCAAAAGGGGTTCACACACACCAACTGCTAAACTTATAATATTATAGAGGGAATGATTAGTTATCTTGGCAGCGTTTTATATGAAGCCCATAAAATACTGCTTTCTCAAAGCCTAAGCCTTCAGTTGGATATATTGAATGCAAGACTGCCACATGGTCATTGTTACCAAAAGCCATTTTTCTCCTGGTTTCTATTCCTCTGCTCCTCTCATCCCTCTTTCCTCCTCTCCTTTGTTTGTGCTTGACTTGTTTTCCCTGGTGTTCTTATATGATTACAGTGTGCTCGCTGTAAATACAGTCCATCTCTATATTTCGAAGAAAAATGCAGAAACCCTGTGGATATTGTGTGCTGTCCTTTTATTTCCCTCACATCCTTCTCTTCCATTTCTCTTCTGTCACTCTCTTGTACATGCATCGCAAGTATTCACACACTTGACACCTAGGTAAGTCTCCTGACGTACGCCATGTAAGTGTGCATGCATGTATGTGTGTGTGTATGCGCCAAAGCATCAGGATTCTTTCAGGATCCTCTGCATCTGCCTTTCAAATAGATTATCTTTCTCTTTCTCGCCATCACACACAAGTATAGAGCATCTATACATATTAAACACGCACGCAGACTACATAACCACAGATGGGTGTATTACTGAGACACAAGGGCTATTCATTTCATAGGTGGATAATTGGATCTGTCTTTTCAGAATAATTATAATCTAAATCATTCCAACTTCAAGCCTGCCACTGGAGTGCCTTGTTTGTGTGCGAATGTGTGGGGCATATGGCATATTATGGTAGTCAGAATGGCTTGTGTGTCAATACTGTGTATGTGCGTGTGCACAAGGGCTGAAATTTCATTTCAGCAAACCCTTGATTATGAATGGCTGCAAGATGCCGCAAGGAATTACTCAGTCACTTGACTGTCCGAGTCTCATGACAGCTAGTGTGTGTGTTATATATGTCTCGGTGTGTGATGGAGTAGGATTCAGAGGTTCACACCAGATCTGACAGGAAAACAGCATCTGTTCTATTATATAGATATTAAGCTCAGTCAATAGCACGTGTGGTATAATGCTGGTTACCATAAAACATATTTTCGACTTGTCCCTCCTTTTATTTAAAAATAGCCAAAAAATCTGGGTTACAGTGAGGCACTTACAATACAAGTGAATGGGGTCAATTTGTGAATGGCTAACACAATAGGATTCCATTTGTTAACATTCAACATTAGTTAACATGAATGATCTTAGTCAGTTAGCTTATTAACATAATGAGGCCTTAAAGATTTACCTGTAAATTCACAAAAAATGTTACTAACCTTTTCTGTGTGATAACTAATTTTGCAAATATGTTGCTGTGGAAATAAGTCTTAAAAAACTGAAGTTTTAACTAAAGATTTAATGTGCTTTTATAAAATTATAAGCTTCATTATTTTTAATTTTCACAAAACAAAAAACAAAAAACCTTACTTGTGCCTAATTTGTGCTCATCTCTTTTTTTAAATGAGGGAACAAACAATCAAAATAGTTTTTGTGGTCATCAACTTTATGCCAACATTACGCACTGAACCCCAAATATTGCTTTAATAAAGTGTTCTCCAAGCATACATAAGCTGTAACTTGTTTTGACAGCACTAACCAACCGTTCAGAAACCAAATGTCCTTATAATGAATCTTCTAGCTCTATTTCAAGCCTATTGTTATGTTTGACAAATCTGCCCAAACCGTTGGGTCTTGAAGGCTGTGAACAACACAAACATCTGTAATATAAGCCTCAGAGCAAAGGTTTAAGTTTTTCATGAGGGCTCTGAACCAATCGCCATCAGGAGGGCAGGTTTTGTTGGTCGGGGCGGAGTTTTCTAGACTATTTAAAGTGCGGCGGTGCAAAGTGTTAGAGAAGCCAGTGTACCTTGGAGGACACGTAAGGGGGAGGTAACGCGTTGTTCTGGAGACCTTGCGGGACACACAGCACAAGCACCGATGGAGAGAAAGGACCATTAGCCATAGTCCTGGGGAAATACGGAGGTATGCGGCCGTTCGAGGTGTTGTGTTGTGAACTTATTAACATGCGCCTCGTGAGCAGTTCAACATTGACTCGCCCTTTTCCTCTTTGTACCGCGCTCTGCGCGACTGGCTTGTTTACGCACCCAGGTGCGCGTGGTTTATTGTGTTGTGAGGTGACTACTATGAATCTGTACCTAGACAGCATTTCGGACGCGTCAGAATAATTCTAGTACGCCTGCCTCACCAGTATGACACTCACATAACCCTTTTGTATTTCAGAAGCAGTATTCCATGTCTCTCCTCTGCCCTGTTATTGATGGGAAACCAACTGGACCGGATCACCCACCTGAACTACAGCGAGCTACCCACCGGGGATCCATCGGGCATCGAGAAGGACGAGTTGCGTGTTGGTGTGGCGTATTTCTTTTCCGATGAGGAGGAAGAGCTGGACGATCGATCGCAGTCGGACAGCTTTAAAGACAACAACAGCCCGAGCAAAGACGGTCCGATTGCGCTTAACGAGATCGAGTACTCGGCGTTCTGCTGCCAGGAATGTATATACTCCAAACTACGAGAGAACGAGGACCTGAATGTTTATTCTGTGAAAACTTTATTGACCATGTGCAAACCCGGGGATCTACTGGAGTTAGTGGCCAACGCACAACCCCCGCACTGGGCGATCTTTGAAGGGGAGGACCAGGTTATTCACCTCTACAAGGGGGAGATCCGCAAGGACAGCTTGTTTGAGATCAGCTGCGGTCGACAGGGCAGGATAGTGAACAATCGGTACCGCTACCGGCCGCTGCCCGCTGATTTGGTGATGCAGAACGCGAGCGGGCACGTGGGGCTCAGCAGCGGCGAGATTTGCTGGACGAACTCGGAAAGTTTCGCAGCCTGGTGCCGTTTCGGCAAGCGGGAGTTTAAAGCGGGCGGGGAGGCGCACTCGGTCGAGCAGCGCTACTTTCTGAAGGTGCACCTGTCCGAGAGCACCGCGCACACGCTCATGTTCCGCAGCCTGGAGGAGATGATACGCGAGAGACGGCGCGTGGACGCCAGTGGCATTATGAAGGAGCTGTCGCTGGTGACCGGGAAGGAATGAGCGATTGGGACTCTCTGCATGCCTTGAGCAAGGGCTGCTTAACTTACCTTTATTTCAGGACTTTGGGAGGTTTTGCGTGTTTGTGTGAACATGTTTTTGGCAAAGACAACGCCCCATTTGGTTGTGCTGTGAGAACCGATGGCCCCACTAAAGTCACCCTGTACCTTTAAAAAGGAAAAAGATAAAACATAAGGTGAGCCCCCATCACAGTTCGCTCATGACAGTCCCTTCGAATTCGCACCCAAGCTCTGCTGCGGCAGATGGTGACCACGATGCGTTCATGTCTGTGGCAAGCTGGTCTGACATTTATTCCTTAAGACTAGACGAATTGTTTTTGTTACTGATATTCATTATTCAATAGTAACTATTCAAATAGTTTCTAGTATATTTTCCCGTTGTCCTAGCAGCATTTGAATAGATACTAGTAGGCCTAGTGTGTATTCCAATTGTTACTAGTAACATTTTTAATCGTAGCCTACTAGCAAGACTTTTGTCTGAACGATAAAGTAGCCGTTCTGTCATTAGCCTACATTTGACAAGTGGAAAGCAAGAGTTACTAGTGAGATGAGCAATGCTACTTGTAACCAATAACAATAGCTACTAGTATCTAAACTTGGCTAAACATGGGCACTGTAACCCAATGAATTGTTACTGGAAGAAGGCTAAATTGTTCACATCTGATCCACCTAGAATTCAATGGCAGCAATTTGCAATATGTATCATGGTATAGTTACTAGTCATTATTAGAATCGTGACTTGTAGCAAAGTACTATTTAAACGAATGATTGGGCTAGTGAAATTGAAAAAATGGCTAGCCACTATTGGACTACTTGGGCTACTACTAGTTAAAAACATGTAATTGTAACCTTAAAACAAATGTTTTAAAGGAATACATGCAAAACAGCTTGCCACAATAGTCTTATTTGACTGAAGAGCTTTAATATTAAACATTGTTACCAACAAACGCAGCGAACATTCTTGTTTTTGGAGTCCATATTTTTGTATTTCAGTTAGTACGTTTAAAGAAAACTGTTTTTATTTAAATAAACGTAGATTGCCCTATGAAAATTGCTTTGGTCTCTAGCTCCTTTTCATACTGTTTTGCCTAGCAAATGCAATAAGAGCACGTGCTGGGCTGAGGCAGCCTAATGCGAGTGCCTAACCAATGCAGTATAATTCACACATGGACCTTCTATATTGTTCACAATATCCACTATTCCCTCGTTTGGTTTTGGTGGATTTATTTCCGTTAGCAGGGCAGTCGTTTGTTATCATTGCTGCATTAGTATGCCTTATGTGCAGCTGTTGATGCATGGAGACTCTTTCCTTTTGTTCCTGGCTTGTTACTGTTGATGATCATTAGCGTGTTTCTAACCTTGACTCTGAGACATTGAGTGAAAAAAGTCCTTTAAAAACCCTGCAGTCACTGACACATTTCATTCTGTTACTTGTCTATGTTACCTTAATTATACATATCAAGTCTATACTGCACTGCTTGTGGTACAGAAACCATACATCCAAATTAACTGCAGTCTCCATTTTTGGCTGCAAGGTTTGCAGTAAGTAATGGGAGAGCTGTGTATAAGTGTGTCTGCACATAGACACTCTCTAACGCCAGTAAATATGGTCATGCTCTGTTTGTTTTCCTATTAGAGGCTGTAGGCTGCAGCTGGGATCATTTATGCTTTATGTTCAGTGGGGCTTGATTGGCCCACAGGTCTGTGTGGCTGGACCCTTTACAAAGCTTGTGCTGGCCAACACTAACAAGTCATTCTGAAAATCAGTTTACCTGAAGTCCATTATTTGCAGGTTTATCTTTATGCTGCAGGTTTCGAGTTTTTGTCAAGCACAATGTAAATGTTTGAGCTGTGCATTTATGGATTTAGACAAATTAATCTAGTTGAAATATTTTCCACATTTACTAGTGTGTTCACTGTTCAACATTTGTATTCATTTCACACACACCCCTTACTGCTTTATTCTCTTTGTGTGTCTATTCCAGTTCAGAATGTTAATCATGAGTCCTCGTCATGCACAACATGTTATGGCAGGTGTGCCAGTTTGAGCCGTTAATATGGAAAGTGGGCGATTTTTACAAATGAATGAAAACAAGTGGGACAGGTTTCTAAAGGCTTGGGAAGGGTTGCTCATCAACTGTCAAATGAGTTCACCGTAGATGTTAGAGATTCACATTCACTGAACGTCTGCAGTGCTTTTTACATCTTATGAAGTGTCCACAATCGAGTTTAACCAGGCATTTAATGTGTTGCACTTTGAGTATTTCAATGCATTATCATTCCTTTTATATGCTTAAACTGGGCTCATTATGTTATTTGCTTGCCACAATAAATAAAGTGCTTTTACCACCCATGGAAAGCAGGCACTGAACAATTATAAAAATAGATTTTTGTGTACATATTCTATTGACTATGGCTAAAGTTATTAATCAAATTACAGAGAAAAACATTATAACCAGGCTTTTATGTATGCTGTAGTCAAGCACACTCATATTTGTGGAATGATGCTGTACAATCATAGTAAAGTATGTCAGATCTTGGTATTCTGAGGCATCTTCCACATCTAAAACTCACACACTCATTTTCTTTGGCCCAGAGTGTGTCATCACCATTGTCTCTAGTTTTGTCTCCACCACATTGTTGTTCACCAATCCCAGCAGCCCCAGTAACCCACTTTTTCACTACTTGACGATTTAAGGGATCCCCTACCTTGACATTACCCCATCCCCCGCCTCATTTCCCCTTTCTCTAGGCCTGACAATCTGTCACCTGTACCGATTCCTGTTTTTTCTAAAGCTGGAAATTTAGGATAGTGGGGCAGCGGGCTATATGTGGAGAATGAGGACAGGAGTGAAGGCGCAATGGGCTGAGGGAGAAGATGTTGCCAACATGAGCTGAACAGAATATCTTTAGCCTGAAACGAAGTCTGCCTTTCAGTGATATGCCATATGTGTGCCGTCCTGTGTGTGTGTGTCTGTCACACTTCGTAACCTGTTACTGGGGAAACCTCAGCCAGTCATTTAGCTTGCGTCTACTGAATATTGTTTTACTTGAAGCCTGGAGAGAGGATGAATGTGTATCCAGCCTCTTTAACAGAGAGCTTGTTGTTTTTGCGTTGATTAAAGAACGAACGATAATGCATTTGCTTCTGCTGAGGGAGAATTATGCATAGCATCTGTGCTCCGCAGAAATCCTGCATCTCTTTTAGACTCGATCGGATATTAATTTAAACCAGCAGGCTAGCTGGTAATCTGGACTCAGGAGGAGTGGAGGAATTTAGGAATTCAGCTTCATTTGTGTTTTTTCTTTGTGTCAATTCACAGCAATTTTAAAGAATTTGTCTTGATTATTTTCGTGCACTAAGAAAAAACGACCATGTTTTTTTTGGGACATATCATAGTCTTTCCTGATAAAATCATATACACTGCAAACTTTTTTTTCCCCAAAGTGGTGAATAAAACGGATTGTCAGTTTTCTACGTTAAAATGTCAGGTATTATTCAATGTGTTACTTGCCATTTTTTTGTAATTATTTGTGAAATTTACTAGCAATTTCTGAGTGAATATAGTTTCTGCACTATTTTTTTTATCAGTGTATCATTATTTCACAATATTCAGGTCCTTATACTGATATTTGTTTCATAGCATGTAATCTACATAATGAGTTGCGGTACTGGACAAAAATGAATGGAAAAGCTAAATGACTGAAACTGATGCTGCGTATTTAGTCTCTAACAGGTTTACAGCAGTTTCAGTAGTGATTTAAAGGGATGGTTCACCCAAAAATAAATTCTGTCATCATTTATTCGCCCTCAAGTTGTTCCAAACCTGTATGAATTTCTTTCTTCTGCTGAACACAAAGTAAGATATTTGGAAGAATGTTTGTTTGTAACCAAGCAGTTCTCGGCAGCCATTGACTACCATAGTATTTTCCCCCTACTATGGTAGTCAATGGCTGCCAAGAACTGCTTGGTTTCAAACATTCTTCCAAATATCTTCCTTTATGTTCAGCAGAACAAAGAAACTCATACAGGTTTGGAACAACTTGAGGGTGACTAAATGATGACAGAATTTTCATTTTTGGGTGAACTATCCCTTTAAATTAATATTGTGACCTATTGAAACAACATAGTTGGCTATATCCAACGCTAACTACCATGTTGTTTTGTACCTTCTTTGAAGTACCTTGAAATACACTTGGAGTGTAATGGTTCAAGATTCTCATGGTTCGGTTTGTGGTTTTGAGGTCACGGTTTTAGTACTGTTTGGTTTGCGGGCAGGAAGGATGAGTGGCAATATTCTTAATGTGCAACTAGAAATATCCACAAGAATACTGTACTATTTGGTAGCAAACACTTGAGCCATTGTCTGAACTTGATTTTTTTTAAATTACTAAAACATTTCAACTTAAAAATGCCTGCATCATTAAGCTACTGTACATCCAGTGATGAACAGTATGGTTAGTGTTTTTTTTTTTTTTTTTTTTTTACCGAGAAATGTTACACTGTTGATCAATGGTTGCAGCCACCACAAACCTTTTGTAAGGTCTCCATATTTCTGCTGCATACGGAAACTAATCATTTGTTAATCTCTATGGCGTAATGATTCTGTACTGCTATAGGTTCATTGAGATGGACTCACTGTAACAAGACGTTCTGAATTGGTCAGAGGCACAGTGTGTAGGGAATCCTTAGAGAGTAGATTAGACCCTACTAGGTCATATCATATTATAGGCTCTTTTTATAATGCCACAGTATAATGCGCCACATTGCAGAATTCAGCAAATTCTGTTTCACGCTTATGAGCTAGAGACCGCTGCTGGCTGTGAACGAGTGCTGTCTGATAAAAATTCAAGCAGAGTTCCAGAAAGCATCTACAATGACTCAACAAAATCAACATATAGTGTGTGAGACGAGCAGCCAGCTAAGACTTGCATTTTAAAATGCAAAAAACATTAGGGTTTTTTTTCATATCGATCATCAAGTCAGAGTGTGTGCAGACCTGTTTCGAATGAATAGAACCAGCGGCTGGACGCTGTTGGAGATGTTGTGCCACCTGTAGAACAATGAGGTAGATTGTTTACGCAACCCCCAACCTCATTATGTTAATGCTTTTGTGTTCTTGTGTGAGTCCCTGCGGACCCCGACAGTCTCCCTTGCTCCCCTCCTTTTTAAGTTTACTTTTCTCCTACTAGGCTCACATCGGCTTATGCTGGGCCACGCCAAAGTTCTTGGTCTGTACCCAATTACTGCAGAAGTGTTTGCTCCTCGTACTGTCTCCCTCTGAACCGTGCTGTGAACATGGGCAGGGGAAAAACAACCTGCCTCATGAAAAATGACAGCTCTCCTTTAAAAAAAAATGAAGCAATCTCTCACCAATTTCTCTAAGGTGTGGATCAGAGGAGGCCCGTTGTGGCTGGGGGAAAAATAAAAGATTTCATTGCTGTTGGGGATGGCGGAGAGAAGGGGTTCATGTGAGACACTGGCACAACTTTTGTTTCAATCGGACTGAATTCATTCCGATTGATGAATCTGAATGTAGTGTTTACATGAACACTAAACAAAGGGATCGGGTTGATGTGCACGTTTATATGTCACAAGCTTTAAATCGGAATCGATTTTTGACATCATTATTCTACGTTGGTTCTTTATTTGTTGTATTTGGCAAACTTAAAATGTATCCATTTCTGCTCAAAATGTGCAGGCAATGAGCATATGGTAAATGGACTGCATTTATAAAGCACTTTCAGCAGACCCGTGGCCATCCAAAGCGCTTTACTTATTGCCTCACATTCACCCTTTCATACACCGATGGCGGTGTCAGCCATGCAAGGCACCATCCAGCTCGTCGGGAGAAGCTGGGGTTAGGTGTCTTGCTCATGGACACCTCGACACTTGGTCAGGTGGAACCGGGGAACCGTTGTGTCGATCTGCTTATATTTATCACACAGTGAAAATGCCCCTCCCCGTGCCCAAAATCAGTCATCTGTGGATAAGAATCCGAAACAAGGACTGGTGGGACGCTGTACTCCTCCACTTCACAGACGCTGAGTGAAAGGAGAATTTTAGAATGACAGGACACAGGAAGAACCGCTCGTTCAGCGTCATACGTCATTACGCCATTACATATCATTGCACATGCGCAGTCCTTTCAGTTTCGGTTTTCTGTCAGATCAAGTGTTTACATGTCCTCTCGATTGGATTAGAAAAGGAATAAACCACCCCTTTCAATCAGATCGAAATTTAATTCAGATCAAGGTCATTTACATGAAGGCTTTTCAATCTGATCAATCTGATTACTAACGGATTATTTGTAAATGTAGCCACTGTCACTCACAAATTAGATCTCTTTAATTTCTTAATTGTTTCTTATGGACAGTCATGAGATTGAACAGAGCAAAGAGATCAGAAGTATTTAATGTATTTAGGGGATGAGTAGCCTAGAAATCTAGACGCACCCTAGCGGCAGAAAATGTATTTTGCCGCGTGTGTAGTCTAGCAACCCTCAGTAGATCTGAGAGCTGGAAAAACCAAACTCTGGTCAGGCCAATCACAGCGTGTGTAGAGTCGGTGGGCGGGCTTAACATAATGACGGCACGTCACGGCAAAGTTGCGGTGGTTCTGCGTGCTACTCGTAAACAAAGAAGCTGACGAACAGCAGTCTTTTGAATCGGCTTTGGCCGTGACTCTGGAAGACTTGGAGTTAAGCTTTTCTTTGAGAGAAGAACAAAGAACAGCACTGAAGTTATTCTTAAGAAAAGAAGATATGTTCGAAGTTTTGCCTACCGGATACGGTGAAAGTGTATCAACTAACGTTAGCTCGGCTTCACCTTCTTTGCTCTGAAAGACAACCGTTTATCCCGTCCCTCGGATTGAGCCCTGCCAATGGTGAGTTTCCAGACCCAACATCTTGATGTGGGTCTGGCTTGTCAGGCTAGGGGATGACCACAGTCAATGTGAACTTAATTTCTCATCTGATTTTTCTAGATTATCTAAATTTTCTGAGCTGTGCTATCCACGTTGATTTTTTATAACTCTACTCTATTGCATTTTATTTTGTTCTCTTTAAATTAGGAGACACGTTACTATTGTTTGTAAATAATTCTAGGAGAAACATCTGGGAACAGAAAAAGGTGATTTTTTTTTTTTTATTTGTTTTAAAGAATATCTTGACTGCTATTTCAATACACAATGATCTTTCAATGTTTACAATTTCAATACAGTAAAAGTGAATGAGGACTGCCAAGAGAGCTGCCAAGATCCAAAATGACAAAAGCTAATGGAAGATCCAAAAAAAAGAAGTCTTCACATGAACCACCTTTATGATCATTTTTATGGTGTTTTTTTTGTCATGATTAAATGGAGAGAAAAAAATCACTTTTTTGTGTTCCAATCAAGATGTCAAGCTAATTTAGGATGATATAAGTAATGATATTTTTCTTGTCTGGATTAGCTATCGCTCCGTTTAAATCTCCTATGAAGCAACAAGGTCTGACTGCTTAAATTCTTCTCTAGAGTGTATCAGTGTTAACTTGCATCTACATATTGAGCATGGCACTGCTACTAATATTATACGGTTTTAATTGGTTTTGTCATTCTCAAAATGTGGGCAAAACAAATCAAGAGGAAACTTAATTTAGCAGTTGGGGCACCAGCAGTCACAGACACGCAGCCATGCCCATAACTTTCCATTCCTCCTCTCATATTTCACCTGCTCTCTCTGAGTTAATGAGAGAGTTAGAGGCACAGGATTAGATGCACTGCTCACTGCTGGACCAAGCACAATTCCATACCTTTGTTTCTTCTCTTCTATCTCAGGGTTTCCCATTTCCCCCCCCCCCCCCAGGATTTGATACATTTCACACACTGGCACATATATGTTCTGCTGTTATTAGCACTGCTGTATTTAAATATGTGGATATTTGCCCCCCTCCCATTTCACGTCCTGTATTTCTCCATGCTTAGGCTCGCTTGCCCTTTCTGCCAAAGCCAATCAACACACGCCACTGCCACAGCTGTGATATAACACATATCTCATACCTGCCATCCAATGCTTGCACAAACACTCATACCGTATATTAGTTTGCCTTTCTCTTGCTCTCATTTTCCCTGTTTTTCTTCTCCTCCTCTTACATGCTCCGCTCAACTTTTCTCTCCTCATTCAGTGTCTCGCTTCATTGTCCTCCTCCTCCTCCTCAGTTAAGCACTGCATTTATTTCTCAGCTTGACCGTTCTTTGACCGAGATAACTTTCCCCCCTACATTTTATCAGTTTCTCCTCCATAACAGCAATCACACCCCCCACAGGTGTCCCCTACCTCTATTTTTCTCTCAGCACTAAATCACCAAAGTCACAGAGACAATGTCATAAGAATGACAGAGCTTAATTGGAGATAGAGAGAGAGAGAGAAAGGAGGGCTTTTTTGCCTCTTAACCTACACTATATATCCACAGATAGACATATGATTGGCCCAGTAATTATTCATTTTGGCTCATTTATTTGTGTATAGCATTGACAAATGACGTTCTGTTAACAGTTCTCACACAACATTCTTGCAAACATAGCACGACAAGTGCAGTCTGATTCTGGCAGAAATGACTTGTATTAGTCAGCTAATTTGAGTGAAAATGAAAGCAACACAACCTGTTTAGTCCAATTCCGGAACGAATGACTCTAATGAGTCAGTTATTTTTAGTGAGTTAAACACACACAGCACAAATATCCGTCCATACATTCTCCAAACCGTTTATCCTCTGTAGGGTCGTTTAATCCAATTCCCGAACAAATAACTCTTGAGTTGACTTTTGCAACCAATGTAGTAGACTGATTCCTGAAATTGCATTGGAATTGTCTTGATTACTGAAATAGTCAAATAATGAGAGAACTGAATTTCTTTTTTTTTCTTTCTTTTTTTTCCTTAAAAAATGTATTTTGTTAAAACGTAAGAATCGTTAATGAATCAGAAATGTTAGGAGGAATTTTACACTTCCCATTCATACTTCATTGTTATTATAAAGGCTGCAAAATTTATTTGGGTACACTTTATGCACATGAAGGGACATCATTAATTGTATACTTTTTTATTTTCCTTTTAAAAAATGTGGTTATTTTTGTTCTAATGTGTTTAATTAACAGCCTCAGTTACTATGGTGGTGTTCTCAATTACCATGGGCTGAATGCCTCCCACTTTGAGCAACAGGTGTGATTCCGTAATACTGGGTCTGGCACTAAGTGTATGGACTGTGGTACGGTTGGTCTTCAAAGGAAGCTGCAGGGAGTCTGATTGCAGAGGTTTGGAATGAATATATTTAGTGATGTAACCAAGAGCCTGGCTTTAAATTATACATGACTAGACTGAAACCTTCACAAGAGAAGACTATAAACAGGCACAAAAACAGAACACAGACTGTATGTATAGCAATATATATACATACATACATATATATATATATATATATATATATATATACATATACATATACATATACATATACATATACACATATACATATACATATACATATATATATATATATATATATACAAACTGTATGTGTACCATATAACAGATATATAACAACTCTCTATCTATCGTTTAACTAATTAAGTACAAGCAGCTGTTTATAAAGGAAAAAAATGGTTTACATAACTGAAACCAACCCTGGTTTCAACAGTGTTCTTGAAAAAAAAGAGTGACTTGTCACATAGTCCAGAGAGAGAGAGTGAAATATTAATGCAGCACAAAATGAATCTAAAATAGAGTCCTCAAACATTCTGTAAGCAATGGACTGTGTGGTAAGACAACAAAGTTAAATCAAAATAAGGCTCTCAGGCCCTCTGCTCTGTAGTCATGGCCTCCTGTATGTTTACCACATTACGCCATATTTCTCTCAAAAGTCTGCTGCTGAATATTATAATAGCTGAATTTCAGGCAGCCTGATGCATCTGTGAACTGAATGCCAAATCAAATGTTGACCATGTGATGAATTATCCAATCACCTGCGGTATACATTGTGGCACCTCACTGGCAGCTGTATCATCATGCTAGGTTTCTCTTAAGATATTTTCTATTAAACTAAAGACATACACACATGGTAATCATAGTTTTAAGATTGCTATGCATCATTTGTCCAACACAGCTGTGAATGATGGCATGTTGTCTTTATCACATCTGGTTCTTGAAAGCAAATGTCATGTACTAAGCTTTCATCCCTGTCTTCTACATACAATATGAAAGCTTCCCCATACACAAAAACACACTCTCACGGTCGCTCTCGCACACGTCCAAACACACAGACACATTACACCAAGCATATTGAATTCCCTATGTTGAAGACAAGAACATCACCATGGCAACGTCACAGTACCTCTCCCTTCCACTCTGCCTGTTTTAAAAGATGAGAGGATGGAAGACAACAAGAGAGGAATAGAGTTTAAAGGGGATGAGGGTGGTCAGCGCATCATTTCACTGATAACTGCTGCCTGAAGGCTTCTGTGGATTAGGAGTAAGGTAAATACATCCCACGCTCATGGAACGTACCTAAATATGTGTTACTCTCTGAAGCACAGGGAGCCTGAAGCATTTTGAATGCAGGCACATGCATATACAGTTTAAAGGCATAGTTTACACCCTAAATAAAAATTCTGTCATCATTTATTCTGTCACCTGTCATGTTGTTCCAAACCACAATGACATCCACTTTTACTGTATGGCTTTTAAAGAAAACCACAAACTCGCACAGCTTGAACATTCTGCCTAACATACTTTTGTGTTCCAGAACAAAGAAAGTCATACAGGCTTGGAACAACATGAGGGTGAGTAAACAGAATTGGCAGTTTTGGGTCAACTGTCCTCCTAACACAAATCAACAGACTACATCCATCTTAAAAGTTAAATGCAACAATGTGAAACATATTTAAACATGCATACATGTGTACACAGAGGCTGATGAATGCATAATGATGGCTGGAGGGCAGCAGACAATGAAAGTGGTCGAGAATAAAAGCTCTCGAGGCAAATTTCTGCATGCAGCTGAGTGATTTTATCACACTCCATGACAGACATTAAACATGCCGATGCACAGTAAGATCGGGAACATGTTGAATAGATGCAAAAAGGCATGAGATTGGAACGACATGAGTAACAGAATTTTCATTTTTGCCAAACTACACCTTTGAATTATTTAACATCAGTGTTTTATGGAGACTCTTTCGGCAAGTTATATTAACTATGCCAGTAGGTGGCAACAAGTGACTGTCTTTATGAGTGAATCACTGAATCCTACATTGAACCGATTCGTTCAACAACACTGATTGATTCAGGAACAAAACAAATGACTGTTCCTGTGTCCCAATGTCCATACTATCCATCCTAAATAGTATCTGAGATTTCAATAAGGGTGTGTTCACAGGTGGCATGTTTGGTTCGATGAAAACGGACCCTGGTGCGATTACTCTTGAAGGCCCTGATCAGACAGAACGTGTTTTTGCAGCGAGAGGTGCCTTTTTTGAATAGATTTCTGATGGCAGAGAGTGTTATGCGCGCCCCGGCTGCCTTGCGTTTTAACCGCCTGCTGCGCCTCGCGTTTTTGAAGGAGCACTCTGAGCGCATGGAGTTGAAAAAAAAGAACTCTGAGCAGAAAAGCGCCCGACATCATCACGTTTTTTCCCCATTGTCCAATCAAATGAATGGAGAGGCGGGCATTCTGTGTTTAGACTGACAGCACAGCTGATTCAGGGGTTGCCTAGAGAGTGGAAACATAAAAAAAAAAAAACGCAGCGCACTGCTATTTTCTAAATTAAAAAACTGAAAAAGCGTTCTGTCTGATCAGGGCCTTAGGCCGTGTGTCCAACAAAGCGTTTTTTCATGCAGCTGGCTGGCGTATTCAATTGTTTTCAATGGGATCGCCGCGTTTTTGGAACGCCATGAATGTAACGAGCTCAAGTGCTGAACGTTTTTTTTACTGGTCGCCGAGAGTTGAAGAATGTTCAACTTTGAATAAAACGCAGCGCTCATCACTGTCACTTTTCACCCAGCCGTCCAATCACAGTGGAGGAGGGGCGGGACAAATACAACACCAACCAACCGCCACATTCTGCTTGTACTGTACAACGTCAACAGATGACAACAAGCAGTATAATAATGGAACAAAATAATTAAAAACAAGAGCCAGTGCAAATACTTTACATTGTATAAGCATTTTTATTTAGAATCAATACAGAAAAAAACTATCTGTAAAATGAGATACTAGTAACACTTTCGCGGATATTCCATATCATAACAAGCAAAGAGTCTCAACTGAAAAAACGCTGCGCTGCCAAAACGCTCTCAAGCGCCCACAGCGAGACATTTTCAGCCGGCTAAAAATGCTTTGGTGGACACACGGCCTTAAGCCCCGTTTACACCGTCAGCGATTTTGTCGTTGCATGTCGCCACCGCCAGAGATTCATGTTGCTAGTGGGCGTTCCCACTACGGGTTGCCTATAAACGTCATTAGCAGATCACCCTCCTTCCATGCATCGTTTTAAAATGTGTCTCTGTATGTAGACAGAGACATATCGTAAAGAACAGGGAAATTACTAACAGCTAAAATCAACTTGACACAACACCGCAGTAGCAGTACAGCAGACGGATCACGTGCACTCCACTGACTTCACTCCTATTGGTTGTTGCTTACGAAAATCGCTTCTCATTTGCATAAAGTTGACATTTCTGAACTTTTGTCACGTGTCTCGTGTGGCTTGACACGCCCACATTCTGTCAAATATTTATTTTATGTTACCCGTGTTATATTTAATCTGCAACTGCATTGTGAACTTTTGTAAAGATACATTTGGTCATTAACTTTTAAATGCATCATTATGCAAACATATGAGCAGGGTCTCCGCATAAAAGACCTGCGACTTGCAGATCAACGTGCTACTGCATTTCTCTCTGATACGGTAGGAAATGAAATGGAGGATGTTAACTGTGACAAGATGATTGACAGGGCAGTTTACGGTGACAGGATGCATGTAACTATGCGACAAAGCACCCGTTAAAGACGTAATTTAATGACGTGATAGTATGTACTAAAGCTTGTCTACTCTTCTGCTACACACTCAAAAGTACGTCATTTTTCTTTACAAAAAGAGTACATACTTTTATGGCGTAGGGTGAATTGGGACGCAGCATGTCTTTCTGAGTGAATCATTGGATCATTCTCTCAACTGATTTGTTCAACTCTGATTCATTCATCAACTCCACTACTATTTGTAGCTTGAGATGTGAGATTAATAATTCTGTCTTCTTCAATCATACTCAATATCTACACGACTGTGATTAACTATAGCCTCGTGTCTATGGTCAAAACATTTTCGAAACAACAGCACCCCTGCTGATGTGATATTGCTTAATTATAAAACGTCACTCCTACTACTATTATAAAACAACATGGCAATCTAAATCTTCATAAAAGCAAGATCACGAGCTCTCTGAATTACAGTTTGTGTGTGAAACTGCAGCCTACCATTGAACTGTTAGTTTTTTTAAACATTTATTTTTCAAAAACACAGCATAACAGACTTTAAATTTGAGTGTGTGTGAGTGTGTGTGCGTGTGTGTCTGAGTGAGTGAGTGAGTGAGAGAGAGAGGGAGCGAGTACAATGGCTGCCCAGAGACCGTGAAATCTTTTGGCTTTGTGTATTGCACCTTCTGTCTCTCTTTGCACACAAACAGCTCACTTAAGCATTGATTACATCTCATTCTGCCTCTTTAAAGCAACTCCTTTACAAGCATAATTAACACTCTCAAAGGGGGACACTAGGATAAAACATCTGCTGTATACACGACCAGAAGAGTGAACGACCAATTCATCTTGTCCATGCTGTCAGCCTGTCAGTAACATCACCTAAACACAACCACTCAATGGATATAATAATCACCAAGCGATCTGTATCTGTTGGTTTTAAGAAAGACCCTAGAGAGCTCAAAGAGGAATTATGACTTCAATATCTCTGTGCGCTGCAGGTTTGTTGCATTACTTGCATATACAAGTTTCTGCAAGCTTTTTTACCTTATGCATCCCCACAGCCCCTCAGTAAGGCTCTCCATCAACCCCAAACCAGAAATGTGTTCCTTTTCATACTATACTGCATTTAATGTTATCATTAATATTATTTTAAAATATGCATTTAAACTTAAAACAATAGATACTATGGGTGAAAAACAGCCTCCTTTCAGACTTCCTGAAAATGCCATTCAGACTTCCATTGAAAATGCTTGTAAGTGCTTTAACCCTTGTATGGTGTTCGGGTCTATTGGACCCGTTTTCATTTTTTTATCAAAAGAAAAATGATACGATTAATTATTTTTTCAAACTGAGACTCATTGGCCTTGGCTCATTTTCTGTGAGGAATATATATCAGAAAACATTTTCAATGACCACACACTGTACACCATGGCAGGATAGCTTAGGTTTGCAAAGTTCTGAACACACCATAAGACTTCTAGAACAATGTCCTTTGGACTGACAAGACCAAAGTGGATATTGTTTGGCCATAATGCACAGGGCCATGTTTGGTGAAAACCAAAAGAGCATATCAGCACAAACACCTCATACCAAAAGTAAAAAAAATGAATGTCAATGGGAACTATTTCTTCTTCCGCTGTATCTGTGCTTATCATGTATTCATGTCAGTGGCACAGCGGTAAGCGCACTCAGCGCAGAATCGAGTGCATTGCTGCGGTCATGACTTGACTTAATGCACTCCAGTTAACAACGATGAAGTTCATGTGACATTTGTCAACAAACAAGTCGCCATTGTGTCAATACCACAAACATGACAAAGCATCTAAAAGTTAAACACCCTAAAGAGCACGAAGTAGTACAGCTGAGCCGAGCAGAGAAGGTAACACAGTCACGACCCTCATGATCTTCTGGCTTGAGGCAGAGTTCTTTAGCAGAATCCTTTCAGAGGCAGGCATTATCCAAGGGAGTAATCCAGCCCCCGGAAACCGTACCTTCCATAGGCGCGGCCATTGCTAACCAAGCCATCACCTGCTGTTAGCATCCCATTGACTCCCACTCATTTTGGCCTCACTTTGACAGTGAATATCTTTACATCTGAGGCGTTTAAAGACTCCATTCGTCCATTGTTTATTTCTAAACAAACACGACAATGTATAAAAGGCTCCATTACCTTTTATACATTAGTATCTTACACTATCGCCCCGTTGAAGCTGGTTTTGTAAAATATAGGCTAACGATTGCATCATAACCACGCGACTGTGTCGAGCTGTTGAGCAAATTACCGTATAGACCCGAGGAGAAGCTCGTAGGCAATCTTTTGCTGTCTATGAGGCAATCGGGGGGACGTGGAGGCATAAACTCAGATAGAGATGTTGCAGATCCTGCTTCATTCATCAAAAGTTGATCCTGCTCACCCTCTCTGTCTCTGCAAGATTCGGTGATTCAGATTTCAATTTGCACAACTACTAGAAGACTTGCCACTGTCAGACAGGTTGCTCATGTCACATCTACGTCGTCAAGCTCAGTCCGAGGCTGCGCAGTGCGCTCAGCCATCAGGAAGTGAGTGCTTCTATCTGACTTCAATTATCTCCGTTAAAGTCTATGGGGTCGCTCTGTCCATTTCTTTTACTGTCTATGGCATTATCCAGGTACCAAGTGATGATTACATAAATTAAATTATCTGAATAAAATAGTCTAGTCACATTTATTTACATTTACATTTATGCATTTAGCAGACGCTTTTATCCAAAGCGACTTACAACTTGGGGGTACATGAAGTGATAGGTCATGAAGAATCGAGAAGCGCAATAAGAGCCTGAAATCCTGAGACCGTGTACATTGCTCAGTGTAGCACAGGTTAGAGTGGGGAGGGAAGATGAAAGAGGAAGAGGAGAGAATTTTTTTTTTAGATTAAGTGCTCACGGAAGAGCTGAGTTTTAAGTTGACTTTTGAATGATGTCAATGATTCTGCGTTTCGGATGGTGTTGGGAAGATCGTTCCACCAGCTGGGAACATTGAATGAAAATGTTCTGGAAAGGGATTTTTTCCCCCTCTGTGATGGTACCACAAGCCGTCGTTCCTTTGCTGAGCGAAGGCTTCTGGTGGGGGTGTGGATTTGTAGAATGGGGTAAAAGTAAGTCGGAGCTGAGCGTGTGGTGGCTCTGTATGCAAGCGTCAGCGCCTTAAACTTGATGCGAGCAGCGAGTGGTAGCCAGTGCAGGGAGATGAAGAGAGGTGTGACGTGGGTCCACCAGACCCACGAACACTGGCTGAATAACAAAAATATGAACAAGGGTTAAAACAATTCAATTCAAATTTACTTAAAGGGTTAGTTCACCCAAAAATGAAAATTCTGTCATTAATTACTTACCCTCATGTCGCTCAACACCCGTAAGACCATCTTCGAAACACAAATGAAGATATTTTAGTTGAAATCCGATGGCTCAGAAAGGCCTCCATTGGCACACTCTCAAGACCCATAAAAGGTACTAAAGACGTTGTTACAAAGTCCATCTCACTACAGTGGTTCTACAATAACTTTATGAAGCGACGAGAATAGATTTTGTGCGCAAAAAAACCCTAAATAACGACTTATATAGTGATGACCGATTTCAAAATGTTATGAATCAGTAAGTCGATTCAGCGGTTTGGATCGCCAAAGTCACGTGTTTTCTGCAGTTTGGCGGTTTGACACGCGATCCGAATCATGATTCGACTCGCTGATTCATAATGCTTCGAAGCTTCATGATGCTGTGTTTTGAAATCGGTCATCACTATATAAGTCATTATTTAGGTTTTTTTTTGCTCACAAAAACTATTATCGTCGCTTCATAAAGTTATTGTAGAACAACTAAACCAACCCATAACAGAAAACTTTCAGCATTTTTTGTACATTTTCAAAAATATCACACTATTTACAATTTATAACAGTTTTCCTCATGCGGACCAAAAAATGTCCCCAAAAGGACAAGGATTTCAGATATTGCCATCTTTGTCCCAATAATGTAGGACCTCACACACACAATTTGGAAAATAAAACCTCAGATGAACAACAACACATGGCATATCACACGTCTTTATGTGTGTGTTAATACAGTGCCAAGGAGGAAAGACATCAGCAATGATTTAGGAGAAGCAATTGTTGCTGCAATCAATCTTGGAAGGTCCATTTGAGGTCCATTATTCTATAGTGAGGAAGATTATTCACAAGTGGAAGACATTCAAAAAAGACACAAATCTTCCCATGAATGGCAGACAACCCAAGAACTGCACCTCAGACTCTACAGGCCTCAGTGAACATGTTAAATGTTAAATTCCATGGCAGTACAATTAGAAAATGACCAGACAAGTATGGCACGTTTGGAAGGGTTGCCAGGAGGAACCCTTCCAACTCTCTAAAAAGAACATGGCAGGATAGCTTAGGTTTGCAAAGTTCTGAACACACCATAAGACTTCTAGAACAATGTCCTTTGGACTGACAAGACCAAAGTGGATATTGTTTGGCCATAATGCACAGGGCCATGTTTGGTGAAGCATATCAGCACAAACACCTCATACCAAAAGTCAAGCATGCTGGTGAAGGGGTGATGATTTTTGGCTTGTTTTGCAGCCACAGGACCTGGGCATTTCACAGTCATTGAGTTGACTATGAACTCCTTTGTATACCAAAGTATTCTACACTCTAAAAAAAAAAAAGGCACCAAAAATGGTTCTTGGCTTGTAATCATAGGGGAACCTTTTTTAGTGCTAAAGCTAAAGCTTGGCCGAAATTGGGTCATGCAACAGAACAATGATCCCAAGCACACCAGCAAATCTACACCAGAATGGCTGACAAAGAAAAAAAAGTTGTTGCACTGGCCCAGTCGAAATCCAGACCTCATCCTGACTGAAATGCTGTGGCAAGAGCTGTGCATAAACAAATGCCCACAAACCTCAATAAAATGGAGCAACGTTGTAAAGAAGAGGGTGGCAAAATTCCTCCAGAGCAAAGTGAGAGACTGATACTGTCATGCAGAAAATTATTACTTCAAGTTATTGCTGCTAAAAGTGGATCGACAAGCAATTGAATCATAGGGGGTCCTTAGTTTGTCACCCATGGCTTTTTCATTTTGGCTTCATTTTAATGACACGAATGTCATGTGTTATTGTTTCATCTGAGGTTTTATTTTTCTATGTTTTAATTTAAAACCTACCAAGGACCAGATGATTTTTATTATGTCCTGATACTGATACTGAAAACCATGGAATTGGATGTCCTTTCTTTTTCACATGAATTTGATATATTATATGGATGGACTGAAGGATGATGAGAGAGAGAGAGAGAGAGAGGAGAGAGAGAGAGGAGAGAGAGAGAGAGAGAGAGAGAGAGAGAGAGAGAGAGAGAGAGAGAGAGAGAGAGAGAGAGAGAGAGAGAGAGAGAGAGAGAGAGAGAGAGAGAGTGAGAGAGAGAGAGAGAGAGAGAGAGAGAGAGAGAGAGGAGAGAGAGAGAGAGAGAGAGAAAGGTCACTTGTTTGAATGCTTACATCACACATGACTCTCTGCCATCCGCACAGAATGCAGTCGATACATTTGAGCGAAATGGATTACGAGAATTAAGATACACCAGGAGAAACCATCTGTGGAAATATGAAACATTGTAAATCATGTCCAGTTTCATTGAATTATGTAGTATAGAGCAAATGTCTTATATCATAGTGGAGTAGAGGCCAGGAGTGGAATACTGAAGTCAAACAAAGAGCAAAAGGAGGGACATTTTTTCTGTGAAGGAAGTACCAGGAAGTGAGAGAAAATGAAAGGAGAGACCCCTTATCTGCCCTGACCTTGAGTAATTGTGTATTTGGGTAAATGAGCCATCCGGGACTAATCAATGTGTAATTGTATTTGCGTGTGTATTAGGCTGCTGTGTGTGTGTGGAAGGCTGGAAGGTGTCCATGTCACTGTTTCCATTAGCAACCTGTCACTGAGGGTCCCTCATTGTGTGTTGCTGCTTCCGATGGGCAAGATGTAGAGAGTGTCTGGGTCGCTATAGCTACGACCGTCTGGCGCTGAATCATCAACCTCTCCCCTGCTGGAACGAATTTGCATACAGAACTGCCAACCTTCACTTTTTCCACAGCAATCAGGAATATCCACGAGTGCAATAATCCCATCATTCGGCATGACTCTGACTGCTCCCAGCATCAAACAACATTCTGCACTATTTTGCCCCGGTGAGTCAATTTGGCCAGGGAAATTATGCAAAGACTGCTCAGTAACACATCTAGAGAGGGAGATTTGAGGGAAAGAACATTTGTAAACTTTAAAAGCCACATTTTCCACAATACGAAGTCACCAGTCTAAACTATGTTGAGAAACGCATTACACTGACAAATTTAACAGCTGTCTCAGCACAGCAAGCGGACATATGGATATTTCAAAATAAATTAATTAATAATGATTGTTTCATTTATAAAAACTTTAATTAGTCTGACCGCTGTCCTCACTGAAAAAACTGAGGCTGAGAAAAAGTAAGGAGATACCACGAAAGAGAAAGTGCATCTGTCAGTTAAAAAAGGAACAAGGACAGGAATGTTCTTACAAAATTTTTATGAATGGTCTGATGGAGAGAATGAGGGATGAGTGCATGTACATTTACAGTGAGGAAAATAAGTATTTGAACACCCTGCTATTTTGCATGTTCTCCTACTTAGAAATCATGGAAGGGTCTGAAATTGTCATCGTAGGTGCATGTCCACTTTGAGAGACATAATCACACAAAAAAATCCAGAAATCACAATGTATGATTTTTTTAACTATTTATTTGTATGATACAGCTGCAAATAAGTATTTGAACACCTGAGAAAATCAATGTTAATATTTGGTACAGTAGACTTTGTTTGCAATTACAGAGGTCAATCGTTTCCTGTAGTTTTTCACCAGGTTTGCACACACTGCAGGAGGGATTTTGGCCCACTCCTCCACACAGATCTTCTCTAGATCAGTCAGGTTTCTGGCCTGTCGCTGAGAAACACGGATTTTGAGCTCCCTCCAAAGATTCTCTATTGGGTTTAGGTCTGGAGACTGGCTAGGCCACGCCAGAACCTTGATATGCTTCTTACAGAGCCACTCCTTGGTTATCCTGGCTGTGTGCTTCGGGTCATTGTCATGTTGGAAGACCCAGCCTTGACCCATCTTCAATGCTCTAACTGAGGGAAGGAGGTTGTTCCCCAAAACCTAGCAATACATGGCCCCTGTCATCCTCTCCTTAATACAGGGCAGTCGCCCTGTCCCATGTGCAGAAAAACATCCCCAAAGCATGATGCTACCACCCCCATGCTTCACAGTAGGGATGGTGTTTTTGGGATGGTACTCATCATTCTTCTTCCTTCAAACACGTTTAGTGGAATTATGACCAAAAAGTTATATTTTGGTGTTACGTCCGCAACGTATGTTGGTTGTTGTTTTCTCTTTTTCTTTTTCTATTCTCAGCTATCCTTCATTCTTAGGTTCATGATTGGTTGTTTTGAACATCAATCATCATTTGTTCCTGAGTGACATCCCTCCCAAAGAAGCAATCGGAGCTCTCCTTCCTTGTATAAAGACCCGGAAGTGATCAGAGGAAGGGGGGGCGTGGTTTTCTCTTGATTGCTTTGTTTTCTTGTTGTTTGTTTCTAGCCTCCCCGATTGATGTTTGATTGGTTATACTTTGTTGTGAAAGTTTCTTTTTCTGATTATAACCTTAAGTTTGTTCTGCTGATTTGTTTTGAAACTTGATTGCTATTTTCTCAGACACAGAGCGATGGGATAGAAGCATGTCACGTGACTTACATTATACAACACGTTAGGTTCTGTAATTGTCTATACACACCAGGTAAGGAGCGGATGCTACTCCATGTATTGATGTTTGTTAGTTAGTGTAGCATAGTTGTGTTGGGTTTATTTTTGTCTTTATTTCTTAGTTAGTTGAGGACTTTAAAAAAGTTAGTGAATGTTTTGTTTTGTTGATTTGTTTGTTTTAGCACCGCTCATTGTCCCTTGCTTATGTGTTCTGTTTCACTATATGTGTGTATATATTTTGTAAATATTCCTTTCCTTGATCATTATTACCTTGTTAATCAATCGGGTGTTCACTTATGATTTTGAATTACTAAAAGACTTAAGTTCAAATCTGTCTCTGCCTGATTCATGCTATCACGTAATTCATCAGTAACTGAACCCGTTCATTTATTTTTATTTTATTTTTACATGTTACTGACCCTGTTACTCCTAGACATTTATTTTTAATAGGGAGACGTAACATTTGGTCTCATCTGACCACATGACTTTCTCCCATGACTCATCTGGATCATCCAAATGGTCATTGGCAAACTTAAGACGGGCCTTGACATGTGCTGGTTTAAGCAGGGGAACCTTCAGTGCCATGCATGATTTCAAACCATGACGTCTTAGTGTATTACCAACAGTAACCTTGGAAACGGTGGTCCCAGCTCTTTTCAGGTCATTGACCAGCTCCTCCTGTGTAGTTCTGGGCTGATTTCTCACCTTTCTTAGGATCATTGAGACCCCACGAGGTGAGATCTTGCATGGAGCCCCAGTCCGAGGGAGATTGAGTCATGTTTAGCTTCTTCCATTTTCTAATGATTGCTCCAACAGTGGACCTTTTTTCACCAAGCTGCTCCCCGTAGCCCTTTCCAGCCTTGTGGAGGTGTACAATTTTGTCTTTGGACAGCTCTTTGGTCTTGGCCATGTTAGTAGTTGGATTCTTACTGATTGTATGGTGTGGACAGGTATCTTTATGCAGCTAACGACCTCAAACAGGTGCATCTAATTTAGGATAATAAATGGAGTGGAGGTGGACATTTTAAAGGCAGACTAACAGGTCTTTGAGGGTCTGATAGACAGATGTTCAAATACTTTTTTGCAGCTGTATCATACAAATAAATAGTTAAAAAATCATATATTGTGATTTCTGGATTTTTTTTTTTTTTTAGATTATGTCTCTCACAGTGGAGATGCACCTCCATGATTTCCAAGTGGGAGAACTTGCAAAATAGCAGGCTGTTCAAATACTTATTTTCCTCACTGTATGTCTTACATGTGTTTAATGAGGGATATGATTCTCCATCGCTGTGATCTCCACCAGTGGTGCTTCTAGCCTTTCATCAGTAAGGGGGCAGTTTTCCCATCAAGTAAAAAAGTGTACTCTCATTTTCTAGCGAGTGAAAAATTATTTGCAAAAATGACAAAATGTGATTTTTGGAGTGATTTGGGATTTTAAATCCCACAATGGTAACACTTTATAATAAGTATACAGTAATAAAGTACTTACAAATCATGTGAAAACTATTAGTTTATAGTTAATTCATAGTTTATATATTGCAATCTCTACATTGTTAATATATTAATGGGCTATATACAAATAGTGAGTTCTTCATTCATTGTAATTAACAAAATTATTATTCTTTAATTAGCTCATATATGTAAAGAGTTAGATAAGGTTTTGTATGCTTTGTTAACAACTTATTAATGTATTAGTAATGTACCGTATTTTAAACCAGTAAAGGGGTTGTTAATGGTTATTAGGAGTAAATAGTTCTCACTTTAGATTAGGTCACGGAAAATTGTAAAATATCATTCCTGAATAAGATATTTTACTTTAAAAAAAAAGTTTACATATAGTCCACAAGAAAAAATGACCCTGTTCAAAAAAGCATTTATTCTTGTTACTGAGTGTTGTTTCCTGAATGATCCACGGCTTTGAAACCCCTGCCCTAACCCTACCAAATAAATGCTTTTATTATTATTAAACATTTCGTTAGGCACTTTATTTCCACATTTAGAACGTTTTCTTAATTAAAGTAAATGCCTTTCCGATGTGATTTGTGATGAGAAAAGAGATAAGAGCAAGCTCTGCAAAAGGCGAAATCGAACCCGGGTCGATCGCGTCAAAACCAAGATCCTTAAGCCTTTCGCTTTACTGATTGTACCACTGAAGACATTGAAATATAAGCGTATTTTAAAATGTTTGACCCAACCAGGCATTGTTAGTCGGAGCCAACAAGGCACGCTATTTGCACTTGGTGTGAATAGACACTCCGATAATTTAATCAATTACCTCTCTTGGTCCTCAGAATTGAGTGTCGTCGTTGGCAATGAAGTCACAGGTGATTTCAATGTGGAATATCTGTTGAGTATAATCCTGTTACCAAGGTTAATACTATTTATCAAGTTCTCCACCACACACACACACACACACACACAAACACACACCTGGAGAGAAGCCAAGTGTGAAGTGTGTGTGAACTAGTCTATATACTGATACTGGGCAAGGGTTCAATTATCCACTTGAAGCAAGGATTCAATTGGGCTCTTGAAAAGGGAAACAATCCAAGCCTCAAATCTTCGTCGTTCTCCTTCTCCCCCGAGGCCAATCCATTGGCAAGGATTAAAACCCCTGCTTGTCTCTTCCCACTGGTGTGGACATCTGAGCAGTTTCTTGCCAGGATGTGACTGAATGTTAAGCTACCTCTCTCACAGCACTTGTTCGAGGAGGTTTGTAGGGATTGTTTTGCCCCCTTGAACGAGCAGCTTGCAAAATCGGCTACTTTACACTAGGGGTGGAGTCAGAGTCACCACAATCCAGTTTAACCCCTGGGCTAATTTCACTTCATTAGCTCAGTAAGTGCTTTCAGTGGCAGATCTCTGGAAGTAGTTCGAGAGTCCAATGTATAAGCGTACTCCAAGGCATACGAGGACAGCTGGATGCTTCTTTTTCGACAATTACTCGACTGGAATCACTAATTAAAAGTAAACATGCAATTGCATTAGCTAAACTGAATCGCCACATCTAATTAGCGCCATGTTACTGAATGAGGCACCGGGCCCATGCATGCTAAAAGGCATGACGCCAAATCAATACAGCTGGAAAATTTCACAACTTTGTCACCATTCTTTACCCCGGGATTTACGGTAGTATAACGGCAGTGTTTTGCTCATCATCACTCAACAATTACTTCATGTGTAATTAGACAGAAATGTCACAGGTCTCTTGGTGCCATTCTGCCATTATGTGTCTAATGCATGCTTTGATTAGATGCTTCCGGGCATGATTTCTACAATCCTCAACAGGTCTTTACCAGAAGGTCAACTCACAGCCAGCGTCCACGGCCCGAACAATGGCTTTCTGCGAGAGCAGAGAATCACAAAGCCCCAATGTTTACGTGCCCTCAGAAAGTATAAGGCAAGATAATGTTTGTACGGCACTGTAGTGCTCGATTTGCATGTTTCCTGGATTTTAAGAGCATTTGAGCCCTTCTTCAACTCAATTGAGGAGGTTTTTTTTTTGCTGCTTTACATTTCAGATGTGGATAATTATCTACTCACAGATTTTTCCTCGTGTAATTTATTAAAAAGCCAATTTGACCCAGAACACTGGCACTCTGCATTAAATCTGGATCGGAAGTTAGAAATAGGTTTTATATTAGTCTGTCAGTTTCCATACCAGTGAAATCCCTGCAGCCAAGACCCGCCTAATTCCGAGGTAAATATTGTCTCACGTAACATTAATGAAAGCAAACACGCAAAAAAAAAAGAAGAATGTTTCTCGCAAACAAACACACATAAAGTGTTCACCACTGCGTATCTGTTAGAAGCCAAGTGCTTTTACCTCATCAAGTGAGAAGTGGCTGCTCTCTGCCTGATAAGAATTTAATTAATTCAATTTGTGAGGCCACTCCGAGTCAGCAAATAACTTCTGAATGACAATAAAAACGCATGAATGGTGATTGAACTCTCTAATTTGTGTTTGTTTATGAAAGCTTTCAATGCAATAGGGAACTGCAATATCTGGGGTTTGACTTGGATTTGAAAGCTCATAGTGATGATAAAATAAAAAAAAACACATTAGGGTCAGCGTTACAGTATAAAGTCATGCAAGTTTGTTTAAACTTTAATTAGCAAAATTATGGGTTCAATGTTAAAAAAAGCCAGTTTTTTTTTTTTACTTGCATAAAATGGAAAAAGGATTACAAAATGAGCCTGCAGGTACTGTATACAACCTGAATAAAATAAAATGTGCCGAAAAAGAAATGAATTAAAGTCTTTGCTATCTAAAAACTGACTGCTACATGACATAATAATAGAATTGGCTCCTAGGTTAAGATTGTTTATTGTTTCGTAAATTGTAATTAAATGTTAAATAAATACAAAAAAAGGTAGATATTTAGCAACTGATAATACAAAAGTATATAAATAAAACAGATATTTAAAGGTCTACTATGTAACATTTGTTCAGTAAAATAATCAAAAACCACTAGGTCGGTGTTATATATTTTGTTCAGTAGAGTACTTACAATATCCCAAATGTTTCCAAATATTTGTAAATGGTGAGAAAATTGCTTTCTCGTGTGAGGGAGTCAATTGCGTCATATCTGCGTTCCCCTTGGTTTCCGTCATGGCTTTTATTTTGCAGAAACGCTTTACTCTGACTGCAGTGTGCAACAAGTGTCACAGCAGCCACCGAGCGAACGCACAGAGTAACGTCATAACATAATTTTCAACACACTCAGATGTGTCTAAAAGCATCTTTACACAACCGAGTTTAAGACGGCTCTGTGTCTGCTCAAAATTCTGTGTAAAGACGCAATGCCGCATAAAAGCAGACTTAAAATATGCCGGGTCTGACCCACCTCATCCCCTAGTATCAATAAGCAGATGCTGAAACAGCTTTGATTCAATGTAAATGAGCGCAAACTTGTGCCGCCCTAAACATGTCATTGTCATGACAACCTGTCAGTGTCAGCTCAGGTGGCACGACCGCACGAGAATCAAGGAGCGGGAGACAAAACATATAGGAATATAGCTCCATATGTTTTAGACAAATAAAAACAATGTCTATCATTGAAGTAAAAGAGTCCTGTACTCACATCGTCAAGCAACCCACCAAAATCGTCGTCAAAGTCGTTGTGTGTAATCAATTGGCGTTCGCCATTTGTAATCTTCCTTTGAAGAGACGCGCTGCAACATTTCCCTCAGATACGGTAAATGCTTAACCCAGTCGCCGTCACTGTGATTGTGCATTTTTTATGTTACATTCCAAAAATAATCTTTTTGAAAACGATATTTGCTGATATATCTGCTGTCCTACCTGAAACGCTAGCATTGTTCATTTGTTGTGACTGAACCTTTGTTTTGAATAGGTGACTTCTAGAGGACGGAAAAGTTACATAGTGCACCTTTAATAATGGATAATACAAATACATCTGTGGTGGCAAATTGGACCAAAGAGCCCTTCATAATTATTGCATTGCCATTCTGTGTTTGAAAAGTCAAGAAAATAGGTTTGCTTTCTTGAGGCAACAGCGTGCAGTTGAGGTTCAAAAAAAGGAAAGGAAATAAAAAGAAATGTAATTGTAGAAAAGGCAGCCTAGAAATACTTCAGATAATTAAGCAACATCACACTAGCATGTGTGCAGTAGTACTAAAGATCAGAACGACTAGGCGCAAGGCTGAAAATGTTTTTGCATCTGAAACACTTGGCTTTTTTTGAAGAGGTGTTTTGATATAAATGGACAGGTGCAGAGCCTCAGGATAGCGAAATACAGGAGAGAGAGAGAGAGAGAGAGAGAGAGAGAGAGAGAGAGAGAGAGAGAGAGAGAGAGAGAGAGAGAGAGAGAGAGAGAGAGAGAGAGAGAGAGAGAGAAAGAGAGAGAGAGACGGTTGACTGGAGTGTGAAATCGGCCTCTGACTGTTTTAGGATTCATGGTTTTAGCAGTTAATTAGTGCAAGAACACAAACGCTCTCAGAATCTCACCAATCCACACACCTCGAATACAGCAATTATTATACCACATCTAAAATCTGAACTACACAAACACTCTCTCTCAGTCTGCCTCATACACACACATGCACATTTAATACAGTAATTAATTCAGTTTTCCTGATTTTTCTGAGAAAACTCTTCTGTTCTTGTTCTCTCTTTCTTCAGCTCATTTAATGCTGCCATATCATATTCAAGCTAATACAAAAGAAACCTTCCACCTCGGATCAGTGTTAAGTTGTATACTGTACATACTGTAGCTCTTTTAGTCAGACTTTATTTTATTCACCAATACTGTATTTGCTTCACACTCTGCAACCATAGACACCATTACAATAATATACGTTTATGTAGGATATAGAAGAGTAATATTGAGTATGCAAATAAATTGTATGTTGGTCATGTGCAGGTTGGGAGGGATGTTCAATATTCTTTGTCTCCTGGCTCACTGCAAGGGATAGAAGCTTGCAGCCAATTACTTTTTCAGCACACTTGATAATGCGCTGTAGCTGTTTCATTAGTACAGTCACATCAGACGATGACAGAAGACGTGATTACACTTTCGCTTTCGATTAAACTTTTGATTAATCGCCCGTGTTTGTATTGTTCCTTGGATAAAAGCATCCGAGAAAATTAATAAATATAAATTCAAAAATGTAAATGTGCTCAGTTGTGATGCTATAAACAAGTGAATCTCATTCCTTCCAGTCTATCACCTATTACCATTTTGACGCTACATTCATCTACCCACAAATCCCTGGGAGTGATGGTATGGCAGAAAGTGCTGGAACTAAACGAGCTCACCCCTGGGTCACTCACGTACAGAGATCCCCATTACACTCTTTCATGTCTCTTCCTCTCTTTCTCACAGCTACTTTAATTATCCTTCCACTCTCATGTCTCATTTCAAAACCTTGCTTACAGACACAGGAACCAAAACTCCAGGCTTTCAGCTAAGATTGTTTTTGTACTTTTATGATATAAATACATTTACACTTTTGCAGTTGGTAGACATTTTTATACACAGTGATATGCATAGGACTTAAGTTCATGCATTCCTGGGAACCGACCAATCCTGATTACGATCAAATGACCTTGGCGTTTTTAGTGCCATGCTCTACCATGCTTTACTGTTTCATTTTCCAGGAACACATTTTTGTGAAACACTTGTTTGAAGTTGTGACAGGTACAAAATCTGGATCCGGTGTATGGCATATCTCTTCTCATTTACTGTTACAAATCTTCTCTTTCTTTGTGCTTTCTTTCTTTCGCTCACATGGTCTTTTTGTCGAATTTACATCTTGCGCCATTATAGGGCATAAGGTGCATCTCGTGCGATAGCAGATGCTTCCTTACATTCTGACGGGTGGATTCAGATACCTCAGTGTTCCTCGCAGTCTCTGGGTCAACAGGGAGATGGTCGGGCTGCAATAACGAGGTAACAAGATGACACCTGCTTTGGCTGCCATAGACACAAACCATAATGCATACACACTTGCTCACGCAGACCACAACTCCAACTGGTCACTCTAATGGCAGCACTGGGAATCACTTCACATCTCGCAAACCAGTACTTGCGAGGGGAAAAAATAGTGTAGCCATGGCAACTGATAAGCGATTCAGCTGTGGCTGTAAGTACCTGGACAGCTAGGAGAGTACTATAAGGGGGACAAAAAAGTCTCTCATATAGAAATACACATGCAGTGCTGGGCTGAGAACAGGTCACAGGCTTACTGACAGAACAGGCACTTTTGGGTCACTGGTGTGAATAAGACCCATATACAGTATTCTATACATCCCCATATAGCTCTGTCATATACAACTTAACAGACAGACAGAAAGACTGAATGACACAGTGAATTACAGAATGAACAAATGACAGACAGATAGATAGATGTGTCCTGCAGTATCACCACTAAAACTTATTAAAAGAGTTGAATCTCTTTTGTGAGAATAATCTCTGTATAGAAACTATCCTGAATGGTACAATCTAAGGTATCTCGCCGAGTAGTACTTGGGTAAATTTGTGTGAAATGTGTGTATCTGTATTAGCTTCTGAAGACCTGCTGTGCTCACTCTCCCAGCCTCTCTAATCTCCACTGTTTCATGTGTTGTCAAGTGGTTTCCTTCTCATCCCATGAGCCCTTTCTCACTCTCTCACCCTTATCTTGGTCTCTCTCATCTCTCTTCCCCTGTGCTCTAGTGCAACGACGTCTCTCATCCTTCCATTGTGTTTCTTTGTCTCTGGAGGGGGTCAACAGTCTGACAGCAAATGTGTGTAGAAAATAATTTAAACACAAACCCTTGCAGAAAAAGACGTTCCCCCACAGAGACCACGAGGGCATCTGGGTAAACTAACAAGATTTTCCAGTATTCATCCAGTATTCATCTGCTTTTCGACATTTTTTTTAAGTGTTAGACCCTTTCTGCAGGTTACGTTATGCCAGTAGGTGGCAACAAAAGACAGTTTTTATGATGCTTTGAATCACTGATTCTTTAAAAAACATAATTGATTCATTCAGCAACGACTCACTGAATGATTCGAGTCACTAAACGATCCGCTTTCAACAACACAGATACACCACTGTGTTTGGGTTTTTTTATTGGCGGAAAAAAAAACAAAGTAGTGTGTGTATCTAAAAGTACGTAGGCTAACATTAAATTGAATCAATATAATATTTCGCCATGAATAGGCTATTATCGCGGCTGTGAAGTCTTGGAACCCAACACATGATTCAATCGGATTATTGACTAAAATGAATACATGAAGAAATATTGAGTAACCATTAAATGCATGAATGTTTCACCAATCATTAGTACATATTCAGGTCTTTAGCGACCTTTTTCTTGTTATATTGTTTATAATTAATTGATTGTGGAATACTAAAAAGCCTGATGTCTAACTTTAAAAAATGAATTAGGAGGAGGAATGACGTCCCGGGTCACTAAAGACCCGAGATATGCTTTATGATTTAAGGGTTAAATGTAATGGCATTTTCAACAATAGTAAAACAAAGCTATCAAATGAATGTTCTTCAGTCACAATTCTTTTTGTTTCCCAGTACAAGTTGTCCCTTTCTGTTTATTTCCTCTCACTCTTGTTTCCCTTGTTAAATGCTCAGCAGACCTGTAGAAAGGAGTTAAATGGTTTGAGAGAAAATGATAACCTTACTACAGACCCGTTATTAGTAGCAATCTTAGCTTCACTCTAGTTCTCCACATCCGACTCTGTTTTAAGCTGAAAACCTCAATTTATACTCCTGGCTCACCTCTGACATGACAATTAAACCATTTTGTGTTCCCTCTGAATCCGGATGCTTCTGAGTGAATCATTTGACTAAGAAAGTAATTGTAAAATAATTATCGAGTAGATGGAATGGAGATAGAGGCAATTCTAAAGATAAACTAATCTTGCTGTCAAAGCCCACTCTGTGCCATAGCCTACTCCACAGGTTAAGTGGACTACATTCTCGTTTCATGCTGGTATAATAAAATGTGGAAGAACATAGCCTACCTAAAAAGTTGTCTTCCTCAAAATTCAGTATGAAAGAGAGAATCTGACACATTCTAAGATCAAAAGTAGAACGTATTAAAGGATTGTTCCGGGTTCAAAACAAGCTAAACTCTATCTAGAAAATCTGTGATGTGTTGTCGATTAGACAGTTATTTCATCCCTCAGTTTGTAAAAACAAACACAAATCTTGGTTACAGAAATGCACGTACGATAAGAATACAGGGCATGTCCTTTTTTAGGCTTTTAAAGCACACATCGAAAGTCTTTATCTTCTATATTAAAATGTCAGTTTTTCTTCGATATTAAAATGTCATCCACAATCTACTTATGTGATGGAGATGCAGTTGCTGTGGATGGGTTACACTTTAGTTTTATAGGTGTCCACGGTGTAATTAGACATTTAAGTAATAATAATTAACTGCATGTACTTACTATAGGGTTAGGATTAGGTTTAGGGTTAGTTGCATGTACTTATGCATAATTTATGTAATTACAGCTTTACAATGTCATAACAGAAGTTGATTGGGTATTCTAGATTTAGCTAATTGACAAGGTTTTTCTATTCTAGACTTGTCAAGGAACGTAAACGTGTGGCTTCCGTGCATTGTAATCTTTATTTTGGCCCTTTTGGCCTGATACTGAACTTCCCTTGTAACGGTGCTTTCACACTTTTCTACACTGGACAAGAGTGGCATGATGCATAAAAAGCCAAAAAATCCCATTAACCATGTTGTTGTTTTTTTTACATAAGAGCGGGTGCTTTTTATCTTAAAATGTTCAAAGCTTCTTGTGTCAGCCACTGTTACGCTGGTTGAACAGACAGCCTGTTACGCTGGTTGATATTGCAAACTGGTATTTGTTATCATGTTCTTTTATTATCTTGGCAGATTGTGCAGTAAACGGTGAAACTTTCACATTCTTCTATTTACCTATACGTAGTGGCTAATGCATCATAAATCTTGCACATTCATGTGAAAAAGCTTACTTCTGCATTGAAAAATAAGGTGGATAATCAGTTATACTGTCTACAGTGGATGCGGTGCACTAGTCACTGCCAGTCAACCGTTCTTGGGGTATTGACACAAAGGATGGTTTTAGAATGTACACTACGCTTTGACGTGTCCGGTTTAGACAGCCTCAAGCTGTTGTGGTGTAGACACAGTATTACTTTTGGATGGTGAAATGCAGTCATCTCAATAGGAATCCAGGCAATCTAGAATTTCGTGTGAGGGATGCATGAGGCAAAGCATTTCTCCATGTGGGTTTCTCATCGAATTCAAGTTTCACAAGTTAATACTTACAAATAAACAGAATATAAAGTATGCATATTTGCCGTGCTGTCCGAGGAGTTTGGTCCGAATCCAGAGTACTCCTCCTGTATCTCTGGTTAGGATAGTAACCAGGCAAGTGTGAGGAACATAGGGGAACTGGCGACCAAGGCTCATTGATGCACGTGGGGAGTGAAGGCTGACCCGTTTGGTCTGATCTAACAGACAAGCTACTATAGCTCAAATTGCTCAAGAAGTTAATGCTGGTTCTGATAGAAAAGTGTCAGAATACACAGTGCATCGCAGTTTGTTGCGTATGGGGCTGCATAGCCACCGACAGTCAGGATGCCCATGCTGACCCCTGTCCACCACTGACAGCAGCACGTGAGCATCAGAACTGGACCATGGAGCAATGGAAGAAGGTGGCCTGGTCTGATGAATTCACGTTTGTTTGTTGCTTACCTGGGGAACACATGGCACCAGGATGCACTATGGGAAGAAGGTAAGCCGGCGGAGGCAGTGTGATGCTTTGGGAAATGTTCTGCCATGAAACCTTGGGTCCTGCCATCCATGTGGATGTTACTTTGACACGTACCACCTACCTAAGCATTGTTGCAGATCATGTACACCCTTTCATGGAAACGGTATTCCCTGGTGGCTGTGGCCTCTTTGAGCAGGATAATGCGCCCTGCCACAAAGCAAAAATGGTTCAGGAATGGTTTGAGGAGCACGAGTTTGAGGTGTTGACTTGGCCCCCAAATTCCCCAGATCTCGATCCAATCGAGCATCTGTGGGATGTGCTGAACAAACAAGTCAGATCCATGGAGGCCACACCTCGCAACTTACAGGACTTAAAGGATCTGCTGCTAACATCTTGCTGCCAGATACCACAGCACACCTTCAGGGGTCTAGTGGAGTCCATGCCTCAACAGGTCAGGGCTGTTTTGGCAGCAAAAGGGGGACCAACACAACATTAGGAAGACCTGATCAGTGTATATAGGCCTCCTCTGATTGAATAGGCAATTTGAACGTGTTCCTCCTGAACTTTGATACTAAAACATTGTTTGATGAACTTTGAACATAATTTGCCACTTTGACCGATATAAAGCTGCTTAGTTTGGATGTAACCCTTTTAATAAGTGGTACTTTATGCATTACTACACTATTAATAATAGATAATAGACCTTATTATCCTAAGTTTTCTAATGTGATTCCTTAAAGTTGCAGTAAGCACTTTTCTGAGAATCATTGTTGAACACTGCTGATATTTGAAATCAACAATAAACATTTCTCCTCCAAATCTCCTCCCTATTGCTTTAAAATATAACATTCTGTACAGAATTCAAAAGGGTCCAATATGTTTGCTGGTCTGCGCAGACTCGCACATATGATCCGCTCTATGCTATAGTGTTCCTGGGCCGGAGAAGACTGTGCATGCGATGTGGTGGTTTGTGTGACACTAACACGAAAACAGACTGGGGTGACATCGCCCCAATGGAAAGCATGTTTACACTGTCTGAATCGCTCCCTATCCACTATATAGTGCACTATGTGCCATTCACCATGCAGAAAATAGTAAATATGTGAACAAGTGACAGATTAGCCACAGCTTCAGCGTCTATATAATACACAAAAAAACAACAACTAATTGGACAAACTCAATTTAATTGATGGCAGGTTTCCCATCCAATAAATGTGTGTAGCCCCAACTCATAAAAAAACTAATTCATGCAATGAAATGTAAGTTGGTCCAACTCAATTTTATCAAATACAGTTTACATGATATTTATATCCTTGTAACAAGACTTTTTTATACTTAAAATTAAATTAAAACATTTAATTGGAAAATCAATTATAAGCAGTTTCATTATACAATATAAGAAAAGAGTGTCACTCCTGACATTAACATATCACTGAGTGCCCAGAGCCTAAGCGACATCTAACAACATCTTTCCCTTTACAGAAAAACACATAAAATAACACTTTAATCCCTAAATGTATTCTCCTAATGGAGAGCAGGCTGGGAACTACAGATCCACTGCCCAGTTAGTTGTCAACACAAATATTTAATGTACTTTTAACACAACTTAATTAAGTAAACTTCTGTTTTAAATATATTAGGTTGATTGAACACAATTAAATTAAGTTGTGACAAAATTAGATATGTTTAAGTAAAGTGAACATAATTTAAACGTGTCATATCTATGAAGGGCCTGAATAATTGTTTTGAGTGCATTTGATTTGATTGTCATCAAAATAATTGTTCCATTTTGGCAGAAGCGAGTGACTGAAAGCTCTGAATGTTTATATCTTCTAAATGCAAATTTTTTTTTTTTTTTTTTAGCATACTAGCTTATTGATAACAATAAGGCTAGCGACTTTAAGTGTGTTTCTATTTCTACACAATTTTTGTTTTTAACAAACTGAGGGAGAAATAGTGAAATCATTTTCTGTGGTTATTGACAGCATGAATTGACAGTTTTGTGTAACTTAGAACAAAATTTTTTATGTGGATACACTAGTAATCGTTCCTGCTGTATCTTAAAATACTTCCACAGGCACGCTAATATTGATTGAGCCATATTACACCGACAATCAGTTAAACTGTTTAAAACTCACTTACCTTTTTGGATTCCGTCAACAGATACATCACACTTCAGAACTGATGGCAGGTAGTCTTTAACTGCAAGAAAAAACCCTCCTGAAATATGTGGCTAAGTGAAAAAACTGGCAGTTGCGGTTATAATTGTCTTCGCTAACCCTAATGAGGTTCACAAACAAATAGTGGTTGTTTCCAGTGAGCTAATGCTTTCAATTGCAGCCCATTATTCAATCAGCTCTGTTGGGACTGTAAGTCACAAGCAATCTCATATTTATGCAAAACATGGCTGTCAGCCTCATCGTCTCATAGGCTGTTATTATCATTATGCGCGGCGTAAGTGTGCCAAATTAATGAACGCTGCCTCTCGCCGTCTAGAATGTTGACAGCGACCTAATGATGAGGTGCTGTCTACCTGTAAGCTATGGTGTAATTATTATCTCCAACAGAGCACATTCTCACGCTCACACACGGTGGAGAATGATGGCGTAAAAACCTATTCGCAAAAACACAATCACACAGCTTCTGTTCCCCTTCTCTGGTTTTATTTGCTGATGTGTAATAAGGTCCACAGGGCAACTCTGACTTTTATTCTGCGTGGATCCACAGTGGAGGAGAGTTCAGAAGTTCAGAGAAACGGGGACTCAGGATTAGGTTTGCAAATACTGTACTGAACTCTTCAAACAGGATTTCGGTGTGTATTTTGCAGTCTTGGCAGTTTCTTGACCGTCTTGGCAGCGCTGTGCTATAGTAGAGGAGCAATATTTGAACAATTAATGCAATGTCCTAGAGGTCTTAAAAACACTGTAATGAATGCTAGCTGTATAAAATAATTGCAGGTAATATAGACAATGTTCTGTGTTTAAAAGATACCCGTTGCTAATTGCCCACTTTGCCCATTGCCCACTTGAACATCTGAATACATTCAGCCAACGCTGTCTTGTGCTATCACACATTTGGTACAGGCAATTAATCTGTGCTATAACTCAAACAGTGGCAGAAACAACATCACTTACAATTATGAGTCATGATAAGGAGAGATAATGACTTTGCGGGTGTTTATGCTGCAATATATTTTCTAATCACAACATGCGTTATGTATCTTTCTCCCTTGACAAAGACTCTCTTGGGTGGTGAGATTTACAGCCTGCAAATAAAGCTGGCCTTAGACAGGACAGCAGCAGCAGCACTTTGAGGGTTTGGATTATGTGGAGAACTAGATTTCTACATTGAATCAATGTCAAATTAGACAATGCTTTCTGAAGAAACTGTGAGTGGTGCTAGCTGTGTAAAAAGCAAATGCGCTTTTAAAGGATTGGTTCACTTCAAAATTAAAATTTCCTGATCATTTACTCATCCCCATCTCATCCAAGATATTCATATCTATCTATCTTTCTTCAGTCGAAAAGAAAATACGTTTTTTGAGGAAAACATTCCAGGAATTTTCCATTGCAACCAAAATGTTGAAGGTCCAAATCAATGCAGTTTCAAAACGCTTCGAAAGGCTTCAGAGGCTCTGCGCGATCCCAGACAAGGAATAGGGTCTTTTGCTCAAAAAATTGCTCATCTTGCGCTTCTCTGCGCTCGATTGCGCAATCACGTCGAAAACGTCACACTAGACGTAGGCGGAAGCACCACCACCACATTTACAAAACGCTTGTGTGAAGACTAATACAAATGCACTGTAGCAACAAAAGTTAAACCAACGATGTCGGATGATTTTAAAGTTGAAGATTGAGTGTTTTTTGGTAAAGGGCGTTTGTATTAGTCCTCGCACATTGGCTTGGGGCGGTACTTCCGCCTACCTCTAGTGTGATGTTTTCGATGTGATTTAAAATAGTGAAATAACATTCCTTTCTTGCGTGCGCACGGTGTGTGTGTACGGGTTGTGGTTATTCACCGATCAGGCGGGCCAAGTAATACAAAAATAACATTCCAATCAATCGCGGGTGGATGAGAGATTAATCATTGTGTTTGTTTGATAAAGGTATTTCGCGAGTCCTGTGAGCGTTTCCCCAGACGCTTTCAAAACAATAGCCACATGTACTGAGTGGAGCTGAAGCTCGTTAAATATGCAAATCTAATCCAATCCAAGCCGTGGGCGTTTACTTCCAAGTCTTCAGTGCAGCACACCCATCAAAACAGAGCGTTTTTCAGAGAGCCTCAAAACCAGGGCAGAAAATAGCCTATTACTTATTCATTGTGATGTTTTTGAATGTAAAAACCACGCGAACGTCATAAATTGACCTCAGACAACAGTATAAAAAAATTTAAAAAGCCAGTTCAAGACACCTTTAAGTCATAATTCCCCCTGGTATTGTTCTAATGCCATATGCCCTTCTTTCTTTTATGGGCCACAAAAGGAGAAGCATCAAGCTTTTTTAAAAAGATGCATAAGTATCTCAGTATGATCCCATGCCGTATATATTCCAAGTGTTCTGGGGGTATACGATAGGGTTTGGTGAAAAAAAAAAAGGTATTTAATGTATAACTTTAAATTGAAGCTGCTGGTCTTCTATACACAGCTGCATGACATGCATGTACGCGAGACTCTTAGCACTGCATTCAACGAACATATTGGGTTGTATTTCATGTTGTTTTGTTAATCTTGATTTCTCACAACTTGTGTGCTTTTTTTGGGCTAGACAGAGTGAACCGCAGTGCTAATAGTCTCACGAACATGCACATTGTGCAGCTGTGCAGAGAAGACCAACGGCCATGGTCAAGAATTTCGTTAAATAAAATACAGTTACCACTAAACCCTATCATATATAAACCAGAACACTAGGAATATATGACACGTGTCAAATGGGATCATTCTGTGATACTTCTGCGCCTTTTTAAAAAGCTTGATGTTGGTCGCTATTCACGGCCATTATATGGATGAGAGAGACTCCTTTTGTGGTCCATAAAAAAAAGCTGGGCATACTACATTAAAAAACACCAGGGTGAGTAAATGATGACTTCATTTTTATTTTAGGGTGAACTATCCCTTTAAATAACATATTTCAAAAATCAGCAACAAAATACTATCCCATAAATGCTCAAACAACAACAAAGTACATTTCATGTTTGTCCAGCCAAGTGCACATCTCAAGACACTGCGTTTGTATGGGAACCGAAGCTTCTAATGGCAACTGCAGTGATAGTATGACTTTATTAATTGGCGATTTGCTCTTTTAATTAAAAGCCAGGACCACCATATTGCGTGTTATTGCAGTTTCTCCCATTCGTTGTAATAAGAGTGAACTATCTTGGCATATATATAGTCTTTGGCTATGGAGGCTGCCAGGAAGTTGATATGCAGTTTTTAAAGTGGGTTTTAGTATGTAAAAATAACAGTTAAAGTAATCTCTTTTTAACAAGCCGCAGATTCAGGTCTGATGAAGAGTATTTACACATACATTTATTGTATGTGTAAATAGCAGAATGCATTTAGCAAAAACAACACCACACAAATAAGGTTTTCTCTTGAGTAAGTCATGTATCTATATAATGTGTTCTTGCTTCACATGTGCTCTCTTCACACAATTTGCAGTACCAATTCATGTTTGTTGGACAGACGGTGCGGGTCAAGTCGGGCAGCAGAGTTTAATACTTTATTAGGGTTAGGAGTTTGCTAAAATGAGCATGAGAAATTACATCAGTTATACTTGCCTTAGCAAGCACCACTAATAATAATAGTGGTGTTCTAAAACGTCTGAAAACACATTTTTAATGCATTTGTAGCTCATAACTTGCTCTGGGTATCAGGTGAGATATTACAGCCAAGTACAATAATATATTAAAAAGAGATTTGTATTATTTGTATTAAACCCATGGATGGGTGCTCTCATATTACCTATTCACATTTATCTTTTATCTTCTCTTTTTATCTAATCTTTTATACTGTCAGGCCTAATGCGTCATTGCCCAAAATGTACAGTACACCAAACTAGTTATAGAAAGAAGAAGAAAAACAAAACAGGTTTTGTGAGATAAAGCAAAATGCTTTTTTTATTGAGCACTGCTGATACATTAAAATCCACAGATAAGTCACATTACTGTTCAGCTACCCAACACACTGCGTGCGTGTTAAAACAATCACATTGCGAGAGTGTGCCTGAAGGCCTAATCTGTTTTCTTCAAAAAATAATTAATAACCCTACAAAAGAAAAGAGCAAAAAGTTGTGTGTGGAAACGATCAACCGTGAAGCCACACATACATACACGTGCAAAACACTCTGTCAGCACACATGCAGCGTTTTCAATTCCGACTCCGGCCTGTAATGATTATTAGCGCAGGCTAGCGTGACCAAACAGCCAAAGTAATGTAATTACACCCGTGTCACCCAGCTTCACTCATGAGAGAGAAACCGACAGCGGGAGAGTGAGAGAGAGAGAGAAGAGAGAGAGAGAAATGGGTGATTTGAGTCCTTTGCCAATGGGAAGAAATCCTGAACAAACAATATCTGAATAGGCCAATTATAACTGATATTTGTGATCTGGATTTGGTGCCAATGTCCCTTTTATATTTGATTAATTGAATTAATTGACTACTTTCCTTTATTGAACGATTCGTCTCCAAAAAATCTTTACGCAGACGGACACACATAACCCACTCCGTGTCAGTCTGTACCACACATTCTCCTCAAAGCCATTTTCTAATGACAGCGAGTGCGGTATTGAAAGTCAACTGTCCTGGGTGGGATCCTCGGTAGGACAGGAGCAAGGACCCGGCCTGAGCACTGTGGCCCGCCTGGTGGAGGTCACGAGCGGCCTTCTCCACATCCCAAACCCCCTGAGCCAGCATGTGAGAGACCAGTGAAGAATACAGAGCTGTGTCCACACAATTGATCAACATCCCAGCATTCAACAGCAGAGCCAGGAGCTCAGAGTCACACACCTCCTCAGTCACCTACAGAGAGAGAGAGAGAGAGAGAGAGAGAGAGAAAGAAAAGAGAGAGAAACAAGCCATAAGAGGGAGGGGAAAAAAATCAATTTCAATAAACACTCCAGTGCGACAAACAATCTGTGTGCGAGCAAACCTCCCACTTCACACAAACACCACACAATATATTGTATTTTCCACCATATATAAACAAATAATTGCTATATCTAAACTATCATTTTAATATGGACATTTTTCCAACACAACAAAAGTCCTTACTTTATTTAGTTTTTTGTTTTTCTCATTAACATGCCAGTTTTCAGCCCTGTTTTTACAACATCCTCTTGATGTTTATTACATTTCAAATTATTTTATACTCTTTATTATATATTTTATTTCAAATTTATTGTATAACAACACTACCACTCAAAAACTGTTGCAGAAAAATTCAGTTCTTTTGAACTTTCATGATTCATCAGGGAATCATAAAAAATGCATCACGGTTTCCACCAAATCAGCATATTAGAATGATTTCTGAAAGATCATGTGACACTGAAGACTGGCGTAATGGCTGCTTTTAGCCTGACGTCATCATATTCTAGTCAGAATATGAGTCTGATACTGCTCCATTGGGCTGTGATTATGGGACGTGTTTCAACCAGGAAAGAAAATGCTTCTGCACTCAACTGGATAGACCTACAACCAATCAGAGTAATGGAGTAAGTGACGTATGTTGAGCGACGCATAGTTGTCAACAGAACTCAAATGCACAGACGCTGGAAGAAGTAGAAGAAGATGAGTGTAAACGATCTTTTCCAGTGTTGTAAAAATAATTTAAGGATACACGGAGTACTTACCAACACAATCATCATTTTTGAGAGAAATAGTAAAGGTGATTGCATATTAGTGTTGTCACGATACTGGAATTTCTAACTTCGATACGATACCTAAAAAAGTATCGATATTCGATACCATTTTCGATACCACGGGGGGACAAAACGCTGCATATACTGTCAAATATATATTTTTAATATGGTTTCATTTCTTGTCCGTCTATTGAAAGTCTAGGCAATTAAAAATTTATTCTGAAGAGATCACTTTATATGATAAAGCTTTTAAGCTTTTTCTCATATAAACGTTGATCAATTACCATTACAATTATCTGACAAATTTGCTAACTAATTGTGTTGCAGTAGCTTACATACAGCACAAGGAGGCTTGATCTCACATTTAATTTAAAAATATGAGTAAACAGTAATAAAATAAGAACAAATAAACAAATTACAAACAATAGCACAAATAAATACAATAGAATAAAGATACAAATGACTGCTTTATTTTTTCAGGTAGGTCTAACAGTATTCAGGTACACTGTAAAAAATGTAAGGCCTCTCCAATTAAACATTTTCTAGTGAGCGATCACATCTAAATTTTTCAATTGGTCAAATTGAATTTCTGTGAATTGAATTTGCATGCGTATACCACTTTGTGCATGCGTATACCGTTTTTTGGACGTAGGACTTGTTCAGCCAACATGGATTTTTCACTTCGACTTCATAGATTGACTGAGCACAATTAAAAATATTCGGTGAATATACAATTTTAATTTTGAGTGAAGACCTTAAGCTATGATTAGTACAATGCATCTTTTTGACTGGGGATAATTATTTGGAAGTCATTTATTGGGCCAATATGTTATGATCAACTTTCACAACCGCCCCCCCATCATTTTTTTTGGTGTGTATTTGACCATTAATAAGCTGAAAAAAAAAAAAGTGCTAATTTTTGCATTTGTATGTCAAAGGCGACATTATTAAGGCGAGCGTGAAATCTGCGGAAATGAGTAGAATTAACGTTATGTGCAATCCCGCGCAATATTCAGACCGGTCACACCAACACTTACACGCTGTCATGAGAAAAATCCAGCAGAACACTTAACCGGACTGAATGAGAGGAGGCGGGTGCGGGTGCTGTCGGTCGGAGAGGAGAGAAGAGGAAAAGGAATATCGTATCGTTTCAGATATTTCAGTATCGATACATATCGAAATATCAATATTTTTGACAACACTAATGCATATACGAACAAGTTCTCCATCTCCATTCGCTCTTTGGTGACGTGGATGATTACGTTACTGATGATCATCTGTCCATCATCGTATATAGCCCGCCCTGACAATTTGATTGGTCCGATCAGCTCTGGTTCGAGCATAGTTGCTCCACAACGGAGTCCAGACCGAACTTCCCGACCTCAAATGTTGTGGGCGGGGCTAAGTTTGGCTGGCATCCAGGCTAGACTGCTTTGCCATCACAGCATTTTAAAATATAATCAAGTAGAGAACAGTTATTTTAAGTTGTAATAATATATCACAATATCACTACCTTTTCTGTATTTTTGATCAAATCAATTCAGCCTTAGTGAGAATAAAATCCCTCTTTCAAAAACATCAAACAATCTAACTGACAAAGTTTCAACCCTGTTACTATTGGTGTTGTCAAAAGTACCGTCCGTGATACCAAGTCGATACTGAAATTTAAAAAATGTGACGCTTTGAGTGCTGTTGAGCGGAATCGTAAACAGCTCTGATTGCTCATTGTGCTTGCACGCTCATCAAATATGTCTGTGATTGGCTACAATGACCAGCGCTTCAATTTTTTTTAATAAATATACATCAATGACGCTTTTCACAGAGCGCTTACACAGATATACACGGGAGCATTTGAATGCAGGCCTACCGGTCCACTGGTCGACACCTGCTTGTGCTTTCAAACGCTCCCGTTTACACTTTCAAAACACTTTCAAACACCTCTGTGTGCTTTCAAACGCTCCCGTGCGTTGATCATTGTAGCCAATCACAGACACATCCGATGAGGGCATGAGCACAATGGCCAGTCAGAGGTGTTTACGATTCTGCTCAACAGCGCTCAAAGCGTCACATTTTTTAAATTTCAGTACCGACTTGGTATTGCGGCCGATACTTTTGACAACAGTAGTTACTATGATATTTTACCCATTTATGTCAAACTATTCTATGAAATCTTATATCTATGTCAACCCTGTAACCACAATTTATTGATGATTCAAATGTGGATAATTGTAGAAATTGGGGTATTCAATTATTTTTGTAATAAAATAGACCGAGTATGAGACTTGCAATGTTGAATTAAACTGTAGAACTCTTTCTAAAAAGCATCATTATATTCCAATGTATATAAAAATATTAATTTACCTATTAATTAATTAACCATACTCTATTATGAACACATCTGAGACAATATTAGAAAAAAAAATCACCTTATCAAACCAAAAAGTCTGCAGTACATGTTAAGTTTGGTAAGACAAACGGAATAAATCTTTCCACCGCAGAATGGAGCTCATAGACTCTTGCCTTTCCCCTGGGAACACTGTATTCTCTTTATCTGTGTTATCTAGTGGCCATGTTGCACTTGCATGTCTGAAGGAGGTCACATGCGATATAAATGAGCTGTCCCACCCTTCTGCGACCCCCAGCCTGCTCAGAAAGACCAGGAGCACCGCTCTCGCCTTTTCAGCATAAATTATTCAACTACCGGCTTTAGAGGTGGAGAACACAGAGGAGCGGTACTGTAAGAGTCAGCACACTGGAAAATCAATTATGTGCTAAATTTGATTAAAGGCAAGCCAAAGCCAAGAGATATGATGCCATTTGACTGCGTGTGTGCACGCGCGTGTTCTCATATTAAATGTGACGTGACGTTAATGGTGGATATAAAATACTCAAATGCAGTTTACATGTACTGTACTGACCTCACACAAAGGTTTCAGGTTGACAGTGATCTAAAACACATACATTTCTTTCTCTATATAGACATTTATGTCTATAAATGAAAGGGAAAAGTAGAGTAGCCGAGAGAGAAAGAGAGAAGGTAGGCAATCAGAGTTGCCGAAGGAATACGGAGACTACAATTACACACAATTTCAATGATCTCAGCCACATTCATCCACTCACGCCTGGTTATTATATGTGTGTGATTCTCTGAGAAACCAGTCCAGTTTCATTATTAACTCTAGCATACATGATGCACATTTACACTGGTCAGAACTTTAAAAGCTGTTTTTAATCATTCATGTCTGATGGATGATTCATGAAGCATGGGTGACTGACCCTGTTCTAAATGATCTACAACTGTCCTCATGTCACTCCAGTGTTGTAGCCGAGTCCAGTTCATTCGAGTCTAATGACGAGTTCTATGGCAATCCGACTGACTTTTATTCATTCAAAGGATATTAATTCTTGATACCAACAATGAATTTTTCACTAGTTAAAATGCTAATTCTTGATATCAACAATGACATTTTTACTAGTTCAAATGATAATTCTTGATATTAACAATTCAATTTCAACTAGTTAACATGCTAATTCTTGATATCAGTAATTGTATTTTCACTAGTGAAATGTCACCATAGGCTGCCATTCAAATTCAATTGTTGATATCAGGAATTGAATTCTTGATATCAATATAATTTCAGATATCTAAAATGGCTTGCTTACTGGTAACAAATCACATTCATGATATCAGAAATTGTCACTAGCGGCAATTCAATTGTTGATATCAAGAGGTGCAGCAAACATGTCGGAAGTGTAGAAGCATTAAAGTGTCCGAGATGCAAAAATGGCCGTTTGCAGACACTGTCTAAGCACCCTTAAATGCAATCACCCTCGGTTGATACTGTATATTGGCAAATGCTCCAGTGCATATTGTGTCTGTAGAACGTCAAATGTGTCCATTTACAACGTGTTTCTGCAGCGGTGACAGGCTCGCAAAACCTCTCATGAACAAACAAACAAAGTGTAGACAAGAATAGACGTAAGGAAGACATTTATTGTGCATTGTTAGCAGCTTCATTGAACTTTGTACTTTGTGAGATCGCGATGAACTGACATAGCGACAGCGTTTAGTGGTCGTAAATGGAGCGGTCTTGGCTCGCTTTCGAGTCTACAGTCTATATAATCCATTTAATAAAACTATTGTTTTTCATGTTGCAAAAAGGATTAATGGCCAATTGCACAATGCAAAGTTTTCGGAAGTGACAGTGAGATAGTAACTCATTAAAGCAATGTAAAGGCAGACTAATAGATTAATAGAAAAATATTATATATTTTATATATTGTTCTAAATACTCTTAAATGTCTCACTGCACACTCACTGCTGTGGTGGAGCCATTGCTTAAGCCCACATCTGCACTTTAATAGATCATCCTCAGTGATTTCAGAAGCATCCTCAGTGATTTGATTATGATACCTGTAGGCATAATAGGCCAAAGATAAAATGGCATACGATGGCTAAATAAAAATATATATATTTTTTTTAACATTTATTTTAAGTTATATTGTGCTTTGTTTGTATGTCTGCTGGAATGCTAAAAAAATAAATATTTTTAAATTGTAGTTTTGTAATTTATTTTTCTTTAAAAAAAGCCAAGACAAAATAGTAAAAAGCACATTTTTACTATTTAATTTATGCAATGGTGAAAAAATTTGCAAACATAATGAAAAAAAAAAAAAAAAAAAAAAACACGTTTTGGTATTCAGCTTTGGCCAAGTGTTTTATTATTATTCGGCTTCGGCCAAGAATTTTCATTTCGGCGCATCCCCAAGTTGAAATTGAATTGTTGATATCAAGAATTAGCATTTTAACGAGTAAAAATTGAATTGTTGATATCAAGAATTAATATCCTGTGAATGAATAAAAGTAAAAACGGCTTGCCATAGAGTTCAGACTGCACGATTTTCAATGTCGTCAGATCACTGTTCTTTTCACACTGCATGACTATCTGGGGTAGCATTCAATCCAAATTGTCTGTGCACTGATTTGCAGCAAAAAGGAGAAGAAAAAAAAAGATTATGGAGGAGGAAAAGGTTGAGGAGATGCGGGGAGCAAGGATTGTGTTCTGCAACGAGAGTTGGAGGTCAATAAATAATTTTGCAATGTGCTGCTGTTGCGGCTGGTCAAGCAAATGTTTGTGCTTTGTTTCTGTTTGTATCTATTAAAACACTGATATTCTGGTCTATAACTCCTCCCTGAACCTCCTGTTGCCGTGTATCTTGGCTGTAGGTCATCGCCAATGTAATTTTCAGACAGAACACATTTCACACAGCAGGATCCTCTCAGATCGAGTCTTTGATAATTCGCGTGATTGTCACTCATGTGAACGAGCACCGATTTGCCTATGATTTCAGGCATTTGTTGACAATTTCACAAAACCTGTCGGCGTGTAAAAATCGAGCCTCAAATCGTGCAGTGTGAACTCGGCATAAGTGAAGACAGAGAGCAGAAGAGGGTTGAGTCAGAGTAATGACCGAGTCCAGATTTGCAAGACAAGACCAACACCTTGAAAACACAATCAAGACCATATTTTCATGGTTATTGTCTTGACCCTCTTCTGGTCTCTTACTTTGCTCATAATAAAATCATTTCAAATCATATCAATGTTTCAGGTCCCTTTATTTTTTTATTGGCTTTGCTGATGGGTTTTCATTTTTGACAATAGATGTGTTACCATTACCCGTCATATTGCGAATTGAAAATATACCAGATGGAAACAATCGCAAAAAAAGGTTTTATGCTTGCATGAGGTGGTTTTTCAGGCAATTCGAAAAAGGAATATTTCGCGAAACTGCAATGGAAACATTTACAGGTCACCTGTAAAAGTCGATCATTCTTTAAAGACGACGTGGTATGTTTGGACAGAAGATGAGACCGTTTTTTACTAAACTCACAAAAGACAAAATAATTATGGGAATACCGGATTGTAAACAACAAAGTAATGCCACAATTTATCAAGACCTTGAAGCAGATCGTTGGGAGAAACACCCAGAAATACCTCATAAGTTATAGTATAAGGAGCTTTCCTTGCCATTAATGCTTGGATAACACACCTACGTCTTCAATAAAAAATAATGCCTGGGATATACGTAAACCTACCAACATCCGTTGCCATGCTTTTTGGAATGACTTATTGTGAGAGGAAAAAAATAATGTTTTAGTCGCATAACATTGGTACATTTTTTATCAACATTTAGAAAATATTGCAAAAGTTGTCGCAAATCTGCAATGAAACATGGCTAATGACTGACTATTCATTATCCCTTACCTATATTGTATAGCATTAGAAAGATGTGTGACTATTTGGAATGGCTATAGTAATATTTTGAAGTAAAAAGCATGTTTTAATAGAGAGTACATCAAAGTAAAACCGCTTTGAAGGCCATACTTGAGCCATTATTAGTGGTAATTTTATTAGCAGAAGTAAATGAGTTTGAAATGAGCATCATCGGGAGAGAGTGAATTAACACAGACATGGTTAATGTTGCCAAGCACGCTTCTCGGAACAGTCCGTATGACTTCTGCCACACCAAGGATCTGCACTGGCTTCACCGTCCAAAACACACACAACCTTAAACAACAAGCAATAAAGCTGCAAGACAACTCACTTTATTCAGGCTCAAAGATGCAATACCCAGAATATAACAGCATAAAGAACCTTCTAATGCATAATCAGCTACAGTATGTACTTTTTTTTTTATTGTATTTTTTTTTAACATATTTACTCTTATTATGACTCCTTTTTTCTTGTGTATTTGAGGGTGAATTTCTCCTCCACCCCCTCAAAGCCTCATTCAGTTTTTCACTCTTTTTCTTCTTTCTAGCCAAGATGTATGTGGAGAGCCTTTAGAGACAGCACAGACGGAGCTAAAAGGTCGAAGAACAGCAAGTGCAGTGTGTGTGTGTGAGAGAGAGAGAGAGAGAGAGAGAGAGAGAGAGAGAGAGAGAGTGAAAAACAGAGAGAAAGAGTGTGTCGAAGAAATTGAGAGAGGATGATAGAAGGAGGGAGGGAGGAAAATAAGAGGATGAAGGGAAAAATGAAGAGCATGGAGAGAGTCGGAGCTAAAATGTCGAGCGCTGAACTGTGAAGAAAGATCGGCCAGCTGTAGAAACCACTTCATAAAGAGGGAGAGAAACAAAGGGAAAAAGAAAAACAGCATGACGGAGGAGAGAGAGAAAGAGAGAGAGCTGGCACAGGGCCTATCATGTTTCAAATGCATGCCGATGATAAAAATGATGTGGCTTGTGAAAAATCATTTGAATTTTCTTCATCTGAAAGGAATGAAGATGTGAATAAGAGAGAGCAGTAATGTGCTGTTAAGATATTCTACTCATCATCTCCTTCCAACAGACAGACAAGAGCAATCCCACATTCTCCTTGATTGAAACTCCATTTCTGATCGTTGCAAGGTGAAAAATGAGAGAGAAAATAAAATGAGAGAGAAAGAGCTGCAAATAGCAATCACTTATAAAGTAGCATATACTGTATTTTCCAGATATAAGACACGCCAGTCAAAATTACATTGAGAGAAAAAACCCCCCCAGATAAGTTGCATCAGTCGCATTTTAATTATTACCTACACAGGACTTGACATTGACTTTTTTGCTCACCAGCCACTGTGGCTAGTGGTTTTTCCCAAGTTACTAGCCATTCAGCATTTTCACTGGCCACAATTTTGCTGTTTGGAAATTACTTTGGCATGCTTAAATTACTTGATTATGAGTCATTTTACTTTACTTTGATTTAAGATTTAAAACGCTTTAAAACTTTCAAATGCAGAGTGACCACCCAAATCAAGACTAGGCTACATATCAGCTGGTATGTGCAGGTGGGCAAGGAGTGGGCAATATGAGCATAGGCTAACATGAGAAAAATATGATTATTTTTTGTTAGGCTATATAAAAGAACAAAGAAGCAAATTAGCAAATTACAAAAACAATAGTACATTTAAAAAATAGATAGTTAAATTTTTTTTTAGGTTTATTTAATATGTATACATTTATTTAACATCTGTAGTTGTTATTAACAGTAATGACAGATAGGCATTTAATTGGGCTGCTGAATGCATGGACGTAATATTTGGACACATAACCAGTAAACCCCCGTTTCCGTACACTTAAGCCGTAACTGTGTTCATGCGAGATACTCCACACGATGGACATTTTGACATCTGTGTGCGCGAGTATTTGACTATTAATGCGCAAGGAGAACTGATCGTGCGTGCGACAGAGAGAGAGCGCACGCGAGAGAGCGCTTCTGTTGTGTGTCATTCAGCGCGATTCCGCCTACCCGGCCTTCACTAACTGCAAGTTAATCGATAAAGAATTTAAATTTTGTGATACGACGGTCTTTCCATTTAATTTGGCTGTAGGCTGAAATGATATTCAACCTGCCTGTCTATGTGAGAGTGGCTGCCTTACCCGCCACAGCTGAAATCTACCCGCATTTGTCGGGCTGGCGAGTGTTAATGTCAAGCCCTGTACCTACATTAAGAAATAAAATACTGGTAAATGAAACAAATATTCTAAGCGCTATACACAGAATTTTAGTTCCCCTCACTACACAAAATTCATTTAAATTGAATGGTACACAGAACAAGAATGAAAAATGCAAATATAAAATAAATTATAAAGGCATTCTTTTTAAACAACATTTATTTTAAACAACAAGCCTAAATAAATTAGCTCAATTACCGGCGTGTAGTAAATGTGCTATAAAAATAAAGTTGACGTGCCTTAGTTTGCAGAAAAAGCCCAATGTGAGGAGAAATAAAAACTAAAAAAACACGAGAACATTTCTGTACGAACACACAGACCAGTAATGTGTAATTTGCCAATGTTGACCAATATTTACCAAATTCGAAAAACAAAGATAATTCATGATTTCTGTTGTTTTGACAAGAAAACATTTATTTGATCTGCAGCGATTGTGAGGAAGGAAGAAATTAAGTAAAGAGGGAAGTAAGGAAAAAAAGAAGGAAGTAATAATGGATGGATGGATCCAATGTATGTACGCATGTATGGATGGATGGATGACAGAACACAGGCCAGTCAGGAGTTCTTGTGCGTGTCAGAAAGAGAGCATGAAAAAGACAGAAAGCGGATCTGTGAAACTCCTCTCGACAGACAAGCACAGAGAGAGAAAAATGAACAGAATGAGGAGACAGCATACAGATGGCATCAAAGCATTTACTATATTCAGCTACAGGTGTGTGCGCAGACATGCATCTCCACCCTCTTTCATGGTAATTCTTCAAATATTTGGTGCTGCATTATTAATACATACTTCATGAGCAGTGCTTATTGAACCATACTGCTGGCAACTCAGTAGGAGCATTATACAGTCCACTACATTTTTTTGCAGTATGTCACGGAACGGCAGCCTGCACTCATATCGACAACTCCCTGCTTTCTTCAATCGCCACCCTGCCCTAAAGTTCTGCGGTTTAAACGACTGCAGTGGGAGTCAGATGAGGAGCCGTTACGGAGCACCGGTGGAGGCGTGATGAGGTGCACCTGAAGTCAATGGTATTTTGTTACTGCCATAAACTGCAACAGGAGACTATTTATGTGCTATATTAATATAATAATAATAATTATTATTATTATTATTTGTACTTTTATTTATATAATATATCAGCATAACATTATGACCTAATATTGTGTTGGCCCCACTTTTGCTGCCACAACAGCCCTGAACCGTCGAGGCACGGACTCTACTAGACCCCTGAAGGTGTGCTGTGGTATCTGGCACCTGCAAGTTGCGAGGTGGGGCCTCGGATCGGACTTGTTTGTTCAGCACATCCCACAGATTTGATTGAGATCTGGGGAACTTGGAGGCCAAGTCAACCCCTCAAACTCGTTGTGCTCCTCAAACCATTCCTGAACCATTTTTGCTTTGTGGCAGGGTGCAAAGAGCCCACAGCCACCAGGGAATACTGTTTCCATGAAAGGGTGTACATGGTCTGCAACAATGCTTAGGCAGGTGGTACATGTCAAAGTAACATCCACATGGATGGCAGGACCCAAGGTTTCCCAGCAGAACATTGCCTAAAGCATCACACTGCCTCTGTCGGCTTGCTTTCTTCCCATAGTGCATCCTGGTGCCATGTGCTCCCCAGGTAAGCGACGCATACGGCATCCACGTGATGAAAAAGAAAACGTGATTCATCAGACTAGGCCACCGTCTTTCATTGCTCCGTGGTCCAGTTCTGATGCTCACATGCCCACTGCTGGCGCTGACTGGTCTGCAGCTATGCAGCACCATACGCAACAAACTGCGACACACTGTGTACTTAACTTCTTGGGCAATTTGACAGTAGCTTGTTTGATCGGACCACATGGGCCAGCCTTCGCTCCCCACGTGCATCAATGAGCCATGGCTGCCCATGACCCTGTCATCCAGTTCACCACTGTTCCTTCCTTGGACCAGGAACACCCCACAAGTGCTGCAGTTTTGATGACGCTCTGACCCAGTCGTCTAGCATCACAATTTGGCCCTTGTCAAACTCGCCCAAATCCTTCTGCTTGCCCATTTTTGTCCTGCTTCTAACACATCAAATTTGAGCACAAAATGTTCACTTGCTGCCTAATATACTAATATATCCCACCCATTAACAGGTGCCATGATGAAGAGATAATCAGTGTTATTCACAGTGTTTGTGATGACTGATCACTGTATAGACGCGTCAATTCAAGTGGGCGTGCGGGAATGCGATCATCTCTTCCAAAAGAATAAACATGAATTAATATCTGAGGTATGTTGAGGATACATTAACACTTACTGAAACATATCATATGTCGTGTAATCGCTCAATCAGTGTTTCAACCGTGGAAAGACATCGAACAGCTTGTAAACAATGTCACGCAGCATCACATTTACCTCGGAAGTCATTCAGTGTTCACAGCTGTCAGTTCACTAGAGAAATTAACTCTTTCATTAAATATATGCACTATATTAGCCTATACAGGGAGTGCAGAATTATTAGGCAAATGATTATTTTGACCACATCATCCTCGTTATGCATGTTGTCTTACTCCAAGCTGTATAGGCTGGAAAGCCTACTACCAATTAAGCATATTAGGTGATGTGTATCTCTGTAATGAGAAGGGGTGTGGTCTAATGACATCAACACCCTATATCAGGTGTGCATAATTATTAGGCAACTTCCTTTCCTTTGGCAAAATGGGTCAAAAGAAGGACTTGACAGGCTCAGAAAAGTCAAAAATAGTGAGATATATTGCAGAGGGATGCAGCAGTCTTAAAATAGCCAAGCTTCTGAAGCGTGATCATCGAACAATCAAGCGTTTCATTCAAAATAGTCAACAGGGTCGCAAGAAGCGTGTGGAAAAACCAAGGCGCAAAATAACTGCCTGTGAACTGAGAAAAGTCAAGCGTGCAGCTGCCAAGATGCCACTTGCCACCAGTTTGGCCATATTTCAGAGCTGCAACATCACTGGAGTGCCCAAAAGCACAAGGTGTGCAATACTCAGAGACATGGCCAAGGTAAGAAGGCAGAAAGTCGACCACCACTGAACAAGACACACAAGCTGAAACGTCAAGACTGGGCCAAGAAATATCTCAAGACTGATTTTTCTAAGGTTTTATGGACTGATGAAATGTGAGTCTTGATGGGCCAGATGGATGGGCCCGTGGCTGGATTGGTAAAGGGCAGAGAGCTCCAGTCCAACTCAGACGCCAGCAAGGTGGAGGTGGAGTACTGGTTTGGGCTGGTATCATCAAAGATGAGCTTGTGGGGCCTTTTCGGGTTGAGGATGGAGTCAAGCTCAACTCCCAGTCCTACTGCCAGTTTCTGGAAGACACCTTCTTCAAGCAGTGGTACAGGAAGAAGTCTGCATCCTTCAAGAAAAACATGATTTTCATGCAGGACAATGCTCCATCACATGCGTCCAAGTACTCCACAGCGTGGCTGGCAAGAAAGGGTATAAAAGAAGAAAATCTAATGATATGGCCTCCTTGTTCACCTGATCTGAACCCCATTGAGAACCTGTGGTCCATCATCAAATGTGCGATTTACAAGGAGGGAAAACAGTACACCTCTCTGAACAGTGTCTGGGAGGCTGTGGTTGCTGCTGCACGCAATGTTGATGGTGAACAGATCAAAACACTGACAGAATCCATGGATGGCAGGCTTTTGAGTGTCCTTGCAAAGAAAGGTGGCTATATTGGTCACTGATTTGTTTTTGTTTGGTTTTTGAATGTCAGAAATGTATATTTGTGAATGTTGAGATGTTATATTGGTTTCACTGGTAAAAATAAATAATTGAAATGGGTATAAATTTGTTTTTTGTTAAGTTGCCTAATAATTATGCACAGTAATAGTCACCTGCACACACAGATATCCCCCTAAAATAGCTAAAACTAAAAACTACTTCCAAAAATATTCAGCTTTGATATTAATGAGTTTTTTTTGTTCATTGAGAACATGGTTGTTGTTTAATTATTAATGTTGTAAAATTAATCCTCAAAAAAACAACTTGCCTAATAATTCTGCACTCCCTGTATGTGTATGTGTATGTGTATATATATATATATATATATATATATATATATATATATATATATATATATATATATATATATATATATATATATATATATATATATATATATACACACACATACACACAGATGCTGGTCATATAATTAGAATATCATCAAAAAGTTTATTTATTTCACTAATTCCATTCAAAAAGTGAAACTTGTATATTATATTCATTCATTACACACAGACTGATATATTTCAAATGTTTCTTTTAATTTTGATGATTATAACTGACAACTAAGGAAATTCCCAAATTCAGTATCTCAGAAAATTTGAATATTATTTAAGAAAGGATTTTTTGAAATCTTGGCCTACTGAAAAGTATGAACATGAAAAGTATGAGCATGTACAGCACTCAATACTTAGTTGGGGCTCCTTTTGCCTGAATTGGAGTCGTGGCATGGAGTCGATCAGTCTGTGGCACTGCTCAGGTGTTATGAGAGCCCTGGTTGCTCTGATCGTGGCCTTCAGCTCTTCTGCATTGTTGGGTCTGGCATATCGCATCTTCCTCTTCACAAGGTTAAGGTCAGGCGAGTTTGCTGGCCAATTAAGAACAGGGATACCATGGTCCTTAAACCAGGTACTGGTTGAAATCTGCATCTTCATAAAGTTGGTCAGCAGCAGGAAGCATTAAAGTGCTCTAAAACTTCCTGTTATATGGCTGCGTTGACCTTGGACCTCAGAAAACTCAGTGGACCAACACCAGCAGATGACATGGCACCAGCCCGCCTCTTTTGCAATTACCTTGTGTCAATGGTCGTCTTTTGGACAACTGTCAAGTCAGCAGTCTTCCCCATGATTGTGTAGCCTACAGAACTAGACTGAGAAACCATTTAAAGGCCTTTGCAGGTGTTTTGAGTTCATTAGCTGATTAGAGCGTGGCACCAGGTGTCTTCAATATTGAACCTTTTCACAATATTCTAATTTTCTGAGATACTGAATTTGGGAATTTCCTTAGTTGTCAGTTATAATCATCAAAATTAAAATAAATAAACATTTGAAATATATCAGTCTGTGTAATGAATGAATATAATATACAAGTTTTACTTTTTGAATGGAATTAGTGAAATAAATCAACTTTTTGATGATATTCTAATTATATGAACAGCACCTATATATATATATATATATATATATATATATATATATATATATATATATATATATATATATATATAAATAAACAACTAGTGATTTATTTGTGAAACAATGCAAGTCAATGGGATCCAATGCTGTTTGGACTCCACAATTCTTCAAAATATCTCTTTTTTTGTTTTCTGCAGAAGAAAGTCAAACAGGTTTGGACCAACATTATCATGATTAGGAACTGACATCACTAGGAAAGTAGAAAGCAATTAAATTGACCTCTGCCTTTGAAAACGCCCAAAATGTACTTGTCAAGCTGAACAAACACTATTTGATTGAGTCTGCATCACAACAATCAGTGGTCCGAAACATCAATTGCTGCCAACAAATGAAAATAAAATGGTTTGATTTTTGTTATGGGGAAATGTCCTTTAAAGGCCCCAGCGGTGAGGTTAATGAAGCGACTTTGATCACACTGGAAGTCAGAAACATGAGCACACACACAGCCATAAATATTTCAGACTATAATCGTATAAAATCCCAGATAAAGGTAAACCCATCGATCCAGAATAAAATGCCTGATCTCTCTAGGGGTGTCTGTCGTTTACATCCAAGTGTGTGTGTGTATAAGTCTGGTTGCATATTTGTTAGTGGCACTGTATCTGAGCGAGATGATCTGATTAAAAGCATAAATGTGCACACAAACATATTTATTTTTTAATCATAGTAGTCACTTCTATTGACCTAATGTTTTTATACTGATCTAATGATATTTTCTATCCACTAAGCCTACCCGCTTTTCATTAAGACATTATTAATTTAGATGTTTATTAAGGCATTTTGTTGTGGGGACTGTTGGTAAGTGATTTCAGTTTCTTCTATCCGTGTTTGGACATTTTGTTCACACACAAATAAAACGACACATTAGCAGAGTCTATTTACAAATCCACATAATGTTCACTAATATCTACTAATGCATACATGGAATACAGGACGAGTTTGTTAAGAAATGTGTTTTTTTCTTTTGTGCGGGTTCTCAGTGCTGCAGCTTTAATTGGAATGACAGAGGGTGTTTGCCATCTCATAAATGATGCATGCTTGGCTTTTCTTTTATCATTTAAATCATAAAGCTGGTTTGCATCAGGACAGAGTGGGACGAGGAGCAGGTCCAAAACACTGCTGGGTCTCTGCAGTCCCGGTTTCAGAGCAGCCCTCCTGAAAACGCCAAGCGGTTTTATTTTTACAGACGACAGTGGCAGAGGAGGAGGTGGATGAGAAATATATAACCACACACTACTATTACCCACATATTGGGAGTTCAGCAACAATCTAATAAGATGTAAATCAGAGAAGGTAAAACAGAGAAGAGGTAGAAAACATTCACACTCACAGAGGCCGAGGGCATCACTGGCTAGAATCGCCAATTTTCGCTTAAAATCACCTACTAAGGAGGAGACCATCTGACAGAAATGTAAACCATGTAAAATGTTTATTTCGAGTTCACTTGCAGGTTACGGGCAGTTGAATCTTAAATAGATTGAGGGGTTGCGCTGAAAATAATCTTTTTTTCTGTCATATGCTATTTTTATCTGTCAGTAAAATACTGCAACACTTGATATTTTAATTTAACATTATTTTACAGAATTTATTAATTTGGAATGTTCATTTCTACATACACTAATACAATTTATTAGCATATGTTAATGTATTATGGACAAACATGAATTAACAATGAACAACTATTCATGAATTAGCCTAGATTAATAAAAGGAAAAATCAATGATACCTAATACAATAACTAATGTTGACAAATTGTAATTTGTGCTTTCTTCTTTACTATGGTAATGAAAATTACTATCTAATGGAAATATACTAACATTACAAAATTTGGGGTCTGTAAGATTTTTTTAATGTTTTTGAAAAGCTCACCAAGGCTGCATTTATTTGATCAAAAAAATAGTAGAACTGTAATATTGTGAAATAGTAATACAATAATAATTTTCTTTTTCATTGTTTTATGTAATTATTTCCTGTGAAGGCAAAGCTGAATCCTCAGTATCATTAATACAATCTTCAGTGTCACATGATCCATCACAAATTCTAATATGCTGATTTGCCGCTCAAGAAACTTGTATCATCACAGTTGAAAACAGTAGTTTTTGGGGGAAAGTTGTTTTTTTAATTACTTGATGTTGTTAAATTTTTTTATATTCTTTTAAATGTTTAAAAGAACTGCATTTATTTGAAACAGAAATGTTTCATAATATTATAGAAGTCTTTACTGTCACTTTTTGAGCAGAAATTTAATCTTGATGAACAATAATAATAATTTTTTTTGTAAACCTTACTGACCCCAAACTTTTGAACGCTAGTGTATATACCTTAAAATATAAATCTAAAATATTCTTTATAACTGTCTAATTTAGTAAAAATCTGGTAAATGCTAGAAAATGAATGGTCCAGGCAACCTTTGAATAGATAGATACCACAAAATATCACAATAATAGGCTGCCTTTACACCTGTACTGAGTCAACAGAATTTCCATGATTCGATAATGACAAAAACATAGTTTTTTAAGTCAGAAATTGTTCTAAAGTAAGGGTAATGGACTGAAAACGAAAGATATATAAAGGTGCAAGTGTTGAAGCGCCTACAGTTTTCCAGCAAAATAGCTGCTGGGAGATTTTGCTGACTGTTGGCATGCCCGGAGATGGAAAGAGGAAAAGATTACTATTTTAAAAATGGCCTATACCAAAGTCATTCAGCCGAACTGTCAACTACTGTCCCTTTCTTTCATGTCCTCTTTCTTCACATTACAGGCCCATTCATTCACATTTCCAGAACTGTGATTTCTTGGAAAGACCAGGTCTATCCACACAACGGAGCGATGCAGAGAAGAAAATGAAGGAGTGATTGTCTTAATGGTGGACTCCTTACAGTTCTAGGGTCAAATCTTCACAGTCTGACCAATTCTGACATCCGCACTATTTACGTCTGGAGTCGTGCACATCCACGCGCATTCTTCGCTTTGAACAGTCTAATTATGGGTCAATGGTATACATATTGTATTAGTCAGTGTTCTTCTTATTATTAATCTTCCTTTTTCTTCTTCTTCAGCTCGAGTCTATGGCTGCCCATAGATACACTTGTGGGAAAATGATGAAATTTGGCACACAGATAGAGGACAGTCTGAACATTAACAACAGATCTGAGTGTCTAATTCCCTCTAAGGGCACCAACTGTCCAAAGTTGCACTTATGTTTATGCTAGCTTTTGAACCATAAGGGCTATAAAAATAAAAATAAAAGTTTTTTCTCTGATTCCTTGGCTCAAGACAATTCATGAGGCTTGAGCCCCTTCCCCTGTAATCGTGAAAGTGCAAGTGCCCTTTTCGATCGTACAGCAGTGCCCCCGGAATGCGATTTCAAATTTCTACCAGAGGCGATTTCACCCGAGGTGAGGTCTGTGCTTGCCATTGCTTGAGACTACTTCGATATGAAATATGGCTAGTTTTGCTATTTCTGCACGGGGCAGTTGTGGTCTAATGGTAAGAGAGTAGGACTTTTAACCTGAAGGGTTCGAGTCTCAGTACCGGCAGGAAATGTAGGCGGGGGGAGTGCATGAACAGCGCTCTCTTCCACCCTCATTAACCACAACTGAGATGTCCTTGAGAAAAAGGCAACCCCCAATGCTCCCTGGGCGCCGCAGCAAAAATGGCTGCCCACTGCTCCGTGTGCGTGTTCATGGTGTGTCTGTGTGTTCAATACTCAGTACTGTGCGTGTGCACTTGGACGGGTGAGCACAAATTCCAAGTATGGGACAACTTACTTCGCTACGCGTCATGTCATTTTCACTTTTTTCACTTTATAACTTATTCAGTGCAGCATACAGTGTCAAATAATATTACATTTTCTCATGTCGACCATGTTGAATTTTGTCGTAAAATGCTTCATTGTTCATTGCGAAACTCGGTATGTGTCATCGGCATCATGCCCTGAAGGTACTAGCTTGGTCTTACCAGATTCTTGTACATTTCATTTGAACATAGAGTCTGGCCACTCTCCATTGACAAGCGTTTACTTCCTTGAAGACGGGTACTCTGTTGAAGTTTAAAACTATTGGATCTGCCAAGAGTCACTCTGGATCTGCCTAACCAATCGCTAACGTTTGGTCGTGACGTACGTCACGCGCCGCTCGCCTTTGATTCTCTCACATTAACTGTGCAGTCACAACACCTCAGTGATAAAACCTAGTGCATTCAGATTATTTATTCACGGTGGAGAGGAGAGTTTTGTGATCGTAACGCGCTGCTCTCGTGGTGCATATCTTGTGCAATCATAACATGATTGTGTATGCTGTAAATAAAATGTCATATGCTTGGAATGATGAGAATAAATGCTGCCATAAATAACAGCCCAATTCAAATGTTTACGTGCTTTTCTTCTTTTATTTTTTGAGCGGTGATGAAATATTTTGCTCTTGTAAACACTTGCCAGTATTTAAAGAAATACAAGTCTAGAAATGCATCCAAATTATAGCGCACGCAACCGCACGGTGCTCTGCAGGAGTCTAAAAAGGATATAAACAGTGAATTTTGAAGTGATATATTCTTGAAAACTCAGAGATGTAGATTCGGAGAGCAATTACATTACCACACGACCTTGGTGTTTGTCAAAAGCAGTAGGTAATTTTTCGCGGGTGGTGGGAGACGGACTTAAGCCAACTCCTTCACCACTAACGGAGCGAGCTGAAAAATACTTTTCCCGGACCACAACATTATGGCCACCAACAAAACTCAGCAGTGATTGTTCTTGCTCCATGTAATGGAGTTCGTTTGTTCAGGGAAGAAGGAGGCGGGAACCGGCGAACGTTTAACAACTTTTAATCAAATAATAAACACAAAATGAAAGTAAGAGCGGAAGCCCCTCACGGACGATTGCCGCTCACATACATAACAAAACGTAAACAAAACAACTTCAAATCCAGGCCAGGTCTTCTCTCGTCCTTCACCGGTGTCGCTCGTCCTTATATGCCTCTCAATCACGCACACCGATCTCGCTCGCTCGCAACTCAAACTAGCGCACAACATCAATGTCATCGCTCTCAGCCATTCCCTCTGTTTGCTGATTGGACCGGTAAAAAATTGTTCGGGAGAAAACCTAAGCATATACAGCAGTACCAGATGTAGTACTGAAGGAAAATGAAAATTGAGCGGAAGTACGTAGGAGGGCAGAGCCAGGCTAACTCAGCGCCACCTTGTGGTCAAAGATCAGAATAAAAAAAAAAAAAAAAAAAGTCTGGTTAACTTCGCTTATTTTAATGAAACCGGTCTTGATAGATTCCTTGAGTCATACTGAGAACAATCATACTAATTATGCCATACTTGGTCAAAATTGCTGTCCTCCATTTTGTATCTCTTTGAAAATCCATTCGAGGTCACTGGTCTGATTTTTTGGTGAAAATGTCGGCAAAAAACAAAATTATTAAAAGATTTTTTTAAAGTCCAAACTGTTTTCGAATAACACAACAACGAAATTTATGGCATGATGCCAATCTGATTCTGAGGCAGTATCTTTGCAACGCTTTGGCATACTGACACAAAACTTTGTATGTGCCATTGCCACCTCACACTGACCTCATAACATCAATTTGGAAACAGCATCACCTATTGGTCAAAGGTCATAAACAATGAAATCATATTACAAGTGATTCTATTTATGATTTTCACACATTTTGGCTAAAATGCTCCCAGCCAAGCTTCTATAACTTGTGCCTTTTTTTGTTAGCTTGGCACTGTTAATTGCTGCTTGCAGCTATATTTGAAGCCTTTTGTCAGTGAAACAGCATTGTCTGTACAAATGCTTTACAAGATTATTTCAATAGCAAGACTGACATTGTTGTCACATAAACAAATAGATACATGCGGCACATGACTAGCAAAATTAATAACAGACCACTCAATTATTGAGGGGGAAAAATATAATAAAAGAACACAATAACCTACATAATCACTTCACAATTTCCACCCTTATTTTTGATTGTTGTTCTTAATTAAACAAAATAATCTCCATTAAAAACAACCTCATCACAGAAAATAATAAAAGCCATGCTTATTCAACATGATTCATATTCTGGAGTAATAAGTCCATTATAAAACACAAGCTTATTATGAGCAGGAACAATGCACATCAGATCGGCCAATACAAACAGAGACAGAGCGGGCGGTATGTAATTGCTCTCAGTACAGAAAGCCAATTGAATGGAACTGATGAGTCTATTCAAACATAATTGGTGAGGAAAAAGGAAGAACCGAGGGTGAGGTGTGACCGAAGACGTGTGGAGAAGACAGAGCTGGAGGAGCCAAAGATGAATGATACTAGATTACTTTTGTGAAGATGACGCATGCTGCAAATCGTACCTGTGTAATGACATCACCGGTCGGAGGACCTCGCTCAAACACGTACGCAAAACAAAGGGGTTGAAAATAATTAACATTTATTTTGGATTAATTTATTTCAAGTTAATGTGGTTGAACACGGGCAGTGGTTTTACACTTGCCAGAGGAGTGCGTAAATTAATTCAGGCAAAAACAATAATAAAAAATCGAACATAACGACAACTGGAACTCATCTTCAGAGAATGCAGCAAAATGTCAGGCTTTCAGTAAGCAACAGTTTGGAAGGGGAAACGAGGACACCTTATGTGTACGTGTGTATGTGTGTGTGGAAGCTGGAGTATGGCAGAAGGGTTACTAAATAAATCAATGTCTTGAGCGTTCAGAGGGGACCGCCCTTGTGAAGCAAACTCTCTCTACGACTGAAGTCAGATTGTGTTGATAGATTAGAACATGATACACTTACTGGTTACATTACAGATACAAGAAACACAAATGAGATTTAGTTTGATGAATTAATTGCCATACAAATAAATGTGATTAATGGTACATTAATCAAATATTATATAATAAAAATATTGAATATAAGGATTTGTAAACTAATAATGCACAGAAATAGAATGATAAATGGTGGGCATAGATTAATTTTTTTAATCTATATTAATCTCACTGTAATCTTGGAATTAATCTAGATTAAAATGGCTCATTTGAATTCTGCCGAAGGCATTCACAATATGTGTGCTCGTAAGTGATCGTTTGTCTTTTTGTAGTTTGAAAAATAAATAACTTCTGTCCCTTTAAGACCTGACGCACACATGGATCCCACTGTTCCTGTGTGTGTTTACGTTAAAACTCACCAAGATGGGCATTGAGACATTTTTGAGTGTATTTGACCATTAATAAGATGGAAAAAGGAGCGCATTTTTGCACTTGTATGTCAGAGGCGGCTTTATTACGGTATGTGTGTGTGCGCTTCAGATGCGAGCGCAAAATCTGCGGGAATTAGTAGAATTAACGTTATGTGCAACCCCGCACAAAATTCAGACCACTCACACCACGCTGTCATGAGGAAAAATCCAACAGAACACCCGTTCACCATGTTCAGAGGATTAAACGGACTGAATGAGAAGAGGTGGGTGCGTGTCAACTCGCTGTCGGTCGGAGAGGAGAGGAGAGCGCAGGTGATATCGATACTGTAGAAAATTAGTATTGTATCATTTCAGATATTTCAGTATCGATACATAGCGAAATATGGATATTTTTGACAACACTAGTAGGCATACACACAGGTTCGAAGACTTGTTCTCTCGCCCCCTACTACAGTGCAATTCGGCTAGGTATACATTCGCGCTAAAATATCAAGCTTGCGTAGTATAGACCCAGCTCACAACCCAACTTTGAGAATAGATTAGCGGCGATATTTTTTTTATCGCCCGATAAGAGTCTCACGTTAACGCAGCACGATTACGATTACGGCCCACCACTAATTTTAAATATAAAAATACTTTAGTCCTAATAATATTTTAAATAAGTAATATTTTAATTCTTTACATATACTTAAAATATTTATTTATCCCTTTGGTCTTACTAATACTTTAAGTATTATTTTATGACAACTATTTAGCATATTTTTTCTTGGGAGTCTGCTTTATTATTATCAATATTTAAAAGGATATGGAATATTTTAAATATTTACAAATGCTTAAAATATTTCTATGTGGTCCACTTTAATCTTAGTCATTCCATTCACACTAATGTTTTTTGGGACCCAGAAAACGATACTCGGTTACTTAACGTAACCTCGGTTCTCTCTAGAAGAGGGAACGAGTATTGCGTAAGTTCCTTACGCTACGGAAAGTATTCTTTCTTCGAGATTTCTGAAAAACCCAAAATTATCCTTAATTTTGTAACATTGTCAACGCAGTGCGGCAGCCTGGCAGACCATAGCAGGCTATTCCAGCGTGCTATTGGCTGCTCTGCTGGCAACTGCAGCAGCCTATCGGTGAGCCCGCGTGACGTGGCGACCAATGAGGGCGCTTCGCGCCCACCTGGCTTCATTTGCCTACAGGTGGGGCGTGGCCACGTGTATATAAGCAGGGCTCACGGGCTGCATATTCGGTTTTCGTAGTTCTGAAGCATAAAAGCCCGCGGGGCGCACGGCAAGGAACGCAATACTCGTTCCCTCTTCTAGAGAGAACCGAGGTTACGTTAAGTAACCGAGTATCGTTCTCTTACGAGAGGTTCTCTCGTATTGCGTAAGTTCCTTACGCTACGGGAACATATTGTCAACGCCGTGCGCGCCTCGCATACAGCATATGTATCCCAGGGAACCGGGGACCATAACACTGCTCGGGCAGGGTGGCCGGTAAGGAAAACGGGCCACCACATATACAGACACTTCATTCGAACTGACGGGTGGTTACGACGGGTGGTTACAACACCCTGTCCCATGAATGAGGGAACGGCACCTGCCGGTCTCCTTCAAATTCACCACACCTTGTCTCATGAATGAGGGAGCGGCAACGCCGGTCGCCTTCAAATTCACAATATCTTGTTATATGAGTGAGGTAACGGCACCGCCGGTCACCTTCAAACTCACAACAGCTCGTCTCGTAAATGAGGGAACGGCACCGCCGGTCTCCTTCAAATTCACAATGAGCCTAGTACCGAACTTACTACCAGTATGTGAGCTATGTCTGCGCAGAACCACTGGGCAGAACCAACAGCCCTATTGAACTGATAACACTTTCGCCTGTAAGGCAGGAACTTCCAGATTGTAAAATCTCACGAACGTAGACGGGGAGGCCCAGCCTGCCGCCATACAGATATCGTGGATGGAAATCCCTCTGGCCCAAGCCCACGAAGAGGCCATGCCTCTGGTGGAGTGTGCTCTGACACCTAGTGGGCACTGCAGGTGTTTGGAAGCGTATGCAGCTGCAATCGCGTCCACTATCCACCTGGACAGGGTCTGTTTCGAGGAGGCGAGACCTTTAGTGCGCCCGCCAAACGAAACAAATAGCTGCTCAGAACGCCTGAAGGCGGCGGAGCGTGTGACATAAACCCTCAATGCCCTGACAGGGCAGAGGAAATTGCCACCGTCCCCCTCATCGGATGCTGGCAGAGCCGAGAGGGAGATAATCTGCGCCCTGAAGGGAGTGCCGATCGCTTTGGGGACATAACCATGCCTCGGTCTGAGAATGACCTTAGAGTCATTAGGACCGAACTCCATACACGTCGGGCTCACTGAGAGCGCGTGTAGATCCCCCACGCGTTTCACTGAAGCCAGAGCTATCAGAAACGCGGTTTTTAGCGAAAGGAACCTTGGTTCCACAGTCTCGAGCGGTTCAAAGGGATGAGCCTTCAGGGCCTCTAGGACCAAGGCCAGATCCCATATAGGAACCGACGGGGGCCGCGGGGGATTCATCCGTCTGGCTCCTCTGAGGAAACGGATGATGAGCTCGTTCCTTCCTAGCGTGCTACCTAGCGTCGTCGGAGCGAACGCTGCTATAGCCGCCACATACACTTTGAGCGTGGAAGGGGACCTGCCCCGTTCCAAAAGCTCTTGGAGGAAGGAGAGCACCCGCTGGACCCCACATTGCTGTGGGTCCAATCCCTTGGAAACACACCACTCGGTGAACACCGACCACTTAGAACTATATAACCGCCTCGTCGAGGGGGCTCTAGAGTGTGAAATCGTGTTCATAACCCCTTCGGGCAGGTCAACGGGTATCCGTTGGTCACCCATACATGCAGAGACCATCGCTCTGGATGGGGATGCCAAACTGACCCTCCTGCTTGAGAGAGAAGGTCTGCTCTCAGCGGAACTGGCCAGGGGGGTGAGTGCGACAGCTTCACCAGCTCTGGGTACCAAATCTGGTTCTCCCAGCGCGGTGCTATAAGGAGCACCGGACGGCGCGTTTCCCTGATTTTCGCTATGACCTGGGGCAATAGGGAGATCGGCGGGAAAGCATACAGCGGGAGGCTGGGCCAAGTTTGGGACAGCGCATCCTCGCTTTTGGACAGAAACGTCGGGCAGCGGGCGTTCTCTTTTGTTGCAAAGAGGTCGAGCTCCGCTCTGCCGAACAGGCGCCATACCAGCTGGACTGTCTGGGGGTGCAGGGACCATTCTCCTGGGAGAATGAGGCCCCTGGACAGCTTGTCCGGGCCCACATTGAGGTGGCCCGGCATGTGCGCAGCTCTCAGCGAGCGCAGCGAGCTGTGTGCCCACACGAGCAGGCGTTCTGTCAGATTGCCCAGACCTCTGGACCTGACACCGCCCTGCCGGTTCACGTAGGACACCACTGTGGTGTTGTCCGACCGGACTAACACATGGTGTCCTCGTATAAGCGGGAGAAACTGCCTGAGCGCGTTCTCTACCGCTATCATCTCCAAACAGTTTATGTGTAGGAGTTTTTCCTCGCTCGACCAAAGGCCCGAGGCTGATCTGCCCTCGAAAACGGCGCCCCAACCCGTGGTGGAGGCGTCCGTCGAGATGACCTTGCGGTGTGAGATGGCTCCCATCGTCACTCCCCTCTGGTACCAGTCGGCTACTAACCAGGGCTCTAGGGCTGACACGCAGCCCTGAGTCACTCTGATCCTGAAGCCACCGGACGCCCAGGCTCTGTGAGGCACTCGGGCGTTTAACCAGCATTGCAGCGGGCGCATGCGCATTAAGCCCAGCTGGAGCACAGCCGCAGCTGAGGCCATACGTCCCAGCATCCTCTGAAAAAGCTTTAGAGGTGCGATTTTGCCCGGCCGGAAGTACGCAGCCATGCGCCGAACTTGGCGCGCGCGATGGGGTGACAGGCGGGCTGACATTGCCACAGTGTCCAGATTCAAACCCAGGAATGAGGTTGATTGCGTGGGCACTAATGAGCTCTTGGTCCAATTGACCATGAGCCCTAGGCTGTCCAGATGGCTGAGCAGCATTGCCCTGTGGGCGAGGAGCTCGGCCTCCGACTGCGCCAGGATGAGCCAATCGTCCAGATAGTTCAATACTCGCATCCCTCGATTTCTCAGAGGAGCGAGGGCCGCGTCCATGCACTTCGTAAATGTACGGGGTGCTAGTGACAGGCCGAACGGAAGGACGGTGTATTGATAAGCCTGGCCGTCGAAGGCGAATCGTAAGAATGGCCTGTGACGCGGCGTTATCTTGATTTGAAAATATGCATCTTTCAAATCTAGGGAGATTAGCCAGTCTCTCGGGCGAATATGCGCGAGGATCTGCTTGGTCGTGAGCATCTTGAACGATCTTTTCATAAGAGCTTTGTTCAGACGCCTCAGATCCAGAATCGGTCTGAGCGACCCATCCCTTTTTGGCACGAGAAAATACCGGCTGTAAAAGCCTGACTTGCTCATAGAATGGGGAACCGGTTCTATAGCCCCTTTGCACAGCAGCGTGGCTATTTCTGCTCGAAGTAGATGTGCTACTTCCTCGCTCACTCTCGTCTCTGTACGCGCACAGAAGCGCGGAGGGCGGCGAGCGAACTGCAGAGTGTAGCCGTGCTTCACTGTTTTCAGCACCCATTCTGATACACCTGGAATGGCTTCCCACGCTCTTGCGTGCGCCACACGGGATAGAACGGCCTCCGGGCTCGAAACGCCGCGCTTCGCGGGTTTGACGGCCTGTATAGGAGGGGCGGGCGCAGTGCGCGCGCTCTCTGTGCTGTGGGCCAGCCGATCGCTCGCGATGGCTGGCCGCCCTACACACTGCATCTCTGCCGCTTCGAGCGGGGAGTGGCTTGTGTGCGGCCCTACACTCATCGCTCCGGCCACCCTGGGCGGGAAACAAATGGTGTGTGGCGCGGCGCGTGGCGCCTGAGGCATAATGTTTGCGAAAATGTGTGAGCGCGTTTGAGCGGGCACAACTCTTACGCGTGGAACATGACCGGTTAAGAGTGGCTGTGTGACAGCGCGTGTGGTGGTTAGTCGTGGACGCAAACAAGCGGACACGTGACCTAACTCTAGCACTCGAGCGGCCGGTGGCCGCTTTATGTGAGTGGGGGACACAGGGTTTATAGTGCTTGTGTGCAGGGGTGAACACAGAAAAGTGGGCACATTTACTGCATTTGAAACACATACGGCGTGAGCCGTGCAACCAGAAATAATGCAACTTTTGTGATTTCTCTGGTTCGCCGTAAAAACGGCGGTTATTGACAGGCGAGAAGGCATTTTTGCCGGCTCGTTGGCTGCGTGAAATCCATCTGCAGCAGCCACAGTGGTGGGGGCTGACAGGAAAGAGAGTTTTGACGGTGGTCCGGCCGCGGCGGGACTTAACCGTCGTTTCTTGCCTCTGGCTAGGAGGACTTTGGAGGCTCGGGCTTCAGCGCGATCCTAGGCCGGGGGCCCCGAGGTGGAGGCGGCTTACCACGGCTGGAAGAGCGCGATCTGGGGCGGCCGCTCGGTCTTCGCTGAGACGAAGGGGGCCGCGCTGGGCGCTGCGCGGAGCTCGTTGCTGGCTGGTCACGAGGACGGCGAGCAGCGGAGCTATTGCTAGCGCCGGGGCGTCGAGGCAGGAAAAGGTTCATGGCCTGCGTCGTTTTCTGCACTTCGGAGAAACGGTCGACGATCCCCTTGACCGCTGGTCCAAAGAGCCCAGACGGGGAGAGCGGGGCATTTAGGAAGGCCGCGCGCTCTGTTTCTCGCATGTCCGCGAGCGTGAGCCAGAGGTGGCGCTCAGCTACCGTGAGGGAGGCCATAGAGCGTCCGAGGGCCTGTGCTGCGGTCTTGGTGGCGCGAAGGGAGAGATCCGTCGCGCTTCGCAAATCCGTGATTAACTCAGCGTCACAGCATTTCTCGTCCAGGTCGCGGAGGAGATTAGCTTGGAGGATTTGCAGCACGGCCATAGAGTGCAGAGCGGACGCAGCTTGACCGGAGGCAGCGAAAGCGCGGCCGATCAGCGATGACGTCACTCTGCAGGCCTTAGACGGGAGGGCAGCCTTTGAGCGCCAACCAGAAGGCGGGCAAAGGTGCGCTGCGACCGCCTCTTCCACCGGAGGGATAGCGTTGTAGCCTTTCTCGGCCGCGCCGTCGACTTGTGAGAGCGTCGAAGAAGCCTGAGACGAGACCCTCGCGGAGAATGGCGCGTTCCAGGACTTTGCGAGCTCCTCGTGAAGCTCCGGCAGAAAGGGTGCAGTCCTGGAGGTGGGCGCACGGCGGCGACTGTTTAGGAAGCATCCGTCAAGTCGGTTCGGCGCTGCCACCTTGGGCGGGGCCCATTCGAGGCCTAGCTGCTCGACGGCCCGGGTGAGAAGGCGCAAAAGTTCGGCGTCCTCACCCGCTCGAGAGCGTCCGGAGCCCCGGACTGAAGAGGACGCGGAAGACCAGTCCTCGCTGCCGGAAGCCATGATGGAGCAGCTGTCGGCGCGTTCCGCGGCCGCATCCGCCTCATCCCCGGAGGCGGCAACAGAAATGGCGGCCTGGGGTGGGGGCGGGGAAGGCGAGAGTGAAGCGGGCGGGAAAGGTTCCGGCGAGCTTCTCTCGGCGAACTCCGGAATCCGCTGCGAGCGGCGCTTCTTTCTGCGCGGCGTGGCAGGGACTGGAGGGATATCATCATCGAACAGGACGAGTCGAGCCCGCAGGGTCGACATCGTCAGTTCTTCGCACTCTTGGCATCCGCCGGCGAGGAGTGCGGCGGCGGCGTGATCACGGCCCAGGCAGAGAGCGCAGATCACGTGGCGGTCCCCGGAGCTGAGCTGCGCGTGACACGAGCCGCAGGTGGAACGAGACATTTGTATCAACGCTCGGCTCTTTTTGTGAAAAAGTGTGACGCAGCGGCGACAACACTTTTGAGCGTAAAGGATATGGGCTGCCGGATAGCAGAGCAGGCACGGATGGCTGAAGGTGGCGCGATGCTGCCGGCTTCCTCAGGCGCTGTCCTCTGCTTGCTTGTCTGCGCGGTCACGGCGGCGGGTTCCAGATCCAGCGATGCGAAGGGCTTCGCTGAAGAAAAGAAAATCGAATATGCAGCCCGTGAGCCCTGCTTATATACACGTGGCCACGCCCCACCTGTAGGCAAATGAAGCCAGGTGGGCGCGAAGCGCCCTCATTGGTCGCCACGTCACGCGGGCTCACCGATAGGCTGCTGCAGTTGCCAGCAGAGCAGCCAATAGCACGCTGGAATAGCCTGGTATGGTCTGCCAGGCTGCCGCACTGCGTTGACAATGTTACAAAATTAAGGATAATTTTGGGTTTTTCAGAAATCTCGAAGAAAGAATACTTTCCGTAGCGTAAGGAACTTACTCAATACGAGAGAACCTCTCGTAAGAGAACCTGAATATTATATTATAGTAAAATATAATTGTCGTAAAACATGATGTACTAGATATATATATATCTGTCCCACATTCTTCACTTTAATGCATTATTTTAAGGCAGTGCATACTATAGCAGTCAAATAATACTAAATTGTTTATAAAGAGATGTTAAATAATGGTAAAAAAAAAAAAAAAGTGAAACCTTGAGTGCTATCGTTTACTTCATAAAGCACCACCATAAAGATACATAGAAAAATCCTTAGAATATAACTGTGCAATAATTTCGATTATTGCAAACAATGACAATTAGATCAAACAATCATGATCAGGCATAATAATTGTGACAGACCAACCACAATTGATTTAATTGACAAGCACACACATGCGCAAACATGCACCTTGGGTTTTCATGTTTTATGGGGATTTTCCAAAGACAATGATTTTTATACTGTACAAACTGCATATTGGATCCCCTAACATCATTTACCATGATTTATAAGCCGTTTTCCTCATGGGGAACAAAAAAAAAATTGTCCTCACAAGAACAAAAATTTCTCAAAATACTGTGCTTGTGGGGATATTTTGTCCCCCACAACATAGGAAATACCTGAAACACACACACACGCTCATCAAGACACTAAAACCAAGGCATCTTGTTGCAAAAAAAAAGAAAGAAAAGAAAACAACATACCCAAATTCACCTATTCTTTACTTTTTGGCTTTTCTCCATCTCTCTGCCAGGTCAGGAGATGAAAGAACATCACCCTTGCCCCGAGAGAAAGAGATTACCCTCATTTTAAGTGAGCTTCTCTCCGTTTCATGGCTTTATCTGATCTAGAGTCAGTGAGAATGTGAGCTCTAATTGATCCATCTGAGACCCAGCTTATCCAGTCAGTTCCCTAGTCAGTTTTTGGGTTATGATGAATTTTTAAGCGAACCCTAACAGTATCGTGGTTGGCCATGGTGGTAGCATATCAGTTCAAGCTGTGCTCTATGATAAGGGACCTTGTTAAAAACAAACTTCTGTCACTCATTCTGAACAGTGAGATCTTTCGGAAAGATATGCCAGTGCACTCAATTTCGTCAGAATTTCCCACATTTTCGGTATGTTCCATTCATTTCCTATGGCGGTCATTTTTGACTGCAAAGAGTTACAAGTGTGACCATTTAAGCCCTGTTTCCACCAAAATTACCCGGAACAATTTGTACCAGGAACTTTTTTTCCAGGAACTTTTTTCCCCCAGACCTGCTGCTGTCTGCGTTTCCACCGCGGTCTAAAGTACCGAGAAGATTAGGCAAATTAGTCCGGTGATGTAGGACTGCGCTCGGCTGCTACTCCCAGTCAGCAACGGACAGTGACTATTTTTGCGCGATACCGTCTGAAAAGCGATCTCCTTTTGCTGGTTATGTATTGGTACTAAATATGTAATTAACAAAACGGTGTAAAAGAGACGAGCACTGATACTAAAGCGTATTCTGAAAGCTCGTGAAGCTATATTTAAAAAAAGACAACGTAGGCTGTTATCATCAGTTATTACGGACATTGATCGTGCGATTGCTGAGACGAACGCGCGCCATCGGACAGAAAGCGCAAGACTGATATTTACTGAACGCAGAACGAACCTCGCAAAAGACTTATAAAAATGCTGGTTGAAATAAAACCAGCGTGAGTTCAACCAATCAGCATGTTTAGCGCCCAAGTCCCACCCCCGAAAGTTCCGGAACTTTGAAAAAGTACTACCTCGGGAGCAGGGCCGTTTGGAGGGGGAAATATTTACCCGGAACTTCATTTAGACCCCGGTTCCTGCGGTCGAAACACACCAAGTACTACCCCAAAGTACCTAGTTCCTGGGGAAAGTTCCTGTGGTGGAAACACGGCTTTAGTCTTGTCAAATCATGTCCATTTTTTGTGTTCACATAGCTAGTTTCGTACCATTCTGATAAAGTTATAATTTTTAAATAATCAAAATGTAAATTTTTTCAGTCAAACGTGACCAAAGAGCGTCAAAGGGTTAAAAGCAATAGTAACTGACCTGCTTGGTCCTCATTGTTTCACAATGACTTGGTGGGTCAATTTGCTGAATACTTACACTTGTTGATGTGTAAATGTATGCTATGTACCCTTTTTAGGTTGCTTTTGCATCTTACATGTTTAAATAAATGTCCTTTTTGGATTGGAAGGAAGTTTTAAAACTTGATTTAACTCGATTAAAATTTTTATTTCTCATTATATCACCCCAAATAAAAGGTCAAATAGTTTCAGTTAAAGAGTGTAGTACTCCCAGCACTTTTACTATATTTAATTTAGCAGATTTTCCTTATAATTACTGCAAAAAAAGAAAATAAGTGAAAAGTATGTAGATTCATTGTTGAGACGTTCCACCATTGTGCAGCTGAGCAAAGCATTTAACCCTTGGCTGATACCAGGGAATTGCAGAAATTAGTGTGGAGTAAGTTGCTTTAGATTAAAAGCATGTACAAAATGCAAATTAATCATATCATGCTTCCGAAGGTCTTTGGAAAGAGCCTACGTGTTTGGTTTTTAATGTGTAGTCATTCCTACAGCAGCCTTTGCTTATCTGGCCCTCTAGCAGACCTGAGAGGATAAATTAAGTGATGGTGCTGTGAGGGCTTAGCTTTTATCTGACCTGCAGTCAGTGAGAGATAGAGGTTACGGTCAGATGCAAGCTTGCTCTGATAGCTCCTATCTGATTCACAGTCACTTCTGGTGTCAACAATCAGTTTAGTTTAATTGAATGCACATTACTGGTGACAGCGGAGGCTGGCTGACAAGAATACACCCTTGACCGTTAGATTCGCCCAGCAAAGGGTCATGAATGATCTCCTTTTTTTCCTTATTGCTATTAACACAGGAATAGTTAAATCATTTAACCTGGGGGTCACTTTTATAAAATGCATGGTGACCACGGGCCAAAATGAATAAAATGGCTTGGTCAGATCGGCCAATGGACAGGGCTCTCCAATCTGTGAACGTCTCAACTATGTTCACTTCACTAAAACCTTTTCTAATTTAATTTGATTAATCTAATAAAGCTCATTCAAAATATGACATACTAAAACATCCTCAGTTTATTCAAATGGTTCCATTAGCTAAACTGGCTGAGTGTAGAAGTCTCAACGGCATGGTTTAGATTCCCAGAAAATATAGGAAAATATATAAAGGTATTTACTCATTGTGGTTACTGGGCCATCTGCAACATTGCGGGGCCTACGAAAGAGAACACAGTCAGAATGAGACTTACATCAGTGATGTTTCTGATCTGATCCTGGGTCAGTTTGCGCAGATGCTCATCCTCGCTCTCTGTCATCAACTTCAGAGCAGGCAGCTTTAGACCAGCGTTCAACAACAGAGAGCAAATGTTCCCGATGCACTAAAAGAGAATGGAAGTGAAGTGTGGATGTCACGGTACAATCAACATAGCAGAGCCAAACTCACTAAACAAACACTGACAGGAAAAGCACACGCTGTCAGTGCCGTCAACGTTTGGTGATGAAGACATCCACACTCTTACCTGTGGGTTAAGTTTGTGTTTGGTCGGGTAAAGAGAGCGGCACATAGTCAGAACCTCATTCCCGATGTTGATTTGGGAAAAGCTGGGGGAGTGTGTAAGCAGAGCTGATGTGAGACACACCCAGGGATTCTGCTCCGTCTTGAGCCTGTGAAGAGAGAGAATGTGTTTAAAAGGTGTTCAGAAGACCACACATGTTGTTTATTCTTGTTTTATGGGGACTTTACATAGACATAATGATTTTTATACTGTACAAACTGTATATTCTATCCACTAACCCTAAACCTACCCTTCACATATAACTTTCTGCATTTGTACGTTTTCAAAAAAAAAAACGTTTTCTTCAACACGAACAAGGATTTTGAATATTGGATTTTCATAACGTAGGGTTTAGCTGGACCCCCCATCACCCCCCCCACCCACCCACACATACGTGCACGCACACACACACGCACATGCACAGTGTAAACATGCAATGACATGGAAAGAGAATCATTAAAGTTCAAGTGGTACCGTGAAACTTTTAATAGGAAAGGATCTGTGTAATGAAAAAGAAATCCAATCATAATTATCATGGCATATTACACACATGCAGCTATAAAACAGAGCATATGCTTATCTCCTGACTTCTTATGAGAGATGAGAGGAGCTTTCTAACAAACTCCACTGCCAACTGAGATAAACACACATAATCATAATCAATCGCACACACACTAATTCCTCGTATAATTGAAGTTGGCCTTTTATACACAGAATGCTTTCCACAGTTATTGTAAATAATAATAACAAGTTCCACAGTTCCATTGACAACTAGGAACCTGGAAAACTAAATTACATTTATTACAGTAGTTAACGGATACATGGATTGTATCTGTATGAAAACTTATGAAAATTAAAACTTATGATTTTATTAAAAATGTTATGTCCCTCCCAACCCTTATGTTATTTTTAAACCCATATGCTGCCATTTTTCCCCAGAGTAACACAAAAGGAGAATTTTGAAGAATCTTCTCTATAAAACCACGATTTTAACTATAAAAGCACAATAAAAGGTGCCATAAAATGGTCTCTATAACTCTGCACTGTATTCCAAGTCTTCTGAAGCCATAAACCGAAATTTAAGTTGAGCTGCCAAAGCTCTCAAATCTCATATGGCACTGGCACATGTTTGACATTGTGGTGTTTGGTTACAAGAAATGCAAAAAGCCAATTATTTTTGCTATTAGAGGCATCCAATCTGTGCCTTTACTATATTAAACCTTAAACAAGGGGTTTTCAAACTGGGGTCCTCCAGAAGGTTCTAAGGAGTCCCTAGAAATTTTCAGAGAATAAAAAGACAAAGCAAAAATGGTCTACCAAAAGTCTACCAAACGTTCTAACCGTTTCATTTCCAAACGTTTCTCTCCTTTCTTTCTGTATACATACTTTTTTAATGTTTGCTTTGTATCCATTTAGTAAGTTTTTCTCACTATAGTCCCCTTTATCTCACTCACTGGGAATGTAAGGCAGTATTCTTAGCGCAGTACGTAAGATGTTTACATACATTATAGTGAAAGTTGCTTATACAAATAATTTTTAATTGAAAATGTTCTTCAGGTTTATACAGCCAACATTAAAGTAGCCAAATTAAGTTTGGAAATATGTTGTATTTATGATGAAACACTTACTATTAACGGTTTAAATGTTTTTATTTATTTATTTATTTATTTCATATTCATAAAAAATATAGATGGATTTTAGGAAGGGGGTCCTTTATAAAACGTTCATCATATTTGGCATCATACATTTTGAAAACCCTTGACTTAAACCACACAAAACAATTGTATGACTTCAGAAGATTTGGATCATAGCATAGACCACTTTTATGTTTTTTTTTCTTCTGTCATTTATTGGAATTCGACAGCTTGTGGTCATTATAAAAAAAGAAGTGAGATGATTTGACAGAATTCTTTTGTGTTTCATGAAAAAACAGCATTCAAGTCTGAAACGATATTAGTGTGAGTGAATAATGACATAATTTTCCGTTTTTACTGTCTTATCTATGGATACTATATTAATATAGATACAATCAGAAATTACAATCAGAAATCAGTTCTTAAGAGAATAATTAAAGAAAATAATAAAAAATGAAAATTATGTCATGTACTCATCCCCGTTTCGTTCTAAACCTGTATGATCTTCTGCGGAACAAAAGAAGATATTTTGAAGATTGTTGGTAACCAAACAGTTTTGGTGACCACTGATTTCCATTGTATGAACTAAAAAAAATGATCTTCTTTCATATTTCACCGAATAAAGAAAGTCATACAGGGTTGAAATTACATGAAAACAGACATGAGTAAACAATGATAGAATTTGGTGAACTATCCATTTAAGACTGCAAGCAAATGTTCAGCTACATGAAAACTTCAGAACTCTAATGAGAGAAAAAAACTAAACAAAACATTAGAGATACTTTAAAACGATCATGGTCTAGCCAGTGTCATGTATCCTCTAAGAAAAGGTTGCCACACAGAGCTCTGCGGTGTGTCAATTTAAATTGATTTCCATTAAGATGGCCTTTTCTGGGACTTACTAAAGCAAGACAGAATGAGGAGCGACAAGACAGGTGTTCAGAAGAGAGCAAATGTGCCATCTGAATCTCAATGGTGCACATGGTCACACGTGAACGTCTGTGAACTCTGAATAAATGAATGTATAGTCAAACTCTCCTTTATCCTCTCTGCATTTGGCCCTCTATCACACTCACCTTTTGTTTAAATGCCAAAGAGCATAATGACAAACACACACAAACTCACGGACACATTAATACACACACACACACACGCTCTGCATTCTTCTCAGAGAACGTTAATTCAAAACTCTCTTCATGAAAACAAAGCCTCAAGCTATTTGAACGCGTGGCACAATGCATAATCAGCCATCTTATATTCTCTGTTTCTGTCTATTGATCCAGATACGGAACGGCTCTCCGATCATCAGCATACATTCTGGCAACCTCGACTTTAACCTCAAGAACTCATTTAGTTATATAATACACAACAATTTACCTCAATCACACCTGCAATCACATCCGATTCAAAGAAATACATACACACATACATACATATATATATATATATATATATACATATATATATATATATATATATATATATATATATACATATATATATATATATATATATATATATATATATATATATATATATATATATATATATATATATATATATATATATATATATATATATATATATATATATATATATAACTGACATATTTATATATTTATTTATAACTGACAACTAAGGAAAATCCCAAATTCAGTATCTCAGAAAATTAGAATATTACTTAAGTTAAGACCAATACAAAGAAAGGATTTTTTGAAATCTTGGGGCTCCTTTTGCCTGAATTACTGCAGCAATGCGGCGTGGCATGGAGTTGATCAGTCTGTGGCACTGCTCATGTGTTATGAGAGCCCAGGTTGCTCTGATAGTGGCCTTCAGCTCTTCTGCATTCTTGGGTCTGGCATATCGCATCTTCCTCTTCACAATTTAAGATTTTCTATGGGGTTAATGTCAGGCGAGTTTGCTGGCAAATTAAGAACAGGGATACCATGGCACTTAAATCATGTACTGGTTGCTTTGGCACTGTGTGCAGGTGCCAAGTCCTGTTGGAAAATGAAATCTGCATCTCCATAAAGTTGGTCAGCAGCAGGAAGGATGAAGTGCTCTAAAACTGCAGGTCTATAAGGCTGCGTTGACCTTGGACCTCAAAAAACACAGTGGACCAACACCAGCAGATGGCACCCCAAACCATCACAGACTGGAAACTTTACACTGGACCTCAAGCAACGTGGATTGTGTGTCTCTCCTCTCTTCTTCCAGACTCTGGGACCCTGATTTCCAAAGGAAATGCAAAATGTACTTTCATCAGAGAACATAACTTTGGACCACTCCGCAGCAGTCCTGTCCTTTTTGTCTTTATCCCAGGCGAGATGCTTCTGACGCTGTCTGTTGTTGAAGAGTGGCTTGACACAAGGAATGCGACAGCTGAAACCCATGTCTTGCATACGTCTGTGCGTAGTGGTTCTTGAAGCACTGACTCCAGCTGCAGTCCACTCATTGTGAATTGAATCTCCCCCACATTTTTTAATGGGTTTTGTTTCACAATCCTCTCCAGGGTGCGGTTATCCCTATTGCTTGTACACTTTTTTTTACCACATCTTTTCCTTCCCTTCGCCTCTCTATTAATGTGCTTGGACACAGAGCTCTGTGAACAGCCAGCCTCTTTTGCAATGACCTTTTGTGTCTTGCTCTCCTTGTGCAAAGTGTCAATGGTCGTCTTTTGGACAACTGTCAAGTCAGCAGTCTTCCCCATGATTGTGTAGCCTACAGAACTAGACTGAGAGACCATTTAAAGGCCTTTGCAGGTGTTTTGAGGTAATTAGCTGATTAGAGTGTGGCACCAGGTGTCTTCAATATTGTACCTTTTCACAATATTGTAATTTTTCTGAGATACTGAATTTGGGATTTTCCTTAGTTGTCGTAATCTTCAAATATTATAATCATCAAAATTAAAAGAAAGAAACATTTGAAATATATCAGTTTGTGTGTAATGAAAGAATATAATATACAAGTTTCACTTTTTGAAAGGAATTAGTGAAATACATCAACTTTTTGATGATATTGTAATTATATGACCAGCACCTGTATGTATATCAGTCAGTTGTGGAATTCTGTGGTCAGATATTTAGTATAATGACTGCTAAACTTTATATTTGACAGCTGTCCCTGGCAACCAATCTCTTTCATGTTTTTCTCGCCACTCTGCGGTCTCACATAATAATATATTTCAAATCATAAATTAGTAGGATTATGTACTTTCAGCTGGTTATTATTTCAAAATAAACTCCTGCAGGATGATATCAGGTCTCATCTTGTTCTGGCCATCCTTATATAATCCATTTTATAAGTGAATATGTAAATTGAATATGTAAATTGAAAATTGAAGATCAGCACCAAAGCCTCACCTGCGCTTGTCAGTCACTGGTGGCCACGCCTGTAGGAGGAGCATAAGGTGTTGAAACTCCTCCCATTTATTGCTGGACTCCAACAGTTCCAGAAACAAGGAGTTTCGCTTTTCTTCATTCTCGACATCGTTCATCTCACACTGAGATAAAGGGAGGGAAGTAGAGAGAAAGAGAGAGTGAGAGTTCTATAACTTTCTGACTACAACTACCAAAAAGATGCAAGCTTACAAAATGCTGTAGTCCTTAAGTAGTAATTTGATTGCAAATAATTATTTTAAAGCATATACTTTTGTGTGTGTGATTTACACATTTGGGGAAGGTACTTTTTTTTGTTTTTGAGAGAAGTCTATTAAACTCACCAAGGCTGCATTTATTTGATCAAAAATATAATTAAACAGTAATCTTGTGAATTATTACAATTTAAAATAGCTCTTTTCAATTTTTTATTATGTTTTAAAATGCAATTTATTCCTGTGATGGCAAAGCTGCATTTTCAGCCGCCATTACTCCAGTCGTCACATCATCCTTCATAAATCATTCTAATATGCTAATTTCTAATTATTATCAAAGTTGAAAACTTTTTTCATGATTCTTTGATGAATAGAAAATTCAAAGGAATAGCATGTATTAGATATCGAAATATTTTGCAACAGTTAATGTAAAAGTCTTAACTGTTTCTTTACTTTTGATCAATTTTAATGCATCTCTGCTGAGTAAAATTATTATTATAATTTTTTTTCAAAAAAGAAAAAAATCTTACTGACCCTATAATTTTTAACAGTAGTGCATGTTGTTGTTATTGTTAATTCTCACCCCAAATTTTAGGACTGCAAACTGAACAGCTATATACAAGTGCATGGCCATACAGTAAATATGCACATCTTTGAGAATGAAGGTAGAAGATAAAGTATTTGGCTTATCAGCTAATCATAAGCTAAGACTAAATCTGTGAAAGGCAGAACATCTTTCAGGCTTCAGCACTAAAAGGTAAGACATCATGCTTACAGATTGAGAGAGCTGGCAGGAGAATGCACGGATAGCAGAAGGACTAAACATGAAAAGACAAAGCAAGCGAGATGGAAGGAGAAGGAGAGAGGGCTTGAAATGGCTAGACTGGCACTCGCACATATATAGAATGGAATGACTTCTATGGCAAAAGAAGTGAATTGTCCCCTGTGGTGACTCTTATGTTCTCCTCCAAAAGAGGGAGGCGGGGAGAGAAAGTAATTAATTTCCCTTCAGTGCAACGGGAGCACAATTTAACAGCTGAGAAAATGTCTGATTTCTGAGGGGAAAACAAAAAAAGTCAGAGCCATTCCATGGCATGGTACCAGCATGCTCCAAGAAATTACAGAAAATAGCTAAAAACTCAGGGGGGCAAAACACAGATCGAAATGACTGAGGAGAAAGAATTCAGTTGGAGTAAAAAAAAAACCTAAAGGATATGGCAGCTGATTTGGCTTGCCATTGTGATGGAGGTCATAAAACACAAACAATATGTGTCCATATGAGCCTATACACAGGCCAGTAGCATCATGACTATTTGAACTAACACTTTTTTGAATGTCATGTTTTCAAAATAAGTCATGTTCCTGAGATTTATAATAAATTATATATTATGTGTGTGTGTGTGTGTGTGTGTGTGTGTGTACACTCATATTAATAAACACCATACTAATACTGTGTTTGACCCCCTTTCGCCTTCAGAACTGCCTTAATTCTACGTGGCATTGATTCAACAAGGTGCTGAAAGCATTCTTTAGAAATGTTGGCCCATATTGATAGGATAGCATCTTGCAGTTGATGGAGATTTGTGGGATGCACATCCAGGGCACGAAGCTCCCTTTCCACCACATCCCAAATATGCTCTATTGGGTTGAGATCTGGTGACTTTGGGGGCCATTTTAGTACAGTGAACTCATTGTCATGCCATGCTCAAAATTGCTTAAAATCACCTTTCTTTCCCATTATGACATTCGGTTTGGAGTTCAGGAGATTGTCTTGACCAGGGCCACACCCCTAAATGCATTGAAGCAACTGCCATGTCATTGGTTGATTAATGAGAAAATGAACAGGTGTTCCTAATAATCCTTTAGGTGAGTATATATATTATACCATCCCAATAACACCATACCTACTGTGAAGCATGGGGGTGGTAGCATCATGCTTTGGGGGTGTTTTTCTGCACATGGGACAGGGCGACTGCACTGTATTAAGGAGAGGATGACCGGGGCCATGTATTGCGAGATTTTGGGGAACAACCTCCTTCCCTCAGTTAGAGCATTGAAGATGGGTCGAGGCTGGGTCTTCCAACATGACAATGACCCGAAGCACACAGCCAGGATAACCAAGGAGTGGCTCTGTAAGAAGCAAATCAAGGTTCTGGCGTGGCCTAGCCAGTCTCCAGACCTAAACCCAATAGAGAATCTTTGGAGGGAGCTCAAACTCCGTGTTTCTCAGCGACATGCCAGAAACCTGACTGATCTAGAGAAGATCTGTGTGGAGGAGTGGGCCAAAATCCCTCCTGCAGTGTGTGCAAACCTGGTGAAAAACTACAGGAAACGTTTGACCTCTGTAATTGCAAACAAAGGCTACTGTACCAAATATTAACATTGATTTTCTCAGGTGTTCAAATACTTATTTGCAGCTGTATCATACAAATAAATAGTTAAAAAATCATACATTGTGATTTCTGGATTTTTTTTTTTTTGATTATGTCTCTCACAGTGGACATGCACCTACGATGACAATTTCAGACCCCTCCATGATTTCTAAGTGGGAGAACTTGCAAAATAGCAGGGTTTTCAAATACTTATTTTCCTCACTGTATATATGTATATAAGGGATGCCACAACTCTCAATATAATATTGAACCTTTCGGAACGGCATTCACAGTTCAGGTTGCAATGCTGTTCACACCTCAGCGGTGAAGTGAGGAATCACAAAAGTTCATTTGCATGCGTTTTAAAGCCTTGCCGGTTAAACATTTCATTCGCGTGCTTATGCACCATTTTAACATGCACTTTTCTGAGCATGCGTACTAAAAGCCTGTCAAACACATGATTACGGGACTAAGTAATCTTACTGCACTAATACTGTCAAATAAACACAAGGTTTACATAAACACAGTCGGTTATGTCTAAAGTGAATGTAAAATCGGCGTCTGTATATTAGATGCATGCAGGTCTTAAATGGACAGCAGCGCAGCCTAGTGAACACGCTGCCGCTTGTCCTTAAAGGGACAGTTCACTCTAAAATTATGTCATTATTTTCTCACTCTAATATTGTTCCAAACTATTCATTTCTTCTGTTGAACACAGACACCATTCTGTTGAAAACCAGACAGCTGATGGTAGCCATTGACTTCCATATTATTATTTCCTACAATGGGGACCAACAACTGTTTGGTTTCCCACATTCTTCAAAATTTATTTTCCAACAGAAGAAAGAACTTTTATCAGGTTTAAAACAACTTGAGCGTGAGTAATCGATAACAGAATTTTCATTTTTGAGTGAACTATCCCTTTAATGTTAATAAAACAACAAAAAGACAAAGAGAAAATCCCTCACTGCTCTTGACTGAAAAACTTTAATACAGTAGCTTTAGGCCGCGTGTCCACCAAAGAGTTTTTTTCATGCGGCTGGCTGGCGTATTCAATTGTTTTCAATGGGAGCGCCACGTTTTTAGAACGCCATGAGCGTAATGAGGCGTTGAGAGAGTATTTCATGCTCAACTTTGAGCAAAGCCCAGTGCTCATCACTGTCACGTTTCACCCAGCCGTCCAATCACAGTGGAGGAGGGGCGGGACAAACAACACCGACCAACCAACACATTCTGTGTGTACAACATCAACAGATGAAAACAAGCAGCATAATAACGGAACAAAATAATTTAAAACAAGAGCCAGTGCAAATACTTTACATTGTATCAGCATTTTTATATAGAATCAATACAGAAACAAACTATCTGTTAAATGAGATACTGGTAACACTTTCGCGGATATTCCGTATCATAACAAGCAAAGAGTCTCAACTGAAAAAACGCTGCGCTCAAGCGCCCACAGCGAGACGTTTTCAGCAGAGCGCCTAGCGTTTTCAGCCGGCTAAAAACGCTTTGGTGGACACGCGGCCTTAATAAGAATCAATGTATATTTTATAGTGAAGTCTATGTAAAAACCGAGGTATGTATTGATATACACATATATAAATAATGTATGTGTATATATACACACACACACACTCACAAATATGGAATGAATGAACAGATTGCAACAATTTCATCATACTGGCATGAATCTCTCTAATTCCCACACTTCCTTTCACTCTCTCTCTGTCTCCTGTCTCGCTGTTATTCACTGATGTGAAAATCAATTAAACTGACACTTCGGCCTGAGTATTTTCAACACCATAATTCCATTCAACCACCATGCTACACATTCAGACGATTAATAACCTGCCTAATAAACTCATTACAGCCAATCATGTTTGAACTACATTTATTATGATCTGAGAATAACCATTGAGACAACACCTAAATAGACCCTGTATTCCGTATCACTCTCTCTTCTAATTGGATAAAATGAGTTGGCAAACCAACGCCCTTCAGTTCATGGCCAAACCGTGGTTCTTCGTTTTTCTATTGAAATGTTTTGTTTAGAACACAAAAACATCCCAACTAATGCTGCACGATATTAGAAAAATATCATTGTGATATTTAGTTTTTCTGCGATATGAAAAGTTTTCACCAGTTATAGCTCTATTTGGAAATAATTTTTGGATGGTTTTATAGGGGAGTGAATCTGCATAGAAAATAAACAAATTACAAGCATTGAATAAAAAAAAAGAAAAAAAGAATAATCAAATGTAAAATAACAATGCATAATCTTCACTGTATAAATTAAATATAATTATACACATAACCAACATATATTTAGAAAGACAACACTTGAGACGAGTTTACAGTTCAATAGTCAGAATTACTGTTATTAAAATGGAGATATATACACTGTAAGCTCAAACATAAAAAAAAAAAAAAAAGATATTAAGAACATTTTTATTAAATGTATAAAAATATGTGTCTGTGTTGTAAAAACTTAGAAACACAATTAAGCTAAAGCCAAAAGTCTGCTCATGTTTCATTTCAAATCTAAGGATGTTACCTCAAAACTATGAATTTTATGAAACATTTTCTAAGACCATGTCATGTGAGTTTTTTGAGAAGGCTGATAAGATGCTAATAAAATATTTTATTGCCCTGTAAACACCTACTTGCTGTCTATTGTCTAATGTCTGGCAAGGTGAACTGCTCCATTCATGTTTCTATTGTTCTCACTCAACAAACCTTTCACACCTTTGCACCTTTGCCTAATCTTCATTATTCTTTTATCACTATTCTTTTATTTGTATTCAGCCATTAGCCTTTATTCTGGCATTATGGCTTTACCATCCACATCGCTTTGATCCCACTATACATTAATTCACCTATTATCTGAAGTCCTTCTAGAAAACAAAAAAACAACAAAAAAGCATATTCGTGGGACCTTATGTGAATTCTTTTAACAAATTAGTTTGTGGAATAGCTCCTGGCTCGACAGGTGCATTAGAGCTACAATTAGCATCAAGCTACATAACACAATTTAAAAGATTAATATTACGCTTTTATTCAAAACCCACTTTAAACTACCATCAAGTGTTTGTAATAACTTCCGATTGTGATTTGTCATATGTTGTTGAAACGTTATGTATAGCCTTTTATATGCAGCTCGCTACACCTGCTTAGCATTTATAATGCAAACATCCATTATTGATATGAAAATACACCAAATCACATGAAAATCACACACAAATATATACTATTGATCGTGTGTTTATTAATTTCTTGTTTCACATTTAGAAATGTTTCTTTGGGTTTGTTTTTCAAGGAGCTCAGAATGAGGATGTGTACAGGACAGCATCATCCAAAAGGCCAGGAATTATGGTCATGTAAGATGATTGACAGCTCTAGGCCGAATGAACGCTCGATGAGTCATAACTTGCGCAACCCGTAACAGGAGAGACAGACAGCGCTCTGAATGCTCTTTAGGATGCATAATTCAGTGGGAAATTAATAGAAATTACATTCTGTATGATTAAATATTTAGCAAATGTGAGAATAAATCAATATTTCTCCAAATATGCACACTTTTGGACTAAGTGCCCAAACGGACCCTGTCTAGTGCATCTATGTGAACACAAATAAACCGGAGCTGACGTGACGGAATATGAATGCGTGTTATTCTATTCAAAATATCAAAAATGACTGATTATTTTGCACTCCTGACATAAAATTAAGAAATGAATGTCACTACAACCTAGTTTTATCATAAACATCAGTCAAATATCGAAGCTGGAGTCTTAAATCTTTCTAATGATCCTCAGCTTGTCTGGATCAAGGAAGAGTGTGAAGTTGATGCTGAACAACAATAATTGGGGGCCGTCAACGATCTTTGCCTTAAAGGGGTTAATCTGTGTAAAACCTACAAATGTAATTTTAAGAGTAAATGCATGGTGGATCCAATTTAATGATACGCATCTGTTTTCTTTCTCTGGCATTTTGACAATTATGCGCATGCGTGTATGTTTAAGCACAAATAGACGAGAAAGAGAACAGAACTCGGTGTTTGCGTTCTGTCTGTTTGTGTGTGCGCACAGAAAACAGCGCACAAGATTCAAATTTAGTTCTCTTTTGCGTCTTCTTGCACATTAATGGTTTAAAATAGCTTGAATGTTTAACTGACAGGACCTAAACATGTGCAAATGTTAATCTTTCCCTCTATGATGGTTAAACCTTGCAATTAATCTGAGAATCATGTACGTTTTGAACCTGGTGCATGGTCCTGGGTTGGGGGTGATGAAAGGAGCGAAGACTCTGCAGATTACAATGGGCTTTTAATAATAATAATAAATAAAACAAAAGCAACAAACCAAAACCACCCAGAGGGGGAAAACGGGATAATCAACTAAACTTGACTTCTTGACTTGACTTGAGCAGGGAGATAAACATGAGGGAGCATTCGATGAGTAACGTATGACAACGATCTGGCACAGGACTGCAAACACAAGGAGAATAAATAGGGAAGCAAACAAAAGAGGGAGACGAGGGAAGACATGTGGGGCAAATTAACCTATAATCAGGTAACAAGATGGGCGGGGTCAAGACAATAGACACATGGCACAAGGTAACACACATGACAAGCCATGTGCTCACACCCAACATGACAAAAACACAAGCATATGGCCAGTGAAAACAAATCACAAGCCACGTGCTCAAACAAAACGAGACATGAACTCGCAGCCAATGAGAACACTCATAAGCTGCGTGTGCACACAAAACATGACAGCATGAAAGCATGCAGCCAGTGAAAATGCACCAGCCGGGCGCTCACACAAGACAATACAGCAGCGTCAGGGCTCTGTCACAAAACCAAGATTAAACTAGACCGAAGTGACAGAACCCTGACAGGTCCATACAGATCACGTAGGAACTACGATCTCTATACTTGACATTGCACTTCCTGCGATGTGACTATCGCGGTTGCGTACATCGCAATATCGACGCTAAAACGATAAATCATGTGTAGAAGATTTTTATTAATCAGAATATATATGATTTAAGTTTAGTATATCTGCTATTTTAATCAAGTATCTGACTATGTGAGTCTGTGTAGAGGCCTCTAAGAGAATGGAATGTGCTTGCATGGAATGTGTTTGCATATGTTGGAGCCTTTTTCTCTGCCATTAGATATACAGCTATAGGAAAACTGTATAAAAGAGCGTGTGAGAGCTGGTCCGGCAGTTGCTCTGCAGACTAACTCCTTTGTAATAAAGTCTATCTTCTGGCATCAAAACATCAGACTTCAAGAGTGATTTTGCACAGAGCTGAAAGAAGCCACTACACATGCAGCCCTAATACTAACTGGTCCAAATGAAATACTAACAGCAGTAGAGATAGCAGGCTTGGGTTTTAGAGGAGAACACTGAACTTCTCTGAGGTGCTGCTGTAAATGCCTAATACTATGCCACGCTTTAATGACGTCCTTGACAATGTTCTCAGTGTAAATGGTGAGTTAAAAAACTCATTATCTAATCAGTGAAAAAGTAAAACGGTAGGAATAAACACTCATGATGGTGTGAAAAACAACAACAACCCTGTCTGCAACCCTACACAGGACAAGTGGTTTAGCGAATTAATATAAAATAAAATTATATTAATTATATTAGAATTTATTATATTTGTTTACAAAATTAATTTCAAGCATTTATGTATAAGCCCTTAATTTAATTAACTATATTTAAAAAAAATATATTAAAAGTAATTTCTGTAGAAAGCAGGCTGGGGTTTTAGCAGATAAACTTGCACTTCTCTGAGGTGCTACTTTAAATGCCTAATCCTCTGCAAAGCGTCATCGATGTCCTTGACAACGCTCTCGGGTGTAGATGGTGGGTCGAAAAACTCATAAGCTAACCAGTGACAAAGTGGAAGGGTTCCTGTGGCCATCTTCATCTTCCAAATGCAAAATTCCCCTAGAGACATTAGTCAGTGCACACTTAGTAGAATATATGCTTATCCAGAAGCAAATGACAGCTTGTGCTAAAAAGCAAAGCCACACAGATCCACGCACTATTCACCCACACACACTTCTGAGAGAAGGAACGAGAGAGACAGGCAGGTTAGAAGAGGACAAAACGTGGAATAAAGCGGGTCTGTTTCCCTGAACTACGTCCACGCACATCAGCGCCAGGGCAGGAGGGAAAGATGAGAATAAAATAAAATGACATATCCTCCGCCCTCCCGTATCCCATCATCCTTTAAAACAGACCCAAGGGGAGAGGAAGAGATCCTGTGCTGGTGCAACCATTCTGCCCGCTTCAGAGCATCTGCCCACGCCGCCAAAAGACAATCTGTGTGTGTGCGGAGGGGGGATCCTTAGACAAATTGAATGAGTTTGCGGTGGTGCCATCAAACTACGCCACACTTCAAGGCGTCCACCCACTCCAACTCTCCCCCACCTGCAGGAAATCTCCCTGCCACATGCAGACACACAACAATTGCACATTTAAGGGTTAGTTCGTGTGTACGCCTGTGCATCTGCGCTTGTGTAATTTCTCATATACATTAGTGGTTTTGGAGCAAGTTGCTCCTTTAAACTTGGTTGGGCTCCATTTCAGCCTGTGACCGCTAATGATTGCCTACCCACACACGCAAACATACATACCACTCAAACTGTGAGAGGCTTTTAGTTAAATAGCACCAAATAGTAAAAGGCTGCCAGTGGAAAGAAATAACATCTTGAAGGAAATATAAAGGGATTCTTCAGTTGTTTTGGCTCATCTATCTAAATGCAAAAAGAGCAGACAGTTAGCATTGACAGTTGTGTCTCTCTGGATGCTGTAAACATCAGAGATGGCTGGCTGGTAATTACCCGCCTTTAACTGGACAGAACAAGAGCGGGTCCCTTTTGTTTTATAGCATGCTTGTACTTCAATGGCTACAAAGCTTCTAATCCGTCAAGCAGGCACTGGAAAGGAGACAGGAAGTAGTGTTGCTGAGAAGGAGATGGATCTCTATTGATCAATGTAGTATTAAGGCACAATAAGTAACAGTAACAAGCCGAATCTGCTATTTATATTTAGACATAGCTATTCCAAGTGCGCATGTAGGCTCATGAATAGGTCTACACATCAACGCATAAGTATAGAGAATTGGACATGCGTGTGCACACACATTCACAATTTGTTTAAACTGTCCATGTTGCTGAGGGGAAAATTGATCTGAGAGACAACAGACAGCCACTCATCAGGGGGAGGTGTGAAAATAGAAGAAAAAAGGTGGGCAAAAAAAAAAAATCCTGGGCATAAACAACAACTCTCTTTTTCTAAAATAAAGAGTTCAGAGCAGATCTCATGATCAGAGAGAAAACAACTGAAGATGGGCAGCTGCACAGAGCTCCCACGTTAACATTTTCCAGTTCCTGGGTGTTGATCGGTCAATAGAGCATTCTAGTGATGCTAAAATACACAATATAGACAATGATGAGTTGAACAAATATGATGAATTGAAATGATAGATGTAACAGATAGATAGAGCGACAGACATAAAGATAGACAGAACTATCTGAACAATAGATGATGGGATGACAGAGCGATAGACATACAACAGTCAATACAATAGACAGAATGATAGATAGTACTACAGATTGATTGGTAGAACGATAGTAAACTGAACAACAGATAGATTGAATAATAGAACTATACAGATAGTTAGACATACAGGTAGAAATCTAGAATAATAAAAAACAAAGACAGATTGATTGATAAATAGATAGAACAATAGACAGACAGACAGATAGATAGACAGATAAATATAATGTAAAATATCTTCATTTGTTTTAAAGGGTTTCACAGTTCACCCAGAATGAAAATTCTTTCATAATTTACTCACCCTCATGTCATTCCAAAAGAGAATAACTTACTTTCTTTTTTGGGACACAAAACATTTTTGACACTGCATTGCCATTGTTGACACCACAATACAATGGAGTCCAAAACAAGAACAACATTGGACCCAACAATTTTTGGGTAAACTATCCCTTTAAAGGTGCAGTGTGTACATTTTAGTGGCATCTAGCGGTGAGGATGCAAATTGCAACTGTCCACCGCTCACCCCTCCCTTTTGAAGCAAATAGAGAAGCTATGGTGGCGGACACAGGACAAAGATGTCGTCGTCTGAGACAGCAGAGAGTAGCTAGCGCCTTGTAGAGCAGTTTGTCCGTTTAGGGCTACTGTAGAAACATGACCGCGCAAAATGGTGACTTCACTGTAAGGGGAACCGCGGTGTATGTGGATAGAAATGGCTCATTCTAAGGAAGAATAACAGTTCATTATGTAAGATCTTTTACATCACTGAAAACATTGTTATGTATATTATATTGCATTTACGTCAATAGATCTTCACAAATATTACACACTGCACCTTTAAGTTTTCTCTCATTCAGTTCCTGTTTCATGCCGGTTCACTGCTGCAGTTCCACATGTCTGGACCATGTCTGTGTCTTTTTGTTTTACAGAATCTCGGAGAAACCTGCATATGCAAATCATCAGCATATACAGATTCTGTATTTAGGCAGTTTACATTGGTAAGATACAGGCCGACCCTGAGATTAGATCTCAAGTCTTCTCGAGGTATAATTACAGATGTATAGCACCTCTGGCCTCCAACCCGGCCAAAGTAAATTACAACGCTCAGCAAATTTCTGAGACTGATCTCCGGTCAGTTTTGCCATCGGGCAAGAAACCAGCAGAGAAAGAAAGTGAGAGAAAGCAGATATTATCCCAACGCAAAGAGCTTGACCAGGCAGACGTGGCTCAAATAAAGAAAAGACATTTCATCTCCCTCTGATTTTCTCTCCATAACACCACTCTGAAGAGTATGTGCAGACAGAATACGCGAAAATGAATAATAAATAGCTTATGCATAATGAATAAATTAAGGCCATCCTGATCTCAGAGCAGGGAGGAGATGCAGGAGATGAGCCCTTAAAAGGGATTACTCCATAATTGAAATCTTGTTTTTCTATTTATCAAACGAAAGGGATTCGTGGGGGAACTGTGTAAACTCCGCCGGGTCGTGGTCTGAGGGTGAAACATTCAGGAAGAGGACAGACTCAGTTGGGCCTGAACATCAGAAGAAGGGAGGACCATGTGATGACTTCAAACTCATCAAATAAGTTGAGTTTGAGGTCATGTTTAGCCAAAAACAGAGAAATACTAAGGAACATTTCAAAGGCTCTAACTCCTAAATGTGTTCTGCATCACAAACTGCAGAAATACCTCTCTTAGACCAGCATGAATTTACACTCAAGGATGGTTTATTCTGGTTTGTGCTGGCCAGTTGCAAATCTCACTTTTGGACCAGTACGGATATGGTTTTCAAAAGCACGGCTGGTTAGATGGTTATCAATCCTCAAGGGAATATCTGCACAAAAGAATCCCATTCTGGGGTCCAGCATTCAAAACACAACACTAGACATCGTACACTAATTGAAAATATGTTGCTAATTTAGTTAATTCGTTTATTTTTATTGTTATTTGTTAGGCATTATTTGTTAAAGCTAACAAAATGTGTTTTAAAGGGGTCATGAATTGAGAAATCAACTTTCCCTTGAGCTTTTGATTTATAAAAGGTCATAGTAATATAAGAATATCCTGTAAGTTTCAGAGCTGAAAACGTCCTTTTTAGTCAAAGAAAAGCTTTTATAGACACCAGGCTCAGCAAACGATCGATTTCAGAATATGCCACACCTTGACGTCATCGTGTGGTGAAACACCGCCTCAACAGAAGAAGAACAACGCCTGATTCTGTAGCCTTGCCCACCAACTCGTGCCACTAACACAAAGGCCTACATGGAGCTAAACCGCATTGAATTTCTAAGCAGTAAACATACCACATAAGCTTCATTCGGATTCCAATATTATGAATGCATGGTGAACTTTATTTTTAATGAATATCCAGCTCACGTGGGGAAGACATTGCGCATCTGTTCCTTCATTTAACCACAGAATCGTTTGTAAACAAGAGACTGGATTTGCAGACAAGATGAGATTACATGAATGAAGCAACACACTAATGTGAGTAAAAATGTCTTTTATATGTGATAGTATTGCATTGTTACAGGTAGTATTGATTGCGTGTATATTTCTAACAGAACATACCTTAGCACGCTGTCAAAATCTGATGAATCCTTTATTTGTGGTGTTGTTGGTTCATTGCGATTCGGGATCAGAGTCAGAAATGTTTATGAGCCAGTGCTCGCAAAGCCAAACGTCCCGGGGCTATGTGTTTTCCAGACGGGCTACAAAAACGTAAGCCCGGTCTGCCGACGAGCTATCTTAAATAGTGAAATAACTTTTTTAGTTATAGTTATAATAACTTTTTTAATAATAAATAATTTACTTCTAAGTCTTCAGTGCGGCACGTCCATAAAAACTGAGCGTTTCTTGAGAGAGCCTCAAAACCAGGGCAGAAAATAGCCTATTACTTATTCATTACAATGTTTCTGAATGTAAAAACCATGCAAACGTCATAAGTTGACCTCAGATAACAATAAAAAAGAAAGAAAAGCCAGTTCATGACCCCTTTAATACAATTAATAATAATTAAATGAATATGAAACATTACTGTTTATTCAAAAATATATAAAAGCATACATTCATTTTAATAGTATATAAATATTGAATATTACGGTTTACTTAAATATATTGATCTCATTTATAATTTATATAATTAAAATGATAATGTATGATTTTCAGTTGATTTCAATTTTTATGATGAAATAAATAATGAACTATTTTCATGTAAAACTGAAAACAATCATTTAACATTTATTAATTGTATTATTCAATATTTTAAAGGTGGCTGAAATCGTAGCAAAATAATAAAAATAATAATAAATACTTGAGTTGTCTGCAGAAAAGAGTGTCCGAGCTGTTTCTGACTGAAAAGTGCTATTTTATGGATTGCTATTAGGCAAAAACCCCATCTTGGTTCTGTGGCCTCAAGAGGCCTATAAGGTCAATGTTGAGTACAACTCATTCTTTTCATTCACTGAGGATGGAGTGATGTCACAGGAGGGATGAAAGAGAGTGTGGAAAAGGCAAGCAGGAGGAGAGAAAGAAAGAGGGCTGTGAGAGGGGGGGAAGAAGTGTCGTGCCTGGCCTTTGGAGGGAGTGTAAAATGTCTTATTAATATTCATTGACCTACTGCCTAACTTCCACCGTTTCCCCTGTGCCCTGCACAGAAGTGAAGGAGTGATAAAGGTCGTTCAGTTTAAAAAGACAGGAGGAAGGGATGGGGAGGAGAGAGGAAGAAAGGATCAAAAGGCATAATAGTAGGAGCCAATCACCAACAACGGTGCATAAAAACAAGTGATCGTCTGTATCTGTAAGAGGGAGATTTTCAGGTAAGGCTGACACACACCCACACAAACCAAAATCTTTTCGATCTGTACAAAGACGACTGCTCCGGGTTTGAGGGCCCTTGAGTTTCCAAAGAATGATACTCCAGGGCGTAATCTCCGTACCTCTTCAGCGGCCTGTGATGTGCGCTCTAGCATGGCGCTGCATGCTTATGTCAGTGAATGCATGATGTGTTTGTCGGTGCAGAAGTGTGTGTCAGCACGACTGCACGTAAAAGCCGAAGGGATCTGATGCCTGTGAATCTGTTCTGAGCTTTGGTTCTGAGACTTTACAAAGATGATATAGTAAGAATATATAAAGAAGGTCTGGCAGCTGCAATCCATGGGCTGGATCTGGTCATATTTCAAATAAAGTGTTTTTTTTTTCTGTACTGAAAATATTTAAATGAATGAAGACACTAGGGCTTTTCACATATGAAATAGTTAATCCTGGGTCATTCTTAACCCCAGGTAAACTGAATCCTGAGTTACCTTGCTTCACTTTTCACACTGCTCATAATTAACCCTGGGTTAACAATTAATCCTGGGTATTCATAAACCAACGTTTTACATTGTCCATTCCTAAACCTCTGGGTTAAAGGCCCAATGAAATCAAAATAAAGTTTTTTTTAGCTTTTAGTATGATTATTTTAGCCTTAAGGTTATGAATAAGCTGGTGTGTTCCAAAACAATGACAAAATTTGCATTTAGGAGATATAAGCATTTAAAACTTGCAGTCTCTCACTTCCGTTAAAATGAATCAGATTTTGATGACATCATCGCAGACTTCACCTTCTCATCAATTCTTCTGTCCAATCAAATGCGCTCTAGAATCTGAAGTCCCGCCCACTGCATTATAAATAGACCCTGAACTGTGTCTGAAAACGATCAGTTGTTCACACATTTACTATTTTCTACATGGTGAACGGCACATAGCGCACTATATATGCGATAGGAAACGATTCAGACAGTGTAAATATGCTTTCAATTGAGGCGAATAAAGTCTGCGTTCACAACAGTTTCATGCGCATCGCACACACATAGTATAGACCAGAGCCGTTGACTACAGACACGAGAGCGCAGCACGGATCATATGCGCGAGTCAGCGCAGACAACAAAACATATCGGACCTATTTAAATTCTGCACAGAATGCTGTATTTCAAAGAGATATGGAGGAGATTATGATGATAAACGGTTAGATTCGGATGAAACTGGCTTTAAAAAAACAGAAAGGCTCTAGTCAAACTGTGGTAATAACGAAACGCAATTGGCTGTTTCAAAAAAATGGGAGGAGCTTCTAACAGCTGCAACCGTTTCAGGGGAAATTACGTCAACACATTGAATAATGCTGCACGTTCCAAGGCACTTCAGTGGGCCTTTAACGTTCTTATTTGCATATTTACTGGGACAATGTCATTGATTGGATGAACGCAGCACGCGACCCATTTACATAAAAGCTCTAGCATTGCACATCCTCGTATTGCAGACTGTACTATCGAGTTATTACTGAATGGACATTTCGGACTATAAAGGTAAGAATGAAATGGTCTCTTCTTCACTCAAATTGTTGCCTTATCAATCAGCATTTGACATTTGACTTCAGAGCAGGGTCTCATAACCCGGGTAAAAAACGGTGCTAACCCGCATCTAAATTACAAGTGTGAAACGCTCCGTTACTCAGGGTTAAAAGTAGTGTTTAGAATGACAATAATCCTGGGTTAAGCGCAGATTGAAAAGCTCTACTGTGTATAGAATGCAGATTGCTATTTGTTTTGGATATTGATATTTACCTGTTTCAAAGAAATGTTATTTTGCTTGCTTTAGTTAATGTCAAATAAAGATGATTGGAAGGTTCCTGAAATTCTTAACATGCTATTGATGTAAAACAGGATGCTTATCTTAATTCAAAAGGTTATTGACATAAAATAGCTAAAAATATCAATCAGAAATCATGTTTGTTATTGCAGAGAAATGTGCAAGGTGGAATGTGCATGCTTTCAACAACTGTTGACTGGTTAGACCAGAAAGGCTTACTTAAGATGATATCTAGAATATCTAGCCAACAGTAGACAACAAGAAAAACTGGTTTCAACTTTCCATAAGCATTTGAATTTTGCCAGTTATCCAAGTCTGTTACTCCAATGTTTAGACAGGCTTACAGTCAAAGTCTGTGTGGATCATTTATGGTGACAGATCATTACATAATCAACAAACTGTAACTACCTCGCCTTAATTTTAGACAATGAGTTACATAAAATGGGTTATTCACATTTGCTATTGATTGTGTTTAAAGTAACTGAAAGAGTCTTAATAGGGGAGTGAACAACTGTATATATTGAAACACTGGATGGTAAAAATGAACACACTGGTGAACCCAAACACAGCATAACAAATCAACACAAAACTCAATGCATAGAACAAACCAACAAACAATAATTAAATATTAAATAATAACCGAATACATTAATTGTTTGATTGAATTGAATACCCAATGTAATGAAACAATAACCACCAAAACACTACAGCACCAATGAACAAAAACATAAATGTAGTATTGAAAGGTGTATCAGACAGTCTTAGAATGCAACAGCAGTAATGGATTTATGGTTCATAATGCAAAAGGTCTTATCTGAATGTTGTGAACAGTCTTGGAAAATGTTCCAGTGGTCAAGGAAACTATAACGTCCCAAATCCTGGAAACACAACTAAATTCCTCCGGCATAATCCAAGAAAGTCTTGTTGTAAAGACGCAGCAGAGGCTGTATCGAATAACACAAAAATCTCAAGATCTGTCTCTCACCTGATGACAAAAAAAAAAAAAGTTTACTGTAGCTATAATATGAAACATGAAAATCCGTATCACACTGCGAGAATGTAAGTATTTGAAACTACACTTTTACCCTGGTATGCTAAAGAGAAATGCGAGCTTCACTCCAGAGTATTCTTGACATGCTCCCACCTGGAAAACATGCATAATGGCATTTAATATTTCAATATTTGAATAATAAAAGCCATTTGTGTTGAGATTTCAGTCTCTTCCACATATTTAATGAATTATGCATGCATATGGGAGGGGTTTATGAATATTCAGCGGCGAGGGGCTGAGAAGGTGTACCACTTGAGTGCACTACAAGGTTGAGTGTTTCTGTAAAAAAAATATTTGGTTTTCAGCAAACCAACAGTCATTACGTCACCAACAAACACAGTTGGGGGGGGGGGGGGGGGGGGTCGACACCACTGTGATGATGAGCGTCTTTTATTCCCAAAACAACCTGGATTTAAAAAAAAAAAAAAAGTTCAACAAGGATCTGGAAACATTCTTACACTGTGCTGTTTTTGTGCCAGGTGAAACTCTCCAAAATCTATTTCCAGATAACTATCAATCATGTTTTGATAGGTTGTTATTGTTCCATCTCACAAATTCACTTTCAGTATGGACAGACACATTGCTAACAAACTGATTTAAAAACATCATCCCTAATTAGTATAGTGTAACTGTAGTATAGTGTATTCTGATCCATGCTGACATGGTCATCATCACACATTTCTACACATTTACTCCAGAACATGTGTGCTGGTCTTGAAAGTAGACATTAGAAGATGGGGATATTAAAGGGTTAGTTCACCCAAAAATGAAAATTCTGTCATTAATTACTCACCCTCATGTCGTTCCAAACCTGTAAGACCTTCGTTCATCTTCGGAACACAATTTAAGATATTTTTGATGAAATTGGAGAGCTCTCTGACCCCTCATAGACAGCAATTTATTTACCACTTCCAAGACCCAGAAAGGTCCATGTGTGCCCATTTGTCCATGCGACTACTACCTTAATTTTATGAAGAGATGAGAATACTTTTTTGTGCGCAAAAAACAAACAAAAATAATGACTTTATTCAACAATTTCTTCTAGTCTGTGTCAGACTCTTGCGCTGTTCACGTAGTGTAAACGGCGGTCTACCATTGGCCGACACTGTTCACGTGAACACCACAATGCATGCGCACACGCCGCTCTGACGTAGGACCAAAGTAAGCAATGCACAGTTTACACTACGTCAACAGCGTAATAGACTGACAAAGACTAGAATAAATTGTTGAATAAAGTTATTTTGGGGATTTTTTGGCGCACATAAAGTGTTCTCGTTGCTTCATAAAATTAAGGTTGAACCACTGTAGTCACATGGATGATTTTAACAATGTCTTTCCTACCTTTCTGGACCTTGAAAGTGGTCATTTAATTGCTCTCCGATTTCATCAAACATATCTTAATTTGTGTCTGAAGATGAACATAGATCTTACTGGTTTGGAATGACATGAGTGTGAGTAATTAATGACAAAATTAAAATTTTGGGGTGAACTTACCCTTTAACTATGAAATGCATAGCAATGAACACCAATGAAATAGTCCCAACACCATTACTCCACCAACACCAGCCAAAATCACTGAAACAAGACAGGATGAATCTATGAATTCATGTTGCATACACTAAACTGACTGCACCATCTGTATGTCAGAGCAGAAATTGAGATTTGTCAGAACAGGAAGAGGTTTTTGGAATCTCTCCAGCTCGAGTGAGCCTGTGCCCAAATGTTGCCTCTGAAAGGAGCAGAACCTGCTGTGGTCTACCTCTGCTGCTGCTGCGCATTACAAGACGTTGCTATTGATGGCACTGTAGTAACGGGTGGTTGTTTTCCAGTTACCATAGAGCTGCCAATGTTTTTGTTTTCGCACCATTGTCTGTAAGCTCTAGAGACTGTTGTGAATGAAAATCCACAGAGATTAGCAGGTTCTGAGACACTCAAACTACCCCAGGGAAAAGAGGCGGAAATGAAATCTGGAAACGATGCGTGTCAGTCTCAAACTCACCTCGACTTGGAGCATCCATCCATGAAACACTTAATATATAGTGGCTTGCAAAATTATACAAACCCCTTCGTTTTTTCCCCACTTTTTTTTTTTTTATGTTTCTGCATTTTGTTAAACTACTTTAAATTACTTTTTTTTCATATCTACACTCAATACACCATAATGTCAAAGCAAAAAACAACAAACAAAAAACATCTGTGATGACAAATGTATTAAAAATAAAAAACTGAAATGATTGCATTGCATAAGTACTCGTACCCTTTTCTGGGACACTTAAAATTGAGCTCAGGAGCATTCCAATTTCTCTTGTAGACGGTACTATACTTTGAGTGGAGTTAACCTGTGGCAAATTCGATTGAATGGGTATGATTTAGAAAGGCACACACCTTTCAATAAAAGGTCTAACAGCTGAAAATGCATATCAGAGCAAAAACCAAGCCACAAGGTCAAAGGAACTGCCTGTAGAACTCAGAGACAGAATTGTATCAAAACACAGATTTGGGGAAGACTACAAAATTCTGCTGTATTGCAGGTTCACAGAAGCATGTAGCCTCCATAATCCTGAATGGAAGAAGTTTGGAACTACCAGGACTTTTCCTACAGCTTGTCTCCTGGCCAAACTGAGCAATCGATGGCCTTAGTTAGAGTGGTGACCAAAAGGCTGACGGTCACTCTGGTTGAGTAATTAATGACATATATGGATCCATGGTCATATATGGAGATGGGAAAATGTACAGAAGGACAAACATCACTGCAACACTCCACCAATCTGGGCTTTATGGCAGAGTGGCCAGACTCAAGCCTCTTCAGTTTAGACACATGAAAACCCAAATGGAATTTGCACAACAACAACAACAAAAAACCTAAAAGACTCTCTCAGACTGTGAGAAACAATATTCTCTGGTAAGATGCATCTCAGTTCCATCATCACCAGGCACTGCTCATCTCCTGCACAATACAGTCCCAACGGTAAAGTGTGGTGGTAGCAGCTGCGGCAGGGACTGGGGGACTAATCAGAGAAGGAAAGCTCAATGCAGCAAAATAGAGAGTTAGCTTTAATGAAAACCTAGTCCAGAGCATTCAGAACTTCGGACTGGGCAGAAGGTTCTCCTTCCAATGGGACAATGACCCTAAGCACACAGCTAAGACAATGCAAGAGTGGCTTATGGATAACTCTGTGAATGTCCTTGAGTGACCCACCCATAGCTTGGGCTTGAACCCAATCGAACATCACTGGAGAAACCTGAACGTGTCTGTCCACCAATGGTCCATGTCCAACCAATGGTCCACATCCAACCTGACAGAGCTTGAGAGGATCTGAGAAGAATGGCAGAAAAATGGCCAAATGCAGACATGCAAAGCTTGTCACATCATACCCCAAAAGACTTGAAGCTGTAAAGGTGCTTTAACTAAGTAGGTAAGGTTTAACTAAGGTCTTTTAGGTGCTTTAACTAAGTAAGTATGTTTTGAATACTTATGCAATGTACTTAAAAGGTTAGTTCACACAAAAATGAAAATGATCCCACTAACTTACTCACCCTCAAGCCATCATAGGTGTATATTACTTTCTTTCAGCCAAACACAATTGGAGTTATAATAAAACATTTCCTGGCTCTTCCAAGATTTATAATCAGAGTGAATGGTACCATTTTCTAAAGCCCAAAACAGTGCATTCATGATAAAAGTAATCTATACGGCTCCAGGGGGTTAATGAAGACCTATTGAAGCGAGAAAAATGTCCATAATTATAACTTTATAAACTGTAATCACTAGCTTCTGGTAGCAGCCGCCCTACACGAGAGAGTCGAGTTCTGGCGTATGACGTAGGACGCAGTCGTAGTGTAAGCTTAGCTGAGAGTAGATGCCTCTTGTGGTTAAAAAAAAATAAGGCTGGGCAACAAAGTCAAGCTCATCCGACATTTCTCTTTAAAAATTCTGGTTTTAGACTTCTAATTTGTGACCGGTGTTTTGTTTTGCTCTATCCTCTGTGCTTCACGTTCATCAATCAACATGCGTCACATTTACCTTGGATATGAGCGAGGAAGCCTGCAAGTGTATTCGCGCATAGCACCGTCAGGAACAATCGTGCTCCGACGCGGACCACAACAAACGTGCCCAGTGTAAAAATGCCCTGCGATTAAAACATTTTTGCCTCATATCTTGAATTTTAGGGACATTCTAACTGCATTCTATAGGCTTTATCACACAGTGACTTGTTGCCCTCTGTATATATACACACAGATACATACATACACACACACATATATCTATTATACACTCACCTAAAGGATTATTAGGAACACCACACTAATACACCACACTGTGTTTGACCCCCTTTCGCCTTCAGAACTGACTTAATTCTAAGTGGCATTGATTCAACAAGGTGCTGAAAGCATTCTTTAGAAATGTCGGCCCATATTGATAGGATAGTGTAGTAAAGCTGGTTTGTACGGGAAGAAGGAGGCGGGAACCGGCGAACAATAAACAAGTTTAATATAAAACAAAATGGCGGCGGCAGCCCCTCGCGGTCGACTACCGCCTACATACAAACAAATACAAATGACAATAATAAGCTGCAGCCCCTCACGGTCGACTGCAGCAACACATAACAAAACATAAATAAAATACAACATAAAATCCAGGCCTGGTCCTCTCTCGTCCCTCACTATCGTCGCTCCTCCTTTATAGTCCCTCACTCCTCCGCGAGGGCCGAGATCGCTGCAGCTCGCAGCTGGCGCTCATCCTACCTGATGAGCGCAGCCTCGTCCCGCCCTCACGGTCCCTCGGCCTCGCTGCTCGCCACAGAAAGCATCTTGCAGTTGATGGAGATTTGTGGGATGCACATCCAGGGCACGAAGCTCCCGTTCCACCACATCCCAAAGATGCTCTATTGGGTTGAGATCTGGTGACTGTGGGGGCCATTTTAGTACAGTGAACTCATTGTCATGTTCAAGAAACCAATTTGAAATGATTCGAGCTTTGTGACATGGTGCATTATCCTGCTGGAAGTAGCCATCAGAGGATGGGTACATGGTGGTCATAAAGGGATGGACATGGTCAGAAACAATGCTCAGGTAGGCCATGGCATTTAAACGATGCCCAATTGGCACTAAGGGGCCTAAAGTGTGCCAAGAAAACATCCCTCACACCATTACACCACCACCACCAGCCTGCACAGTGGTAACAAGGCATGATGGATCCATGTTCTCATTCTGTTTACGCCAAATTCTGACTCTACCATCTGAATGTCTCAACAGAAATCGAGACTCATCAGACCAGGCAACATTTTTCCAGTCTTCAACTGTCCAATTTTGGTGAGCTTGTGCAAATTGTAGCCTCTTTTTTCTATTTGTAGTGGAGATGAGTGGTACCCGGTGGGGTCTTCTGCTGTTGTAGCCCATCCGCCTCAAGGTTGTGCGTGTTGTGGCTTCACAAATGCTTTGCTCCATACCTCGGTTGTAACGAGTGGTTATTTCAGTCAAAGTTGCTCTTCTATTAGCTTGAATCAGTCGGCCCATTCTCCTCTGATCTCTAGCATCAACAAGGCATTTTCGCCCACAGGACTGACGCATACCGGATGTTTTTCCCTTTTCACACCATTCTTTGTAAACCCTAGAAATGGTTGTGCGTGAAAATCCCAGTAACTGAGCAGATTGTGAAATACTCAGACCGGCCCGTCTGGCACCAACAACCATGCCACGCTCAAAATTGCTTAAATCACCTTTCTTTCCTATTCTGACATTCAGTTTGGAGTTCAGGAGATTGTCTTGACCAGGACCACACCCCTAAATGCATTGAAGCAACTGCCATGTGATTGGTTGATTAGATAATTGCATTAATGAGAAATTGAACAGGTGTTCCTAATAATCCTTTAGGTGAGTGTATATCAATATTTAAAAAAAATAAATAAAAAAAAAAACCCTGATTACCATGATTCGACAGAAGATTATTGTGAAAGAAAATGGAGAAACGCCACTTATTCTCTTTCTCAGCGTCTGTTTAGAACGCTTGCATTTCAGCTCAGTGAAGCAGATTATGGCAATTAAGCAGAGATTAAAATAATTCAAATGCTCTTCAGGGATGATGAGGAATGCATCATTGCTTCATAGTTTCCTTTCAACAAATAAAAAAAGACAGACAAGAGTGATTAGTATTGATTTAACACAGAATATTGAAAACTTGCGTCCGAGTTCTCACTTCAATTTTTGTAGGTTTCAGTTTATGTCCAATTTAGGACTAATGCATGGTACAGCTCAGTGGAGTGAGAAACCATTCTGCAATGTTGTTAAAAACCATCCTCAAATGTTATTAAGAGCAGTCAAACAGTCATTCATGCACTGCTGGAACATATCGACGGGAAACTCATTGCACTCACCCTCAAGGCAGAAAAGGTCATTGAGACCGTGGCAGTGTGTTAGAGGGGTGATCACACACCAAGAACAATAGACCCAATATAGAATCATTGTAGTGCTTTGAAATCAACAAATACTGTAGTGTACACACATGCACAAATGCCCACACACACACTACTAAATCATTTCCCAATGGTCTAGAAAGATCATATGTCTAAACTGCCAACTATGTTTCTCCATCAGCAAAAATGCTGTGAAATATTAAGTCTCAGAGTCAATGCTTGAGAGAAGAAGAGAGACAAATTAAAAGCAAACAACCCAGTTTCAGCACATACAGTGCACTGTATTGCCATCCTCTTTCTTTCTTGCTTGCTTTTTTCTCGTTTCTTGTCGAGTAGACAGATCAGACTCTTGACCCTTATTTGCTATGCACCAGTTAGCTAGAAAATTATACATTGGAAAGCCCATAAGACTATATGAAAGCAAGAGAGAATAAGAGAGGGAGCTTGACCTAATCAGAAAACGGACAACCTCTTTTACATATGTTCTACATAAGACTGACTTACAGAAATATTCAACAGCTGTTCACTTCTTCACCTTTCCTAGGCACACCTGTGTTTGTTTTTACACAGCATTTTTTTGCACTTTAATTGTCTTTTTATTTAGTCAATATTTTGTAATGGCATTAATTTTGATATTTTGACATACCAAACTTTTTTGTGATCTTTTCCTATGGTTATTATTATGTCAATCAACACAATTTTGGATTCAATCCCTCATTTAAATATGGTTGTCACTCCTGAAACTTGGCAGAGTGTACTGAGCAGTAAAATCAAACTGTTCAAATTGTGAGTGGGTTATATACAGATTGCAAACAAAGAGTGCTCCCTTTATAAATCACTGAACCTGTCAATCACTTCAGTTCAGCGCTTGCTCACGGAGAACTCTGTGAGCAACTGTCCATTATAATCAATAAAGCTGGCTACACTGCACAATGAATTACATATACGTTGTGTCTACGCTTTGTTGGTTATAATAAAAGGATTTGCGAGCGTGCAGAATTCAGCCAATGAGCTTGTGCTGAAAAAAATCTCTAGCGTTTTGAGTGCTAATAAGCAGATTCTGAACTCGAATGCCTCTGATTAGCCATTGCACTCACACGCTCAACAAACAAGTCAACAAACATTGGCTACAATGCTAAATGCTGTAAAATACACTGTAAAAAAATTAATTTATACCTGTATGATAGTACGCTGGAGCAGTGCGGTTTGGAAAATGGATGGATGATTGATTCAGCTGCGGGCGCAATCTTCTGATCAGACGCGAGAATTAATTCAGTGCGTGACCCTCACAGTGCATTATGGGTATTCTCTAGCCGGTGGGCGTACATCAATTGTACACTCCTTATTGTGGTGCATTGTGGGATTGAATGAGTGCACTTAATAACATCCACCATGACAAATGGCTGTCCCCTCAAATAGTCCGCGATTTCGGACACAGCCCAGGTGGGAACCCTATCTACATGTACATTGTGATAAATAAATAAATAAATGAGCACAAAAAAATGAAGGTTCCGTTTACCAGTGTTCAGTTTTTTCAAACGTGCCATCTTCAACGTTCTATGGCTAATATAATAATATAATATAAATGTCTAATATAATAATATAATATAATGTAAATATATAATATAAAATAATACATTTATCAAAGAAGGTTCTGTTTACTGGCATTTTAAAATCGCCACTTCAGCTCCAACAAACCCAGAGCGTATGTGCCAACAGCTGCACCACAGCTCCAACAAGACTCCACACCTGTTCATATCCAGAGATGTTGAATTTTGTTCGTTTCAATTTTTTTTTCTTCTTTTTTTTTTTAATGAAACACCACTTGACTCTGTTAAGCTGTGAGACCTCACTGCTGTTAGCATGATTGTATGTGATTAGCTGTTCAGGCTGTCCCTTACAAAGGCAGAATGTGCTCCTCTTAGCTTCAGAGGAAAAGAGAGAAAAAGAGATGAAGAACACATGCAAAAGTACCTGGAGTATAATTAAATATTAAGATGGCTCTTTGATTTATGCAGAGCCAGAAGTCAGAGATTACCCTGTGCTCTCAATGTACAGCTGATCCAAATCCCATTGCTGGGGGACTGCGGGATGGGCATCACAGGAGTTTGATATTCTAATCCTGTCTTAAAAGAACAGACGTTCAGATGAAGGACTTTGCAGAGAGGAATACGGACTCAGTTACAGCATAGGAGAAAACGGAGATCTACCTTGATCAAAGAAGGTTGAAAACCAAATGAACTGTCTAGTCTGTCAAGAGTCAGTGAATGAAGTTGTAAACTCAGCTTAGACAAGATCTGATCATTTCTAAAATCTAGTACTTTTGCCTTGCTTTTTCACATGACACTCCAAACTAAAAGCTACTTACAATTTAAAATACAGTGAGCTACCCTTTTGAAAACATTAGCTTCAAGTGTACAACAAAAAGTAACTATTTATAGAAGATTTTATACATATTTTTGAGCAGTGCTTATCAGACAGATAAAGCAGGTTTTCCCAAATTGTGATTTGTAAAAGGAACTGCAAGGGGTTCATGAGTTGATTAAAAGCCAATAATTACTGTAATTAAATTCTAAAAATGTAAAATTAAAAAAACTGCATGTTTCAATAAATAAATAAAAAAACATTCCAAATATTTAATTTGTTTACCTGCTTATCATGTGACCATTAACCAATATCAGATAATCAATGAACATGTTGATGTGCTGAAATTATTGATTTATTAAATATGGGTACCTCCGATAAATGTTGCAAATCAAAGGGGTTTGACTTGACAGAAAGAATTGGTTCTCAATCTCAAATCTCAAATCTTGGTTCTCAAAGGGTTCCCACATTAAATTTAAACTGATGCATTTGCACAAAATACAACATAATTAGCTTGAGGGAGAAAGACTATGCATATTTCCCAAAGGGTTCAGGTTTGTCTTGCGAATTTGACACGACCACAACAGAAAGTTCTAATTGCCCTAATCTGACTGACCGCACCTTCAACGTACTTGCTCTGATGTCATAATAATTTGTAAATTAATTTTGCAGTGTAGTTTCATAAACTGTGAACTGGAGGCGTTTTGGACTCTTTGAAATAACAGTATGGCATAGTATACTGAATCTTGTCTAATGAAAACTATGATTTTCCATGATATGCATACTACCTTGAGATCATTATTGTTTAAATTAAATTCATTTGAACAGCAGGATTTCAGAAATGGAGTTCAATGTCTCCATGAATGTTGGTTGAGTAACCCCCCCCCCCCACTTAACCATTATGACTCTAGCCTCCCTTGCAGCCACATATGAGCACATGCTAATGGAGCTCAAGGCCAAGGACGGAGGTCTTTGATGGATCACGGCTGTCTGTGTGTGATGAGGTGCATGTAAAACCCACTGTATCTTCTCAGCGCTGGCATAAATCTGTCACAGGTAAAACAGTTTCCATATATAGCCCAGGTTCAGTGTGCTCTTGATTCCTGAGAACATTACGTCAAAGCTGAGTCACCTTTAAGGCACTAAACACCTGAACTCAAACCTCTGGAAACCTGACCTCAGGCCTGCTTAATGCCATTTACATTTATCAACCAACCAGTGCTCTATGACATTAGGAGTAGGGTAGGAGACTGCAACAACATGGTTCCCAATCCAACATGCTCTCAAAAACATTTCACTTATGGTGACGCAATGCTGCATAGACCGTTGGGAGAAAGACCGCACTAGTACAGGCTTGGGAAAGGGTGGAATTGACAAATAGCATATCCTATGGTCTTGTGAACCAAGTGGTTGACAGGAATGTTATTGCAGGACCTACCTAATCACATTGTGCCTCTCCTGAAAGCTCCTTGTGTAACCTTTTTCCACTCACTGCCATTGCTTCCATCACACTTTCTTAAAAACCCTCCTCGGAACATTAACCTATCTGCCTGACAGCACTTTCCCTTCTAGCAGCTTTGTTTCTGAAAAAAATAAAATAAACACAAAAATCTAAATAACAATTCACTTTCACAGTGCTATGGCTGAATTCAGAATAGAATACTAACATAATACTCGTTGCCATAGCAGAATTTAGGTGTGCTAGTATTTATTATATACAGGTGTGCACATAACTGGTGCGCATGCATGGTAACTATGGTGCAGGCGACACACAAAACAATTTTTTGGGGGCATTTTTGGGGACAGGGAGACGTTTACTTACTGGAGTAGGATTTTTCTCCATCTCTGGTAAGATAGCAATCATGACGATAAGTGTGTTCATTAATTATTAATTGTTAAATGTCTTAAGTTGGCTTTTTCTAGGGCCCTATGATTTCTGCAGAATGCAGATGCAGAAAACGCAGATAGAATCCAGTCATAAAAACGGAATTTACTGTATATTTTGTCAAATTTTTGATGAATAAATAAAAAGCAGGTCAGTACACACACACAGCGCGATGACATTCGCGATGTTTTCAGCCTCTGCCTCCTCACTATATGAGGACATGAATACATTTTACTGATGTATCACTTCATCAGCATTTTACGGTTTTATTTAGAAAAAATAATGTCATATCATAAACACACAGAAACTCAAAGGTCTTCACGGCAACCCGTCAAAATAAAAGTTTGGTTTAACTTGACAGAAATACATTACATTATTACATTCACTTGTTTAACAGAGACTTTTGACCCAAAGCCAGCTGTTAACTTGTGGATGCAAACAGCAAATCGCAGGGAGAAAGAAGCAGGCATACATCATCATCTACCATGTTTTGAGAGAAAAGAAGACAGTGAGGAGAGCAGTCAGGAGGAAAGTGATGACGACAGACCAAAAAAAGTTATGTGCACCCCTGATTATTTACCAAGAAGGTTCACTCGCATTACGATGAATGGGAGAAATTGCAGCGTGCAATATATCGGAATAAATCCCACCTTCTGAACAACACAGCCAATCGACAATTGGTAAAGTCATTGCATCACTGTAGAAGCCAATATAAGCTCCAGTTCCCAAAGAAACAATAAGTATCTTGAGACACTCTTGGGACTACACATCAGCTTTTTAACGCTATTTGAGGGTAAGAAGGAATATTTATGGGAGTGTTCATGTCAAATTTTATTGCCGAGTTATTCAGCTCGATAGAATTTGGTCTTGCATCCCCAAAATAGCTGCCCAGAGGCAAACATGGCTGATGAGTGAACTGACATTTCTGGAAAGTGACTTTGATGCAAATGTCAAAAAAACAAAACAAAGATTAGTTGAAACTAGATGAATTTCAAGGAATTAAAAGTAGAGAAACTCTCACTAAGACCTTGGGAAGTTAATGCAGCAAAGTACAGCAAGTGAAACTAACTGACACTTGAAGCCTGTGAAGCGGAAGATGATGTAAGCGTGGCCCCGGGCTGTGCCAGGGAGGCGGGGCTAATGACAGAGGAAAGTGACACGTGTGAAAGACAAGAGCGCTCCTGACAGACCGAAGCTGACACACTGCCAGGGTCTGATGTCACATCACGCTGACATTTTGAAGACACAAAAAAATGTGTGTGTGTGTGTGTGTGTGTGAGAGAGTGATATTCTGAGAGTGAGTCAGAAAATCTCACCACACTAAAATGACAGAATACAAACTCTTTATCATAATATATTATATTAATATACACTACCCTAAAAGTAGTGTAAAAGCAAAAGTGGTCAAAAGTTTGGGGTCTATTCAAAGAATTTTGTGGTTTCCACAACAAATATTAGGCAGCACAACTTTTTTTCAAGATTGAAAATAATAATAAGTGTTTCTTGAGCAGCAAATCAGCATATTAGAATGATTTCAGAAGGATCATGTGACACTGAAGACTGGAGTAATGATGCTGAAAATTCAGCTTGGCCATCAGTGATAAATAACATTAAAATATAGATTTTTTTCAAGATTGTAAAAATGTTTCACAACATTACTCTTTTGACAAATTGTGATTAGATAGGTCCCGTTCTTCGTGTCTTTTTGAAGCTTTGATTGTGTTTACAGTGTGCAATGTGTTCATGTTTCGCGTGTAAAAAACCCCAGTATTTTTAACACAATTTACTTATCTGTATACCGCTGTTTTCACTGTCCTGAAAACAGCTGATGACTTCCTTTATTCTATGAAGTCCCTCCTTCAGAAATACGTAACGAGTTCTGATTGTGCCAGCGGTTCCCGTGTTTTGATTTGACAGCAGCTTAGCGAACGTAGCACGGTCCTGTGTTGTGATTCGACAGCAGCTTAGCACACGTGGAAAGGTCACGCCTCTTAACGGGAGATATAAAAAATCCCTGGGAAAAGCCAAACAAAAGTGATTTGACTCCGGGATGAAAATAACAGCGTCTCGACGACATGGCGACAAACACAGTCAAACGCAGCACTTCCTTTTCTCCACGTGACACGTCCTCTTCTCCACGTGGGACAGCAACAAGACCACGCCCCCTTTTTTCGCCTTGTGGGCGGAGGTTAGTCTGTTCTACTGTTCTATCGACGTCATTTATGAAGGAAGTACCAGGATGTAGTCCAAGCCAGCCGTTCGCTGTAGGCTTTGAAAGGGAACTTCTGTTAAATAAAATATCTCGCTTGGCATTGAACTTTGAGCTTTAAAATTTTACAGGTATTATTTATGCTCTAACAGCAACATTACACAGTAACTAAAGTTTGAACAATGGGATCACAAAGAACGGGACCTTTAATAATACTATTATACAATAAATAGTAATAATATAGAATAAACTCGGCAACCTCACACACACACACACACACACACACACACACACACACACACACACACACACACACACACACACACACACACACACACACACACACACACACACACACACACACACACACACACACACACACACACACACACACACACACACACACACACACACACACACACACCTGGATAAAGACATTAAAATGGCACTGCTAAGCATGGGCATATTAAAGCATGCACTCCGGGGGAAACGAAGACCTTGTTTTAATGACCACATTAACCCTAGTCATTAAGTTGGTCTGCGGTTAAACACACAAACACGCACACACACCCTTCTGTTTAACCTAAACACTGACAGCTTCTAAACATGACAAATGAGTCCAGATTATCAAGTCAAAGGACCATGGCAACGATAACACCCTTATGCCTGATCCCAAAAACACACACGCACGCCAACGTCCTAATATTCATTTGCACTCATTACATCAAAAACTACTTCAGAAACCAAGTAAACAAGGGAGTCTGGGACACGGATAGCTGCCAAATAAAGATTCTCAATTCAGTCTGACAAAGCTGCTGTCCTCTGCTAAACGAACAGTAAGCGCTCACAGGGACCGTGACATTTTGTTGCCGTTAGGCTAAAACGGATGGCTAAAATTAAGACACAAAAATCCACTGCCATAATCCATTGGGACGAGGATCTGAACAAAAGCCATTGCTATGCCAAAGGGGTAGAGTTTTCAAAACGCAGGCTGAAATTGCCAGGGAAACAGACAGATAATGCAGGTAATTTCAATCGGAAAATAATTTGGTGAGGTCAAATATATCTATAAGAGAATTTGCAACATTAAGTTAGTTCAGACAAGTTTATCAAACGATGCATTCGATAGCAGCTTATAAGACAACACGAATCACTAACATCACTGCCACAAAGCAAGAACTTAAGCCATGAGATGCACTTTCCAAAGTTATAAGTTTCAATGTGTTTATGTATTAAGCATCTTAAACTAACAAAAAACATTTTTTTTATTATTAGTGCATGACTGAATTAACTAACAACTAACAATGAGCAATACATTTTTTGTCATCATCTTTGTTAACATTAGTCTATAAAAACTGCAGCTATTCATTGTAGTTCAGGTCAATGAAAAAAAATATCAACAGATGTAACTTTTAATTTTAATAATGCATTAGTAAATGGTAAAACGAACAAACTCAAATAAAAATATAGCTGCAAGCAGCAATACCGGGGCCAAGCGCAAAGAAGAAGACAAGACATGCCAAAATGGCTGGCAGTGTCAGATCAACTGCAGCAATGAGCAATTAAAGACTTATTAAGGTGATTTTAGGAAAAATAGCTGTAAAATGATAAATACAGTCAATAATAATGATTTAATGATTTATCACTTTCAACCAATAGGTGGCACAGTTTAGAAATTGATGTGGTGTGGTCAGAATAAGGGAACAATGACACATGCAAAGATTGGTGTCAATATATCAAAGCAGGGTGTCAATATAGTGTCAATATGTCATTGCAGAGATCTCGCCTCAAGAGGCCTTTTCATTATAAAGATGGACCACATGGCGGTGCTGTACCTTAAAGGCATGGTGCTGATGGCACATACCAAGTTTCGTAATGATACAACAATTTATTTGTAAAGTATAGCATTTTATATCATAATACTGCATTGTAGTCAATGGGAATTTCATGTTTTGTTCTATTATAGCGCCACCAAGTGGCACAATCCTACCATTTCTTTTATGTGTCCTCGGAGTGAGCCCATACATGTCTGTGTCAATTGTGGTGAAAATATCTCATTTCGTTTTGGAGTTATAGACATTTATATGATAAAACACATGAAAAATGACTGACACCTGACTTTGATTGGATTTTACACCCCCTTACTATCAATATTTTGACATTTGGGCATTAGTGTATAGCTATCGACCTATGTTTCCGAACTTCTGACGCTGGTTTCGTCTCGATCGGACTAGCGGTTTTGAAGATATCAGCTAATGTTTTTAAAGCGCTAAATTACAACGCTGCACAAACCGTATGCCGAAACCTAGCAAGTCTGGTATTGTTGGACTCGGTGAGGATTCAGGAGACAAAAAAAGTGACTCCCATGAAAATAAGTCAATTTCACCCAGAGTTATAAGCATTTGGAAAAAAAAATTATCCACTAGGTGGCGCTGTTTCGAAACTTCTCAGGCTACTTCAGGACATCGTGCTGATGACCCATACTGAGTTTTGTAACAATCCGTTCATGCGATCATAAAATACAGCATTTTAGCACATAATTCAAAATGGCCGACAGCCAAAATGGCCGATATGGTAAAATTGGATATCAGACGACTCGACATGACGTCCTGAATCTAACGAGACCACTTTTATGATTTTTGAACAAACAGTTCAGAAGTTATAAGCAAAAATAGCCATTTTTTGTATCTCTAGACCAGTAGATGGCACTGCGCCGAAACGCTGCACGTTGCCTCAAATCATGCTTGTGATGACATGTACCAAGTTTGGTTTGAATACGATAAAGCGTTGTGGAGATATTGCCTTAAGTGTGTTTTTGCAACCGGTACATAAAATTTGTTTGCGCGTTTATCAAAAACGAATTAACGAATCAACTTGATTTGCAAGATTTTTTGTCAGCATGGTCTGAAGATGATCTGGTTCAATTTTTGTGCAAAACGGATGAACCGTCTAGGACGAGTTCGCAAAAGTAGGTTTTTCGGAAAACGTCATAGGGTGCAATCGAATCGGCTTGAGCAAAGGATTCGGAGGAAAAAAGAATTTTGTTTCTAGCCCTTATGGTTAAAAAGTTATCAGCATAAACATGAGTCAAATTTTGGACTGATGGTGGCGCTAGAGCGATTGAGTTAGAGACTCCAAATTTGCTATGGAGACTTTTCAGACTGTCCTCTATCTGTGTGCCAAATTTCACAACTTTTTACCATTCGGTTCTATGGGCTGCCATAGACTTCGTGGCGGAAGAAGAAGAAGAAGAAGGAAGAATAATAATAATAATAGGAACGGGAACGGTTTCAATAGGTGCCTTCGCACCTTCGGTGCTTGGCCCCTAATTAGAAATATTTTTTACTGTTAGTTTAAGTTAACTAAACTAATGTTAACAAATGGAACCTTATTGTAAAGCGTTACCATGTTGATTTAAACATACTATTGCTCATTGTAAATTAAATGTAATTCAAAACACATGAACTAATACCTAATTAACTAATACAATTAACTAATACTAATTAATACAAATTTAAATGCAAAATGTGTTAGTACATGTTATTAATCTAGATTAATAAATGACGTAAACAATTGCAGTTCATGATACTATTATTAATATTATACTATAAGTGCATAATAAATTTGTACAATATTCATTTTTAATGTCAGTAATAGTTTATGTCAGTTAATCTATCTGTCTGTCTATCTAATTAACGTAGCAGCAGTTTTAAGGGCACCTTAAGTTCACATTTCCATCTGGATCATGTTGCTTACTTTTTTGCTTGCTAATATATCTAGTAATATGTCTAGCCTACAGCTATACAAATTTTGCTCGGGGAAATATTTTTTCTTCCACATATATAAATATAGAAAATCTATACCTGCATCTTTGGGGCCCCAAAGTTGAGTCTCGATCTAGCAGTTCACTGGAATAAACTGCAACGTTCCTATGTATAGGAGTGACCTGTTTTGAGTTTCGGTGGGAACAAGCTTTCGAGTTGACTGTCAAGGCAATTTGTGAAAAAGATGGAAAAAGTGCAACCTCAACAAAGCAGCGATAAAACACACAGCTCTACAGAATTTCCTTACAGCTACGATGATTTCTGCTGAGGTTAAGCATGTGTCATTTTTGAGGGAATCCCATCAGCAATTAAACCCGTTGACAGCAAGTGAGAGATATCAAATTCCACTGTCAGTAAGTGAATGAGACAAAAAGTCCAACCACTCTCATTCAGTCTGCGATCAAAGTAATTTCCTTAATCAGACAACCGTGCAATAACTAGCTTGCCGCTTTCCATTGCTCACACACGCTTCTCCCTCTTTCTATGAGCTTTGACATTTCCTTTTTGTGAATTTGAAAGGATGGCCCCAATTCGGCTTTGATAAAGTTCAACAATACTACCTCATACATCAGGGAGATAAACAGCACCGCAACAGCACAAGTAAACAACAACAGAGAAATATACAGCTCATCAAAACATGCAACAGAACAAACAGATGCGAGGAACTGAGACGCAGCTCCTGCTTGGCAGCAGTGAAGTCATGGTTGCTATGGTGCTGGGCAGGATGGGCCCGTGCGCGAGTTAGGAGATGATTAGTTTGGGATACAGGGGGTAGAAGTGTTATATTAACAGACACACACGCGCACAATCCTGTGGGCATGAACGAGCACACTACAAAAACAGAGAATAGCAAAAATACCCAGGTACCGACATAAATAAAGACACACGTACACCTGGGGCTACCAGTTGATAACCAGACTCTGTGGCTCATGATATAAACCAGCAACCGCTCCACAGCAGACAGACACGCGGCTGCAGCGTTCCATGGCCTGATGCCCACTGCTCAGGGCGTACAGACCCGGCTCAGTGCTCCCAATCAGGATTTAGGCATCTGAGTTTGAGGCCTCCGTTCGAGGGCTCCATGCCTCAGTGAAATAGAGCCAATCCCCTTTCCCTTCCCGCAATCTGTTCGTTTTAATTACTCCTCCTCCTTCAGGGCATGACTTCTCATTACAACTCTCCTCATTTCCCTTCCCTTTTCAGATCACAATAAAGACACAAATGATTCATTTTGTTGAGGGAAACAAAGCTATTGCCAACACTGGAGACCCAATGTAGGGATAAGGCCAAGCAATGGTGGAAGCCACAATTGAGGCAATTTTAAAGAGAAGTGAAGTGATAATCTGTGGAATTAAAGGTTAGACTCCATCTCTAAACTAGTCATGCTCTAAACTAGTCAAATTTAAACCACGACATGCCAGAAATGGCTCTTTTCAATCATAAGCTTGATATGCTGTTGTTTACCCTTGAATAACGCTAACCAAGGGCTGATTGGAAACTGGAACTATATAACGACAATCTTAAGGGGCTCTTTGATTTAAAACCCTGAAGACTGAAAGTTGCATTTAATTATTCTATTAAACAATTGGCAGAGTAATCCTCTTAAAGTGAAACCAAACATCTGATAGCGTCTGCTTATGTAAATATTAATTTGCATGATTAAAGTTTAGTGAAAGAATGGATTATGTGATTTGGTGAAAAATGTATTAACAGCATGTATTTTTTGCTGTGTGTTGAGTGAAATGAGGTGACTTTTCCCTTTATGTAAGAATACGAAGAAAAGAATTATTATGAAGGTATATAAATGACAAAAGTATTTGATTCTTTCATTAATATACTTTTATAAAGTAATCCAAATCATCTGTCCATCCATCCATCCATCCATCCATTTGACCATCCATCCATCTGACCATCCAATTTGTCCATCCATCCATCAGTTCATCCACCCATCTGTCCATCCCTCCATCCATTCATGCATCTATTTGACCACACATTTGACCATCCATCCAATTTGTCCATCCATCCAATTTGTCCATCCATCCATCCATCCATCCATCCATCCGACCATCCAAATTGTCCATCCATCCATCAGTTCATCCACCCATCTGTCCATCCCTCCATCCATTCATGCATCTATTTGACCACACATTTGACCATCCATCCAATTTGACCATACATCCAATTTGTCCATCCATCCATTTGACCATCCATCCGTTCATCCACCCATCTGTCCATCCATCCATCAATCCATCTATTTGACCACCCATCCAATTTGTCCATCCACCCATCCATCTGACCACCCAATTTTACCATCCATCCAATTTGTCCATCTATCCAATTTGTCCGTCCATCCATCCATCCATCCAATTTGTCCATCCATCTATCCATCCAATTTGTCCATCCATCGAATTTGTCCGTCCATCCATCCATCCCTCCATCCAGTTTGCTCATCCATCCATCCAGTTTGCCCATCTATTCGTCCGTCCATCCATTCATCCATCCATCCTCACTTTTAGAGAATTTCTTTGTCACACAAATAAAGCCTAATTTATTCTCTTAAAAACTAATGAAATCAGTTTGAATCATCTGTTAATCATTTTTAACTTGAATTCTGGAAAATGTACAAACAAGCTCCCACTTACGCCAAGCTCACAGGCGTATGCGAGTTGCATGAAACGTTATAAATCAATTATGTTCAGCTACACTTACTTGATCCCTTTGACTTTTGTAAACCAAAAGTTTAGCCAGGAAAATAAGCCTCCTGAGAAAACATTTGACGGACTTGGACAGAAGAGTTTCATAGTTCTTTTATATATTCAACTCTTGAATTGACTCAGCTACTCTGGTACATACTGCCTGACATAAAATGGCAGAATGACATGCTCGCATCCCCAAAGCAACATGAGGTGAGGCCAAAGAGCATGGCTAAGCAGGCAATTGGTAATCCCTGGACCAAATACATCTCACTCCTTCCCACACACACTACTACATGCGTGAAAATAGTCAAGCAATTCCTATAAGCACATGCTAACTCGCAAAGGGCTGCACTGTAAAATGAGATTACATTCACAGTGTCTCACAGAGGAAATAAGCTAATACGGAGTCAGAGATGTGGGAACGTAATAATATTTATGTGTGAAGAGTAAATCATGTTTTGTGCTAGAATGGGTATATGCATATTTTTCACCTTTCTGTTTGGCCAGCAGGCTTTCAGAACGGCTTGGCTCCTGAAGAACACAAGTAGGTGGATGTCTTGATCGCTGAGGCTGAATGACTGTTCTAGGATCTGCAGGACCTCGATTCGGGGTCGGACGGGTTTAGCATCGTCCCCACAAAAAGGACGCAACCATGCCAGCATGTCCTCTGATGTCACCATATTCCCACTAAAATAAATTAATGTAAAATAGTTTTAACACTACATAAAATCAAAAGTCTGGGGGAAAAAAAGACTTCTTTTGAAAACATTTAACAAATTCTTACTTTTTAATGGTAGTGTATATTCAAATGTGAATATAATTTAATACAATAATAATACAAATAGTTTTTTTACAAGCCAAGCCACAGTAATTACAAATTAAGTACATTTGATTATTGACCTAAATAGTGCTCAAGTATTTAATCTTAAATATTTAAATCTTACATGCATCTTTCATTTTCATGTTATTTTGTTTCACATTTTGTAAAATGCCAAAATATGCACATGTGATTGTACATCAATTTAATTATGTTAATTAGCCAGTTAGGCAAACAAACTATTTTAATTTGTCAAAAGAATTGTTTACTGTGATCATCACTATTTATAAGTTATTATTTACCGAATATTGGTTTATTGTATTATGCTATTGCCGATTCTGGTTCATGTCATGCTAAACAATCCCTAAGAGTTAAGTGTTCTCACATGGCCTTTTACTTTAGCATCTTATCCCTTCCTCTGAAGTCAAATGGACAGCATTGTGTTTCAATAATAGTAAAGTGGAACATTAGAACAAAGGATACACCTACCCGCTCTGTACATTAGTGTGCACTGCTGCAACAATTCCTTCCAGTACCTTCAAGGGGTCTGCATAGTCTTTCAACGCGTCCTTGTCACCACTGAAACACACACACACACAAACACATAGACAGAGCTTGAGTTTTGATTCAGTGTCTTGAGGCTTTTAAGTGGCTCTATGGCTGCAAACGTTGTGTTGTGTGTGTGTGTGTGTGTGTGTGCACCGAATGAAGGGATTTTCACACTGAGCAATCTTAATGCTCTTCTGCTGATGTTCTAGCTGCAGGGCTCCTCCCTTCTTTTCTGGCTTTGCCTGTCTCCCTCCATTAAAGGTGTTTGTGTTATGCTTATATTCATGAGGATGCACCACCTAATTATGTTTCTTTTAATAATTGCTTTGTATTTTTATGCCAACAATCTCTTATTTCATTCCTACTGCTGCAGAAAACACTTTGTCAGTCTGGCGTTAAATAATCTGTGGCCTCCAGAGGCTGTTCTTCAGACATCTCCATGATGTCAACAAAAGCTCTGTTTTGCAGTTTCCTTCAGTGCTGTTGTTGCACGTCAGACCTTGCCACCTCTCTTTGGTTAAGGAGATATCACATGTCAATATAACATGAGCGATGCTTTGGTGGGGATGACAATTTTCCTCATGTTGCTTTCAAAACATTCATGTTTCAACATTCTCTGTATAATATATATTTTACTTCAGCTGTATTCCCACAACTGTTTTAAATCACACTCAGTGGATATGCTGTATAAAACAATTAGTGATTTATTTTCTCCAGACTTGTTGGGACACATTTTGCAGCTTTGCCTTTGCTGTAGTCTGCCCGTTTTATTGCTGCAGCATCATTAAAATGTTCAAGTAATGTTCATTTCAGAGAACTGCTCTGACATTTCTCTGGTTATAATAAGTTTAAAGGGTTTATTAATTCCAACACAAATGAATTATCTTGTAATGATCTAAAATATTACATTCTGATTGTAATATTATTATAATAATCATACAAAGATTACAAAGATGTCAATAACCTTTCTATGACACTATTACTTAAAATATTCTAATGCTTGAGGACAGTAAGATGTTTTTTTTTCAAGAAAATAGTTTTTTTGATCAATTTAATACATCCTTGCTGACAATTAAAAACCATAAAAAAAATGCATCACGGGTTCCTCAAATTAGGCAGCAACTCTTATATAACAACATATACAGTGTATCCGTAAAGTATTCACAGCGCTTCACTTTTTCCACATTTTGTTATGTAACATCCTTATTCCAAAATGGATTCAATTCATTATTTTTTAATCACATGTACACAAGTATTCACAGCCTTTGCTCAATACTTTGTTGAAGCACCTTTGGCACCAATTACAGCCTCAAGTCTTTTTGAGTATGATGCTACAAGCTTGAGTCCTTTAGGTGCCTTTTAACAAACTCCAGGCCGGGCTGTCATGTGCCTTTTACTGAGGAGTGGCTTCTGTCTGGCCACCCTACCATACAGGACTGATTGGTGGAGTGCTGCAGAGACGGTTGTTCTTCTGGAAGGTTCTCCTCTCTCCACAGAGAAACGCTGGAGCTCTGTCAGAGTGACCATTAGGTTCTTGGTTCTTGGCTAGTCTAAGGCGCTTCTCCCCCAATCGCTCAGTTTGGCCGGGCGGTCAGCTCTAGAAAGAGTCCTGGTGGTTCCAAACTTCTTCCATTTACGGATGATAGAGGCCACTGTGCTTATTGGGACCTTCAATGCTGCAGAAATTTTTCTGTATCCTTCCCCAGATCTGTGCCTCGATACAATCCTGTCCCGGAGGCAGGGGCGGACTGGGGTAAAAAAGTGGCCCTGGACTTTCTGGGACAAAGCGGCCCATAACAACCGGTCTGCAACACGTCAAGTCAAGCCACCTGCATTTATATAGTGATTTTTACAACTCAGATAGCTTCAAAGCAGCTTTACAGTGATAATAGGAAATTATTTTTGCTTTTGAAGAAAAGTTTTTCATCATAAACTCACTAGCTCATTACGCACAGAGCAATTTTAAACACCACTTACTAACATATAAATATAGATGGTATTTATACAGAAATATAAATGCTATTTTTTAATTGAAATGCTTATCATTAACATTAATGAATGACAGGCATACTTCTTTAGGTAATAATTGACCTTTCCTGGTGCACATGGCAGTTCATAAATAATTTATATATATATATATATATATATATATATATATATATATATATATATATATATATTTTTTTTTTACACATTTTTAAATCTTTTCCATACAGTGAAGTTTAATATCACTAAAGTTCAATACCTACCATAAAATCAGTCCATACAAAGCAAATGCTATGGTCTAAGACTTAGTATGTAGTGCAGAATGTGGACAATTTTATGGTGCCTTTCTAGTGGTTATAGTATTTGTCCTTTCAGGAGCTTGATATGTCATTTTATGTAATAGAGCTCCAGTTGTTTAAAAATTCAAGTTTAAAAATTATATTGGTCCTGAAGCTTTTTTTATGAAAAATACAGCATATTAGAATGATATCTGCAGAGTCACGTGACACTAAAGACTGGAGTAATAATGATAAATTCAGCTTTGATCACAGGAATAAAAAAACATTTCACTATATTCACAACATCTATTAGAAATTCTATTCATATTTCTTAATATTGTGTTCAAACATTCACTCTGATATGCTGAAAACTGCTATGTTAACATTTCTTTGTGCATTGTGTGTCGAATAACGTAAATGACATAACAATCTGAGAAATTCGAAAAGGTCAGCAGTAGTTTGCATCCCTGGAAACTAATGTGTATTGTTTTTTTTTAATCGTAAACAGTCTGAAAATATTGCTGTATTGACTCCTCAAGTTGATCTTACCTCGGCTCGCACTAAAATGCAGTGCTGCTCGGATTCTGTGGACAATAAATCCCACCTCCTTCGATTTGATTGGATATCTCAAACATTTTGACATTGACAAGCGCTTACACACCTCTGAGACTGAACAGGCAAAATAGATTCAAGTTTTTCCCCTCAAGTGGGCCGCGCGGGCCATTCGTCGGCTGGGCTGACGGAAGGATATAGACTAGGCTGCGTAATTTTACTATTATTAATTCTTCATATATATATTTATGTAGCAACAGGCCGGCCCACTTTGTCCAGCGGCCCACCGGGAAAACGCCCGGTGCTCCCGATGGCCAGTCCGCCCCTGCCTGGAGGTCTATAGACAATTCCTTGAACTTCAGGGCTTGGTTTGTGCTCTGACATGCACTGTTAACTGTGGGACCTTATACAGACAGGTGTGTGCCTTTCCAAATCATGTCCAATCAACTGAATTTACCACAGGTGGACTCCAATCAAGTTGAAGAAACATCTCAATGATGAACAGTTGAATCAGGATGCACCTGAGCTCAATGTTGAGTGTCATGGCAAAGGCTGTGAATACTTATGTACATGTGATTTTTTTTTATTTTATTTTTTTTATAAATTCACAAATAAATACAAAAATAACGAATTTAATCCATTTTGGAATAAGGCTGTAACATAACAAAATGGGGAAAAAGTGAAGCGCTTTGAATACTTTCCGGATGCACTGTATAATAGCAACAAACATTTTCTGAGCACCAAATCATCATATTAGAATGATTTCTGAAGGATCATGTGACACTGAAGACTGGAGTAATGATGCTGAAAATTCAGCTTTGCCATCACAGGAATAAATTACATTTTAAAATATGTTCAAATAGAAAATGGCAATACAACACTTTAATAATGTTTCATAATATTACTTTTTTGACTATTTTGGTTCAAATAAACGCAGCCTTGTCCAAACTTTTAAACTGTAGTGTGCAGCACATCGCCACTTAATCTTGAAACTGATTTAAACGTCATTAAATCATATATCCACTGCAAGCCAAGATTTAGAAGAAGCATTTAAATATTTCAGCATTCCTTCAGTATTTAATAACTTGAGCATCTTCGATTTTATGATGCAAGCAGCAAAATCTTAAAACCTTGCTTTAAACTTTACTGCACCACTGAACGCAACTACACACACTGGTGTCCTTCAATGGAGGAACACTGTGATGCTAAAGGATTTTTTATACATGAAACATAACTATAATCTTTTACTCTGCAGATATAAACATAAATCATGAGCAGCTTGGTAGACCACAGATTCCACCTCCTTTCAAAGAGAATTTCCATCTTGATAAAAAACACAGGTCACAAGAAAGCGGAGTACAGCAGAGAATACAGTTTGATGAAACAAACTTTCCAAAATAGTTTGACTATTCCCTGTGCCCAAATCATTTCATTGTTAATGATTCATTTGCCCACCTCTACAAACCAGTAATTAGCAGCACAAGACAGGAACACACTTTAGTTTTAAGTAATTACCTAGAATATGAATCACTCCAGCAGAGAAAAGAGGGGGAGGCTGCATCGGAACAAAAGCAACCGTAATCAATCTTAATTTTTCTGACCATCGTTTATTCTGATGCAAGGGACCTGCACTAATCCTGCTTGATTACAGATTGAGCTGAAACGTCTGATCAACACAGACTCACAAAGCAGAATGACTAATAAGGAGGTGCAGAATGACGATTCCCACTCGGTGATGGTCTTTGAGATTTACAAAGAAAAGAAAACTTTCAGAAGTATTTGCCATTGTAAAAGCCTATTCACAGCACATGCAAAAGGAAAATAAGAAACAAATCATTAATAAAAAAAAAGTAGGGATAGTCCTTTTAGACTATCCTATCTTAAAATAAAATAAAAAATAGTTTTGAATACTACAACTATTAGGCTAACTAGATAATTCGTTTTTTAAGATAATTTAAACTAGATAATTCAATTTTACTTTAAGTGAGCTTTAGATGATGCAAAGTAGCGTACATTAAAATGCTTGAAATAAGCATGACACATTGGGCTGATTGTTTATATAAAATGTATACATGCACACACATACATACATATACATATATATTGCTATTTTGGTCATCCATATATACACTGATGAGTCAAAACACTGATGAGCCTATTAAGCATATTAAGGTCTGGTAGATTAGATGGTAAGCAAACAATCAGTTCTCGTAATCAACCTGTTGTATGCAGGAGAAACAAAGATCTGAGCAACTTTGACAAGGGCCAAATTGTTATGGCAAGGTGACTGGGTAAGAGTATCTCTGAAAAGGCAAGGTCTGTGGGTTGCTCCTGGTCAGCGGTGGTGATAATTTACCAACAGTGGACCAAGGAGGGACAAACCACAAACTGGCGACAGGGTGTCAGCCGCCCAAGACTCATCGATGCACAAGGGCAACAAAGGCTATACAGTCTGGTCCAAGCCAACAGTATGGAAGGATATCGCGGACAATTTTCAAAAGGAATTGCAAATTGTATTTGCAATTGCGTTTTCAATTTGTGGACGCATAAAATGTGACATAATCCAAACGCAATTGCAAATCACACATTGCCATTTGCATTTTCGTTTACGTGAACGCACAACGTCTGCCAAATTTCAAATGGAAAAGCAAAGTATGTTTGCAATTGCATTTCCAATGTCTTACAAGTTATGACCCTGCCATTTTAGAATAGCAATAGAAAATCACCTATTTGCCATTTCATTTCCTCCGTGTCCTGCCACAACCTGCACAAAATTCAAATAGAATCGCAATCCCCTTTGCACTTGCATTTCCGATGTCTATCACAGTCAACTGTCAATCAGGCTTGAGGGCGGGGTTTATTGTGTGGTCTGAAAATAGACCACGCCCTCCAGTGGTGGAAAACGGGGAATTTGGATATTTTTGTAATAAAAATCAAAGTTCAAACTCTTTAGTTCAAACAAAGTCAAAATGCAGAACTGATAGTATGTTCACCTGGCAACCAGAAAAAACAGCAAATAAGAAAACTGACATGACTGCACTAGGTAGGCTATCTATCAGACAGATATCATCATATTCCAGCGGTCCCGGACACAGTAATTAAAATTATAAATAAATAAAATGATCATGAGTTAAAATCAGAGAATCTATAGAAACTTGACATATGAGTGGTGTGTTGTCCATATGATTCTGTGCTCAAGATCCAAGCGATCAAAAAATAAAATAAAATTACATTAGTGACATTCAATCGCAGATCATGTTCGATTCGTAGGAGGATAATCTGATTTTCTGTCAGACTAATTTTTTTCGTCAAAAAAAATAGCAGTCTATTTGCTCGCTCATTCCGCTCAGCGCCGCTCGCTCAACCCAGAATGCCCTTTGTGCATGCTGGCTCGAAAATATGTGAAGTGATATGAGACATAGGCAAAGGCTGTCCCCGAATAAAGTTTTTTTCTACTTAACTAGTTGTTCATTTAAGCCAGGGGTCGGGAACCTTTTTGGACCAAAGAGCCATTTTTCATTTTTGGTTAAAGCATTTTTCCAAAAGAGCCACAGTAAAAAATATATATATAATATATATATAAAATTATTATAAAAAAAATATATATATATATATGAATATATATATATATATATATATATATTTATTTTTATTTTTTTTTTTTCAATAAAATTTCAACAGTAGTATGACTAAAAACCAGCACAAGCAGCAAACAATAAATGTGGAATATGCAATATGGAATTAATTGTGCATGGCTTTCACTGTGAGGTCGAGTTATAAATGTGTGTGTGTGAACGCACACAGTTCTTACATCTACTGTGTGAATACTCGACTTGGCATTTTGATATATTTCTGTGTTTATTTGGCCATTTAGCGCGTTCCGCATTGCGCTTGGAGCAACTTTCAGTAATTCAGTTGTCTTTCGCGACTTATTGCTCTTTTATTATTTATTTTTATCAAATCTGCGCGGATTACCATAAATACAACACATTTATTTATCACAAGGGTCTCTGCGGCAAAAGCGAAAGTGCCAGCGGGTGAAATGTCTCTTTGCACCAGTTTCAATAAAAGGATAGGCCTATTTTAAGATTAGGCCTATATATTATATATTGATCTGAACTTTAGCAAATTTAGCTTTTATCATGCAGCAAACTAAAAAATAAATAAAAATAATAATAATAATAAAATACATTTTAAACCGTTTAACTGTATATTAATCTGTCAAAATTACTTTTGGTAAACGGTTAAACGTTCAATATAAGCATCCCTAATCTTGCAACCAGATCTTTTTTGGCTTCTTTTTGTTTGGTTAGCAGGTGATAAATAGTTATATTTTATATAACTAAAATATATTTAGTTCCAGGACAAACTACACAGTATGACTTTTTTGTTGTTGTTGCAAAATATACACATTTATTGGATATTTCTCCCTGTTTTCTTCATAGGAATGAATAATGATGAAAAAATGCTTTGTTTTCCACCACTTGAGGGCGTGGCCTATTTTCAGACCACACCAATAAACCCCGCCCTCAAGCCTGATTGACAGTTGACTGTGATAGACATCGGAAATGCAAGTGCAAAGGGGATTGCGATTCTATTTGAATTTTGTGCAGGTTGTGGCAGGACACGGAGGAAATGAAATGGCAAATAGGTGATTTTCTATTGCTATTCTAAAATGGCAGGGTCATAACTTGTAAGACATTGGAAATGCAATTGCAAACATACTTTGCTTTTCCATTTGAAATTTGGCAGACGTTGTGCGTTCACGTAAACGAAAATGCAAATGGCAATGTGTGATTTGCAATTGCGTTTGGATTATGTCACATTTTATGCTTCCACAAATTGAAAACGCAATTGCAAATACAATTTGCAATTCCTTTTGAAAATTGTCCGCGATATCCTTCCATACAACAGTGTGGTACAAGTCACAACATCTTAATGATGGTTATGGGAGGAATGTGCAAACACAGTGCATTGCATATAGGGCTGAGTAACCACAGAGCAATCAGAGTGCCTATGTTGACCCCTGTCCACCGTTAAAAGCGCCTACAATGGGCATGTGAGTGTCGGAACTGGACCTTGGAGCAGTGGAAGAAGGTCACCTGGTACCATTTTCTTTTACATCACGTGGACTGCTATGTACGTGTGCACTATTTAATTGGGAAGTGATGGCACCAGGATGCACTGTGGGACGACGACAAGCTGGTGGATGGAGTGTGATGCCCTGGGCGATGTTCTGCTGGGAAACCTTTGGGTTCATTGCACACATTGTTCAGGAATGGTTTGAGAAACATGATGAAGAGATCAAGATGTTGCTCTCGCGTCAAAATTCCCCAGATCTCAATTGAACTGAGCATCTGTGGGATGTGCTGGACCAACAAGTCTGATCCATGGTGGCTCTCCCTTGCAACCTACAGGACTTGAAGAATTTGCTGCTAATGTCTTGGTGGCAGATACCACAGGACAACTTCAGGGGTCTTTATAGAGTCCATGGGTCGGTGCTGTTTTGGCAGTACGCGGAGGACCAACAGCATGTTAGGCAGGTGGTCATAAAGTTTTGGCTCATCAGTGTACATTTCGGTCGTCCACCCATTCACCAATATGGTACTGATTTGTGTATCCCTGAAGTTTTTTTTTCAGAATATTTTAAACAGAAATCCTTTGAGAAATATTTGGCTGCATGTCTGTAAGATCCAATACTTGAAACTTGCTGTCTATCTACTACCAAAGCAAATTATTAAAGGGGTCCTATTATGCCCTTTTATGAAGTATTGATTTTGTTTATGGGTGAACTAGAATACGATTTTATGCTTGATCATTAAAAAAAACATTATTTTTCACATATTTTACATTATTACTGCATCTATCTCCCCAGTCTGGCTCAAACATGTCATTTATTTCAAGCTGTGATGGAAAATTTTGGTAAAAAAAAAAAACTTCAATGACTCAACCCTACTCTCTGAATTGCTAGTATTACTAAGGATAGTGTTATTAAGAACCAGCCAGCAGGGAAGGTGGTGACCTCCTAAAAGCAGGAGATGAAAGGTAACAAAACGAGAGAAAGTGAGCTGTAAAGGAGAGAGATGAGAGGCCAGGGCAGAGGTCAACGTTGCGTTTAACTCAATCAAGCAAAAACACATCCAGCCTGACACAGGTTAATAGAGGGATAGGCCATAAAGACAAAGAATGAAAGAAGGAGAAAGAGAGAAAGAGAAAGCATCACAAGAAACGAGCGAGGGTATAAAACAGACAGGGAGAAAATGAGGGTGATATTAAGAAAACGACATCGGTGGAGAGAAATGGGAGGAAGTGCAGATCGCTGTACCTGAGAGCAGTTATGATCAGCTCCACTGCGTCCTGGACTATGCTCTTCGGAGACAGGTCACTTGTTCCCACGGCGACCGCGAGCAGCTGCTCGATTCTTTCGAGGGGCTGTCCGTCCATGGCCATTGTGACAGCCAGTTGGCGAACCTTAGATTGCTCAGACCTAGACAGGTCATAAATGTGACTGTACTTCCGCAAGCTCTCCTAAAACAAGAGAAGAATACAATCATGCTCAGGCGACATTAGCCTCTCTTATGTTTCTTTGGAGACATCCAGTAGCATAATACACCCAAGGACAAGTAAGAAACAGAACAATTTGTTTGGTCAGTGAGGAACAAGCTTTTCAGACACACACACACACACGCTTCATACTTCAAAACCTGGGGATCTTCCTACCGAGGGAGACTTTTAAGGTGTCATAAGCATGCGTCTGGTGCAAAGGCTGTTTTTAAGCCTAAACATACAGTGGGGCAAAAAAGTATTTAGTCAGCCACCGATTGTGCAAGTTCTCCCACTTAAAAAGATGAGAGGCCTGTAATTTTCATCATAGGTACATCACATTGTCTGATTTTTAAAGAATTTATTTGCAAATTATGGTGGAAAATAAGCATTTGGTCACCTACAAAAAAACAATAATTCTTCTTTAAGAGGCTCCTCTGTCTTCCACTCATTACCTGTATTAATGGCACCTGTTTGAACTCGTTATCAATATAAAAGATATCTGTCCACAACCTCAAACAGTCAGACTTCAAACTCCACTATGGCCAAGACCAAAGAGCTGTCAAAGGACACCAGAAACAAAATTGTAGCCCTGCACCAGGCTGGGAAGACTGAATCTGATATAGGTAAGCAGCTTGGTGTGAAGAAATCAACTGTGGGAGCAATTATTAGAAAATTGAAGACATACAAGACCACTGATAATCTCCCTCGATCTGGGGCTCCACACAAGATCTCACCCCGTGGGGTCAAAATGATCACAAGAACGATGAGCAAAAATCCCAGAACCACACGGGGGGACCTAGTGAATGACCTGCAGAGAGCTGGGACCAAAGTAACAAAGGCTACCATCAGTAACACACTACACCGCCAGGGACTCAAATCCTGCAGTGCCAGACGTGTCCCCCTGCTTAGTACATATCCGGGCCCGTCTGAAGTTTGCTAGAGAGCATTTGGATGATCCAGAAGAGGATTGGGAGAATGTCATATGGTCAGATGAAACCAAAATAGAACTTTTTGGTAAAAACTCAACTTGTCGTGTTCGGAGGAGAAAGAATGCTGAGTTGCATTCATAGAACACCATACCTACTGTGAAGCATGGGGGTGGAAACATCATGCTTTTGGGCTGTTTTTCTGCAAAGGGACCAGGACGACTGATCCGTGTAAAGGAAAGAATGAATGGGGCCATGTATCGTGAGACTTTGAGTAAAAACCTCCTTCCATCGGCAAGGGCATTGAAGATTAAACGTGGCTGGGTCTTTCAGCATGATAATGATCCCAAACACACTGCCCAGGAAATGAAGGAGTACTTTTTTCTCATTCTGTCTCTCATAGTTGAAGTGTACCTATGATGAAAATTACAGGCCTCTCTCATCTTTTTAAGTGGGAGAATTTGCACTATTGGCGGCTGACTAAATACTTTTTTGCCCCAATGTAATTATGCTTCCCAGCATTCTATGCATACACTGCCATTCAAAAACTGGAGTCAGTACATTGTTTGTTTATAAAAATATTTATAATTTTATTCAGCATTAAATAGGATGCATTAAATTGATCAAAAGTGACCGCAAAATACATTTATAATGTGTACAAAATACTTTTTATAAATGCTTTTATTTTGAATTTACTATTCCTCAAAAAAACCCTGAAAAAGTAATAATGGTTTCTTGTGTACCAAAGCAGCATATTGGAATTATTTCTGAAGAATTGTGCGAAATGTTGAAATAACATTAGTAATTGAAATGACATTAGTATTTCATTTGTTTTTTTTAGTTTTTTTTTTTTTAAATGAAGGGAAAGACCTATTAGTGTTTAATGCTGTTAAGTTTAATTTTAAAGATTTTAACTGAAATAGACTTAATTTTACTAAATCTTTTTCAGTAATCAACTTAAAAATCCGTGTTTATGCCACAAAGCTCCTCTAACTCAATGTAGTTTGTTGGTTGAACATAATTTTTAAAGTTAAACAAAAAAAAAGATACAAACAGTTATTAAGTTCACACTTGGAATGTTTGGTTCGATGAAAACGAACCCTGGTACGATTGCTCTGTTAGTGCGGTTCATTTGAACATGTGTGAACGAACCCTGGTGCGAACTAAACAAGTGGACCGAGACTGCTGAAAAGATGGGTCTTGGTCCGCTTCCAAACGAACTCTGGTGCGGTACGAATGATATATGAACGCATCACGGACCAAAGACATGTAAACGAACCAAAAACAGGAAGATGAGACCCTAAAAAGGACAGAATATGCATATTGGTAGTCACAAAGTTGCCCATCACAGTTCAGTACAGTTATCAGAACCATGTCTCCTCGCAGCAGATCTTTGTTTGTGTTTGTGTGTGATGGAGGGATTCCGCTGTTTCCCGCTGTTTTGACTCCTTTACACATTTTATAAGCTCTTCACAAATTCTCAGCTGGGCATTGTTTTGGATATTCGGTAAGGTGCATCTCAAAATAGGCAATATGTCATAAAAGCAGTCCAATCAGGTTGTGAACATATCCCTATACCTTTAGGTTCGGTATCTTTTGGTTCGGTGATAAAAATCTGAACGCTAATCGGACCAGGACTAAATGATTTTTTTTGGTGTGATTTTGTTGTTAAACTAACACAATTTTTTTGAGTGTAGATCTTATTGCAAATGATTCATTCATGCATGTTTTAATTAAATAAAATAAAAAAAGACATCAAATATAATCTTCTGGTGAAGCGACAGGCTTCTCTCTGATGTCATATGCAGGACTTCTTTCAAACATTTAGTCATCTAGCTCAAACCTGCACCTGTAAGATCACGTTTATCTGCCTCCACTTTTAAGCACAATGCCCACATCTCAAAATCTAATCAACAATCAAATAAATAGAACAATGTCCCCATCCTGCAGTTTTTCTTTTCAATAATCTGTTACACTCAGATGTGGGTCAAAACAAGAAAGAAAAAAAAATCAGTTTATACTTATGTTTCATTGTGATTTTAAGTTTGGTAACTCTCCTAACACTTGCAGGTTGCATGCAGAAAGGCAACTCGAACAGAGAATTAAACTGCAGTTACCAAAATCGAGCAAATCCCTATGGGAGCATGTTGTGTGACATGGTGAAGGTGTGCCGGTAATGAGATACGGCAGTATCTGCTCGATAAGTGTGTGCTGTAAAAATGAATACATATTTTTCCATATACAAATGGCTCGATGTGTGCATTAAAGAAACCACAGGCTGACATGGACTGCCTGCTACTATCCTGCAGATAGGACACCAGCTACAAATCTGCCAATCAATCACAGCAACTGTTCACAGGTCAGGAAAGTGAGAAATTGTGAAGGAGGAGGAAAGGAGCAAGAAAGAAAGAATGAGAGAGAGAGAAGTAGCTTGGGTACTTGCATCATATTTAAGACTTACAGTTAGCATCTGTCTTGGATGATGAAATGACATGTACATTTTTGTGAATTGTATGTGCATGTTGAGGATTACCTCTTGACTTGTCTTGAGTGACACATTGAAGGAGTGGCTCAGAGTTTCTAGATGAGCGAGAGATTGCTGCAGATGAGTGAGGGCGGAGTCAAAGTTGGAGGCGGAGTTCTCACTTCTGTCATCATGACCCTTTTTCTTACTCCTGTCGCTAAGACCTTTTAGAGCCTTCTGTGCACGCTTAGTGATCTCCAGCCTGGCCTCTACAGAGAGCTAAAAATACAGAAATCACACAAAAGAATGAAATGAAATTGTCATCGTAGGTGCATGTCCATTATGAGAGACATAACCTAAAAATAAATAAATCAAGAAATCACAATGTATGATTTTTTAACTATTTATTTGTGTGATACAGCTGCAAATAAGTATTTGAACACCTGAGAAAATCAATGTTAATATTTGGTAAAGTAGACTTTGTTTGCAATTACAGAGGTCAAACGTTCCCTGTAGTTTTTACCATGTGCCTTTCGCCTTGTGGAGGTGTACAATTTTGTCTCTAGTGTCTTTGGACAGCTCTTTGCTCTTGGCCATGTTAGTAGTTGGATTCTTACTGATTGTATGGGGTGGACAGGTGTCTTTATGCAGCTAACGACCTCAAACAGGTGCATCTAATTTAGGATTATAAATGGAGTGGAGGTGGACATTTTAAAGGCAGACTAACAGGTCTTTGAGGGTCAGAATTCTAGCTGATAGACAGGTGTTCAAATACTTTTTTGCAGCTGTATCATACAAATAAATAGTTTTAAAAAATCATACATTGTGATTTCTGGATTTTTTTTATTTTTTAGATTATGTCTCTCACAGTGGACATGCACATACGATGACAATTTCAGACCCCTCCATGATTTCCAAGTGGGAGAACTTGCAAAATAGCAGGGTGTTCAAATACTTATTTTCCTCACTGTATACTTTTTCTAAACATTATTGATGTTACATGTCTAAAGGCGAAGAAAAACATTTTCAATTACATTCAAATTTATTTTGTTCAACACTTTTAACAATAAATATAGTTAAAACGAGATCTATATACTTTAGAAGTATGTTTGCAATAAAAAAATTTATGTAAACTAGTTTTCCGCCAAGTCTTTCCATATTCCACTACTCATGAAAATATCCATGAAGATAACATGTAAAAGCAGTTTCCCATAAGAATAGTGAACGAAATTACATTCTATATAGTCACCCACTTCCATAGAGGGGAAGTTACCTAGAATTTGTTGGCTAAAAATGGTGAAATGTGCTCAAGCTTTTCTGCTTGAACTAATGTTCAGTCAGCAATAGGCCGTTATTCTTCTGCACATTTACTATTATAATCCACAATAGTAATGTCACATAATTCGGTCTCATCCCATTTCTCATCTCTGTGAGAACATGCCTGGATTCATCTCATACTGTTTACCTCCAACACTCCTCTCCCACGCTCGCCTGCTGTCATTTATGCACACGTACATTAACTGTATTTACTCGCGGTTCGCACCTAATCTACAGCAGAGTCATGGCAGATGTCATTGGCTGCTTCTCCCCGTGGTATTCTTGAGTACCAAATCAATGCCACTCTTACCTTAATGGTGGGAGTGGGTGTGTGTTTATGGGAATGAGAGTTTGTAACTTGCTTTCAACAAACTCTAATCATTGCAACATTATATCAACATAACAATCATTACAATAACATCATTTGCACACCCCAGGGGCCAACAAGCATTAGAGATTAGCCTTTTGATTACAGAGGCTCATTTAGGATGTTTGCCACAGGGCCGTGTGTGTAAATTACTTTTTCGTATACATGTGTGTATGTTCGACTTGCAGGCAGAATAGAAAAAATGAAGCCATCTGTGAGAGAAAGGAAGAAATGAGAGGTGCTAAAACATTACACAGAACTTAGTGTACACGGACATGTCCATAGAAGTCAGTAATCGCCCCCACAGAGTTATGGCATTTACATGTTCATGTGTTGATTTTAATGATTCGTTTTAATTGGACAGCGGGTTATTGTGTACATGTCAGTCTGACCACTGTGCTTCACTAGAAATCTATGAAAGCATTTGCACTGGACAAAGTATCTGATTTGATCTGCTTTGTGGACAGCAGGGCTTTTGTTCATGTACAACCCCAAATCAGAAAAAGTTGGGACAGTATGGAAAACGCAAATAAAAAACAAAAGAAGTGATTTCTACATTTACTTTGACTTGTATTTCATTGCAGACAATATAAACACAAAATATTTCATGTTTTGTCTGGTCAACTTCATGTCATTTGTAAATATGCATCCTTTCCTGTCATTCAGACCTGCAACACATAAAAAAAAAAGTTGGGACAGTAAAGCATTTACCACTTTGTAATGTTGCCATTCCTTTTCACAACACTTAAAAGACGTTTAGGGACTGAAGACACCAAGTGATGAAGTGTTTCAGGTGTAATTTTGTCCCATTCTTCCTGCAAACAAGTCTTAAGGTGGGCAACAGTACGGGGTCTTCGCTGTGGCATTTTGCGCTTCAAAATGCGCCACGCATTCTCTATTGGAGACAGGTCGGGCCAGTCAAGTACCCGTACCCTCTTCCTCCGCAGCCAGGACTTTGTAATGTGTGCAGAATGTGGTTTTGCATTGTCTTGTTGAAATATGCATGGACGTCCCTGGAAAAGATGTCTTCTTGAAGGCAGCATATTATGCTCCAAAATCTTTTCAGCATTAATGGTGCCTTCACAGAAGTGCAAGTTACCTTTGCCAAGGGCACTGACACAACCCCATACCATGACAGACCCTGGCTTTTGGACTTGTGGCTGGTAACAGTCTGGATGCTCCTTTTCTTCTTTGGTCCGGAGCAAACGGCGTCCATTCCTCCCCAAAAATACCTGAAATACTGATTCATCTGACCACAGTACACGTTTCCACTGTGTTATGGTCCATCCCAGATGCCTCCGAGCCCAGAGAAGTCGACGGCGCTTCTGGACACTGTTAACATAGGGCTTCCTTTTAGCACAGTACAGTTTTAACTGGCATTTGTGGATGTAACTACGTATTGTGGTACTTGACAAAGGTTTGCCAAAGTAGTTCTGAGCCCATGTGGTGATATGGCTTATAGATGAATGACGATTCTTGATGCAGTGCCGCCTGAGGGATCGGAGATCACGGTTGTTCAGCTTAGGCTTGTGCCCTTGTCCTTTACGCACTGAAATTCCTCCAGATTCCTTGAAACTTTTAATTATGTTATGCACTGTTGAATGTGAAATATCCAAATCTCTTCCTATCTTTCTTTGAGGAACATTGTTTTTAAACATTTCAATAATTTTCTCACGTATTTGTTGGCAAACTGGCGATCATCTGCCCATCTTTGCTCCTAAAGGATTAGACCTTTCTTGGATGCTGCTTTTGTACCAAATCATAATTACAATCACCTGTTGACATCACATGTTTCAAATCACATCATTATTTAACCATTTTACCTCATTACTAGCCCTAAATTGCTCCTGTTCAAACTTTTTTTTAAACGTGTTGCAGGTCTAAATGACAGGAAAGGATGCATATTTACAAATGACATGAAGTTGACCAGACAAAACATGAAATATTTTGTGTTCATATTGTCTGCAATGAAATACAAGTCAAAGTAAATTTAGAAATCACTTCTTTTTTTTTTTTTTTTGCGTTTTCCATACTGTCCCAACTTTTTCTGATTTGGGGTTGTACATTAAAGTGTTGTGTCCCATCTAAAACTCAGGCTCCTCTATATGATCATGAAGGACTGGGAATTACTTTGTTTTTCAAAAAATAAATAAAGAGAGAGAGAGGAAAAAAAACAAAAACACACATTTCATAATTGGTGTTTAAAAATGCACAAAAGGTTGTTAGCAAGTCTTAAAATTAGGTAAATACAACCTCAGGTAAACGACAATAAATTACATATTACACTGTCATTATTTATTTAACAAAAATAAAGCCAAAATGGAAAAGCCATGGGTGACAAACTAAGTACACCCTATGATTCAATTGCTCGTAGAGCCACTTTTAGCAGCAATAAGTTGAAAATCGTTTTCTGTATGACAGTATCAGTCTCTCACATAGTTCTGGAGGAATTTTGGCCCACTCTTCTTTATAATGTTGCTTCAGTTTATTGAGACATTTGTTTATGCACAGCTCTTGCCACAGCATTTCAGTAAGGATGATGTCTGGACTTTGACTGGGCCAGTGTAACGCCTTGATTCTTTTATTTTTTAGCCATTCTGGTGTAGATTTGCTGGTCTGCTTAGGATCATTGTCCTGTTGCATGACCCAATTTCAGCCAAGCTTCATCTGTCAGATGGACGGCCTCACATCTGACTCTAGAATACTTTGGAATACTGAGGAGTTCATGGTTGAATTATTGACTGCAAGGTGCCCAGGCCCCGTGGCTGCAAAACAAGCCAAAAATCATCACCCCTCCACCAGTGTGATGGAAAGTTGGTATGAGGTGTTTGTGCTGATATGCTGTGTTTAGTTTTCGCCTAACTTGGCTTTGTGAATTATGGATAAACAGCTCTACTTTGGTCTCGTCTGTCCAAAGGAAATTGTTCCAGAAATCTTGAGATCTTCAGATGCAACTTTGCAAACCTAAGCCGTACTGCCATGTTCTTTTTAGAGAGAAGAAGCTTTCTCCTGGCAACCCTTCAAACATGCTATACTTCTCCCATCTTTTTCTAATTGTACTGCCATGAACTTTAACATTTAACATGTTAGCTGAGGCTTGCAGAGTAGGAGGTGTAGTTCTTGGGTGTTTTGCCATTTCTCTGAGCATTACATTGTCTGAAATTAGGATGAATTTGCTGGAACGTCGACTCCTGCTAAGATTGGCAACTGTCTTGAATATTTTCCACTTGTGAATAATCTTCCTCACTGTAGAATAATGGACTTCAAATTGTTTGGAAATTGCTGTATATAACCCTTCTCAGATTGATGGCAGCAACAATTGCTTCTCTAAAATCATTGCTGATGTCTCAACTCCGCATTGTATTAACACACACACCTGATTGCTCCATACCACTAAAACTTCTGCTTTTATAGAGGTAATCACACTTGCTGATGATGAATTGATCAAAGACATTAGATTAGCAGCGCCTGACTGCTACTTACCCTCTTAATTAGTTAACAGAAATGGTGTACTTAGTTTGTAGTTTGGCCTGGTTTTGTTAAATAAATAATGATACTGTTTAATACACTACATTGCCAAAAGTATTGGGACACCCCCGCAAATCCTTGAATTCAGGTGTTTCAATCACTTCCATTGCCACAGGTGTATAAAATCAAGCACCTAGGCATGCAGACTGCTTCTACAAACATTTGTGAAAGAATGGGTTGCTGAATGGTGGTACCGTGATAGGTTGCCACCTGTGCAATAAATCCATTTGTGAAATTTCCTCACTATTAAATATTCCACGGTCAACTGTTAGTGGTATTATAACAAAGTTGAAGCAATTGGGAACAACAGCAACTCAGCCACAAAGTGGTAGGCCAAGTTAAATCACAGAGCAGGGTCAGTGCATGCTGAGGCGCAGTGCGCAGAAGTCACCAACTTTCTGCAGAGTCAATAGTTACATACCTCCAAACTTCGTGTGGCCTTCAGATTAGCTCAAGAACAGTGTGTAGAGAGCTTCATACAATGGGTTTCTAGAGCAGTGGAGACATGTTCTCTGGAGTGACGAATCACGCTTCTCTGTCTGATAGTTCCAATGAAAGGAACTCCTAATGCTTCAGCATATCAAGACATTTTGGACAATTTAATGCTCCCAACTTTGTGGAAACAGTTTGGGGATGGCCCCTTCCTGTTCCAACATGACTGTGCACCAGTGCACAAAGCAAGGTCCATAAAGACATGGATGAGTGAGTTTGGTGTGGAGGAATTTGACTGGTCTGCACAGAGTCCTGACCTCAACCCGATAGAACACCTTTGGGATGAATTAGAGCGGGGACTGCATACCAGGCTCTTGTGAGGAAAATAAGTATTTGAACACCCTGCTATTTTGCAAGTTCTCCCACTCAGAAACCATGGAGGGGTGTGAAATTGTCATCGTAGGTGCATGTCCACTGTGAGAGACATAATCTAAAAAAAAAATCCAGAAATTACAATTTATGATTTTTTAACTATTTATTTGTATGATACAGCTGCAAATAAGTATTTGAACACCTGTCTATCAGGGGGGGTCAAACACATTATTAGTATGGTGTTCCTAATAATCCTTTAGGTGAGTGTATATCTGCTTAAAATAAAATTAAGAAATCAATTATCAGTGTAGTAGGTAAAAATTAACATGGAAAAACATCACTTCGATGGAGCTCTCAAATGGGCTGGACTATAAAAACAAGGAATCAATTATCAATTTATTTCTCAAATAAATAAATAAAAGCACAAACGGATTACTTCAGTTTAACTTTGATGTTAAATGTAACAGTTAAATACAAATAAAAATAACTTTTCAAATGGACAAATAACTAGGTTTTTTAAATAAATAAATAAATCTATTTATCTGATACATGTAAAACATGTTTTAAATGTCAAATATAACAGAATACATTAATAAATAAATTTAAATTACATTTGAATAAAATACAAAAAAAAATATTGGCTAATTGCTCTACTGTTTTCAATACATTTATTTTATTTGTCAATTTAAAATGTGATTTATATATATATATATTTATTTTTTACATATATCGAAAACTATTCCTTCAGATTCCTTCTGAAATGCCAATAATTGAAATAATCAAGCATTTCACTAAAAACATTTAAAATAAAAAAAGCTGTTTGCTTGGAGATGCAGATGCATTTATAATGTCGTCTTGTACTCACCGGCATTTGCAAATACTGTAAAATACAGTTCTGAACTTAGCCAATCATTTTTTTGTTAATTTTTATTGTTTTGTTGCAGTTTGACAAGATTTTGAAAGTAGATGATTGAAAATCTTGAAATTAAAACCCTCATGACCTCCCCCCTCCTTCTGCTTTAGACTCACCTTATCGGCTGCTTTCGAGGAAAAGGTGATGGCATCCAAGAAGTTAACACAATCTATGGGCAGCAGTCGGTCAAAGTATTTGGCACAGGTGTCATAGGCATGAAGGAAGTCTTGATCACTCTGTGGGGCTTTTTTCAGCACATGCTGATCCCCTTCCCAGAAAAGTTTATGAATCCAGGTGGCATGTACAGTGCTGGAGGCAAGCGGTTCACCTCCCTTCTGGGGGATTCGAGGGGCCAATTTGGAGATTGACAGGACGTTCTGGCTGGTCAGTATCGGCTCCAGAGCTTTCAAAGGATCTGAATCCTCATCGGTCAGCTTCTTATAGTCCAGACCTAAGGATCAAAACATTATGATTCCAGCATCATACATAACACACACTGGGGTTAGTAGTCACATTTTTTTAATGGAGTGAATATTTCTCAGGGTGAAAAATAAAATCTATTTCTGTATAGGCACTTAATATAACATTTTAGCAACAAAAACATATATAGTTATTGTACATTTCTCCTGTTATATATTGTCACAATACAGGGACAAGTTGTCACAATGGAATCCACTATTGTAGGGCTGCACAATATATCGAAATTATCAAAATATCGCATATGTACATATCGTCATATACAAATAAAAATAACTTTTAAATTTATCATATCCACTTATTTTATATTTTTATATTTTTATTTTTTTTATCTTATTTCCTATTTTTATCTTTTACTTGATTTATTTATAATTCTACTTATGTTAATACTTTTTATTCTAACTTTATTCTATTTCTATTTTAATTTCCCCTTGTGTTTCTTGTAACTGTTATTTGCACTGTCCATGGAGCGGACCTGTTTACATTTCACTGCCAGTTGTATATTGTGTATATAACTGTGTATGTGACAAATAAAACTCTTGAATCTTGAATCGTGATATGCATATTGCAATGGCACACAATATCTGAATGATTTTAATAGTCTACTTCAACATTGTAAAAATTGTACGTTTTAGGTCGATGCATATAGCAGGGAATAGACTGGGCACACGACTGTTACATATGTGACTTGCTTGACGTTATCAAGAGTTATTAAACGCAATAACTTGCAAAAAACAACTCCTTGCAGTCTTGCGCTGTCTGCTGTCTGACACACACCGAAACGTGTGCTAAAGCCGCTTCTCTGAAAGCGTGTGATCCCTTCAGTTCTGTTTCGTGTCTTGTTACACACTCAAACTGTCAAATACACACACAGTTATGTCAAAATGGCTGTCTTAATGAGTATTCATGTAAACACAGTCGGTTATGCTTTAAGTGAACGATATCAGTTGGGGAAAGAAACCGAATGCATGTCAATATGATCTGTGCATTCGGTCTTAAAGTGAAAGCCTGCTAATCCAGTAAACCTGCCGCTGTCTGTCAAACAACAAACGAACAAGAGAAAATCACTGTGCTCTTGGATGAATAACCTTTGTAGCTTTATTACAGTATGTATCAGTGTATATTTAATTCATGTGAAGACTACTGTAAATTAAAATAACAAAAATAATCGTCCTGTAGTTCATCTGGATGTTCTTGATGTTAAGTTTTAGGTTGATATAACTATACATTACCAAGTCAAGCAAAGGGTTTTTGGTATTTTAATATTGGCATTCATTTTTTTGTTTGTTTACATTGATGTTAAAATGATATTGTCAGATTTGTGACATTAACTTTTGCGAAAACACTGCTGGTCACTTTCAGAAGTTGTAGCGCTTCTTTTCCCAGAAAGAATGTGAAACACATAAATGGCATAATTCTCAGTTTAAAATTAAAAAAAATAATAATAATTTAAATATATTTTACACACTTAAAGCAATATTGCATCGCGTATCGCATTATTTAACAAGATATTGCATATCGCACAGCCCTAATTAACAGCCAGTGTGGAATTTGAAAATACTCTCTCTATTGATCTGAAATATGGGACATTTATTGCAGTTTCAAGCTTCAATATGGTTTCTATTTGTGTCAATCAATGTGAATAGGTGTAGTTTTGGCATGCCTCCAGGATATATCAACAGACAACATTACACTGAAACACAAAGCCTCATCAGGGCATTAAATATTGAAACACCTGCCTCTGAGAATGGGCCCATCTCACGACAGGGGCCAGGAGGACATTCAACACCCATATACACTCACCTAAAGGATTATTAGGAACACCTGTTCAATTTCTCATTAATGCAATTATCTAATCAACCAATCACATTGCAGTTGTTCAATGCATTTATGTGTATGGTCCTGGTCAAGACAATCTCCTGAACTCCAAACTGAATGTCAGAATAGGAAAGAAAGGTGATTTAAGCAATTTTGAGTGTGGCATGGTTGTTGGTGCCAGACGGGCCGGTCTGAGTATTTCACAATCTGGTCTGATGAGTCTCGATTTCTGTTGAGACATTCAGATGGTAGAGTCCGAATTTGGCGTAAACAGAATGAGAACATGGATCCATCATGCCTTGTTACCACTGTGCAGGCTGGTGGTGGTGGTGTAATGGTGTGGGGGATGTTTTCTTGGCACACTTTAGGCCCCTTAGTGCCAATTGGGCATTGTTTAAATGCCACGGCCTACCTGAGCATTGTTTCTGACCATGTCCATCCCTTTATGACCACCATGTACCCATCCTCTGATGGCTACTTCCAGCAGGATAATACACCATGTCACAAAGCTCGAATCATTTAAAATTGGTTTCTTGAACATGACAATGAGTTCACTGTACTAAAATGGCCCCCACAGTCACCAGATCTCAACCCAATAGAGCATCTTTGGGATGTGGTGGAACGGGAGCTTCGTGCCCCGGATGTGCATCCCACAAATCTCCATCAACTGCAAGATGCTATCCTATCAATATGGGCCAACATTTCTAAAGAATGCTTTCAGCACCTTGTTGAATCAATGCCACGTAGAATTAAGGCAGTTCTGAAGGCGAAAGGGGGTCAAACACAGTATGGTGTTCCTAATAATCCTTTAGGTGAGTGTACACACTAGCAGACAGAGATGTGAAAAAGAAGGTGCCATCTCTGTCCCTTGGGTTGCGGCAGATGTTAAGAACAGTCTTTACAGGACTGTGTCTGGGAGCATGTATGTGACAGAGTGTTTTTTTGGTGTGTAGTGTGAAGGTATCAGTTGAGACAGGAGAGAGTATGGTGCAAAAACTCTGACAAACTACCTCCTGACCTTTCAATACACTCGCTCCAAGACTATAGAAAGTAGAAAAAATGATTCATTAATCAAAAGTAAGCTACTTTTTAAGATATTTAAGATTTAAGAAGTGGCATAAAGCTACCTAGAACCACAATATTTTAATAAAAGTCTATGAATAATAGATATGCTGTAATAGATCATAAATATACTGTTCATTTGTGGCCGATCTTCCCAAAATTTTAAATCACGATTTTATATCAAACAAACACGATGTGAATCGCAATCTTTCACGATCTTCAAAATCACGATTTTGAGGTGTACTACTGAGAATATCCAGACTGGAACAAGCCTATGGGCCGGTATTGATATCTTAAACTGCAGGGTGACTGATGGCCGATATAAATATATTTGAAGTAATATTTAAATAAATGATTAAAAAAAAATATTTAAAATTTAAATATCTAAATTAAACAGACTTAAGACTTTAGATTGTCACTTCTTTCTGTTATCATATTACAGTTTTTTTCATAAAGTAAAGAAATTGTTTGAAAACAAAAAAAGAATAAAAAGTAAGTAAACGCTTTAACCAACAGGGCACTCAGCAATCTAAGTTTGTGCATATTGGGAATCATATTTTTTCTAATTAAGACAAGGTAACAAATTTTACATTCAGCAGAGTAAAAATGACAAGAATATGACAGCGGGCAACTAAATATAGCACAGCATATTTGTGAAATCAAGGGTTCACAGTTTGAATATAGTGTGTGTCTTCAGTGAAGCGAAACTCCTGTCTGCATTCAATTAACACTTTCTGACCGCCACGCACAGTAACGCGTTCATGCAGGCTACAAATGCGCACTTCAGAATATCTGACAGCTGAATTTGACTAAGCCTGCAAGGTTTGTGTAATTAAATGTTTATTATTCAAAGATTTGTTTAAACGATATAAATGCACATGTGCTGAATGCCGACAGTGTATGAGAAAGTATTAAGAGTGTTTGCCTTTCTGTTACTAATAAACACTCTTTTGTATTCAGTTCACTTTCTTTGTTTAGCAGTTTAACAGACAAAACTGTTAAACAGAGACCATAACTAATGAAGATGGAGAATGTGAGCACTGTGCTCAGGCGCTGTCATTCTCAGAGCCGTCAAAATAAAAGTCCTGCTATTACGAGGACAAAAAAGATCACAATCTAAAAGTAGATCATGGACGTCTTCAAGATTGATCATAATATAAAACCGTCAGATCGCCCACCCCTATGCTGTGTTCGAAATCACCCTCTATACACTTGTTCACTATTCCCTATATTACTCCACTAATATAGTCCACTTGATGGAGTGAATAAAAAAGGAGTGAGTGAATTCGGACACTTGAGTGTGCCGAAAGGGCTGCTGCGTTTGCATAGTTTGTGCTTGCTGTTTAATAATAATTTAAAATTGTAGCTGGTGGTAGCTCCAGTAATGAAAACATTTATCTTGAACTCTGTCATGGAAACTATGTATAAACCTTAATTAAACAATTTATTAACCAATTAAAAAGGAATTTCTACCTGTAGTATGATATTACGCTGTAGCCACATTGGACCAGCGGCTTGGAAAATGGATGGATGGATGATTCAGCTGCGGATGACATCATCTGGTCAGATGCAGGAATTAATTTGCCACGACTGACAGTGCATTACGGGTATTTTCTAGCCGTTGAGCGTACATTGGTTGTACACTCGTTATTGCTGTGCATTGTGGGATTGAGTAAGTGCACTCAATAGCATCCACTATGGTTTCGGACACCACTACAAATGGCTGTAGGAGGCGATTTCGGACACAGCCCTAGATCAAAGTAAAAAGCCCTTATATGGTATGTAATTGCTAACTGCAGGCACATGCAACGTATTTAGAACTAATTAACCAGTTGTGAATCTGGAAAAAAAATCCTTGCCTTTTCTCATACATAAGTACAACAACTTGTATGCAGTTATGATTTTTATTACGTTTGCATTATCACATGCAGTGCCCCAAAGGCACTTCTCTTATCAGAAAAGAACAAAAATGTATTGTATGCGGGCTAATTAACATTCCTCTATTACTTTCATTGGCAGCCTTATTGCTCAAAGACCCATTTCCTGTCGTCTCAGCTGGAAAGAGATGTGTCATTACATAGGAAATTTCTGGTTATGGTGTTGATTGACATGCTTGCAAGCAGGAGCTGATTTACCGCTTCATTGTGTTTCCAGGTCGACTATGTATCGATCGAATCCTCCTTTCTTCAAAACGATTTTTACAGTAATTTCAACGCCTGCTGCCACCAGCGTTTTTGTTCACACTAAACAAAAAACTAATTTGGTTTTCAAACCTAATCTTTAAGATTGACTACCATTTTGGACGTGATGAATTCTGTTTCGTTTGTTCAGACTTTGGCTGTTACTCACCGACAGCGACGGCTTTGAGCTTCTTCAGAAGTTTGACGTGCGTGTCAGGCTTCATAGCAGATTGAGGAAAGTAGTTAGCGCAGCTGCAGTTCTCCAGGAGAGTGAAGTAGAAGAGGATTCGGAGCTGGTCGGTTCCGGCTATACTGGGATACACATATTTAGTCATATGTGTGTAGAACGACTCAGGGTCACTCTTCAGAGTCTCGAACAGTCCCAGAGCTTCAATCCGGCCCTCAATGTTTTTGGTGGAGAGGCTGAAGAAAGAAAGAAATAAGAGATGGATGGAGATGGAAGGCTGGAAGGTGAGAGAAACGAGACAATGAGCATTTGTAACCAAGGTCTGTTGAAGCATTGATCACTCAACCTTTACAAATTGCTTGTAGTGAATCAATCAAGGCAATGCACAGCCATTTTTCCTCCCAATTGTCCCCCGAACCAAATGAAGTACATTAAGGTCGAGTTAATATACTGCGACGGACCACTTGTGCTAGAGAATTGATTTTGTTTAATCTAAAACAACTTCTTCAAAGTCCATTAAACTTTATTCACTGTGGTTTGACCACTTCCAGGACTCCCCCAAAAATATTTTTAAGCAGTGAGTTACAGTATAGCCTATGGTGAGCAGTTACTGACCCACTATAAATCTGATTTCAGGTTTGGATTCTATGGGTGTCATGTTTTATGTTAGCGCTGCCCTGATTTCCATAATTTATCTTCACGGTGACTTCATAAGCAGGCGTGTGGACTGGCCCTCCACCTCGCTCTAATTGAATGGCTTTTCAGTAAAGATAAACAGCTTTAGTGCACCAGAGAAATATCCCATACCAATTCTGATGCATGGAAATGTTTTATAGAGTTGGGTTATCAATAAATTACTATGTGAACCTTCAATGACTGCCAAGTCCATTTATCCAGCAGGTCTGCTGATGCTGTAACATGAGGGTGGATGTGTGAGAAGGAAAGGGGTTGGAGAACACAGAAAGAGAGAGAAAAGGCATAAAAAGCATGCTGACTCACAAACAGGGCAGGGAATAAAAGATGAAGTTAGATAAGCAGGTTGCGCAGACCTCCACAGGGGCAGAAAAAAAGGCCACTTTAAATGTTGTGAAAAATCTTTGCACATTTTTTAATATTGTTATTGCCTGTTTTTGATTGTTTTAGACAATGCAAGACAATGATCTGAAACACACAAGCAAGTCTATAGCAAAACGGTTGAAAAACAAGAAATTTTAAGTTTTCGGATGGCACAGAAAATGTGCTTGCATCAACTAAAAAAAATATATAAATAACTAATGCAGTTAGAGGACCTGAAATGTGCTATAATATTCCTAATTCTACAAATGTGACATGTTTGGTTGCAGTTATTGCTGTTAATAACCAGTTACTGACTTTATGGAATATCATTTAATAATAATGTTAAATATGGAATATATTTAATAAATATATAGATTTTTGTAATAAATACATGAATTTTTTTTTTTTTTTTATGTTTTGTTCACTTTTATGCATTCATAGGTTCTTAATGAAGATGTAAATGGCATTCAGTGTAAAAATATGCAAAAATACACAGGGGGATAAATAAAAATCAGAGGGGAAATACTTTTTTTACAGCACTGTATACGAGTTAGTATTAGGCATTTTCTACATTTTGTGGACACGGTAAAACATTTTTTCAAGATTCTTTGACGAATATAGAGTTCACAAGAACAGAATTTATTTAAAATTGAAATCTTTTGAAACATTATACATGTTTGCCATACTTTTTTATCAATTTAATGCATCCTTGCCGAATAAAAATAATTTCTTAAACTTACTGATCCAAAACTTATGAACGGTATGTTAACTATTATCCCAGTTCAGATTTTCTGGAGTGGCCCAACGCTTATTCCAATCAAAATAACTGTACCCATTATTATTATTTTATGAACACAAGGGCACTTTTAGATTACACACCATTGTGCAAGACACAACATACAGTAACATTCATAGGACACACATTTGTGTGGGTAAACATGGTGCATGCGTGTGTTTATTGTGTTACAGCTAATCATATTCAGTTTTAATACAACAAAATGAGCAAGCTGCAGGCTGCATTTGGCCATTTGGACAGACCCCAACACCTATCCATTGTCTACAGAGCGCAACCCCTATGGACCTTAACACATGTTTAATGGATATGACTATACTGGCTGGAGGCACGATGTCTTGGGGCCAGAAAGAGAGACACAGAAACAGCAATGGCAGAGGGAAGAATGCAAGATAGGCTGGAAAACAACAACAGGCCAGAACAAAGTGAGGAAAAGAGGAAGAAGATAGCAGAGACAAAACAGGTAAGAGAGAAATAACAGGAAGGAAAGGCAGCAGGGAGAGATAAAGAGAGGGAAAGAGGAGCCTCTGACTGCAGTCTGCTTATTAACACAGAATAACTGCTTTTAACAGGATCAATACTTCACTAAACACAGCAGCCATTAATCCTGTCTCCTGCTGCAATTACAAAGCCAAGAACGGATATAGGGTGTGTGCGAGACATACAGAGGCAGAGGCTGAATTCAAACTGAATTCTTCACTCAAGGGCAAACTGAGACACCATCACTGACCCTCTTCAATATATATGTTATTAGTTACAGCCCTGTAATTTGATTGGCCAAGCGGCATTCCAAAAGGGTGCTGACAGAGTCCAGCAGCACTGGGACATTCCAGACTAGAGTATGCGAGCAGTGCAGAGCAAAGTTGTGTGATGTTATATTATTATTTATTTAAAGAGTGAAATGAAAAACCCTTGGTGGACCTAGAATGGATAGACGACCCAATTCTTTTAATGAGAATGGGAAAATTGCCTTCTCTCCACTCAGCTCACATACTTCGTAATGCATGTTGCCAAGCAATACTCAGATCACCTTGTCTGCCACAAAATGTTTTACTATTTTTGATGGAGTAAAAAATGCATACAAACTAACTTTTTGTATGCTCAATATTTTGTCTAAAATGTGGCTTGAAAAGTTGTCATGTTCTATATTTGTAGAACTGCTGTAAAATCAATATTACACTGCAAACATGCTATTGGTCTGAATATTACCACCTGATTGTATATCCCAGCTTTGGTCAATCAAAATTAAACATGCACAAACAGTGTACAAATAGACTAAAGACACTTTGGTTTTACTTGTGTGTTCCTTTAGCAAACCTCAGCTTAACGAATAACCGGAAAAAGAAAGCAAAAATAGGACATTTGATGCCAACAAAATGTCTGTCCAATTTGAAATGGCACTTAAAAACTGGCTCGAAATCCATTCAGCTATAGAAGCTAATGCATTATATGGCAGTGCAGTGTGGGGTTTTCTACTGAATCATGAATTTGAAAATTGGAATAAAAACCCATTTGAGGACCCATTCATGTAGTGTTTTGAAAGAGTGTCCTCTGGGTACATAGTGCGCATAACAAAGCATGCTGGGCAGAATAAAGCCAAAACCCTCCAGTATAATCCAAGTTTAATCTGCATTGAAAAAAATAACCAATGGAAATTTCTAAAAATGAGTGACCTTACCTACCATTTTCAGTCCCTTATAAACCATGAAATGAACTCTGAAAAGAACCCATTCAAATGGTCCAAAAACATGAATAATGTGAATTACATGACTAAAAAGAATCAAGCCAAGTGATCAATACACAAAAAGAAAGTCTTATAGTGCTAAAACAATACAAAGGAAACTACAATGTTATTCAGCTCAAAACAGAATATACAACCGAATTCCTGAGAAAAACATGACAGGCTGGCAATAAAGAAAAATGGATAAATTATAGAAAGAGCATCTGGCCAGAAAGAGCAAGATCATTTTGGACTGACCATCTGTCATAGATAGGATTCAAGGGATTTGGGATTTGGGACTATCCCACATTTTGTCCTGATTTCAGAAAGTTGGAGTATAAAACACAATTTCAGTATGCTAAAAATGCCTGTAGATTTCTGGCTTAAAAAGTCATGAAAAAAAACAGTGATGTGCTTGTACACACACACACACAAACCAAAGTTAATTGGAATAGAATGGAATCGAATTAAATAAAATGGAGGCAAAAAGCTAATTTGAGTGATTTCAATCCAATGCAAAGCCAATGCAATCATGCCAAAATGAGCAATCATTTCTATGCAGCCAAATTAAATTGCACTTCAAAGCTCACATTTTACACAATAGTTTAACTATTTCAAATAACAAGAGACTTTGTATCAATAAATCTGGCCAAAACTGGGGATGATGCTTAATATGCCAAATTACATCTTGTAATAAAATAAATAACTCTGTTGTGCCTTGTGACATAGTCAACAAAATAAACCACCGGGAAAACAATGAACAAAGAACTGGCCCTTTTCAACGCCTTTGAAAATTCATTATATAACCACATCATATGCAAATCATGTAAACTGAGTAAATAGCATAAACGATGCAAAATATGTGTTTACAAGTCCTCATCAGTCAGAAAAGCCCATTTGCTGACAAATTAGCAAACAGAAACTGCAATACAATAAAACTTTTGAGTAATTGCCAAAGTTGCTGAAACTCCCTCTGGTACCATTCTCCTTTGATAACATCTTTGATGGGGGAGGGGTATTTTTTTGTTTAGAGATTTCATGTTCTACACAGAGCTACAAAAAACAAGCCTTGAGTATGGTAATGAGCATGGAATGACTGTCACAAGGGAAAACACGAAAAAAAGAAAAAAAAAACATTCACAGTAAATCAGTTTCACCCAAGCAATCTGTACTAAATAAGCAAAGTCAAATGAGTGCCTGTTTATGTAGAGGGAGGGAGGGAGAGAGATATTCGAGGTGATTAAACCCAGTGAGAGATGGAGAGGGAGTTGATTAGACCAGGCTTTGAACAATGATTCAGCGACAAATTTACCATGCCGGGTGCTCAAGAGGGGTGGCACATTGTTTGTGTGTGGATTTTCAAAGCCCAATAAAAACCGACTGCAAAGAAAATTTTAAAAAACAAAGAGCTTCTTGCCTTCGCTACTGTAAGTCTGGTAAATCACACTGACCGATCGACTGGAAGCCAGTCTCTGTGATCGATCCGTGCAATCTTCTGCTTACACCTCCAGAGCACAGGGGTTGCAGGGTTTTGACCCTCACGTCGAGGAAATAAAAAATGTTACTTGTGGAAGCCGCAGACATTGCTGAAGTTTTGCAGGCTCATTCCTCTGGAAAAAGTGTTGTGTGTGCAGTAAATATTTTTTTTCAGTGTGAGCACCCCTAATGACTGCTGTGTGTGTGTGTGTGTGTGTGTGTGTGTGTGTGTGTGTGTGTGTGTGTGTGTGTGTGTGTGTGTGTGTGTGTGTGTGTGTGTGTGTGTGTGTATCTTACCCGCTATCAGTGAACAGAAACTCAAGGTGCGTCATGTGTACTTCCCAGAGAGGAATGCTGTACCGATGAGCCAAAGAGCGAGAGATCCCGTAAACATTCTCATCCAATGTCCTAGATGAAATGATAGATGGGCAGAATGACAACAGGGCAGATAGAATGACAGACAGACAGAACAAAATATAGAATGATAGGTAGAATGACAGATATAATAATAGAATGACAGACAGACAGATAGATAAATAAATAGATTTACAGAACAAATGACAGACAGACAGACAGACAGAAAACAAATGACAGACAGAATTACAGAACACACAAATGACAGACAGACAGACAACAAATAACAGACAGAATTACAGAACAGACAGACAGACAGACAGACAGACAGACAGACAGACAGATAGATAGATAGATAGATAGATAGATAGATAGATAGATAGATAGATAGATAGATAGATAGATAGATAGATAGATAGATAGACAGACAGACAGACAGACAGACAGACAGACAGATAGATAGATAGATAGATAGATAGATAGATAGATAGATAGATAGATAGATAGATAGATAGATAGATAGATAGATAGATAGATAGATAGATAGATAGATAGATAGATAGATAGATAGATAGATAGATAGATAGATAGATAGATAGATAGATAGATAGATAGATAGATAGATAGATAGATAGATAGATAGATAGATAGATAGATAGATAGATAGATAGATAGATAGATAGATAGATAGATAGATAGATAGATAGATAGATAGATGCATTACATTTTTAATGAAACATTTTTTTTAAATGTTCAAGCTTCAGTTTTAAATTCGGTGTCTTGATCTTTCTAATCTTTGCCAAAATGGTAGCCCATCAAAGGCAAAGCGTAACATATCCGTAAAAATCCAGATCTGTTGTTTCTAAAAGAATGATTTTATCCCTTTTCTGGCTGCTCTTGCAAGTCAGATCTGCCCTGAGCTGCTGGAACTTCATTTTGCAACCCCTACAGTAAGCATTGTACTTTTTTTTTTTTTTTGACAAATCTTGCTAGACCTTAGGTCACCCCAGACCTGTGCTTCCAGTCCTTAAAAAACCGGTGGCTCCTTAAAGCCAGAGCTCTGGTTTGGATCAAAAGATCAATCCTGAAACATGAGGTTTTCTTCCAAAGAGTTATAGTATATTCAGAGGACAGACAGATTAAAAGATGTAGCAGATGTGTCATTCTCTTTCAACTCCGCACACATTCTTTGTGAATGCCAACAGTGTGCTAAATTGTAATCTGGGCAAAAGGTCACTTTATAATTTCCATTACTGTTATGTTAGAGTTTATGACTTCTACCATTAATAAAAAATGTGTAAAATATCTATATATTTTTTAAAGTAAATACATACAAAAAAAATCTAAGACGAGTAGCTATATCCATCAATCTATATATAAGAATAATATGATAAATATATATAAAACGAAATATTTTAAATATATATTATTTTGTATTTAATATCATATATTATTTCTTTATTTATGATGTGTCTTGTTCTCTCGAGATCACTATATACTAGCAAACGTATGTTTTTGATGTGGTACACGGTCGGGCACACAATACTTACTCAGCCAGGCCCAGAATAGTCTCTTTCTTGTACTGGTTGTCACTGCTAAATCTCTGGACATCGACTCCACGACCGAGTCCCTGTAGCACCTGAGCCTGAGTAAAGTCTGTTAACCTCTCACTGTATAGTCGCAACTGACCAATCAGGGCCTTCAGATCCTCATCCAGCCAATTGCATCCAGCATGGTCTGTCACATGCTTGGTCACAAGACGTATCAGCTCTCTCGGATCAGCCTACATGAAAACAAGACATACCCGAATTAATACTATTAAAATGAACAGAACATGACTACAACAACTCCATTCAAAAATGTTTTTACAAACACAAAGATTCTTTATAAAACCGTAGGGAGAATAATTATATTTCTCATACCTATACGATTCATAGACATATTGGTAACACTTTACAATAAGGTTGTACATAGCTGTCAACATTGAACATTGAAAATAAGGGAGATTTCCCGGAATCCATCCACAAAATAAGGGATTTTTTTTTTACACAATTCTTACCCACAAACTTTTTTTCAAAAAGCACTAACCATTAACAGTCTAAAGAGTTTATAACTACACAATATATTTTGATTTTGGCCGTCAGCGTCCTGATCCATCATCGCACATCTCATCTACTCTACTCTCCTTGAAGTTCATTTCCCGCTACTTTTTAACCTCTTCCTCCCGCCTGCCGCTGCTCTTCGATAGTAGCATAAGCCAGTGTTTCCCAATCTTTTTTCAGTCATGGCACCCTTTGAATGTTCTCCATTTGGTGGCATCCCCTCGCATGCGTTACGCTATAGGTGTGTAACGGTACAGATTGCTCACGGTTTGGTTTGTATCACTGTTTTAGGTTCACGGTTTCAGTAGGGTTCAGTATTTGCTATGTTCAGGGAAAAAAGGACTACTGTCAAATAAAAATAAAGAAAATAATAAGAACAAATAATTTAAATACAAGCAGTAGCACAAATAAATACAATTGAGCAAAGATAGGCCTACTAATAAAATAAACTATGCTTTTCAGGTTTTTCAGGTACGTCTAACATTAGTTTTCAGGTACAGAAATTCATCAAATGTAAAATAACATTGCATGTTTGACTTTTTAAAAAATAAACAAATAATCCTATTAAGCTTACAAAAGCTTTTCAATCAAGAGCAGTGAGTGATGTCCTTGTCTTTTGTTGTTTGACATTAAACAGACAGCAGTAAATGCTACTGCCCCTTTAAGACCTAATGCTCGGATATGCGTCGTCTTTCTCGACTGTATAAAGTTCACTTAAGGCATATTCAGACTATGTCTGGTAGAATACTCATCAAGATTGACATGTTGACATACTTTTTGCGTGCGTTTGTCCGTTCAAGAGCAAGACTTGAAAGAGAACTCAATATTTGACTGCTGTGAGACGTGTGTGCACTTTCGGGTGAGTGCACAGAGACACATTTTCTCAGCGCGCGTGCGACTTCTCATTCGCGTCTTCTGGCACTACTACACCCGGGTGATGACGGCGAAAATGACTGGTCATATTCGAACATACGGCATGCAATGAACAAAGTTTACAAAGATAGAATTATTTGAAAAATTTGAACAAAAAAAAATATATTTTAAGGACTTTTACATGGCACCCCTGCTCTAGTCAGACGGCACCCTGGTGGGGAAACACTGGCCTAAGCTACTGTCTGTGTACTGCCACCTGCTTGACTGGAGGTCTAGCAACCCAAGTGCAAGCCACTTCACAGACACAGATAGTTGCGTGTTCTGAGTTAACACAATCAGAGCGTAAAAATACGGGATATTTTACGGGAAAATACTAAAACGGGAAGACAGCGGGAAAAGAGCTAAAATACGTGAGAAACCCGGAAAAAACGGGAGGGTTGACAGCTATGGGTTGTATTAGTTAACATTAGTTAACATGAACTAACCATGAACAACACCTCTGTTCAGCATGAGTTCATCTTTGTTAACGTTAGTTAATAAAAATACAGCTGTTCATGGTTTGTTCATGTTAGTTCACAGTGCATTAACAAATGTAAACAAGATTTTAAAATGAACATTAACAAAGATAAATAAATGCTTTATAAGTGCAGTTCATTATTAGTTAATTGTAGTAAAGTTTGTTCATACGGGAAGAAGGAGGCGGGAACCGGCGAACAATCAAAGTATTTAATCAAAATAAACATAAAATAATAATGGCGGCGGCAGCCCCTCGCGGTCGACTGCCGCCTACACACAAACACACACAAAATGAAAATAAAAATCTGCAGCCCCTCACGTACGACTGCAGCGAACACAAAATAAAACACAACACAAAATCCAGGCCTGGTCCTCTCTCGTCCCTCACTGTCGTCGCTCCTCCTTTATACTCCCTCACTCCTCCGCGAGGGCCGAGATCGCTGCGGCTCGCAGCTGGCGCTCATCCTCCCTGATGAGCGCCGCCTCGTCCCGCCCTTACGGTCCCTCGGCCTCGCCACATTAATGTTAACTAATGTAGTTAACTAATGTTAGCTAATGAACCTTATTGTAAAGTGTTACCGAAATATTGAAAGGAATTCAAGAATTTCTTAGTATTTACATGCCCCTTCCACTCTAATAACAGCACTCGAGTGTGATCAATCATTCATTAATAAAATAAATACAAAATAAATATAGTTTAAATTAATAAATTGAAAAACAAAATAAATTATCTTAAAATTAAATAAAATATAATGGCCCGGTTTCACAGACAGGGTTTAGATTAAGTCAGGATTAGGACTAGGGATGGGTATCGAGAACCGGATCCATTTTAGAACCGGTTCCAAATTGGTCAGAACCGGTGATTCGATAAGAAACGTGCATTTCGATTCCGCTTATAGGTTCCTGTGTGCGCATTTCATTGTCATTTTTAACCGCTGCACACACGTGCGTTCCTATGCTGCTGCAGAGACAGACACACACACAGACACACACACAGACACACACACAGACACACACACACAGACACACACACACAGACACACACACAGACACACACACACAGACACACACACACAGACACACACACACAGACACACACACAGACACACACACACACACACACACACACACACACAACGGCTTCTCATAGTGAATGAATAGTGCACGATAAAGAGTTCTCTTCCTTGTCTTTTTGCACAGCACACACATAAATGTCAAAAAACACAGTCGTTATATCTGTTGATTTGTTCTTTTTTAATTACTGAGTGTTTACTTGTCTTTAATAATTCTTGAAATTTATATTAGCTTTTTTTTTTTGCTATGGTATTTTAAAACCATAGGCAAAAGCTGCTAGTCTGTTGATTCAGCTACAATTAAATGTTTTGCAATAATAGCCTAACAATACATGTGTTTTTTACCCTATTGGAATCGAAATTAGGAATCGATAAGAATCGGAACCGTTAAAATTTTAATGATACCCACCTAACCCTTATTAGGACAGGTTGTTTAGGTAGCTTTTTATAAACGTGCCTACGGGTGTGCATCTTGAGACAAATCAATGGCACTGACATATTTTAATATATATTTTAGTGCAAGTTGTATTTAGTTAAAACAGCTCAAACATGCATTTTAGTCTGGGAGTAGCTTGAGCCTTTTTTCTCAAATATTTTTCAATTGTACATGTGATCAAAATTGTTTTCAAAGCCTGATGATGATAAACTCATTCTGCAAAGAACCTTTGGAACAAAACTCCTGCTTAATGACATTAACTCTTTCCCCGCCAGCGTTTAAAAAAACTTGTCAGCCACCGCCAGGGTTTTTGATCCTTTTCACTAAAATGTAATGGCCCATATTTAGTTGAATGAAATTCTGAGCATGCAATATATGAAAAGAAAGAGCAGACCCTCTGCATTTAAACGAAAAAAGAAAAAAAAAAGAAGAAAAAAAAACCTTTTATTCTAGCTTTATGCTAGATGCTCTATGCATTCCTTTTTTATCCACACTTAAATATGGGTAAGTTTCAACATTTTGAACAAAAAGCTGAGAAAATCACGTTTTTGTCAAAGACTATCTAGATCAGATTCAGAGTGATGATCAAACACAGATGGTGTAGATAGAGTCCATCAACACCCCTAATGCTTACACAGTCCTATACCTTGCCCTAGGTCGACATTTCATTCAGTAACATTAGGCAGATCTAATTTATATGTTTTATTTTGATGATCACGTTATTTTACATATGCATCTGCTTACATACGATCTAGGCTTGCTACGATAGTCGGTGTTGCCGGTGTTACCGGTGTCCAGACTCAACACCGGTTACATCACTTGCCCACCGTGGCACCGCCCACCGTCTTTTTGATTTTTTTATAGTAATAAAATAATTTAGTTCAGTTAGAGAACAGACAATACAAATAAAAACTGAACGTATCTGCTTAATAAAGCAGGATCCGACCGTGAGTCTCGGCAGCGGCAGGAGTCATTCATCAGATTTAAGAGTGAGGAGCAGACTGAGATGATCGCGGAAGATTTGGTTTCAAAGCGAAACGTAAAAGCGCCTATTTAAGGGAGTTTGTCATTTGTTTTGTTGTTGTGTTTTTCATTAAAAATAATAGGCTAATGAACCCACAATTCAAGCAACCCGCAGCCGAATTGGCGCTAATTCAAAACTGAAAGTAAAATGTGCACGGCCGCACAGAGCGCGCATTGTTTACTTTCGCCTGGCTCCGCGCATTTATTTTTTGCCGCGCGCACCCTCGCGCTCGTGCGGGCGCGTCGAGTATAAACAAGGGGACGAACTGTCATTCATTCATGGTGTGCATCTCAATCATAGACTGATCAATGCTTGATCAGTGCCCTGACTACTGAACTAGGGAACTGATTGAGACGCACCCATGGCCTCACAGAGCGCGCATTTACAGACGAGCTGTCATTCACGGTGTGCGCGCACTGGCGCGTTTTCAGTTCAGAGCGGTAGTGTGCATGTTACTTTAGATTTAAAAGCCTCCGCCGGTGATACCGGTATTACCGGTGTTGTCACACATCAATTAACCGGTGGGAAAATTTCCTCACCGTCACATCCCTAATACGATCGCTTATTTTTTATTCTTCGTCTTCTTCGCCTGTGTTTTGATCAGGAGATTCTGTACTCATTCAGAAGATACACCCTAGTGTATAACAGTGAAAACACAGAAACACAGAAAATTCCTTGTTTGGCAGGGAAACGTTTTCTCACAAATAACAGAAAATTCTGTGTTTGGCCTTGAAAGGGTTAAAAGGTTAGTTCACCCAAAAATGAAAATTCTGTCATTAATTACTCACCCTCATGTCGTTCCAAACCTGCAAGACTTTTGTTAATCTTCGGAACACAAATTAAGATATTTTTGATGAAATCTGAGAGCTTTCTGACCCCACTACAACGTTATTACCACTTTAAGGTCCAGAAAGGTAGCAAAGACATCATTAAAATACAGTGGTTCAACCTTAATGTTATGAAGCGACGAGAAAACAAAACAACAAAACAAAAATAGCCACTTTATTCAACAATTTCTTCTCTTCTGTGTCAGTCTCCTACACGGTTCATGTTGTAAACCCAGTGCAGCGCTTCCGGGTTCTACATCAGAACGCTCTGTGTTGGCCAGCTCCACATGCTTCGTGGTGCCCACGTGAACGGTGTCGGCCAAATGTTTTCTCACAGCTCTTGGACATTATCAAAAATATCTTAATTTGTATTCCAAAGATGAACGAAGGTCTTACGGATTTGGAACAACATGAGGGTGAGTAATTAATGACAGAATTCTAATTTTTAGGCATAACAGTTCCATAGAATACAATAACTTTCATTTTATTTCCAGGTTTAAACAACATTTTTGAAAAATATAATTTGGTCTCATACTTCTGGACCTGTATATTGTCTCCAATCCTGTGGTCTACTGTACATCATTGCAATTGTTATGCTAAGTGAGAATTTGAATTCAGTGTAATTCAGTCTGCCGCAAAGAGAAATGAACAGGTTAAGAGAAGACAGAAGAACAGAATATAGAATGATTACACAGTAATCTATATGGAAATTATTTCAATGGCATGTCATGAGTGTGATAACAGACTCTGATAATGGGACGCTGTGTGGGATTGTGTACTATTGAACTTTGACCAGACAGCACATGTTCTGAGCTGACAATACTGTGAGCAAAGCAAATACAGTGAAAAGAAAGTGAGAGGTAAAGAACAAAATAAAAACATTTAAAGAAATGGAGGAGAGAGATGAGAGATAGAAAAAACAGTGGAGTAAGACAAATTATTTCATTATTTAATCGATTTAAATTCCTAAAAACTATTTTTTTTGTTTTAATCGACAATAACACCACTGGTTTATCCTCATTGCAAGTACATCCTAGTCTGTCATGATTTCATTTACCATCTTCTACCAACTGACACATGAATCTAGGCACAATTTTATGGTTAGCTGCATTTAAAATAATTTTTCCCCTGCTGCCTGTGACCAGAACAGACCTTCAACTCATTTTTAGGGAACCACTGAGAACCACTGATCTGTGGGATGCAGAAGAGAGACGTGATGGATGGATACGGTGAGCATTTGAACCCTCTCTCAGAGACAAGCTCTTTCATGATGAAACATCTTTATCCAGCTATTCCCTTTCTGTCTCTCTCGTACTTTGTCTTTAGAGAGTGACAATCCAACCACAAGCAAGATTCACCCTGTAGCTTATCTGTCAATTCCCATCCATCTTTTGCTCTTCCTGTTGTTCACACCTGCCCTGTGTTTTGTGCGCATGAAATCAGGCATGTGAACTATAATAACCGACCCTGCGGCAGACATGCCTGACAATTCAGGCGGGTTTTAGATGGTAATTACCTCTAATGATGTTAAAAAACCTTTTCGGATGGGTTAATGTACGAGGTTAACTGCATATTTGCATGTTTTTAGTCTTCAGTGCAGTAAAATAACAGGCTTACCGCATTTTGCATCTGCATCGCCATCTATTTATGCTAAACGTCCACAGGTGTTTGTGTGTGTGTGTACGAGAGTGCAGAGGTGGTTGGTTTGATGCCTCCCTGAATGGCCTGACATCTAATGCTTGATCATTCACACTTTACGATTACAATTTTTAAAATCGCAAATCAAAATAATGATAACTGCCGCATCTAAAAACACTCAAAAGGTTTGGGCTAAAAAATACTATGTGCTTACAAACACCTATTTAAATATAATGGGCGCATAGGTGGGCTGAATATGTTTGCTGCAGGCTATGATGAACAGTTATGTACTCGGTGGTTTGTCTGTCTTGCTCTCACTCTGACAATTATGCTAAACAGCATTTTGATTCCCCTTCTCAAAGACAGAGGTGTTACCGGCACACAGTGAACAACTCGACTGCAACCACCAAAGACCTGGCTGGATGGGTTTTTTTTATAAAAAAGAGTTTGTTTAAAAGGCCTACAGGTGGCTAATGCACACACACACACACACACACACACACACAAAATGCACATGGTGTGTTAAAAGGAACATCCATCAACATCAAATAAAAAGCTGATAACTAATCACTGCATCCTCACTGGTACTCAGAATGCAATATTAAATTACAAGCTTGAGCTGTGTATGGCAGACGCGGCACCGGCTGTAAATGCATCAATCGTTAATAATGTGTTTATCAAGCAACAATATCTCTGTAAGTAGATTTCAAAGACCAAAGGTAGTCTTTAAGCTGCCGTGCCATTTTATAATCTTACTGGAGTTCTGTCTGTTATTCCACATCAGCAAATGGATGAGTTGTACAGTAAATCTGGGCTGGCAATCGAAAGTTTGCCAATTCAAACCCTACAGGGGCCGCTTCATGAACTAATCAGCCCAGAGCAAGGGATTTAACCCCAGATTAATTTGATAAGATTTTAAGCAATAGCTGCAGATGGGACGATAATTCAGAAATGCAAATAAGCATTTTTAATTCACTACTTACTGATGTTGTACTGTAACCGACAATACTGTGTGACAGATTAGGTCATTAAATGTTATGCATTATGGGACTGTAATCATCATAACTTGGTAGCTATTTTTAATTATAATAATTGATTATAATATGTATAATAATTTATTATATAATTTAATTACAAAAGTTTGGGGTCAGCAAGATTTTTTTTCTTTTTTAAATAAAAGTAACTTTTAAATCTGCAAAGTTTGCATTAAATTGATCAAAAGTGACAGAAAAGACATTCATAATGTTACAATAGATTTCTATTTCAAATTAAAGCTGTTCTTTTGAACTATTCATCAAAGTATCCTAACAGAAATGTATCGGTTTCTACAAAAATGTTAAAGTGGCCCTATTATGCTATTTTAAAGGCTCCTAATTTTGTTACAGCACGTTAACATGCTTCAAAGGTCAAAAAACTGTTTCATTTTCTCATAATATACATTGCACATCACATTTTTCAATTAGATTCTCAAACGACTTGACGGATGAATCAGTCTCTCTAAGGCCTGCGACACACTAGATGATTTTCACCTCTTAAACGATTTTAAAACTGTGGGAGACCACAGACATAAATGACAGTTTCAACCGATTTTAGCATTATAATCCTCTGAACGCACACACTAGATGATTCAGCCGGCCCGCGAGACCACACACTCGTTGATTGTAGGAATGATTTCATAGTGACACGCTGAGATCAAATGTGACTTGAGAAGAAAAACAAATGGAGGACGTGGTCAGCTGGCTCTCCTGGAGCACGTTCTGTTTTACAGAGAAAAACAAAGTGTATGGGTGACCATCTTTGTTAATACTCTTATACTAATATAACTAATATACTTTTGTGCCATGTTTGTGGCTGCCAAAATTCAGTTATAGAAATACGCAACATCCGGTAGGTGGCGCTTGCTTGCTCTCATTGGCTATCGCAGGCCTCACGATTTGAGATTGCGTGGGCTCCGACATGATTGGGAGCAGTAAAATAATTGTAATGACACCACACAATTGAGGATTTTTTTGGACAAAAAGTAATTTGTAACAAGCTTCAAATCAGGCCACACCCCAATCTCAAAATCGTCAAGTGTGTCGCCAGCTCTGCTTTCCGCAAGCCAACTCTGCTCTGATTGGTCAGACGGCCCAATCTGTTGTGATTGGTTTACCGCGTACAGTGTGTGTCGGAAGCTAAACGCCCATTATTACACCACTGTATCAATAACAACGTGTACGTTAGCTTATAACTGTCACGCAGTAGGATTCAAAATGCGAATTATTCGTTTAGGCGTTTCAGAGTCAATTCTTTCTTTAGGGAGGCAACTTTATTGATCTTGCTCTTTCGACTTTACAATTGTTTATATTACACACTGCATGAAAGGGAATATTCGAAAAAACATAATAGGGCCACTTTAAACAGCACGACTGTTTTCAACATTGATAAGAAATTATTCTTGAGCACAAAAACAGCATATTACAATGATTTCTGAAGGATCATGTGACACTGAAGACTATATAAAAATAGATGAACAGTTCTTTTGCGGTCTTCCCAATCGCACATGGGGAACGTTGTTCTGTGCAAGTCAAACAATGATACACGCTGTGATTTCTGTTTGGAAGTTAATAAAACATTATGTTTTAAATAACATCTAATATAAAAAAGGTCTATATAAAAGTTCAGCCTCTTTGTCCAAACTCTCAAGCCTCCACACAATGCATGTTCCATTCATATTCAAGTCCCTTTACAAAGAGTTTTGAAAGGTTTTTTTTTTTTATCGGAATGGAACTATGCAGAGTAGAATTTTGGACAAAAACATATGTTTAATAGTTTTTAGTAAATGAAATAAACTAGAACAAAACGCACACCTACACTATATCAAAGGCTAATCTAAAAGCTCCATCTAAACTGAAGCAACTCAAAAGATCAACCTGTTTTCCATGGGCAAATAAAAGTATAAAGCATGCTTTTCCAGGGATGCACCTCTCCTATTCACTGCTTTCCATTTCAACAGAAGCAGGAACAGAAAACAACACCGGTTGTTGGGAGAAAACACTTGCTCACTGTTAGTAGGGCGTCACAGTACAACAGGATCACAGTCTCATTCCTACACAGAGAACATAATTATGCACTTATGTTTGAAAGAAACATCTTGTTGGGCTTAATTTGCAATGCAAAAGCAGTGCGGTGTTTCAGATGGAGCAGAATTCATCCAGAAGCCCGACTGCACGCTCCTACGGACCTACTTACTTGCAATAACAACACGTACATGTGCTGCCTGTGATAGTGATGATGTCTGAGGGGGATCTGCTTGGAAAAAAGGGAGAGAAAGCAAAGGAAAGTACAGGAATGGATGTGTGACAGGCGAGAGAGATTGTGTGTTGAGAAAGAGGAGGTTTAAATTAAGAGAAAAGGAAGGATAAATGGATTACCATGAAATAAATGAGTGGAGAGGCAGAGGGGGAGAGAAAAGGCAAATGAAGAGACAAATGGATAAGACGATGAGAATTTGAAGAGGTACAAATGATGGGGGCGGTTGAGGCCTGTTGTACAGCTCGCCTGACGCAAGACCGTCTCCTTCAACAAATATTGGCAAACACCAAGTGAAATGTCACTTGGAAAGAGAACAGATGGAAATAAAACACACAGAACATCATATTATTTCTCCTTCCATCAGCGGTAATGGATTTTCTCTAGCATTTAACCAATGCCACACAGAGGAACATTACAATCCATTAAGAAGAGTGTTCGTGCAGATGTGCGAATTGCTATACCGTGTACAGTAAACACTAGCCACTTATTACCTCAGCTTTCCTTGAAAAACAAAAACACTCTGAGTGCACCTGTGGGCAGCGTGTGGCTGTGGAGCCAGCGAACTGTAACCTTGAAAAGCATCAACAATCATTTCCCTCTATGACCTTTTGTATTGCTCTTTAAAGGGGAAGGCCATTCAAAGTTTCCAGTTTGGACTTGAAAGATAATGAAGAAAGAAACGGTCTGTCATTAGTTTTCCTGCTGAGGCACATTCGAAACAATGCTAAAAGCACATAAAATGAAATCAAATAATAGACTTGTAGCATGCCTTATTTGAGTGTGCTTTTTCAGCGGGTGTTCTATTTATTGCACACTCCTGGCAGGAACCTGGAGCAGCCCTGGGATTAACTGCTGCGCTCAAGGGCGAAACAGCAACACGGGATCTCACAGTTCACGGGTACCTCAGCTTTTCTGTTTCCGGTCCTTCATGTCCAGAATTTTTACGTTTCAGAAGATTTCTATATGAAAAATGTCTTTTTATCAAAAAGATTCAACATTGATAATAAGAAATGTTATTGAGCACAAAATCAGCATATTAGAATGATTTCTGAAGGATCATGTGACACTGAAGACTGGAGTAATAGAGTGCAACAGTCTGTAAAAACTTTAACCCATAGGTAAATAGTAGTGATGCTCCGATCGATCGGCCACCGATCATGATCGGCAGATATTGACTAAAATTAGCTTGATCGGCGAACCCCAAAAGCGCCGATCAAAAAAGCCGATCACGTGACGTAAATTACTCGTGCGACTTTTTCACACGTGCATGCACGGCGCACAGGTACACAACAGCAGAGCCGAGCTTGTCAGTGGCAACATGAGCTCTCCCATCTGGAAGTTTTTCAAAGTGTCCGATAAAGACGTAAAGTTAGCCGTTTGCAATGTATGTCGTGATGAAATCCCCCGAGGTGGAAGCACGCAACGTCATTTTAACACCACTAACATGATTAGGCATCTTCGAATACGCCATTCAACTGAATATGCCGAGTATGAGAAACTAAACCAACCGAAGCCAACAACATCCGCATCCCTCAACCAGCCGACTGTGAGTGATGCATTCAAACGACGTGAACCATACAGCAGGGATAGCAAGAGGTGGAAAGACATCACGTTCAAAATTATGAAATCACGATCGTCTCACAGATCAACCAATATCTAGCAGAGACCGTAATGCCACGCAGTGGTCAGCCACTTGCTTATTGGCAGGCGAATAAAGGCTGCTTCCCTGCACTTGCACAGACAGCAAGAGCATATCTTTGTTCACCATGCACAAGTGTGGATAGTGAGCGACTGTTTAGCACGGCTGCAAATGTTATTGATGACAAAAGAAACCGACTGACATCAAAAAATGCGGAGATGCTCATAGTCATCAAGAGAAACTTGCCTTTTATGATTGAGAACTGAATGATTTTGTACACTGTAAAAAAAAATCAGGTTTCCAATTGAAAATTTTCTAGTGACCGATCACATTTAAATTTTTTAGTTGGCCAAAATTGAATTTCTTGAATTTTAATTTAATTAAATTGCATCAATTCACAGAAATTCAATTTGGCCAACGGAAAAAATTTGATGTGATCGGTCACTTTTTTTGGGATCTGATGTACTTGGTTTCTCAACTACATCAGACATTCATAATAATAACAGAAAAACTGGCAGTAGCCTTCAAGATCTTGAGCCTATTTCTACAGTTTTTTTTCTGTTTCATTTCTACAAATGGTGCAAACTCTGCAAGATTATAGATAAAAGATTCCCATTCCCCTGCCATTCTGTGATCGGCAGTGATCGGCAATCGGCAGATCATGATCTTGGTGATCGGTAATCGGTGATCGGCCCCAAAAATGCTGATCGGAGCATCTCTAGTAAATAGATTTTTAACGGTAACTTGTAAACTTTTAAAGGCAGACCAAATGTGAGCTACGGGGTTGTTAAATCATGGTATTTGCTTCTGTTGACATTCACTGATGCATTAAGAGCTGTGGGGGTGAAAACTTTGAAACAGGATGGCCAAATTTTTCTTATTTTGTTTAAATATCACATTTTTTCATTTAGTACTGTCCTTCGGAAGCAACAGAAGATATATGCATGTTTCCTGGAAGACAAATAAGTACAATTTACCTTGATCTTCAAATTCAAAAGGTTTTCAGTTTAACCCCCTCGAGTCGGCTCTCTTTTTTTCTTATCAGTGCCAAAGAGACTCAAATAACTCTTAAATGATAAACTGTCGTTTTTATCATTCATGCAAGTGTTATACATCATTATATTCTGTTAAGTTTCTTTTTTTTTTGTGTACTGTCACAATAAAAATAAATTGTTGTGCTTTTTGCAAAATAAGGGAAACAAACATGATTCGCGATCTTCAGCCTCTCTCTCAAGATGTCTAATCTGATTCTCTTCAGAAAATGACCTGTAGCTTAGTGAAAACTTGACACACAAACATGAGACACATGTCTAAAGAAACGTTGAAATGTCAGGTTTTAAATCATGTAAATCAAAACGAAAACAAATATTCTGTGTTTATGTAATCTGTGTGAAAAGTGGGAGATATCAGTCGCCTCATTACTGACTCATTATCCACTAATGCGGCCACGCCCACGGACCGCAAGCTCATTCAGATTCAAATACAGGTAATCCATGCGTTGAAGCCCACACACACATCAATTCATACAAACACAACTAGTGAAGCTATGGTTCAGATACATCTCTTTGAGACACGTTGAGTAATAATCCTGGAATAATTCTCCTCACGGAAAGCTGATTCTGATTAAAAGCTGATTAATGTTTTTAATATAGTTGCTTCTTATTTTATAAGATGTCAATATAACAGACAATAGCCTTATAATATAGCCTTATATATAATAGCCTTAATAGTCTCATAAATGAATTTAAGATGGATTATATTTGAGTATTAATTGCCTTTTTTACAGTGAATTTCGTTTTGTATAAATTGTATCTTAATTTTAATCAATGTTTTTAAAACGAATTTTGCTTCATATTGATGTTTAAATATTATACCCTATGTTGTTGTTGTTGTTGTTTTTTTGTGTTTTTTTTGTGAATTGCTTTATTTAAACTGAATTTCATTTGTATAAATTGCATCTTAATTGTAATCAATGTATTTAATATATTTGATATAATATAACAGACTGGTATAATAAATATATTAGTATATTTGATACCAATATAGCAGACAATAGCCATAGTGCTGGTTCATGCATTTCACATGTTTCTTTTTTTTTTTTCCAGAAAGCTTTTTTTAGGGGCCAAGCACCGAAGGTGCGAAGGCACCTATTGAAACCGTTCCCGTTCCTATTATTATTATTCTTCTTCCTTCTTCTTCTTCTTCTTCCGCCACAAAGTCTATGGCAGCCCATAGAACCGTATGTAAAGTTGTGAAATTTGGCACACTAATAGAGGACAGTCTGAAATGTCACCATAGCAAATTTGGAGTCTCTTACTCATTTCCTCTAGCGCCACCATCAGTCCAAAGTTTGACTCATGTTTATGCTAATAACTTTTGAACCATAAGGGCTAGAAAATTCTTTTTTCCTCTGATTCCTTTGCTGAAGCTGATTCGATTGCACCCTATGACGGCATTTTCCGTCACAATAATTTTCCCGCCATTTTGAATTTTCCGAAAAACCTACTTTTGCGAACTCGTCCTAGACGGTTCATCCGTTTTGCACAAAAATTGAACCAGATCATCTTCAGACCATGCTGACAAAAAATCTTGCAAATCAAGTTGATTCGTTAAATCGTTTCTGATAAACGCGCAAACAAATTTTATGTAGCGGTTGCAAAAACACACTTAAGGCAATATCTCCGCAACACTTTATCGTATTCAAACCAAACTTGGTACATGTACTCACAAGCATGATCTGAGGCAACGTGCAGCGTTTCGGCGCAGCGCCACCTACTGTTCCGGAGATACACAAAATGGCTATTTTTGCTTATAACTTCTGAACTGTTTGTCCAAAAATCATAAAAGTGGTCTCGTTAGATTCAGGACGTCATGTCGAGTCGTCTGATATCCAATTTTACCATATCGGCCATTTTGGCTGTCGGCCATTTTGAATTATGTGCTAAAATGCTGTATTTTATGATCGCATGAACGGATTGTTACAAAACTCAGTATGGGTCATCAGCACGATGTCCTGAAGTAGCCTGAGAAGCTCTGAAACAGCGCCACCTAGTGGATAATTTTTTTTTTCAAATGCTTATAACTCTGGGTGAGATTGACTTATTTTCATGGGAGTCACTTTTTTTGTCTCCTGAATCCTCACCGAGTCCAACAATACCAGACTTGCTAGGTTTCGGCATACGGTTTGTGCATCGTTGTAATTTAGCGCTTTAAAAACATTAGCTGATATCTTCGAAACCGCTAGTCCGATCCAGACGAAACCAGCGTCAGAAGTTCGGAAACATAGGTCGATAGCTATACGCTAATGCCCAAATGTCAAAATATTGATAGTAAGGGGATGTAAAATCCAATCAAAGTCAGGTGTCAGTCATTTTTCATGTGTTTTATCATATAAATGTCTATAACTCCAAAACGAAATGAGATATTTTCACCACAATTGACACACATATGTATGGGCTCACTCCGAGGACACATAAAAGAAATGGTAGGATTGTGCCACTTGGTGGCGCTATAATAGAACAAAACATGAAATTCCCATTGACTACAATGCAGTATTATGATATAAAATGCTATACTTTACAAATGAATTGTTGTATCATTACGAAACTTGGTATGTTCCATCAGCACCATGCCTTTAAGGTCCTTAAAAGGTTTCAAAACAGCACCGCCATGTGGTCCATACTTATAATGAAAAGGCCTCTTGAGGCTAGATCTCTGCAATGACATATTGACACTATATTGACACCCTGCTTTGATTTATTGACACCAATCTTTGCATGTGTCATTGTTCCCTTATTCTGACCACACCACATCAATTTTGTAATTGTGCCACCTATTGGTTGAAAGTGATAAATCATTAAATCATTATTATTGACTGTATTTATCATTTTACAGCTATTTTGCCTAAAATCACCTTAATTGCTCATTGCTGCAGTTGATCTGACACTGCCAGCCATTTTTTTCTTCTTTTTATTGTTACTGTACTTATCTAGTAAACCTAAAATCTAGTAGGCCTACCTGAAGCTCATTCATTATGCAGCTCAATATTATGCAGGTCTTTGTTTCTCAGGAGTGATCACATTATTATTCATGGTTCGTTCACGCCTACTCGCATAAGGCCTGAGTAAAGAAAAAGTGTTTTACAAAATGTACACAATGTAAATGAATATATTGTTTTATGTGAATGAGTAGGCTCAATGATTCTCACATCATTTTGAAGCAAAAACTCAATGCAAAAACACCCAATAATCAAAGGTGAACACGCATATCTAATGTGTGTTTTGAAGCCTTAATTATTTTTTTTTTGTTTTTTTTTAAATTATGTATAAACATTATTCTCTCAAAAATACAAGCATGTACATACATGTTGCTCACATATTATGGTAGCCCAGTTTGTGCTGAATACAGTGTAATTACACTTTTGCGATTAATGTGTTTATAAGCAACTGAAAAATGCACAAATGTCAGAGCATGTCAAAACTTCTAAAGGGCCCCAAAACAGCTCAGACTCCTTTGGGTTAATAGTTATGTTTGAGTCCCTCAATTGTCCCGAAAATCATGGTGTCACTGCTGGAAAGGGTTGAAATATGCAAAAGATGCTGGAAAACTGAAGAATTTGCAGGACCTGGAGGATTTTTTTCTGAAGAATATTGGGCAGTTTAACTGCTTTGGACGGACTCAAGAGGAACCATCACAAAACAAAAACAGCTTTTTTTGGTCTTGTGGACTATGTAAATATTTTATGTAAAATAGATGATTCAGGACAGTATTGAAAAAAAAAAAAAATTGTATGATCCCTCTTATTTTGTCAAAATAATTAACATTTTGCAGATTTTGCAAGGTGTATGTAAACTTTTGAGCATGAGTCATGACTAATCTAACAGGTAAATATACAGAAACCAAATAATTTCTGTATCTGTGCAGTTAATAAACACTGCACAGTCTTCACTGCATAAATTATTAATTGAATATAAATGAATCCTTATTAAAGGGATAGTTCACCCAAAATGAAAATTCTGTCATTAATTATTCACCCTCATGTCATTCCAAGACCTTCATTCATCTTTGCAACACAAACTAAGATATTTTTGATGATATCTGAAACCTCTTTATTTTAACAATGTTTTTAATACCTTTCTGGACCTTGAAAGTGGTAATTAAATTGCCGTCTATGGAGGGGACAGAGAGCTCTCGGATTTCATCAAAAATATCTTAAATTGTGTCCGAAGATGAACGAAGGTCTTACGGATTTGGAACGACATGAGGGTGAGGAATTAATGGCAGAATTTTCATTTATGGGTGAACTAACCCTTTAAAGCGATTCAGTCAAAAGCAATGAGTGTTTATTATTATTATTATTATTTTCTCTTTGTCTTGTGTTCTTTGATTAACATTAATGACAGACCGCAGCAGGTTCATTAGGCTGCTGTCACTTTAAGACCTGACTCACATGACACGGATCTGACATGCATCCTATTTTCTCACAACTCTTTACATTCATTTAACACACACAACTCATTTAAGACTGTGCTTACGAGGATACTCTCCAATAACTGGCATTTCGACATAACAGTGTTTTTGTCCGTTCAAGTGTGAAAGAGGCACTGGCGCGCTCTCTGAAGCGGCATTCTATATATAATAATTTCACAATATTAACTTTAAAGGGACAGTTCACTGAAAAATGCAAATTCTGTCATCCTTTACTCACCCTCATGTTGTTCCAAACCGGTATGACTTTCTTCTTTGGAACACAGAAGATGATATTTTTAAAAAAAACTATTTTTGGTCTAAATAATGAATGTCAATGAGGTTTGGAACACACTGCTCTTCAAAATATATTCTTTTTGTGTTCTGTGAAAAAAGAAAGTCATACAGGTTTGGAACAACATGAGGTTGAGTAAATGACAGAATTTTTATTTTCACACAAATAAAACTCCCAGTTTACATACACTTCATCTTCCTGGAAACTGTGAATTTGTACCTGTGATCTTTGTAAAACTGCGACAGAGCCCCAGCGATGCTTTATATTTTTCATGCTGCGATATAATTACTAGAACATTTCCTTGTGTTGTTTTGTCATTCAGCCTGTAGCTAACTAGAGAGCTGATAACTAAGTGACAGCTCTCAGTGTAAAGACTCTGAAACAAACAAAGACAGTTTCAAGCTCACAAGAGCAAAAAGTTTAATGGCTTGAGGTCACAGAATTAGCTTGCAGGTTTAGTTCATTAAGACAAAATGTCTTCAAACTGCCAATCTTGTGTCAGCAGAAGACAACTGTTCAGTGAAACTTTGTCTAAATATTAAAATATCAAACCTCTTCCAACTCATAATTTTCTTTCCTTGTTTGTCTCCTTTTCTAAGCCATATTTTGAAACCATGAGAGAATAAAATCTCTTCTATTTTTGGTAAATATTGAAATGGATTCACCATTTGTATTTACAGTCTATTCCACTTTTTATACACAATGTTATAATGTAAATTAAGAAACCGAGAAGCTGTGACACAGTATTTGTATATAAAATGTCTTTCTCAGTTTGAGTCAACATTCACAGGCACCGCAATCTCCATCCAATAAAACTTCTAGGCTTCCCTTCTGAAATCATTGCATGGCTCTACACTTACATATTTCATATCATAAAATGAACTTAGCAGTAAAAGTAGCTAGTTGCAAACATCCCACATCTGAAATTAAACTCATTATATAATTTACATTAAATTGACTAGGGCTGTCAAAATTAATGCATTAATTGCAGTGATTCATGAAGTGATTCAGAGCTAGGGCCCTGTCCCAAAAGGCACTAGCGGTCTTCCTACGAGTCCACACTTCCGTGACGTAATGCCACTTTGACTGGGCACTCTTCTGAAACCTATAATGACAAATGGGACACCCTACGGGCTCAGGGACTTAAGGAAACGTGCACGTGGCAGCCTAATTTTAGATAATATTTATTTTGATCTCCTGACAGTTGGCGATCGACATTTTCTGAAGGTTAAGCACTTTGTTCACAATATTTGTTACAATGGAAGAAAAAAGACTTAATTTGTGTAAAGTGCCACACAAACTTGCATTACCATCATCATTATGCGCTTTATTTTTGACAATTCCTGCGAGAATTCTTGAAGCATTGATGTTTGCTCATGATGCTTTATAGGTTTTATGAAGTGTTAGCCAACTAGCACATAAATGCTGACCTTCATGAGGAGGATGCTAGAGCTCATCGTAATGATGAGCCATTTTTGTGAGTCCTATGGTCAGGAAAAAAACGGTGTGAACGGAGAAGACAGAGATAGTGTTCCTTCCTTGTTAACTAACAACATTCAAAGTGAACTGAGAGGAGCATCATTATAACACACAGAGAGAGAGAGAGAGAGAGAGAGAGAGAGAGAGAGAGAGAGAGAGAGAGAGAGAGAGAGAGAGAGAGAGAGAGAGAGAGAGAGAGAGAGAGAGAGAGAGAGAGAGAGAGAGAGATGCTGAGGCGCAACAGAGGGTGAAAATGAAAGATGGAATTATGATAATGGAACGGAGGGAGAGAATAACAGGAAAAATGAGAAAAGAGGCGTGCAGAGAGAAGATGCAAAAATTTGCAGGGAAGCGGTAAAGTGCTGTCATGTGTAATGCAGATAAACCTGAAATATTACAATAAAAGAGGAAAAGAATGACAACATAGAAGATGTGCAAAAGAGACAGAGGTGGGACGTGCAGAGAAATGGCCAAAACAAAGAGAGAGAAAAAGCTGATACTGTTTTATCAGGCCGTTTCAAGGTGAGAACTTTTATTGTATCGCTAATGAATTCTGTTCTTGACTCGTGTAAGTGTTTGAAAACTTGCTATAGTGCCAGATAAAGAATAATGGCTGTGGAATGGAGGGTGACAGAGAGAAAAGTGTATGTGCACGCTTACCCGGTAAAGTGGGCTGCACTTGTCTTTAAAGCAGGGTGCGAGGCAGGAGTAGATCTGAAGAGAGTAGTAATATGCAGCTAACTGCAGAGATAGTGCCGATGGGGGCTGCTTCTCAAAACACGTGTTAGCATCCAACACCTGAAATAGGAAAAGACAAAGATGCGTGTTCACAATGCATGTTCACACTGCAAACTGCACACTAATCTAATTTGGTTTTCAATAGGCATGCACTGATGCCACTTTTTCCAGAACAAGGCCGATACTTTCATTTTTGGTACTCATCAATACAGATACCCTCATTTTCATTTAATAACACAGCACATATTTAGAGCTACTTCAGCAGGGCTCAATGCTCAAGATTTTTTCTACTGGCCCGGTTGGGTCAGTGGTTCAAATGTTTAGATACCAGTGAAATATCACAATTCTCTATTGCAAAAGACTACTAGCCTAATTAAATGTAAATTTAGAACATTATTAAGGATACGTAAACAGACATAAAATAAGAACGATAATACAATTGTAAATAGCACAAATAAATACAATAGAACAAAGATACAAATTAAATAAACAGTGGTTTTCAGGTCCAGAATAAAGTAATCAAAATGTAAAATAACACTGTATAGTCTTCACTGAATAAATGAAATATAGATGAATCTTTATTAAAGTTACAAAAGTAATTCAGCCAAAAACAGTGAGTGATTTCTTTGTCCTTTGTTGTTTGATTCACATTAAAAACACAGCAGCAGGTTTATTAACCTCTTAACCTGCGCCCCTATTTTTGAGATTTTTTTTTAAAACGACATACCCAAATGAAAATGTCTGCAGCTCTTAAACCCTATGGTCTATATTCATAAATCTGGTCTTATTTTAAACTAGACACTTGAAATGCTGCTATCCAAGAGTCATAATAACTCAAAGTAATATGGGAACAGAGTAATATGTAAAAAGTGACTCACTTTTTCTTTTCTTTTTTTCACTTAGGGAAAAAAATATGAGAATTTAATGTTAAGAGCCTGAAAATAACTTTAATATACAACTGAATGTCTAATCATGTCATGATTCAAATATGAGGATGATTCTCTCAGTAATGTAGCTTCTGTAAGCTTTTAAAGTCTAGGCGTCCTTTAAAAAAGGCAATTTATTTCAGAACATTTGCCATTGTAAAGAGTAGTTTTTCATTCAAATAAATCTGCAATAACCTGCAATAAACTGCTAATTATAATGGATAAACAGTTACTGAAAAACTATTTACAGAAATTACAAAGTGTAAAAAACTAATTTAGTTGATAAGAAGTGTCAGTCATAGAGTCTGCGCGCTCCACTGCAGTTTCTGCCTAAACACTGGCAGGCGCCATGAGAAACGCGTGCCGGTGTTATGAAAGCGTAAGCACTAGTAGTATTCACCAAATCCTACTTACATAAACTGCGCAAGATAATCAAACCTTTGTTGGAAAGGCATTGGCTAGGCACCGAGTGCCTTTATTCAACGAAAACCATGGGCGCAACGATTGACAGCTCACCAAGCCTGTAAGGCGCTTCCTCTATATGATGCATCACAGGAGAGACTCTGATTGAAGGAGAGAGATGAGGGAGGGTTTATTTTACAGAGAAGAGACTATTCTCGCAGTGGCAGTTTGCCAGAAACGGATTTGTATCGATATTTCATTGAAAATGGACATGATTGATTACACGAACTCAAAACTCTCTTACAAACAACGGAGGATTTTTTGTTTTTTCACAATTTTTTCATTGTTTTGGATTAAAAAGTGGGATGCATTTTGAAGAGTGGACTCTTGTCACGGACATGTATGCGGGTGTTTATTGGATTTGTCCGATCTGATCTGAACGACAGGAGATGAAAGATGAGTACCGCTAATATTATGCTAATGTTTACATGGCCGGTCCTTTAGCATTTCATTAACCCTTTCCTCTCTGGTGTATTTATTGCAAAAACAAGTTCAGAACATGAATCTTGAGTGTTTTAGCTTTCAAATGATGCATAGTTTGTGATAGTTGATTGAATATTTTGTATAAAACAAAGTAAATAAAAGTACAGACACGCCCACTCACGTCAACCGCTCCGCCCACGAGCTGGTGCATAGATAAGAGGTTAAGAACACAAGTTCAGAATCGGGCCCGATACCAATACTAGGGGTGGGCGATATACTGGTAGACACGATTAACTGGTAGAAATTTGTCAACCAGTATAGATTTTGGACGGTCCATTTAATTTGTGTCTTTGTTCTATTGTAGTTTGTTTTCTTTACTCTTTCTTTCTCACTGTTGTCTTCAGTAAGCTTGAGAGTTTTTTGGGTTAGTATTCTTTTATTATTACATTGAAAATGGTGATAAAAGTTTTGATATCATAAAAACCTTAAATCAAAAATAACTGATTCATTCACTACATAGAGAATGTCACATATACTGTGTCCAAAACCACAACATAGTTTATTAAGGCCCATTCACAATGCACCAACAGAAACCGACAGACACTTTTTGGATTTTGTTTTGTCAGCTCGGTGTGTTACCTCTGTCAGCATCTGTTGCCGTTGGTAGGTGCTTGTTTTTGCCCATTGAACATGTTAAATCAGTGTTTGTAGGGTTGCGGAATGTCTGAGAAGCGACATACTGTTATCTGGTGATTGTCTGAGTTATTCGGTGTCTGTCGGTGCAGTGTGAATTGGCATATATATGTGTAAAAGTGAGCAAAAACAAGTGTGTTCAGACACTTTGAAATTATCATTAACAAAAAAAAAATTCAGTTCAGAATCAGATCACAAAAATCTAAACAAAACGTATTTAAAACAAAACGTAGTGTTAAAGTGACAAATAGAAATGGGACATTTGACACTTGCAGTAATGTCGATAAGCAGGATGAGTACTTTGACTGACTTAATGTCTCAGGAACTCAACCCATGAGGACCATCAAGACTAAAGCAGTAGAGGACAATGGCCACACTAACAGAACATCAGTTTCAACCCAACGTCACCTGATAATGAACTGCAAGCCATCACTGGGGACATGATCTAAATCAGGAAAATGCAATAATACTTTGAAATGGAGGCCCCTGACATAACAGGACAGAGGCTAATGCTGTAGTTATTAGACTTGATATTAGATTTTCAGCAACTTTTAAATGATTGTATCTTTCAACACCACACAATTCTGACTACAGTGAGAGAAATAGTTATGAAAAATCATACTCTAAAGGCACCAGAGCTCAAGTTTGCCCTCCTGCACGCACGCACGCACGCGCACACACACACACACACACACACACAGAATGAGCGAAAGAGAGAGAGAGATCTGCAAATAGAGCAGTCAAACTCACCTGAGGTAGAGCCAGTAAATAGGCCAGGGCGAGTGTCATATCTTTGGGAAAAGCATCACTGGCCAGCTGAAGGAGCACTATGAAATGACAGAAGAGATGGAGAGAAAAAAGAAGCCTGAATATTTCAGAGTTATTTCTGCAGTGAAGCACCTCCTTGCTGTATTGTAACATAATGTGACAGAAGAGAGAGAGAGAGAGAGAGAGAGAGAGATGAAAATGAGCCACTATGGCTCTCATTGGCAGTGTATAAACCTGAAATGTAACTGTGACAACAATATTGAGAGTATGACGCAGATTCAGGCCCGGAACATATTCTTACCCTCAACCAAAATACCATTTGAAAAAAGCAATAAGATATGAGAGGCTGTCCACAACACAAAATCTCCCTTACATGTAAAATCTCCTAACCAGACACAACAAGTAAGGGGCAATAGGATAATGGGATATTTAGTTGTTTGTTTGGTTTCTATATGTGAGATGTTGCACTGAACAGACACGCCCAAAATACTAACACTCATTGCAGTATATTTGTAACATCTAATATGTCCTGATGAGCTGTGATTGTAAACAATTTCTCATTCATTGTGGACAATTTGGTAGGACACAATGCTGCAATGATTAGATAAATAGTATGATAATAGTATGAACAAATTATATACTGAATATACACCGATCAGGCATAACATTATTTCTAATATTGTGTTGGTCCCCCTTTTGATGCCAAAACAGCCCACTAGACCCCTGAAGGTTTGCTGTGGTATCTGGCACCAAGATGTTAGCAGCAGATCCTTTAAGTCCTGTAAGTTGCAAGGTGGGGCCTAGATGGATCGGACTTGTTTGTTTAGCACATCACACAGATGCTCAATTGGATTGAGATCTGGGGAATTTGGAGGCCAAGACAACACCTCAAACTCGTGCTCCTAAAACCATTCCTGAACCATTTTTGCTTTGTGGTAGGGCGCATTATCCTGCTCAAAGAGGCCACAGCCGCCAGGGAATACTGTTTCCATGAAAGTACATGGTCTGCAACAATGCTTAGGTCAAGTCAAGTCAACTTTATTTATATAGCGCTTTTAACAATGCAGATTGTTTCAAAGCAGCTTTACAGTGTTAAACAGGAAAAAAATGCAGCATGATTGTATTCGGCTGTATAGCCATTCTGGAGAAAATGGTGATGTCATCAGTTCATTTCAATTATCATACAGTGGCAGTGTGGGCTTTAGATCAGTAATTAGATCAGTAATTTAGTTTATATGGTTAATTTATTTTAATAATTAAATTTATTTCGATGTTTAGTTGAAAAATTTAGAAATATTTAGTGTAGTTAATATTTAGGTAGGTGTTACGTGTCAAGAAAAATCCACATGGATGGCAGGACCCAAGGTTTCCCAGCAGAACATTGCCCAAAGCATCACACTGCATCAGCCGGCTTGCCTTCTTCCCATAGTGCATCCTGGTGCCATGTGTTCCCTAGGTAAGCAACGCACACACACCCAGCCATCCACGTGATGTAAAACGTGACTCATCAGACCAGGTCACCTTCTTCAATTGCTCGGTGGTCCAGTTCTGATGTTCACGTGCCCACTGTTGACGCTTTCGGTAGTGGACAGGTGTCAGCAGGGGCACCCTGACTGGTCTGCGGCTATGCAACAAACTGCAAACTTTTGATAGACACTGACCACTACAGACCGGGAACACCCCACAAGAGCTACAGTTTTGGTCATCTAGCCATCACAATTTGGCCCTTCTCAAACTCGCTCAAATCCTTACGCATGCCCATTTTTCCTGCTTCTAACACATCAACTTTGAGGACACAATGTTCACTTGATGCCTAACATATCCCCCACTAACAGCTGCCGTGATGAAGAGATAATCAGTGTTATTCATTTCACCTGTCATAATGTTATGCTTTATAATGTTATGCCTTATCGGTGTGTGTGTGAGTATATTTTATATCTATATATATCTATCTCAGGCTAATCTACTTTCTTTTTCAAACAGCCATTACAGTACTTAAACATTTTAATCTGGACTAAAACATGGTTGATTTTGATTGAAAATATTTTGATTTTCTATTATTATTGTTCAGTCATAAAAGTCTCCATTAGTTAACCTTAGTTAATTAACTAGTTAACATAAACTGACAATACAGTACGGTTCCAAAGTCTTAGGCATGTTAATTAGGCAAAAAATGTTTTAAGCCAGTTATTTATATCTTATTCTGTAGTGTGCTGTAGTGTAGTTCCCAACATTTCCAAACATTCCTTTTGTCATTATTTGTATTAATCCAGTGAGATTTTTGTATGCACAAGGAGTCTGATAACAGCTGGTATGCTCCACACAGAGATCTGATCTCACCATCATCGAGTCCATCTGGGATTACATGCAGAAACAGAAAAAACTGAGACAGACTGTGACAAAGTCTCCAAGATGCTTGAAGAAACCTACCTACCTGAAAAACTATGTGCATGTGTACCTAGGCTGCTTTAAACACAAAGGAAGGTAACACCAAATATTGATTTGATTTAGTTAATACAAGTTAATTGATAAATACAATCTATTCATGACATTATTTTTGAAAGCATCCTCACTTTACAGCTTTCTTACATCACTTTTTTATCACTTTTCACAGTACTGTAGCTTTGCAGGTAGGTTTCTTCAAGTGTCTTGGAAACGGTTGCTGCAGTTCTTCTGGATTTAGGCCGTGTGTCTAGCAAAGCGTTTTTTCCAGAGGTTAGTGTATTTTTTCAATTGTTTTCAATGGGAGCACCGAGTTTTTAAAACTTCAGGAGCGTGACGAGGCGATGAGCATCTATTTTCGCTGTGAATTGACCGTTCGCAAAGACCCGCCCCCTTTAGTTACTGTTGCTATGTCTGACAAGCCATGGCGCTCTCACACCACACGTTCTCACGTAGAGAAAATACACCGCAGAGCAAAGAGGACACTGACAACATGCCGACAGACAGGACAGATCAAGTTACTTTTGATATGAAACAAAGTCTCAACTTTGAAATTGTCATTTTTTTAAAGAAATTTAAACAATAAATACCGTTGTGTGGCTCTTTAATGTGTCGTGATCGTTGTAGTGCCTCAGTTAAAGCTGCTCGTGAAGCGATTGTCTCTTCCTTCTAGTTCATTGATAAGCATGAAATAAACATGAATGAACACTAAAAGAAATGTTGTTTCAACCACGGAAAGACGTCCATACACACTGTTTTTCCAAGTTCAAGTCCACCGACGTTAATCTACTAACTCTCCAGACTGCTTTGTCGGACAAAACGGCAGATTCGGCGACATGATTGGTCAGATCGCTTGTCAATCAAACTTGTGGCGAAGGGCGAATTGAAGAATGTTCAACTTTGAATAAAACGCAGTGCTCAACACTGTCCCTTTTCACCCAGCCGTCCAATCACAGTGGAGGAGGGGCAGGACAAATACAATACCAAACAACCGCCACATTCTGCTTGTACAACGTCAACAGATGATAAGAAGAAGCATAATAACAGAACAAAATAATTTAAAACAAGACCCGGAGCAAATACTTTACATTGTTATCTGCATTTTTATATATAAACAATACAGAAACCAACTATATGTGAAATGAAATAATAGTAACACTTCCGCAGATATTCCGTATCATAGCAAGCAAAGAGTCACAACAGAATAAAACGCTGCGCTGCCAAAATGCTCTCAAGCGCTCACAGCAAGGCATTTTCAACAAAGCGCCTAGCATTTTCAGGTGGTTAAAAAACACTTTGGTGGACACATGGCCTAAGCGCATGAAGCGAAAAAAAAAATCCACTCTCTCGTCATCATCGTCCAATCAAATGAATGGAGAGGCGGGCCTTCCATTGTGGTGACGGTTACCTTGATTAGACTGATTCGGGGGTTGTCTAGCAACAACGCAGCACACGGCGCTTTTCTAAATAAAAAAAACATCAACCTAAAAAACATGAAAACCGAGTCCTGTCTGATCGGGGCCTTCGTCCGTCTGAGTTTTTTCTGTTTCTTCATGTAAATCACAAACAGACTCGGTGATGGTGAGATTAGATCTCTGTGTGTAGCATACCGGCTGTTGCCAGACTCCTTTTGCATTCAAAAATCTCACTGGATTATTACAATTAATGGTAAAAGGAATGTTTGAAAATGTAAAATTATATTTCCTACTGGCACACTATAGCAAAAGATATACAGGTGCTGGTCATATAATTAGAATATCATCAAAAAGTTGATTTATTTAACTAATTCCATTCAGAAAGTGAAACTTGTATTATATTATATTATATTCATTCATTACACACAGACTGACATATTTCAAATGTTTATATATTTTACTTTTGATGATTATAACTGACAACTAAGGAAAATCCCAAATTCAGTATTTCAGAAAATTTGAATATTGTGAAAAGGTTCAATATTGAAGACACCTGGTGCCACACTCTAATCAGCTAATTAACTCAAAACACCTGCAAAGGCCTTTAAATGGTCTCTCAGTCTAGTTCTGTAGGCTACACAATCATGGGGAAGACTGCTGACTTGACAGTTGTCCAAAAGACGACAATTGACACCTTGCACAAGGAGAGCAAGACACAAAAGGTCATTGCAAAAGAGGCTGGCTGTTCACAGAGCTCTGTGTCCAAGCACATTAATAGAGAGGCGAAGGGAAGGAAAAGATGTGGTAGGAAAAAGTGTACAAGCAATAGGGATAACCGCACCCTGGAGAGTATTGTGAAACAAAACCCATTCAAAAATGTGGGGGAGATTCACAATGAGTGGGCTGTAGCTGGAGTCAGTGCTTCAAGAAACAGTACGCACAGACGTATGCAAGGCATGGGTTTCAGCTGTCGCATTCCTTGTGTCAAGCCACTTTTGAACAACAGACAGCGTCAGAAGCGTCTCGCCTGGGCTAAAGACAAAAAGGACTGGACTGCTGCTGAGTGGTTCAGTAAATTTTGAAAAGTAAATTTTGCATTTCCTTTGGAAATCAGGGTCCCAGAGTCTGGAGGAAGAGAAGCGAGGCACAGTGTAAAGTTGTAGCTGAAGGCCACTATCAGAGCAACCTGGGCTCTCAAAACACCTGAGCAGGTCCACAGACTGATCGACTCCATGCCACGCCGCATTGCTGCAGTAATTCAGCCAAAAGGAGCCCCAACTTAGTATTGAGTGCTGTACTTTGCTCATACTTTTCATGTTTATACTTTTCAGTTGGCCAAAAACTTTGTATTGGTCTTAAGTAATATTCTAATTTTCTGAGATACTGAATTTGGGATTTTCCTTAGTTGTCAGTTATAGTCATCAAAATTAAAAGAAATAAACATTTGAAATATATCAGTCTGTGTGTAATGAATGAATATAATATACAAGTTTCAACGCGTCTAAGACTTTTGCACAGTACTGTACTTAAAAAGCATTTATTATTCCTAATGCTAATTTCAACATTTACTAATGCATTATTAAAATCAAAATTTGTACCTATATTTAATGGACCCGAACTAACATGAACTAACAATGAACGTTTGTATTTTAACAAAGATGAATAAAGTTATAAAGAAGGTAATGGTCAGCAATGGATCTATACAAGACACTTCAACATACTGCATGATTATTTTCTATAACCATCTGTCGAGTGTATGTGATAATGACCTTGAGTAAGCGTCACCTCATTTAACAGAGAACTAAACCTTACAGGCATTGTGGCTAGATTTGATCAATTAGGATCTGACCACAAACGCCCTGTGGGACGACTGTAAACATTCATTAACCCTGCAGTAACACACACAAGAACAGAATGTACGAAGCTAGTGAAGAAATGTTACCGTTAGAAACAAAGGCAGACTGCTGTGGGGACATTTGCAGCACCAGACTCTCAAATACGATCAGCAGGTAATGTGAGAGTAATTTTTTCGGCAGCCCATCAGTTCCCATTTTTCACAGAACTGCAATACTGTGTTGGGTTTTATTCTGCTATTCTGAGCCTGTGATGGTATCAAAGGCATTTTGCACGTCAAACAATCTTGGCAAGACAATGTTATCAAAAACAGCTGGAGCAGAGGGAGTATTGTGTGTGCTGAAATAAAGGTGATAGCGCTACTAACAGTAAATGTTTTAGTGTTCTCAGCTGTTTGACAGCTTCTTTTAACATCTTTCCTTAAAGTCCCTTTAACATCGAAAAACTAGAGGTGTGGCTTCACACAAAGACACAGCGAAGATGATCAGAGATGGAGGCTGTCATTACACTTAAAAACTTGCGCTCTGTTCTATTCTAGAGTGTGTATGTGTGCGAGTGTAAAATTATGCGAGAGAGACCAAAAAAGATAGACGCACTTTGGAAAAAAGAACCTTCTAATCTTCACATGAAGCTGACAGGGTGGAATAAATAAACGTATTTATTGAAAAACAAATAGCTGTCGATTTAAAGCATTAATTCGATTAATTAGTTACAAAAATAACACGTTAAAAATATTCATGCATTTAACGCACCCGCCCCGGACCTACATACTTCATCTTCGATTTCATACAGTTGATTGGTGATGAACATGATGCAGGACAACAAATTTAAGATATTGGGACAAAAATACCCCTGTATTAGTTTGTCTCATATTGATATAGTTAAGCAATATCACACTAGTAACGAGTGCAATATCGCACAAGTGCTGTTTTTGTCCCGAATAGTGCAAATGTGATATTGATTTTATACAGGCCTATTTTATAAATAAGTTAATATTGTGTTATATTTTAGACACAATATTTTGCTGACGAAATATATTAGGCAAATATATCTGCCAGAGCAGGACAGTTGTGCATCTCCGAGCTGCACATAGCAGTGTTTCTTTTCTGAATGAATCAACGTTTTGAGCTAATCAATCGGGTGAACCCATTCATAAAGAGAGCCATTTACTTAATTCTTGAATGAATCAGCCGTTTGAATGAATCACATGAAAGAAAGACTAAGGGCCAGATTTACTAACAGCTTGCATCAGCACAAATCCTCTTTTGGAGTTAAAAAACAACTGTCAGGATTTACTAAAGACATGGAGTGAAAAATTAGCGCTGAAAAGGCGTGGAAAGGGTTATTTTTGCGGCTAAATTTATTGCATATGCATTTGTAGGAGTTTCCCTCTGAGACGCAAAACTTATAGAAGGAGAGTATTCAAATGAATCATGCAAGGTGATTAAGGTTTGCGCTCGTCAATTTACTGGTATTTGTTTTCATTATTTATCGCCAAAAAAATGCATGCCTTAAACCAGATGCTAATTTGCGCTGCTCCTGGTAGATTGTGTTGGTCATTATGCAGATGACCTGGCTGCGGTCTGTGTTCTTTCATTTGCGTGTCATCAGTAGATCATCAGTGTGTCATCAATCCCATTGGCACTTTTTGGAATTGCGCTTTCACTCTAATTCACCCTTCGCCACAAGTTTGATTTAATCACCAATCACATCGCCGAATCTGCTGTTTTGTCCCGACAAAGCAGTCAGGAGAGTTAGTAGATTAACGTCAGTAGACTTGAACTTGGAAAAACAGTGTGTACTGACGTCTTTCCACGGTTGAAACAACATTTCTTTGTTCATTCATGTTTATTTCATGCTTATCAATGAACTAGAAGGAAGAGACAATAAGTTCACGAACAGCTTTAACTGAGGTGCTACAGCGATCATGACATTAAACAGCCACAAAACAGTATTTATTGTTTACATTTTTATTGTTTAAAATCTTTGTTTCATATCAAGAGTAATTGCTCTATCCTGTCTGTTGGAGTGTTGTCAGTGTCCTCTTTGCTCTGCGATGTATTTTCACAATGTGAGAACCATAGACAGTAAAAGAAATGGACACAGCGACCCCATAGACTTCAACAGAGAAAAGTGAAGTCAATGATGGCTGAGCGCACTGCGCAGCCTCAGACTGAGCTTGGCGACGTAGATGTGATGTGAGCAACTTGTCTGACAGTTGTAAGTCTTCTAGTAGTTGTGCAAAGTGAAATGTGAATCACCGAATCTTGCAGAGACGGAGAGCGTGAGCAGGAGCAACTGAGGCTTCTCCCCATGCTTCTCCCTTGACTTTATCGGACTTTATGCCTCCACGTCCCCCCGATTGCCTCAAAGACAGTAAAAGATTACCTGCGAGCTTCTCCTCCTGTCTATACAGTAATTTATCTACTGTATGACAGAGAGTCGCGTGGTTATGGCGCAATCGTTAGCCTATTTTTACAAAAACAGCTTCTACGGGGCGATAGTGTACGATACAAGGTAATGGGAGCCTTTTATACATTGTTGTGTTTCTTTAGAAATAAACAATGGACAAATGGAGTCTTTAAACGCCTCAGATGTAAAGTTATTCGCTGTCAAAGTGACGCCACTTTGGTGAGAATGTGTGTGGTGTGAGCGCCATGGCTTGTCAGACATAGCAACAGTAACTAAAGGTGGCGGGTCTTTGCAAACGGTCAATTCAGTTTAGTAAATCTGGCCCCTAAATGACTTGCCACCTACTGGCAGTTTTAATTTCTCAGTGCAGTACTGGCCCACGTCTGTGAATCTTCTATATAATGTGACACACGCGACTCATGCGCACAGACATTTGCTTTTATTTTTTGTGCATGAACGGATAAAACCCCCCACAAAATTAAGCCAAAATGCCTGTTTCATCGAGTATCCTCGTAAGCAGAATCTTAAAGGCGCAGTATGTAAGATTTTTGGATTCAAATATCCAAAAAACACTAGAATAATATGATATATTTTGTTGACTTGAGTACTTACATTATCCTAAATGTTTCCAAGAATGTTTAAATCTAGAGAAATAAGCTATTTTAGCCAGGACACTGACCTTTGTCTGTGCGTTGCTTATCAATTACATCATACCTGCATAACCCTCGATTTACGTTTGTTTTGTAGAAAACATGGAAACACCAAAGACACTTTAATATACTATGTCTTTTATTAGACAGGTGAGCAACTGTTTGGATACATTAATTGACAGAAAACTAATAATAGTTATATAACTTAGCAGTTAGTCTTACAGTAAATCAAGAAAACAAGGTTTAAACAATGAGTACCATGTTTTACCATGCCTAATATCGATCTAGCTTACTGCAGTGTGCAACAGGTGTCTCATAGTAGCTGCGGAGTAAACGCACAGAGTAGCATTATAACATAACTTTCAAAAATATATTAAAAAAATATTTAATGTTATGTGTGATTAAACGCAATTAATTACAGAAAAATCGTTTGACAGCACCTCTAAATGGAATGAAAAATAATACTCTTGCATAGTCAGAAATGTGATGCCTAGAGGAGAAAAAAGAAAAAGAAAAATGCTGACCATATCAGCAGCGGAAAGCATCCTTAATCATAACCTTTAAACATTTCACACATAAGAACAGAGATTAGAGAGGACATGCGCGTAATATCTAAATGAGCAAAGAACCATGACTGTTCTTATAAGAGGTGTATTCAGCATACTTTTTAGCGTGCAGGTCATTAATTTAGCATTATCAGCCTGACGCAAGCGCTTTCCTTTCATCTCACGTTCTCCCTCCCGAAGGTGACTTTACGCCTGTTGTGCGCAACTGAACAGTGACAGTGACACAGGAGGAATTAAAAGAGAGGATAAGAAAGGAAGAGGTAAAGGGAGATGTGCTATTTGCATTCTTCTACCAAAGTTCCTGCACCCCTCCCATCACTCTGCATTGATTTTCTCACTCGCCTCATCCATCTTGAAGCAAAAGGCTGTGATATTTTGACTAGCCACTATCTCTCTTGTATCGGGAGGGTGTGCATTATTTACTGCTGTCTGCTTGCGGTGAGTACACATTAATTAATCAATATGACGCTATTCTTCCAGACATGTAGCCAGCGAGTGGTGATACATCAGGGAGAGACGAGGCCAGGCGGAGGGAGTGGTTGGTACCCAAGAAGCTGCCCCGGGGGCGAAAGATTACTGCATTCCTAGCAAGGACACTGCAACTGACAAGAGGGTGATGAGAGACGACTGATGGCGGATGGTTAACTGGGACGGTTGAGGTCACTAGTCACTGTGATGAGAGTTGATTTAAGGTGTGAATGTTTGTATATATAAGGAGCACTACCTTCGGTTGCAGGAAAAAGATGCTGTCCCTCGCTGTTAGTTTCAGCCAATTTGCCTGTCCGTAGTAAAACTTCTGCAAAGTCTTCTTGAGGAGTGTAGTGATACGAGGAATACACATCCTCAGCCTGAAATAGAAATTGAGGAGAGTGGATATTACACTTTTGTTTTTTAATTACTTATTCTGAAATAGTTTTGCATTAAAATTCTACCTAAAAAACAAAGGTCAATGTTGTATTTATACACCAATTATACACCTATAGAAGGCTGAATAATTCGAATGGTTTAGAAGCAGCTGTTACAGTCATACAGATTGTTGTAATAATGTGACCAAATCGGTTTAATATTGTGATAAAAAAAAAAAAATACTACCATTCAAAGGTTAAGGGGTCAGTAAGATATTTGAATGTTACTGGGGAAAAAAAGGTCTTCTATGCTCAGTAAAGCTGCATTTATTTGATCAAAAATTTTCAAAGCTGAATTTTCAGCATCATTACTCCAGTCTTTAGTGCCACATGATCCTTCAGAAATCATTCTAATATGCTGATTTGGTGCTCAATAAATATTTCTTATTATTATCAGTGAAAACAGATTGTGCTGCTTAATATTTTTGTGGAAACTGTAAATGATATGATGGATAAAAATGTCAAAAGAACCATTTACAATTTTTCTCAATCGATTTGACACCTTTCTCTAAATTAATGTAGTTGCTCTCAAAACAATTAAACACACTAGCGGTGTTTCCATTACAGATTTGCGCAAAACTTTTGCAAAATATTTTCTAAAATCTGATAAAAAATATTGCGAAATGACGGCGTTCCCATTAGCCTAACTGATGTTATGCGACTAAAACAATTGTTTTCCTCTCATGATAAGTCATTCCAAATATTATGCTACGTATGTTGTTAGGTTTATGTATATCCCAGCCACCGCTTGCCATTATTTTTTAATGGAAAGAGACTTGTGTGTCATCCAAGCATTGACGGCAAGGAAAGCACCTTATACTTGAGCGGCACATATGAGGTGTCTCTGGGTGTTTCTCTCTCTTATCTGCTTCAAGGTCTTGATAAATTGTGGCATTTTATATTCTATTGTTTTTTATTAGTTTAATAAAGAACTCAGTCCCGTCTTCTGTCCAACCATACTATCATCTGTAAAGAATGATCGACTTTTACATACGCCAGGTTATTGTGACGCACTGCTGCCACATACAGGGACAAGCAAAAAGTTTGAATTTGCATGGTGGTGGTAACTCAAAGGTTTTTTTTTTTACCACTTCGTTATTTTGACTTGGAATTTCATTTGTTGGAAATATAAAAGGAATTTAGAAATGCTTTTAAAATGAAAAACTTTGCGTTTAATAAAACAAAAAATATCTTTGAAATGATTTGGAGCGTTTGGAGTTGAGTGCAAAATAATCTGTTCCCTGAGTCCACGGCTGTTATTGTGAGTGTACACAAATAAAAGTAGACAGTTTACTGTTTATAATTATATCTTGCACTTATCTGTATGGCTAAAAATTAAGGAGTATTGTGAGTTGTTTCCGCTGTCATAAAGGACAAAATCTATCAGAAGGCGCCAACAACTTCGTCAGACAGAGGGTTAAAGAAAACGTAGCCTATTTAGTTTCATAGTTAGGCTATGTTTAAATATTATAATTTTTTTATTTCATATGTTGATTATGAAAAGTGAGCAGCATGAGTAAGGCACATAATCAGATGCGCACAGGGTTCCCACTCTTTCATCAACACCAGATTCAAGGACTTTCAAGGACTTTTTCAAGCACCATTTATTTTATATCAAGCACCTATCAGATTCACAACCCAGCATATGTAGCATCACGAAAGACAGCTTAAATTAGGCTACTTAAAGGAACACGCCAACTTTTTGGGACTTTAGCTTATTCACGTATACCCCAGAGTTAGATAAATCCATACATACCATTCTCATCTCAGTGTGTGCCATAACTCTGTCTGACTCACCCACCGCTAGCCTAGCTTAGAACAAAGACTGGAGGTAAACGGCTCCAGCTAGCCTACTGCTCAATATGTGAAAAAAATAACACCAACACATTAAAAATATTTAACGCAATTAATGCAGCGTTTGTTCTTATATCCATTTTTGCCTAGCGTTACATTATATGATCACGCTCTTATTCATGAAAATGCTTTTAAACCATCTATGCGACAAGACAAAAGAGAACACGCTGTATGTCAATGTCCTGTGTGTGTGGCTGCGTCTCAATCAGATCCCTAGTTCAGTAGTCAGGGCACTGATCAGGGAGTCGGCCACATTCATGTCAAGTCAAGTCAACTTTATTTATATAGCGCTTTTAACAATGTAGATTGTTTCAAAGCAGCTTTACAGTGTTAAACAGGAAAATAATGCAGCATAATTTTATTAAGCTGTATAGCCATTCTGGAAAAAACGCTGATGTCATCAGTTCATTTCAATTATCATACAGTGACAGTGTGGGCTTTAGATCAATAATTCGATCAGTAATTTAGTTTAAATTGTTAATTTAGTTTATTATTTAGATTTATTTCGATGTTTAGTTGAAAGAAATGTATGTTACACGATATTCTAATTCTATATTTAATTTATTATTTATGCAGTTAAGAAAGGTGTTTGATAACTATTACATTTCTGTATATGTCTAACAGTGAAGGCCACAGGTAAATATAACATTTATTATAATGAGGTTATTTAAAGATTGTTTTAAGTTCACCTAAATTAAAAGTTGTTTTTTAAGCCTAATAAATGTTGAAATTGGTAGCTTTCAGTTATACTGTAATATAATGTCATCGATGTTTCATAGAGACATTAGTATCAGTGATACTGGCCTTCATTTATAAAAAGATGCCATTACAACAAATATTTAAAATATGCCGTCTTTAAATTGTTTCTACATTAATTTGGAGAGTAACTGAAATCAATACAATATCAAAATATTAAAAACTCCAAATATATTTAAAACTTGCGATTAATTGCGATTACAGAAAAAATTTGATAAATTTTTTTAACCGATTCCCGACACTAGAATAGTTGCATCGTGTACTAAGACTGACAGAAAATGAAAAGTTGCGATTTTCTAGACCGATATGGCTAGGAACTATATTCTCATTTCTGCGTAGTAATCCAGGGACTTTGCTGCTGTACCATGGGTGCAGTGGCGCAACGATATTACACAGTGCCTGAAAATAGTCCCCAGCACGCTCCCTGTGTAAGCAGGTTTAGTTAGCCCATTTTCAGGTGCTGAATTATCATTGCTCCACTGCACCCACGGGACGGCAGCAAAGTTCCTGGATTATTACACAGGAATGAGAGTATAGTTCCTAGCCAGTGTTGGACAAGTTACTGAAAATTTGTAATTAGTTACAGTTACTAGTTACTTTTAAAAGTAATTGAATTACTTTACCAATTACTGTATATCAAAAGTAATTAGTTGCTAGGGAAAGTAACTTTTAAGTTACTTTTATGTCTACTTTTTAAATGTAAATATGAAAAGTACTGAACAGTCAAACACAATAAACAATTTTAGACCTATTTATTGTAATCAACAGGGCAACAGTCTTCAAATCAAGCAGTAGTACGGTGTTTAGTGTCCACCAGCAGCAGCGAGAGTTCCTTCAGTGCAGCTGGGAGAGTTATGGCCCTTTTACACCTAGTCACTTCATTCATTTTCTCTGACCAGTCTATCCGATTGTGAAAAGACCAGGAGTAAATGCCTTCTGAAATAATTTTGAGATGGATTTAAATCTGATCACTCAAACAAACCAATTCAGAAGGTGGTCTGGGACGCATTTCAGGCGAAACCGGACAAGTGTATGCATAATGGTTGTTTACTCCCGGCAAATTGTTAAAAAAATAAATGTGTGAGAGGATTTTATAGGCTATATGTTGCATCGCATCGCCGCAAATGAGTGAAGCAAGCAACACGCAAACTGCCGCAAGTGAAAGTGAAGGTAGGCCTAAGTCTTAGATGCTCAAAAACACAACCATCTTCATTAAAACGAATGAGACTAAATTATCTCACCAGTTATTAGCTTACTCTCTCATATTGCGGTCTTTGATCTTGAAATGAGCAGATGAATAAAATGCAACTCATTGGCTATCTGTTGTTTTCGTTGACGTGATATCCGTTAAATATGCATATAGCGCTGGAATTGAAGATCGGATTTATATTCATTTTGCGGAGAGGTGTAAAGACAACCTGCATGTTTTTTCTTCTTGTTTATATTGTTTAGCCCGTTTCGTTTGCGAGTGCCTACGATCAGCCTAACCTCAACTTATCAAAAATGCCTTTTTACATACGAACATAAGCAACATTTCGTTCTGTCTTTGATAGCGCATATAGGCCTACTGTAGGACAATTTATGAAATAACACCATTCTAAACAAAATGCATTTCAAATTTAATTCAAGCACTTTCAAGGACCTATATTTGTTTTCAAGTACTTTCCAGGCCTTGAATCCATGTGTAGAAATTCAAGTACTTTCAAGAAGAGTGGGAACCCTGTGCGCATATGTCTGAGGACATGGATTTTGAGCACTTAATTGAATTTTGTTTTCTAGAAAGTCTTTCTTTAAAATTAATTTAGTTTTGTATAAATTGTTTAATAAATTGTAATTTTGATCAATGTTTAAGCCACTATTTGGCTGTATATTTAATAAATAAGAAGCAAACCAAGATCTTCGGGAATGGATTGACGTGTGTAACTGGGCTGTTTCCGCGGCCTTTGAGTAAGGCTGAAACTAGTCTTTCTGTTTTTAATACATTGTAATTTATTTAATACAGTCTTAATTACAGTAGGCCTATAGACAGTTATGATATTAGTGGCTGCACCGGGGTCCGTCATTAAAAGGTTAAAGTTACGACACTGTCCTTATTAGGAGAAAATATATGTCCTTTTAACAACATAAGATCTCATTATTACAACATACTTGAGTGGGAAAAAACAATATGTAGGCCCTGTGTGGCAGCAATGCGTCACCGTACTAGGTGACCTGTAAAGGTGAAAAAACAGTTTCCATTGCAGTTTTGCGAAAATTTCCTTTTGCAAATTGCCTGAAAAACCACCTCATGCGAGCGTGAAAACTTTTTTGCGATATATGGGAGTTTTCGCGAAATTGACGCATTTCCATTGGGTGTATTTTCAATTTGCAATTTAAATTTGCGCAACTTAAAGGGTAATGGAAACGCAGCTACTCTTATGTTGGCAAGACAGCTTAGTATTCACTGCATAATGAAGCACTGCATTTTTTTCTATTAATGCATTTATCAAAAATAAATACTAACATCAAAACTTACAAGTGTGTTCTCTGTTAATTTGATAAATTCAGCTGTAGACACACAAATACATAAATGAAAATACATGTTGTTGTGTTCTTTAGTTGTTCTTTAATGACGAATTTAGCTGTATAGCGATGGGTTTTCGCCCAAAATAAATCAATCAATAAATACATCTACTGCAATCATTGAATTAATGAACGTTATAGATCTTGATTCTCATTCACATCTGGACAAAGAATGTCATCAACATCTCAGCATATATTTTCATATATGCTAAGTTATGCATCACAGGACAAAAAGCTGTTAATGCTGATATAAGATCCATCCTTGTGCCTCAACTTGTTTTCGAGTTGTTTTCAATCAGGTTTTATCCTTCCTATCACAGAATAATCAGCTGGACATCAACCAATCAGGTTTCAAAAGGGGCCACTCCACAGAGACTGCACTACTGTCGGTCACTGAAGCCCTGCGGATAGCTAAAGCTGACTCCAAATCATCAGTCCTCGTCCTGCTCGATCTATCTGCGGCCTTTGACACGGTCAATCATCAGATTCTTCTGTCCACCTTCTCATCACTGGGTATCACAGGGTCTCCGCTCCTTTGGTTTGAGTCCTATCTCACAGGTAGGTCTTTCAAGGTTGCCTGGAGAGGTGAGGAATCCCAAGCACATCCACTGACCACTGGGGTTCCCCAGGGCTCAGTGCTTGGTCCTCTCCTCTTCTCCATCTACACTACTTCATTGGGACCCATCATTCAGGCACATGGCTTCTCATACCACTGCTATGCTGATGACACTCAGCTTTCATTTCACCCAGACGACCCCACAGTAGCTGCACGAATCTCCAGCTGTCTGGCTGACATCTCTGCATGGATGAGAAAACATCACCTGCAGCTTAACCTGGCAAAGACTGAGTTTCTCATCTTCCCCGCCAGTCCCACCACACAACATGACTTCACCATCCAGTTAGGTACATCCTTGATTTCCCCATCAAAGTCAGTCAGAAATCTTGGAGTAACTTTTGATGACCAGCTGTCCTTCAGAGAACACATCTCTAAGACAGCTCGCTCATGCCGGTTTGCGCTCCACAACATCAGGAAGATTAGACCGTTCCTAACAGAGCACGCAACACAGCTTCTTGTCCAGGCCCTGGTTATTTCTTGACTTGACTACTGCAATGCGCTTCTGGTTGGACTCCCCTCTTGTTGCGATCCAATCACTTCGAATGATCCAGAATGCAGCAGCACGTCTTGTCTTCAACGAGCCGAAAAGGACCCACGTCACACCTCTCTTCATCTCCTGCACTGGCTACCACTCGCTGCTCGCATCAAGTTTAAGGCGCTGACCCTTGCATACAGAGCCACCACACGCTCAGCTCCGACTTACTTTGACCCCATTCTACAAATCCACACCCCAACCAGAAGCCTTCGCTCAGCAAAGGAACGACGGCTTGTGGTACCATCACAGAGGGGGGAAAAAATCCCTTTCCAGAACATTTTCATTCAGCGTTCCCAGCTGGTGGAACGATCTTCCCAACACCATCCGAAACGCAGAATCATTGACATCATTCAAAAGTCACCTTAAAACTCAGCTCTTCCGTGAGCACTTAACCTCATAAAAAAAAAAAAAAATCCTCTTTCTTCTTCCCTCCCCTAGCCTGTGCTACACTGAGCAATGTACACGGTCTCAGGATCTCAGGCTCTTATTGCGCTTCTCGACTTATCATGACCTATCGCTTCATGTTCTCCCAAGTTGTAAGTCGCTTTGGATAAAAGCCTCTGCTAAATGCATAAATGTAAATGTAAATGTAAACTTCTCCAAAAGCCATCACTTGATGGATTTTTGGCGGAGAGACTTGGTTGTAAGGGTTGTGGTCATATATTTTCCATCTCCAATACGAGAATATGCTGGAAGTAACACCACCCTGAAATGTGGGTGGTGGGTGATGCTCAACCACTCTTGCACCAGTGCTGAATGGTGAAATTGGACATTACATAACTACACAATTTCGCTCCTGATCACCCTGCAGAAAGTGGATTTCATTGAGGTAGTTTAAAAAAATGAGCCTTTCTGTGTTGTCCGGCCCCAACGCAGCGTTGTGTGCCACAACACCAGTGGATTGGACGAGTTGTTTTCCAGGGACATTGACTGTGGCAAGATGTTTATATTGGGCTGAACTCTCTGTCCAGCTTCCCTCAAGGAAAGATCATAATTTATGACATGGTCAATTAGGTTGGCTCTGATTTCATTTGAAACTCATCTGTATTCTATCCTTCTACCTCTACTCCCTTCTCTTACACCTTTATTTCCACTTTCCCTCAGTCCATGTCTTCTTATATTTTATTCTCTTGCTCTTTCCACTAATACCATTGCCTTCCACTCTAGCCATCTCATCTCATTTCCCTCTTTTCCTCTTCCTACATCCTCAGCTCTTCTTGCTCCATCTCCTCTTCCTATACCACCTATTTCTTTCCCCTCATCTCTTTCTACCTCTTCTACTGTTCCTCTCCCTCTCAATATTACCCGTCCTCTATCCTCTCCAAAACCTCTCATTCTTACACCTCTTCCTTTTCTCATTCTTTTTTTTGTTGTCCGTTTTTCTTTTCCCCTTTTGTAGTTTTTGTAATTGAGATAGCTCTGTAAACAATTTACAAGAATTTAACAAATAGAGTTTTGTTTTTGTGTTTGGAAAATGGTGCACAAATGATTGTGATTTTTGTAAAACCAATAAAAAGAGCTGCAATTGTTTTTTCCTTGATATATTAAAGTTTTGGTTGGCTCTATGAACTACTGTGAAAATTGCGTGCACAGTGTTTTGAGAAAATGATGCATGTGATTTGTAATTTGCATGAAATGAAGAAAAATTTCCAACCTGTTTAGGACAATTACAAAGTGTTCAGATTACTGTGTTAACTGTTTTGATAACAGTGACATGAGTTTGGAGAAATGTGTCAAATCGACTGAGAAAAACTGTATTTGGAATAGATACGTTTATTACAATGTCTGTACTTTCACCTTTGAATGCATCATTGCTCAATAAAAGTATTATTTAAAAAAAAAAATCTTACTGACTCCAAATGTTTGAATGGTAGTTTATGTAATTTTGGAGGGAGAGACATTTGTTTAAAATTATGTATTTGATTTATCATAAATTTACACCCTTAAAATCCTTTTTTCATTTTGTAAGAAGAGGACTAACATGTGAATGCACATACAATTATTCAGACACCAGATATAATTTATTATTTATAATAGTGGGTGCAAGACACGATAGTTCATTAATGTAAGTGAGGTTGGCAAAATAAAGAAAACTGAGAAATATTATACCCCAAAATTCTTCATACAGTGGACTACCAGGAAAATTGATTAGAGCAAAATTATTCAGAAACTTTGGCCTGACCATGTTTTGCTTAAGTGTTTTTTCTTGAATTGCTCATGCGACCTTTTACACCACAGACTGAACAAAATTAAGCATTGCTTGGTAATTGGTTGACCTAAATTTATCTAATTGTGTACTTAAATTGAACAGCTGACAGTTGGTTGATAGTAATCCATTACATACCTTTCTATCAAAGTTAGAAACTGACATTATCAAGATTAATTTGTACTTAATTTAACTAAATTGGCAATTTAACTCTGAGTTCTTGTCATTTTATTACCATTTTCCAAACTATAGCGAATAAAATGTGAAAATGTGAGACAATATTGAAGGTGTCTGAATACATTTTGGTTTGACTGTACCGGAAATGACTACTGTGAAGGAAAAAAAAAATTCAAAAAAAAAATAAATCCTGGACACTCTTTTATCAATATGTTGGTTGTCAAACAACAAAATGGCAAAGGTGGTTAACACGATTTGTTGCTATATTCAAAGATTTCTGAAGCCACATGACAACTTTGTGTAAAGAACAGACCAAAGTTTTTTACTGAAACTCTTGAAATCATCCCCTTTATGTACTTGATTGAAGTGGCAAAACTCACCAGCTCACAAATTTGTATATGTTTGTTAAAGTATGGCTTCAGAAATATAGCGCACAAGTCATATGGACCACTGATAATTTGTAATATAGTCAGTGTGCTCAGTTTCCTTTTAGAAGTTTGAGCTTCAGATTCACTGTAATTGCATGGAAAAGAGTGATCGGTACATTATCAAAAATATCTGCTTTTGTGTCCCACTGAGGGAAGTCAACATGAGTGCAATTAAATGACAAAATATCATAAACCACATACACACTCCAAACTAAACTTCATATATTAAAATTGGAAAGAGAGAGAGAGAGAGAGAGAGAGAGAGAGAGAGAGAGAGAGAGAGAGAGAGAGAGAATAAAGCTATAGGAGAAAAACACAGACAGATGAGATCCAGAAGCAATGAGATATAGTAAAATTTACCGTATTGACATATGGATCATCGAACAGCTCCTCGTAGAAAGGACTGCACCCCTGCCTCTCCAGATCTGCATTCTGATTGGCTGCACCGGTACGGCTTCTATCCGAAGCTTGTCCCTGAGAGGAGATAAACGTTCATTAAACATTCATAGAATATTCATAAAACATTCACAGACACGCATACAGGAGCCATTAATGCTCCAGCCGCGCTCATAAACGGTCGTAAGGCGCCAGATCCTTCTGCCAAGGACGAGAGGGGGGGTGGGGGGGTGGCTTTTTGATTCTGGTCTTGAGTCACTATGGAAGGCCATTATAAATGCACAAGCCTCTGCTTGTCATCAACCATTTCACAGGAAAGACTCAGGTAAATCCCGCAGATTGAGGAACCAGAAACAGGAAATCAAAAAACAAAATCGCTTCACAAAGAGACACGCAGACGTCGCCCGGGGAGAGGTTCGTTCAATCAATCATGCCAGGTTTTAATGGCCTAACGAAACCTGCCAAAAAATGTGCAGGCGAGTCTCACTGTTGAGCTTTGTCCAACCTGTTCTTGGCGGTTGTGTTTTGAAGAGGAGTGATGCATAATGGAGCGGGGAGCACAGTTACACTTCTGAGAGTGCCGAACAAAACCTTTCAGCCCGAATTAAAATGTGACTTACATGCAGTGGGCGAAGTAAGCTGAGGGACTCCCTCCACCAATGGGAGTCGCTGACGGAGGTCAGCACGGCTCTGGTGGTCATGGTGGTGTTGGTTAGAACCTCTATGGTGCGGGCTGTGGTTCTGTGCAGCAGGTCTGTGGGGTTAATTGATCCAGGAATAGCAGCTTCAGCCTGCTATGGGCAGCCAGGGAAGGTTAGACATGAGCCATAATGATCGAATTACAGTGGTTATAGCTAGAGCAAATAATCCATATACAGTAGGATTTTTTCCCTTTCTACAGACACCTTTGGCTTTCTCACCAGGGATATTAAGACAGTATTTTCTCTAAAGCTGCTGTGAAAAAAAAAAGGATGTTTAAGTGCTCGACAAATAAAAGGGAACTAACTTGACAAATTAGGACCATGATGCTATGATTTAATGAGCAATATAACCAAAATAATATGGTTGCCTGGAGTATTTTACTACATGATAATATATGACAAAATGCTACAACTGTAATAGAACAATGTCATATATCAGTAAAAAATGTTTTTATGCATTTCTTTTTCTTTTTTATTTAATTTCATATACATTTTATTTGCTCAATAAAACCAGGACCATGCATTAAAGGGATAGTTCACCCAAAAATGTACTCACCCTCAAGTCATCCTAGGTGTATATGACATTCTTCTTTCAGGCGAATACAAACAGAGTTCTATTAAAAATTTCCTGTCTTTTCCAAGCGTTATAATGGCTGTTATAAAGCAGTGAATGGCTGTCCATAAAAGTGCATATATCCATCATATAACTGCTCCACATGGCTTCCGGGGGTTAATAAAGGCCTTCTGAAGCGAAGCGATACGTTTGTGTAAGAAAAATATCCCTACTTAATGTAATTTTCATTTTTGGGTGAACTATCCCTTTAAGAAAGTAAATAGTGTAAATTTTGATTTCATGCTGACATTTGGTTGATTTTATGGCTAAAACAGTCCCAAAATGGATTTCCTGAAATGTATTAATATTGCCAAAGTCAACAGGTCTACTTATCATCAGGCTAAGATATTTGACATAAATTTAACTACAATGATTTGTGTCAGAAATTGACTTCTAATAATGCCAAATCATGGGCAGTCAGGGCTGTAAATGTTATGATGTTGCAATTAGGTGGCAAATATGCGAATTTACCTAAGGCAAGTTGTTACCCAGCAGGGAAAATGCCAACACAAAGAAACTAGAGGAAATCCCAGCAGGGACAGAGATTTCCTTTTAATCCTATAAAACAAACAAAAGCGCTACTGTAGTCATCTCATTGCGCTAAAGTCGACATGCATTATAAATGAAGGTATAGGCACAGAGACGTAAATTGACTCCGGAGCGAGAAAGCTCTCCGCCATCCACTGAGCAAAGCACTGGCAGCTCTCTGTAGCAACATGACAAAAACTAAAGGGAATGCAGGTGTTTACATGTTACCGCAATGTTAGATTAACTTTTCAAAAATGTCAGACACAGGAAATGAGTGCTAGCTCACAAAGCCCTCCTAGACGGTGTGTACAAAGCTGAATCACACATTTGACCTCATCAATACTTCATTCAGTTTTAAAAAGCACATTTAGCAAATAAACATTTACACAGATGTATTTTTGTGCACACATGAATCTTTAAACGTGGGGTGTCTTTTCTCATGGTGAGGTGAAAACAGTGCTTGCTATAAGTAAAGCAGCTGGGCTCTGAAGCCATATTTACAACGTATGAAAAATGCAGAGAGTGTTTGTCACTGAGGCATTGAACTCATAGTTCAGTCAGAGGCTGTGCTTTATAGCCCACTATAATGTAATGATCAAGGGGAAGAATTTACCATTTTATAGCCATAAATGAAGCATGGGTGCTCATGTAAAACACGTGTGATGAAAGCTTTCAGTACAGCAAGAAGTCCAAATTGTCACTTTTTACTTTCTTATTGCAGGTTCCTTGTCTTACAGTGAACAATTTACCATTTCAAAAGAGAAAAAAGGTAGCTTCTTAAAAATATAATAACTTGTGATTCAATATAATAATGAAAATAATAATTGTTTAAAGGGGTCATGACATGGATTTTTTTAATATATGTTAATTGAGGTTCGCTTACAATGTTAATATAATTTTCGCACAAAAAACAAATGCGGAAAAACTATTATTTTCAACTTTCATTCTGACCCTCTGTCTGAAATTATCCGTTTTTAAAAAAGTGGCTCCTTTGAGGGCTTGTCGGCCACTGTTATGAATGGCTAACATCATTCAGGCCCGTAGCCAGCCTAGTGAAAGGCTTTTTTTTTTTTTAAAAAGCGGACCTTTTTGACTTCTTATTTACTACAATGTTGTCAAATTACTAACCAAGATCATGTACCACCTTTTTCAGTCCAAACACACACTGTTTGGCATGGATAATCAAAACTTCCTCACAAAGTTTAAATCACAAATTTACATAGACTGAACAGAACTAGAAGCTAACATGTGGTTGTTTCATGTTGTGAAACATGATGTTTTGAAGAAGTCACTAAATGTAAATTTGTAGGATCACTAACGTATAATTGGTCAGGAAACAAAGGTGCTTGAATTATTTGGAGTATACTTAGTTGCACAAACACTAGGTAGTTAGGGTGGTTCGGGGGCATGCTCCCTGATCTAAATCTGTGCATTTTAAGATGTTTGAAGGCCAAAAAAAATATGAGAAATAGCTTTAAAACTAAATCAGTGGGCAGTAAACTATCTGTCAATCCTGCTCTCTCCTCCTTTCCATCACTCTTTCTTTTTCTCTCATTCTCCTTATCTTGCCCTCTCTTCCCCTCCTAAAGCAGTCAACAAAACATAGGGACAATATATATATATATACAGGGAGTGCAGAATTATTAGGCAAGTTGTATTTTTGAGGATTAATTTTACAATATTAATAATTAAACAACAACCATGTTGTCAATGAACACAAAAAACTCATTAATATCAAAGCTGAATATTTTTGGAAGTGGTTTTTAGTTTTAGCTATTTTAGGGGGATATCTGTGTGTGCAGGTGACTATTACTGTGCATAATTATTAGGCAACATTTATTAGGCAATTATTAGGCAACAAAAAACAAATTTATACCCTTTTCAATTATTTATTTTTACCAGTGAAACCAATATAACATCTCAACATTCACAAATATACATTTCTGACATTCAAAAACCAAACAAAAACAAATCAGTGACCAATATAGCCACCTTTCTTTGCAAGGACACTCAAAAGCCTGCCATCCATGGATTCTGTCAGTGTTTTGATCTGTTCACCATCAACATTGCGTGCAGCAGCAACCACAGCCTCCCAGACACTGTTCAGAGAGGTGTACTGTTTTCCCTCCTTGTAAATCGCACATTTGATGATGGACCACAGGTTCTCAATGGGGTTCAGATCAGGTGAACAAGGAGGCCATATCATTAGATTTTCTTCTTTTATACCCTTTCTTGCCAGCCACGCTGTGGAGTACTTGGACGCATTGTCCTGCATGAAAATCATGTTTTTCTTGAAGGATGCAGACTTCTTCCTGTACCACTGCTTGAAGAAGGTGTCTTCCAGAAACTGGCAGTAGGACTGGGAGTTGAGCTTGACTCCATCCTCAACCCGAAAAGGCCCCACAAGCTCATCTTTGATGATACCAGCCCAAACCAGTACTCCACCTCCACCTTGCTGGCGTCTGAGTCGGACTGGAGCTCTCTGCCCTTTACCAATCCAGCCACGGGCCCATCCATCTGGCCCATCAAGACTCACTCTCATTTCATCAGTCCATAAAACCTTAGAAAAATCAGTCTTGAGATATTTCTTGGCCCAGTCTTGACGTTTCAGCTTGTGTGTCTTGTTCAGTGGTGGTCGACTTTCTGCCTTTCTTACCTTGGCCATGTCTCTGAGTATTGCACACCTTGTGCTTTTGGGCACTCCAGTGATGTTGCAGCTCTGAAATATGGCCAAACTGGTGGCAAGTGGCATCTTGGCAGCTGCACGCTTGACTTTTCTCAGTTATTTTGCGCCTTGGTTTTTCCACACGCTTCTTGCGACCCTGTTGACTATTTTGAATGAAACGCTTGATTGTTCGATGATCACGCTTCAGAAGCTTGGCTATTTTAAGACTGCTGCATCCCTCTGCAATATATCTCACTATTTTTGACTTTTCTGAGCCTGTCAAGTCCTTCTTTTGACCCATTTTGCCAAAGGAAAGGAAGTTGCCTAATAATTATGCACACCTGATATAGGGTGTTGATGTCATTAGACCACACCCCTTCTCATTACAGAGATGCACATCACCTAATATGCTTAATTGGTAGTAGGCTTTCCAGCCTATACAGCTTGGAGTAAGACAACATGCATAACGAGGATGATGTGGTCAAAATACTCATTTGCCTAATAATTCTGCACTCCCTGTATATTTTTTGAATATATTTTATTAATCACTTTCTAAGATTTTTTTAAATTCATTCACAATATGTACACATTCATTATTAATCTTATGCATTATATGAAGAAAACGGATTCATTAATGTTTCTTGTCCTCTCACATTGACAGTTGCTAATTGTATGAGCCATAGTTACTAGTTTATTTAATTTTTATCAATTTGTTCATTTAAATATAATTTTTGTTGTTGCATTGTTAATTGGTTATTTCTTTGAGTGTGTGCCCTCTATAGGTGAGAGAAAAGTTTAAAGGATATGCCACCCCTGACAGAATGGTGCAAGAGCACTGTTTTTGACCGTACACATGGAGAAAGCCAGAAAGCAGCCTTGGAGTTGTTTGTTTGATTTATGCTACAATGCATCTTTATTCTTGATTTCATAAACTTCAGTTATTGTTTTGAAACATCAACATAGCCTCTTTGGATCTATTCATGCTATTTTGCACGCGTCAGAAATATTGCACCATCACCTGCCATAGTAGCCAGGAAACAAGGGACAAAATGGAAATTTGAAGCTTGTTTTGCCGCTACAAAATGTCAAAAACTTTGTGCTCTTGCACCAGCGCCCTCATCCTGTCAGGGATGGCATATCCTTTAAACTTTAAAATACATTAAATCACGTAAATTATATAAGTATTTATATACGTTTATTAAAAATGGCAAAATTAGACAATGGTTTATTAGTTTGCCTGATTATTTTTGTCGGTAGTTTAACATTTCATTCCTAAAACAGCTGCCAAATATGAAATGTTTAGTTTAGCTACTTACATCTTATCTCGCACTTTATGAGCGTTTACTGAAGCGTCGCGCTGGAATTTGCGCTCAGCAGCTTCAGTGAACATAAAGCCCACCTACTTTGCTTTGACTGGTCCTCTTAAATGTTTTGACGTTGACGAGCGGTGACAGACACAGACCGCAGGCAGCTCAGATGAGAAGATCTTGGTGCTGTGCAATATCTTCTGCATTAAAATAATACTATAGGCAATTATTTCACAACATTTATAGCCTACACATAGGACAAATACAGAGGTCCGGATTCAAATTATTGGCCGTCATTACTTTAAATAACACCTGTTTATTACAAAAAACGGACTTAAATTCTGGACCTTTGGCAGTGAGGGGTGGTTCGTTCGAACCCCCAGAACCCCATCTGAAACAGTATCAATGCCCCCTCGCTATTGCACGCAAGTAAGTATTTTGAAAACTTTACCCATATAAAACCATAATTTACAGACAAAGTATTATGAAATCAGTTACTTATGGGTTGTGATACAGCTGCTGTCAGCTCAGATCCAATACAGTTGGCTGCATCTTTCAACAATTTTTTGTTTTGTTTTGCAAACTCTCCATTACACTGTGCCTCTTTTACAAAACAAAATGCTCTGAACAAACATAATCCTCTGACGTGATCCGGGACGCTTTAAAAATAAACCATCCACTTGTTTCCGACACCTTTTATAATGAGGAGGACATTTTAAGCTATGGATGTTTAAATGGTACCTCTTATATGTCAAAAGATCAAGGCAAATTTGATTTCTCATGTCATGACCCCTTTAATGTTTTATTTATATATGTTTAAAAATTTAAATTGAACTAGTAAAGGGAAAGGGTATTTAAAATGGTGAAAATAAATGTATTCAAATGTTAATGTTGATAAAGAAAAGTCCATGGGCACACCAAGGCACCAATTATTCACATACAGGAAATAGTAACACAAAACTGTTGTATAGAGGTAAATCACAATACTCAGAGGACAATTAGCAAAGATTTATCACTCAAAAAATATTTGCTCTTCAAAGTGTCACACTAAATAAAGACCACTGACGTGATGTATGCAGAAACGCTGTTCTTTACCTCTGACAGCTCGCTGCCTGTTCTCCGGGCTTGAGAGGGATCAATCTTGTAATTTACAGCCTGGTACAGAACCTAAGACAAGAGAGGAGAGCAAAGCATTGACTTTTTCATTCTTACCCTTCAGCACAATACCTTTTTTTCTCTTCAATTTTCTTTGCTCTTAAATGTTTAATCGTTCTGCCAGTATTTATACTTGACACCGCAGTAAAACTTATTTAAATTACTATTCCATTCCTCAATACATTTTCTTTTGAGTGTTTCAATGTGGTGTCTATCTTGGTATTGGTAAATCTACTTAAGTCTTTCCTGAAAGCAGCCTGACACCAAAGCAGTCAACACAGATGGAGATAGAGGCAGCTTGAGCTGGAAAGAGTGCTCGCGGGTTAATAGTATGTGTGCTGGGGGCGATTTCCAAAACTTAAAAGCTCCATTTTAAGTCTAGAGTCTGCCCATGTCTAGTGAGTCCAACACAACATATGCATATAAACAAAAACTTGGCAACACTTGGCAAATGTTTCTATAGAGGAGAGATTCAAAGCATAGCAGCTTTAAATATAAGAGGCATCCTAGGGTTTTAAACTATAACTGCAGTGGCGGTCAGGAGTTAGGCTTCTCCTTGAAGTATTTGAAATTAATGGACACTAACAAGAATCTCTTTCTCTCCATATATATATATATATATATATATATATATATATATATATATATATATATATATATATATATATATATATATATATATATATATATATATATATACAGGTCCTTCTCAATAAATTAGCATATTGTGATAAAGTTCATTATTTTCCATAATGTAATGATAAAAATGTAACTTTCATATATTTTAGATTCATTGCACACCAACTGAAATATTTCAGGTCTTTTATTGTTTTAATACTGATGATTTTGGCATACAGCTCATGTCTCAATAAATTAGCATATCATGAAAAGGTTCTCTAAACGAGCTATTAACCTAATCATCTGAATCAAAATTACACCTGCAAAAGATTCCTGAGGCTTTTAAAAACTCCCAGCCTGGTTCATTACTCAAAACCGCAATCATGGGTAAGACTGCCGACCTGACTGCTGTCCAGAAGGCCATCATTGACACCCTCAAGCAAGAGGGTAAGACACAGAAAGAAATTTCTGAACGAATAGGCTGTTCCCAGAGTGCTGTATCAAGGCACCTCAGTGGGAAGGAAAAAGTGTGTAAGAAAAACGCTGCACAACGAGAAGAGGTGACCGGACCCTGAGGAAGATTTTGGAGAAGGACCGATTCCAGACCTTGGGGGACCTGCGGAAGCAGTGGACTGAGTCTGGAGTAGAAACATCCAGAGCCACCGTGCACAGGCGTGTGAAGGAAATGGGCTACAGGTGCCACATTCCCCAGGTCAAGCCACTTTTGACCCAGAAACAGCGGCAGAAGCGCCTGACCTGGGCTACAGAGAAGCAGCACTGGACTGTTGCTCAGTGGTCCAAAGTACTTTTTTCGGATGAAAGCAAATTTTGTATGTCATTCGGAAATCAAGGTGTCAGAGTCTGGAGGAAGACTGGGGAGAAGGAAATGCCAAAATGCCTGAAGTCCAGTGTCAAGTACCCACAGTCAGTGATGGTCTGGGGTGCCATGTCAGCTGCTGGTGTTGGTCCACTGTGTTTTATCAAGGGCAGGGTCAATGCAGCTAGCTATCAGGAGATTTTTGAGCACTTCATGCTTCCATCTGCTGAAAAGCTTTATGGAGATGATTTCATTTTTCAGCACGACCTGGCACCTGCTCACAGTGCCAAAACCACTGGTAAATGGTTTACTGACCATGGTATTACTGTGCTCAATTGGCCTGCCAACTCTCCTGACCTAAACCCCATAGAGAATCTGTGGGATATTGTGAAGAGAAAGTTGAGAGACGCAAGACCCAACACTCTGGATGAGCTTAAGGCCGCTATCGAAGCATCCTGGGCCTCCATAACACCTCAGCAGTGCCACAGGCTGATTGCCTCCATGCCACGCCGCATTGAAGCAGTCATTTCTGCAAAAGGATTCCCGACCAAGTATTGAGTGCATAACTGAACATAATTATTTGAAGGTTGACTTTTTTTGTATTAAAAACACTTTTCTTTTATTGGTCGGATAAAATATGCTAATTTATTGAGATAGGAATTTTGGGTTTTCATGAGCTGTATGCCAAAATCATCAGTATTAAAACAATAAAAGACCTGAAATATTTCAGTTGGTGTGCAATGAATCTAAAATATATGAAAGTTAAATTTATATCATTACATTATGGAAAATAATGAACTTTATCACAATATGCCAATTTATTGAGAAGGACCTGTATATATATATATGAAAATAGTTATAGGAACAACAGATCTAAGTGGACAAAAAGGCACCTGCGTCTGAAGGGAACTGGAAGCCGTTAACAGGTTCTGGATACTGCTGGGAGGACAGTGTGTGAGGGAGAAGGCCATCAGTTCCTGACGGGCAGAAAGCTGCGAGTATGTCTCACACTGCCCCAGCTGGGCGCACACATCCCAACCATCACTATAGCCTAGAGTGAGAAAGTAAGAGAGTAAAAATTAAACAAGAAATGTATGAACAGCACGGCTATATACTGTACAGGCCAGGGGACATTAAACTTCCATAGAGAGAGAGTTTCAAAAGAGACAACAAAAACTCATAAAGAGAGCACTTAGAAACCAACGTTGTTCAGGGTTAAGTACTATCCAGGATCCCCTTTTAAATTCTGATTCAATTAATAAATATTTAATTGACATTCAAATATGAATTTAAGGCAGAATAATGAAAACAGAAGAAATTTACTTGCTAAATGAGTAATTTTCAACTAGACAGACAGACAGACAGACAGACAGACAGACAGACAGACAGACAGATAGATAGACAGATAGATAGATAGATAGATAGATAGATAGATAGATAGATAGATAGATAGATAGATAGATAGATAGATAGATAGATAGATATAATTACAGAACAAACAAATGACAGACAGACAGACAGACAGACAGACAGACAGACAGACAGACAGACAGACAGACAGACAGACAGACAGACAGACAGACAGACAGACAGACAGACAGACAGACAGACAGACAGACAGACAGACAGATAGATAGATAGATAGATAGATAGATAGATAGATAGATAGATAGATAGATAGATAGATAGATAGATAGATAGATAGATAGATAGATAGATAGAAATGACAGACAGACAGACAGACTCATTTCTTACAACATCCGGCCAGCAACAACAAAACCCACAATCCCTTGCTTCAGCACCAGCCACTGTATCTCTGTGCTTCAAGTTAGCATAGTTTCAACAATTTGTTGCAGTTATATTCTTGTTTTTCCATCCATGGCTCTTATTGCCTCATGTATTCAGTAAATCTTTCTAATCTCTAGCACTCTCCCTCTCTTCCTCATTCTCCATGTGACTGAATAATTACACAGTGAAGCAGGAGAGAAGCTAACCCATTTTCCACACTGATGTTAGCGAGGCTGTGAGACTGCTGCCGATAGCAATCAGAGATTAGCACATCTTCTGTTCTCAAGCCTGCATTAATCTACCCCTGCCTGAAGCATACACACACATGCACGCAACACCAGTCTCTTTCCAATATCTGATGGCACATTGACTGAACAGCTCCACACACGCACACACATATAAAACACCTTTGAGCTCTGACTAGAGATGAATCTGCCTAGAATGATAACGATGGTCCTGCTGATCACACTCAAAACATTTTGTTACTCAAACCTCACTTATGAAAATACCAAAATTCTGCAAGCAGATTCAGAGGCTGTACAACACCTTTGGATGAAACATCTATGAAAAACGAATCACCATGTCTTTTCATGGTTTGTGGATAATGATTTATCGAATCAATTTAAAAAGCAACTTCTAGCCAAACATAGCAAATATTTCCCATTATATTTTTCATGTTTTTAAGCTTTCGTCAGCAGACCATACTTTTAAACTTCCCTGATATTGACAGATGCTTTAATAATGTGGGAACCCTACAGACTCAATATTAACCCCAAAAAAAGATACACCGATCAGGCATAACATTATGACCTTTATGAATGGGTGGTGAAGTAGGCCAAATAAGCTTAAGTTAAGCTTAAGTTTTTGCCGCTCAAGATGGTTGCATTTTCAAAACAATAACAAAGGCGAAGCTTGATGACGCTATGAAGGAAAGTGGAATGATGGGAGATGTCGTTTTCACCATCCAGAGATGTATGGAATTCACGAATCATGTTCACGGATGAGGTAATGAATTAGTTTTTGTATTACATGTACGTTTGATCACAATATTTGATGTAGGGCTGAACGATAAACTTCATTTGCGTTATCGCAATATGATAAAACGCGATTACACTCTGGTCATATGACATGCAGAAGCAAAGCAGTCTGTGTAGGAAGCATCACCTTGGTGCGCTACGCTGTCAGGGTTTTTCCTACATTGAAAAACAAATGTATGTCCCACCAAAGCCTTATTTGATCAGTTATTGTGATTTATGAGTGATGTTAATGACTGCTGCCGGTGTGATAGGGCGCATGTTAACTGAGGGAGAGAACAAGCAGAGAGCTCCTCCCTCCCAAACTAAGCACTACCTTTGCTCTCTCTCCCTCGCACATATTAATCAAAATCAACTGACGATGATAAAAGGTCGGAAGACCGAATCCATGTTGCATGTGGCGCATTTGGAGATTACCCCTAGGTGTGAATTGTGCTCAAAAACATTGCCTCCTTCTCTGACAAGAGTTCTGCACATACAGCTGACATAAGCCACACTTTCAACAAACGAAATGAAGTGTTTTCTGTGTTAACACAAATCTTTTAGATGTTCTAACAGCCGAGATTAGCACACAGTGTGTCAACGTCTGCTAATGTCCGATTCGCGACCTAATGACTCCTTTGAACCGATTCATTTTAATGAATGGTTAAAACAACTGATCTGTCTAACACTGAACTCACGAGACGTCACTGTCTGAATCGGTGTAAAACAAATAATTTACTCTGAAATGGGTGGTTAATAAGAATTATCATTAATAATCCACAGTATTTTCAGGTTATTTATATGACAATATGTAGTATATTACCTATAAAATCATTTAGTTTAGACTGGAATGAGGTGAAACCAGAAAAAAAGCAAGTTGTTGTTAGCTAATTTTATTCAGTTGTAGTATGGTAGAAAAGTAGACCATTAGTTAAAATAATCTTTTAAATGCTACTTTTTTAATGCTACTTTTTAATATTGATATGATATTATAACAAAATATTTATAAGGTCTAAAAAAAGTGTTGGTAATACTATACAATGATTTAGTCCTTGTATTTGTTGAATAATAAAGAAGATAAAAAGCTTTAAAAAAATAATTGCATATTAAATCGCAATCAGATTATTTTCCAAAATCGTTCAGCCCTAATTTTATGTCATCGTAATTAATTAGCTGCAAGGAACATGAAATGTAATGATATAGTAGCATGTTACTGATATGTGATTATTTGTTAAATGATTTGGTGGGTTAAAGGTTTAGTTCACCCAAAAATTTAAATTAGACCATGATTTACTCACCCTCAAGTCATCCCAAGTATATATGACATTCTTCTTTCAGACGAATAAAATCGGAGTTATAATAAAAATGTCCTTGCTCTTCCAAGCATTATAATGGCAGTGACTTGTTGGGCAATTTTTGAAGTCCATAAAAGTGCATCTAAAAGTAAATTTGAATGAACCCAAAGTTAAATGGGTGAATATTTTTGTGCAACACATACTGTATAAGTCTGTCGCGAAGCTATCTCCATCTCGAAACCACCACGCCGATATTGATCCTTGTTTAATTTCTCAGTGAAACATAGGGTTGGGCGATGTCGCCTAAATTGGCAGCTGACGATGTTTACAGTAAAACATTGTGATGGACAATGATATCGTCTTTTTTTTTTAATTAATACAAATATATAATTTACTATATCTGTATTTTACTATCTCTTTACATAAATACTATTTTCTACTTCAAAACTGTATATAATTTAGTTATTTTACTAACCCAAATAATGACTCATCCGCGCTAGGTTGCGCGTGAGGGAAAAAAGTAGCTTCCTTCCACTTAAGAAGAGTTGTGCACTTTTTATTTTAATAAATCTCTTAACATAAAAGCTATTTTCGACTTCAAAACTATAATTTCGTTACTAACCCAGTGTTTTGTATGTTAATGCCATTTTACGTGAATAATACCGAGCGAAGCACAAAGCTTTGTTTACAAAGGAAATATATTTGCAGCCATGAATGGATTCATGCCGAATGAGAGAGGTAGGCTGAGCCCAAAGGCTGTCAGCTTTTTGATTCTGTTTTGCGACTTCCGTGAATTTTAACAATAGGCCTAACGTTAGTCCATTTTATCCCACATGGACATCTCGTTTCTTTTCTCAAATCTTCACTCGCGTCGCACCCATTTTCACAGGGAATTATAAACGTTTCTTCCTTTCGTTTGTTTATAATTAAGTCTATTATACCCATTCACGTCCTTTACTGTGGGAAAGTAGAAAAACACTTTAGGATGAGTAGGCTACCTTTTAACTTAATTTTATTTAACACAGTTTGTGCTTGTTATTAGACTTGGTAAGACGCGTCAAGTTTATTTGAATGGCGCATTTCACACACACACACACACACACACACACACACACACACACACACACACACACACACACACACACACACACACACACACACACACACACACACACACACAAGATAAAAGATAAAGAAGATAAAATTTGCTCTTCAGAACTTTTACAACAAGTGTTGCTTTGCAACATTAGGAGAACACATGAAGACGAAGATATTTGAGAAGGTGTCTACAGCTTGTGTTTCATCTCGCACAGAACGGTATATGACGCATCTTTGAAGGGAAATTAGATTTTTTTTTTTTTTTTTACTAATATTTAATTTTCTTATATTCTTTAGGTTACCATTATTTACTGATAATCGTTTAAATGTTTTACAGGCTGTGGTGTGTTGTTTCACTGACAGAAGTGCTGAAATAAACACGCATGCTTATGAAATGGATGTTTGAGCCTCGTTTATTTCAAAATGTAGGCTATATCTGGCAAAGACTACAGTATTTAAAATCGAATATATGCATTAGTTATATTCTCAATATAATTTACAGAGCAATCCCTGCAAAGTTTTTAGTTTAACTATAGAAGAGGATTAGTGTGCGTTGCACTCACAACAAGACTCGCAATGGGGGGCGTGGCATCACGATGGTGGCGCTCCATCGTGATGTCAGTCAGCCATCACGATGGACGATGATATCGTCCATCGGCACAACCCTAGTGTAACAAGGTTAAAGGATCAGGGAAAAACGTTTCAAACACTTTAATAATAAAATAAACAAACCGAAAGTAAAAGCGACAGCCCCTCACAGACGACTACCGCATGCACATAAACAAAACATAACATTAAATAGTCCAGACAGACCTGGTCCTCTCTCTTCCTTCACTGTCGTCGCTCCTCCTTTTATGCTTCGAAGCTCCTCTAGAGATACGAGACCGGTGCACCACACAGGTGATGCTCATTATCAAATCACGTACCAGCCTCGCGCTGTTCTCTCACGGGTCTCAGCCCCGCACTGCTTGCCACACTCCGTTTGTCCCAAAGCCTGCTTGCCTCAGATGATCTACGTTTATTTTATTTTTTTTAATTCTGTGATCCAAGCTGACGGAACGACAACACAACAGCGGCGTGCGTGCTAAGTGCTGTATAACCACCACGTCCTCATTTGTCCACGTATGTTGCCATGGTTTCTACAAGCGGAAACCGAGGATAGCGTGGATATTACGTCATTGATAGGTGACAATGACAGGAGACAAGCTATTATTTAAATTTGGATTTCCAAATCCTTTAACTTTTGGGATAATGCAAGTACACTAATGCATGAAATATATCATACTGCTCAAATTATTTTTTTTATTTATATTTTATTACAGAAATCTTACATATTGTACCTTTAAATGCTATGTAAAAAAGAACGCAACATCAAAAAAATATTACTGTAAAATTTCATCCACACATGATTTGAGTAGTTTTCTGTTAAAACTCATAGGCTTGAAGATAAAAAAAAAGTCTGATCCCTGAAAATCTGCAGCGCATTTCTGATTTGGATGAAAACAAAATAGAAAGTGAAGACATATTTTGAGTCAAGCTGTGCCGGCTTACCTGCAGCCATCAGATCCTGGCAGTGGATGTAGGAGGCCTTGAAATCCTGACAGTGAAGAGCCTGTTCTGCCAACAGCGTGAGCACTTGACCCTTCCTCTTGGCCTCATCATCACCTAAACCAACACAAAAACCATCACACAACCATGAGATTCTGGAACATTAAATGCTAAATGCTATATGACCTGGATGTTATTAGAATAATCAGCAGCACACATTTCAGTTTAGATGAATTAAAAAGCTTGTCACTCATTTGAAAGTTCACTAATAAACTCCTCATTCTAAGGTTCTGATCACTATAATACACTGTAAACCCAAACGCTCAAAATAATTAATTGGTTTGAGTAGAGCCAACTCAAATTAAACAAAATAGTTCAAACAAATTAACTTTTATGAGTATTTACAACTTCCGTTTTCTTTTGAGTTCTCAAAACTGACACATTTTGAGTAATCTGAATTGTTTCATTGTTTTGAGTTTTATGAACTTGTTTCTTTTAATTTAGACTAACTTAAATTTAAACTGGGCTGGGATTTCTATTTCCCAGCATGTTTTGACATGACACTCAAAAGGAATAGTAAATGTAAAAATTAAGTGTTATATTATGTTTTTTTGTGCAAGTGTAACGTTAAGTGGGAGATTTAGTAGTGTTTAATGTTTTATTATGCTAGTTTAGAAGAGTTTCTGTTATGTTGTTTTTGTAGGGTTTCCATCATGGTGACGAGTGGAGCAGGAACATGAAATGTATTATGCTCCTCATTCAGCAAGTGCTATGCTAATGCTACCAAAGCATTGTGCAAACAATTAGCAAGGTGGCATTGATTGAATTAGCTAGTTAAAGCTAGTCTAAAGTTTCCATTAAAATGTTTTTACATTATACAGAGTACATTATATTTTTAAGTTTAATGTATGAATTAGCTTACTCCCCTGTTGAAAAAAACCCAGCACATGCTGGTTAGGTATGTTTTGAAGCATGGCAGCTGGTTTGATCTGGTTTATGCTGATCCTTAGTTGGTTATTAGCTGGTTTAAGCTGGTCCTGAGCTGGAGCTAGATTCTTAGGACCAGCTCAAACCAGCTGCCATGCTTCAAAACATACCTAACCAGCATATGCTGTTTTTTTTTTCAAAAGGGGCAAATATTTCAAGTTACAAAATCAAAATCTGCAAGTTCTGCTTGCTTAAACTTAAAATTTCTTAACTTAAAAAATGTGAGGCAACTGATTTATTTAATTTAACAGTGAATATTAACAAAAAATGCCATAAAAGATGGTTCTACGACTCAAACGTTCAGTCAAATGGAAGTGCAAAGGTCCAGAACATGAAACTATTCAGCAGTAAATTCAATTCCTTTCAGATGTGTTTCTGAGAAATTCCTGGATGGCTGCTTAGATGTTCTACAAATATCACAATCACATCTCAGAGAATGCCCTCTTACACCGCTCTGATCTCAGTCCAAAATAAGGAAATAAAAAAGACCAGGAAGCCCGATGAAAACAGTGATAGGGGTTGTCTTTTTCATTAAAGTGTGTGTCAAGCATCAAAGGCCAGACAGGCAATAATACGAGCAGAGACAGGAAAGTGAGCTTGTGCATGTGTGTAAGCGTGTGCATGTGTGTGAGCACCTGCGATTGCATGAATATGATTGTTCGCCAGTAAAATCGAAAGGGTCAATACTACGGGAAGTGGCATATTTCAGTCATATCCAAACTGATTTATTTGTGACATGGAAGTCTTGATACATCAGGAGCATTTATTGCTGTCTGTTTCTCCTCATTTCACCTTTCTCTTATGCCAGCAGAGGCACAGACGCAGGTGCGCTGACACACACGCACAAACAAAACAGCCCTACGGACATTAGTCGAGGGTAAGCCAAGGTGAATACATCAAACACTAGCACAGCAAACACCCAGTCACTTCATAGAGCTAATCAATTCCACTATATACGACAAGAAGAGCTTCTGATGTTCTGCATACTGATCTGTCTGACATGCTCAGAAGACAGTCAGAGCTTTGGAATCACCTCAATTACCCCCTGCAACCAACACACGCACTGAACGCTTCACCTACGAGAAGACAACCGACACCCACGTTATCTCACAAAATAAGTGGCTGAAAAAGTTTGGGGTGAACGTTTAACGAACGACACTTCCCACAAATGAGGGGCATTCTGGTGTCCCTTTACTTTTTTTTCTCCCATGCTTTTTGATGGAAACTTTTGAATATTATTTTGCATAAAATAAAGCTATCATGCTATTATGAAGTAGGAAGGATTAAACATTAAATATATGTATTACTGATTAAATTCTGAATTTGATCTAATCTCTTGTTAAACTTGTGTCATATTTATCAATTAACTCAATTAAACACTGCTTAAACGTAAGAAGTAACACCATTTATTTCAAGTAAATCTCATATACAGCTATTATAACGGGGGAAAAAATGATATACTCAGCAAAAAATAAATAAAAAATGTCCTCCATCTTTTCACACTAAAATCAATTGAGGGACTCCAACAGAACTTTTAAATGAAGGAAACACGATGCATTAAGAGCCCCCTGGGGAAAACTTTTGACCAGGATGAAGATGTCCAAATTTTATTTATTTTCATTTAATACTGCCCTTCGGAAGCAACAAAAGATACTTTTCCCAGAAGACAAATTAAATACAATTTACCCTGATTTTCAAATTAAATATGTTTTCACCCCCTGGCTCTTAATGCATCGTGTTTCCATCTGGAGCATCAGTGAATGTTAAAACCTTTTTTAATAGTTGTGTTTGAGTCCCTCAATTGTCCTTTGTAGGATTTTGAGATCCATCTTTTCACGCTGTCACTGCTGGAAAGGGTTCAATGCAAAAGATGCCGTAAAACTGAAGAATTTGCAGGATCTGAAGGAATTTTCTGAAGAACAAAAGGCAGTTTAACTGCTCAGGACAATTAAACAACCAACACGAAACAAAAAAAAAATCATCCAGGTATCGACACAGTATTAAGAATAATGGGTGCATAAACTTTTGAACGGGGTCATTTCTATAAATTCAGCAATTTTTTTTATCTTGTGGACTATATGTAAACATCTTGTATGTAAAATATCTTATTCAGGACAGTAAAAAAAAAAAAAAAAAATTAACATGCATTTTTTATGATCCCTCTTATTTTGTTAAAATTATTCACATTTTCACAGATTTTGCAAGGGGTGTGTAAACTTTTGAGCAAGAATGTATATGCAAATGTATGTACCAGTATATGTACACTCAAAAAAAAAAAGGTTCTATATGGCACCAAAAAGGGTTCTTTGCTCGTAATCATAGGGGAACCTTTTTAAGTGCTATATAGCACCAATTTTGGTGCTTCAGTGATTCTTCAGCGGTTCTTCACCGGTTCTTTGACGAAGGTGCTATATAGCACTGCTAACTATGGTGCTATATAGCACCGCTACCATATACAGAACATGTTAAGATATGGTGCTATATAGCACCAAAAGTGGTTCCTCTATGATTACGACGAAGAACCATTTTTGGTGCCATATAGAACCTTTTTTTTTTTTTTTTAGAGCGTATCAGTAATACATTTGAACAACAGAAAAAACAGCTAGAGCTTAATTTAGGCTAAATTTATAATATTATAATACAATTGTTCATTATTATATATCGTTCATATATCGTTGAAAAAGATATGACTGTTGAACTTTTTAAAAGCCCCAGGACCTATTTTGTATTTTATTTGTTAAAGGTGGCTAATTTATACCAGGGTTGCATTTTGCACCCATTTATCCTGACTGCAAAATGACCCCACTTGTCTTTGATTTCGCACTGCCATTTCCTGTGTATGAAACACAGAAAGCCAACCATTCCGAATATAGGACAAAACAGCACAGACCAATTATCTGCAGCGGACAACACAGTACGCTGAACACATGGGGTCGGGTACAAATATAAATTGGATATATTTTCGATCAGCACATCACCCTTACAAAAACCTACAACGAATTTTCTTCAGAAAGAATAAGAAAATAGAGAAAAAGCTAACAAGATTAATCTCATACAATCTCTTCGCTTGACTTCATGCTGATTCATGGAACTAACTGTTGATTCATGAGGTCACATCTCTGATGCACATCTTTTTGGGCTGTCCGATGCAATATTCATCTCCAAACCCTGAGCAAAGCATATGTCAAAGAAATGCCTACTTATTCATTCAATCCCTCACTCGTGCGTATTCATCTATTTATTCACCTGTAGACAGGACGCTGCTGATTCAGCAGATACAGATTAAACTCACACTGTAAAGCTTACAGATTAGCACTGTTTAACATATATGAAATAGTCACTGAAGTGTACGACTGTCTTGTCATGTTGGAATGGCATCAAAATATTTATAACTTTCGGGGATTACATTGACTAACAACTAAAAGAAGGCCCTGGCTGAAGCAATGCCAAGAACTGATGTGGGTAATTTTTATCGTAACTGCTGTTGCAGGCTGCCTGTGACAGCATTGATGAATCTTCGTAGCTGGAAATACTTCCATTCAAGCTTTTTTTCTGCAATGGACATACATATACGGACTGTTAGTCTGATGCTAAGGGAAGTTTTAATTCGGTTTTACCTGCAACGCGCAGCAGTCTGGCCAGACTGAGCAGAAGAGTGGACTGTCTGTATGCAGTAGGGCACTGAGAGATGCACTCCTTTATCAATGATAGACGATCTGTCCGTAGACGCACTGCAGAGAAAAAGAGGAAATGAGAGAGCGGGACAAAACAAAGACCCAAGTTAAGACCTAGCAGAAACCCAGTGCTGTATATACCGGCTAGAATAGCCAGAATGTGCAGTCTACACTCACTGTTTCATACAAGCCCACTAATCTGGCATAATTTGCCACATGACCATACATTTACACAAAAACATATTGATAGTTGGAGATTCTTCACTTTAGATCATCAGATTTAACATTTCTTTTACTAGATATCTCTAAGCTGAGCCAATTATAATATTTAGACAGAGCCCATTAGATACAGCTGCCTGTGACAAACACGCATGAAAATGTAAACCCAATACTTTTCTTTTTCTTTTTAAAAGATCATCCATTAATTAATAAATGAAACAATTTGCCCCCACAAATCATATTTTGCCAGACACTTTATGGTAAGTTGTGGCTCAAGTAATAGCGAAAGTAAGCTTTACCTACTTATTATATCCAAAAACATTGAAAGATTGATTTCAAATTAAAAATGTTTACATAAAATACTAACATGTATATTAAAATATTCTGTTTTAATATTCCATTTTAAATGTGGAATACAATAGTTTATGAAAATGCAACAAATTAAAACTTGGGAATAGCTATGATACACTAGTATTCTTTGTTGTTCTCATTTATCTTCATTTTATTGTATTATTTTTTTTAATGTAAATCCTTAATCTCTGGACTTTTGAGAAATCATGTTATGGACAGTTTATCTTAAAGAGATAGGTTACCCAAAAATAATCACGCTGAAGTTGTTCCAAAACTTTATGGATTTCTTTCTTCCGATGAACACAAAAGAAGATATTTTGAAGAATGTTTGTAACCAAACAGTTGACGGTCACCATGGACTTCCAACAACTTGAGGGTGAGTAAATTATAGAATTTTCATTTTTTAGGTGAACCACCCCTTTATCCCATTTGATTCTATACATTTTCTGTTTGTTTATTTATATACACTCACCTTAAGGATTATTAGGAACACCTGTTCAATTTCTCATTAATGCAAATATCTAATCAACCAATCACATGGCAGGTGGTTCAATGCATTTAGGGGTGTGGTCCTGGTCAAGACAATCTCCTGAACTCCAAACTGAATGTCAGAATGGGAAAGAAAGGTGATTTAAGCAATTTTGAGAGTGGCATGGTTGTTGTTGCCAGACGGGCCGGTCTGAGTATTTCACAATCTGCTCAGTTACTGGGATTTTCATGCACAACCATTTCTAGGGTTTACAAAGAATGGTGTGAAAAGGGAAAAACATCCAGTATGCGGCAGTCCTGTGGGCGAAAATGCCTTGTTGATGCTAGAGGTCAGAGGAGAATGGGCCGACTGATTCAAGCTGATAGAAGAGCAACTTTGACTGAAATAACCACTCGTTACAACCGAGTTATGCAACAAAGCATTTGTGAAGCCACAACACGCACAACCTTGAGGCGGATGGGCTACAACAGCAGAAGACCCCACCGTGTACCACTCATCTCCACTACAAATAGGAAAAAGAGGCTACAATTTGCACAAGCTCATCAAAAATGTTGCCTGGTCTGATGAGTCTCGATTTCTGTTGAGACATTCAGATGATAGAGTCAGAATTTGGCGTAAACAGAATGAGAACATGGATCCATCATGCCTTGTTACCACTGTGCAGGCTGGTGGTGGTGGTGTAATGGTGTGGGGGATGTTTTCTTGGCACACTTTAGGCCCCTTAGTGCCAATTGGGCATCATTTAAATGCCATGGCCTACCTGAGCATTGTTTCTGACCATGTCATCCCTTTATGACCACCATGTACCCATCCTCTGATGGCTACTTCCAGCAGGATAATGCACCATGTCACAAAGCTTGAATAATTTCAAATTGGTTTCTTGAACATGACAATGAGTTCACTGTACTAAAATGGCCCCCACAGTCACCAGATCTCAACACGGGAACGGGAGCTTCGTGCCCTGGATGTGCATCCCACAAATCTCCATCAACTGCAAGATGCTATCCTATCAATATGGTTCTTCAGTGGTTCTTCAGCGGTTCTTTTGCTAAGGTGCTATATAGCACCGCTACCATATACAGAACATGTTAAGATAGGGTGCTATATAGCACCAAAAGTGGTTCCTCTATGATTACGACGAAGAACCACTTTTAGTGCCATATAGAACCTTTTTTTTTTTTTTGAGTGTATGTTTTCTGTGCTAGATTAACTGATACATGTTACAGCACTTGCATATTGTTGCCCTTGACTGTTTTAGTTGCTTCTATTGCTCTCATTTGTAAGTCGCTTTGGATAAAAGCGTCTGCTAAATGACTAAATGTAAATGTTAATTTCAGTTGATGGCAGACACCTTAAAATCTAATTTCTCCTTGTATAGGGGGACAAAGCAGTTAAAGGATAGTTCACCCAAAAATGAAAATTAGCCCATGATTTACTCACCCTCAAGTCCTCCTATGTGTATATGACATTCTTCTTTTGAGACGAATACAATCGGAGTTATATAAAAAAAATGTCCTGGCTCTTCCAAACTTTATAATGGGCGTGAATGGCTGTTTCTGTTTTAAAGTCCATTAAAGTGCATCTATCCATCATAAAAGTGCTCCACATGGCTCTGGGGGGTTGATAAAGGCCTTCTGATGCGAAGTGATCGTTTGTGTAATAAAAATATCCAGAATTAAAACTTTACAAACTGTAATCTCTAACTTCCGCTGACTGTCGTATGTGCGTTCACGAGAGACTGGCGTTCCAGCGTATGACGATCCGGTGAGAATATGCTAGTTCTCACGAGAACCAAGATTTGTTTTGCTCTCTCCCCTGCGTTTCCGCGTTCGTCACCGGAACTTCCGCTACGCCTGCGTCCTATGTTTGAACGGCAGTCTCTCGTGAACGCATGTACGACAGTTATCATAAATTAGAGATTACAGTTTGTAAAGTTATAAATATGGATAATTTTCTTACACAAACTCCTCGCTTCAGAAGGCCTTTATTAACTAGCCTGGCTACGCCCTTCTACGCATTTCCGCTCAATTTTCATTTTCCTTCAGTACTCCGTCTGGGATTGCAGTATATTCTCTGGTTTTCTACGGTCAAATTTTAACCGGTCCAATCAGCGAAAAAAGGGAGTGGCTGAAAACGATGACGTTGATGTCGTGCACTAGTTTGAGATGACATGCGTCACAACCAAACATTAGCGATTGGTATGGCAGATCCTGAGTGGCTCTGGGCAAATCCAATAGTTTTAAACTTCAACAGAGTACCCGCCTTCAAGGAAGTTAACACTTGTCAATGGAGAGTGGCCAGACTCTCTGTACAAATTAAATGTACGAGAGTCTGGTAGGACCAGGTTATTTATTAACCGCCTGGAGCCGTGAAACAGCCATTCAGTGCCAGTATAAAGCTTGGAATTTAAATATTGTTTATTGTACTTGTTTTAATATAACTCTGATTGTATTCGTCTGAAAGAAGAATGTCATATACACCTAGGATGACTTCAGGGTGAGTAAGTCATGGGCTGATTTTCATTTTTGGGTAAACTATCCCTTTAAAAGGTGGCACAGCTTACTCCACTCTCCCCATACCTTAATGCAACTAACTTGATTTGATTTTCCATTTCCATGGCCTTTTATTCACACTATTACACATACTATAAAAAAGTATGCAGTACACAGTATGCACTGTGCAGTATGTATCAGCTAGCGTGCTATTTAAAACACAGCAAAGATCTAAACTAAAAAAAAGTTTATGAAAAAAAAAACAATTCACTGCACGCATTCTCCACGCTTCCTGTCATAACAAGCAAGTAGTTGTGATGTGTGGTAATTGGATGGCCACAAAGCAGGTCCCTGCTGTCTGACTGAGCACAGTTTAAAATATTGAGCTGGAAGTGGTCTGTGCTGGAGGTCACGCTGGTCTGCAGCAGGCAGGGGGCTGAGCGGGCCACGAGTTAGAGGCCTGTGGGGGGCAGACAGCTCCATCTTCAGAGGAGACGCAACGGGGGCAGCACCTGAACCACACGCGGACAAGCCAGCCATCAGCAGCACCTGCCAAAGCCATTAACCTGCTTCCAAAAACAGCCGTGTCTCTGTACATGCAGCACTAAGAGGTTTGTTGTTTGCTTAAACGGGAGTGTAATTGATTACAGTTCAGCTTTTGCGTCTTTATCTTTCACTCTTTTACTTGTGAATGGAGAAAATCAGAAATGTAGATGCGAAATAAGCAGATAAATTAAGCAGTAAGTTGAGCTTTGAGGCAGGCTACAGCTCCCTGTTGGGTGTCTAACTTCGCCTGCTAGGAAAAAGACTGGCGCGCACAGACAGCCGCGGGGTCACTCGGGTCAGGAAGGGAGAATGAGCTCAAGGAGAGTTTCCAATTTATGTATTCAGACTTCCTTCATAAGTTTAGGAAGGAGAGTTGAGCTGCTCCTAGCCTTGCCTTGACTAGATAAAAGAGTTTCCTCACTTCTTCAAAAGGACACTGGGAGAAGCACACATGGGGCTAAAGAGGCCTTCCCTTTTTTAGAAATACGAGTACTTTTACTTCACTTTTCACTTGTGATGTATTATCAATGATACTTGCTACATCTCACAAATTTGCTTCACTGACAACAACAGATTAACATTCAATAATGGTATACTTTAGATCTCCAGAACTTTAACCATTGGTTTGACCAGATTTCTCTTTTGTAACCTCTCAATAGTTTCTGTAAGAAAACTAAAAATGAATGAAGAAAAGCTCTTGACGACAGATGAGTGTGTCAGTTATATCACAAGAACGCAGGTTTTGAAGAATTAAGGGCTGTCTATACAGGACATGCTCTTGTGTAAAAAACAGCTAGACGGAGCCCAAAAGAATGGATAAGAACCTGTTTTCAAGGCTGAACTGCTTTTAACTTGAAATGTAAGACTCTGGGAAAAAAAAAAAAAAAAAGAGTCATGATGCAATGGCCAAATATGTTCATTTATGTGTATATAAACCAACAATATAAAAGTCCTTTCCGACTGCAACAGATCTTAAATACACATATTTTCAGTTTTTATAGCACAAACCATACAGAAGAATCACTTCAGGTTTTGACTAGTGCTGGACAATAACACATTTATATGCTTCATCACTCAAAAATGTTGACCCAAGTGGCATTCTTGTCATTTTAAACTATTTTTGTAAAAAAAAAAAAAAAAATGTATGCATGTATGCACAGGGCTTACAGCTTTTATAGAACCGTTGGTCCATAAAAATATTTATTTTATCAGTAAAAACCTTTGTTTTAAAGTAGTATTTTATGCCCACCAAGGCATAAACAATAATATTGTGAAATAATACTACAATTTAAAATAACTCTTTTCTATTTTAATATATTTTAAAATGCAATTTATTCTTGTGATGATGAAGTTGAATTTTCAACAGTCATCCCTCCAGTCTTCAGTGTCACATGATCTTTCAGAAATAATTCTAAATATGCGGATTTGGTGCTCAAGAAACTTTTGTAACATTATACAGTGAGGAAAATAAGTATTTGAACACCCTGCTATTTTGCAAGTTCTCACACTTAGAAATCATGGAGGGGTCTGAAATTGTCATCGTAGGTGCATGTCCACTGTGAGAGACATAATCTAAAAAAAAAAACATCCGAAATCACAATATATGATTTTTTTAACTATTTATTTGTATGATACAGCTGCAAATAAGTATTTGAACACCTGTCTATCAGCTAGAATTCTGACCCTCAAAGACCTGTTAATCTGCCTTTAAAATGTCCACCTCCACTCCATTTATTATCCTAAATTAGATGCACCTGTTTGAGGTTGTTAGCTGCATAAAGGCACCTGTCCACCCCATACAATCAGTAAGAATACAACTACTAACATGGCCAAGACCAAAGAGCTGTCCAAAGACACTAGAGACAAAATTGTACACCTCCACAAGGCTGGAAAGGGCTACGGGGAAATTGCCAAGCAGCTTGGTGAAAAAAGGTCCACTGTTGGAGCAATCATTAGAAAATGATGAAGCTAAACATGACTGTCAATCTCCCTCGGACTGGGGCTCCATGCAAGATCTCACCTCGTGGGGTCTCAATGATCCTAAGAAAGGTGAGAAATCAGCCCAGAACTACACAGGAGGAGCTGGTCAATGACCTGAAAAGAGCTGGGACCACTGTTTCCAAGGTTACTGTTGGTAATACACTAAAACGTCATGGTTTGAAATCATGCATGGCACTGATGGTTCCCCTGCTTAAACCAGCACATGTCAAGGCCCGTCTTAAGTTTGCCAATGACCATTTGGATGATCCAGCGGATTCATGGGAGAAAGTCATGTGGTCAGATGAGACCAAAATAGAACTTTTTGGTCATAATTCCACTAAACGTGTTTGGAGGAACACCATCCCAAGAACACCATTCCTACTGTGAAGCATGGGGGTGGTAGCATCATGCTTTGGGGGTGTTTTTCTGCACATGGGACAGGGCAACTGCACTGTTTTAAGGAGAGGATGACCGGGGTCATGTATTGCGAGATTTTGTGGAACAACCTCCTTCCCTCAGTTAGAGCATTGAAGATGGGTCGAGGCTGGGTCTTCCAACATGTCAATGACCCGAAGCACACAGCCAGGATAACCAAGGAGTGTCTCTGTAAGGAGCATATCAAGGTTCTGGCGTGGCCTAGCCAGTCTCCAGACCTAAACCCAATAGAGAATCTTTGGAGGGAGCTCAAACTCCGTGTTTCTCAGCGACAGGCCAGAAACCTGACTGATCTAGAGAAGATCTGTGTGGAGGAGTGGGCCAAAATCCCTCCTGCAGTGTGTGCAAACCTGGTGAAAAACTACAGGAAACGTTTGACCTCTGTAATTGCAAACAAAGGCTACTGTACCAAATATTAACATTGATTTTCTCAGGTGTTCAAATACTTATTTGCAGCTGTATCATACAAAGAAATAGTTAAAAAATCATACATTGTGAATTCTGGAATTTTTTTTTAGATTATGTCTCTCACAGTGGACATGCACCTACGATGACAATTTCAGACCCCTCCATGATTTCTAAGTGGGAGAACTTGCAAAATAGCAGGGTTTTCAAATACTTATTTTCCTCACTGTATATGTATTTACTACCACTTTTAATCAATTTAATGCATCCATGATGAACAAAATACATTTCTTAAAAAATACTGCATCTTACTGACCAGAAAAATGTAAACTTTAGTATATTTCAAATCATCACTTGTGTGAAAAAAATTATTTTTCTTTGCTATATTTCAAGATTCGAGATTTTTTTCCTCACACAAACAGAGCAATAAATACAAACAGGAACATCAGGAGCTTTTTTTCCAATGGTTGCACCAATATCCTGAAGGAAATGGAAGGAGAACATTTTTTGAACAGTAGTAATAGGTTAGTGCCGCATTACCTTGTAAGGGAAGAACTTTCACACCAAACTGCTCCAGCCGAGAGAGGGCGCTGATAAGATCCAATTCCTCTTGGACGAGAGGAGGACAATCCGTGATCAACAGCAGACATGACCTAATGGACACAAACCAATTACTAGGGGTGTAATGATATTCAAACCGAACCGTAAAACCGTGATACTCTCATGCTGCCCCCGCCCAGCTCTCACTTCACTTTATGCCACAAAATTTTTTTCTTCCTTGACATTTGATTAAATAGTAATTAGTACACTTTTAACACCTAATAAGAGCTGTATTTTTACTGAATATTATTATAATAATATTATTTACTAAATATACACTAACTTTTGTCTTCCAAGTGCATGTCACGTGACTTGGGTGATCGCTCTATTCATCAAGAGCAGTTATACGATTCATTAACAGTTCATGATATTGTGTATTTGTACATGGTAACTGTTATTTCCATAACCACAAAATGGCACTTTATTTTCTCTTTATTTTGTAGCCTGGATGCCAGCCAAACCTAGCCCCGCCCACAACAAGTTTGGTCTGGACTTGATCCATTGTCGAGCAACTATGCTAGAACCAAAGCCAATCAAATTGTCTTTATACAATGATGGACAGATGATCAACAGTAACGTAATCATCCACATCACCAAAGAGCGCTTGGGTTTAATTTGTTTACTAAACGGAGAACTTGTTCTTATATACATTCACCTTTACTATTTCTCTCAAAAATGATGATCATGTTGGTAAGTACTCCGTGTATCCTTAAATTCTTTTTACAACACCGGTAAAGATCGTTTAAACTCATCTTCTCCTAATACTTCTTCCAGTGTCTGAGCATTTGAGTTCTGTTGACAACTATGCGTTTCTCAACATGCGTCACTTACTCTGTTGCTCTGATTGTTTGTAGTTCTATCCAATTAAGGTCTTTCCTGGTTCAGTTAAAACACGCCCCATAATCACAGCCCAATGGAGCAGTATCAGACTCATATTCTGACTAGAATCGGAGTATGACGACGTCAGGCTAGTTATTTTGTATATTTTTAAATGAGTGTGGTGGCTACTTTATTGTATTAACAACTGCTATTTAATAGCTTTAACTTATAGGCCTATTCATTCATCAGTATTAGTCATATTCATACAATATATATGTTTGTTAAGTAGGCTAAAGTGGGACATTACTTGTGTGTGTGTCATACATTTTTATTAAATAAATTAGCTTTTTTTAACATTATGGTAAACTGACAACTCTACATTGGAGGCATTTATTTCATTTTAGTTTACTCAGGTATGCTAACTGCTCTAAAGAAAACCAATGTATAAAGTTAATAAAGATAAAGTTAATAAGTTACATTATTGTTGTTGTTGTTGTTTTTATTAGGCTAAGTTAAAATTGAATCTAGTGTTATTATTACTGGTGCCCTGCCATGAACCCTGCTGAACTGTGGCTCCAAAACCGTGATATGAACCGAACCGTGGCATTGGTGTATCGTTACACCCCTAATTACAACACAAATATTCAAAACATAATATTTAAGAGAAGGTTCACCCAAAACTTCTTTACTTTTCTCAACTAAAAAAAATATCCTATTGTGTCCCATAGAAGAAAAACTCATATTGGTCTGGAACAACATAAGGGAGAGTAAATGATGGCAGCAGATTTTTGTTGTTGTTGTTGTTGATTGAAATGTTCCTTTAAAACGAATCAGAAAAAGCAGAAGCCATTCCTTCAAATGAGTTTTGATTCTTCTTATTTCTTAATTACAGACTGAGACTCTGACATCACATCGCTTTCATACTGTTATCAGAGGCTTGCAGAGGCCGGCGTCTGCTTCACATCTGTGCTGCTATAAATGTGCTTCATAGGACAACAGGGACACACCAAAAAACAAATAAAAGCACAGATCCCAGGCCAGCTCTGCTGTCACTTTCCAATATAGTTTGGCCGAGACAGCTGGACCTAGGGAAGCTAGCAGTGCACTTTTGAGCCAAGCCAATAGCAACAGAGAAAGCAGAGCAGAAATAATACATTCAATTTAAGAGCTTGAGAGAAGAAGAAAAAAAAACAGAACAAAGGCAGCAGTATTTTTCAAGTAGTTTCCTCTACAATTTGTGAGTTTTACATGCTAGTTATTTTCAGTGACAGTGCAATCGGACCCAGAAGACTGTATCCAGCTCAGCTTTGCATAAGATTTACTGTGGGTCGTGCAACTACAGGCCAACATAAAAAAAAATAATACAACCCTTCAAATAGTTTAAGGAGCTTACGCAGCAGTTTCCCACGAATACAGTACACACAATATTAATCATAGTGGTGTGGCTTAGTGATCTGGGGTGAGCAACCACAAGGTTGTAGTTTAAAACCATCACCAGTGACCTTGAGTATACTGTTCCTGTTTTAAGTATAATATTATAAGCTTTATTTTAAAGTATCTGCTAAATGACTGCATACCTATTAATAACACAGCATTTCCCCTGGGGAAAATTAACATTTGGACATTCAAACATTTAGAGGCCGAATATACATAGCTTCTATTTTTTGTCATTTAAAGGTCCCGTTCTTCGTGATCCCATTGTTCAAACTTTAGTTAGTGTGTAATGTTGCTGTTAGAGCATAAATAATACCTGTAAAATTATAAAGCTCAAAGTTCAATGCCAATCGAGATATTTTATTTAACAGAAGTTCCCTTTCAAAGCCTACAGCGAACGGCTGGCTTGGACTACATCCTGGTACTTCCTTCATAAATGACGTCAGTAGAACAGTAGAACAGACTAACCTCCGCCCACAAGAATACGCGAAAAAAGGGGGCGTGGTCTTGTTGCTGTCCCACGTGGAGAAGAGGACGGTCGCGTGGAGAAAAGGAAGTGCTGCGTTTCAGTGTGTTTGTCGCCATGTCGTCGAGACGCTGTTATTTTCATCCCGGAGTCAAATCACCTTTGTTTGGCTTTCCCAGGGACGCTGTAGAGATCATTAAGCGCATATATCTCCCGTTAAGAGGCGTGACCTTTCCACGTGCGCTAAGCTGCTGTCGAATCACAACACAGGAACCGTGCCACGTTTGCTAAGCTGCGGTCAAATCACAACACAGGAACCGTGCCACGTTCGCTAAGCTGCTGTCCAATCAAAACACGGGAACCGCTGGCACAATCAGAACTCGTTACGTATTTCTGAAGGAGGGACTTCATAGAATAAAGGAAGTCATCAGCCGTTTTTAGGACAGTGAAAACAGAGGTAAACAGATCAGTAAATTGTGTTAAAAATACTGGGGGTTTTTTACACGCGAAACATGAACACATGTTATATTGCACACTGTAAACACAATCAAAGCTTCAAAAAAACACGAAGAACGGGACCTTTAAACAAGACTCAAGATCATTTTTGTGGATATCTGAAATCAGTTCTTGCGTTAAGTCCATCACATTCCCAAACATGTAAGAGAAAGCACTTATAAACTCTCTGATTTCAAAAGAAAAGAAGCTTTAAAGGAATAGTTCACACAAAAATGACAATTACCCCATGCTTTACTCGCCCTCAAGCCATCCTAGGCGTAGGCCTAGATGACATTCTTACAATTGGAGTTATATTAAAAAAAATATCCCAGCTTTATAATGGCAGTTATTTTGAAGTCCAAAAAGCACATCCATCCATCATAAAGGTAATCCATACGACTCCAGGGGGTTAATAAAGACCTTCTGAAGCAAAGTGATAGGTTTGTGTAAGAAAAATATCCAGATTTAAAACTTTATAACCAAAATAACTAGCTTCCGACAGACGGCCGTAAGCATTGTTTTACGGCGAAAGAGTAACGCCTGACCTGACGCATGATGTATTGACGAACGCAGAAGCATAGAGGAAAAAGCAAAACAAAACACCGGTCACGAATTAGAAGTCTAAAACCAGAACTTTTAAAGAGAAACTTTGGATTTTGATATAAGAAAAGAGGAGCTTGAGTTTGTTGCCCAGCACTATTTGTTTGAACCATGAGAGGCGTCAAAGCTTACGCTACTCCTACATAAATTGCGTCAGGGGTTAATTCTTTTGGCACAAGTTGACTTGCATACGGCCGTCTGTCATAAGCTAATTATTTTCGTTTATAAAGCTTTAAATATGGATTTTTTTTTATTACAAAAACCCATCGCTTCACTTCAGAAGGCCTTTATTAACCCCCTGGAGTCATATAGATTACTGATGGATTTATGATGGATGGATGTGCGTTTTGGGGTTTTTTTGGAAATCACGACCGCCATTCACTGCCATTATAAAGCTGGGAAGAGCCAGGACATTTTTTAATATAACTCTGATTGTCTTCGTCTGAAAGATGTCATATACACCTAGGATGGCTTGAGGGTGAGTAAAGCATGGGATCATTTTCATTTTTGGGTGAACTATCCCTTTAAGGTCTTCAAAATAAAAGCTTGATGGTTAGGAAATTAGGACAACTATAAATATTAGTATTATAACTTTACAGTTGTACTGTAAAATTTAATTTAATTAGTTTTATTTGTTTATTACTACAACATTTTTCAAATACATACATTTCTTATTTTTACAGTAAAATATTATATTGCAAATATGTCTTTTGTTTAATATTTTAAATCACAGAATTTTTGGCTAAATTGTGCATCCCTACAAACTAGGGGTGGGAGAAAAGGTTGATGCATCGCGATTCGTTATCCAACGATTCAGAATCGATTCTGTGTTCAATTCACAAAGCCACTTCACCACTGTGCGTGTTGTCACCGGCCAAACAGAAAAACCCGTTGATAGGCGAACGTTCGAATGCTGGTGAATTGGCTTCGTTTAAGATAAAATGGACAAACCCCGACCTGCTCAGGGGCGTCGCACCCGTGGGAACACTTTTCCCGGTGAGAGCGTTCAACACCTGCACGTTTTATGCAGTTTTTCCTCAGTTTTGCACAAACTCCTTACAGCAGTCGCTCCTCTGTTTCTCTGGCCGCTCTGTGTCTGCGCTCGCTGTGACTGCCTCCTCATTTCAAAAATGTATTTTGCTTATTAAATGCAAAGTTTTTAATTTCAAAAGCATTTCTAAATTAAGTTCATATGTCCAACTAACGAAATTCTGAGCCAAAATAAAGAAGTGGTGCTCAAGTAGGATATAAGGCGTTTTCCTTGCCATTAATGCTTAATAACACTCATATCTCCGATGCGGTGGCCAGGATATACATAAACCTACCAACATCCGTGGAATCCGTGGAATGACTTATCGAATATTGCTGAACTACTGCACAATGTTTCAAACGAATGGAAAACTCTGAACAAAGAATTTGTTTTGGTTAGTGATTTGTTAAATGTCTTTAACACGACTGTTGCAGCTCGGCAGGTTCTCTCATGTGAGATGTTATGCGCACACACTGAATTTGGCTTCTCAGCGAGTGCCGAAGTTGTTTTTCTTCTGCAATAGCCTATGTTCCCTTTCAAGGGAACTCGCGCTGCGTCACCGCTTTGGGAACGCCTCTGCATGATTGCGTCGTGAAGCACGCATGTCATCAGTCCAACAGAGAGACGGAACGTCATAGGCGGGTGACATCATAGACCCGGAAACTATAAAGCACACCGGCAAACACACGCCATTAGCTTCTGTTGCCTTCAAGCGCTCTGTGTCATTGTTCCTGTCATTCTGTGTTGTGTCTGAGTTCAGACTTTTTTGTTTTTCTCAACTCCAAGAAGAGTGTCCTTTCTCCTGTGGAAAAGATCACTTATCTCGGTGTGAGTTGGGATTCGGTCTCTATGCAGGCCCGTCTGTCAGAGCCTCACATACGGTCGATCCTCTCAGCCATGAAAGGGGTGAAGCTAGACCAGCCACTCACTGTAAAACAGTTCCAGAGACTGTTAGGTCTGATGGCAGCCGCGTCCAACATGATTCCTTCGGGCCTGCTGTTCATGAGACCGTTACAGTGGTGGCTCAAGACCAGGGGCTTTTCCCCGAGGGGAAACCCCTTTCTCGTAATCAAGGCAAGGCGGCGGTGTCTCCGCACCTTGGTTATGTGGAAGGACCCTGGTTCCTGACCCAAGGCCCGTCCCTGGGGGCACCGTGTCAGCATGCGTCTCTGACCACGGATGCCTCCCTGACGGGCTGGGCTCGGCCCAGGGTCTGTGGCAGGAACACCAGCGTTCGTGGCACATAAATTGCCTGGAAATGTTGGCGGTGTTTCAGGCCCTGAAACACTTGCTGCCACATCTCAGGGGCCATCATGTGCTTGTACGCACAGACAGCACATCGGTGGTCTCCTACATCAACCATCAAGGGGGTTTAAGGTCCCGTCGCTTATACAAGTTGGCGCGCCTTATCCTCCTCTGGGCTCAGGGGAAATTGCTGTCAGTCAGGGCAATGTACATCCCAAGGAGCCAGAATGTGGAAGCAGACATCCTGTCGAGGCAGGGGCCGAGGCCCGGGAAGTGGAGACTCCACACCGAGGTGGTGGAGCCCCTTTGGGAGAAGTTCGGCAGGGCCCAAGTGGACCTGTTCGCCACTCACGAGAACGCACATTGTCGTCTGTGGTTCTCCCTGTTGCCTCCAGCTCCTCTCGGACTGGACGCGTTGGTACAGGAGTGGCCGAGGCTGCCCCTGTACGCTTTTCTCCCGATTGTTCTGCTTCCGGGAGTTCTAGAGAGAGTGCGTCGGGACCGGGTCCGTCTTCTGCTAGTAGCCCTGTTCTGGCCGGGCCGGGTATGGTTCTCGGACCTGGTGTCCCTCCTCGATGGCTCTCCCCTGGAGATTCCGATCAGGAGGGACCTTCTCTCTCAGGCGGGAGTCTTTGTACACCCCCGCCCGGAGCTGTGGAAACTGTGGGCTTGGCCTCTGAGGGGGCCCAGCTCATAAGTTCCGGTCTCTCAACCGAGGTTGTTGAGAACCATTCTACACTCCAGACACTATCTAAAGTGGTGACTCTTCACCTTATGGTGTCGAGATCGCTTGCAGGAGAGATTCTCTGCTGGGTTAGCCATCGTTGTCTGCTTCCACATTCTGGCTCCTTGGGATGTACATTGCCCTGACTGACAGCAATTTCCCCTGAGCCCAGATCGTTGTGCGCATGCGCGAGTTGTGAGCACGCTGTTGGTGTTAGAGCTCCGTTGACTTGATTCATAATCCTTGATTTTCTCCTTAACACTCGCTTACAAACGAATATTTTCTACTATTTACAGCGTGTGAATATATCTACGATACGATTCTCTATAAAAAACAATCGGATTGCTTTGATATCACTACTTATATCCGAACTTCCGCTACTAGCCGTAGCCCGCTAGCATTGCACGCGTGGTAACTTATTTACACCGGTAGCCGTAGCCCGCTAGCATTGCACGCGTGATAAACTTATTTACACCCGTCACTGTACCGACAATTCGTCATCGTAGCACGTCTGCTACAATGACGAACTCGGATGTGTGTCTAATGTTACCTTTGAGTGCAGGCGAGGACACGTTTGAGCTGCATTCGGTGCTGTTGGAGTTGGACTCGTTGGCGAAGCAGATTGCCGACCTTCTAGACAGACAAGCCGTGCTGAGAGAGCGACGATCAGCGCTTGAAACATCACGCGCCGATGCACACAAGTCAGTGGTTAATAACCTGTTGACTCCGAGCTCGTCTACTCCGTGTGTTTCTTTGCACAGGACGCGATCATCCATGGTTTCGTTCACACCGGCACCGACACAGCACCGGGGACCGTGGGTTTTTCCCCAGCGGAAGACGCGAGCCAGGACCAGAGCTAGGACCTCTCCGCCCCTCCCGGTCTTCGAGATCTCCACTCGGAACCGCTTCTCTCCTCTTCGCGAGACGGAACGCAGCGCTGTGGTGATCGGTACTTCCATCGTCCGGCATGTCCACGCTACCTCAGGTAAAGGCAAAGTAATCACTCACTGCTTTCCTGGTGCTCGTGTTCTCGATGTCGCTGCGCAGGTTCCCGAGATCTTGAGCGGTGACGAGCGCATCGGAGCTGTCGTGTTGCACGCGGGAACGAACGACACCAGGCTGCGGCAGACGGAGGTTCTGAAGAAGGACTACAAGAGCCTGGTCGAGACGGTGCGCAGAACATCGCCTGAAGCAACGATCATCGTGTCTGGACCCCTTCCCACGTACCGACTAGGACATGAAAAGTTCAGTAGATTATTTGCTCTAAATGAATGGTTATTGTCATGGTGTAATGAACAGAAACTGCTCTTTGTAAATAATTGGAATCTTTTCTGGGAGCGACCTAGGCTCTTCCGTCCTGATGGCCTTCACCCCAGCAGAATCGGAGCGGCTCTTCTGTCGGACAACATCTCCAGGGCGTTACACACCACCATATGACTAGTAAGTACAGATCACAGTCTTTCCTGTACTAACTTAATTGACATAAGTACCAATGTAGAACATTATATAGAAACTGTGTCTATTCCTCGTTTAGTGAGATCAAACATTAAATCTACTGTAAGATCCAGGAAAAATCTAATTGTGATTAAACCAGAAAATCTCAATATTAGTGAACAAAAACAATTGTGTCCTAACTTAATTAACATAAGTACCAATGTAGAACATTATATAGAAACTGTGTCTATTCCTCGTTTAATGAGATCAAACATTAAATCTACTGTAAGATCCAGGAAAAATATAATTGTGATTAAACCAGAAAAGCTAAATATTAGCGAACAAAAACAATTTCTAAAACTAGGTCTTCTAAACATTAGATCGCTCACACCTAAGGCGGTTATTGTAAATGAAATGGTCACAGATAAAAGTTTTGATGTACTTTGCCTTACTGAAACCTGGCTTAAGCCAAATGATTATTTCGGTCTAAATGAGTCTACTCCGCCAGGATACTGTTATAAGCATGAGCCCCGTCTGATTGGTCGTGGCGGCGGTGTTGCAACAATCTATAGAGATATTCTTAATGTTACTCAGAAAACAGGTCACAGGTTTAATTCGTTTGAAGTACTAGTGCTAAATGTTACGCTCTTAGATGCAAGAAAGAAATCCGTATTATCTCTAGCCTTGGCTACTGTGTATAGACCTCCAGGGCCCTATGCTGATTTCTTAAAAGAGTTTGCTGACTTTCTCTCAGATCTATTGGTCAACGTCGATAAAGCATTAATTGTTGGAGATTTTAACATACACGTAGATAACACAAATGATGCATTAGGGGCTGCGTTTACAGATCTATTAAACTCCTTTGGGATCAAGCAAAACGTCACTGGTCCCACTCATCGTCTTAATCACACACTAGATTTAATTATATCACATGGAACCAACCCAACCGATATAGATATTATACCGCAAAGTGATGATGTCACTGACCATTACATGGTAACTTGCATACTGCGTACTGCTGAAATCTGTCATGTTGCGCCACGTTATCGACCAGGCAGAACAATCATTCCAACCACTATAGATAGATTCTCAAATAGCTTACCTGATCTGTCTCAGCTGCTCAGTGAACCCAAACAAACAGATGAACTAGAGGAAATGACTAGCAGTATGAGCAACATTTTATCTAGCACATTAGAAATCGTTGCACCAATTAGATTAAAAAAGGTTAGAGAGAAAACTAAAGCACCATGGTACAACAGTGCTACACATGTTATCAAGAGAGAAACTCGTAACTTAGAGCGGAAATGGAAACAAACTAATTTAGAGGTCTTTAGAATCGCGTGGAGAGATAGTATGTCACGTTATAAAAAGGCCCTAAAAGCAGCCAGGGCTGAGCATCTCCGCAAACTAATAGAAAATAATCAAAATAACCCAAGGTTTTTATTTAACACCGTGGCTAGACTAACAAATAAACAAGCATCGCCTGAGCAAAATATTCCGTTACAGTTTAGTAGTAATGATTTTATGAATTTCTTCACTGAGAAAATAGAAAGCATCAGAAATAAAATTGTAAATGTACAATCTTTAATGATGTCTTATGATTCAACCGCTACTATCGCCCCTCAAGAACTACTACACCGCTTTACAACTATAGGACAGGAAGAGCTAAATAAACTTATCATTGCATCTAAACCAACAACATGTTTATTAGATCCAATACCCACTAAACTACTCAAAGAGTTGTTACCTGTATTGGAAGAGCCTCTTCTCAATATTATTAACTCGTCTTTATCTTTAGGTCATGTTCCAAGAATATTCAAGCTGGCAGTCATAAAACCTCTCATTAAGAAGCCACAATTAGATCATAATAACCTAGCAAATTACAGACCAATTTCAAATCTTCCTTTTATGTCTAAAATACTAGAAAAAGTTGTGTCCGCTCAATTGTGCTCTTTCTTGCAAGAAAATGATATCTATGAAAAATTTCAATCAGGATTCAGGCCGCATCACAGCACAGAAACTGCGCTCCTTAAAATCACAAATGATTTACTTCTAGCTTCTGACCAAGGCTGTATCTCAATACTAGTTCTACTCGATCTTAGTGCTGCATTCGATACTATAGATCATAAAATACTCATAGATCGACTTCAAAATTATACTGGTGTTCAGGGACAGGCATTAAACTGGTTTAGATCGTACTTATCAGACCGCTACCATTTTGTCTGTCTAAATGGGGAAAAATCCAGGATGATGTCAGTAGACTATGGGGTGCCGCAAGGATCCGTATTAGGCCCTCTGCTATTCTCAATATATATGCTACCGCTTGGTAATATTATAAGAAAACATGGAATTAATTTCCACTGTTATGCTGATGACACTCAATTATATATTTCATCACGACCGGACGAAAACGCTAAATTATCTAAACTGACAGCATGTGTTGAAGATATTAAATACTGGATGACGTGTAATTTTCTGCTATTAAATTCAGATAAAACGGAGGTATTACTTATTGGTCCAAAAAACTGCCCACAAAACCTTGCACAATACAACTTTACCTTGGAAGGATGTCCTGTCACTTTATCCACTACAGTAAAAGACCTAGGTGTTATACTAGACCGCAACCTGACATTCGAAAATCATATTTCATATGTTACAAGAACGGCATTTTTCCACCTTAGAAACATTGCTAAGCTACGTAACATGCTATCTATTCCTGATGCAGAAAAGTTAGTTCATGCATTCATGACCTCGAGATTAGATTACTGTAATGCTTTATTAGCTGGTTGTCCTGCATCCTCAATAAACAAACTACAGTTAGTCCAAAACGCAGCTGCTAGAGTTCTTACTAGGTCAAGAAAATATGATCATATAACACCAATTTTATCATCTCTACACTGGTTACCTATTAAGTTCCGTATCAATTACAAATTATTGCTACTGACCTATAAAGCCCTAAATGGTTTAGCTCCAGTGTATCTAACGGATCTTCTATCGCCCTACAATCCATCGCGCTCTTTAAGGTCACTAAACTCTAGGCTTCTGGTCATTCCTAGGATATCCAAGTCCACTAAAGGAGGGAGGGCTTTTTCACATTTGGCTCCTAAACTCTGGAATAGTCTTCCTGATATTGTCCGAGGTTCAGACTCGCTGTCCCAGTTTAAAACTAGATTAAAGACACATCTCTTTAGCCAAGCATTCACATTATAATTACCTTTTATACTACAGTTAAATCGGAACAACAGCATTAATATAATATTCTGAACAGCAGCTACGCTAATTATTTCCCATCTGCTTTTCTGTTGTTATCTCGGGACACTAGTCCCGAGGTAAATAGTTCGTCAGCTCCGGTTGGTATCCAGCCTCTCATGAAGACTTTGGATGCCCCAACACCTGTGATGAGACGACTCCACGCCTGTGAAGAGACGACTCAACGCCAGCGTTGTTATGGCCTAAATTAATACACGACTGATTATCTTTTTCGAACATTGTTCTTTAACATTGTGTTTTTTAACATTTTTTATACTGTTCATCTATGAAATGCACTTTCTGTAAAGCTGCTTTGAAACAATGTGTATTGTGAAAAGCGCTATACAAATAAATTTGAATTGAATTGAATTAGCCCCCTCCACACTAAAGGTCTACGTGGCGGCCATAGCAGCTTACCACACTCCTTTGAGTGGAGTTTCTTTAGGGCAACACCCGCTAGTAACCCGTTTCCTCCGTGGAACCTTGAGGCTGAGACCTGTGACACGCACCAGGGTGCCGGCCTGGGACTTATCCATTGTCCTTCAAAGCCTTTCCGAGGCTCCCTTCGAGCCGCTCGAGGAAGTCTCTGAGAAGTTTCTGACTCTAAAAACGATATTTCTCCTTGCTATATCTTCCCTTAAGAGAATAGGGGACTTGCAAGCCCTCTCTGTTGCACCCTCGTGCTTGGAGTTTACCCCGGGTATGGCTAAGGCCTTTCTCTCTCCGAGGCCCGGGTATATTCCCAAGGTCCTCACTAATCCTGTGAGACCTATCGTGCTCCAGGCCTTTTGTCCTCCTCCTTTTACGACGTCAGACCAGGAAAAATTTTATCAGCTTTGTCCCGTTCGCACACTAGACGCCTATGTCCACAGAGCTGCCCTGTGGAGGAAAACTGATCAGTTGTTTGTTTGTTTGTTTGTTTGTTACGGACCGCCCTCGAGAGGGGGTCCAGTCTCAAAGCAGAGAATGAGCAAGTGGGTGGTCGAGGCAATCTCACTTGCTTATGTGGCGGCCAGACTGCCTCTCAGGCTCTTTTAGCAAGGGCCTCCCTGCAAGATGTTTGTGATGCGGCGGGGTGGTCCTCGCCTCATACTTTCATCAGGTTCTACGAACTGGATGTAAACGCTACTCCGGGGTCTCAGGTGCTCGCCTCTTAGCTCATGCCACAGGCGGGCATCCAGACTCTCATGGGGATGTGGGTATTCTCGTTCCCAAAGCGGTGACGCAGCGCGAGTTCCCTTGAAAGGGAACGTCTTGGTTACGACTGTAATCTTAGTTCCCTGAATAGGGAACGAGACGCTGCGCCACCCTGCCATACTCCTCGCATGCCCGCAAGCGCCTTGTTTCAGGCCTTCTTCAGAAGCTAACGGCGTGTGTTTGCTGGTGTGCTTTATAGTTTCCGGGTCTATGACGTCAACCACCTATGACGTTCCGTCTCTCTATTGGACTGATGACATACGTGCTTCGTGACGCAATCACGCAGAGGCGTTCCCAAAGCGGTGACGCAGTGTCTTGTTCCCTATTCAGGGAACTAAGGTTACAGTCATAACAGAGACGTTTTTAAGATTTTTTTGTGGCTCTAACCAAAGTAAACTTATTTTTGCTTTAAAGACATTTTTTGTTAAATGTTTTAAATAAACTAAAAAAGTGTCACACTTAGTTGTAAATTGAGAACTGTTTATTCTTAATGATTGTTCTTTGCAATTGTATGGCTTACTATGTTTCATTAGAGCTTGTTAATCTTGAATATAACTTTGTTAATAAAATAAAAGTATTGAAAGAAATCTTCATAATCATTTTTAATATGGCAATACTGTCAAACAGATATTCTAACTACAAACAAAAAACATATTGGCTCCAATTTTGGTTAAAATGTAAAGTGTATTTGCACAGCAGGATAATTAGTTACCAAAAAAGTATGTTAAGAATCATTTTGGGAATCGGATCGTTACTCCCAGAATTGGAATCGGATCGAATTGTTAAGTGCCTTAAGATTCCCACCCCTACTACAAACAAGCACAGCAAACATTTTTAAATCAGATTTTCACCTTTGTTTTAAATTAGGAAAAAAAACATTTTTTAAATTGATTTGATATTTTGTTATATAACACCACGACATTCACACATTTTACATGTGGTTTAAAGCATGTAAATACTAAATCAGGGTCACTTTAGACACAACATTGGAAAAAAAATTATATAATGTAACCTCAAAGTCACTTGTAACAAATGCAAGAACACACATGCAGCTAAAGCACAAAGTATACTCTGATTTTATGTATATGCGAGGGTGATGCAAACTTCACCAGAATAGTATGCATGTACTGTACGCTCGCCGCCTGATTTTTGTAACTGCCCGTATTTTGTGTGTGCAGGTCGCACATGCAACATGAATTTGTTTTGCACTAATCAGGTAGCAACACTGGCCGGGACCATTGCTTCAGAGTAGAAAACTAAACTATAGAGTATAGACACGGAACAACAAAAACAAAATAATCGGTGACTGCAACAACAGGCGCCAGCATTGACAAGAGCTTGTGTAAGAGGGTTATGAGATAGCCACAACTTTATTTTAAAAGAATACAAAGCTGTTTTTCAAAACTTCTGGATAAAAATAGCGCAGACTGGACAGATGAAACTTTCTAGAGCACATGTCTTTCAAATGGAGTATACTTTGAAAGGCTATGTGTTCGACTGTACGCATATGCTCACGTACGTGTATCCTTTGGGCTTAAAGCAGCCGTTACACTGAAGGTGATTAGATGGTATGATGGTCCTGATCATCATTAGAGCTGTAAGGATCTACCAAAGCCTTGAGGAACTAGGAAAATCATTATCAAATTCACCACATCACAATCTCACCAGATTTCTGAAGCACGGACAGATGAAAACCCTCCTGTTCTGATCGCTCCACTTTCTTTCCACTGAACACTTTAAAAACACTCTGCCCAGTGTGTCAGAGCAGCCCAAATGGTTGAAAAGCGGTTTCCAAGACAACAGCTTTACTATTAAAATGTACCAACAGCACCAGCTATCTACAAAATCCCTGTAAAACCCATTCAACATGAAACGACCGCTCTAAACACTCTCTGCACAACCCTCTGCTTCCTGGGGCTAAAACGGTCTTTGTAATGAAGGCCTCTGATTAGCCTCAGTAAGCTAATAATTACAAGTGTTTTTCTTGGTTTTGTTTGGCAGGAAGTGCATGTATGTGACAATAACTTAAGTACTCGCTCTCTAAGGATTACACACAGGATGCCTGTTTTCAAGGCCAAGGCACAGCACTTCCCATTTGAAAAATACTCTTTGGAAATGAACGTGGATACATTGAGCATTGCTAATAACCCAGAAGGTGATTAGGTGAGGAGATTTTATATTTCCATGAACATATTTTACAATAACTGATTTTATTTAGCTTGTTCTAAGTTAATCAATCTAATTAAAACCCTGCATATCATTTACACACACACACGCACGCACGCACGCACACAATTTATTTAATAGTTAGAAAGAAGAGGGAGAAAGGAACAGTTAGACAGGAACAGATGAGAGATCTAGGGCATCTTTAGCATTCTGTCGTTTTTTCAAAACTTATTTAGCATTTTAACCTAGTTTGAAAATTTAAAAATCCACAACAGATGTTTCTTTTCTTAACCTCTTTACAAAGGTTGATGTATCTAAAAGTAAATGACCTAACTCAACACAGTCAATATATCACAATAAAAATGTGATTTTCTTTAAAGAAGGGTCACGCAAAACCTGCCGCCATTATGAAAAAGTGTTAGGACCAGTGTTAAGTTTAACAGCAAATTCTGATTTAGTTTTAGTCATAGCCTTTTGACTAAAATGCCGTTTAGTTTTAGTCATATTTTAGTCACCTGAATTGTTTTAAGTTTTAGTCTAGTTTTAGTCGACTAAATATCATAAGATTTTAGTCGACTAAATCTACAGTAGATTTAGCCTCCTAAAATCTAATGAGTTTAGTTAAATTGTAATACATTAAGAATTTAAGCATTACATAACCGACTGTCACTTTGACATATGACATTTTGTTTTTGACATTAAAAATACACGAAAGAGAGCTCAATTCACTTTTTTGTTAGTTTTTTAAAAAACATCTATATCATTTTATAACTTTGTATTTCTGTTTTAGTTAGTAGGCCATATCAGGTTAAGCTAAAGCTTCAAATAAGTTTGTTTATTTCTTTTTTTAATTTCAGTTAACATTTATTTAAATTCAAGTAATTACGTTTTTTTTTTATGGTTTTAGTTAACTATTATAACCCTGATACTTTATTGAATATGTGTAAAATACTGGTCTTTCCTCCTGACTGTGAATTAAATGGGAATGAAGACTTTTAATTATAAACAAGCTCAAAATACACCTTGACTCTTATTTTGAAATGTCTGCGCCTTACTATTGCAGTTGCAGGAGCTCATTCAAGTTCAGGAGATAAAATATGCATTGTTACAACCATCTAAAACATATTACTATATAAACATCGTAAAGGAAACATTGTCATTATTCATCAGCATTAGTTCATAAACAATTGCCTGGCATAAATGTGCGCTATTCATTGATTGTGAGCCACTGGAGTGCTGGAGTGCTGTATTGGGCGTGCGTGAGCCTGTAGAACGTGCAACGGCGCCGTGTTTTCCAGCTGTTAGATCAGCACGTTCAAATCAAATGTGCTGTTACACAAGACATCAGTTCTGACTGGATCTCTTTCCTAATCGACCCTCCCTAACATTTTCGTCTCGTTTTTATTTGTTGACGAAAATGACAGTAGGTTTTCGTCATAGTTTTTGTCATCCAACACTAATTTTTATTTAGTTATCATCTCGTTTTCGTCAGTGAAAAAAGGTTGTTGACGAAAATTATGACGAAAATTATTCATCAACGAAATGAACACTGGTAAGGACTTTGCAAGGTGGTTACTAGGGTGGTCAGGGTGGTTACTAGGTAGTTGGCCCAAGTCTCTATAATATTCTAGTCCTATAGATACAGCTTGGCTACGTCCTTCAATTGTAGCATTTATAGACACTGATGCTATAAGGTCTGTTGCTATAAGGCAGCTTGGTGTTCTGGGTGGTTGCTAAGGCGTTGCTAGGTGGCTATAAGAGTGCTTGTAGAAAAAAAACTATGTCCAACATCAAAAACAGTTCAGAACCACGAACCGACATGCATTCTATTATGTGTATGAAGATCCAATAGAAATGAAAGTTTTTAACAAGGTAAAAATGTGTTAATGTTAACAAAGGCGCAATGATATTACGCAGCGCCTGAAAATAGTCCCCAGCACACTCTCTGTGCAAGCAGGTTGTCACATTGGTTGTGTTGATGAAGTACGCCAATTTTCAGGCGCTGCGTAATATAATTTTGCCTGCTACACCCATGGTACGGCAGCAAAGTTCCATGATTATTACGCAGTAATGAGAGTATAGTTCCTAGCCATATCGGTCTAGAAAATCGCAACTTTTCATTTTCTGTCGGTCTTAGTACATGGTGTAATTATACACATCACAACATGTAAATAGGAAAATGTTGGCATTATTTTGTCACTTACTGAGCAGTAGGCTAGATGGAGCCGTTTACCTCCAGTCTTTGTGCTAGGCTAGGCTAGCGGTGGGTGCGTCAAACAGAGTTATGGCACGCACAGAGATGAGAATGGTATGTATGGACTTATCTAACTCTGGGGGATACATTGAATAAGATCAAGTCCCAAAACGTTGGCGTGTTTCTTTACATTAAAAGTTGTTTATTTTTTGAAGCCTAATGAAAAAAAATAAATAATTTGATCGCTTTCAATATTACACTAATGTTGAATGGCTACAATTAATATTTAAAATTGGGCGGGGGAAATCATTTTCATTGAGACAGCAGTTGCAGCATTATCAGTGATACTGGCCATCACTCATAAAAATATGCCATCAAACAAGTATTTAAAATATACTGTCTTTACATCGTTTCTACATTAATTTGGAGATTAAATGTGAAATTATTACATTATAAAATATATATATATATATACAGGGAGTGCAGAATTATTAGGCAAATGAGTATTTTGACCACATCATCCTCGTTATGCATGTTGTCTTACTCCAAGCTGTATAGGCTGGAAAGCCTACTACCAATTAAGCATATTAGGTGATGTGCATCTCTGTAATGAGAAGGGGTGTGGTCTAATGACATCAACACCCTATATCAGGTGTGCATAATTATTAGGCAACTTCCTTTCCTTTGGCAAAATGGGTCAAAAGAAGGACTTGACAGGCTCAGAAAAGTCAAAAATAGTGAGATATATTGCAGAGGGATGCAGCAGTCTTAAAATAGCCAAGCTTCTGAAGCGTGATCATCGAACAATCAAGCGTTTCATTCAAAATAGTCAACAGGGTCGCAAGAAGCGTGTGGAAAAACCAAGGCGCAAAATAACTGCCCGTGAACTGAGAAAAGTCAAGCGTGCAGCTGCCAAGATGCCACTTGCCACCAGTTTGGCCATATTTCAGAGCTGCAACATCACTGGAGTGCCCAAAAGCACAAGGTGTGCAATACTCAGAGACATGGCCAAAGTAAGAAAGGCAGAAAGTCGACCACCACTGAACAAGACACACAAGCTGAAACGTCAAGACTGGGCCAAGAAATATCTCAAGACTGATTTTTCTAAGGTTTTATGGACTGATGAAATGAGAGTGAGTCTTGATGGGCCAGATGGATGGGCCCGTGGCTGGATTGGTAAAGGGCAGAGAGCTCCAGTCCGACTCAGACGCCAGCAAGGTGGAGGTGGAGTACTGGTTTGGGCTGGTATCATCAAAGATGAGCTTGTGGGGCCTTTTCGGGTTGAGGATGGAGTCAAGCTCAACTCCCAGTCCTACTGCCAGTTTCTGGAAGACACCTTCTTCAAGCAGTGGTACAGGAAGAAGTCTGCATCCTTCAAGAAAAACATGATTTTCATGCAGGACAATGCTCCATCACACGCGTCCAAGTACTCCACAGCGTGGCTGGCAAGAAAGGGTATAAAAGAAGAAAATCTAATGATATGGCCTCCTTGTTCACCTGATCTGAACCCCATTGAGAACCTGTGGTCCATCATCAAATGTGCGATTTACAAGGAGGGAAAACAGTACACCTCTCTGAACAGTGTCTGGGAGGCTGTGGTTGCTGCTGCACGCAATGTTGATGGTGAACAGATCAAAACACTGACAGAATCCATGGATGGCAGGCTTTTGAGTGTCCTTGCAAAGAAAGGTGGCTATATTGGTCACTGATTTGTTTTTGTTTGGTTTTTGAATGTCAGAAATGTATATTTGTGAATGTTGAGATGTTATATTGGTTTCACTGGTAAAAATAAATAATTGAAATGGGTATAAATTTTTTTATGTTAAAGGAGCTGTATGTAGGACTGTGGCCAAAACTGGTACTGCAATCACTTTCAAATTACTGCAAGTACCCCAACTCGAGGTTGCCAGATAGGCTGCAGGATCCAGCGGGAACGTAGGCTGCTACACGGAGCTTTCAATGGCAAGTGACGAGTCGTACACAGTAAGACAAGCGTTTTTGTCATAAGTAGGCTAACAAATAACAAACATTGCCACAGCAAGTATAACGCGGGACAAATTACGCCATGTCAGCGTTCAATATCAACAATGGCTATCACATGGTTGATTTCAGTCCCATCAGAAACGATTGAGAGTAACTAAATAACATTTGCAATGGTCATACAGGTCAACTTGCAGCATGTTTTATCCACTATATATACGAAGAAAGAATGAGGAATAATTTTTACAGAGGTAACGTTAGGCTACTGTCTCAAATACGTTTTCACATTGCCATAATAGGCGTGCTAATGTTGTTTTCATCAGCGTCTCAGCATAATGACAGAGAAACGGGCTCTGATAATGCATTACTAATGTTAGCAATGACGACTCGCCATTTTTATTTACCAAACAATTCCTTAACGTTACCTTTTCAATTCAATGACCCACCTCCTCCATCTGCACTAACCTAACGTTACTTTGCATGAACATGCACAACTTTGTTCGACTGTCGTGAATATTTGAAATGTCCATTTACATTAAGTACAAGTTAGCCAAACATAGATGAACCTTACCTGTCCAGGAGATAATTAGCAATTGCGTCAGTCTTCAAATTCTTCCGTTTTCAGCCGTCTCCATCTTTCAAAGGCATCTCCTATACAAATCCTTGTTTTATTTCGGACACTGTCACGACGTTTTTCTGATTCATATCGAGGTCGTTTAGGTTTCGTAAAGTTAGACATTGTTTATCCAGAAAGTTTGTAGCTGCAGCTGTGGTAACTAGCAGAGCTGGCAACCCGAATGCAGAAACACTACTGACTTCGTGATTGGTAGATAGGTGGAGGGCGGCGCTTCAGGCATGACGCAACATGTCAACATCAACATCAGTTGAGGGCTGCAACTCCAATTTTAAAATGACAATATCTTGGCCGGACAACTGTTGTCAGTGATATAAGTATTTGAAATTAACATGATTTCTTAATGTCTATTGACATATTAGGGCCATTTTATGATTAATTGAAATACATTTCTTACATACAGTTCCTTTAAGTTGCCTAATAATTATGCACAGTAATAGTCACCTGCACACACAGATATCCCCCTAAAATAGCTAAAACTAAAAACTACTTCCAAAAATATTCAGCTTTGATATTAATGAGTTTTTTTTGTTCATTGAGACCATGGTTGTTGTTTAATTATTAATGTTGTAAAATGAATCCTCAAAAATACAACTTGCCTAATAATTCTGCACTCCCTGTATACACTTATAAAAGCGTGTTTAATCGCGATTAATCGTTAGTAAAATCACAGAGAAAAAAAAAGTGTGATTAATCTAGTTAATTTTTTTAATCGATTGACAGCACTAGTAAAAATCCTTTTGCTTGGAAAAGTAATAATTAAAAAAATAGTGGAATCAGTACATAGAATCTCAAACATGCTTGCTTGATGCACAAGAACCAATGAGGTTTGTTCTTGTTTGTCAAGCAAGTGCGGTTGACCATATTTGATGCGCTCCGTGTATGTGCGTTGGATTTAAAGTTTATATATGAATAAAAGCTGAAGCTATCGTGTCACTTCAGAAGACTTGGATTAAACTGCTCAATTTACATGCATTTCTTTTACAATATCTTAAAGAATTTTTGAGGCAAAACATTTTTTTCAAAAAAAATTTTTTGTGGAAATTTGTTTTCCTAAAATGAATGAAAGTGCTATTGGTTTAGAATGACATGAGGGTGAGTAAAGGATGACAGAATGTTCCTTTTTGGGTTAACTTTCACTTTAAAAAGTCGTAGCAAGCACCATTACAATTATTTCTAAGCTACTACCTCCAAAACAAGAAAACTACTGATTCTTTCATCAAATAGGGAAATCAGTCAGTCAGTCACTTTCCAGTCCTAGAGTCCCTCACTGACACATTTACATTCTCCATTCATTTTGTTTTCAATCTTCCAGTCTCTCTCAGTTAAGGCGAAAGTACTGTAATTTAAACATTAAGCTCATAATTACTGTCCATCTAAGTTTTCCCGTCTGTCGGTGGCATGCGAGTGTGAGAGAATGACAGTGATGTGAGACGCGTGTGAATGCATATGGAGTGGCGGCCCGTCCAGCCCATGAACAGATGACGGCCTAATTACTGACCCACTTTGCAACACGGCCCATCGCTCAGGGGCCGCAGTCTGTCACCCTCAATGCTCCAGCCCAAGACAACAAAAATAGACAGACAGACAGACAGGGAGACTGGAAACACATTAACCTAGAGCTGCAGGGCGGAAGTGAGCGACCGACTGTCTGTCTCTGATGGAGTCGATCTCTCATTATGGCAGCTAATTACACCAATAATAGCCGTTGTGAAGGGCCGGACTCATAAGAGAGGCAGGAGACCAGAATGACGTTGGACGGTTTGATTCCTGCGGGGTTTCTTCCTCTTTCATCATAAACTCCTCACAAAACTGCTGCAGAGTTCGAAGAGACTAGTAGTTTCAGGCTATTTTTACCCATGGTTTGATTGCTTGGTCCGAACTAGAGTTTGATTGTACCCACCCTGTCAGCTAATTTTTTTGACATGAGTACACATGTCAAATGGGGGGGTGGGGTGGGGGGCGGGGGGGATTGGCATGATGCCCCCTATGGAAATTGAAAAACTTTTGCATAATAATAAAGAAAAAGAAAAGTAATAATTAATTTAGCTGACACTTAAATTAAATCAAAACAGAAGCATACAGTATTAGCAGTTTTCTTTCAGAATTTCTATGTATTTTTTTAGTGCTTGGGGAAAAATTAATCGTGATTAATCGCATCCAAAATAAAAGTTTGTGTGTGTACTGTGTATAATTATTATGTATATATAAATACACATGCATGTATAAATTTAAGAAAAATATGTTATATATTTATTAAAAAAATGATATTTATATACAAGATAAATTATATATACAGTATATACTAGGGATGCCACAATTCTCAATATAATATTGAACCGTTCGGTACGGCATTCACGGTTGAATAAGCGCTTGTGATTTGCTTCGGTTTTGCATTTAGTTAATTAGTTAATTTGCAAATTAGTTAATTTTCTACAAATTCTATCATTTGCCTACATCCAAAAATACTGAACAACGCGACATGCATTCACATCACACGTTAGTGGTAGAGTTATACTCACGAAACACTACAGTTATTCACAATCACGAAAGTTCATTTTTTGCATGCGTTTTAAAGCCTTGCCGGTTAAACATTTAATTTGCGTGCTTATTTACTGTTTTAACATGCGCTTTTCCAAGCGTGCGCACTAAACGCCTGTCAAACACGTGATTACTGGATTAAGTAGTCGTCTTACTGCGCTAATACTGTCAAATACACACAAGGTTAACATAAACACAGTCGGTTATGTCTAAAGTGAATGTAAAATCGGCGTCTGTATATTAGATGCATGCAGGTCTTAAATTGACAGCAGCGCAGCCCAGTGAACGCGCTGTCCTTAAAGGGACAGTTCACTCTAAAATTATGTCATTATTTACTCACTCTAATGTTGTTCCAAAACTATATTCATTTTTCGATGACAATTTTCATTTTTGAGTGAACTATCCCTTTAATGTGAACACAACAACAAAAGGCAAAGAGAAAATCACTCACTGCTCTTGACTGAAAAACTAATACAGTAGCTAATAATCAATGTATATTTTATAGTGAAGTCGTAGTGTTTTATTTTTACATTTATTCATTAAATTTCATACTTAAATGCTGCTGTACTGCTCTGAGCTGCCAGTGTAAATCTTTATATATATTTATTTTATATTATACATAGGAATGTGTACAAGGGTTGTTGTTTTAAGTAAAGTTTTAAGTTTAAGTAAGGCTTTTCAATTCTTTTAAGTAAAATAAAGAGTATTGCAATAAAAAAAAAAGTCTATTTTCTCCTTAACCTCTTGCTGTTAAAAACCACTGGTGTGTATTGAACCGTGGACTAACTGTATTGTTGCATCCCTAGTATATACACATGCAAATATTTCTTAAATATATACATGCAAGTGTGTGTGTGTGTGTGTGTGTGTGTGTGTGTGTGTGTGTGTGTGTGTGTGTGTGTGTGTGTGTGTGGTGTGGTGTGGTGTGGTGTGGTGTGGTGTGGTGTGGTGTGGTGTGGTGTGGTGTGGTGTGGTGTGTGTGGTGTGTGGTGTGTGGTGTGTGGTGTGTGTGTGTGTGTGTGTGTGTGTGTGTGTGTGTGTGTGTGTGTGTGTGTGTGTGTGTGTGTGTGTGTGTGTGTGTGTGTGTGTGTGTGTGTGTGTGTGTGTGTGTGGTGTGGTGTGGTGTGGTGTGGTGTGGTGTGTGTGGTGTGTGGTGTGTGGTGTGTGGTGTGTGTGTGTGTGTGTGTGTGTGTGTGTGTGTGTGTGTGTGTATTTATATATACATAATAATTATAGACAGTACACACGCATATATTATGTAAACACAAACTTTTATTTTGGATTCAATTTTTTTTAATGATTAACGACCAAAAAAAATATTGTAAGATATATTTTTTGTATAATAAAAATTATTTATTATCACAATAATACAGCTATTAATATTAAATGAAACTATTAATAAAAATAATTATTAAAAAAAACTATAAATAAAAAAATAAAGTTGCACTGCTTTATATGAGCAATATGAAATAGTTTGACAAAATAAAAAATATATATATATTTTTTGTATTTTTAAATGTAAAATTAAACCAAACTCTTAGTCATCATTCATAAAAACCACAATGTATCACAAACGGTGAGGATCTCAATGTGTGAAAGTGAATGAGGTTTGAGAACTAGGAAAGTCACCCACGCTCACCTGACCTCACACTTTGCGAACCACTGGAATATTAAAATCTTGCAGAAAATTATTTTGTGCTGGTGTTTACTGGTTCAAATAGACTGAAGTAGCACAGACCATCTAAACATATCAGACCTACCGTGCCAGGTTCATGCAGGGGTCACTGAGGGTGGCAGAAGAGTTGAAGTATTCACGGGCGGCAGCCAGAACCAGCTCCACGCTGCGGCTATAAGACACACGGGCGTGAGCTTTACCCCGAAACGAAACGCTGACTGGAGTGTCCTCTGACACGGCGCTGCAGTGCATCAGCTGACCCGCCAGACGGACATTTTCCTCTCGTCCTGAACATAACAGACTCTCCACAAACACCTGCGTGGACAAGAGAGACAGAGAAAGAAAGAGATCAGTGCCATGTAGGAGGGACCCACGGGAAGAACGCGTTCAGGTGGCAATTAATCACCTGTCTTTAGACAGTTGCCAACGAGACACAATCACTACAGGAGAAATATCAAAAACTGCTCTTTCAATGACAACAATCTCATAAGCATCTCTGTGCAACAGCTGTGGTGTTCAGAGTAATTTCAAATGTTGCCTTCAGCTACATTTAGGCAGAGTAAGATATCAGCATTTTATGTGGTTAATCTATTTGTGTGTTCTTCAATCTAAAACACTTTAAAGTTCCCTCATTAAAACATCATAAAATCCAAAAAATAAGCATTAATAAATAATAGACTAATAAAAGAATTCTCTCATGATTCATACTGTTCTTTGCACAAAAATCCACTTACCACTATTTGTTGAGTGGTTAAGAGCTCATCTTTATGCTTAAATAATGTTTATAGATTGTCACTGTTATAGGGCGCAACTGGCGGACTTCTGAAGTAAAAATACCATTCATTTTCTACAAAGGGGAAAGTTTTTTTAATCATTTATATTGACCAACAGCAGAGAAACCTTCACAAGAAAATCTCAACAAAAATAAAACTATCAATTACTAAAAGGTTATTTTAAAAAGCCTTGAAAAGCCATGAATGGTCTCCCTACACTCTCAAACTAGTACTTGTCCTACCATTCGAAAGTTGGCAACTATTTTAAAATTATTTATGTCAAATAAAAGCTGTACTTTTGAACTTTCTATTCATCAAAAAAATGTCCTGTGAAAATGCATCACATTATCCAAAAAAAAAAAAAAAAGTTTCCACATCCTGACAAAATATATCAGTTTCTACAAAACAGTTTTTAACATTGATAATAATAATAAATTAACCAAATTAACATATTAGCAAGATTGTTGAAGGATCATGTGACACATTTTCATGTGAAAATTCAGCTTTGACATCACAGGAATAAATTACATTTTAGAACATTAAAATAGAAAACAGTTATTTTAAATTGTAATATTTCACAATATTACCGTTTTACCCAATTTCTTTTATTAAATAAATACAGCCTGGGTGAGCACAAAATACTTATTTTTAACTACCACACCGACCACAAACTTGTAAATCTAAATATGAACAGAGAAAAATTACAACTGTATCTATAAATTTCATATCTTTCCAAATTGAAATCAGCTAAATAAAAGTAGTATTACTGGAAACAAATATTAAGACAATTGTTGAAAGATCTCAACAACTCAACAATTTCTTCTCTTTTTTTTTACCCCAGTGTGTCCATGTGTTTGCTGCAAAACCAGAATGTCATTAACTGTGGCCCTTGGAGTTTCATATGGTCTTTAGAAATATAATCTGCAAGTGCTTTAATCTGTCTGCATTACAGAATCCAATATCTGCAGTGCACATTGCACCTATAAACATAATACTGTTAACTCCCAACACCGCACAAAATGAAATATCCACCCCTGCTCAGTCTGCGAGCCAATGAGACATTCCTAATGCACACCCACAGAAGTGAGGCAGAGTTTAGAGCTGGTTGCTGAGGTTTGTGTAAGTTTATTAGCTGTTTAGCTATTGAAGAGATTTCAAAGCAACTCTGCTGCACTCCGTCAAATGGACCCAGACGCAGAGGGAAAATGGTGAGAATGCCAATTCCATAAAACTACATTCAAGTTCTTTCATTTTGCTCTCAGAACTTTCAATTTACTGCTCGCCTGGGATCATCTTTCAGTAGCTTGGAGAAAAATACAGTGCAGGAGTCCATACTGACAGGAACTGGCTAGGAGCAATTTGAAAAGGGAACAGGTTGAAGGATAATTCTCTTTTGCTTTTGTTTTTTTATTTCTAGTCGAAGGGGTGAGCAGCACAGGGTTGAGGATGAACTCATGATGGCAAGTTCAGCTCAGCTGCTCTGCTCTTGATTGTGATGAAGAAATCGATAGAGAACCTCGTTAGAGAATGCTGCTAAATTACAGAGCAAACAGACAAGCCCATCGTCAGCATCAGATTAATGCTTAGTGTGAGACTCTTTCACACACGCAAACGGATATACAGACATACACTAACATGAAAACCAGGGTGAGCAACAAAAGAAGGTAACAAAAGGTAGGGCTTAGCGGTAGGACTATATACACTCACCTAAAGGATTATTAGGAACACCTGTTAAATTTCTCATTAACGCAATTATCTAATCAACCAATCACATGGCAGTTGCTTCAATGCATTTAGGGGTGTGGTCCTGGTCAAGACGATCTCCTGAACTCCAAACTGAATATCAGAATTGGAAAGAAAGGTGATTTAAGCAATTTTGAGCGTGGCATGGGTATTGGTGCAGGACGGGCCTGTCTGAGTATTTCACAATCTGCTCAGTTACTGGGATTTTCATGCACAACCATTTCTAGGGTTTACAAAGAATGGTGTGAAAAGGGAAAAACATCCAGTATGCGTCAGTCCTGTGGGCGAAAATGCCTTGTTGATGCTAGAGGTCAGAGGAGAATGGGCCGACTGATTCAAGCTGATAGAAGAGCAACTTTGACTGAAATAACCACTCGTTACAACCGAGGTATGCAGCAAAGCATTTGTGAAGCCACAACACGCACAACCTTGAGGCGGATGGGCTACAACAGCAGAAGACCCCACCGGATACCACTCATCTCCACTACAAATAGGAAAAAGAGGCTACAGTTTGCACAAGCTCACCCAAATTGGACAGTTGAAGACTGGAAAAATGTTGCCTGGTCTGATGAGTCTCGATTTCTGTTGAGACATTCAGATGGTAGAGTCAGAATTTGGCGTAAACAGAATGAGAACATGGATCCATCATGCCTTGTTACCACTGTGCAGGTGGTGGTCTAATGGTGTGGGGGATGTTTTCTTGGCACACTTTAGGCCCCTTAGGTGCCAATTGGGCATCGTTTAAATGCCACGGCCTACCTGAGCATTGTTTCTGACCATGTCCATCCCTTTATGACCACCATGTACCCATCCTCTGATGGCTACTTCCAGCAGGATAATGCACCATGTCACAAAGCTCGAATCATTTCAAATTGGTTTCTTGAACATGACTGAGTTCACTGTACTAAAATGGCCCCCACAGTCACCAATCTCAACCCGATCTCAACCCAATAGAGCATCTTTGGGATGTGGTGGAACAGGAGCTTCGTGCCCTGAATGTGCATCCCACAAATCTCCATCAACTGCAAGATGCTATCCTATCAATATGGGCCAACATTTCTAAAGAATGCTTTCAGCACATTGTTGAATCAATGCCACGTAGAATTAAGGCAGTTCTGAAGGCGAAAGGGGGTCAAACATAGTATTAGTATGGTGTTCCTAATAATCCTTTAGGTGAGCGTATATATATAAATATTGTTACCACGGTATAAAATGTCTATGGTTAGAGATTTTGCTATATCGTGTATATAGTGGTATGTAAACATATAGCACTACTGACACTTCAGAGTGATGAAATGCATGATTGAGAATATAAAGAGCGGGACGTGCTTGATGTTACAAAAGTGTTATAAGCGCAATATAAGTGCACAGAAAGCTGCCTCACTCAGCATGCGATCACAAATTCAGTTCTCTTTCACGTCTTATTGCGCTGGAATGGTTGAATACACATGCAATTATGTGAAAATGCCCATTGTGTGGAGTATTCACAGCCGGTTATGGCTCAAGTGAAAGTAAACAGTTGTATGTAACATGTATCAGTATAATGGATCCGTGCATTTGGTCTTAAAGTGACAGCAGCCTAACTTACCTACCTGCTAATGTGAATCAAACAAAAGAGAAAATAACTTGCTGCTCTTGACTGAATAACTTTTAGCTTTAATAAGAATAAATGTATATTTAAAATTTCTCATATCGTGAAATAAGAATTTGGTCATATTGCCCACCCCTAGCGAAAGGATAGCTAATGTTGGAGCTGTGAGGCAGAAGGAAAAAGTAGAGTGGAAAAATCACAAGAACTCAAAAGAATATCAAATGCTGCAGTAAGGAGCATTACATACAGTGTAGAACAGTAAAACATAATAGCTTTGTGGCAAACCAGACAAGTATAAATTAAGCATAAATTATTCAATATAATAATACATATTATATAATGCAATATTATATTATATTGTATTACCTGATGGCAAGTTTCTGGCTCTAAACAGGTATAAACAGTCTGCTGCATATCCAGGAGATCTTGAAGTAAACTTCTCCACACGGTCTCACTCACAGGAGGGTTTCTAAGCAAACAACAGACAGTGAGATAGGTGTACATAAGTGCTCTGGGAAATGTTAAGGTGGTTTTTGTGTGTGTGTGAGTGTGTGTGAGTGTGTGTGGGTGTGTGCGTGTGTGTGTGTGTGTCATACTTGCGTCCTGTGTGACGAGTCAGTCGGACCATCAGCTGGTGAGCTTCCTCTTTGCTGTTTTGACTGTTCCTCACGAACGAGATGGGCTTCTGGAGACCTTGTTTCTCCAACACCTCAGCAACACTGGAGAGAGAGAGACAGAAAAAGAGCATGACTTAATTAAAAATGTTTAAACTTTTAAAACAGGCTTATGTGAACTTGTGAAGCCCTACAAACCAATGCTAGAAGAATACATATTTTACAAATTCACCCCTATTTATTCATATGTTGATCATCTGTAAATATGTTTATTCTGACTTGTTCTTATAAATCGATTGCAATTGGTTCAAAGAGAGAGAGCACATCACCCCTGTTCTTGCTTTCTTGCACTGGTTACCAGTTGGCTACCGAGTCGAATTTAAGGTTTTGCTGTATGTTTATAAAGCCTTGCATGGTCTATTATTCTGCAGTGAGATATCTTTGCTCATCAAATCAGTTGCTTCTTTCCGTTTCTCATTCCTGTTTGAAAACCAAGGGAGATCAGATGTTTGTAACTGTGGCCCCCAAGTTGTGGAATGCACTTCCATTCTCTTTCACATTCAAATCTAGGTTGAAGACATCTTTTCTCCTTAGCCCATGGTGTTGCTTGAGATTCAATTCAATTGTGTAAAAAAAAAAAAAAAAAATAGAGTAATAAGTTGAACAATCCCTAAACATTTTGAATTCTATGAACAATTTAGAATTCAGTTCAGGATAAAATGTGTTTCTGATTTGCTCAGTTAGGGCAGCTGGTGTGGAAGTGTGTCTCTGTCTCCACTTCTCCAGCGGTACAGTATGGGCAGATGCAGCTCTCTCTGGGCAGCCAGTTCTGTCTGTATCTCTACAGTCAGTGTGTGATTGCTCAATCTCTTCCTCGTCATTCTTCTTCTGAACTCTTCCACTGTTTTCAGGAATTCTGCTGTTGTGTAGTCTCTGTTTAGGGCCAAATAACATTCCAGTTTACATTGTTTTTGTGCTTTTATAATTTGACACACTCATCCACAGAATTCGGCCCAACCAGTGTCCTGATGCTGGCTGTTGTTAGTCGTGTTAGTTTGTTTTTGCAGCTTCAGGACCAGCCGAAATCAGGGGACTCTTGTCAGCGTTCATTTTGTGGTTTTTAAGGGCTTTAAAATGACAAGAGTTGGGATCACTCATTTTTAGATGTTTCCAAAAGTGTATGGCTCGTTTCTCAATGTGGATTAGTAGAGGTTATTGGCCTAATTCTGCCCTGCATGCATTATTCGGCATGTTCCTCTGTACTCTCAGGATACTCTTACAGAACTCAGCATGCAGGGCTTCTATTTGTTTTTTTCCCCCATTTCTCACCTAAATTTGTGATTTAGGAGAGGACCCCAAACTTCACTGGCATACAGGGAGTGCAGAATTATTAGGCAAATGAGTATTTTGACCACATCATCCTCGTTATGCATGTTGTCTTACTCCAAGCTGTATAGGCTGGAAAGCCTACTACCAATTAAGCATATTAGGTGATGTGCATCTCTGTAATGAGAAGGGGTGTGGTCTAATGACATCAACACCCTATATCAGGTGTGCATAATTATTAGGCAACTTCCTTTCCTTTGGCAAAATGGGTCAAAAGAAGGACTTGACAGGCTCAGAAAAGTCAAAAATAGTGAGATATATTGCAGAGGGATGCAGCAGTCTTAAAATAGCCAAGCTTCTGAAGCGTGATCATCGAACAATCAAGCGTTTCATTCAAAATAGTCAACAGGGTCGCAAGAAGAGTGTGGAAAAACCAAGGCGCAAAATAACTGAGAAAAGTCAAGCGTGCAGCTGCCAAGATGCCACTTGCCACCAGTTTGGCCATATTTCAGAGCTGCAACATCACTGGAGTGCCCAAAAGCACAAGGTGTGCAATACTCAGAGACATGGCCAAGGTAAGAAAGGCAGAAAGTCGACCACCACTGAACAAGACACACAAGCTGAAACGTCAAGACTGGGCCAAGAAATATCTCAAGACTGATTTTTCTAAGGTTTTATGGACTGATGAAATGAGAGTGAGTCTTGATGGGCCAGATGGATGGGCCCGTGGCTGGATTGGTAAAGGGCAGAGAGCTCCAGTCCGACTCAGACGCCAGCAAGGTGGAGGTGGAGTACTGGTTTGGGCTGGTATCATCAAAGATGAGCTTGTGGGGCCTTTTCGGGTTGAGGATGGAGTCAAGCTCAACTCCCAGTCCTACTGCCAGTTTCTGGAAGACACCTTCTTCAAGCAGTGGTACAGGAAGAAGTCTGCATCCTTCAAGAAAAACATGATTTTCATGCAGGACAATGCTCCATCACACGCGTCCAAGTACTCCACAGCGTGGCTGGCAAGAAAGGGTATAAAAGAAGAAAATCTAATGATATGGCCTCCTTGTTCACCTGATCTGAACCCCATTGAGAACCTGTGGTCCATCATCAAATGTGCGATTTACAAGGAGGGAAAACAGTACACCTCTCTGAACAGTGTCTGGGAGGCTGTGGTTGCTGCTGCACACAATGTTGATGGTGAACAGATCAAAACACTGACAGAATCCATGGATGGCAGGCTTTTGAGTGTCCTTGCAAAGAAAGGTGGCTATATTGGTCACTGATTTGTTTTTGTTTGGTTTTTGAATGTCAGAAATGTATATTTGTGAATGTTGAGATGTTATATTGGTTTCACTGGTAAAAAAATAAATAATTGAAATGGGTATAAATTTGTTTTTTGTTAAGTTGCCTAATAATTATGCACAGTAATAGTCACCTGCACACACAGATATCCCCCTAAAATAGCTAAAACTAAAAACCACTTCCAAAAATATTCAGCTTTGATATTAATGAGTTTGTGTTCATTGACAACATGGTTGTTGTTTAATTATTAATGTTGTAAAATTAATCCTCAAAAATACAACTTGCCTAATAATTCTGCACTCCCTGTATGTTCTATGACTGATTGGAATATTTTGAGCCAGATTCTGATTGGTGTTTACATTTTTTTTTTGATGGCATAGAAAGCCCTTGCTTGGTCTTTCTGTTCATTCACAGCCAAGTTGAAGATTCCGTTGGCATTGAATTTCAACCTGAGGTATGTGTAGTTGGTGGAATTATCAATTTTGGTCATACCAAGGGTGAAATCGTTTTTTATTTCCCTGACATCTAGGTCTTTTCTGAAATGTTAGTACTTTAGTTTTAGCCATGTTAATCGTCACGGCCCAGGTCTGACAGAACTGATGCAGGATGTCCAGGTTCTGCTGTAGACCCTCTTCTGTTGGAGACAGCAGCACCAGATCATCTGCATACAGGAGGAACTTTATAGAGGAGTCATGTAGTGTGAGGCCAGGAGCTGCTGATTGTTCTAGGAGTTCAATTCATTGATGTAAATATTGAAGAGGGTCGGTGATAGTGGGCAGCCCTGTCTCACACCCTGCCCTTGAGTGAAGAACGCTGTTTGTTTTTTTTCCAATTTTAATTGAGCATTGATTGTTTGAGTATATTGTTTTAATAATATTGCATGTTTTACCCCTGATACCTGATTCTAGAAGTTTAGACAGAAGACCTTCATGCCAACTTGAATCAAAGGCCTTCTGAAATATACAAAGCAAGCAAAAATTTTGGTTTTGTTTTGGTTAATGTGTTTGTCGATCAGGGTATGCAGGGTGAAGATATGGTCTGATGCTCTGTAATTTGGTAAGAACAATGTCCTGACTTTTGGGAAACATCTTCCCCTAGGTTACTGCTCACACAGATGCCTCTGTAATTGTTTGGGTCTGATTTGTCTATGTGAATATGGGTATTATGAGTCCTCTATTCCAGGTGTCAAAGAAATGACCAACACTCAGAACCAAGTTGAACAGTTTCATGATGGCCAATCTGAATTTGGGATTTGTGTTTTTAAGCATTTCCTTTAGGATGCCATCCGGTCCACTTGCCTTTTTTGTTGGCAGGGCCTGTATTTTATCTGTCTGCTCTTTTTCTGCCAATTTGCCAATTATGTAATCTATATGATTTAATTTGTCATATATCAGTGTTTGTTTTATATTCATGTTTAATTTGCTCTACAGTTGTTCAATGTGATTTTTCCAGGTGTATCCATATTGTATAGTTTGTTCATGATTCTTTTTATTCAGGAGATTGTCCTAGAAACTGTTTGAATGGACAGATTCTTCAATAGTTTAGAGCTGATTGTATTTTTATATTTTTTAAGCTCCTCACAATAATGAAAACGTAAATCTGATCGCCTGGTTGTTTGTGTTTTTGGTTTGCCAGCTGTATTAAAATTTTCTTTATTATTTTACAATCCGAATCGAACCAATTTTGTTTTTGAGTTTTCTGAGAAGATTTAAGATTAGATATTGTTGCCAAATAATCAAATATGTAATTTATATTTTCTACAGCCAGATTTACGGCATCTCATTATGAGGATAAATATTTTCTATGAAGTTATCCATAAGTAAGCGCCCTTGGGGGTGGTTGAATGCTGTCTCTGTCTCAGTCTCTCTTAATTTCAGCTAATTTCAGCTAATTTCAGCTAATTTCAGGGGTCCCCCCCGTTTCTTTTAATGTATTTTCCAAATTGTACAGCACTTTGGTTCAATGTGCGATATAAATAAACTTGAACTTGAAGTCTCTTATAACAAATCACAACTCTTGTTGTTGTTGTTGTTGTTGTTATTGTTGTTATATTTGTGCACTGGAAGGTTCATTACCAAAACAAATCCTTTTTGTGTGCAAGCACATTTGGCAATAAAGCTCTTTCAGATGCAGGTCTCACTCTGTAAACTACAGTTCAAGAGTTTTGAGTCAGTAAAGATTTTATGTTTTTGTAAGAAGTCTCTTATACTCACCAAGTCTGCATTTATTTGATCATATTTTGAAAGATTGTTTTACGATATAATAATAACTATATTATAAAAAAACAGCTATATGTTAAAATAACTGTTTAAAATTTTGGGCAAACAGCAACTCAGCCAAGAAGTGGTAGGCAACGTAAAATCACAGAGCGGGGGTCAGCGCATGCTGAGGTGCACAGTGCGCAGAAGACAGAAGTCGCCAACTTTCTGCAGAGTCAATAGCTCCAGAACTCCAAACTTTGTGTGGCCTTAAGATTAGCTCAATAACAGTGCGTAGAGAGCTTCATGGAAAGAATTTCCATGGCTGAGTAGCTGCAACCAAGCCTAACATCACCAAGTGCAATGCAAAGCGTCGGATGCAGTGGTGTAAAGCAAGCCGTCACTGGATTCTAGAGCAGTGGAGACGTGTTCTCTGAGTGATGAATCACGCTTCTCTGTCTGGCAATCCGATGGACGAGTCTGGATTTGGCGGTTGCCAAGAGAATGATACTTGCCTGACTGCACTGTGCCACGTTTGTTGGAGGCAGGGGATTATGGTGTGGGGTTGTTATCCAGGGGTTGGGCATGGCCCCTTAGTTCCAGTGAAAGGAACTCTTAACCCTCTGAACCCTGAGCTGTTTTATGGGCCCTGGAGGTGTTTTGACATGTCCTGACATTTGAGCTTATTTCTGTTACTTGTAACATTTTGATGGCTAAAGTCTGATTACACTGTATTCAGCACAAACTCTGCTGCAATAATATGTGAGTAGCATGTGTGAAAAAAAAGTCACTGAATAAGTCACAAAACTAAGTCACTTTGGCCATACTGAATATTTGTTCACAAGACTTTTGAAAACTGGATCATGTAGGCTAGAATTTTCGCTTCAAGATGATATAAAAATCACTCTGTCCACTCATTCACATAAAACAATATATTGATTTTAAATGTGTAAGAAATGGTTTGTTTCAGGAAGGCTTATGCAGGGAGGGGGTGAATCATCATGAATATTGATGTGTTTCACACCTGGAAGACAAAGACCCCTCTCCAAATCCTAATGGCCCTATATCAGCTGAATAACTGTGAGGGAACTAGAATATGAATATGATTGGCTTTTTAAATTGTTTTCATTTATTTACAACACAACATAATGAAGGACAAAAAGTGGGACAAAAATAAGGGACAATCATGGTTCTTTGTAAGGGACACTCAATGTTTGTACTGCATCACGTCACCTGTTGGTGGGTGGGATATATTAGGCAGCAAGCGAACATTTTGTCCTCAAAATTAATGCGTTAGAAGCAGGGAAAATTTGCAAGCGTAAGGATTTGAGCGAGTTTGACAAGAGCCAAATTGTGATGGCTAGACGACTGGGTAAGAGCATCTCCAAAACTGCAGCTCTTTTGGGGTGTTCCTGATCTGCAGTGGTCAGTATCTATCAAAAGTGGTCCAAGGAAGCAACAGTGGTCCAAGGAAGCAACTGGCGACAGGGTCATTGGTGGCCAAGGCTCATTGATGCATGTGGGGAGCGATGGCTGGCCCGTGTGGTCCGATCAAACAGACGAGCTACTGTAGCTCAAATTGCTCAAGAAGTTAATGCTGTTTCTGATAGAAAGGTGCCAGAATACATAGTGCATCGCAGTTTGTTACGTATGGGGCTGAATATCCACAGACCAGTCAGGGTGCCCATGCTTTCCCCCACTGAAAGCCCCAACAGTGGGCACGTGAGCATCAGAACTGGACCACGGAGTAATGGAAGAAGGTGGCCTGGTCTGAAGAATCATGTTTTCTTTTACAGCACGTGAATTGCTGGGTGTGTTGCACCAGGATGCCCTATGGTAAGAAGGCAAGTCGGCGGAGGCAGTGTGATGCTTTGGCCAATGTTCTGCTGGGAAACCTCGGGTGCTGTCATCCATGTGGATGATACTTTGACACGTACCACCTACCTAAGCATTGTTGTAGACACCCTTTCATGAAAACGGTATTCCCTGGTGGCTGTGGCCTCTTTTAGCAGGATAATGCAACCTGCCACAAAGCAAAAATGGTTCAGGAATGGTTTGAGGAGCACGAGTTTGAGTCGTTGACTTGGCCTCCAAATTCCCCAGATCTCAATCCAATTGAGCATCTGTGGGCTGTGCTTAACAAACAAGTCCGATCCAGGGAGGACCCACCTCGCAACTTACAGGACTTAAAGGATCTGCTGCTAACATATTGGTGCCAGATACCACAGAACACCTTCAGCGATCTAGTGGAGTCTAAGCCTTGACGGTTGAGGGCATGTTTTGACTGTTTTGTGGGACCAACACAATATTAGGAAGGTGATCATAATGTTATGCCTGATCTATATATATATATATATATACACCAGGGCCCGGTTTTTCAAAAGTAATCCACTAGGATTTTGGATAACGGATTGGATCAAATCTTGAAAAGGGGTTTTTCAAAAGAAAAAACGATTACATAATCGGATTAGATCACGTAATCCAATCTTGGTTTTGATCAACATCGGATCAAACCTTTAGTTTGGGTTTTTCAGAACTTTTTTGTAGGATTTGGATCACTTTGATCCCAAAAATCTGGATTAAACTGATCCCATCAGAAGGGTGGATTCAGCGTGGATTTCATGCCCAAAATGTAATGAAAACTTTAAAAATCAAATAATACTATATTTGGATCATGCAGTATCTTACAACATATCCTATTTATTCATAAGGTTTTAATTTTATTTGTTCATCCGTCAGGCTACAGTGATTAGGTAGGCTTTAACGTATTTAGCCTTTCAGTATAGGCCTACAGCAAAGTGGAAAGAGTTTGGCCTCATAAAATAATCCCCCAAACAGCTGTCAAAATTGACCAAAAACAATACATTTTATTCTGTCACTAATTGATATATATATTCATCACAATCGAAAATATTTTTGTTTTTAGAATATTTATTAGTGATGCATGCAATGATTACAGAATAACCAAAAAAATGCAAAGAATGGCAATCACTGATTTTTGAAATCCAAAACAAATCCAAATCAGAAATAGTGTCTAACTATTGCGTCCCTTGTTGCACTTCCTGTTTGCTCATTCTGGCAGAATGCAGGAGGTTGGTTAGGGTCTCCAAGGGGCTCAGGTGCATCATTGTCAGCACAGAGAGGGACATTGCGCTTAGTAGCGATGTTGTGCAGGACAATACAGGACATATTTGAAACTTGTTATAAATATCCTCAATGTACGGTGTTTGTGTTATAGGTCTCAGATGAGCGGACTGCTGGAAGAGGATGTGGTGGTGTTTTTCTTGTTTTTAGTTTTTTTTAATAAAATAAAAATAAAAATAAACTTATATTGACCCCACACTGGCTATTCTACTTGTTGCTCTTTACATATCTATAGTTCTACATTGTGATTTCATATCCTGTTTGAGCACTGGTTATCCAGATTTGGTGATCCTGAAAAGTTCCTATCCGGATCAGATTGATCCAATCTGATGTTGCTTTGAAAAACTGGCTCAAAAGTAAGGTGGATTACGTGATCACGGATCGCAAAAAAAAGGATTACTAAATCCGGATGAATTTTATCCGGATTAAACCTTTTGAAAAACCGGGCCCAGGGGTCTCCAACCTTTTTTCATTTGAGAGCTACTTTTTAAAAATGAAAGTCGCTGAGAGCTACTCCTTTTATACAATACTTAAAACTCTTAAATAATGCATCATAATTCTCATATTAACAACTAACCAAACTGTTTTACACCTGAAGGAGTGTAGTAGTAGTTCCAGTAGTCAGTACCAATACCATAACTTTTACGGTACTTGGGACCAATTTTGGTACCACAGCAAAATTTCTATTAAATTCAAACGTTTATTATTTATGATAATCAGTATAAGTAAATAATACATAAACATTTAAAGGCTGTATCCTGTTTGAAATTAAACATTATTTATAAATAAAAGATCCAGTGAAAAATAAGCAACCATCTAGGCATAATTATTATTATTAGTAGAGACATATTACATAGAGACGTAGTTAAATCTACTGTAATATATCGTCAATATTTTGACGGGTTGCCTTTAAGTTGACCTTTGTGTGTTTGTGTTCATGTTATGAGTTTTTTTTTTTTTTTTTAAATGAGGGTTAGGTCCTCATTTAGTGACAAACGGCAGATACTACAAATAAAGCGAGCAAGCGTCACGTGCGTGTGTTTGTATGTACAGAGACGCAGAACATGCAGGAGTAATATTTAAATAGTATTTTGCTGTTTAATATTCACAGAAACTAGTATATATTCGGCTACAGTCTGGAGCCCCGTGCTTAGATAATAGTGATGTCCGGTTCGCGAACGAATCGTTCTTTTGAACCGGTTCTTTTTAGTGAACCGGTCGAACCAGTTCACCAAATCGGACTGAATCGTTCTAAACAGTTCGCATCTATAGTAAGCACTAATCCACAAATTTATAAAATTAATCACTTTTTGACGTGTCTGACTGTCCCTCTGACTCGAAATAAACCAACATCCTGGAGTTATTCAGTTACTCCAACAGTACACTAACCTATTATAAGAGAGAACTGATGATGATTGATGTCAGCGAGCAGCAGCTGATGATACTGAGCATGCGCAGCGCACACGAAAGAGCGTCACAGTTCTCGTTCTCGAGTTAAAGGAGCTGTATGTAGGACTGTGGCCAAAACTGGTACTGCAATCACTTTCAAATTACTGCAAGTACCCCAACTCGAGGTTGCCAGATAGGCTGCAGGATCCAGCGGGAACGTAGGCTGCTACACGGAGCTTTCAATGGCAAGTGACGAGTCGTACACAGTAAGACAAGCGTTTTTGTCATAAGTAGGCTAACAAATAACAAACATTGCCACAGCAAGTATAACGCGGGACAAATTACGCCATGTCAGCGTTCAATATCAACAATGCATTATCAGAAACGATTGAGAGTAACTAAATAACATTTGCAATGGTCATACAGGTCAACTTGCAGCATGTTTTATCCACTATATATACGAAGAAAGAATGAGGAATAATTTTTACCGAGGTAACGTTAGGCTACTGTCTCAAATGCGTTTTCACATTGCCATAATAGGCGTGCTAATGTTGTTTTCCTCAGCGTCTCAGCATAATGACAGAGAAACGGGCTCTGATAATGCATTACTAATGTTAGCAATGACGACTCGCCATTTTTATTTACCAAACAATTCCTTAACGTTACCTTTTCAATTCAATGACCCACCTCCTCCATCTGCGCTAACCTAACGTTACTTTGCATGAACATGCACAACTTTGTTCGACTGTCGTGAATATTTGAAATGTCCATTTACATTAAGTAACGTTACAAGTTAGCCAAACATAGATGAACCTTACCTGTCCAGGAGAAAATTAGCAATTGCGTCAGTCTTCAAATTCTTCTCCGTTTTCAGCCGTCTCCATCTTTCAAAGGCATCTCCTATACAAATCCTTGTTTTATTTCGGACACTGTCACGACGTTTTTCTGATTCATATCGAGGTCGTTTAGGTTTCGTAAAGTTAGACATTGTTTATCCAGAAAGTTTGTAGCTGCAGCTGTGGTAACTAGCAGAGCTGGCAACCCGAATGCAGAAACACTACCGACTTCGTGATTGGTAGATAGGTGGAGGGCGGCACTTCAGGCATGACACAACATGTCAACATCAACATCAGTTGAGGGCTGCAACTCCAATTTTAAAATGACAATATCTTGGCCGGACAACTGTTGTCAGTGATATAAGTATTTGAAATTAACATGATTTTTTAATGTCTATTGACATATTAGGGCCATTTTATGATTAATTGAAATACATTTCTTACATACAGTTCCTTTAAGAATCGGTTGCAGCGGTTTTCGGATCAGCAGTACACTGAATCGAGAACGTACGCAGACCGGTCTGTCACAGTTCTCGTTCTCGAGTCAAGAATCGGTTGCAACCGGTTGCAGCGGTTTTCGGATCACCAGTACACTGAATCGAGAACGTACGCAGACCGGTCTGTCACAGTTCTCGTTCTCGAGTCAAGAATCGGTTGCAGCGGTTTTCGGATCAGCAGTACACTGAATCGAGAACTGTTTATTTCGGACATGTCCGATTTGAGAACCGATGAACTGATACTGACTGAGCATGCGTGTGATTCTTCAAGAGAACGAAAAGCAAGTTTTGTTGAACATCGAGACGTGTTATAATATAAAACATTGTGGAAATATGTTTTCATCATTTCAAGTTCATTACTGTCTTATCACTGTATGAGCATGTGATTGACTATTTATGATTGAAGTATTTATTTATTTAAAAGATTAATGTTTACGTGTAATTACAGTTTATGAGGACACATTCACAAATTGGGTTAGTATTAAATAAACAAAGTTTTAATAAAAAAATATTAAAGTGTTCAAATAATACACACATTTTAAAAAGAACAATTGCTGGAAAAGTGCACTTACACACTGTAATTGTCTTACACACTATATTTAACTGGTATTGCCTGTTTTTAAAAAACTTTTAAAAAAGTTATTGTGCTTTATCAAAAATTATAAATAATAATAATAGCAAAAACAAAATGCAAAGGCAGTTTTAAACAGAGGTTAAGTTACCATATGCAGCTTGACCGTCTCTTATAATAGGTTTGAATTCAGAAAAACACTCTGCCTAACTTTGTTAGGACTCCATTGTATTTAATTTGTAAACAAGGTGATATAAAGATAAAAATGACGACCCTAATCAAACTACAGCGAAGGTGAAGCAAGCGACTCCTTTTGAATCGCTCTGGCGGTTCTCGAATCTCAATTTCGTTCTCGTTCTCGAGTCAAGAATCGGTTGCAGCGGTTTTCGGATCAGCAGTACACTGAATCGAGAACTGTTTATTTCGGACATGTCCGATTGAGAACCGATGAGATGATGATACTGAGCATGCGTCGTGCGACTGACTGACTGCACGGCGAGTCTCTCTGAGTCTGAACCGAACGAACGAACATCAGCTGATATGAGCGTGTCTGTGAAACGACTCCGACATGAATGAGGTGAACATTTGGCGAACCGTATTTATTTAATTACAAAAACATAGTAAGTGGATCATGGTTTCTGCACTGATGAAGACTGATTTATTGATTTTATAAATGTAAAGATTGTTTGCATCACTGCATGTGTTTGGATGCTTTAGATGTAAAACTTTGGATTATGATGATTATGATTATCAGATTATGATGATATTTTTATCTGACTGATGTTATAATTACTGACTTTATATATTTTAATGTGTAAAGTGTGTTTATCCAACCCGCAATAGACTTGACGTAATGACGTCATCGCGAAATGACGTCATTACGTTTGAGCGTAAAAGAACTGGTGAACCGGTTTTTTGATCCGGTTCATTGAAACGAACTGTCCGAAAGAACCGGTTCGCGGAAAAGAACCGAACTTCCCATCACTATGGAAGCGACTGAACGCAGCTGCGGGTACCTCGGGAATGCTGGTATCGTCATATTTAAAAAATTTCACTACGGACATGGTACCGAAGTCAAGTACCGGTACTTGTGACATCCCTACATTTGCATGTTTACATTTGTTCATAAATAAAAAATAATAACCTCACGGCTCATATGTCAAACTTGATTTGCGTTGGAGGGGGTGGGACACCTGTCTATATTAGCTCACTCTGATTAAATGAAAAGGCTTGGCGAGCTACCTCCAATCAGGCCACAAGCTACTGGTAGCTCGTGAGTGATGTGTTTTGGAGACCCCTGATATACACACACGCTGTATATGTGTGTGTGTGTGTGTGTGTGTGTGTGTGTATATATATTTATTTATTTATTTATTATAATTATTTTTATACATACATACACATACATACATACATACACACATACATACACATACATACACATACATACACATACATACACATACACATACATACATACACATACATACACATACATACACATACATACACATACATACACATACATACACATACATACACATACATACACATACATACACATACATACACATACATACACATACATACACATACATACACATACATACATACATACATACATACATACATACATACATACATACATACATACATACATACATACACATACACATACATACATACATACACATACATACACATACACACACACATACATACATACATACACTTATTTTATTTTTCTCTCCAGAAAAATAGCATCTACATAATTGGGCTTAATACTACCAAGTGACAGATGATTTTTGCAGCAAAATATCAGTCAAGTTGGATGCATGACCTTTGACATACATAGCAAAAGATTTTCTCTACCTTAAAAGTTGAGACTGACATCCAATATGCACAATTATATCATTATTAGGATTTTATGATGTACATTTAGCATGACAACAGATCTATGACCAATTTTTAAATTTCAACCCACCAGTTGAGAAACCAGCTACATCAGAAACCATGCTTAACTACAGCTATACGCTAACAGCTGCTCAGAGGAGCCAAGAACAGACAGAGGTGTCTGAAAGAACCTCAGTGAGCTGAACTGGTGCGGTGCCTGGCTAAGATGCCCTCAATAAATGAGGATGTATTGTCCCTTGGGAGCATCATGCACAGATGTTTTCTGTTTCCTTCCTTTCTTCTAGTCTCACACTTCTTACCACATGTCTCTTTCTTTCTATCTACAATCTGCTGAGGCCAGATTTGTTTTTTTGTTTTTTTTGGTTCTCTTACATATTTTTGCGCTTCCCTCTCTCTCTCCTCTCTCCATCTGTCTATAGCTCTTTAAGTCTTCTCCAGTGATCAGGACCTGCTCCTAAAATAACTGCTTGAACATGCAAACTGTTTTACTTCTCTATTTTATTTAGATTATTGTTTAATTAATTAAAGGTCCCGTTCTTCGTGATCCCACTGTTCAAACTTTAGTTAGTGTGTAATGTTGCTGTTAGAGCATAAATAATACCTGTAAAATTATAAAGCTCAAAGTTCAATGCCAAGCGAGATATTTTATTTAACAGAAGTTCCCTTTCAAAGCCTACAGCGAACGGCTGGCTTGGACTACATCCTGGTACTTCCTTCATAAATGACGTCAGTAGAACAGTAGAACAGACTAACCTCTGCCCACAAGAATACGCGCAAAAAGGGGGCGTGGTCTTGTTGCTGTCCCACGTGGAGAAGAGGACGTGTCGCGTGGAGAAAAGGAAGTGCTGCGTTTCAGTGTGTTTGTCGCCATGTCGTCGAGACGCTGTTATTTTCATCCCGGAGTCAAATCACCTTTGTTTGGCTTTCTCAGGGACGCTGTAGAGATCATTGAGCGCATATATCTCCCGTTAAGAGGCGTGACCTTTCCACGTGCGCTAAGCTGCTGTCGAATCACAACACAGGAACCGTGACGCGTTCGCTAAACTGCGGTCAAATCACAACACGGGAACCGCTGGCACAATCAGGTGTATTTTTGTACAAGTTATTTGTTTACATTATATACATTATAGTTCTGCATAATTAAGGGCGTGGCCACTTTGAGTGACAGGCGGATTGCAGTATATCTGCTGTCCGTTAGTCATCGCGTCACCTCAGCTCCACCCACGTCCCGCCTCTTTGCCCATTTTCTGTTATCCGGGAGTGACGCACGGTAACGCACTGCCAAGATGGCAACGGCCAGCTCGACCCTACTTTACGCTTCAAAACTGCTCTTCAGAATCCTATGGGTGACGTCGCGGACACTGCGTCCATATTCTTTTGCAGTCTATGATATATATAATAACTTCTATTATGTTTAGGTTCTTGATTTAATGTGTTCATTCACTATAATTAAATAAAATTAAATGTAATGTGATCAAATTTATGCAAAATTGACATTGCCAAACTGTGTACTGCAGGACAGTAATGTTCAAGTGTATGCCCAATGACGTGAATAAAACAATCAATATATTGACTTCAGAAACCACTTTTTGTAATGCCTAGTCATTGTGAACATTAGAGTATGTCTACATTGATTTCTTACAAAAGAGCAAGGAAAATCCTGGCTTGATTTGCCTCTTTAACATTTAAACAGGGAGCAGAGAGCAAGGGGATAAAAGAAAACATTGGCAAAGATACAATTCAGATACAGAGAGGGGAAAGGTGAAATCTTGAGAGACAGGAAAAACGAGTGATAAAATAGAGAGCAAACAAGAGAAAAAGAGTGAAATTAAGGCTGTAGTGACTGTGCCCTCCCAGGCCAGTCATAAATATCCGGGAGAGAGACTTTCATCATCCTTTCCACCGACAGAATTCTAATGGATCCAAAGGAATGGGTCTCTACGGAGCCATTACAGGCTGATCACGTCACCTGAGATTGACACACACGCAAACAGACGCAAAGAGAAAAACAGAAATACATGCAAACGATGTGCAGCATACAACATATACACTGATGGGATTTTTTGGGCTCGTCTGACTCAAATAAGCGTTTAGTTGTAGTCAGAAAAAAAAGTTAAAATGCTTATAAAAACTATCCTGAAAAACAGATCTTTTGGAATGCGTCTTAGTCTGAACAGCCAGACTGAATTTCAAGTAGTTTCTTTTGTCATTCAGAAAGTGTTGCATATGTAACGTCACACAAAGATGTGCAATATGGTCTCAAGCTGTGTCTGAATACACTCATTTATGCTCCATCGTTTCCAATACAGCAAAACTAACTGACATCGTCTACGAAGTGAATGGTAAATGAGTAAATGAGTGTACGCATCAGTAGGTTTTGGACAGTAAATGCATGAATGCGTAATATGCCTCTGTTCTCTCATGTGCTTCATGAGGGAGATGTCATGATGGACGTGAGCAGAGCCAAAATTTCCAATTTTCCAACCTTTCTTCCCACAATGACAGCTATTCTCAGTAGTTGCGTGAGAAAGTCTCTTGACATCGTGTTGAAGCTTACATCATTACACACCGAATACGGTCTACACCAGCGGCTCAAACTTTTCAGGTCAAGTACCACCTCTGATCAAATAAAAACAATCAAGTAACAAGCTAGACACAACAATGAGCCTTTCTTTTCCATTAGCTTTGATTGCTGAAGGGCTGTGAGAAACATACCCATAATGCTGTATTTGGATTAATACCAATAATCCTGCAGTTCAGATAAATCATGCTGCTTTAAGACCACTGACTGGCCCTTTGCAGATGTGTGGAAGTACCCTACCAGAAAACACACATACATCACAATAATGACATCTAGAAAGGATTACAATGCATTTCTGTGAGTTAATATGCAAATTTTGCAGTCCCATTCACACACATAAATATTAAATACAGCCTACTCTGGAATACGAGGTAATGTAGCCAATCTATCTCGATGTATCTGAAACAGACTGGTTACGCTATTGATAAGCTACTGTGCTCAGAATTGAGTGATGAATTCAATGTCAAAATGAAGGCCTCTTTTAACCCTTGTGTTATGTTACGGGTCAATTTGACCCGTTTTGATTTTTAAGTTGTCAGAAATATCAGTTAACCTATGTTTTTTTAAAATTTTGTGACTTTCTCATTTAGGGTCATGAACATGCATGCAAAGTTTCAACACGCTGATGTGTTTTGACATATACACACACATTTACTGTTACGTTCGTGATGTTCACGGGTCAATTTGACCCGCATATTTTAATGTTCTAAGGCAATTGTAGAGACCCAAAATAATAACATTTCTTGGTTATATTTTGTTATTTTAGTTTTTTACTAACCTATGAAGCTAAAAAAATTAGCTTTTCCCCATTTTTTCAATACAGAAATATTTTTTGTATGCCACAAATGGTAAAAATTAGCTATAATTTCTTTTTTCAATCTATCTGAAATACTATCTAACCTACATTGTTTTTCTTGAAATTGTGTGACCTTTTCTCATTTAGGGTCATTAACATGCATGCAAAGTTTCAACATGATAATGCGTTGTGAAATGTGCATATCAAAATTTTATACACTCTTGCTGTTTGTGGGTCAATTTGACCCATATAGGACAGCTGTTCAAAAGCAACTGTAGGGCAATTCCGCGGAAAACTGTCACATCCATAACACCAACACAATGCCATGGTATTTAGTTGGCGTTATGGATGTGACATTTTTGCGTGGAATTACCCTGTACAGACACAAAATACAAAACACTTTGTTGTATCTCAGAGCTCTTCAACTATTAACAACTTCATGAAGCAGTGTTTTGAAATCGGCCATCACTGTATAAGTCGTAAAAGTAAAGTTTAAAACAAGTTATAGAAGTTTATGAACATGAAAATATATAACATATATATTTTATATAAAATATACATTTTACAAAACATGTTAAATTCTAAAACCTCAAGAAAATCAAAGCTAAATATCTGAACAAATTCTGTACCAAATTTTAGGTTGATATCTCAAAAAAAAAAAAAGTTTATGTATGCAGTACCAACGTTTTCCACTGGATGACATGTAGACTCTTCGATTTCCATATATGGTTTGAGTGATCTGAACGTTATATTTTCATACTTTTCAAAATATCTATGAAGTAGACATCCTATTGAGAAGTAGTTTGGGCAGTAATGTTAATATTTGATTTGTATTCAATCTCTAAAATGCATATAAAAAAAACGTATGGAAAGAGTCAAAACGTGCGTTATAGTTTGGTACCGCATCACAAATGACGAATCTTTCGCTATTTATCTCCTGCACATCTCTTTTGAAAATCAGTCACCGAATATGAAAATTAGAGTCTGAAAGCTTTAAAATGCTATATAGTTGGTCAAGATTTCTTTAGGTTTAGACTAAGATAGTATTGTTCTAAATGTATAAAGGCAAGTGTCCTAAGGGCCAATCTTAAAAATAAAAATAAAAATGGTTAAAAGTATTTTAAAAAAATCGTAAATTCAGATATTTATTCTTTGTAATGTGTGAAAAGTATTGATATTAAAAGTTAATTGTTTGTACCTGATTGTATGTGTTTTTTCATAGTGTGATTTTTGGGGAATTGTATTGAATCCAATTAGGGTCAATTTGACCCGGACCATAAGGGGTGTAACCAGAAATCGAACAGTGCACGAGGGTTAACGCAAGAAGTCATTAAATCAACTAAGGGTCAAATGGAATATCTCGCCTTTTTCACTGATTGTCTGCACACAACTTGAAATCCAGCATTATTGAAATAATAAATGTGAGCTATGCAATACAGTCTTAAATTTGCAAAGCTATATTAAACTAGCAAATAACTCAACAACAAAACAAAAAAAAGTAATACATGATATAAAATAATTAAAAGACTTAATCTACAAACTATTTTTCAAAAGTTGGGGACCGTATTTTTTATTCAGCAAGGATGCAATAAATTGTTTTTTTAAATGACAGTAAAGACATTTATAGTATTAAAAATCATAATTATTTTGAACTTTTTATTTAAATCAAAAGGTATCTTGAGCACCATATCAACATATTCAAATGATTTCTGAAGGATCGTGTGACACTGAAGACTGGAGTAATGATGCTGAAAATTCAGCTTCACCATCACAGGAATAAATGACATTTTAAAATATATTTTTAACAGGGCTCCAGACTAACATTTGAGAGCAGTAGCAAGTTCAACAGATGGTGGCATCAGCGCCTGATTTAGTAGCACCAGGGTGTCAGGGAATTAATAATATTATATGCTTTGTCTCTTGGAAAGGCACATTTGACAGTAACTTGAATTGACAGTAATTTGAGCTTAAGTTGGGATGCAATGTCAAATATTCTCATTAACAAAACAGTAACATCTGTAAAAAATTAACGACCTAATTTTTATCGGGTAAAATTGAAGGTGCCCCTACTACGCTTTTTTTTTAAGCATTCCTAATTTTGTTTTGGAGGTCTCCTACGATAGGATTATATACATCCAAGAAAGAAAAATAAGATTGTAGAAATATAGATTGTACATCACCTATAGGGTCTAAAAGCAGTTCGTTAGAAGATTCAGACTCTCTAAACCCCTATTTTCCGTGAGCTTACTGTGCTCTGATTGGCCAGTCTGTTGTGATTGGTCCACTGCTTACAGAGCGAGTCGGAAACTAAATGCTCAATACCATATCTGAATTTCAGAATCTCAGCGTTTGATACACAATGATATGAACAGTAATTATGGCATCGTTTTTTTCCTCATCAATTCCAGCACAAGTCCTCATTCTTTTGAAATGCATGCAAAGTATATATGAAGCATCTTTTGGAATATTCGAAAACACAAACCAAACAGACATTGTTTGCGGGCAGCCAATGAAGACCATAGGCTGATGTTATGCAAATCTGTTGCATTGTTACCAAGCGGCAACCTCCCCCAGTTTCTCTTGAAGCCAATACGGAAGCGACTTAAACTGCAATTCATTGATTGCCCACTAGGGACAGGCTCCAATAGGGAGCAGAATGTCATTGAGCCCCATGTTAAAATGCCCAACTTTACAGCAGAAAAAAAACCATGTTTACAGCCTGAAACAAATTGTGGTTTTGGTCTATACAGCTAATTTTGCCCTTCATGACAACTGTGAGGGGGTGACTTCAAAATACTGCTTCATGAAGCTTCGGACCATTATGAATCAGCGGTTCGGAGCGACAGTCACGTGATTTCAGCAGTTCAGCGGTTTGACACGCGATCCAAATCATGATACAACACGATGATTCATAACGCTCCGAAGCTTCATGAAGCAGTGTTTTGAAATCGGCCATCACTATATAAGTCTTTTTTTTCTTTTTTTTTTCTTTTTTTTTGGCGCATCAAAAATTTTATTGTCGCTTTATAATATTAATATTGAACCACTTTACTCACATGAACTGATTTAAATATGTTTTTAGTACATTAATGGATCTTGAGAGAGGAAATGTCATTGCTGGCTAGGCAGGCCTCACTGAGCCATCGGATTTCAACAAAAATATCTTAATTTGTGTTCCGAAGATGAACGGAGGTCTTACGGGTGTGGAACGGCATGAGGGTGAGTAATAATTGACATTATTTAAATTTTTCGGTGAACTAACCCTTTAACAAAACGTACTGTAATTATATTCCATTACTTCTTTAATACATTTAATCCATATCTACATTAATAATACAATAAAATTAATTATGAATATCCCACATTTCTGCCACAATACCATGGTTACATATAGTGTTATATGTACAGTAAATACATGGTAAATGTTGGTGATTTGTGGGTTGAAAAACCTTCCATCTGGACTGTTGTGACACAATGATTCTCCTGTTTTCCGCAACAGTGTTGTTAAGAAAGTCAGCGCTGTTTCAACTGGCTTTAAACAAGTTTAAATCACCAAGACATTTGTGGTTTGTATCAGAGAACTCTGCCAAATTCGAACACTTCTCACTGGATCTCGAAGAGCTGTTTAGTGGTCACATGATTGAGATGGTCAGCTAGTAAATGCATTCGCTCTGAGCTCACGCTGCAGCGTTTTTTGGGCCGAGTTGATAAATGAATCGTTTGCCTTTTTGATCCGCTGTTAGCTCGTTTGCCATTCAATGTTTCTCAAACGCAACAGAAATGGCAGAGCTTATCGGTTAGGCAAACTGATAGTGACACGAGTGCGACCGCTAACAAAATTAAGTCGCACCAACAGAAAAAAAAAAAAGTCACAAAATGCGACCATTTGGTCGCAGTCTAGAGCACTGTTTTAAAAAAGAATTACATTATTTTTGTAATACTATTCCATATTATTGGTGTTTTATCTGTATTTTCCATCAAATAAATGCAGCTTTGGTGAGCATAAAAACCTGACTGATAAAAGAATCTGACTGACCAAACTTTTGAATGGTAGTGTTTAAAAAAAATATAGCTATTGTATATATAGCATTACAGTATGTGATTTTGAGTGTAAAAAGACAAATCATCTTGTTTGCTCATTCCTCATAGTGTTTAATCATAATGTCATGATTTGATCTTCCAGTGAAAACTATAGATGCTAAATCCATTGCATTGAGACTTAGATTACATTAAAATGTTCAGCTGTCTGCCCAAAAGACTGAGGTATAGCACTTAAAGGAGAACTCCGGTGAATTTTTAAGTTAATCTTGATCGTTATACCTTTGTGAGTACTGTCTATAGAAAAAAAACGAACCGGATTGGTGCTTGCAACACGGAGCTGTTACAGTTAATGCCCAGAGCTCCCACTCAGCTAACACGGCAGCTATGGGGGCATATACATAAAGAGTGTCTTTGTGCCTCTTAACAGACACACAATGCAATTAAAATGTCTGTCCAACATGAACAGGGCCCTTACATGACAACGAGATGCGTTTAGCAACTTAGCCATTGTTTAAACTCACCGAGATAGTGTTTTAGACGGCAAGCAGTAGTCTTGCGCTGAAATCCTGTGAGAACTCAGTTGTATCCGGTAAAATGTAAATAGTCCAGGGGGCTCATACTGTTAGGTCTATAACGCCTTACTGCTTTAACATCTGGCGTTACGAACCATTTCTTCTTCACTTGTGAGCCGATCATCACTCTTCACACACAACGCTCCTCCCCCCTGGACTATTTACATTTTACCGGCTATAACTCAGTTCTCACGGGACTTCAGCAAGAGACTACTGCTTGCCGTCTAAAACACTATCTCGGTGAGTTTAAACCAAACTCTTGAAAGCCAAACAAAGGTGATTTGAATCCGGGATGAAAATAACAGCGTCTCGACGACATGGCGACAAACACACTCAAACGCAACACTTCCTTTTCTCCACGCGACCGTCCTCTTCTCCACGTGGGACAGCAACAAGACCACGCCCCCTTTTTCGCGTATTCTTGTGGGCGGAGGTTAGTCTGTTCTACTGACTGACGTAATTAATTAAGGAAGTACCAGGATGTAGTCCAAACCGGCCGTTCGCTGTAGGCTTTGAAAGGGAACTTCTGTTAAATAAAATATCTCGCTTGGCATTGAACTTTGAGCTTTATAATTTTACAGGTATTATTTATGCTCTAACAGCAACATTACACACTAACTAAAGTTTGAACAGTGGGATCACGAAGAACGGGACCTTTAACTGTAACAGCTCCGTGTTGCAAGCACCAATCCGGTTCGTTTTTTTTTTCTATAGACAGTACTTACAAAGGTATAACGATCAAGATTAACTTAAAAATTCACCGGAGTTCTCCTTTAACTCTATGTTAAAGCCGTAAGGCGTTATAGACATAACAGTATGAGTTTCCGTAAAGATGCTTTGAATCAATGTGCATTGTGAAAAGCGCTAGACCAATAAATTTGACTTGACTCATTCCGTTCCTTCTTACCTCAAGTGTTTCTCAAGAGTGTCCACCTGGTCATGCAAGGCTTTTGTAGTGTCGGTCTCTGGTCTGAGAAAGAGAGAGAAGCAAACAAGATCAAAGATCAGCTGTCTAAACACACACAGACTGCATTAAACAAAAGTCACTATCACATAAATGGAAGGTTTAAAATCTTGAATATGTCACCAGGTCAGTGCTTCGGTATGTCAGTCATGCTGGTTATTTGTTATTTATCATTAAGCTCAATGGTTATAGATGTGCCTATGAATCATTACTCATTACTTTTCTTTTTTGATCCCAAAACAAGGTCAACACACATCAATAACAAAGTGCTGGTTAGCATGACTGGTAGATGATGTACCACCATCTGAACCCAAAACAAATCTTTCCCCACTGAAAGCCATTCAAATATAGCAGTGTATTCTGACTAAATAAAACTGTTTGCAAGGAACATTTAAAGAGATAGTTAACTCCAAAATTAAATGATTTACTAACCCTCGAACCATCATAGCTGTATACGACTATCCAAAAAGTCCAAAAAAGTGCATCCATCCATCATAAAAGTAATCCATACAACCCCAGTGGGGTTAAAAAGGACTTCTGAAGCAAAGCAATTGGTTTTTGTAAGAAAAATATCCATATTTAAATTTACATTTACATTTAGTCATTTAGCAGACGCTTTTATCCAAAGCGACTTACAAATGAGAATCAATATTTAACACTTTATAAACTAAAATAACTAGCTTCCGGCATTTCCCTTTAAGAATTCTAATTTTAGACTTCTATTTTGTGACTGGTGTTTTGTTTTGCTCTATCCTCTGTGCTTCTACGTTTCTACAATACGTCATAAGTCAGGTCAGGGGTTACTATTTCGCCGTAAATCAGTGTATACGGCCGTCTGTCGGAAGGCCTTTATTAAACCCCTGGAGCTGTATGGATTACTTTTATAATGGATGGATGTACTTTTTGGGCTTCACCCCCATTCACTGCCATTATAATGCTTGGAAGAGCCAGGACATTTTTTTATATAACTCAGATAGTATTTGTCTGAAAGAAGAAAGTCATATACACCTAGGATGGCTTGAGGGTGAGTAAATCATGGGGTAATTTTCATTTTTGGGTGAACATATTTTGGGTGAGCATATTTCGTTAAATGATCGCAGATATTTTAGCAGCCATGCAAACTGCCATTTTTTAGGTTTGTGTTTACAAGTTTTGCTGTGCCCCTTATCTGAACCTGAGCAGAAATCATGAGCAATTCTGCTTGACAGTCCGGTTACCATGGAGATGACGTCTGAAGCTCAACAAACTGGTTGCTGACAAAACTGATTGCACAATTTCTCTATTTCCCTAGGCACTTTCCAAGTTTTACTCAAAAAGATTTTTGAATTTTAGTTTTATTCTCAGTAATTCAATTCATCTCCCCATCCCATATCTGAAAAGCATTCACAAACACACCCCCTTTTCTCCAGTAGCATCAAAAGATAATAGGAAGGGCTCTGGGAAAGCCCTAAAGCATTGATCCCTGGACAACAACAGGAGTGTAAAAACACATTAGGGTCTTTGCAAAGGTACAGTAATATTTTCCAACAACAGATTGAGTGAAAGTGAGAATGAGAAAAAGACAGATGGCATTTATAGTATGTATCAAAATTGTTTTTAGCATAATGCCGAACCCATAGGATATAACTAATGCCAAATTTCGCGCATCACATTATTTTTGGTATAAATGTGTTTTGTTGCCCCACGAGAGAATTGAATGCTAGAAACACACCAACCATTTGCACATAGGCTAACACTTCATCTGCATTCCAAAGACCGCAGACATTTATATTTAATATCAATGTATGCGGTCGAGTGAGAGGCTAGATGTCTAAAGACAGGAATATAATAAGGAACGCTGAGAGGTTTTGAAGGTTCACACTTTGAAGACAGAAAGACACATGCTGTGCTAATAATGAGCTAATCAGGGGCTTACTGACAACTGTGCACACATGCTAATATAGAGTGTGTGTGAGTGTGAGTGTGAGTGTGTGTGTGTGTGTGTGTGCGCGAGTGTGAGTGTCAGACAAGGTTTGTGTGACAGCACAGCCAGAACAAGTTTTGAAGTTGAGGGGTCTGCGAGTTGTTGATTTCAATGGACAACTTTGAACCCACTTTATATGAAGTGTCTTTAACTACTTAAGTTAAATTAATCATTTCATTCAATGCACTTATTATGTACACACATTATTTATATTTTAAGAATACCTGCATGCAATTACATCTATAATTACACTAGCTGCTTTTTCACTGTCGGGTCAATAGCCTCGGGCCTCGAGGCCATAAGGCCAAAATCAAGCAGTTTTTTTAATAAATATATATAAAAAAACAATAATAAATGACAAAATTAAAAAAATATGATAAATGTATACAAGACAAAAAATGCACAACCATTAAAAAGGTTTGGGTCAATAAGACTTATATTCACCAAGGCTGCATTTATTTAATCAAAATTACAGTCTAAACAGTGATATGGAGAAACATTATTATAATTTAGAAGATTTTCTAATTTTAATACATCTTAAAATATAATTTATTCCGGATATGGCCAAGCTTTATTTTTTTAGCCACTATCATTTTCATGCTGATTTGATGCTCAAGAAACATTTCTTATTAGAGCATTTTCCAGCCATGCTATATTCTACAATTTCACCATTTGTATCATACCTCTTGCAGCATTTCTCTCACAGCGAGTGTCATGGTGGACAAGCAAACACCATAATTTTACAAATACTACTGTTGTGGTGTCCCGGTATTTAGAACTCAAATATGCAACTTGTATATAAACAAAGCCCATATTTGACAATTTGTTTGGACTTTTTCGGAGATTGAGCTCCAGACCGTCAGCGGCCATTCGGCACAGCACTTAATCTCTACCAGCCTTTTGGGAATTTGCCTCTGGCTCTTATACAGATAGTGTTTAAACATGTGGTATAATTCATTTATAATTCATATCAAACGGGCAATCTTTGGTCTTATTCTCTATTGTTCTACTTGTTCAAGAGCAAATAGATTTAGCCAAGGGCCAAGTTAAGTTTCATAACTTTTTATTTAACTGAAATCCTATACTATAACTAGCACTGCTTTTGTAACCTTGACTAAACTGTTTGCTTGTTTATTTGCTATTGTACAAACTTATTATACTTTTATAACGGCTAATACTGTTTATTTGAATATTATTTTTCAATAAATAATATTTTATATAAATAACATGCCGTATTTGGTATTGAGAAAGGGTCCGTTAGTGATTGTGATTTCGACTTTAGTGAAAGTTAGCTACATTACTACACGATTAGATAGCAACAAAGTCTTTATGAGTGAGTAGCAAATACTTTTATATTGAAAGGGACTGAAACAAGGTTGTAAACAATAAGATGCAACTTACAAATGCATTGACTAGCACTGTCATGGGGAATCCCTTTAACTGGGCAAAGACCAAGATATACGTTTCCTCAGCGGACAATCAAACTGATTTTGTGATTATGAACCTAAGAATGACCTGAAGAATATCAGCTAGATGCAAAAAATGCACTCGCTTATTCGAACTCTCTCTCTCCCAATACTCAACATAACACAAAGCTTCAATGAAACGACTCGGCATTCCTTCGTTCTAAAGTGACAAATTAGCAACGAAGGCTTGGGCTCAACTGTCAAACTGAGATTTGAATCCGTGGCGGAAGGAAGTAGTTCCGCACAAAAGAAAGTTTTTAAAGACACTCCGTTGTTGTTTCTTATTTATTTACACACTTGTGCCGTCAACACTCATAGCCGTGCGATATGGCTCTACAGAACGATATTGCACGGCTACGAGTGTGATACTGCTTTTATACATTTCTGACCCCAAACTTTTGACATGAAGTGTATATTACTACAACAATTTGTGTAAAAAGTTGAAAAAAAAAAAAATTCTCAGTTGTGTAATGGGGTTTGCTCACCCATATCCTCTCTGTGGTAGACATTCCAGTATATCGTAGCAGAGTGCAAGCAGGTCATCTTTCTCACAGCTGTAGATACATTCCAGTGCCACGGACATAAGCTGATCTGAATCTCCAATGATTTTGGGATGACACTGCAGGTAAACACACATAATCATTGTTAATTATTGACAAACCTAGTAAAGAACCTACATAGACAGCAATTCCGTGCTTCATTGGCATATTTCAATGTCTTTATATGGCTCACAAATACTGTATAGGGAGGTTAAGACAACTAACAACTTGTGAGCCTATTTAACATAACTTTGAATAAATGACCTTCAAAGGTGTTAATATAAAGAGCCATCTCATCCCACCTCCTCTCAGACAACAGTAACTCACGCACAGATGCACACACAAGCACACTAAAAATCATGTTACTGTGGATTAGATTGGATTTCATTTCACACAACATTGAATGTGCAAGGCTGATTCATAGACACACAAACACAAAGAGAAACACAAACACACATGTACAATCTCATTCGCCTGATTTCTCTCTAACCGCTTTTATTAATTTCCTGTGAGGGAAATTGATGCCTCAGATGTATAAACAGCCCATACATTTTTATCATGGCTGTATGAGACAGCGTGTACGTGTGTCTGAAGATCTTTTGTTGCTTTGGACTCAAAATTGGAATGACCATTTCACTGCGTCCTTCTTATATGAGTGTATCTGTGTGTGTGACATTAAATTACTTACATTTATTCATTTAGCAGCCACTTTTATCCAAAGAGACTAATAAATGAGGAAAAGCACAAGCAATTTATCACGGAGGAAGCAGTGCCACAATACTGAATTTCAATAGTAAATCAGATGAGTACAATGAGTAAATTTGTGCAGTGCATATATCAGAAGTCAACAGAACATCCTCAGAAGAATGTGTGTCCAAGTTTGTATGTTGGTTTGCGTGCTAAATTTGTGAGCTCAATTCGAAGTTACGGCTTGGGTTCGGTAAGGCAAGGGGGACAAAGCTAAACATAAAATTGCTTTTTTTTTATTAAACTGTGGTTTACTGAACAAATTGTGTCTCTGTCTTTAAATTAATTCCATTATAATTAAAAAATATATATTTCTTAACACTGTAAACTATATAGGGAGCCCTTACTGCACGTGCCAGACTATAATATTAAAGGTTAACAACAGAGCCCAAACTAATTCACAAATAACAAATTGAATGCAAACATGTAAACTGCACATAAGGCAGTTTTTGCATAAATTTTGTTGTTGAAATATAATGATACATTTTCATGAAAATGTCATTAAATAATCAAGACATCACTCACAGGTTAAGCAAACTATAATGAATAGGCTAATATAGTGATAGTTAATAGTTAATTTTTAATTGTATTGATGTCTTTCCTCTGTTGAGGACACTACTTGAGAGATTACACAAGATATAATACATTTCAGTAAGTTGTACTGTATACAGTGAGGAAAATACGTATTTGAACACCCTGCTATTTTGCAAGTTCTCCCACTTGGAAATCATTGAGGGGTCTGAAATTGTCATCGTAGGTGCATGTCCACTGTGAGAGACATAATCTAAAAAAAATCCAGAAATCACAATATATGATTTTTTAACTATTTATTTGTATGATACAGCTGCAAATAAGTATTTGAACACCTGTCTATCAGCTACAATTCTGACCCTCAAAGACCTGTTAGTCTGCCTTTAAAATGTCCACCTCCACTCTATTTATTATCCTAAATTAGATGCACCTGTTTGAGGTCGTTAGCTGCATAAAGATACCTGTCCACCCCATACAATCAGTAAGAATCCAACTACTAACATGGCCAAGACCAAAGAGCTGTCCAAAGACACTAGAGACAAAATTGTACACCTCCACAAGGCTGGAAAGGGCTACGGGGAAATTGCCAAGCAGCTTGGTGAAAAAAGTTCCACTGTAGGAGCAATCATTAGAAAATGGAAGAAGCTAAACATGACTGTCAATCTCCCTCGGACTGGGGCTCCATGCAAGATCTCACCTCATGGGGTCTCAATGATCCTAAGAAAGGTGAGAAATCAGCCCAGAACTACACGGGAGGAGCTGGTCAATGACCTGGTTTGAAAATGGTTTGAAATCATGCATGGCACAGAAAGTTCCCCTGCTTAAACCAGCACATGTCAAGGCCCGTCTTAAGTTTGCCAATGACCATTTGGATGATCCAGAGGAGTCATGGGAGAAAGTCATGTGGTCAGATGAGACCAAAATAGAACTTTTTGGTCATAATTCCACTAAACGTGTTTGGAGGAAGAAGAATGATGAGTACCATCCCAAGAACACCATCGCTACTGTGAAGCATGGGGGTGGTAGCATCATGCTTTGGGGGTGTTTTTCTGCACATGGGACAGGGCGACTGCACTGTATTAAGGAGAGGATGACCGGGGCCATGTATTGCGAGCTTTTGGGGAACAACCTCCTTCCCTCAGTTAGAGCATTGAAGATGGGTCGAGGCTGGGTCTTCCAACATGACAATGACCCGAAGCACACAGCCAGGATAACCAAGGAGTGGCTCTGTAAGAAGCATATCTGGCGTGGCCTAGCCAGTCTCCAGACCTAAACCCAATAGAGAATCTTTGGAGGGAGCTCAAACTCCGTGTTTCTCAGTGACAGGCCAGAAACCTGACTGATCTAGAGAAGATCTGTGTGGAGGAGTGCGCCAAAATCCCTCCTGCAGTGTGTGCAAACCTGGTGAAAAACTACAGGAAACGTTTGACCTCTGTAATTGCAAACAAAGGCTACTGTACCAAATATTAACATTGATTTTCTCAGGTGTTCAAATACTTATTTGCAGCTGTATCATAAAAATAAATAGTAAAAAAAAATCATACATTGTGATTTCTGGATTTTTTTTTTTTTGATTATGTCTCTCACAGTGGACATGCACCTACGATGACAATTTCAGACCCCTCCATGATTTCTAAGTGGGAGAACTTGCAAAATAACAAGGTGTTAAAATACTTATTTTCCTCACTGTATTTAAACAAACCTTCAGATGTTCATTCATATTCATGTCTAGGGGTGGCATGGTACATGGAAAAAAAACGAACCGTTCGGTTCGCTTGTCTCGGTTCGGACTGTGTGCGTCGCACGATTCGCGCATGCGCAATGTATCCTCGTGCCCGTATGTTACCTCAGACAGTGGGTGCCCTTTTCGCGCGAAATAAGAGGTGTGTGTGGACATACAGTAAAGTAAAAGGAGTGCTGCAGGTCACGTCACATGTAGAAATGAAAGTGGGAGAGATAAGGAAGGCTGCCCGGAGTTGGAGGATGCGCTAGCATCGTATAGCAGGGCAGATGCAGTGCGGAGAGCGGGTGCCGCGCCGCACGTGCCCGTTGCGCAGACACACACTGGCAGTGTTTGTCTCACGAGTCGCGCCGCTGAACCGCGGCTCGTGGATTGCAAATACAGGCAAATGTAGTCCATTCTGTCACATTTTCGGGTGTTCTCCTCCGACCTCTGTCTGTCTCGTGCTTTGATTTATGATGGGCAACATCTGCTGCAAATGCGACCGTGTTCCCCTCTGTCTCATACACACATTCATATGTTGTATATAAGTAGTTCACATGATAAATGTAACATTTAAAGGTCCCATGGCATGAAATTTTCATTTTATGAGGTATTTCAACATTAATATGAGTTCCCCTAGCCTGAATATTGTCCCCAAGTGGATAGAAATGTTGATCGGTGTAAACCCGAGTTCTGGCTGTCTCTCTCTGCCTTTGAGAAAATGACAGGCCAGACGAGCCAATCCTGAAGTCTCCTGGTTTGACGTCCAAGCAGGAGCGGTTACCTCCCTTTCCTCCGCCCAGAGAATCTGGCACGCCCATGCAAACACTGGAGATCATTAACGTTACTTATGAACGCTGGCAGTTTCTCAGTGTTTGGATGTACAAATGAAAACAGAAGTCTTTCTTCAGTTCCTTCTGATCTGTGATCAGTGATCTCTTATGTGTAGCTAATTATTTATTATTCGTGCACACGCAGCGGCTTCTCTCTCTCCCGACAGAACGGTGTTTTCGTGTTTTCTATCTTGTGAGTCAGTGTTTTTGTACGTCCTCGTCGCGTCTATCGGTTCTAAAATGTGCATACAGTCTTTTCTGTTTAACATCAGCAGTCACATCTTTAGAGATAAACCTCACACACGCCGAAGCTCGGCCTTCAATATCCCCGACCCCCAGTACTGCAACTCCGCCCACAGCGGAGGCACCAAACGCGGCGTGAGATTAAGCAGAAGGGGGGTAAGCGTGAGCATATCTGGGCTAGGCTAGCCATCTTTCCCCACAATAAACTGGATTACATTCGATTACTGTTGTTGTGTCTTTGTTTGCGCTGTGTAACGTTACTCAATGCGTGTCACTGACGCTATTCATATGATTGGAACATATCTAGAAATAATACTATACTCAACACTTACTAACTCGTTCATCTCGCTGTAATGGTACATTGCATGTGTTACAAAGTTGGTAATAATGATGAAGACGGACTCGGTGTGACTGGGACTCGTGTTTATTCAGAACTCTCAGATACAAACACAATAAACTTGCGTTGACAGACAGCGCTCTCATAACTCAGAAGTTACTATAAATAACTTTGTTAGCAATCGCTCCGTCTCCATGATGTCCGGTTCGCGAACGAATCATTCTTTTGAATCGGTTCTTTTTAGTGAACCGAACCAGTTCACCAAATCGGACTGAATCGTTCTAAACGGTTCGCGTCTCGAGTCAGCGCTGATCCATAATTTACTAAAGTTACTAACTTTCTGACATGAGTGACAGCCCCTCCGACTAGAAACAAACTAATAACCTTAAGTATATGCTAGTAACTACAACAGTTCACCCTGAACTGAGACTGAGAACTGATGAGAAGTGAACTCAGGTCCATCCGTCTCTGGCAGACTCGTGCCTGCTCGTGCCTCGTTAAACCACGCCCCCTCCGCTCATTTAAAATGCAAAGATGTCAGCCAATCACAACAGTGGGCGTTTTTACTGAAGTCTCACAGCAGACACGCCTCTTGAAGCAGGGCATTCAGCCACAGGGCAAACAGCAGTATAAAAAAAATGCCTTTTATTTCTAAATTATGACATTTTATGATGTAAAAATCATACTAACAATATAAGTACACCTTTGGAAACACTATAAAATAATAGAAAAATGCCATGCCATCGGACCTTTAAGAGTTAAGATACGTTTCTAGTTCTAATAATTTAAACATGCCTTTGAAGTTTGGGCAAAAACTTCTGGCAGTGTTGTGTTTTCGTGTATTTTATTTTATTTTTTCACAGCGCTGGATGTCATATGGTGATTGTGAAACACACGGGACACTTCATGGTGAAATGTGTTAATCAGGTCAGCTGAATTAAAGCCATAGTGCATTGTTCTGATCAAAATTGATATGATTAACATGAAAAATGTTACGCCAAAGTGTCGGACTCGGTAGACAGCCAGTTAGGAAACAACTTGATATAACAATTTTTAATATTGTATCCTAATTGTGGATGATTAAGATATATACCATATGCTGAAGTAAATTTCTGGAGTGTTAACGATTAAAAAACAACAACAACAAGAACCGTACATGACGGAAAACCGTGACCCTAAAACCGTGATACGAACCGAACCGTGGGTTTTGTGAACCGTGCAACCCCTATTCATGTCATATTCTGTAACTAGTATTAAAGACGAAGGGATGACCGTGTTCACTCATGCTCCCACTGCCGCTTGAACTAAGGTGCCTATACAATGATCTGTGATTTTTTTGTTTGAATTACATGATAATGGACAGAATCTGAAAGATTACACTGTTTCTTTGAAAGTAACAAAACCCGGAGCTTTATGCGATTATTGGAGGTTAATGGTGGTTAGGCTACAATGCTGTATTCGTCGTGTACACAACACACATATTGAAAATTTGTGGGACGAATATGTGTACCACTACACACTTAATTACGATTTAATCAAATGTCAAGGATGAAATTAGTTTTGTGACAAGGTAAAGTGAGGTCAAACTCAACAATGGGCCAGGGCTGGGCAGGGGAAGCAGGGGGGGCGTTCAGTACGCCATGAGAGTACCGCGGTACGTACTGTGGGTGGTGTATCACGTTTTTTTTGGTTCGGTTTGAATATCGCTATATCCCTTATATATATATATATATATATATATATATATATATATATATATATATATATATATATATATATATATATATATATATATATATATATATATATATATATATATATATATATATATATATATATATATATATATATATATATATATATATATATATATATATTACAGTGAGGAAAATAAGTATTTGAACACCCTGCTATTTTGCAAGTTCTCCCTATTAGAAATCATGGAGGGGTCTGAAATTGTCAAGGTGTATGTCCACTGTGAGAGACATAATCTAAAAAAAAAAAAAATCCAGAAATCACAATGTATGATTTTTTAACTATTTATTTGTATGATACAACTGCAAATAAGTATATGAACACCTGTCTATCAGCTAAAATTCTTACCCTCAAAGACCTGTTAGTCTGCCTTTAAAATGTCCACCTCCACTCCATTTATTATCCTAAATTAGATGCACCTGTTTGAGGTTGTTAGCTGCATAAAGACACATGTCCACCCCATACAATCAGTAAAAATACAACTACTAACATGGCCAAGACCAAAGAGCTGTCCAAAGACACTAGAGACAAAATTGTACACCTCCACAAGGCTGGAAAGGGCTGCAGGGAAATTGCCAAGCAGTTGGTGAAAAAAGGTCCACTGTTGGATTAATCATTAGAAAATGGAAGAAGATAAACATGACTGTCAATCTCCCTCGGACTGGGGCTCCATGCAAGATCTCACTTCGTGGGGTCTCAATGATCCTAAGAAAGGTGAGAAATCAGCCCAGAACTACACAGGAGGAGCTGGTCAATGACCTGAAAAGAGCTGGGACCACCGTTTCCAAGGTTACTGCTGGTAATACACCAAGACGTCATGGTTTGAAATCATGCATGGCACGGAAGGTTCCCCTGCTTAAACCAGCACATGTCAAGGCCCGTCTTAAGTTTGCCAATGACCATTTGGATGATCCAGAGGAGTCATGGGAGAAAGTCATGTGGTCAGATGAGACCAAAATAGAACTTTTTGGTCATAATTTCACTAAACGTGTTTGAAGGAAGAAGAATGATGAGTACCATCCCAAGAACACCATCCCTACTGTGAAGCTTGGGGGTGGTAGCATCATGCTTTGGGGGTGTTTTTCTGCACATGGGACAGGGCGACTGCACTGTATTAAGGAGAGGATGACCGGGGCCATGTATTGCGAGATTTTGGGGAACAACCTCCTTCCCTCAGTTAGAGCATTGAAGATGGGTCGAGGCTGGGTCTTCCAACATGACAATGACCCGAAGCACACAGCCAGGATAACCAAGGAGTGGCTCTGTAAGAAGCATATCAAGGTTCTGGCGTGGCCTAGCCAGTCTCCAGACCTAAACCCAATAGAGAATCTTTGGAGGGAGCTCAAACTCAGTGTTTCTCAGCGACATGCCAGAAACCTGACTGATCTAGAGAAGATCTGTGTGGAGGAGTGGGCCAAAATCTCTCCTGCAGTGTGTGCAAACCTGGTGAAAAACTACAGGAAACGTTTGACCTCTGTAATTGCAAACAAAGGCTACTGTACCAAATATTAACATTGATTTTCTCAGGTGTTCAAATACTTATTTGCAGCTGTATCATACAAATAAATAGTTTTAAAAAATCATACATTGTGATTTCTGGATTATTTTTTTTAGATTATGTCTCTCACAGTGGACATGCACCTACCATGACAATTTCAGACCCCTCCATGATTTCTAAGTGGGAGAACTTGCAAAATAGCAGGGTGTTCAAAAAATTATTTTCCTCACTGTATATAATAAATATAATAATTTGTTTATTTTAAATGTATATAAACTGTGGGTGGTGTATCACGTTTTTTTTTTTTCGGTTGGAATATCATTATATTATATATACAATATAACGATATTCCAACCGAACAAAAGAAACGTAATACATCACCCACAGTATATATACATTTAAAATAAACTAATTATTGTATTTATTATTATTTACATAATGATTATAAAAGTTTGTTTACAATGAAAAAAAATTTAAAAAAAAGTTATGAAGGGGTACTGGTTAGGATGGTGATTAAAGTTAATCATTAGTATTTTATAATCAACTTAATTGTGTTTTAAATAAAATAAAATAAAAAGTGTACCATATGTCCTTGTTTGGATAGTCAAGTACATGTGTTTGGCTTACATCTGGCTTTGAGTGCTGGAAGAGTTTGAGTGGGAGTGCTAGATTCTCTTTGGCGAGGGTGATCAGGTACTCTTTGAGCAGACTGGAGGCAGAGCCCACCCGCTGTCCCTCACAGCGGTGCAGAAACGGGACCATCCACTGGAATGAATTCCTCACGTATCGATCCTCGCTGGACTAAAACAGAAAGAAATCATGATGTACAATGAAAAAGTCTTCTGTTCACTCACAATAGTTGAAACACATTAAACTAGCTTTAAAGGAACATTTTATGTCGTTCCAAACCTGCATGACTTCCTTTCATTAAACACAAAAAATGAGTAATTCTAAAGAATGTACTGGTTTTACCAATTACAATAAATAAGACAGGAGCTTCAAAAAGATGTCCTTTTGCATGAACAAATCATTCAAATCCTTTTTAAAGCTGCTTTTATCTCCTTTTATGTTCCACAGAAGAAAGAAAGTCAAAGGGTTCTGGAACAACATGAGGGTGAGTAAAAGATGATAGAATGCCTATTTCTGAATGAACTGAGTGTTCCCTCAGAAAACATTAAAAGTATCACTAGTAAACAGATGCGAAGATGGCGATTCACCCACTCACAGCGTTTCCTCTTAAACGAGCAAATGAGTATTAAATCATTTTTAATGAAAGCATTAAATCCAAACAAGCCCGCTGGATGTGCTTACTGCAGTCGTAATGAGACCACCCTGTAAAAACAAATCTGCACACACTCTCACAGATCTATCTTTTACACTAGTGCTACTTAAAGGGTTAGTTCACCCAAAATTGAAAATAAAGTCAGTAATTACTCACCCTCATGTTGTTTCAACCATGTAAGACCTTCGTTCATCTTCGGAACATAATTTAGTATATTTTTGATGAAATCTGAGAGCTGTCTCACTCCTCCATAGGCTTTCAGAGGGAATGAAACTTGATGGCCCAGAATAGTAAGTAAAAACGTCATTTAAGGAGTCCAAATGACTACAGTGGCTCTGTATTAAGTCTATCATGCGACGAAAATACTTTTTGAGCGGAAAAACAACAAAAATAACGACTTTATCCCACTATTATTGTTCAATTTGAGCCTCTGACGCCACAACGCATGCGCGAAAACTGAGATTAGTAGTAGTAGAAGAAGAACGCCGTTTTCGCGCATGCGCCGAAAGAGAGAGACAGCTCTCAGATTTCATCAAAAATATACTAAATTATGTTCCGAAGATGAACGAAGGTCTTACATGGTTGGAACAACATGAGGGTGAGTAATTACTGACTTTATTTTCAATTTTGGGTGAATTAACCCTTTAATGTAAAGAGCTGACCGAACATACAGTATGTATGACTGCTTAGAGAAACAAAGGTGATTTGTATTATTTGAGTTTTTGGAAACAACGGTTAACCTAGGATATATATTTTTAATTTTGTGACAATTTCTCGTTTAGGGTCATAAACACGCCTGCAACTGTTGTGTTGTGGAATGCATGTACAAAATTTCTGACGATTTTGATGTACAATTTGTCTTTTTTTTTCTTATATAAAAAGATATATAAAATATATATATATATAGTATTTTTTATGTCAGTTTCTCAACTACCCTCTGAGGGCATTTCAATTTACATTTATGCATTTGGCAGACACTTTTATCCAAAGAAATCTACACTGCATTGAAGGCGTACATGATTTTTCATGAATTGTATTGAATCCAATTAGGGACCACAACATAAAAATAAACATACCGAGAATTCAAACATAATACAATGTTTAAATCAATATGAGGCATTTACAAATGTGCCTACTGACACTGCAGACAAGAATAAAACATTATACTACATATGTACTACATATAGAATGTAATGATGCATGTTAACATCATAATACAAGTGATGAAGTAGATTTTAGACAGCCAACAAAGAGAGCACAGCCTCACAACATACATTTTTCATGAGGAGGCGGAGCTTGTCAATGTCCCTGAGCTGCTGCAGCTCCTTTAGTGTGAGACTTAGGTCACATGACGTCTCGTACACCAGTGTCTCCATGGTAACCAGGTCGTCGCACATCACCTCCAGCCCAGGAATGTTCTGCTCTTTTCCCAGACGCACCAGAGACAGGGAACAATCAACCTGTGTGGACCAATCAAAAAGCATAAGCAATCTATTAGACATATAACAAACCAGCCATTGAGAAACAGAAAGACAGAAGCGCTGCCCAACACACATTCACAACTGAACAATGATGATGGAGAGAGAGAGAGTTAGCATAATTATTCTACTTCTGGAATCTTTTTTTTTTTTTTTCACAGTTGTAAATAGGCCCATGTGGGAATATTTACTAGGAATAAATTAACTATTTAAAAAAAAAGGTCTTTCACCATCATTTTATGATGAAAAGGAGTACAGCTACTGTACGCAACTGTTGCGTGTTTACTGGAGTCTTTGAAAATCACACAGAACGCTGTTAAAAACACACAAAATACAGAAAACACAAAATTATAAAAAAAAAAAAGTGTTAAAAGGGTGTGTAAAATTGTATAGCACAAATCTAAATCTATGAAAACTGCCAGATCAAATCCAGCAGAGATGCAAAAAACAATAGACCGACAATAAAAAAAAGAAAAAAAGCACAAAGTAAAAATCCCCGAAGAGTTGCGTAAAAAGTAGAACCAGTCGATGAAATCCCACCCGCCCCAGCAGCCCATCAATACAGTTCACATCATGAGCTGACGATTGGTATCCCTTTACTAGTTGACAGGCAGAGCATGGAGCCAATCAATAGTGGATGCCAGCATAGAGGAAATGAGTGCTGCTGCTTTCCCACCTGGTAGGAACCAAAACCCTTGACTGTGGAGTTAACAAGAGCCAAACGCCTCCGGAGCAATGCTGCCTTCACAACACTCATTACAAGCAGAGCTGCTTAACACAAAACAAAACTAGTATGTGCATTTGCCTTACAAACAAATGATTGCAAACAGCGTACGCTTGCTTACTCACACCTGGCTTTAGTTAATCATAAGTATTGACCTCCACATGCACAAATATTTCTCCATTGTTCTTGGCTGTTCTTCCCTTCTCTCTAAGGACCAAACAGGCAGGCAGCCCTCGGATGGAGGGATCTCACACCCTTTTATTATACTAGATGTACTTTCAATCTGCTCCCAGGCACCTCCCGTCTTCCTTCCCTCACTTCACATGTCAAGATCTTTCAGAGCAGCCCTCTCTCCTTGCTTTAACCTCTGTCCAGACAGAGTGATGTATCTCTCGCTCTGCAGCACTTCTAGAAAAAGGCTGTGCCTAGAGTTGAGTGATAGTTGTCATAATGGTCATACAGTGGGGACAAAAAGTTTGAGACTAGAGATACACAAGTTCTTGTCCAAAAAAAGAAAACTCTGGAAGGAACAGGGCAAAAAAACAAACCCAAACATTTGGATAAGACTTGGATATGGATTTCTTGCTCATCCCTTACATATATGTTTTAGATCGTCATCGACTAAAATGCATGTGCAGGTTACTCTACTTCCTGAATCGCACAGTCACATGAATGGCGCCACAGTTCCAGTGGAACTAGTGGTTCCACCTCCTACAGGTAGCCTCCTACGATGCACTCCCAGGGTCCCATGACAGCTTTCATATTACCAATTGTTCATGCAAACAAAACTGCCAATGTGAAAGCACCCTAAATATCCAAATATTATAATATCCAAAGTGATTATACTTTTTTCAGATGGCATTACAACCAAAACATTAAGGCTCCTAGGCTTAAAATATTGCTCAATAGATGACTTTTGTACAATAAGCTCATTTTAATTTTCAGTCAAATCGTATGCTGATAGGGGTGTAATGGTACACGTATTCGTACCGAACCGTTTCGGTTTCCGAGTACAATCTTTAACAGTCAACAGTCGGCTTGTTTTAAGTGCAGAACACACTTCAATCCGAGTTCCCACACGTATATATTAAGTCCATTTTGACGCTCTTTAATGTGCCGTTACTGATCACTGATAACAGTTCCAGCGGCTGCGCGACACACGTGCGCATGAAGGCGATTATCTGTGAACGCGATCGATCATCTCTTCCTAAAGAATAAACATGAATGAACATCTGAAGGTGTGTTGAGGATAAATTACAACTTACTGTCACAAATCATATGTGGTGTAATCGCTCAATCAGTGTTTCAATGGCGGGAAGACCTCAATATAACGTTAACTGCTTGTGTCACGTAGCATCACATTTACCTCAGAAGTCATTCGGTGTCCACAAAATTTTATTCACTAGAGAAATCAGCGCTTTCACTAAATAAATGCACTAAATTAGCCTATATATTCATTATATTCTACTGAACCTGTTACTGATATCTTGATTATTTAATGTAGCCTGTTTAAATAAACCTGTAATGAAAATGACAGCTACTGTGTAGGCATATAAATGAGTATATTTCAACAACAAATTGGAGAAAAAACTATTTTATAATTAGATTTAGAAGTTATTGCAAAAACTGCCTTATGTGAAGTTTACATGTTGGCATACAATGTGTTTATTATACCTAAAAAAAAACAGCAACTGAATTTTGGCTAATAGTTTACAGCAATATCTTCAATAAACTTTTAGTTATAATTTAATTAATTTAAGGACAGACCCTTTTTTTTCAGTAAACCACTGTTTAATAAAAAATAAATAAAAAGCAATTTTGTAAAACTGCTGTACCGAACCATGACTTCAAAACCGAGGTTCGTACCGAACCGTCAGTTTTGTGTACTGTTACACCCCTATATGCTGAATAACAAAAACAGACAGACAAAGAAGTACGAAAAAGAAAGAAAGAAGTACGAAAGAGAAAGAAAGAAGTACGAAAAAAGTAAAAGAAAGAAAGACGAAAGCACAAGAAGAAGAAAGAAAGAAAGAAAGAAAGAAAGAAAGAAAGAAAGAAAGAAAGAAAGAAAGAAAGAAAGAAAGAAAGAAAGAAAGAAAGCGAAAGAAAGAAAGAAAGAAAGCGAAAGAAAGCGAAAGAAAGAAAGAAAGCGAAAGAAAGAAAGAAAGCGAAAGAAAGAAAGAAAGCGAAAGAAAGAAAGAAAGCGAAAGAAAGAAAGAAAGCGAAAGAAAGAAAGAAAGCGAAAGAAAGAAAGAAAGAAAGAAAGAAAGAAAGAAAGAAAGAAAGAAAGAAAGAAAGAAAGAAAGAAAGAAAGAAAGAAAGAAAGAAAGAGAAAGAGAAAGAGAAAGAGAAAGAGAAAGAGAAAGAGAAAGAGAAAGAGAAAGAGAAAGAGAAAGAGAAAGAGAAGAGAGAAAGAGAAAGAGAAAGAGAAAGAGAAAGAGAAAGAAGAAGAAAGAAAGAAAGAAAGAAAGAAAGAAAGAAAGAAAGAAAGAAAGAAAGAAAGACAGAAAGAAAGAAAGAAAGAAAGAAAGAAAGAAAGAAAGAAAGAAAGACAGAAAGAAAGAAAGAAAGAAAGAAAGAAAGAAAGAAAGAAAGAAAGAAAGAAAGAAAGAAAGAAAGAAAGAAAGAAAGAAAGAAAGAAAGAAAGAAAGAAAGAAGAAACAAAGAAACAAGAAAGAAAGAAACAAAGAAAGAAAGAAAGAAGAAGGGGTTGAGAAGCTCAGTCTGGTCTCGTAATGGTTGAGATCTCTCTCCATTAGGAGCCCACAGTAGACAGATCCAGTGTTATCATTTGATCTCAGCACACTAACAGCCCTCTGGGACAGCAGTAACTGTCATTCTGGAAATCTTCAACTCTTCTCTAAATCACATGTGCAGCTGTATGTGTATTTGAGGAAGTTGTTTGTTTTTCAGCTGGGTAAGGTGTCAGTCAAGTGAAAGTGCAAAAGAAGACAATGTGCGTTGATACGTGTTTGAGTGTCAGCTTCTGTCAGTGTGCACTTGTGTACCTGGTGGGAATTGCTCTCTATGTCCTGTGCCCTGGTCAGATACCACTCAGTCAGCAGTGTGATGGAGGGTTTGGCGCTACGAAACCTCTCCAGTTCTGGCTGCTCTTCATACAAGAAGTGACAGTCATCCACTGGGCTGGGCTCCACCACTCCTCTAAAGAAAAGAACACACACAGCCATCAGTGATGAACAAAGACTTCACAAACCACATCACAAGCACTAGTGACCCTACCTGCACTCAGGAACTTCACACCAGTCCAGCTCTCTGTGCCGACTCTCCTCCCAAGGAATCAAAGCTAAATTACCCTTCTTATCCACACTAAGAAGAGAGAGAGAATGAAAGAACAAAATAATGAACCAACAAATCATATCACCAGTAACTAAGCAAGATTTCTACAAATCAATAGTTTAAAAAAAAAGAACAATTCTTGGTCGAAATAGAAACTTTTGAACACTATGCAACCACAGAAACCTGCAGAATACTAGATAGTAATGACGTAAACTTCAGTTTGACAAAGGATGGGTTAAACTAACTCCTGTATATCTGTTAAAGTGTGCATAAAAACAATTGAATTATTATTTTCATAATTTTCATTGCTTGACTTTTGCTAACAACAAATGCTAATTCTGAAGAATTCAAAAAAGTCTTAACATTAGAGAATGACCAAATGTGTGCATAGAATAAATAAAATAAAATGCAATAAAATTAACATTTTATTTTAAAATATAAAATAAAAATATCTAGAATATAAAGATAAAATAAAATACAAAACAAGTAGAAAATAAATAAAAACAAAATAAAATAAAACAAAATAAAACAAAACATGTTGAAAATAAAAGATCTAGAATATAACATAAATAAATATATATATATAAATTAATAAAATAAAAAAGATCTAGAACATAAGATACAATAAAGAAAACAAAACATGTAGAAAATAAAATAAATCAATAAATAAAATATAAAATAAAATAAACTAAACAAGATCTCGAATATAAGAATAAATAAATGAAATAAAACAAAAACAAAGAACATAAAAGATCTAGAAAATAAAACAAAATATCTAGATAAAAAAAAAAATTCTAACCTAAGAAAATTACTAAAATATTGTTACATTTCTCAATCTCAATTTATCAACCTGGGATCCGTTCTCCGTACCTCGCTTAATACATCTGAGATGATTTGACAGATCCCAGATCTTTTAAACGTGATAACTGATCTCTGGCTAATTTGGTTCTTCAAACGAATTTGCAGATTCGATTACAATATCTGGATTAAATGATCTAAGATAACTGCGCGTTCTTGTGTTCCCTGAAGAGGGCAGATGCATTGATACTCGAAACCACGATCAGCAATGCAGCGATTGGCTGGCGGCAAGACAGCAACGTAATGACATCATGCCTAATTAAAAAAGCCACCTGGCCCAAAACTTGACAAATTACACAAAAAAATCCCCATGAATTTCTGGATCTTTATAAGTAAACCAACATAAAAGTTACATTAGATAAATGACATCAAAAAAGATGATTACCAATTATTTATATTCACGATTTTATAGTATTTGTACACCCTTTACATTTTTATTTCAATGTTGTAATTAGCAATTCATTTAATTTGTAAGTTAATTTGAAGCAGATTTGTTACGTGACAGTATTAAGTTCAAGATCAAGTTCTCTGCACGGCTCAGAGTAACTGTACATGTAACTGTAGCATGTGTGCAAGACTGCAATAACATTATAAAGTAATTATTCCATCACAAATACATCTCTCAATCAAGTGGCTGTGTCTGTAGTATATACACCTTTTTATTATTTTATATTATTATTATTTAAAATGATTATTGCCCCTGGTTCAGTAAAGAACTCTTGTAATAAAGTAGCAGTGGCTGGGACAGATTGTAAGTATCACCTCAAGATGCAATCTAATCCTGTTTACATTAAATAAACCTGCTCCCGAGCAGGTTTAAGCTTACGGACCTGTTACTATGACAGCAAGTCTACAATGAGCTTTGAGGAACCAAACAATCCAAGAACATGCCAAATCGTCAACAATCAAATCCAGCTAACTGAGTTAGCGAGGTACGAAGAACGGACCCCTGGCTAATATATAATTCTATAACTATATATATGCTGCGTTCACACCAAACGCGAATAGAGCGCCAAAATCGCGTCTACTGCGTCTAGTTGGACGCTTGAACATTTTGAATTCATTCGCGCGTCCACAGCGAATTGGATGCGCGTATAAATCGAGAGACGCGCGTTCAAGGCGCTCCAGGAGAAATATGTAATATTTCACCACTTTGCCTCTTTTCATTAGAAATACACTCAACTAAAGGATTATTAGGAACACCTGTTTAATTTCTCATTAATGCAATTATCTAATCAACCAATCACATGGCAGTTGCTTCAATGCATTTAGGGGTGTGGTCCTGGTCAAGACGATCTCCTGAACTCCAAACTGAATGTCAGAATGGGAAAGAAAGGTGATTTAAGCAATTTTGAGCGTGGCATGGTTGTTGGTGCCAGACGGGCCGGTCTGAGTATTTCACAATCTGCTCAGTTACTGGGATTTTCACGCACAACCATTTCTAGGGTTTACAAAGAATGGTGTGAAAAGGGAAAAACATCCAGTATGCGGCAGTCCTGTGGGCGAAAATGCCTTGTTGATGCTAGAGGTCAGAGGAGAATGGGCCGACTGATTCAAGCTGATAGAAGAGCAACTTTGACTGAAATAACCACTCGTTACAACCGAGGTCAAGTTGAATTTGGCGTAAACAGAATGAGAACATGGATCCATCATGCCTTGTTACCACTGTGCAGGCTGGTGGTGGTGGTGTAATGGTGTGGGGGATGTTTTCTTGGCACACTTTAGGCCCCTTAGTGCCAATTGGGCATCGTTTAAATGCCACGGCCTACCTGAGCATTGTTTCTGACCATGTCCATCCCTTTATGACCACCATGTACCCATCCTCTGATGGCTACTTCCAGCAGGATAATACACCATGTCACAAAGCTCGAATCATTTCAAATTGGTTTCTTGAACATGACAATGAGTTCACTGTACTAAAATGGCCCCCACAGTCACCAGATCTCAACCCAATAGAGCATCTTTGGGATGTGGTGGAACGGGATCCACTGTGCATCCCACAAATCTCCATCAACTGCAAGATGCTATCCTATCAATATGGGCTAACATTTCTAAAGAATGCTTTCAGCACCTTGTTGAATCAATGCCACGTAGAATGAAGGCAGTTCTGAAGGCGAAAGGGGGTCAAACACAGTATTAGTATGGTGTTCCTAATAATCCTTTAGGTGAGTGTATATATTAAACATTAATAGCCACACAAATGTGGTCCAGGCAACTCCTACATTATCTTCACTGCATGTATATTTAAATATTCTTAAAGGTCCCGTTCTTCGTGTTTTTTTGAAGCTTTGATTGTGTTTACAGTGTGCAATATAACATGTGTTCATGTTTCGCGTGTACAGAAATGCGTAACGAGTTCTGATTGTGCCAGCGATTCCCGTGTTGAGATTTGACCGCAGCTTAGCGAACGTGGCACGGTTCCTGTGTTGTGAATCGACAGCAGCTTAGCGCACGTGGAAAGGTCACGCCTCTTAACGGGAGATATATGCGCTTAATGATCTCTACAACGTCCCTGGGAAAGCCAAACAAAGGTGATTTGACTCCGGGATGAAAATAATAGCGTCTCGACAACATGGCGACAAACACACTCAAACGCTGCACTTCCTTTTCTCCACGCGACACGTCCTCTTCTCCACGTGGGACAGCAACAAGACCACGCCCCCTTTTTTCGCGTATTCTTGTGGGCAGAGGTTAGTCTGTTCTACTGTTCTACTGACGTAATTTATGAAGGAAGTACCAGGATGTATTCCAAGCCAGCCGTTCGCTGTAGGCTTTGAAAGGGAACTTCTGTTAAATAAAATATCTCGCTTGGCATTGAACTTTGAGCTTTAAAATTTTACAGGTATTATTTATGCTCTAACAGCAACATTACACACTAACTAAAGTTTGAACAATGGGATCACGAAGAACGGGACCTTTAAATAATAAAGTTATGAAACTTCTTTGCCCTCAGTCAAAACGATTAGGCAGACAACAAATTATAGCCACCAAAGATCGCCCCACACAAGACGAACCACTACATGACATCAGAGCCAGCGGCAAACATCAGAAGGACTAGCCGAGGAAAGGCTACTCTCGCCGGGGTTAATGAGAGCTGAGTGCCCGGTGATCGCCTGGATCTCACAACTCCAAAAACACAAGAATATTTTTTTTAAATAGGCGCTCTCTTTATAAATAAGCCACAGATTTGAGCGTTAAACAACTACATTCTCACCTGAAAAAGTCTTAAAACTACATTTTGTGACAATAGTATTTTTAAATTATGCAGGGTTTCTCATCACGTCACTTTACCACGTGACAGCAGCAAGCAGGCTCCTGATTGGTTAACGCTGCGTGAATTGACGCCAAAGTTCAGATTTTTCAACTCGAGCGTCAGACGCGAATTCACTTCAAATGCGTGAATGCACAAAAAGCACCACTCGTGCGAAAGGCATCTATCGCAGGACCTCCAGACGCGCGTCAACGTGCCTTTCCATTGACTTAACATGGAAATCACTTGCGCCAGAAGTTCTATTCGCATTCGGTGTGAACGCAACATAAGGACCAGATTTTCTAACCGCTTGCGCCAGCGCAAACCCTCTTTTGACATTAAAAAACTACCGTCAGGACTTACTAAAGACACGCAGTGAAAAATTAGCGCTGAAAAGGCTTGGACAGGGTTATTTTTACAGCTGACCTCTTTGAATTTGTAGGAGTTTACCTCTTATAGAAGGAGAGTATTTAAATGAATGGTATTTGTGCTATTATTTACAGCCCAAAAAAGCATGTCTTAAACCAGACGCTAATTTGCGCTGCTCTTGGTAGATTGCGTTGGTCATTATGGAAATGATCTGACAGCATCGGTGTGCTTTAATTTGCACGCCGTCCGTAGATCATGCACAGAACTTTCCACTCCCAATGGTGCTTTTTTGGGAATTTCCGCTCTCCGCTGTTTAGTAAATCTGGCCCTATACCTTTTACAACAGAGTCAGTAAAAAAAAGTCTAAAAGAAAACTTCATTTGGCTGTGTCTCTTTCCAGCAGAGACAGCAGATGGCGAGAGACCACTGGTACAGCGAGGGTCCTGCAGCAATGCTGTTAGCGCTCACAGGCCAGGGAGAGACGGAAACTGGCCTCCAGCTGCTGAGCCGTGATGGATGTTCCCTGCAGAGGAGACTGACCTCCATAAGAGAGAATGGGCGGAAGGAGGGCGACCGAATCCAATACACTAAATCTATTCTGTCACCCCTATTACTGGAACATTAGGGGGTGGGGGGGATTGGGTGTAAATGCCTTTGCTCCGTGTGTCTCTTTCTCTTAACACACGCAAACCTGTCCACTAAATCAGCATACTTCCATACAAACACACAAAAGTGTTTATAAATCACCTACCTAACAAAAACATTGTTAGATTACAATATGTACAAAACAAAGCAGCACACGCTCTCACCAAGTCCTCAGATCAGTTTATGCGTAGGTGTAAAGCTCTTGCCTATTTCCTCAGTTTTGATACTTTTCATGAATATATTTAGTGCGAGCAATTACATCAGTCTTTCATGTCTGAGTTCTGAAGGTGTCAAAAGAGACCGTGCACTTTTAGAGTGTCATCGGCGGAAAAGATCTGCATGAAATCCCTAAGGATGTTTTACCCGACGCCACAAAAGCATTCACCACATTAGCACCTTCAAATCTGCAAAATCGCATTCCGTCTTCCTCAACTATGAGTCGAAAATGGAAATTAAAGCTAAACTGAAGTCTATTTTAAGACTGCTGTCAAAAGCGGCTGTTGAAAGTAATTATGAGAAATCATTCATGTAATACTACGGATGTTACGTACAGCTGTCTGCCACTCGTGATTAATTGCTCCTTAAATACACATTTAACTAAACTAATTTTATACACGAAACCACTTTTCCCCCATTTCAGGGAAAGAACAAATGGCACTGAAAGCAGTGGCGAAGCACAAAAGTAAAAGTGTAAGGATGAACCCAGGTCACTCGGGTTGTTGCTGGCAACAGAGAGGTTAGTGATTCAATCTCATCGCCTGCCTTGGGATATCTGATGTTTGACATTTAAGACGTCTGAGATCAAGACATTTCTGCTCTTAAATGTAATGGCTGTGTTACACATTGTTCTAGACTCAAATATCCAAGGTCTTTCAGAGTAAGCTCCGCTATCTCTGTACTGCAGATGTAGTCCCTGACTTTTATCACCTTCTCTCTTCAGGATATGGCTCGAAATCTTTTTTTCTAATGGAGCTGAAAACTAACCAGAAAAAGTTACAGCTGTGAATCTATCAAAATGTATTGGAAATGCAAGGAACCAAATCAGCAATAAAACGTAACAATGCAAATTTCCACTTAGACATATTTGTAAGTTTGAGCTTCAATAATCAAATTAAAAAAGAGAATGCACATCACGTTTATTAAATATCCCATCTAGGTTTAAGGTATTAAGAACTTGACCATAAAGCAGTCCCTTCAGGATTACACGATCGTAGAATTTAATGCAGAATCAAGCAATCGTGTCTCTCTCTGTCTCTCACACTCACAGACAAGAGCGTGTGTGATTTCCATCAATCAGTTTTTTCAACAGCGCCTGTATGCTGCATAAAAGTGGCTCAAGCACTCTGTAGTGAAGGAGACGAATGAAAATGTAAATTCACTCTCTGACAATAGGTTGCGCTTATGGGGCAGCAGTAATATAGAGGTTTCCAGGGTTACCCCTCTAAACACAGCAGGCTACTACTTTACCTTTCTGACAAAGAAGTGTCTGCGGATTATTTATTTTTTAACTTTATAGTCATGTTCTTTTGCACTTTACTCTGTTTGAAACATTTGTTTACCTTATACATTTTGTGTTCTTTTCAAAAGCAGGCTACTGTTATGTTTAAGGTTATTTTTGTTATATTATTAAAATACTAACTTATCAACACTGTAAAGCCTGAAATAATTAAACAATAGTCAGAAAAAAAAGTTTTTTTTAACCTTAAAGGATTAGTTCACTTTTAAATAAACTTTTGCTGATAATTTACTCACCCCCATGTCATCCAAGATGTCAATGTCTTACTTTCTGCAGTCAAAAAGAAATTAAGGTTTTTGATGAAAATATTCCAGGATATTTCTCCATATAATGGACTTCAATGGGCTCCAAACGGTTCAAGGTCCAAATGACAGTTTCAGTACAGCTTCAAAGGGCTTTAAACGATACCAGACGATGAATAAGGGTCTTATCTAGCGAAACGATCAGTTTCTGTGAGAAACCGAGCAGTATTTATGCTATTATTTTACCTCTTATCAGACGAACGTGATCATCTCTGAGCTCCGCCATAACTTCCACTAAGTGAGGTCAAATATAAGCGTGGTCATCGATGTATACGTAGATGCCTCATTAGCGCCTGCACGGATCAGTAGAATGAGGCATCTACGATCGATATATCTATGACCACGCTCATATTTGACATCACTTAGCGGAAGTTATGGCGCAGCTCAGAGATTATTACGTTCGACTGATAAGAGGTAAAATAATAGCATAAATACTGCTCGGTTTCTCACAGAAACTGATCGTTTCATTAGATAAGACCCTTATTCATCGTCTGGTATCGTTTAAAGCCCTTTGAAGCTGTACTGAAACAGTCATTTGGACCTTGAACCGTTTGGAGCCCATTGAAGTCCATTATATGGAGAAATATCCTGGAATGTTTTCATCAAAAACCTTAATTTCTTTTCAAGAAAGAAAGAAAGACATGGACATCTTGGATGACATGGGGGTGAGTAAATTATCAGCAAAAGTTTATTTAAAAGTGAATGTGGCGAGCAGCGAGGCCGAGGGACCGTGAGGGCGGGACGAGGCGGCGCTCATCAGGGAGGATGAGCGCCAGCTGCGAGCCGCAGCGATCTCGGCCCTCGCGGAGGAGTGAGGGACTATAAAGGAGGAGCGACGACAGTGAGGGACGAGAGAGGACCAGGCCTGGACTTTATGTTGTATTTTATTTACGTTTTGTTATGTGTTGCTGCAGTCGACCGTGAGGGGCTGCAGCTTTTTATTTTCATTTTGTGTTTGTTTGTATGTAGGCGACAGTCGTCCGCGAGGGGCTGTCGCCGCCATTTTAGTTTGTGTTTGTTTAATTAAAAGTTATTTTGATTGTCCGCCGGTTCCCGCCTCCTTCTTCCCGTACAAACAAACTTTACTACAGTGAACTAATCCTTTAAGACAAAATATAATTTAACATAAAAATATAAAACATATATATATTATATGTAAATATGTTTTATATGTTGTCATATATTTACATCAGGCTTTTATGGCCTATAGTATGATATGGTGAGAATATGGAGGGGGAAAAAACAGCTCAATTTTATTCAGGAGGCCCAAACTGAGCAAAAATAGCAATTTGCTGCCGTTGTTATTTATATGACTAAAAATGTAAATCAATGAGCTTTTATAACAGTATGGCAGACTACTTATGCGACTAGAATGCATCTACAAATAATTTGTCACTCTATATCTCCCAGTAATGTCTTAGTAAGATGATATTTAAATGCTTATTTAAATGCTTGGAGGGCAAAACACAATACAATTCAATAGGCCTATAATGATGACAGAGATAGATAGGTAAATAAATGTTCCTCAAAAGCCTGTTGTATCATATTTGATGAATGATATATACAAAATTGATTGATACCTTTAAAATATACAAACTTTTCTAAAGGGGGGCATGCCACCAGACCCCCCTTTGAGGGCCCGACAATCATGCCCCCATATTTTCACAAAATCCTTTGGGAAACACTGCAAAATAACGTTTTATTGATTTTAAATTAAAATGTGGTATTACATTTGAAATTAAATGTTGAAATTATATTTCTAAGTTATTATCAGTGTTCTCCTTTTAGAAATTACAGAGCCCAGTGTTTCTTGAGGTCAGAAAAGTAATTAAAAAAATGTTAGAAGAATGTTGACTGTGGTGTATTTTTCGCTGAAAAACTACACAAGAAATGGCGCACAATTGGTAATTTTAGGCAGCAAAAATCGGATAAAAGTCCTGATAAAGAGTCTATCATTATCACTTATTGATTAATGGGAGACTTTTTTGTATGTTTGTGAGTGTCAGTAAGTTTAAGATCTTTTATTTTAGAACACATACATTAAAGTGTGTAAATGGCTTGTATTGTATTGTATTGTATTGTATTGTATTGTATGTAAATGTGTTGTATTGTAAATGGCGTTACACATACAACTAAAAATTAACCACATTAAACATTTAATCGCATACTTTGATGTACACACTACCATTCAAAAGGTTGGGGTCAGTATGTTTTTTTTTCTTTTTTCAAAAGGTGTCATGAATTGAGAAATCAACTTTCCCTTGAGCTTTTGATATATAAAAGGTCATGGTAATATAAGAATATCCTGTAAGTTTCAGAGCTGAAAACATCCTTATTAGTCAAAGAAAAGCTTTTATTGACAGCTGGCCCAGCAAGTGCTCAATCTTGGAATGTGCTAACCTGTGACGTCAGAGTGTAGTGAAACGCCGCCTTTAGCAGAAGAAGAAGTTGCCTGATTCTGTAGCCCCGCCCACCGATTCGCGCATGACGCGTTATAGATAAATAACATAGGCATACGAGGAGCTACACCGAATTGAACTTCCAAGCAATAAACAGGCTGCATAAACTTCATTCGGATTCCAATAATAGGAATGCATGGTTGAACTTTATTTTTAATAAATAAAAAAATATTCGTTTATTCGCTTCATTTCACCGCGGATTCTTTTGTAAACAAGAGACTGGATTTGCAGACAGGATGAAATTACATGAATGAATGAAGCAACACACTAATGTAAGTAAAAATGTGTTTTACATGTGATCGTACTGCATTGTTACATATCGTTTGATATCTATTGATTATGTGTACATGTGTAACAGAACATAACTTAGCACACCATGAATCCTTAGACTGGAGAATCCTTTATTTGAGGTATTGTTGGTTCATTGTCCAGTGATTCGTGATCAGACTAGAACATGTATGGGACAGGGCTCGCAAAGCCTGACGTCCTGGGTCTATGCGTTTTCCAGACGAGCTAAGCAAATGCATCACAGGCCTGCCCGACGGGCTATCTTAAACAGTGAAATAACATTCCTTTTTTGATGTGCGCGGTTCACTCTCATGACTTGATATTTGAAGGAAAAATACAAATCGCAGAAATTTTGAACATAGTGATTTGTCTGCAGTGAAGCGTGTGTGCGTGCATAAGTGTTAGTGATGCGGTTCGCGGTCATATCCACCGATCAGGTCGGCCAAGTAATAACAAATAACATTCCAATTAATTGCGGGTGGATGAGAGCTAAATCATTGGGTTTGTTTGAAAGACATTTTGCGAGCCCTGTGGGGCAATTCATTTCTTCATTCATTCCCAAACATTTTCAAAACAATTCCCCACACGTACTCACTGGGGAGCCGAAGCTCTTTATAATATGCAAAACTGTTATCCAATCATAGCAGTGGGTGTTTACTTGCAAGTCTTTAATGCGGCACGCCCATAAAAACAGAGCGTTCCAGGAGAGGGGCTCAAAACCAGGGTAGAAAATAGCCCATTACTTATTCATTATGTTTTTGAATATAAAAAACACGCAAACATCATAAGTTGACCTCAGACAACAGTATAAAAAAAATGTTAAAAAGCCAGTTCATGACCCCTTTAACCCTCTAGGCGCCACGGTCGAGTTTACTCGACAAGATGCGGCACTGAATAAAACGGCCGATTTTGTCAAATAGGGTGTCAAATTTCGTTCGACCTCCCCTCCACTAGATGTCAGACATGTCATACTTCATCCCCGACTCAAAAAAACATCATGCTTCTATACAAAATCTTCGAGCAAGAGCGCATTGAATCAGTGCGAACAAACGCGGAGCTGGTGTGCGCGTGAGCCACTTTACCAGAGCAATATTGTCAATGTCAGCGAGTATTTGCATTAGATTATTATTATTTTCTAATGGCATCAATAAAGCTTACCCGCAATGAAGTGTTGGGTCTTCTATTCGCGGACCCTGATTCTGAAGGGGAATATCTGATGACGGTGATTCAGAAAGTGAAAGTATAGTCCTACACCAAGCACAAACGGTGAATCCTTTGCCCAACGTTGATGGTAATTTGCCCAATGTCAGTGGTGGGAACACAGTGGTGTTTCGCGGGGTCGGAGTGTTCATCACGAAGTTAGCAAGCGTGTTACACCGGCTTCACACCGCACGCGTTTTTGCGTTGGCCGGGCAGTGGTGCGCATGGAGAGAGGGAGCCGCGCGCGGCCGTTTTGCATCCACATTGGCAGCGTTTGTCTCATGCAGATGAACCGCGGCTCGTGTATTGCAAATACAGTTAGTGGGCAACGTGGAGGCAGGGTATGGAGTCACAATGACAATGACAGTAGTCCGAACTGTGCACTCGGCGGGCGCGCTCGTGCGTCTCTCTCGTCTTGTCTCGTCATCTCACTCATGATCTCTGCCTTGCCGTGGCGAGTGATCTTTTGAACTAAACAGGTCTTGTCTACTTGTGTTTGTGTGTCATATGAATAATATACATGTGTCCCATACATGGAATCAGAGTGCCTACTGTATGTAGTAAATGGAAAGTCCCTACAGCAAAAGGCCAACCGTTACATGCATTTGGGTGGTTTCTACCATTTATTAGTAACGATTTACACAGTTTGTTTACTATTTACTATTTACCTGAGCATTCAGTATTGTGCAATATAGCATACAGAAGGTGAGGGACATTTTTGGGGGAAAGAAGTGCTGCATTTTATCATTTAAACAGACTTTTCATGAAAATTCTATAATCCAAGGTGACCACCACCATATGATGTCATAATATGCAAATTAGATGGGACAATGTAATCCCTACATAAACTTTGGGTCATCCTTAATATTTCTCTAATTTACAGAAAGTCTCTATCTTTTATCACTTTTAAGATATAGCCTTTTCAAATTAAGATGTCAAAATCAAACGTTTTAGGAAAAAACCTCTGGCGCCTAAAGGGTTAAAGAAACATACTTTCTATTCAGCAAAGAATCCAGAAAAAAATGAAATAAGAGTTTAATAATAAAAATAAGAAATGTTTCATTAACATCAAATCAGCATATTAGAATGATATCTGAAGGATCATGTGACACTGAAGTATGAAGTAATGGCTGCTGAATATTCAGCTTTGCAATCGCATTAATAAGTTTCATTTTAAAATATACAAAATTGTAATAATATTTCTCAATTTTACCATCCTAACTGTTTTGATCAAATAAATGTAGCTCTGGTGAGCATAACTTTGTTTTGTTTTTTAAATCTTGACCAACGCCACATTTTTGAACAGTACTAGTATACATATCCATGCCTTTGGTCTAAAAATAAGTGCTGCTCTGCAGGTAACCTCAGCCTGCAGTTATTTCATAATATTAAGGTCTCAAAGACTAAAGCACATATGGATAAAGTTCACTGCAAAATGTCTCATTTACATAACCAACCTGCTTTAAACTAGCACCTCAATCGGCCATACAGCAGACAGTACATAACCTCTTTCAGTGGACCCGTCATCTAAAAATGACCTTTTCCCGTTAGGCTCTTTCAAAAAGATTTATGTGGGTTTTGTTTATCCTGTTCATGGAAGATCAGTATCCTCTAATAAGTAATTCTTACCCTGCCTTAGGCAGAAGGTCGGAGTACTCGTGAGGAGAGGTGGTTTCTGGGAAATTGCAGAGAATTGCGAGCCGGTGCTGGAGCATCTCTGAGCCATGGTAAGTGAAGAGAATGTCCAATGCCTGCACGTTACTCTCCTGGGAGAGAAAGAGACGAGATGAGCGGAACACGATTGATAGAGATAATTAATTAATAGATGATTTATGAGACAGAACTAACTACAGACAGCTTTATGCTCTGCAGCAATATTTCCCACATTACAAACCCCCAGAAGACTTTGCATTGGGCAGGTGACCATATTTCAAACATCTACACTTTAAAATACTCACAGAATATGGGGGGAATCTATATTTTACTCCACACGCTAGTGAGGGCGCACACACTTATCCACAAAACAGTGAAATGGTGACTATAACTCATGCCGCGGGACCCCGTTACAGACGCTCGCACTCACACTCACGTCATGGACGGAGAACAAAGGAAGAGAGATTTACCCTTGCGTATGTTCTTGCTGACAGAACAATATTCTGATTGCGGAACTTCTTGAAAAACTCAGCATCAAATCGCTGCTCTGCCGCATGAGGTCCACCCAGAATCTCCTGCAGAAAATAAAAGTGTGATGAGGACGAGACTGAGAGAAAGAAACAAAACCAACATGAGAGTTCAGGAGAGGGTCTCACGTGTGTATGTCTGAGGTAAATCCTCCCAGTTCACACTGCTGACATTTATCGCTTTGACATTTACAATTACAGCCTTTAAGTCGACAGGGCCGCCGCGTGTATGTGTGTGCACGTGTGTGTTTAATGTCTCAGAGGTCTGGTTACATTCAGAACTATTCCCATAGAAATCAATTACACATGAAGACCCTGACAAAGGCCATCCATCACAGTACGAGCAGGACATTAACCATGCGATGGAATGAAACAGAAGACACACTCCTGCTGATGACTTTTAAATTGAAACAAAGCATTACAATATGAACACTCATATGAACGCACACATTGATCATTTTATTCATAAAACGGTGAGCGGAAAATTATTTTGATTATTTGACCTAAATCATAGTCACAACATTTGTTGTGTGTTTATGGTTTCAGAGAATACTTTTCTGCAATAAAAACAGTCAGTGTAGTTTAAAATGACTACTGATCCTTAGAATTAAGCAGGCTGTTTTTGTTACTGTGCCTTTAAGACTATATGGAAATTACCTTGGTTATAATTGACAATCCTTCACATACCAGCATAAATCACATTAAGGGATTAGAATGACAGCTGATGAAATAAATAGGTGTTGACAGCGCAAAAAAAAATAATATTCAGAATACAATCTCTGAAAACAAGTCTATCTTATGCAGTGCTTTTCGGGTCAATTTATCTTGTTCTACAGATTTTTAAAAATATTTTCTCCCGAAAAACGAGTCCAAAAAGACATAAAAAACTCATTAAGAAGTCTTTTTTGTAGTGTGTGTTGCCTTGCCACAGAGTTTGGAAGGAAAAAACATCCTTGATAAACATATCATCCAGCCCTAAAATTTTAGTTTTTGTCAGTGCTTATTTAAAAACATCCAATCATGCAGAATATACGATGGTAAATATTTAACAGATGAGTTGTCAATACAATATACAGTGAGGAAAATAAGTATTTGAACAGCCTGCTTTGCAAGTTCTCCCAATTAGAAATCATGGAGGGGTCTGAAATTTTCATCGTAGGTGCATGTCCACTGTGAGAGACATAAGCTAAAAAAAAACAATCCAGAAAAATCACAATGTATGATTGTTTAACCTATTTATTTGTGTGATACAGCTGCAAATAAGTATTTGAACACCTGAGAAAATCAATGTTAATATTTGGTACAGTAGCCTTTGTTTGCAATTACAGAGGTCAAACGTTTCCTGTAGTTTTTCACCAGGTTTGCACACACTGCAGGAGGGATTTTGGCCCACTCCTCCACACAGATCTTCTCTAGATCAGTCAGGTTTCTGGCATGTTGCTGAGAAACACAGAGTTTGAGCTCCCTCCAAAGATTCTCTATTGGGTTTAGGTCTGGAGACTGGCTAGGCCACGCCAGAACCTTGATATGCTTCTTACAGAGCCACTCCTTGGTTATCCTGGCTGTGTGCTTCGGGTCATTGTCATGTTGGAAGACCAAGCCTCGACCCATCTTCAATGCTCTAACTGAGGGAAGGAGGTTGTTCCCCAAAATCTCGCAATACATGGCCCCGGTCATCCTCTCCTTAATACAGTGCAGTCGCCCTGTCCCATGTGCAGAAAAACACCCCCAAAGCATGATGCTACCACCCCCATGCTTCACAGTAGGGATGGTGTTCTTGGGATGGTGTTCCTCCAAACACGTTTAGTGGAATTATGACCAAAAAGTTCTATTTTGGTCTCATCTGACCACATGACTTTCTCCCATGACTCCTCTGGATCATCCAAATGGTCATTGGCAAACTTAAGACGGGCCTTGACATGTGCTGGTTTAAGCAGGGGAACCTTCCGTGCCATGCATGATTTCAAACCATGACGTCTTAGTGTATTACCAACAGTAACCTTGGAAACAGTGGTCCCAGCTCTTTTCAGGTCATTGACCAGCTCCTCCTGTGTAGTTCTGGGCTGATTTCTCACCTTTCTTAGGATCATTGAGACCCCACGAGGTGAGATCTTGCATGGAGCCCCAGTCCGAGGGAGAATGACAGTCATGTTTAGCTTCTTCCATTTTCTAATGAATAAAGCTGCTTGGCAATTTCCCCGTAGCCCTTTCCAGCCTTGTGGAGGTGTACAATTTTGTCTCTAGTGTCTTTGGACAGCTCTTTGGTCTTGGCCATGTTAGTAGTTGGATTCTTACTGATTGTATGGGGTGGACAGGTGTCTTTATGCAGCTAACGACCTCAAACAGGTGCATCTAATTTAGGATAACCAATGGAGTGGAGGTTGACATTTTAAAGGCAGACTAACAGGTCTTTGAGGGTCAGAATTCTAGCTGATAGACAGGTGTTCAAATACTTATTTGCAGCTGTATCATACAAATAAATAGTTTAAAAAATCATATATTGTGATTTCTGGATTTTTTTTTTTTTTTGATTATGTCTCTCATGCACCTACAATGAAAATTTCAGACCCCTCCATGATTTCCAAGTGGGAGAACTTAATAGGGTTGTTCAAATACTTAATTTTCCTCACTGTATAACAATACTATTATAGGGTATTATTTTACCCCAAAATTCAACATATCAACAAAAAATGATAACTGCAAATCCACGTGAATTACAATTTCTGTAGCTTTCGGCAGTCTGTAAACATATACCTCAGATTTCTTGTCTATTTGTACACTCAATCTCAAAGCTCTTTCCCGTTTTAGCTGTTTTGTGTGTTTTTTGCTGCATTCGCGCTTAACACTAATGCTGCCGGTCAGTGTTTTTGCCACTCAGTGGGCAAAACCGCAGTCACTCCATCACTGGTGACGTCACGTGCATACCTTCTATACAAAAGTTTGGCGAGTGTTACCTCATAAGTGGCCAAGCGATCCAGATAGCAGAGAAGCTTTAGTCTACTTCTGCAGAGCTCCTTCTGCTCTAGAGTGAGTCTGGAAGAACATGACATCAACAGGATTAAACATGCAAACAGTCTTATCGGCATACATCTGCTTCAGAGAGCCGCCACTAATATTCATGAAAACAGTGGAATGAAATAAAGCTTCACACACTCTGGGGGAGGGGTGGAGGGTCTGACAGACATGTATGTAGAGGCTTACAGATATAATGAAAGGCATTACAAGGAAATACAGATGAATGGGACGATTTAAGATTGAAGGAAAAACGCGGACGAAACAGGGGGAGAACAGTGCTGAAAGGGTAGTAAGCCATTATAGACCCAGATTAGGTCATCAAAGACGGGCTAATGCGAGGCGACCGCTGCCTGATTGCCTGGATGCCCATGTGAGCGTGCGTTTGTATCAGTCAGCGTGAAAATCCACAGAAGGCAATTACAATCTCATCCCATTCTCCCTGCATTACTGCGGAAACCTGAGCATCCCATTGTATGCGAATGAGAGCCACACACACGCACAGATCATCGGACTCGGGGAGAATATTGATCTGCAGGATGTTATCGCAACACAAATATGATAAAAGAAGATTGAAAGAATAGCCTAGAAATAAACACACTCGCCTGTGAACGCTTAGAGCACTTCTTTTGCCAGCCTCCACACACTAGAGCAATTCTATTTCAGACATACCGGTTGTAATGAAACTAAAGTAGAATTCAATGCTGTGTTGAGGGTTTATGGATGGCTTGACTGTAGAAGCAGCATTTTAAAAGCGCACAGCATTGGCACGCAGCTGTCAGTTCACTTAACAACTTGCGTGCTGAAGGCTCATCTTTAAAAGTGTCAAAACATAACATACCGACTATTGACAACATCAAACTTGAAACTTAAGGATTATTTAAGAAAAAAAAAAAAAAACAAAAAAAAAAAATCACATAGCAGGCTGTTTTAGAGCGGAGAAAAGGAATTGGCTGTCGATTAGTCGCAGGATAAAGATTCCTCCAAAGATTCTCTATTGGGTTTAGGTCTGGAGACTGGCTAGGATAAAATGCAGGATAAAATGTAGTTATGAAAAAAGGTTGACTGGTTTGAAATGACTAACATTCCTTCTTAAATATACAGCAGTTTAACGCCTTTAATACATTTTTGTTTTAAATTCAGACCACTTTTCCAACAAAACAAAGATTAAAAACTCATTAAATAGTGGAGCTTAATCACAGAAACCGTTTGAAACACCACATCAATACAGCAATTAACAAGACACATACTACTTGACATCTAAATCTAAGGTGGCACTGATGCGATGCGCCATTTAATTTCAAGCAACACTGCCTTTTTGCCTAAAATGCCCACTTAAATATGAGGCTGGAAAGACTCAAGAGCCTCAAACTCTCAAGTTAAGACAATATCAAAGACGTTATATACTACAAGATATTTCAGATATTTTAATGCTAATTTAACTAAGGTCAAATGATAGCTAGAAAAAGTGTTAGGAAATACAATGGGAGAAATGATGAGAGAGAGACTAAGGAATGACAACGGCTGTTGAATTATAAGAAAAATAATGCACACCCAAGGTGGTAATGTGTACTGTAATAATATACATTACAGTTACATTAGAGCATGTGAATTACCTTAGTCTGTGCGTCTCTCAACAGTGTTTGGCAGCAGCGTCTCTACTAATTATTGCACCGTTTTTGCCTCGTTCGTGATTTTTTTTTACCATTTTACTAATAAAATCGTCAGAGCATCTCTAAGAACACATTTCTGTGTGAGTGTGTCTGTACTGTATGTATGTGCATGCATTTGAGTGGGTGAGAGGGAGAAAGAGAGCTTTCCATATATAATAAAATGTAATTTTGTTCCAAAAAACATGGAAATAATTTGTTGATTTTTATCCTATGTTTGCTATATGTATTTGCTTGGTCAGTGTCGCTGTGGGTTTTGGTTCTTTTGCTGTTAGGACTTTTAAAATAACTAAAATCATTTGGCTAGGTGATATGGAACTGTAATGCGGTCAAGATCCTGGATGCCTGGAACTACTTTTAGTCATGTGTTTTCCCGAAAAATAGTTGCACACCTTAGAACGTTCGTCAACCAATCAGATTAGACTAAACGGGTAGTACAAACAGGTCATGTCGAGCTGGCAAAATAAAAAATAAAAAATAAAAAAATAAAAAAAAATAAAAAATAAAATAAAAAATAAAATGATAAATAAATAATTAAATTAAATAAAAAAATAAAATAAATTATAATATAATTTTTTTTTTTTAATAAAAAAATGTAATAAAAAATGTAATAAATAAATTATATTATATTATATTATATTATATAAAATAAAATAAAATAAAATAAAATAAATACATTAAATAATATGATATAATATAATATAATATAAAATAAAATGAAATAATGAAATGAATGAAATAAAAAAATAAAATACAAATAATTAAATAAAATAAATAAAAATAAATAAATAAATTTATCAAATAAATAAAATAAAACAAATTAAAATAATAAATAATAAAAATAAATAAAAATAAAAATAATTAAAAATAAATTTAATAAATAATTAATTAATTAAATTAAATTAAATAAATAAATAAAAAAATAAAATTAAATATAATTCAATAAAAAAAAAATATATATATATATATATGAAATATATGAAATAGTCAAACAACTATAAATCAACAATAACTACATCAGAATTCAAAACTAATTCATTTATTTAGATCACTTACTTTTACATGGCATTTAATAAAAAAAGTTTTAGTTTTCATTAAAACAAACCTGAAAAGTTGAGTGACAAATTAAAACCATGATCAAATTGAACAGTTATGTTTAAGATATTTTCTTGGTAACACATATTCACTATTAACTACAACTTTGCCTCAATAAACCCCCAATTTAATGCTTATTAATAGCTAGTAACGTAGTTTTTGTAGCATTTAAGTTTAGGTATTGGGTCGGATTAATGGATTTAGAATAAGGTCCGGCAGAAAAGGCATTAATATGTGCTTTATAAGTACTAATAAACAGCGAATATCCTAGTAATATGCATGGTAATAAGCAACTAGTTAAAAGCAAAAATTGAACCCTAAATTAAGTGTTACCATTTTCTTCAGTAAAACTCAAACTATTACTCAAATTGTTATGCTGACAACATATTATAATTTGCAAAGAAAAATTACATTTACTAGTGGTCTCAGACCCCATCCATTTTTATATTCTATTTTATAAACAAGATTTAAAATCGTCAGCACACAGAAGGCTGCAATGATCTTGAACTATTGTCTGTTTGAAAGCAGTTTGTGCTGTAGCTGAATTAACTGCAGGCAGTGTCATTTTCAACTGAAAGAATATCGCTGCAAGATTGAAGCCTGATTGACAGGCAGACATTGTTAAGGGGAATCACTATCAAAATATGCAGTGAAGCTGCGATGGTGAAAAGAGAAGAGCATTGAAGCCTCTATCTCTTTCTAACACACACACACAATCCTCTTCAAATAATCCCAGTGGTCTGATCGATACTACCCCATTGCTATAATGGTGGCGTAGTTAAAAAGAAATTAACAGAATGATGATTGTCTTCTTTTTGCCGTTGCATTACCACAGCTGAATGTCAGGAGAAATTGAAATACACCCCATTAGAGTTGCTCTCTCTTTCTCAATGTTGATGTGCCTGTCTAGTTTCTCTCTCTGTCACTCTTTATCTTCTTTCTTCATCGCTTTTATCATCTCTTTCACTCGCTAAAAGGCCTTAGTTTCTCTTTTTCCTTCCGCCTTGCCACTATTTCTCCTTTTTTCATCGGTTTTCTCTCGGTCAATCGCTCTTTCTCCCTCGATGGAGTGAAAAGGACATCATGCATCATACAGACAGACAGACACTCATAAACAGCCATATTAACATGCACATTAAATATGCTGACTGCAAAAAAAACAAACAGCCTGGGGAGTAAACACACAAACACAGACTCTGGTGTCAAACCGCTGGCGGAAGCATACAATAATTAAGTGCAAATTAGATACAGTTCTGTGTGATATGCATGGAAAGCGTGTGCGTGTGAGTGTGAGTGTGCGTGTGTTTAACTGAGTTACGCTATGAAAAATTAGGCAATTTTGTCTGTGTGTAAACAAGTGTGTTTTGATTAGTGCAGTGTTTACAGCAAATGTTAGCCAATCTATGATTTTTTTTTGTCTATATCTTCCACACCCTATCGAGTGTGTGAGCGTTCATAATTTGTGTTCACGGAGGGCTCTTTCATTAGGGCCTCCTGGGCAAAGCACAACAGAGGCATAAATTACCTTATGCAGATTAGAAATAAATCTATAAACGGCTTTAATTTTTTCCTACACCTCTTCCTCTTGCTTCTCTTTATCCGTCTTCCGCTCTATCTCTCTCCCTTCCCATCTGTCCTGTCTCCAAGATCTCTTCCACTGAATTTAACTTCCTGATGGGCTTTATGAGAGCATCTACTAGGGGTGGGTCACGTCCAACAACCAACTAGCGCATTAGTGAGGTCGTCCAGTTTATCTGTGTGGGGGTTTTTTTTCTTTCTTTTTATCATTACATTTTAGTGGTGGTGCTCTAATTAGCGTGCTGAGAGCATGCTGTGCTTTAGCTCTAGGGCAGATTACATGGTACAACTATTCAGGATAATTCAGTTTAAAAAAGTTACAAACCCAAATCAGAAAAAGTTGGGACAGTATGGAAAACGCAAAAAAAAAAAAAAAGAAGTGATTTCTAAATTTACTTTGACTTGTATTTCATTGCAGACAATATGAACACAAAATATTTCATGTTTTGTCTGGTCAACTTCATGTCATTTGTAAATATGCATCCTTTCCTGTCATTAAGACCTGCAACACATTTAAAAAAAAGTTGGGACAGGAGCAATTTAGGGCTAGTAATGAGGTAAAATGGTTAAATAATGATGTGCTTTGAAACAGGTGATGTCAACAGGTGATTGTAATTATGATTTGGTAGAAAAGCAGCATCCAAGAAAGGTCTAATCCTTTAGGAGCAAAGATGGGCCGAGGATCGCCAGTTTGCCAACAAATACGTGAGAAAATTATTGAAATGTTTAAAAGCAATGTTCCTCAAAGAAAGATAGGAAGAGATTTGGATATTTCACATTCAACAGTGCATAACATAATTAAAAGATTCAAGGAATCTGGAGGAATTTCAGTGCGTAAAGGACAAGGGCGCAAGCCTAAGCTGAACAACCGTGATCTCCGATCCCTCAGGCGGCACTGCATCAAGAATCGTTATTCATCTATAAGCCATATCACCACATGGGCTCAGGACTACTTTGGCAAACCTTTGTCAAGTACCACAATACGTAGTTACATCCACAAATGCCAGTTAAAACTGTACTGTGCCAAAAGGAAGCCCTATGTTAACAGTGTCCAGAAGCGCCGTCGACTTCTCTGGGCTCGGAGGCATCTGGGATGGACCATCACACAGTGGAAACGTGTACTGTGGTCAGATGAATCAGTATTTCAGGTATTTTTTGGGAGGAATGGACGCCGTGTGCTCCGGACCAAAGAAGAAAAGGATCATCCAGACTGTTTCCAGCAACAAGTCCAAAAGCCAGGGTCTGTCATGGTATGGGGTTGTGTCAGTGCCCTTGGCAAAGGTAACTTGCACTTCTGTGAAGGCACCATTAATGCTGAAAAGTACATAGAGATTTTGGAGCATAATATGCTGCCTTCAAGAAGACATCTTTTCCAGGGACGTCCATGCATATTTCAACAAGACAATGCAAAACCACATTCTACACACATTACAAAGTCCTGGCTGCGGAGGAAGAGGGTACGGGTACTTGACTGGCCTGCCTGCAGTCCCGACCTGTCTCCAATAGAGAATGTGTGGCGCATTTTGGAGAGCAAAATGCGACAACGAAGACCCCGTACTGTTGCCCACCTTAAGACTTGTTTGCAGGAAGAATGGGACAAAATTACACCTGAAACACTTCATCACTTGGTGTCTTCAGTCCCTAAACGTCTTTTAAGTGTTGTGTAAAGGAATGGCAACATTACAAAGTGGTAAAAGCTTTACTGTCCCAACTTTTTTTTAAATGTGTTGCAGGTCTGAATGACAGGAAAGGATGCATATTTACAAATGACATGAAGTTGACCAGACAAAACATGAAATATTTTGTGTTCATATTGTCTGCAATGAAATACAAGTCAAAGTAAATTTAGAAATCACTTCTTTTGTTTTTTATATGCGTTTTCCATACTGTCCCAACTTTTTCTGATTTGGAGTTGTATGAAGTCAAATAAAAAAAAATAGTACAACTTTTAAAGATGCCATTAAATCAAAATAGGAGTTTTGTGACATCTATATGCTAGTGAATACTAGTTTTCAAACTAGGGTCCAAGGATCCCTGGGGTACCAGGAAAAAAAAAACTGGTAAAAAATATTACATTTATTTATTTGTTTAACACAATATTTTTAGGAGGTACTTTTAATAAAGGTACTTTAGAACATTAGGTACTGCGAAAAGTAAATTTTTTTAATCAATGATTTAATTACCGAAATGTTACAGAAAATATTTCCCTTAAATAGTATAAATGGATCTTTATTCATGATTAGCTGCCTTCATATTTCATTCCCTCTCAAGGGGATTATCATTTTTGAGCTGAAAGGCATCAGAAAGCTATGTACTTCTAAAAGTTGGAAAAATAAATGTTATATATACAGTTGCAACCCAAATTATTCAACGCCCCGGAGACTGTAATAATTTACAAATGTAGGCTTTTCTAAAGATACAGACTTTAAAAAATTTTTTTTATCTATAACAAGCGCCAACCTCCCCAGTTTCTCTTGAAGCCAATACGGAAGTGACTTAAACTGCAATTCAGCGACTGGCTGCCAGAGACAGGCTCCAAAAGGGAGCAGAATCTCATTGAGCTCCATGTTAAAATGCCCAACTTTACAGAAAAAAAAACATGTTTACAGCCTGGTACAAATTGTGGTTTTGGTATATATGGTTAATTTTGCCCTTCATGACAACTATGAGGGGGTGAATTTTTTTTATATCTCATTCGTTTACATTATATAAACATAAAGCCTTAAAGTTCTGCATAATTAGGGGCCACTTTGAGTGTGTGGCGAGGTTGGCGAGCGAGAGACATGGGAGAAGTGAGCGAGACCTCATGAGGGAGCCCGGAGGCATATAAGGACGAGCAACACCAGTGAAGGATGAGAGAGAGGACCGGGCCTGGACTTTATGTTGTGTTTTGTTATGTGTGTGTGTGCGGCAATCGTCTGTGAGGGGCTTCCGCGTTTACTTAAATTTTGTGAACTGTTACAGAGTGACAGGTGGATAGCCGTTTGTCTGCATGTCACCTCAGCTCTATCCACATCCCGCCTCTTTGCCCATTTTCTGTTATATGGGAGTGACGCATGGTAACGCGCTGCCAAGATGGTGACGGCCATCTCGACCCTACTTTATGCTTCAAAACTGCTCATCAGAATCCTATGGGTGACGTCACAGACTGTAAAAAAAATATGGACGTAGTGTCTATGATCTATAACAGTTCAGTGGCAAATTAAAAGTGATAATGTCAATATATAATGTAATGCTTTTGAGGGTTTTTTTTTGTTTGTTTGTAATACAGCCATGTCATAATTATTCAATCCCTATTCAATGCTGCTGTTTTTAAATCACTTATTTGTATGGTATGGTACAAAATTATGTTAAAACACAGATGAGCCTTTGGAAACTTTATAACAAAACTGAATTAACTTGAGCTGTTACACAAATACATATATTCAGCTCATGAATGTGCTAAAGAGGAGTAGAAAATACGGCCATTAAAGAAAAGAGCTCTTAGTAAAAAAAAAAAAAAAAAGCTATAGAGAACAAATTGTTTTATTACATTAGAAAGTCTATGGCTACAAGATTTCTAAAACACTAAAAGTTCCTAGAGACTCAGCTGGCAGCCTTATTCATAAGTTTATAATTTGTTTATAAACCATTGATGGTTTTTAAGAAAAAGCACAATATTAAGGGGAATAAAATGTTTGAAAAAAAAAATCAAAATAACGACTTTATTCCACAAGTTTTTGTCTTCCATGTTGTCCTCGGCCGTGAACTCACGAAGCACCACGACGCATGCGCGAAAATATGACGCAGAGCCGCGTTCGGGAATCCATGAAATGCACACTCTAGATACGGCGCGTCTTCCTCTGCTCGTTGTAAACAAATCTCCTCGCTTCTGGGTCACGTGTCCGAACGCCGGTTCTGCGTCATATTCTCGCGCATGCGTCGTGGTGCTTCGTGAGTTCACGGCGGAGGCCTACATGGAAGACAAGAACTTGTGGAATAAAGTCGTTTTTTTTTTTTTTTTTTTTTTTTCGCACAAAAACTATTGTCATCGCTTCGTAAAATTATTGTAGAGCCACTGTAGTGAGATGGACTTTGTAACGACGTTGTTAGTGCCTTTTATGGGTCTTGTGAGTGTAAATGTACTGAATGTCAATGGAGGCCTTTCTCAGCCATCAGCTTTCAACAAAAATATCTTCATTTGTGTTCTGAAGATGAACGAATGTCTTACGGGTGTCGAACGACATGAGGGTGAGTAATTCAGCTGTCACTCATATTTGTGCCCATAAGCTAATAAGCTAATGCTGATTTTAGGCATCTACGCTGTAAATTAACCAGTTAGCTATGGTGTTGTGGCACATACATTATGCAGGTTATATATATTTTATGTAACTTATTTTTGCCACAAAATATATTGAGTTTTCCTTTGACTAAAACTAGACTAAAATAACTAGAATTTTAGTCGACTAAAACTTGACTAACAAAAAAAGATATGTGAATGACTAAATATGACTAAAACTAACAAGGACATTTGGCACAAGACTAAGACTAAGACTAAATAAAAAATAGGTGACAAAATTAACACTACTGTGGGGGCCATTTTAGTACAGTGAACTCATTGTCATGTTCAAGAAACCAATTTGAAATGATTCGAGCTTTGTGACATGGTGCATTATCCTGCTGGAAGTAGCCATCAGAGGATGGGTACATGGTGGTCATAAAGGGATGGACATGGTCAGAAACAATGCTCAGGTAGGCCGTGGCATTTAAACGATGCCCAATTGGCACTAAGGGGCCTAAAGTGTGCCAAGAAAACATCCCCCACACCATTACACCACCACCACCAGCCTGCACAGTGGTAACAAGGCATGATGGATCCATGTTCCCATTCTGTTTACGCCAAATTCTGACTCGACCATCTGAATGTCTCAACAGAAATCGAGACTCATCAAACCAGGCAACATTTTGTCCAATTTTGGTGAGCTTGTGCAAATTGTAGCCTCTTTTTACTATTTGTAGTGGAGATGAGTGGTACCCGGTGGGGTCTTCTGCTGTTGTAGCCCATCCGCCTCAAGGTTGTGCGTGTTGTGGCTTCACAAATGCTTTGCTGCATACCTCGGTTGTAACGAGTGGTTATTTCAGTCAAAGTTGCTCTTCTATCAGCTTGAATCAGTCGGCCCATTCTCCTCTGACCTCTAGCATCAACAAGGCATTTTCGCCCACAGGATTGCCGCATGCTGGATGTTTTTCCCTTTTCACACCATTCTTTGTAAACCCTAGAAATGGTTGTGCGTGAAAATCCCAGTAACTGAGCAGATTGTGAAATACTCAGACCGGCCCGTCTGGCACCAACAACCATGCCACGCTCAAAATTGCTTAAATCACCTTTCTTTCCCATTCTGACATTCAGTTTGGAGTTCAGGAGATTGTCTTGACCAGGACCACACCCCTAAAATGCATTGAAGCAACTGACATGTGATTGGTTGATTAGATAATTGCATTAATGAGAAATTGAACAGGTGTTCCTAATAATCCTTTAGGTGAGTGTATACACATATACAGTATATATACACACACACACACACACTGAACATAATTATAAACGCAACACTTTTGTTTTTGCCCCCATTTTTCATGAGCTGAACTCAAAGATCTAAGACTTTTTCTGTATACAAAAGGCCTATTTCTCTCAAATATTGTTCACAAATGTGCGGATTTAAACAGCCTAGTTATACAGGGCTTCCTCTAGACAGCTGTTTAAGCAACCAACTGACTAGTTAATTCTAAAAGTATGTAGTTAAGCATGTCACAAACATCTACCCAACTTACAATGACTGTGTGTGTGTGTGTGTGTGTGTGTGTGTGTGTGTGTGTGTGTGTGTGCGTGTGTGCGTGTGTGCGTGTGCGTGTGTGCGTGTGTGCGTGTGCAAGCCTACTTGCTAAATTCCACTTTCTTGAGCAGCTCCTGTCTCTTCTTGGCTTCCCTCTCTTTTCTTTGCTCCATCTCTTCCTCCATGGACAGGAGATCTTCATATGAAACATCGTCTAAGTCCAAATCACCTGGCAAAATGAATCTACGGAAGATACATCCTGGTGAACATACAGTCAAAAAGGAGATATGCAGATCTGTAGATCTGTGCGAGTGTGCGTCACACACCTGCCCCGGTCTTCTCCATCACCGATGGCGATCAATGCTTCAAGGTCGGTTCCTTTCAGGCCATACTTCAGGAGCTCTTTGGCTGCATCCACATTCTCCGGAACCCTCTCCACACACTCATGCAGCACCCATGATCTTTTCTTTATCTTACTCTGTGGAAAAAAAGAAAGATTTAAGACCTACTTGTATTAAACACCAATGTTAGTTCAGTTAATCAGTTAATGTGTTCAGAACAAAGCATTTCAGACCAAGGGATCAAAGGTTTATTAGCATGGTCCAGCAAAATTAATTTAATTTAATTTAATAAATAAAACTTTTGCATTAAAGCAAAAGAAAAACCTTTGTTTTTGTTTGTCATTCGCATTTAAAAATAAATAAATAAATAAAAAAGTTTAATTTTCATGGGTTGTTTCAATGTTACAAATGTTGTGGTTACAGAATGACTCCTACCAAGTAGTCCTGAATGGAAGCGATGCTGACTGTAGATTTTCTCCACTGTCTCTGATAGACGAGATCAGAATCCAGACCATATGCTTGAGCCAGAGAGAGAGCCTCTCCATACTCCTCATTATCAATCTGTGAACACAAACACACTCACCAGATAAACTTCTATTGAAAGCTCTCCGTCGTATTAATGGTCCATCTAAGACCCACAGAACTGTTATCGCCAGTTAATATTACAGCAATAAAGTAAATTTATAAGGATCTGAGGTATCTCACAAAAATGCTGTTGTTACTTTGAGGTTGCCATCTTCAATTACATAATTCAAACACCTGTCTGATTCACATTCATCTTCGTCTCTCGCTTTTATTCTACACTTCATTCGTCTGTGTGTAGTCAAGGAATGAGTTTTAAAGAGGAAGAGGCTGAAGATGGGAGCGTTGTAATATCACTATGTAAAATGCTAAGCTCATGAATATTAATGATTTGTGCTGATGTTGCTAGGTAATCTTCAAGGTCTATGTAATCATCCTATACCACTGGCAAAAAAACATACTTGAGACTGAAATAGAAACTGAACAAGATACTTAAGATGCATTATTCCTAAATATTCTAAAACTGAATTTGGATTAACTTGATTAAAAATCTTTTCAAGCATATCAACAGAATAAAATATTTCTCAGAGGAGTAAAAATTAGATATGTCCTGATCAAGATTGTGCCCCTGATCCGATCAGAGTCATTGAATACTGAGTATCGGCCACGATACCGTTTCTTGAGATCGACTCGGAACATCCCTAGCAAAAATATTACAATCCCATAAGTAATTGAGAGGATTTAAATTTTTAGATAAAATGGTCATTCATTTTCCATAGGGTAACTGATTTTTAACGATAACTTCCAAACCCTTAAAGGGGTGGTAAACCACGATTTCACTTTTCTAACTTTAGCTAGTGTGTAATGTTGCTGTTTGAGCATAAACAACATCTGCAAAGTTGCAACGTTCAAAGTTTAAAGCAAAGGGAGATATTTGCTTTTAAAAGAAATCAATTTCTAAGGACTACAGCAAACGACCGGTAGGGACTACTACACATTCCTCCAGGGTTGCTGACATCACCAGCCCTAATATATACATAAACCCCTCCTCCGAGAATATGAAATAAGGGGGGGGTGAGGCTATTTTGTATCGCCTTGGGGAATAGTTGTTGTGGTAGGCTAGTTAGTAGGCTGGAGTGTTGTTGCCAATGCCGACGAAACGCTGTTATTTTCATCCGGATTGCAGGTCCACTTTGTGCAGCCTTCCTAGGGACAGGGGGTGCGTTGCAGTGCGTTTAACATACAACGTTATATGCATGCGTGTATGAGACAGAGGGGAACACGGTCGCTTTTGCAGCAGATATATGTTGCCCATCATAAATCAAAGCACAAGACAGACAGGGGTCGGAGGAGAAGACCGGAAAATGTGACATAATGGACAATATTCGTCTGTATTTGCAATACACGAGCCGGTGTTCAGCTGCGTGAGACAAACACTGCCAGTGTGAGATGGGCATGTGCGGCTCCCGCTGCACATTTCACAGAGGAAAGCTTCCACAATCTTCACGAGTTCAATGAAGGATTCTTACAATGGCTTGTCCTGAAAGATGGATTTAAAAACAGAAGCTGTTTACGGGCCACAAACTGTAAGTATGATTTATTTTTCGTCTATGTGTTTTCCTGTAATAGTTTGTATTGTATATGTACGTTGTAGCAAGGAAGTAAACAGATGACAACTATATTTCACTATAGATCCGCAGTCTTTACTCTTGAGGACTGAACAGGTTCTGCTCGATCATCTTCACTAAAATTGTCTGGGTCTGATTCAGGCTCAAATTGGTATGGTTTTATTGACGCCATTGTACTACCCAAAGCACAGACCCACTCTTAGCAACAAAGTTGTTAATCGATGGCATGTGCTTTTGTTGAAGCTGTAATTTTTAAATAATCATGTTTAACGGATTGACAGTTCCTGGTCCTGCATAGTTTTACAATTGTCTGCCGTTTTTCATTTGATTATGTCATTCCCAATACTTCATGTGATTTCAGTTCTTTCCCTCATTAAAGCCGAAAGTACACAGCCTGTTACCCGATACAAGACTGCACTAATATTGTTGTAGTGCTCATCTTGTTGCTCGACAAATTGTTTCATACATTTTGACTGTTTTTTTGGGGGTTTTTTTAGCAGAAATTATGAGATGACATACAGATTATAGATAGTGTCAAAATTAGTGTGTACGTTTTTTTTCCGGTTTAACGCATTCAAAATATTTAACACAATTAATGCAACATCCATTTTTCTATCATGCTTTGGCTAGCTTTACATTATATGATCATGCTCTTATTCATACGAATGCTTTAAAACCGCTTAAGCACAACAAGAAAAAAGAGAACTAAAGTGTGTGTGTGACACACACACGACGCACAGAAAGACGCACACTAGTTTCGCATGCACAGATAGCACACCAGAATAGAGTTCTCTTTCGCACTTGAACAAACAATAACACACCGAATTATGCCAAAATGCCCGTTTTGTCGAGTGTTCTCATAAGCGCAGTCTTAGAGGAGTTAAATAATGTCTTAAATGATCTTAAAGAGTTGAGAAAATGAGATGTGCGTGACAGCATGTCATGTGCGGCAGATCTTAAAGTGACAGCAGCCTAATAAACCAGTTGCTGTGATGTCTGTCATTAATGTTAATCAAAGAACAAAAAAAATTGTCACTTTAATAGGGATTAATCTTTATTTAATTAATCATTTATAGACTATAATTTTTAAGACTGTAAAGTGTTTGATAACTTTGATTCAATTTCTGTGTATTGATTATATATGAAGGCCACAGGTAAATATGACTTTCATTATAATGGGTTTATGTAAAGATTGTTCACTTAAATTAAAAGTAATTTTTTAAGTCTCATAAATATGGAAATTTATATCGTTCAATTATACTGTAATGTTGAATGTCTACCGTTAATGTTCAATTTCATAGAGACAGTATTAGTATCAGAGATACTGGCCTTCATTCATTAAAATATGCCACTAAAACAAATATTTAAAATATACTGTCTTTAAAATGTTTCTACATTAATTTGGAGAGTAAAACATTACTACAATATAAAAATATTTAAAACTCCAATGTTTTTAATCGTGATTAATTACAGAAAAAATGTGATTAATTCGTAAAATATTTTAATCGATTGACAGCACTAATTATAAAACTATTTAAATTCACAATCAATAGATCAATCAAACGTTTATATATTTGGAGAGTAACTTTATGATAAGCAGAATAATTATATAGTCATCCTGTCATTATAATGACCATCCCTTACATTTTAAGTTTGGTAGAGTGAGCGATTCCGCTCAGTCAGATTATTATAGTAACCCACCTTCCTCTGATAGAGCTCCTCTGGCGTGGTGGACCTCAGGCTGACCAGGCGGTAGTTCTTGATGACGGTACGCGGACGTTTTCTGGGAGGGGCGAAACGTTCCATCTCAGTCACATAGTACAGGCCCTGCTTCACATATCCAAAATAACGTGCCTTCGCCGAGGACTCTTCATCCGAGTCGGAGTCATCCTCTCCATCGTCCTCATCACCGGTCATGCTCGTCTCCAGACGAGAGCGCTTATGGGCCAGCTTTACCTCACACTGAGAAAACAAAGGAATCAACATAGAGAGATTAAAAATATTTGGTTGGCTGATTCAAGGACAACGAAAAGGAACTTTCCAGAACAATCCTTCGATTATTTCAGAAAAAACTAAATTTAATAATTTTGATTATTGACTTGGAAGACTAACAAACCCTGTTTCTGCAGGACACAAACACATTTTCCTGGCAGTAACTGTTTGTTTCTCTCTCTCACACACTGAAAAATCTATCAAACAAACTTCACACAGTCGACACTGCAGCTGTGTGCTGCATTTCCCTACGGAGTGAGGAAACCGTCAACCGAACATACAGCCAGAATAAAACCCGACATCTCTCTCATGTTCTCACTCTCCTTTTCCCACCCCTCTGTACTCGCCTCCAGGTTCACATCTCTCTAGCTGTGAGAGCTTTACATCAGTGGAAAGCACCAAAAAACAATGAGGTGGAGATGGAAGAGATGCGTTTTTTTCTTATCAGAGGATGAGGAGCGGTAAAGCACTTTAATGATGATGGCCTGAAGATAGAGAGAGAGTGTCTGAATAACACGACTTCCTTTACAAAAGTAATTACTGCCATCAGCGGCTACAAATGAAAGACTGCATTCTGGATGGAGAAGCATGCTGTCACTAGGACTTAAACATTTTAAATTAGGGCTTAATAATGTAATATAATAAATCAATAGAATAGAATAGAATAAAATATAATATAAAAGTTTGGGTCAATAAGTGTTTTTAAAATGTTTTGTGGCTTCTAATGCATGACCAAAAATGCAGTAAAAATAGTGATCTTGTGACACATTACAACTTTAAAAAACTTCTCTTTAGATATACATTTTAAAATGGGAATTGTTGCTGTCATGGCAAAGCCGTATCACATGATCCTTCAGAAATCATGCAAACTTGCTGATTTGGTTCTTTTTTTTTTCTTTTTTTCAAGATAACAGCATTTATTTGAATTAGAGTTTTTTGTAACAATGAATGTAATGTTTTTTACTGTCACTTTTGGTTAATGTAATGCATCCTTGTTTAAAGTATTAAATATGGTATTATATTAGGGAGAGAACTTAAGCAGGATGACAATCCAAAACTAGTTAAAATTAATAACGCCGTGTTTTTTCACACTGTTTTTTATTAAAATCCAGGATATTGAAAGGAGGGCGATAGGCTACTTATTCATTTCATGTACCAATTACACAACAATATTTTAATATATACTGTATATATTTTACTAAAACATTTTAATACATGAAAATTGTTAAAGCAGCACTAGGTAGGTTTTGCTCTCGGGGTCCCCCTACAGTTGGGAAACAGTATTGTCCTCTACTACTGTCGTAAACTCTGTCATCCTGCATCAGGGGATGCATCGCACGTGCATTTGTTGACATGACGCATGCGCGAGAATATGACGTAGCGCCGGCGTTCGGGAATCCATGAAATGCACACTTTAGTCCCATTTTGAGCACTACGCCGAGACCTAAAGCACGATCAATGTAGAATTCAACAGCTTAGATACGGCGCGTCTTCCTCTGCTTGTAAACACATCTCCTCCTCGCTTCTGGGTTATGTGTTCGAACGCCGGACCTGCGTATTATTCTCGCGCATGTGTCATGGTGCGTCATGAGTTCACGGCAGAGGCCAAAGTTCGTGTTGAATAATGTCGTTATTTTGATTTTTTTTTTGCGCACAAAAACTATTGTCGTCGCTTCGTAAAATTATTGAAGAGCCCCTGTAGTGAGATGGACTTTGTAATGACGTTTTTAGTGCCTTTTATGGGTCTTGTGAGTGTAAATGTACTAAATCCCTATGGAGGGCTTGCTGAGGCCAAAAAAATATCTTCATTTGTGTTCCGAAGATGAATGGAGGTCTTACGGGTGTCGAACGACATGAGGGTGAGCAATTAATGACATAATTTTCATTTTTGGGTGAACTAACCCTTTAAGGAAGTGGGGGTGATGGTGGAAGTGACGTATATGCCGTAAAGCAGTCGAATTTTGTAGTTCTTTTTTCTCTCTCGGGTTACTACCCGAAACCCGAAGTTTAAAAGTACGATTAAAAACGATACAGACCCCGTCAGGCTATGGCAGACGTGCCATTCAATCTATTGTAAGTCGATGTATCATCACAAGAGTCTTGAAAATATATTATGAAGGTTGAAAAGTTACCTAGTGCTGCTTTAATTAACTGTAATAATCAAATTTGTATGAAAATCAATTAAACTTTTCTATAGCGATGCTGGTTCAAACTCACGAGACAAGGAAGGTTCACAAAAACATCAGCATTCTTTGGGAAACTTAAAGGGATAGTTCACCCAAAAATTTAAGTTATCCCATAATTGACTCACCCTCACGCCATCCTAGGTGTATATGACATTCTTCTTTCAGACTAATACAATCGGAGTTATATCAAAAAATTTCCTGGCTAATCCAAGCTTTATAATGGCAGTGAATGGCTGCCCAAAATTTGAAGCCCAAAAAAGTGCATCCATCCATTATAAAAGTAATCCAAACGGCTCCAGGGGGAAATATCCATATTTAACACATTATAAAGTAAAATATCTAGCTTCCGGCGGACCACCATTCATATTCAACTTACGAATAAAACATAACTGGCACGATGATAACGTCAGATGTAACGTAAGCATTTTGAACTGCGAGAGGCGCTACACTTTCTTCGTAAGTTAAATATGGACGGCGGTCTGCCGGAAGCTAAAAATGGCTAAATGTTAAATATGGATATTTTGGAACCGTGCGGATTACTTTTATAATGGATGGATGCACTTTTTTGGGTTTCAAATTTTGGGCTGCCATTATAAAGCTTGGAAGAGCAAGGACATTTTTTTATATAACTTTGATTGTATTCATCTTAAAGAATAATGTCATATACTAGTATAGCTTGAGGGTGAGTAAATCATGGGGTAATTTTCATTTTTGGGTGAACTATCTATATAAAAAGTGATATTTATTATGTTAAGAGTAGCAAAAAGAAAAGATGAATGTTTCTTAATTCTATACTGTCAGCAAAATCATCACAAATATATCAGGAATATTCAATATTCGACACTGGTTAAAACTGATAAATGTAGAAACACACACCTCCAAACTGAGGAAGCCCCCATCATGGGCTGAGGTGACTCGCGGTGAGGGTTCAAACCACTCACAGGACTTGCCGAGTAGGTTTTTGAGTGTCCGCACAGAAGACACAGTGAGGGCCCCAGAGCAGCGGGCTAAAATCAAAGCGTTCTCACTCCACCAGCTCACATCTAGCAGATACTGATGCTGCTCCTTATCTGAGGGGAGAGAGAGAGACAGGTGTTGAGACACTACCACAGAAAAAAATTAATCTGAATATCATAAATAAAACATTTCACAGACATTCATTCATTTAAAAGTCACCATTCCACAGCTGATGGATGATTTAGAAACATCATTTTCAAAGAGGAAACGGAAAAGAAAGCACAAAACGAGGACAAGCAGAAAGACAGGCTTTATGAAAACGTGTGATCTAAACCCGCAATCAAAATGTCACTGTCTGAATTTAACGCCTCTCCACAAAGACACAAGACGCAGGGTTTTATTAAAGCATTCTTCTCCCTCCTACCCCTCTGTCTGGACTCACTACATAATTAATAGTGCTAGGTAAGTGTAGGAGTAGGCACATGTCTATAGTTGAGGGTCCGGCTACCTTTTATCTTCTTTCTTTTCTCCAGCGAAGTCTTCCATTCCGGGTTGATCTCATCAAATCCCGGCTAAACAAAAGAGAGAGCAAGTGAGAGATGGTAAAAGGGGGATAGCTGGGAGTGTTTTTTCCTGAATTGACAGAACGTATGCTGAACACAAAGTGGTGGGTAAATAAGTAGAACATAGCAGCATGACATCTGAAGTTTGAACTTCAAGTGCTACAAAGAGAAAAAGAGAAGCATAAGCACGCATAGACAAGAACAAACAAATAATTTGATGTTAAAAGGTGTGTTCATTTCCAGCTGTGCCCTGGAAAGCGATGTTATAAGCTGAAACATATAATTTTTCTCTCCAAGCTTTACACAATGAAATGTTGAAAAACTGAAAGAAAAATATTTTTAAAATGATGTACACACACATGAAATGAACTCCAGCCATATCAGTAATCAAAAGCGGTTTTATTCTACATGAGGGTCACCTCGGCCATCTTGGAACCACATGACTAGCTGAATACTACTTTTATCTATAGGTGAGCCCCAATTCACATACTTATGCACTATTCTATGACATTTTGTAATATAAATAGTGTACACAGCGTGTACACACTGAAAATTCCAAAATAGAAAAAGTACTTTAAATACCCAGATGATGCCCGAGTTAACTGAAAAAAAAAAAAAAACGTGTGGAACGTTGGACACTCAATTATCACAGATTTAAAGGTTTAGCTCACTTAATATTTTACTCACCCCCATCTCATCCAAGATGTTCATGTCTTTCCTTCTTCAGTCGAAAAAAAAAAAAAAGTTTTTTGAGGAAAACATTCCAGGATTTCTCTCCACCATTGACTACCATTGCAACCAAAATGTTGAAGGTCCAAATCAATGCAGATTCGAAGGGCTTCAAAGGCTCTGCACGATCCCAGATGAGGAATAGGGTCTTTAAAAAAATTTTTTTTAAATTAATATACTTTTTAACCTAAATTGCTCATCTTGTGTTGCTCTGCGCTCGTCAGTGATTGCGCAATCACATCGAAAACGTCACATTAGACGTCGGCGGTAGCACCGCCCCAGTGTTTACAAAGCGCTTGTGTGAAGACGTGAAGGTTAAAAAGTATATTCTTTTTTTTTTTTTTTTTTAAATGACCGATCGTTTCGCTAGATAAGACCCAATTCCTCGTCTGGGATCGCGCAGAGCCTCTGAAGCCCTTCGAAACTGCATTGATCACTTCAATATTTTGGTTGCAATGGAAGTCAATGATGGAGAGAAAAATCCTGGAATGTTTTCCTCGAAAAACATATTTTTTCTTTTCGACTGAAGAAAGACTAATCCTTTAATTACGTAGGGGAGGGGCTATCAGACTCCGACATTTGAACAGATGCAGAACAAATCATTGTGTCGGTGTGAAATAAACAGTTACGGAAATGTAGAAATTAAAGCTAAAAGCTCCAATCTCCTTCCGAAAATCCAGAAAAAAAAGTCTGTTGGTGCCTCAGTGACAACTGCACTCAGAGAAGCATTCAATCTCAGCTGTCAATCATGACATCACCCCACCATTTTTATAGCATCAAATAACTAAAATGAAACTAAAACGTTAAAAAAACGAACACTTGAAATGAAATCAGCGTGATAAAAACTGCCAAAAAAAAATGACAGAAACCATCTTTGGGAAAAAATTATATGAAGTGTAATTTGATTGTTTAGTTTGTCTCGCGTCCGTTAGAATACACGGAGGGGCAGGAGTTATGACCTACACTGGGACCAACCACCTGGGGGAGCGTCGGCTTCAGTTTCTAACAGGAGTGCTGCAGGTTTGGGTTGAGTACATAGTGCATAAGTACATAGTGTATAAGTGCATAGTGTATAGTGTGTCATTTGGAACACAACTTGTTTAAATAAATAAATAAATAAATATAATTCATGACTGCAAACAGTGCATTTCTACAATGGCATTGGTAACTCTTTTTTTTCTTTTTTCAGTTGTGTGCGTTTAGGAGTGTGACTATTTGGCAGGCAAGCAAAGTGTTTGAGAAACCTGTTTAAAAACAGCAATGATTCCATTGATTAAAATAGTGGCACAAATGTATACACTTCAGCGTTGTCTCTGAAATCGAGCGCGCACACACACACACACACACACACACACACACACACACACACACACACACACGTGATTTTATATTTTATTACTTGTTCCTCTTGTTTCCAGATGCCTTTCAGCTTGAATGATGGAATATTCCAGAGACTGAGACTGCCAGAGAAGTGGATCACAGCCAGCACTGTGCCATCAGGAGACAGACTCATTCTGAACACGCCATCCTGAGTAAACATACACGTTCAATTAGGCATTACACTATTTATTCTGAGTTTTTAGCAGAATGAAATTGAGCTTTGGCATTTTATTTTATTTGGTGCCATAGTGTCCCAGAGAGACAGGAAAGAATATGGCAAGCAATAACTATGACAGTGACATAAAAACCAAATTAAGTCACCTGTTCACTGTTATGCCTGGAGAAAAGTCGAAAGCTGGGCATCCTGAAGAATCCTCGCCTCTGGGACTAAGTAAGAAAAGGAAATTATAATTCATAACTTTGTTCATAAATATCATGGATGCATTTACATACGAATACATTTGTAAATCTTGCTGAAAAATCCAGGTTAAACTGGTAGCTGGTTTATAACTGATCCAAGATGGTAGACCAACTTGGATCCAGTGACAAGTTACCAGTTGGTCATACCATCTTGATCAAACTGCCTTCTGGAACATTTATGCTGACCAAACTAACTAAAATCACCAACTTGGATCAGCTAGAAACCAAATAAATATGATCACCTAGAGGTGTACCTAGATTTTATATGGAGAAATATGAATTATTTGGTGAACTATAAAACCGAAAGTGTTGCTTTTCCATGATGCACTTTTAGTCTTTCGCAGACCTTTCAGCAACATGTTAAGGTGTGCGAGAGATCATGGTGAGTTTTCAAACTGAATACCCACCATGATCTCTCACACGTTCATTATCAAGCCAAGAGCCACAGAACTAAATAAATAATTGAATATTAAATAAATATGAAGAATATCAAAACAGGTTGCACCAATTCAATCAGAACATTCTAGAAGTTTCTTATTATAACTATGTACATAAAGTCATATCATTGGACATATAAGAAGCCTCAGCACTAAAGCTCTTATTAAACTTACAACGCAGCTTCCAAAGCTTACTACATAAAACCTTCACAACCTTCGAAAACCAGAAACGAGCCTGTGGTTTCAGGTTTGTGAAACACAAAGATGTGAGATTGTGTATTCTGAGCAGCAGTCAGTGCAGAAGTGCCTTTATTTCTTGAGATATGTCTGTTTTTAGAGGGGTAGAGCAGTCCATACAAACGAAAGGACTACTAGAGAGTTAGTATCCTTCTTATAAAATCCGATACAAAAGCAAGAATTGAACAAACTTGGAGTTAGGAATAGCTTTAAAAGTGATCAAACTTTCAATTTTCTACTGGTAGCCGATAGAAAATATTTGTTTCTTAATAAACTTGCATTTAAGCAATAACACAAGCCATAAATAAGGGCTTTTCACACTTGAAATAGTTAACCATGGGTCATTCTAAACCCTGGGTAAACGGAATCCTGGGTTAACAATTAATCCTGGGTATTAAAGGGTTAAAGTCCTTATTTGCATATTAGCGGTGTCAGTGTTACTGGCTGGACAAACGCAGCACATGACCTGACATAAAGGCTCTAGCATTGTGCGTCCTCATATTACACACTTGCTGACTGTAATAGTTTTTTTTCCTGAGTGAACTTTTCGATTATAAAAAGGTAAGAATGAAACGGTCTCTTCTTCACTCCAATTGTCACGTTTTCAATCGACGTTTGACATTTTTTCCTATCATACGCAGAAACGATGCGTGTTTATATACAAAATGTTTATATACATCACGCTGTCTTTTCGTGACTGCCCAAAGTGTGTGAATATAAGGCACGTGATTGGTTGTTGGTTGCTAAGCATTTAGTTGTAACATTCTAACACCGTACAAGTTTCATTTCACACTGTACAAGTTTGGCACCGCAATGCAGAGTTAAAGGGATAGTTCACCCAAAAATGAAAAATCATTTACTCACCCTCAAGTTGTTCCAAACCTGTATGAATTGCTTTGTTCTACTGAACACAAAGGAAGATATTTGGAAGAATGTTTGTAACCAAGCAGATCTCGTTAGCCATTGATTACCATAGCATTTTTTTCCCCACTATGGTAGTCAATGGCTGTCGAGATCAAACATTCTTTGGGTGCTAAACCCACATCTAAATTACAAGTGTGAAACACTCCTTTACCCAGGGTTAAAAGTGGTGTTTAGAACGACGATAACCCCGAGGTTAAGCACAGTGTGAAAAGCCCTATAGGGACCAGAATATTATAAAGGCTGTAGGAGGCTCTTTTGACCCCAGAGCATCGCATAAAGCCCATTGCAACATGCCAACAACCACTCAAAACACTTAGCAACTGTATATCAAAATCACCTAAACCTGTAAGCAATACCTTAGCAACCATTCAGAACACCCCAACAAAGCCCTAGAAACGACTCATAAAACCTAATGCACAAGCAACCGCATTGCTACATGCTAATAATCACTCAAAACACCTTAGCAAGACCCTAGGAACCATATTGCAACACCTTAGGCAAAATCATAGGAGCAGTAGAGAAAACCCTAGCAATGCCCTAGTAAACTAAGAAAACCTAACAAAAATCCAAGCAACCACATTGCTACATGCAAACAATCACTCAAAACACCTTAACAGTAACTGCATAACAGCACTTGACAACCACCACAACACCCTAACAATCAAGACAGTGATTTTCTTTAGAAACTTGGTTAAAGTTCCACTGCCATTTTTTTGGTATTTTTGTCCAGTGGAAAACTAGAAGATCAAAGCCAATGATCAGAGACCCGAAATGCCCAGAATTTTTTTGCTTTTGTGAAAGAGTGCAGGTCATGGATGCTGTATCATTAATATTTCCTTACATGTGTAAATGGAAAGACTCACCGCAGTAATGTCATCCTCATAACTGGTGACCTGTTTATAGTGAGGCGACCCTGACAACACCCTCCATGCTGTGATCCCGCAACGGCTCACCCTGGACTTACCAATGTCTCCAGACTCACACCCTCCCACCAACAGCAACCTGACAAACAGACAAAACACATCAGCAGCATGAGTCAGTGGAAAAAAAAAAAAACACATCACACACAGAGCACCTCAACCCACTTATGAGGCCAAAGTGGTCCATGAGGGGCTGGTGAAACAGGAAAAGGATATAATCTGATCTAGACACAAGCGAACAGCACATACAAATAAATGCACACACACCCCTCTTAACACTATATAAAGACTGCCCCCATGTGGTAGCAAATGTCCTAACTATTTTTTCCTTAAAAATCAATAAGCACTGCCTAAAACTCAAGCCAGAGTGAATTTCATTTCAAACATGTATAGTGTGTAAAAATGGTAAAAGTGGGTAAATCAAAGGTTGGGTTATGCTAGAGAAAAACACCCATGTGACAGTCTCTCTCTCACAACAACACACACACACACACACACACACACACACACACACACACACACACACACACAGCTTCGAGATGGGGGTCTCACCTGTGGCCAGGATGATATATTGCAGAGGTAATGCCATTGGAATAGTGAGCAGAAAAACTGAAGGTGTGATTCTCTTGAAAACCCTGATTGGTTCCAACACTGAGAGCAAAACAAGAACAGGAAATCAATGCATCAACATTATAATAGTCTTTACCAGGCACAATTAATAAAACCCTGTGGTTCAAGAGAACAATCAATTAGATGCAAGTGTAACAGAGACCAGCTAGTAAGAGAAACGCTGTCAGAAATGCCTGTTTGAATCCCACTCTTAATGGTGCGAGTAGAACCAGAGGGGTTACATTGGTGCCGTGACCCGGATGAATGAGGTATTTATATAGCGCATTTCCTATGTACTGCTTTACCCAAAGCACTTTACAATCACATCAGGGGGTCTCTCCTCAACCAACACCAGTGTGCAGCATCCACTTGGATTATGCGACGGCAGCCACAGTACAACGCTCACCACACGCCAGCTATAGGTGGAGAGGAGAAAGAGTGACGGAGCCAATTCAGTTGATGGGAATTATTAAGAGGCCATGATTGATAAAGAGCAATGGAGGGAATTTGGCCAGGAGTTACACCCCAACTCTTTTACGATAAGTTCCATGAGATTTTTAATGACCACAGAGAGCCAGGACCTCTGTTTAACATCTCATCCGAAGGAAGGTGCTTGTTACAGTATAGTGTCCCTGTCAGTATACCGGGGCATTAGGACCCACACAGACCACAGGGTGAGCACCCCCTACTGGCCTTACCAACACCTCTTCCAGCAGCAACTTGGTTTTCCCAGGAGGTCTCCCATCCAGGTACTGGCCAGGCTCAACCCTGCTTAGCTTCAGTGGATGTGAGTGAGGTTTAGGGGGATGAGTGTAACGGAGGCCAGCTAGTAAGAGCTGTGCAGTTAAAACCTCACTCCCCTGGCCACTAGACACTAGAGGCTGCGGTCTTAAGTGTCCTTTTTAGCGTGCCGCCTGCCTCCTATGCCGGACACAGCGGTTTGAATCCCGCTGTGAGTGGGTTGAGTAGAAACAGAGGTGTTACATTGGTGGGTTTTTGATTGCTTTGTCAGGGCAATTGTTCTGATTCTTACTTGTCCTGCCAACATTTTCACTGGTCCAATCACACAAGGCATATTTTACATTTTTTACAGTTTTTTTTCAATCAAACAATTAATTGGTTAAAATCCTTGTTGGTAAATGGTTAACCAGTTAATTAACGTCCCATATATAGGCCTAGCTATCAAATTAGTGCAAAATCAACTTTGCGTTGTGAATGCATTAATAATCAAAAGCGATTGTGTGGAAAAGTGCTGAGCTGAATGTTTGTGCCATCTATTGGTTTAATGGAGAATACAGTCAAATGGCCCATTGTATACAAGTATTCTTATGCTTGGCTTGACTTGTTTGAATGTAAAAGGTTGTAGGCCTATATATGGGTCGCGACAACAACAACAAAAAAAGAGGGTCGCTCTTAAAAAAAGTTTGAAAACCACTGAAGTAGGACATGTTGCTTAGCTGTCCTGATAAGAAAGCCATTGAAGTTTGCATGTTTGAATGGTTTCAGAGAGTGAAGGGTAAATACAATTTGAAGTAATTTGAGTTTTGTGAGTTCTAAAAGAGTGAATTTTGTTTCTCAGCTTTGCATCAAAAATGCTCTTGCAAGAACCATCTAGTCCAACGTTAGTGCAACATTTTTAAATGACTGAAAACTTCCTCAAAGTAATGGAATTACAAACACTTCCATTTAACAACATGAAGGAGGGAACGGGAGAGCTTTCTTCAGCTCTTCAAAGCCTACAGTCAAATTTTTGAGGAGAATAAAGCACATTTTTTCATGGGTGGAAACTTTAAAAACTTGAGCTGACTGATTAAACAAAGAATTATAAATTGGAAACTGCAGGCAATTTTATTAATACTCAAAACTAATCCTTCCCCTCAGTACAGAGATAAACACAAGAATGCAGGCTTTTGAGTTTAGTTGCAGAATATCTGGCCCTGGAAGAATCAAAGAGAATTAGGTTAGAGAGGATCTGCAAGCATTGGAATCATCAGAATCATCTCTGATGGTCTTGTTCCAATATCTTTCAATGTTTGATCCATGTATTACAACACAAATATTCTACTATCTATCGAACATCCCATAACAGTCTTTAAACACAGTGAGAAGGATTAGTGTTTTCTTATCTATAAATATAAAAGTCACCCATTGCAACTTAATTACAATTTAAATGCCAGGATAAACAAAACAGCATAAACCCAGCAAATCAGATTCTAGCCGCTCCAGATCTTTGTCTGCATGAGACTGTTATCTTAAATACAATTGTCGCATTTTATATATAAATATAACAATAACTTAAATGTATACATGTATGTGTGTGTATTTATATATAAATAATAATTATACACATACACACGTATATATTATGTAAACACAAACTTTTATTTTGGATGCGATTAATCATGATTGATCGATTTGACAGCACTAGTTTAAACGTTTTTCCTGGGAAAAAAAAATTATTAAATCTTTAATTATTAAATTATCTTTACAATGTCAGATACATATAGAATGACAGGACACTCATTTATGAAACTTTACTCAAAAGGAGGAATATGGGGGTAGATTTGTTGCTTTATTCCAAACAAATAGATTGTTATCCACAAATAAATGTAAATAGAGTCACAAAAATTAAATAAATTCACAAATAAATAGAATGAGATCCACAAATATATGCAGGAGTTTCACAAAAATGAATTAGATTCACAAAGAAATACAATGACATTTGTGAATAAAAAAAATATCCACACATATGTTTTTATGTCACAAACACAACTCTGCCTTGCATTCATTTGTCAATCGCTTCCTGTGCATTTGTGAATTGCTTCCTCTGCATTGGTGGATCTCTTCTTGCACATTTGTAAATCGCAGCACAGCGCGTGGATTTTGAAACATTTCTAGCGTCTACACTCACACAAATCCACAAATAGGTGGACTCCACCCACCGTCTACTTAAGCCAATCAGCTGTTTTATTCTGCTGTAAAGTAGCATTTTAACATGGGGCTCAATTTGATTCTGCTCCCTTCTGGAGCCTGTCCCTAGTGGCCAGTCGATGAATTGCAGTTTATGTCACTTCCGTATTGGCTTCAAGAGAAACTGCGTGAGGTTGCCGCTTGGTTTACATGTCCTCTTGATCGGATTACAAAAGGAATAAATCACCTCTTACAATCCCAATGAAACTTTAATCAAATCTGGCTGATTCATTTCGATTGATGTGGTTACATGTGACTTTTTTGTTCCGATTGTGCTATTAGTCCGGTTACGATCATTATTATTGATTATTAAGGTCCATGTAAAGACAGCTATTGATTTTCATACTTCCCTTTATTTAACTTATTTACAAATAAATATAAATTTATATTTATTTGTAAATAATAAGTTAAATAAAGGGAAGTATGAATATATACATACATATATATATATATATATAATATCTATTGTTTGCTTTGCATTATTTTATTTCATTCTACAAAATATTTATTTTATTTCATTCTACAAAATATTTTTCAAATCAAAAGTTGTCTTAGTATAAAATGATAACCTTGCTCTCCACATACCTGACCAGGTAACTCTTGAGCTGACCACTGTAGGTGATGACCAGAAGCTCTGCTGACCACTGAGCACTGGCGGTGTATTCCAAGAACATTAGACCGGCTGCTGCATAGCTAAAGTCTCCCGGGAAGCTCATGGCCTAGAGAGACAGACAAAAAGAAAGACATCAAAAAGATGAGGTAGAGATGGAAGCAGAGTTTGAAAGTGACAAAAATATATGGAGTCTTACAGGTCATTACAAACTGAGACTCTTTGATAGAGAGAGGGCATCTTGTGAGACTAAACTAATAGTTTCTGACAGAGAGATGGAAGAGTGTAGAGTAATGCGGGGGAGGATGAGAGCCAGCAAGCGAGAGACAGAGAGAGAAAGGGCCAGCAATATACTAACGGAGACCTCACTAGCAGTGCAATCAAAAGAAAGACGTGGGGGGGGGGGGGTGTAATGTTGTGAGGGGGGATTTGAAAGTGGTAAAGGGGCAAGAGAGCTCTCTTTCTGATAGGGAGACTCCTCTGAAGAAAAAAAAGTCCTTTAAGGGCATCAGGGGGCTTAGAGCTGAAGGGAACCAGAAAATGTGTTCTTTGCTTGGGCAACAGAGTAGGAAAAGCCCCCTCTAGAGAGGGTCAGGCCTACCCCGTCTACAAATAGAAAGAGAAAAAGAGTGAGAGAATGAGAGAACAGCAAAGCAGTGCAGAAAGCCAGAGGGCAAAGCCTGAAATCCAGTCATTAGGAGCCAGTCATTACAGCTATCACTTATTCTGAAAAAAAGAAAAGAGTGCTCTTACTGTGCACAAAAAGTGGAATCAATGTCAACAGAGAGGTAGCTTGAGAGAGAGAGAGAATGACTGAGGAAAGGACAGGATGACAGGAGGTGAGAAATAGAGAAAATTGTGTGACATACCGGTGGTATAACGAAGAGTTCGCTACCCATCAGGTCAAAAACCCGGACCGTACCGGTGCTGTCAGCGTATGCCAGCAGAGCACAATCATGACTCCACGCTACCCTGCGCCAGTGAGGGTTTGGATCCTTGGGAACTGCAGCAGGAAGGAGAACAGAAAAATACTGTATTACTAAATGTATCAGGACAAAAAAAATGTTAAATTAATTTAATACATTTTATTCCTGTGATGGCAAAGCTGAAATTTCAGCATCATTACTCCAGTCTTCAGTGTCACATGATCCTTCAGAAATCATTGTAATATGATGATTTGTTGCTCAAGAAACATATCATCATCATCAATTGTTGAAAACAGTTGCTTCAAATATTTGTGGAAAATGAGATTCATTGACAAGAAAAATATATTTTTTTTAAATATAAATCTTTAGTACCATATTTAAATGTCTTTACTGGTTTTGTTAAAATATGTTTTTAATAATAAAACACTGTCAAAAGATTAATTTACAAGAATTGCATTCATTTAAATGTAGATTTTTTTATGGTAATTTTACACATACATACATACATACATACATACAAATACATACATACATATTCATTCAAGTTACTGTATGTATAAATTGCATTTAATGTATTTTTATAAAATTATGAATAAGTTAAGAGATCTGGGGGGAAAAAGCTTAATATTTAATGTAAAAGTTTAATTAATTTATTGTCATTAACCCATCTGCAAACAGATGATGCTAACCCTTTGATGCATAATAGATTCAATATACCTTTTTTAAAGAAAAGTCAATTCAGCATTGGTCTGTGAGGCCAAGACAAATTTACTTTACGTAACCTCTACGGTCAACAGTGAAGAAATCAAAACGTTCACCACAGTCAAACAGCACCAATTCAGTGCAGGATGAGCCCAAGGCTCTTCGATTAAAGTTCAAAAACCCAGCGTGATAAAATCTGTATACTTAAACACTAAAGTAAAACTTAAACACCAGCCGCATGATACAACAGCCTCAGGGCCTAGCAACCAGTTCATCCCAAAACCCAAAATACAGAGCGCTTCCAAATGCACGCTTGAAACCATCCAACTACAGTTCATCAGAAAAGAGGGGGTTAATAAAGCAGACCTTTGATTAAAAACATTTTGGCTTTGGTCCGAGCAGCACCACTGAGATCAGATGCACACGACTCTGCAGTGTACATCAAAGCCAGCGGTTGCCATAGCAACCTTATCATCAATCCAACCCCTGAGGTGTTGAAAACCGGGAAACGCAAGCTGGCGATTTCTATTCAGGTAGAATTGCACAGAAATATCAGTAGGGAGAGCTTCAATAATTCACAATGAACGATGGCACTTAGCAAGATAAATATCAGTAGGGGAAACGCTTAAGCAGGGTCCATAAATCACCTCTCAGCTGTTAAAAGCTAATTAATCTAAGATGAACGCAGGGACCAATATTGCCTGAATTTGTGGGATGAGTGTACTGTATGCTATCTGGGCAGATTCACACACCGTAAATCTCATTTAAATTTAAAAAAAAAATGGGGGTGGGGGGTGAACATAGTGCTTTTTAGAAAGAAAATAATGCAAAGTCAGCAAAGCCACCCTGTTGAGCACATACTCGCTATAAAAATGTCTCCCTGAGATGGAAGCGCTGAGTCACTTTGTGCTCTCACAACAAGAAACAAACCTGAGGGAAATTGAGCTTGGATGAAAAACAGAGCAGCCATTCATAGTAGCCAACTTGTGACTTTCAGTTTGGGCTGAATGCTGATCTGTAATGGTCTTGTGTTCACTTATCAATTATATAAAGCATCACATGATTACCATTTGGTAGTCATATCATATGACAGATTTCGCTTCTCGGATCAAAAAAACCTATGATGACTATGTTATGTTGTTAGATAATATGCTGGTAGGATAATATTTGCTGATAACTGAACTTTAACATTTCTATAATACCTTCTATTTTTCACATTTAGATTACCTTTCCAATTTAATTGCAATTCGAATATTGAATATTCCTGATATATTTGTGATGATTTTGCTGACAGTATAGAATTAAGAAACATGAATCTTTTCTTTTTGCTACTCTTAACATCATAAATATCGCGAAATTAACACTGCACCAATGGACATTCTGTTTGTAATAAGTGTGCACTGAGCCACTTTGAGTGCTCAAGTTCTTGAAGCAGAATGAATTGTGAATAACTTTTAAAATTTAAAGGGATAGTTCACCCAAAAATTACCCCATGATTTACTCACCCTCAAGCCATCCTAGGTGTAAATGGCATTCTTCTTTCAGACGAATACAATCAGAGTTATTTTAAAAAATGTCCTGGCTAATCCAAGCTTTAGAATGGCTGTGAATGGCAACCCACAATTTGAAGCCCAAAAAAGTGCATCCATCCATTATAAAAGTAATCCACACGGCTCCGGGGGAAACATATCCATATTTAAAACTTTACAAAGTAAAATATCTAGCTTCCGCTAGACCGCCTTCCATATTCAACTTACGAAAAAAGCATAACTGGCATGACGCATGACGTCGGACGTTGCGTATACGTTTTTAACTGCGAGAGGCGTTACGCTTTCTTAATAAATGTATTGTGGAAGGCGATATTTTACTTCGATATTTTATTTCGATAAGTTTTAAATATGGATATTTTTCTTACACAAACCTATCGATTCACTTCAGAAGGCCTTTATTAAACCCCTGAAGCTGTATGGGTTACTTTTATAATGGATGGATGCACTTTTTTGGGCTTCAAATTTTGGGCTGCCATTCACAGCCATTATAAACCTTGGATTAGCCAGGACATTTTTTTAAATAACTCAGATTGTATTCGTCTGAAAGAAGAATGCCATATACACCTAGAATGGCTTGAGGGTGAGTAAATCATGGGGTAATTTCTGGGTGAACTATCCCTTTAAATTTTAAAAGTTATTCACAATTCATTCTGCTTCAAGAACTTGAGCACTTCTTGAAGTGGCTCAGTGCACACTTATTACAAACAAAATATCCATTGGTGCAGTGTTAATTTCATTGACGATTAATTTTTCGTCAACAACCTTTTTTCACTGACAAAAACGAGACGATAAATAAAAACTAGTGTTGGATGACGAAAACTATGACGAAAATCAACTGGCATTTTCGTCAACAAATAAAAACGAGACGAAAATGTTAGGGAGGGACGATTAGGGAAGAGATCCAGTCAGAACTGATATCCTGTGTAACAGATGTGGACATTTGATTTGAACGTGCTGATCTAACCGCTGGAAAACACGGCGGTGTTGCACGTTCTACAGGCTCACGCACGCCCAATACAATACTAATGTTTATATAGTCATATGTTTTAGACGGTTGTAACAACGCATATTTTATCTCCTGAACTTAAATGAGCTCCTGCAACTGCAATAGTAAAGGTGCAGACATTTCAAAATAAGAGTCAATATGTATTTCGAGCTTGTTTATAATTAAAAGTCACGCATTATATATTCGTTTTTTTGGTTACACAATAAACTGTATTTAATTTCATTCCCATTTAATTCATAGTCAGGAGGAAAGACCAGTATTTGACACATATTCAATAAAGTATCAGGGTTATAATAGTTCACTAAAACCATAAAAAAAAACTTGAAATTAAATGAATATTAACTGAAATTAAAAAAATAAATAATTTTGAAGCTTTAGCTTAACCTGATATGACCTACTACTAAAACAGAAATACAAAGTTATAAAAACTATATAGATGTTTTTAAAAAACAAAAAAGTGAATTGAGCTCTCTTTCGTGTATTTTTAATGTCAAAAACAAAATGATGTCAAAATGTCAGTTCAAGTGACAGTCGGTTATGTAATGCTTAAATGCTTAATGTATTACAATGTAACTAAACTTATTAGATTTTAGGAGACAATCTACTGTAGATTTAGTCGACTAAAACTAAAAAACAATTAAGGTGACTAAAATATGACTAAAACTAAATGGCATTTTAGTCAAAAGACTATGAAAAACTAAATAAAAATTTGCTGTCAAAATGTACACTGCACTGGTGTGGGTGCTTAAGTTATCGTTATAGTCATATTATATGACGGATTGGGCCAATCACATCCAATTCTTGTCCATTTTTTGCTTTGCAAACCAAAAATACTAATGACTCATCTTGCACTACAAAGATTTTTGTTGAATATGCTGATATGATAATATTTGCAGATGACAACATTTTCTATCAGCCAATATTGGATATTAAATGTATGCTAATTTTCTCTATTTGTACATTTAGACCACCTTTGCATTCCCATCAGGATTACAACACATCTATATAAAACATCACATTCTGCCCAACCAGACGAGAGAGGAAGAATGAGAGAAAGCAGCGTGAACATAGAACACAAAAGACTATGCCAATTAATCAAACGCGACCATTTCATATAGTTCACACTACTGGAGATTCAAATAGAAAGTATTGTCTGAATGCAAATCTCCATGAAATTAACAGTACAAATTGTGCTTTTCTGTAGCTCAAACAGTAGAGCATGGCGCTAGCAACGCCAAGGTCATGGGTTCGATTCCCAGGGAAAGCAAGAATTGACAAAAGGGTAAAATGTGTACCTTGAATGCAATGTAAGTCGCATTGGATAAAAGCGTCTGCCAAAATGCATAAATGTTAAAGGGAATTGAAAGCAGACTTGCATGTCCGCAGGCCTATTCTCTGAATGATATTGCTCATAAAATATTCAACATAAATGTAAAGCTATAAGAAATATAGAGCAGAGAAGAGAATAACAAGTAAAACAGCCTATTTAACCAAAGACTGGAAACTCAGTGGCAGATTTCATTCTCCAAAACAGCAATCAAACATAGCAAGAATACATTTAAACAAAAAGGTCTTGATTTAACAAACACAATCTTGCAAAATACGGCAATCTAATATGACTGACACCCAGTTACCAGGGGGGTATTCCAGAAAGCAAGGTTAACTTACCGTCACATACCTTGGCTTGAACTCTCGGTTGATTAACCCACACCTTGCTTACTCGAGGTATGCTGGTTCCAAAAACGAGTGCGGGAGTAAGTTCAGCCAACCCGGAGTATGTTCCCAGTTAAAACACAAGACATTCTCAACAGAGTGACGAATCAATGATTCACCATGGAAACCGACGCCAGGAAAAAGCATGCCATTCTACTTCCTCTTCTTTTTTAGTTTAATGGCGAGTTACATAACCTACTCAGTACACATTACCACCTATTCGGTGGTTATGCAATAATTTTTTCAATGTTATCTTTTAAAGGTCCCATGGCATGAAATTTTCATTTTATGAGGTTTTTCAACATTAATATGAGTTCCCCTAGCCTGAATATTGTCCCCAAGTGGATAGAAATGTTGATCGGTGTAAACCCGAGTTCTGGCTGTCTCTCTCTGCCTTTGAGAAAATGACAGGCCAGACGAGCCAATCCTGAAGTCTCCTGGTTTGACGTCCAAGCAGGAACGGTTACCTCCCTTTCCTCCGCCCAGAGAATCTGGCACGCCCATGCAAACGCTCGAGAGATCATTCCTTGTGAACGAGTGAATGCTGGCAGTTTCTCAGTGTTTGGATGTACAAATGAAAACAGAAGTCTTTTTTCAGTTCCTTCTGATCTGTGATCAGTAATTTCTGATGTGTAGCTAATTATTTATTATTCGTGCACACAATGCGGCTTCTCTCTCTCCAGACAGAACGGTGTTTTCGTGTTTTCTATCTTGTGAGTCAGTGTTTTTGTACGTCCTCGTCGCGTCTACCGGTTCTAAAATGTGCATACAGTCATGAGTTTCTGCTCAACATCGGCCTCACACACGCCGAAGCTCGGGCTGCACTGGCCGTTGGCCTTCAACATCCCCGACCCCCAGTACTGCATCTGGCCCACAGCGGAGGCACCAAACGCGGCGTGAGATTAAGCAGAAGGGGGGTAAGCGTGAGCATATTCGGGCTAGCCAGCCTAGCCCCACAATAAACTGGATTACATTCGATTACTGCTGTTGTGTCTTTGTTTGCGCTGTGTACTCAACGCGCGTCACTGACGCTTTTATTTTATTTTAAAAATAATGCTATTATCAACACTTACTTTTAACTCGTTCATCTCGACAGCTGTAATGGTACTTTGCATGTGTTACAAAGTTGGTAATAATGATGAAGACGGACTCGGTGTGACTGGGACTCGTGTTTATTCAGAACTCTCAGATACAAACACAATAAACTCGCGCTGACTGACAGCGCTCTCATAACTCAGTAGGTACTATAAATAACTTTGTTAGCGATCGCTGAGCTCCGTCTCTGGTACGTTAGTGATGTCCGGTTCGCGAACGATCTTTCTTTTGAACCTGTTCTTTTTAGTGAACCGAATCAGTTCACCAAATCGGACTGAATCGTTCTAAACGGTTCGCGTCTCCAGTCAGCGCTGATCCATAATTTACTAAAGTTACTAACTTTCTGACATGAGTGACAGTCCCTCCGACTAGAAATAGACTAATAACCTGAAGTATATGCTGTAACTACAACAGTTCAGACATGCTGAGAACTGATGTGAAGTGAACTCGGGTCCATCCGTCTCTCTGGCAGCAGCTCGTGCCTGCTCGTGCCTCGTAGACCAAGTTAAACCACGCCCCCTCCGCTCATTTAAAATACAAAGATGTCAGCCAATCACAACAGTGGGCGTTTTTACTGAAGTCTCACAGCAGACACGCCTCTTGAAGCAGGGCATTCAGCCACAGGGCAAACAGCAGTATTGAAAAAATGCCTTTTATTTCTAAATTATGACATTTTATGATGTAAAAGTCATACTAACAATATAAGTACACCTCAGGAAACATTATAAAATAATAGAAAAATGCCATGCCATGGGACCTTTAATAAGTAATCTTTATTCACTGAAAATAAGGATTATATTGTTTGTTTGAAGCTAATTAATTGAATGCAGATCCATGTGTGAGATGACAATAAAATAAATAAATACATATATTTGAATTGCTTTAATATTTAATCTTATTCTAATTCTTTAGAATTAATATATAATATTGTATATTATATAACAAACACATTTGGTTATATTAATAACTATATAACACACATCTGAATACTTCTTAAGCAAACTAACCCTGGATCATGAGCTGCTCCGGAGCCGGTTATGTTCAGAGAGTGAGTTGCTATGGTTACTTACATATCCTGAAAGTTACCTCTGTTTTTGGAACCTAAAGTTGAGGTTATCTGCCAACTTACTCTTAAACATACCTGGGCATGTCACATAACCTGCTTTCTGGAATACTCCCCTCATTTTCAGCAAAATTATTTACATCAATGAATAATAAACAATATCCATCCCCTAATTAATATTCATGAGCCCGGCTGATAAGGTTACTGTAATGTTGCAAGTATTTTTAAGCTTTACTAAAATGACATTTAGCAAATGTCTAAATTCACAGAAATGTGTTATATGCAATTGATTTTGTTGAAAATTTGACAAAATACCCTGGTATAAGTAAACAAAAACATTTACTGTACCTTGGCATTTTCCTATGATGGATCCAAAGTCATCTCTAGCTGACCTGAAAGAGAGCATGAAGCCCATGAGAGGCGTGTTGATAAATAAGGGCCAAGTACTTTAACTATAATGCTAACAATAAAGATAGTTATAAAATTCTTTCTAAATATAAAAGAATAGCAGAATCAATAGCCGATGAATGATCAGAAACATTGACAGCCAATCAGAATCCATCTTACTTTAAAGAGCTCAAGCATTTAAAGGGGCAAACAACAAAACTGCAGCGCATGCTTATAAACAGATCGATATTATCCGCTGGTGTGGAAGCGAATATAGCTATCATTACAGTTATTGTTCTGGCCTCACATCAGCCTCAGTAAGCAAATGTAGGAGAATGGGGAGAAACTATAGTTCCCTTTCAGTCAGTCACGACGCGTCGAACGTGACCAATTCGTCTGTGACGTCCGATGTACGTCTCCATTCCCTCCTTCAGGGAACGAGGGTTACATATGTAACCAAGACGATTTTTTAGATTAAGCATTTTGATATTTAGGGGTTGTTTTCAGAACATCAGGCTCTGAATTTCTTAAACCATGAAGCGTGACACTTCCAATTCTATGTGAGCTGATTAGCTGGTGCTAGCGTAATAAATCACACCTACTGAAACGGAATTGTACATGAAAACACACATACATATATTTAAAAATACATCATCTGTGCCAAATCATCAATCTCAGAAGTAGCTTTGCTCAGCGGAACAGCACCCAAGACAAGAGGGTGAAAAATTAACCAATTATAGAAAGGGCAAACATTTCCAATCAATGTGCAGAATTACCTAATTTCCACGCATTGGTCCTGAACCACAGCCAGGAGCTTCCCATTACTGCACAGAAGAAAAACAAATAAATATATAAACAAAATGGGGAAAAAGAAGACAGAATGATTGTGCAAGCAAACATGGAGCCAAAAATAAACATTTCTAACACGGAGAACATTGTCTTCCATCTGGAAATCAATAGCTAATTAAAGCTCGCCATCTCTGCTAGTGTTGCAATGTTTTGCATAACCAGATAACTGGCAGGAACGAGAACAGTGAAGGAAAAAATTAGTTTGATTGAGATTACATGGCTTGCATCCACAAACAGATGTTTAATTATATTTGGATATCTCATAAGAACCAAAACACTCTGGATAAATTTAGAATCATTATTCGTTTTGTTTTGTTGTTTTTTTTCAAACAGAGATCACAATTCTCCCACGATTCTGAACAGACAACTCAACTAAATAATATGAATGTTAATTGCTGCAGTTTATTTAAAATGTTTAATTAACTTGGATGAACATGAAAGAATGAATAAATGACTCACTCATAAATACTTGTTTTATTTATTGGTTGAATCAGCGTTTTTGAAATGGATCTCTTGAAGGAATGATTCAATGACAAATTTTAACAGTCACTTGTCGCCACCAGGTGGCGTAATTATGTATTTAGTCTATTTTGATCGCTTCCGTAGACATCAGTGTTTATATCGGAACTATAAACTTTTATCCCAGTACTTCTGTGGTCATATGAATATTTGCAACACAGAAATAATGATACTGTGTGATTGAAAAGACTTGACAACTGCCCTTTCTGGATCAGAGGCAGCACCAATGCAGAATTGAATGTTTTGGTGTTATAGGTGAATTCATCCAAGGTTTAATAGACATAGACTTCAGTATTGCAGAGGCAAAGAGGTGTGGATAGTCAATATGCAGCACATGCTGAAGAATCAAGTGCAAAAGAGCTTATCACGCTGTAGATGAACCCTCCAAAAACATGCCTGGAATAGACTGACCCAGACTCCCTGTAAAGCTTTTCTATGTAAAAACTGGTGGGATTACCTTGCCAGCACCAATTGCCAGTTCACTTGTTTGGTTGCGAGGCGAACCAGCCCAGGTGGCAGAGTTGAACTGGAGGGGCTGAAATACAGAGAATTTACTGACTGGCACATTAAATTGATCAAAAGTTACCAAATCTAAACACATAGCTACTGTACACTATAAAAACAACAAGTGGAGACAATATCTCACCTGTACCAAAGGTAGTGCAGAATGAATCTAAAGGGTCCTGTAAGACACAATATTTAGATTTTTGAATTTACATTCAATAACTGCCATGTTATAGCAGTAATGCAATTGTTGGAGCAATGCAAACCAGCTTAGACAGACTAATATAATCAGTGTTGCTATTGTTAACTAAATCTTAAAAATTGTTACGGTACCTAGTTAAAATGAAGCTGAAAGTTTGAATATTAGATAAAAAACTTAACTTAATGTTAGACTAAAATGTTAGAAATGCTGCCTTGGCAACTAAATAAAGTACTAAAAAAATTGCTAAAGCTATTTAGAAATATAAAAATAATAATAATATAGATGACAAAAACTTAAATTAAAAGTAAAACTGTAAATATAAAAAAGCTCATTCAAAATTGGTTAATACAAATGATGATATAAATAATAAAGAATAATGAAAAAAGAAAAATCGACAAAAGGTACTATTTGAAAAGACAGTTGTTTTATTCCAACATGAAGGGCATAGCAAGTATTTCTCACGTGTAAAAACAAACCCACTTAAACTGGAAATAATCTAACTTAACAAGTAGATTTATAAGCAACTTGATTTGGACTACAAAACTGAAAATCACTAAATAAGATGTGATTAGTCAAAACAGAGAATGCAAGAGAAGTGCTGCAAGCACGGGGTGTGAATTCTTTATCTCGGTGCTCGGTACTCAAAAAACTCAAATGGTGTAGAAAAAGTTAAGAAGCCTTTAATTCATCATGGCATTATTCATTTAAAAATGTGTTGCGTACGCGTTGAGTCTCACACCCTGATGAAGGCTTGTAGCCGCAACTCGTAGGTACTTGTCACCTGTTTTTAAATGAATAATGCCATGATGAATTAAAGGCTTTTTAAATTTTTCTACACCATTCGAGTGCCTTGGAAATTCTTTATCTTTTTAAGATGTGATTAGAGTCAGGTATTGTATTATTCCAAAGGAGTTTATTTTATATAGTGTAAACATGCCAAATAAACACATTCAGACTGAATCACTGTTCTCTGTAAAGCTGCTTTGGAATGATGGCTGTGCCTCAAGCATGTGAGCTGCCGAACTACACAGCATTGGCATTACAGTCTTTTCCTAACTCTTAAAGGTCCCATGGCATGGCATTTTTCTATTATTTTATAATGTTTCCTGAGGTGTACTTATATTGTTAGTATGACTTTTACATCATAAAATGTCATAATTTAGAAATAAAAGGCATTTTTTCAATACTGCTGTTTGCCCTGTGGCTGAATGCCCTGCTTCAAGAGGCGTGTCTGCTGTGAGACTTCAGTAAAAACGCCCACTGTTGTGATTGGCTGACATCTTTGTTTTTTAAATGAGCGGAGGGGGCGTGGTTTAACTTGGTCTACGAGGCACGAGCAGGCACGAGCTGCTGCCAGAGAGATGGATGGACCTGAGTTCACTTTACATCAGTTCTCAGCATGTCTGAACTGTTGTAGTTACAGCATATACTTCAGGTTATTAGTCTATTTCTAGTCGGAGGGACTGTCACTCATGTCAGAAAGTTAGTAACTTTAGTAAATTATGGATCAGCGCTGACTGGAGACGCAAACCGTTTAGAACGATTCAGTCCGATTTGGTGAACTGATTCGGTTCACTAAAAAGAACAGGTTCAAAAGAAAGATTGTTCGCGAACCGGACATCACTAACGTACCAGAGACGGAGCTCAGCGATCGCTAACAAAGTTATTTATAGTACCTACTGAGTTATGAGAGCGCTGTCAGTCAGCGCGAGTTTATTGTGTTTGTATCTGAGAGTTCTGAATAAACACGAGTCCCAGTCACACCGAGTCCGTCTTCATCATTATTACCAACTTTGTAACACATGCAAAGTACCATTACAGCTGTCGAGATGAACGAGTTAAAAGTAAGTGTTGATAATAGCATTATTTTTAAAATAAAATAAAAGCGTCAGTGACGCGCGTTGAGTACACAGGGCGTGCCAGATTCTCTGGGCGGAGGAAAGGGAGGTAACCGTTCCTGCTTGGACGTCAAACCAGGAGACTTCAGGATTGGCTCGTCTGGCCTGTCATTTTCTCAAAGGCAGAGAGAGACAGCCAGAACTCGGGTTTACACCGATCAACATTTCTATCCACTTGGGGACAATATTCAGGCTAGGGGAACTCATATTAATGTTGAAAAACCTCATAAAATGAAAATTTCATGCCATGGGACCTTTAAGACGTTCAACATCAATTATTAAAATTACAAGGCACATACATATAGGGTCCATGTCTTATCCTTGCTGTCCATACCTGTCACTGCCTTTGCAACGAGTGAAGAGTTGTGTTCCTTCAATCCACGCAGCTGGGGGGAAATCAAACACAAACAGGATGATTTCACAGTATGCATCTACAGGACGGTTTGCATCAGCTGTCAGCCTGACAATGTAAGCATGTCAACTTAAACCTCCCAAAACAAGCAGCTGGAGATTATACGTGACGATATACAGAAAAAAATGTATATATGAAGAGCTGTAAAACATCATAATGATATTTATTACATAATAAGTATATTTACTTTATTTAAACCCTGGAATTTGAACTTGGATACGTGGCTCAAAACAACTTGAGCAGAACTGATACACGTACATATTTCAATTTCATTTAAGAAAAAAATTTTTCAAAGAAAGTGGGTATATTTCGACAAACCTGCGTGTCTGTTTCGGATGGCCATTCTGTGTTCACAAGTAAATCATATAAAATATTCTCCTCTTCGTCTTCCAGAATAATATCACCTGCCATGTTTTCTAGTATGAACTGGATGGCGCCCACGTCACACTACGGCGGCCTGCAAGGTACATATAAAGGGGCCGATGATCTTTTCATTTTGCGTCTGATTATCTATAAGTTGTTTTCTAAACGTATCTATAACTAATATAATAATTGTATTCATTTTAAAATTAACTTTACATATTTATTTGAATAAAAACAAGACCAACGGAACTGAAGCGAGGAAGCACATTCCGCACGGACCGTTTTTCCTACTAGCACCCTGTCAAAAACCAGCACACGTTACATCCTGTGGAGACTAGACACTCGCAGTCGCAGGAGTTTGACACCATGGCAGCTTTCGGCGGTGAGATTTACCTGTCAACATTTAGTTATAAAATAAGTGTGGTTAACTATTTGTGGTCTTTATATATGTTTGTTTTGCCTTACAGAAATGGGAGTAATGCCTGAAATTGCACAGGCGGTGGAAGAAATGGACTGGCTGTGAGTTAGACAGTGTCTCTTTGTTCAAGGGGATTTAACTTTTTGTACTTTGAAAACCCCTGTCCTAGTTCTTACACACCTGATAAGTTAGTTATCCATGCATAATTAAAATAGGTATTGATTTGATCTTCTCTTTCAGGTTGCCAACAGACATTCAGGCCGAATCCATCCCGCTGATTCTGGGTGGAGGAGACGTGCTCATGGTGAGATCACAGTCATATCGAGTGCATATTCTACAGTACTGTATGCGTGTATGATCACCACCTCTGTACTCACCTGTGTGTTTATGTTCATAGGCTGCTGAGACTGGGAGTGGAAAAACTGGAGTAAGCGTGCAACCGTTCACATAAATAATGTATCTGTATAATGTAATAAATCAATGTATTAAATATGTTATATATATATATATATATATATATATATATATATATATATATATATATATATATATATATATATATATATATATATATATATATAAAATGTCAAGGATCAGTGAAATGTGAACAAAAAAGTGTTCTTGTAGGCCTTCAGTATTCCAGTCATCCAAATTGTCTATGAGACCATTAAAGACCAGCAGGAGGGGAAGAAGGGACGCAGTGCTGTGAAGACAGGAGGAGCAGGTATTAAACTTTCTTAAATATCATCATTCTAATTCAAGTACATAGCCACTCTTAAGCCCTACTCGGACGCAAATTGTTTCTCGTGGGGTCATAAGGTATTCTCATCATTGACAGTGATTTTATTGCCGTCCGATTCCAGAATGTCAGTGTTTTTCTCCCACCACCCGCGTAAAAATCTCAGTCCGAATTGCCTACTGTTTTTTGACAAATGCCAAGGTCGTGTGGTAATTGAATTGCCGTCCGAATCCACATCTCTTGAGTTTTCAAGAATATATCACTTCAAAATTCTCTGTTTATATCCTTTTCGACCACTGCAGAGCACCATATGGTTGTGCTTCGCTGCATTTAAAAAATCTAGACTTTTATTACTGAAATGCTGGCAAGTATTCACAAGAACAATATATTTCATCACAGCTCAAAAAATAAAAAGAAGAAAAGCACGTAAACTCAAATGGGCCGTTATTAATTACGGCAGCAATTGTATATGTTAAATAAAATAACCAAGCAGCATTATGTTTACCATATGTAAATAAGAGGCTGTATTAACTTATTTCCACTAATTTCCATATGGAATAAAATGACATTCTTTATTTTGAGGTAAAATACGAAACAGAAAATCATTTTAACTATAATTTGTGTCTATATACAGGGCTCAACATTAACGCTTGTCGGGAACAAGCGGATTTTTTTGAAGGGGCAAGTGAAAGAGAATTTTACTAGCGTAAATAATTTTAAAACGTCAATAACAAAAAATAACTATGGAATCACCAAAATGCAAGAATGATTCTGCATTCGTGACAATCGATAGTGGATAATACTAATGTATAATAGACTGACATAACAATGTTGTGCTGTTGATGCTCACGCAGCCTCTCGAGAAGAAATCACAACAAATGAGCACCACTCATACAAAGAAACCGTGTTAACATACACGGTTAAAATTACAAATCGTTATTAAATTACTATTATTAAATTAAATATGCATTTATTATACCAAGCATATGACATTATATTTACAGCATACAATCATTGACCACATGAGCAACACGTTTCCAGGTGCGCAGGATCACAAAACTCGCTCCTCCACCATGAATAAATCACCATCCGAATGCACAAGTTTTATCACTGAAATTTTTTTTTACGGACTTCCGCGTGAGAAACAATTACCGTCCAAATGGGGGTTTAGTTTACACTCACATACTAAGAATTACTTTTCTTCTTGTTTTTGGTGGCTTGTCCCTGACTGGAGTTTTTTCCTGTACATTCAGAACAATGTTGGTATACTAAAGCTTTTTGAAATAATTGAAATAGAATTTAAAGATTAGATTTTTATTTTTTTATTATTAGTAGTAATATTACCTTAGCAACTAACTGAAATAAAATGCGTTGAAGTACTAAAATTACTGAAACTAAAACTAAAAATAAAATAAAATGACTAAATCTTAAACTAAACTTAATAGTAAAAACAAAAGCTGATTCAAAATATGAATAAATACTATAATAGTATGTAAATAATACTTGAATTATAATGACTCAAACACCAAGCCAAGTGAAATAATATTGAGTGTGTTAGATATTGCACTTTTTTTTCTTTTCTTTTTTGTGAAAAATAAATTAGTTCAACCTAAGACAATGTAACATTATCAACTTTACCTCCAATGTCTGAATAAATTTGCTTGCAGTCTCAATATACGTTTAAGAAACTATATATAAATATATATATATAAACATTTGCTCTCATATATTAGATTATAATTTGATTTCAGTTCATTGATTGTTCTTGGATTTGTTATCCACCCCAGTTTTCAATAAATGGCAGATGAACCCCTATGACAGAAGTACAGCCTTTGGTAAGTGTGTAAGGCCTAGCCTGGTTTTATCCTGAACTATTCATTGGGATTCTGCAAGCTTATTTTAACTTCTTTGTTGCAAAAAAATTATTATATATATATATTTTTTTCTTCAGCTATTGGTGCAGATGGCCTATGCTGTCAGAGCAGAGAGTTCAAAGAGTGGCATGGCTGTCGTTCAACCAAAGGAGTCACAAAAGGTAGAAGAACATCTCTTTTGTGTTTTCTTTCTAAAAATAAACAAAACAAAGGAATCCTGGAAGATTCAATCTTCACTTTTTTTTTCTCTCCAGGGAAGTATTATTATGAAGTGACCTGTCACGATCAAGGGCTGTGCAGGATGGGCTGGTCCACTGCCCAGGCATCACTGGACTTGGGTATGTTACAATATAACATTGATCTGGTTATACCATAACTTCAGTAATAATATTGTTTGTTATTCTGTTTTTACCCTCTGTTAGGAACGGATAAATATGGATTTGGCTTTGGGGGAACTGGAAAGAAATCTCACAATAAGCAGTTTGATAGTTATGGAGAGGTAAGGCGTAAGTAATGAGAGGCTTTGATTTGATACTCAAGTTTTAGAGGTTTGACATGATTTATGCCTTTTCCAGGAATTCACTATGCATGACACCATCGGATGCTACATAGATGTGGATAAAGGCCATGTGTCATTCTCCAAAAATGGTTAGGTTTGTTTTTATGCCTATGAGATATTTTTATTAAATAACTTAATAATATTTGGCATGTTGAATGTCATCCAGGTAATGTATAATTATTTGGAAAATATTAATGTTAGTTACACACTTTCCTACTGGGTCAGTAAGATTGTATTTATTTATTTTTTGAGAAATTAATGCATTTATTTCTATTAATTTCTATTAATCAAAGAATCCTAAAAAATGGTTTCCACAAAAATATTACACTGTAATATATTTGCACAACTGTTTTCAACATTGATGATAATAATGAGAAATGTTTCTTGTGCACCAAATCAGCATATTAGAATGATTTCTGAAGGTGATACTGAAGACTGGAGTTATGATGCTGAAAATTTAGCAAAAAAAAATTTTTTTTTAAATATATTAAAATAGTATACAGTTATTTTAAATTGTGATACAATTTCAAAACATTACAAGCTTTGATGAGCATAAGAGAAAAACATTTGAAAAAATCTTAATGACCCCAAATGTTTAAACTGTAGTGTACATCTATAAATGTTTTGTATCACAATATTTTAGTACCAGTATACTCTGCAGTTCAAATTCATTCAAATTAATTGATTCCTGATTGGCTTTCCCAGGTAATGATCTGGGTTTGGCTTTTGAGATTCCTCCGCAGCTGAAAAACCAGGCCTTCTTTGCTTCCTGTGTGCTGAAGGTATCTGGCATATACACTACTAGCTACTCTTTATGTATAATAAACACCTTCTCATTGCTGTGTTACATTTCTCTTGCGTGTATTTGTCAATCAATTCCCAGAATGCTGAACTGAAGTTCAACTTTGGTGATGAACCTTTCAAAAACCAACCTAAAGAAGGATATGTGGCCCTGAACAAGGCTTCAGACGGTCATATGGTCAAATCCAGCCAGACAGGTGAGCTTCAAATGGCATTTAATTCTTCCTTCCTGCAGGGCTTGTATTAATGTTTCCTTGCATTCTGCCTGTCATGTTTTTTGTCCTCAGGCAGTGCTCAAGTGAGTCAGGTCAAATCCAGTTCTAACGCCCCCAAAGCTCTCATCATTGAGCCGTCTAAAGAGCTGGCTGAACAAACACTCAATAATGTAAACCAGTTCAAGAAATATGTTGATAATCCAAAACTAAGGTGAGCTGAGATTGATTTAGGAGCTGCAGTGAGTTTCATTTATGTAGTTTCTGGTGATTTTGTAGGCGTTAACTGAACATCATGATGTTATTGCAGGGAACTTCTTATAATCGGAGGAGTGGCTGCTAAAGAACAGCTCTCCGTTTTAGAAAGCGGGGTAAGTGTCCAAGGTATACACTACGATTCAAAAGCTTGGGGCTAGCACAAATTTAGGATGCAAGGATGCAAAAGCCACGTTTCCACCAAAATTACCCGGAACAATTTGTACCAGGAACTTTTTTTCCCCCAGACCTGCTGCTGTCTGCGTTTCCACCGCGGTCTAAAGTACCGTGAAGATTAAGTAAATTAGTCCAGTGATGTAGGACTGCGCGTGACTGCTCCTCCCAGTCAGCAACGGACAGTAATCGTTTTTGCGCGACACTGTCTGCAACAATAACATGTATGGAGGAGATTCAAGCAGCGCTGCTTTTGCTGGTTATGTATTGGTTTTAATAAAGAGGTCATTAACAAAACGGCAGAAAAAAGACGAGCACTGATACTAAAGCGTATTCTGAAAGCTTGTAAAGCTATATTTAAAATAAGACAACGTAGGCTGTTATAATCAGCTATTACGCGACATTGACCGTGCGATTGCTGAGACGAACACGCGCCATCGGACAGAAAGAGCGAGACGGATATTTACTGAATCCAGAATGAACCTTGCAAAAGACTTAAAAATGCCAGTTGAAATAAAATGCTGTGTGAGCTCAACCAATCATCATGTTCAGCGTCCAAGTCCCACCCCCGAAAGTTCCTGAACTTTGAAAAAGTACTACCTCGGGAGCAGGGCCATTTGGAGGGGGAAATATTTACCCGGAACTTCATTTAGATCCCGGTTCCTGCGGTCGAAACACATTGAGTACTACCCCAAAGTACCTAGTTTCTGGGGAAAGTTCCTGCGGTGGAAACGCGGCTAAAGACATTTATAACATTACAAAAAAATTCTATTTCAAGTAAATGTTGTACTTTTGAACTTTCTATTCATCATAGAATCCGTAAAAATCCCCAAAATTCCACACAAAAACAAAAAAGTTCACAACTGTTTTCAACATTAATAATAATTAGAAATGTTTTATTGAGCACCAAATCACCATATTAGAATGATTTCTGAGGGATTATGTGACACTGAAGACTGGAGTAATGATTTGAAACCGAAAAGGTTCATTTAAATTGTAATAATATTTCACTTTATTACTATTTTTGTATTTTTTATCAAAAAAATGCAGCCTTGATGAACATGAGGGGAGACTTCTTTCAAAAGTATTAAAAATGTTACCCACTCCACTTTTGAATGGTAGTGTATAAATTGAAATTAAATAAATATTAAATTATATATAACTGCCAACTTCAATGTACAATAATGATTATTTTGATGTCTTTAGTTGATGATTAGTTCTCTCTCTCTCTCTCTCTCTCTCTCTCTCTCTCTCTCTCTCTCTCTCTCTCAAAAAGTGGTCTTGGACTGAAAAAGTTTGAAGACCCCTGTATTAGACCATAATATAGAATTCAGAACATTAGATTATAATACAGTTTAGAACCATTTACCAAAGTTGACAATACTATGCATTTTTTGTATGTATGCTTTATCACTTCATTGTCCTTTTAGGTTGACATTGTGGTTGGGACCCCGGGCAGATTGGATGATCTCATATCCACAGGAAAGCTGGATCTATCCCAAGTCCGCTTCCTGGTGCTAGATGAGTGTGTATGTTGAACACTTAAGCTTATGCAATACAGTTTAACATTAAAGTAATACTACAAGTTCTGTTGACAGCATTCATGACATGCTGTTAATTTCACTGGAAATAATTTTGACTTTTACCTCAGTTTATATAAATAAGCCAAAAATGCATCTAAAATTATATGTGATAAATGTATCAAGATTCAGGGCCGTAACCACCACAGTCATTGAGGGTGACAAGTGCCCCCAAATAATTAGAAATGGCCAAATTGTTGCTAGCATGAAAAGTAACATGTTAAATTTTTAGGTTGGTCTTCCTCAGCGTTCGTCACTGTCCGAATGAGTAAGATGTTCAATCAAATCAAAGAAGGCAGGGCTTACTGTTACTGCGAATTCCAACGCGACACTTTAGTTTAGCAGTGAAAGAGTGCGTTGTAAGATGCAAGTAACTAAACATCTAATATTTGACTTTTTTACGTTCAGTGACCTGCAGTAATATCAAGTGATGCTGCAAACTACTTGACATTTTTAATAAGATTTCACCATTTTGAATTGAAAATATATTATTTATAATATATTATTTAATTCATTTTAAATAAACAAATACAAACAAAAAGTTTGTTTAGTTTTTGTTATTCCAGACAAAAACTTTCGTTCCCCCCAATGTCTAAGACATGGTTACGGCCTTGTCAAGATTATAGGTTAAGTTTATCTTAACGTGGGAAAGTGTAAAAAAGAAATAGTTTTATTCTGGTTGAATAAATGTGTTCAGGATGGACTCCTCTCAGCCGGCTACACCGACTTTATCATGAGGGTCTACAACCAGATCCCTCAGGTCACCTCAGATGGCAAGAGACTACAGGTCATCGAAGCTCTGATTTCTGTTTGCCATGAATATGCATTAGAGTTGTCAGGTAAATTTTTTCATTAATCAACCACATGTGTTTTGTAGGTGACAGTTTGCTCTGCCACACTGCACTCATTCGATGTGAAGAAGCTCTCGGAGAAGATCATGCATTTCCCCACATGGGTGGATCTGAAGGGAGAAGATTCTGTACCAGAAACGGTCCATCATGTGGTGGTGCCAGTCAACCCGAAAAATGACAGGCTTTGGGAGAGACTCGGAAAGAGCCACATCAGGGTACATGTGTTTAACTGTAACAAACATCTCACTTCATTATGCCATTGCCTAAATGTACAAAAAGTCTAAATCAGTGATGTTGTGTCTATTCAGACTGATGAAGTTCATGCCAAGGATGACACACAACCTAGAGCCAACACCCCAGGTACAAATCACCAGCCTTTAAAGGGGGGGTATCACACACAGTTTCTGTCAATCTTGAGTACCTATAGAGTAGTATTGCATCCTTCATATCTCCGAAAAGTATTTAGTTTTATCATATTTATAAAAGACAGATACGCTGTACCGAGTATTTCCGAATAAAACTGTGCGCTGGAAGCGCGCTTTGTGTGAACAGGTTTAATATGAAATAATTCATTTAGTTCAACATATTTTCCCACTCTTTATGTATTTTTGTTTGGAGTGGTTTTACAATAAACAAACGGACACCTATAGTGGTCAGCTAAACAAATTTATTTAAACACACCATACATCGCATGCTCCATTGATAAATTAACTATATGTTCATGTTGTTTACTTGATGTGCACTTACGCGCCGATAGCCAACAACACAGACATTTGAAGCAGTTTTACTCACTGACCTTGACCGTGAACCTTTATCGTTGGGTCCGCTCCATCTTTCAGCATTAGACAGAAATACTTCATCAAACGTCCAACTTATTTTTTTAAACTTTGGCCATGTTTAGCTTGGGAATCTAAGTCTTTAACACTGTAAAAAAAAAAAAAAAAACTCAGAATGCATGAAATAGCATTATACCCCCCCTTTAAGAACATCATCCAGAAATATTTGAATAGTTCATGCTCGTACTATCAATTGTGAACATTTCAAAAGGACCTTGACATGGTTTGATATGAAGGTCTTGCAGTGAATCATTTTATATGGCTTTATCAGAGATGTGGTCAGAGGCCATTAAGATTCTGAAGGGAGAGTATGCCATCAGAGCCATTAAGGAGCATAAGATGGATCAGGCCATCATCTTCTGCAGGACAAAGATCGACTGTGACAATATGGAGCAGCACTTCATCAAGCAGGGAGGAGGTGAGCCAGGCACACAGCTCAAGCTTTTAGCATCATTATCAAACAGCTATTATATGCCATCACGTCTGGATGCAAACATTTGGCTTTTCCTACAGGTCCAGACAAAAAAGGACACCAATTCTCTTGTGTCTGTCTTCATGGTGACAGGAAACCAAATGAGCGCAAATATAACTTGGAGCGATTCAAGGTAAAGAAAAAATGGTATCTGATTTTTATAAAATGTGCAAGTAAATAACTTATTATTTATAGTCACTTTTTTACCATCCTCCCCTTAGAAACAGGAAGTGAAGTTTCTGATTTGCACAGATGTGGCTGCTAGAGGAATTGATATCCATGGTGTTCCTTATGGTAAGATTTTCTCTATTTTCAGACTTAAACCACAATGGTTTGAATGAATTTGTAATAACTGATACCGGCACTTTTGTATGTTTAATTTTCCTATCACCAATATGCAGAATAATTTTAATTTGCTTTGGTTTTTGCCACAATAATAACTAAATACTCATTAGACTACAACAATAAAGCCATATGCATTATTGTTGTTGTCACTTAATATTAATCATTTTATATTTACTGTATTTAAAAATAACACTTTACAATAAGGTTCATTAGTTAACTACATTAGTTAACATAAACTAACAATGAACTGCACTTATAAAGCATTTATTTATCTTTGTTAATGTTCATTTCAACATTTACTAATGCATTATTAAAATCTTGTTAACATTAGTAAATGCACTGTGAACTAACATGAACTGAATGAATGAATGAGGCATTTGTACTACTATATGTACTACTGTACACCCAAACCACCACCAGTGTGCAGCATCCACTTGGGTGATGCGACGGCAGCCACAGTACAACAGCGCCAGTGCGCTCACCACACACCAGCTATTGGTGGAGAGGAAAGAGGGTGATAGAGCCAAATCAATGGATGGGGATTATTAGGAGGCCATGATTGGTAAGGGCCATTGGAGGGAATTTGGCCAGGACACCGGGGTTACACCCCTACTCTTTTACGAGAAGTGCCATGGGATTTCTAATGACCACAGAGAGTCAGAACCTCGGTTTAACGTCTCATCCGAAGGAGGGTGCTTGTTACAATATAGTGTCCCCATCACAATACTGGGGCATTAGGACCCACACGGACCACAGGGTGAGCACCCCCTGCTGGACTCACTAACACCTCTTCCAGCAGCTACCTAGTTTTCCCATGAGGTCTCCCATCCAAGTACTGACCAGGCTAAACTCTGCTTGGCTTCAGAGGGAAACCTTGTCTTGGGCTACAGGGTGATATGGCTGCTGGCCATGAACTAACCATGAACAGCTGTATTTTTATTATCTAACGTTGACAAAGATTAACTAATGCTGAACAGAGGTTTTGTTCATGGTTAGTTCATGTTAACTAATGCATTAAAGGAACACGCCGACTTTTTGGGACTTTATCTTATTCCCTGTATCCCACAGAGTTAGATAAGTCCATACATCCCATTCTCATCTCCGTGCGTGCCATAACTCTGTCTGACGCACCCGCCGCTAGCCTAGCTTAGCACAAAGACTGGAGGTAAATGGCTCCAGCTAGCCTACTGCTCAATAAGTGTCAAAATAACACCAACATTTTCCTATTTACATGTTGTGATGTGTATAGTTACATTGTGTACTAAGACAGACGGAAAATTAAAAGTTGTGATTTTTCTAGGCCGATATGGTTTGGAATTATACTCTCATTCCTGCATAATAATTAAGGAGCTTTGAGCCGTCCCATGAGTGCAGCGGCGCAATGATATTACACAGCGTCTGAAAATAGTCCCAGGCTCTCTGTGTAAGCAGGTTTTTACGTTGGTTATGTTGACAGAAGTTAGCCTATTTCCAGGCGCCGTGTAATATCATCGTCTGTAAATAAATAGATGAATATTCCATTAATATTTATGCCAATTTGATTTGCAAAATTATTGCAATTGTTTAACTGTCAAGGTTAAAATGCTATGCTTGACTGCTTAGTGCAAAATGGTGTTAGGTGCTATTTTTTAAATCCAGCAACATGTGCCATTTATTAATAGACACGTTGTTTAAAAAAAACTAAGTTAAATTCAATCAAGCCCATCTGAATGAATTCAAATAGAGATATTGCAGAGATAAATGCAATATCGTTTTGTTTTGCAGTGATAAATGTGACTCTGCCAGATGAGAAGCAGAACTACGTTCATCGCATTGGAAGAGTTGGCAGAGCGGACAGGTGACGGCGAGAATTTATCTTGTATCATTACGTGTAGATTGCATTTCTGATTACATTTAGTCAGTGTTTGTGTTAATATTTGTGATGTCACTACAGGATGGGTTTGGCTATATCTCTGGTTGCTATGGAGAAAGAAAAAGTAAGAAAGAAGAACAGGAGAACTGGTGGAAATGTAGAAATGTATTTTATTGCGTGTTAATTGTGTGTTTGTGTGGTGGGTGCGCACAGGTGTGGTACCACGTTTGTGCCAGCAGAGGAAAAAGCTGCTATAACACCAAACTCAAAGAGAGCGGAGGATGCACTATTTGGTACAACGAGAAAGAGGTGAGAACTGCATTTACACTACATTAACAATATTCCCACTTGTTTTATCCTTATTCTAATTGTGCTTCCATTTTAGCTGTTGTCAGAAATCGAGGAACATCTGAAATGTACCATTACTCAGTGTGAACCTGACATCAAAGTACCTGTTGATGAATTTGATGGCAAAGTGACGTATGGGCAGCGCAAGGCTACGGGAGGTGAGTGTATGTCTGATGTCCTGTTTGTAGGCCATTCACAATGTATCTGTCACTTATCTCCATATCCCCCCCCCCCCCCCCTCTCACACACACACACCGCAGGTGGTCTCTATAAGGGCCATGTGGATATATTGGCACCAACCGTACAGGAACTAGCCAACCTGGAGAGAGAGGCACAAACTTCCTTCCTTCAGCTCAGCTATCTACCCAACCAACTCTTTAAAGCATTCTAGAACACACTCGCACATGCCACAATGCAATGATTGCAAATGAAGGCGCTAGAGGACAAGAATATTAGTCACTAACTTTACATAATAAATGTATTTAATTTCTGGTTCATATGCTTGTGCTATTATTGACTTGTGATATTTTCTTTAATATTTAAATATTGAAGAAATGTAATAATAATTGGTTTTGTTTTTCCAAAGAATTAAGTTTGTTATGCAAGTGATCAACCTGAAATAAATTCTAAGAGCATAATCCTTCTGGTTTCTTCAGTTCTTGTGTTTACAACATGTGGGCAGAGCTCATCTTTTCAGTATGAGAAAACTCTATCCTACATCAAATGCAAAGAGGAAGTCGATGGGAAATGGTCTGAATTTGTTTTGTTTTTTTTAAACTAAAAATGTAATATTATTGTAATGTAATTAGAGCTAAATAATTGATCAAAAATGTATTTATATTATAGGCTAATAATCACAATAAGCATACGTTATACAGTTTAAGTTAAACTTCAATTTACTGCGCCAAATAACAAGCCCATGAATAAAATTAAACAAATTTGACATAAATTAACTAACAATATTTTTAAATGCCCCCCAATGTTTATATTAATTCTATATGATTGTATAATCTATAGGGTTTCATGCCTGTTAAGAATACTCTCTAAACTACAGTACCTAATGCTAACACTAGATGGAGGGCTTGTCCTAATGGAGAAGTTCACGCTCCCAGACATACCCGATTGCCCGGTTCATTTCATAAGCACTGCACTTTTATTTATAGTAGAGCAAAGTCCAAAAGAGGGCAATGAAGCTAAATGTCATTAATAATCTAAAACTGCATCACTGTACTCGCAGTAACCCAGCACGTATGTGTTATTACAGACTCCTGTTTAAACTCAAAATCACACACACAGGAGGACATCGCTCTGTAATTATTCCCAAACTAACAGCAGTGCTCGTAAACAACCCAGCATTTTAAACTAATCCACACAAGACCACACACACACACACACCTCGACTTACATTCTTACCCTAAATTTGATTATATAACACGGTTACTTATGGATTCATACAACAGATGGGACATCACAGAGCCTGTCAGTGCACAAACACTCTGATCAAGTTCCTGTTTAACAGGAACCCATAATGTTCAACCTGAACCAGAACCAACGCATAGAAAGTGAGATGTTTAAAAGTTTCTATTTAGCTTCTCTTTTCATGTTATGTAACTGCAGTAGCTCTGTATATATATGAGTGTGTGTACGTGTGTATGTTTCCACTCCCAAGCATCTTTGGGAGCAAATGGTTTCCAGCTGCAAGAGTGTGTGTCTTGTTTCCAATGGTGAAGCGGTGACACTGTACGTTTGTCTGCCTTTTGCTCACTTCCTAAACCCCGCAGTCTCACACTTAACCCATTCAACATGCTTTTCGGCAGACTAATGACACATTTTAGACAGATAATATTGCATTTTTTTTTAAGTCTGAAGGCCATTCTTCACATAAATGGTAAAAAGGTGTGGAAAGAACAAAGATTAGACAACATAAAAATGTAACCAGGGCCCACAGCAAGATTAAAAACAGGTTTTTTGTGCGAAAGATCGGTGGAATTGATTTAAATGTGTTAAACATAGCTACTGGCCTGCATTCTAATATTGAAATTAGTCCAAAGTGTCCAAATATGCCTACTTCCAAACACTCTCAGAAAAAAAGGTACAAAAGCTGTCACTGGGCCAGTACCTTTTCCAAATGTATACTTTTTTTTTTATCTAAAGAGTGCATATTAGTACCTTAAATGTACATATTAGTACCTTTTGAAAAGGTGCCGCCCCAGTGACCACTTTTGTACCCTTTTTTTTCTTCGAGTGTATAGTATGCGGGCCGAATTAATAATATTCATGAATGGTATTCATAAAAGAGTGGGTGAAAAGTACCCGGATGACCTATTACTTCTGGTGAGATTCTGTAGTGTGCAGTCGATCGACATTTTTCTATGAGGCCAAAAGTGAGGCCAAATCCCAAATCCCATGAGGCCAAAAGTGAATGACAGTGAAGAGGCGAAACTGACGCCATAGGTCACGACAGTGACAACATGGCGGATGTAGTACGTCCAAATTTCATTCATACTATATAGATATATAGATTGTACTTTGTACTCTTTTAACAGTCACAAAGTAAGTTTCAAGCCAATTGTAGTATGCGATTTTTTTTTTTTTTTTTTTTTTTTTTTTTTTTTTTTTTTTTTTTTTTTTTTGATGCAGTCAGGGGCGGACTGGCCTCCCGGTGGGCCGCTGGACAATGTTGGCCAGCCTGTTGCTATGTAAATATATATGATGAATGAATAATAGTAAATTTATGTAGCCTAGTCTATATCCTTCCATCAGCCCAGACGAATGGCCCGCGTGGGCCACGTGAGGGAAAAACTTGAATCTATTTTACCTGATCAGTCTCAGGCTGCGTCCAAAGGGAGGACACATTTCAAGGCAGGAAGGCACCAAGGTACGTCCGAATCTAATGTTAGCTTCACTTCCTGTCTCCTGAGATACCTTCATCTGATTTATTTTTGGAGGCAGCATAGATGTATCCTTCGCTGCCTTTGATATCCCACAATACTGTGCATTTAATTCTGTGACAGTTGAGCTGGAAAAAAAGATGGCATCCGAAAGTTGCGTTTGCTGGTCAGTTTGTGTGTAAATGTATGTTTTTTTTGTTTTTTGTTTTTAACCAACATTTTCCACATCTGATGTCATTTCTAGCGGGAAATTAATAATTTAGTAATTAAATATTTGTTTAGTTCTCACCAATGCTCACTCTATTTTGCTGTACACCATTAAACTGTTACACTGCCTTAGAAGTCCGAAATTAGTTTTATGTGGTGCCTTCATGCACAAACGCTGCCTTACAAGCCATTGTCTGATAAGGCAGCGAGGCAACGAGTCAGCTGCCTAGGTTTTTGGATGCAGCCCAAGTGGTGTAAAAGTGCTCGTCAATGTCAAAATGTTTGAGATATCCAATCAAATCGAAGGAGGCGGGATTTATTGTCCACAGAAACCAAGCAGCGCGGCACTTGAATGCGAGCCGAGGTAAGATAAACAGCTGACCTTGAGGAGTCAATACAGCAATATTTCTCGACTGTTTACGATTAACAAAAGTAAAAAAATGGACATTCATTTCCAGGGATGCAAACTACTGCTGACCTTTTCGAATTTCTCAGATTGAAATGCCATTTACGTTATTCGACACACAATGCACAAGGAGACATAAACGTAGTAGTTTTCAGCATATCAGAGTGAATGTTTCCAGGCTTTCTTCAGTAATATCACAGTGATTTATAAAACTCAAAATATTAATTTCACTAAAACATGGTAAAACTGGCAACTTTCATATTCAAGTAGCCTATGTCCCGTGAAGGAACGTGTCACATAGCCTACTAAAATAAATATAGGCTATAATTTACTAGTTAGTTCACATGCATTATTTTACACACTAGCAATCAACAGATTGAAATAATTAAGACTTTTTAAATGTTTTTGAAAGGAGAAGGCTGAATTTATTTTATCAAAAATACAGTAAAAACACAATATTAAGAAATATTACAATTTCTGATAGCTGTTGTGAATATATTGTAAATTATTATATTTTATTACTGTGATCAAAGCTGTGTTTTCAGCATCATTACTCCAGTCTTCAGTGTCACATGATCCTGCAGAAATCCTTCTAATATGCTGTATTTTTCCTGCTGTTTTTTTTTTTTTACTCCAGGACCAATATAATTTTTAAACTTTAATTGGTAACACTTTAGAATAATGGTCATTAGTTAACATTGAACATGAACTAACCATGAGCAGTACATTTGTTACTGTATTGGTTCATCTTTGTTAACGTTAGTTAATATAAATCCAGCTGTTCATGTTAGTTCACAGTGCATTAACTAATGTTAACAAAATTTTAATAATGCATTAGTAAATGTTGAAATTAACATTAACAAAGCTTAATAAACGCTTTATAAGTGCAGTTCATTATTAGTTAACATTAGTTAACTACATTAGTTAACATTAACTAATGACCATTATTCTAAAGTGTTACCCTTTAATAAGCTCCTGATACTCTAACCACTAGAAAGGCACCATACAATAGTCCACATTCTGCACTACATTCTGTCTTCTAGACCATAACATTGCTTTATATGGACTGATTTTATGGTAGGTATTGAACTTTAGTGATATTAAACTTCACTGTATGGAAAAGATGTCAAAATGTGTAAAAAAAGAAATAAAAATAAAAAAGATTTATTTAGTCATTCATTAATGTTAATGATAAGCATTTAAATAAAAGAAATTGCATTTACACTGTTGTATAAATAGCATCAATATTTTTATTTTAGTAAGTGATGTTTAAAATTGCTTTAATGAGCTGAAGAGTTTATGGTGAAATGTGTCGCGGACCGGTTGTTATAGGCCACTTTGTGCCAGAAAGTCCAGGGCCACTTTTTTGCCCCAGTCCGCCCCTGGACGCAGTGCAAATATTTAATAAATGAGCACAAAAGGGGGAGGGCTTGTGGAACTTTGTGACTGACAGGCGTTCAGTTCCAGGCCTGGCTGAAATTGTCGAGTCAAACAGCTACATAAGTTCAGTCACATTCCAGGAAGCTGTTACCGGTGAAGTCTCCACCTTTCTTTACACAGTTTTGACTGTTGTGAGGGATTTATGTTGAAGCGACGGATTACAGTTAAAAAACAAGACAGGAAGTCCCGCCCACACAGCCCATAGGGCACTTCCTCTGCACCTGGTAATGAGAAATGCCCCTGTGGCAGGTAACAGAGATCAAATATGTTCAACATGAGAGCTAGCTAGAGTCTATTTTAAACCGCATACCTTAAAATAAATGTAAAAAGTGTGTCAGAACGTTGTCCAAAAAGTAAAAGGTTCTCCCACAGTATTCCTCCTCCCTCATACTTGCTGTATAAAACACACTGTGGTACATGTGTGAGTGATGTTTTGGTTATGCTGAACCAAAGACCTGAGGTAAATTACCTACTTGAGTTGCAACATGCCTTGATGATGCAAATGTTTCTCAGTCAGTAAGAGCAGATTTTCACACAGAGACAGGAGCAGATAAAGGACGCAGGAAGTGCTATAATCTAAGGGGAATTATGATTTAGCTACTGTAATCATGATTGACTATGATCCTCACCAGTTTTAATGGTGGTATATTCCTGTGTGTGTATGAACTCTCAGACTCACCCCTGAGGCTAAAGGAAAGGTGCACAATCAATCTGACAGCATGATTCACTGCTAAAGACACTTTTTTTATATATATACACACAGACCACATAAACTGTTAGCACAATCTAAAGGTTTTTTTCTTATTGCTACTTTTATTGAGCAAGGATGCATTGAATTGAACAAAAGTGAAAGTGAAGACAGTACATTTATAATGTTGCAAAATGTCCTGTTCCAAATGCCGTTATTTTGAACTTTCTATTCATCGAAGAATCACCAGAAAAATGTAATATGGTTTCCACAAAAATATTTTTTTTATAAAAATAAATGTTTCTTGAGCACCAAATCAGCATATTAGAATGATTTCTGAAGGATCATGTGACTAAAGACACAAAAGAAAAAAATATTTGTTAACAAATATGGCAAACAAGGGTTGAAGACTCATGTATTAGAGTGTATATATTATAATGTTTGCATTACTTAAAATAGTGACATGACAATCAATGCAAGATGATATCTGTGGGAGATATACTGTATACTGTCATGTGATATATACACCATATAGATAAATACTTGGATGTATGTTTACTATATAAAATAATAAGACTCCAGAGAATAACCTTTCTTTTCATTTAGCATCACTTGATGACAGAGAGAGGAGGAAGAAGGAGGAGAGGGGAGGAGAAAGGGGTGGGAATACTCATAAATGCCGAAGTCTTGAACTGTGCCCACATTAAACGGAACAGTCAGAGTTTAGGTTGTCACTAATGAATGGTTTATCTCAGTTCTCTCGATCTCTCCCTCTCTCTTTCTCCCTTTTCCATACCCATGGGTGACATTCACAAATGTGCTTTGATCTGTTGCCAGACAGCACAAAGCGTACTCCAGGGAGATGAGAGAAAGAAGGGATGGGAAAGGAGGAGAGAGGAGGAGTAAATGGATTTCGGTTACTGTAAGTCTTTAAAAACGCCAGTTTCCTCAGGGATCTCTGGAAAATCTGCAACACAGAGCCTAAAACTACCTGACGAATACTTTCTTTATAAGGGCTGGGTGGATTGGTTGGAAGATAGATAGATAGATAGACAGACAGACAGACAGACAGACAGACAGACAGACAGACAGACAAATATATAGACAGATAGACAGACAAACAGATAGACAGACAGATAGACAGACAAACAGATAGACAGACAGACAAACAGATAGACAGACAGACAGACAGACACAGACAGATAGATAGACAGACAGACAGTTAGATAGATAGATAGATAGATAGATAGATAGATAGATAGATAGATAGATAGATAGATAGATAGATAGATAGATAGATAGATAGATAGATAGATAGATAGATAGATAGATAGATAGATAGATAGACAGACAGACAGACAGACAGACAGACAAATATATAGACAGATAGACAGACAGATAGACAGACAGATAGACAGACAGACAGACAGACAGACAGACAGACAGACAGACAGACAGATAGATAGATAGATAGATAGATAGATAGATAGATAGATAGATAGATAGATAGATAGACAGACAGACAGACAGACAGACAGACAGACAGACAGACAGACAGACAGACAGATATATAGACAGATAGACAGACAAATATATAGACAGATAGACAGACAGATAGACAGATAGATAGATAGATAGATAGATAGATAGATAGATAGATAGATAGATAGATAGATAGATAGATAGATAGATAGATAGATAGATAGATAGATAGATAGATAGATAGATAGATAGACAGACAGAGACAGACAGACAGACAGACAGACAGACAGACAGACAGACAGACAGACAGACAGACAGACAGACAGACAGACAGACAGATAGATAGACAGACAGATAGATAGATAGATAGATAGATAGATAGATAGATAGATAGATAGATAGATAGATAGATAGATAGATAGATAGATAGATAGATAGATAGATAGATAGATAAGACAGAAAGGCATACAGGCAGACAGACAGACAGACAGACAGAGATACAGAAAGGCATACATACAGATACAGAAAAGCAGTAAGGCAGACAGAGACAGACGTACATACAGACAGACAGCTAGAAAGAAAGACATACAGACAGACAGATAGAAAGAAAGACATACAGACAGACAGATAGAAAGACAGGCAGACAGACAGAAAGGCAAATAGACAGACAGAAAGGCAGACATACATGCTGTCCTGTTACTCACAAATAAACAGCCCACCCAACTAAGCGCTACACTACTTAACTACCCATTCATATTACCTGTCTATGCTGACAAAGTTTCAGAGAGCTTGTGAAAAAGTTGATTTAGTGCTTTAAGAACATTCCTTTGACTCATCACTCTGTGTCGGTGAGGATGACCCTAAACCCGGCATGAACTTTGACTCCTCACCCGAACCCTTCCTGGTCGACCCGCTCAGAGCACTGTGACCGTCCGGCAGAGAGGACTCCTGCTCATCCGTCTAACGATCTGTCTGTTTCTGCACTGTTGTGTATTGTTGTGCTCATGTGTCTGTTGCTCTGTCTCTTCTCAAAGGCTGACTCTCATCCATCAGCCTGAGGATTCCTTCTCTTTCTGACCCTCTATCAATACTGAACTGACTCTTTCACTGACCTCTCATTCAATCCCTCATTCATTTCTTTTTGTGTCTTCTGTCTCCATTGATGCACTGCCTCTTGTTTCACTCTATACTTGATCAGTTAGTTAGTTTGCTCACTGCCTTATGATTGAAAAAATAAGTTTCCTGATTGATCTTTAAAAGCCTGTTCACACTGTGCAATAAAAAACACATTTCTTGACATATGTTCATTTTTGTGCCTTGCTTTGTAAAGAAAATGTAACATTTATTGAAAAAAAAACTATAATAAATAACTTTAGTTATTCACTAACATTGAATGGAAAATAGCAGCATGAACATCCTACCTAACATACTGTTTGTGATGTACAAAAGAAAAACAATCAAAAGAGTTGGGAATGATATGCAGTGAGCAAATAATAACATATACATCTCTTTAAATGCTATAGGATCCTTTCATTCGCTATATATAATGTGATACACAGCAAGTGAAACGAAAAGTGTTAAGGCAGATTGCACAACCTACCCACACACACACACACCTAGACAACTCAATACCTTGTCTCTGATTTCACCCAGAACATATTGTTCCACCGCCTCATCTGTCAGTAGTGGGATGGAGAGATGACTGGCGCCTAAATCATAGCAGCTGTGTCTGCAGCTAACGGCCCCCGTGCTCATTAACGGCAGGAGCTGGACCAGCGCGACAGCCCCTATATCTCACTCACTGCAGCTAGCCGTTAGCCTTAACGATAAGATCCCCTAACGCCCACTGGGGTTAGATGATACTTTCACGCACTACGGTTTGGTGGAAACTGGATGAGGAGAGAGAGAGAGAACGATTTTGAGAGAAAGAAGCACTGCAAAGTCTAGACTGAAAAATTAGCACAAATTAGGGTTGTAACTAACCACTCTGAACGGGACACATCCCGACAGGTATCACATAAGTGGGTTGACTGAGAAATCACAGCCGGTTCTTTGACAGCCCTTAACTTTGTTTTATTTCATACACTCTAAAAAAACAAGGTTCTATTATGGCACCAAAATGGTTCTTCGTCGTAATCATAGGGGAACCACTTTTGGTGCTATATAGCACCCTATCTTAACATGTTCTGTATATGGTAGCGGTGCTATATAGCACCTTAGTTAGCGGTGCTATATAGCACCTTAGTCAAAGAACCGGTGAAGAACCTCTGAAGAACCGCTGAAGAACCACTGAAACTGCTATATTAACACCAAAATTGGTGCTATATAGCACTTAAAAAGGTTCCCCTATGATTACGAGCCAAGAACCATTTTTGGTGCCATATAGAACCTTTTTTTTTTAGAGTGTACAAATAAATATGTCTAAATATACACGTTTTGAAAATCTAGATTAGTGTGTTTTTGTAATTAAATAAATATAAAAAAAATTATATATGAATATAAATATATATATTTATTAGCATAAATTAATGGATAAATAAGGCCTATAGCCTATATATATATGACCCCAGTGTTGCTTTAAAGCTATTGATAAATGTATATTATTTCAATTCAGAAGATCATTTTTCTTTCGCTAGAAGCAAAACTAGCAAAACATTTTAATTAAACAAATAGAAATATCAAACATTAAAGTCTGGGGTGTACTAGAATATGTTTTCATGCTTGATTGTAAAAAAAAACAAAAAAAACAACGCATTATTTTGCACATATTTTACATATACAGCACCTCGAACGCGCCGTTTAGTTCCCGTTTCGATGAAGCCCCTCCTTCCGAAATACGAAATGTGCTTGGATTGGTTAGCTGGTCCTGTGTGTGGTGATTGGCACCGCTTCGGGAAATGTCACAGCCCTTACATAACCGCGAGCTCTAGTACTAAATATTAAAGATACTGTATTTAAGTTTTTGACTGTATTAAAGCATAAAAATGAGGAGGCGGGAGCAGGGGTAGCAACTCTCTCCAATATTTTGAATTTAGACTAGCTGTCAATCTTACATACGACACCTTTAAGGATCTATTTTTAAACCAATTCGAGCCAGATTCAGACCCTGACAATGCTAATGACAAAGAAGATCATGCAGAACGTATTTCAAACACAGACAGCAAGCACGGATTTCACAAGACGTTTCGGAGTGGCATGTTTTTTTTGTTTGTTTGTTTGTTTTTTATAGATTCAATGTTATCCACCATTTAAATTGTCAGAATACTGTGGTAATACAATCAGTAATAGATCACAAAATCATGGTTAATATTCCTAAGGGGCTGTGACAGTCTTACAAAAGCTACAGTAAACACTACATCAATAATGTAATGTTAGCTATAGGGTGACCATATTTTGATTACTGAAAACAAGGACACTCGGCCCGGCAATGAGATACTCAAATGATACTCTATGTTTACTCAAAGATTCCTTATTAATTTCAATACATTTAAAGTATGCCCCCCTCTGTATGGATAGAAAATTGTTATATTAGGGCCAGGACAGGACTTGAAAACAGGACATGTCCTGGGAAAACAGGACGTTTGGTAACCGTAATGTTAGCAGGCTAGCAGAGGCAACACTTTGCCCTTTGTTTATATCGTAGCAACAATTAATGTAAAACTTATATTTGATCTGTTAATAAAAAACAACTACAATAATAAGACATACTTACAAGTTGTGATACATAAACAACAAATTGTCTCGACAAAATGGGAACTGCTACGTCTTTCAGGGGAAGCTTTTGTGCGTAGCCTGCATTGTACTCTCTTACGGTCTGGAAGCTGTCATTTGTAAAATGTGCAGCACACAGACAAATGTTGGCACACAGACAAACAAACTTTTTCCAAGGTGGGAAACACAGCGATAACACTCTTCATCTTCTCGCAATGTCTTTTACTATTGAAGATTTGTATTGTGTATATATATTCTCAATGTTTTCGTTTATATGTACCATGCGTCATGTGCTTTTTCTCTCAATCGCTGATTCAGAATAGATGTGAATGTTCTTATATCACCTACACTTTGAGCCTCCCAGACACTAAAACCATAAAAATACAATGCAGGAAGGCCATGTTATAACATTTTCTTGGATAAACAATTATTAGACATGGTAAAGGTAGGTAAAGGTATTCAGATCGAAAGTATCACAGAAGTGCAGACCTTACGCTGATGATATGGCTAATATATCAGATACAATTGGAGGGTTACAGCTGGAAATATTCGGTCGCCTTTACGGTATGAGAGTGAATTTGAGTAAAACAGAAGTTTTTAGAAGAGGGGGTTCTTTAAATAAGAATTAAAAATTGTATTTTGCTGGTGAGCAGATTGAAGGGGTTAATTGTTATACATATCTGAGTATGTGGTTTACACCAAAACTGTCATGGTGGAAAGCCCAACAACATTTAGCAAGCCAAGGTAAGAAGGCAATGCTTTCTTTACTAAGGTTTGTTCGTAAGCATAAAATTAGCTGCAACCAAGCTTTGTAGGCTATTTGTTCGACCACATGGTTTCACTCATATTGTATTAACTGAGATATGGCGCTTTGAGCCAGTGGAGTGTATTGAAAACGTTATCTTTTAGTAAAAAAAAAAAAAAAACCCTTAGTGTGAGCAATGTAGCTGTTTTGGCCGATTTGGGTAGATTTGTATTGTCCACTTCCTATATGAAAAGATTTATAATGTTTTTGATAAAAACATATACAAATATAATAGGCAAAATGTACAAAAATAAATAAATACAAAATAGCGTAAATGAATGAATTAATGAAACTAAATTAATAAACGAAATAAATGAATAGCCTAAAGGAAAATAAGATGTCGTGTAAGACAAGGAATCAAATAAGACAAGGAATCAAAGACATGGGTCTTTATTAAACCCACAAAGGAACACAGATCTGAGGGGCTGTCTGACACTGATTTTAACCAAAAAATTGAAAACTTTGCATTTTGGGGACCTGAAAACGGGTTTCAAAGTGCACGTTTTTGAAAACATTACTGTTATCGTCTCCTTGTAAACCAAAAAAAAAAAAACGGTGACGTCATGCGCATACATATTCAATCATTAGGTGTAGTGTTTCTTTACAAAGTTAACAAAGACCAGACCCATAAGGCAACTCAGGGCTTAAATCAAGGTAAAACGGAACAGGCGTGGGAACTGATTAACAACCAGGGGAACTAACTACAGAACTAAGGCAGGCAAAACAGGAACAGAACACAGTGAAAACTAAAACTAAAACAGGCTACATGTTACAAGTGTTGCTTTATAGTTATTGATCAGTGAAGCTGTATTTCCCATCAATTCAATTATTTCCTTGTTTTTGATACACTAACTTTGGTAATAGTTTGATTGAGCTTGACGAATACAGTCAACACTGTTCCCGAATTGATAAACATTAACAGAAACATTAACGCTCTCGTTCTCTCCATCAGATCTACAAAGCTATACTGCCCCATCTGAGTGTTTCAGCAAATGATTACACACATAGGCTATAAGCACTCACATACACACAATAAAACACTTCCACACGTCCATTGATTTATGTGTGCGGTAGATGAAGAATAGCCTAAATTGACAAAAATCAACAGCGATGTATTATTTATATAATACTTGCGGGGAGTCATCTGACATGTGTGTGTGTGTGTGTGTGTCTTAAGTGATGCAGCAGCTCTCTAAAGCCCCAAGTGTTCCTTCACTCTGTAGGGTGACATCGGACCAGACAGTAATTCGTGTTTTCCCTATGAGCATTCAGGCACAAATCCAGGCACTAAAAATCATATGTCAAAAAGAAAAGAAAGATAAAGCTGGCTAGTCAGTTACAGTAATTCACCCACATTATCTGGTTTGTCCTGATTTCAGGAAGAGGAAGAATAAACCAACAGCATCTAAAGACAAGTGCAGACACGCAGGTTTACAAGAGCTAAACCTTTACGCAATGTGCCAACCGTCAGAGTGAACGAATCCTGATAAAACATGTCTCACATCGCAGCTTTCAAGAGGAAAAAGTATGAAACAAGCCACCCAGGTGTGGGACAGACTCAAGCCGCCGAAAGTTGCAGACAGCATAAGATGTACCGTTGACTGACATAGTGGACCATTGTGATTGTGTGAAGACATGCTTGTAAAATCCAGTCTTTAGTGGTCCTGAAAAGTTAGTTTGACATTGCATTTATAACGTGTTCAGTTCATCAGTCTCTCGCTCTCAATTTCAATTAGTTGATATAATCAATTAGTTCAATACTTAGTTGGCATGACAAATATTTTACATTTATGCTATCAAAGCATTTGCATACAGATATATAACGAAACAGCATGCAGTAGGGAAAAGATAGTGTCCCTGTGTCTCTTTAACAGAGTGTTAATCTCCCCAACAAAATACCAAAGACAATTTTGCTGAAGGACTTTTTTTTTTTTCTCAGTGAAAAATGCATAGACAAAACAATGTTAGTACAAACATACTATCGAGGAAAATATGACATGAAAATCAAACATATTCAAATCTACAATAATTGCTATTGATAACAATTACTTTTTGTTTGTTTGTCTGAATTTATTTGATCAAAACTAAAGTAAAAACTTTTTGTGAAATATTTTTACTAATTAAAATAACTGTTTTCTAGTGTAATTCATTTTTTAAATGTAATTTATTCCTGTGATTAATTTTAGCATCATTACCCCAGTCTTCAGTGTCACATGATCCTTCAGAAATCATTCTAATATGCCGATTTGCTGCTCAAGAAACATTTATGATTATTATCAATGTCGAAAACAGTTGTTTTGCTTAATATTTTTTTGAAAACTTTTTTTCCAGAATTCTTTGATTAATGTAAAGTTCAAAAGAATGGCCTTTTGAAATAGAAATCTTTTGTAACATTACTAATTTACTGTCATTTTCTATAAATTTAAAGGGATAGTTCACCCAAAAATGAAAATTCTATCATCATTTACTCGCCCTCAACTTGTTCCAAACCTGTATGAGTTTCTTTGTTCTGCTGAAACACAAAAGAAGATATTTTGAAGAATGTTTGTAACCAAGCAGAGAGAGCAACCATTGACTACCATAGTTTCCCCCCCCCCCCCTACTATGATAGTCAATGGTTGCTCTATCTGCTTTGTTACAAACATTCTTCAAAATATCTTCTTTTGTGTTTCAGCAGAACAAAGAAACTCATACAGGTTTGGAACAACTTGAGGGTGAGCAAATGATGACAGAATTTTCATTTTTGGGTGAACTATCCCTTTAATGCATAATATATAAGGGTCATTGACAAGCTGTTTTTTGAAAATCTTTTCAAAACTGATGTAATGCATATTTTTGAGTCATGAACAATTGGTTTAAACAAGTTTCAAATGTTCAATAACATTTCAAAGTGTTCAAAGGCACAATATGTAAGATTTTTGGATTAAAAAAACACTAGAACAATGTTATATGTTTTGTTGACTTGTACTTACATTATCCCCAAATTATTCCAAGAATGTTTAAATCCAGAGAAATAAGCTATTTTAACCAGAACATGGACCACGGCTGTGTCCGAAACCTGGAAATCGTTGCCTTCGGAAGACACATTTCAAGGTAGGAAGGCATCAAGGCACGTCCGAATCTAATGTTAGCTTCACTTCCTGTTTTCTGAGATACCTTTATCTGATCGATTTCTGAAGGCAGCAGCATGTATTCTTCACTGCCTTTGATATCCCACAATCCAATGCGTTCCTGTGACGGTTGATCTGGGAAAAAAATATGCCGTCCGAAAGTTGCGTTTAATGGTCAGTTTGTGTGTAAATGTAAGTTTTTTTGTACCAACATTTTCTTCTGATGTCATTTCTAGTGAGAAATTACTAATGTTCTCACCAAAGCTCTCTCTATTTTCCTGTAGATCATTATTACACTGCCTAAGAAGTCTGAAAATTCTGCCGAAAATGTGTCCATGCGTGGCCTATCAATGACTATCAAGCTACCCTCGATTTCATTTTGTAAGAACCATGGAAACAACAAAGACACTTTAATATATTATGTGTTTTATTAACAGGTGTCTCATACTAGCCACCGAGCGACCGCACAGAGTAGCATTATAACATAACTTTCAACACACTCAAATGTATCTAAAATGATAAAACAGTGCTGTGTTAACCCACATGACCGGAAGAAGAGCTCCGCGAAAGCATCATCAAGCTATGCCATTGTTTTAAATATGCGACCTAGTAGCGAAAAATTACATATTGTGGCTTTAAATTCTTTAAATTTTTTTACAGTTTTTATGTCAGGCGGTACAACTAAATAGTTGTATGTATATGAAGTGTTGTACCACCTGACATGGAAAGTGAGCCCAAACCTAAAATGATGCCATGTATTTAGTTTTTAATTTTTTTTTTATAATTAAGACCCCATTTTAAACAGTTTTCTTAGTCTGTTCATTTGTTCGGACAGTTGACCAACCTGACATTTTGGGGGTTTAAGATAACAAAACATAAACTAATATGTATTATTTAAATCAAACTAAATAGGTTAGAATAAAGTGATATATGTCATGAATTTATCAAAAAAAAATTAAAAGGAAATAATGCATTCAGACACAAATATGTCATTGACCCTTAAATAGACTTATTCATTTATTTTGATATATATATATGAGATTAATTATGAAACCATTTCCACAACATAAATTTTTTTTTTTATCAAATACAATTGAGTGTAATGTGCATGACTAGCGAATGAATAATGAATATGACAATGACTAACTGTAAAAATGCACTCTAACACCACTAATTCAATTTTCTGCGTACATGGTGGTCATGTGTGGCTCTGATAGGAAGGACTATTAGATAATTCCTGATATGCTACCCACATAATCCCTCGTTCTCAATCTCTCTCTCAATCCCTGACTCATCTTTCACATTCCTCGTACATTCCAGCAGGATTAGCTGATCCCGCCAGTACAGACCTCATTCATGCAGAGAGAAACAAAGAGAAAGTGTGTGTGTGTGTGTGGGAGAAAGAGCAAGACTGCATTTTTTTTTTTTTTTTTTTTGGGTGATGGAAAGGGGTTTTCTGCCCCAAACCATTCCTCCCCTCAGACCAAACAGTACATTGTGCAGTCTAGCAAATTCAGGAGAGCAACCTGTCAAATGACTGAAGAAACCAAACAATTGAAGGATGATGTTTGACTTCTGGCATTCCATGTTTCATGCTATTGCACAGCATAAAAACTCAAACACAGCTTTATCAAACCCGGGAGATCCTCCCACCACCACCACAGACACACGCACACAATCACACAACAAACAAACCTGTGGCTCAGTGTTCAAAGGCATTCCATGTATTGATCCAGTCTATCAGCGCTTGAATAACGGAGCAGAAAGAGAAAGAGATAAAGCCTGTCTATACTGCTTTCTCTCATTTGTCTCAGTCAATGGCACAACAGTCTGTGTGTTGAGTAAAGTCTTCTGACTAAATACTAAGAGTGCTTTCACAAGTGAGTTTCATGAGATCATTGCACCGTCAGAGACAACTACATTCGAGCTGAACACTCTTTTCTGATACTGTCTAGCAAGAGAGTGAAAGAAAGAAAGAAAGAAAGAAAGAAAGAAAGAAAGAAAGAAAGAAAGAAAGAAAGAAAGAAAGAAAGAAAGAAAGAAAGAAAGAAAGAAAGAAAGAAAGAAAGAAAGAAAGAAAGAAAGAAAGAAAGAAAGAAAGAGAAGGCATGTGGGCACATGGAGGGGGGAAAAAAAAGACAGGAAAATGGACCGGATGACAGAAAGAGGATCATTGTCTTGAGGGTCAGTCTAGGGGCAGTGTTCTGTTTGCTGATTGGTTCAGATCATTCTCAGCTGTAATGACAGAAAGAGAAATTACTTAATTGTTCTGAAATATGTTTAGATTCATCGGGCATCATTCAATAAGAACACTGCAGAGTCATAAGGACATATTTGTTTGAAATAGAAATCTCAATTTCTCAATTTATATATCATTCGACACCATACCAGCATTTATATTAATGGAAAACTCAAGAGTAATAACATGTAAAATACTCATAATACAAATATTTCAATTAATTATATACATATATTCAATTTAAGGCATATTTTGAGATCAAAATTATTTCTTTAAATATATTTTCAAATGTTTCAATGTTGTGTTTTCATGTTTTGGGGACTTTCCATAGACATAATGGTTTTATACTGTACAAACTGTCACTGATTAAAATGATTCTGTGATGAAGTCAATTCTAAAGAAAATAATTTCTACATGAAAAAGTTTGTTCAGGCAAGTATTCAAAAATGTATATTAGTACTCAATTCAAGCTTGTAGAAATTCAAATGTAACTATCAACATTAAAATGATTATTTTCGCTGTTTTCCAGCTCTATTTACACTTTTTTATCATTGCTTTTGTTGTTAGGTCATTGCTGTTTGTTGTTAACTTGCCATTTTGTGACGTTTGAAGTTCGTTTTCAACTCAAAATGAAACATTCATTCTCCAAAACGATCCATTGAATGTTACTGTCATTGTGTATTGTGTACAAGGTCTCTGTGTTCGGTGCAGGGTACTGATTTTACTATTACGTAGATATGTCTATACAATAATATACTGTTTTATTTACTTAGATGTTTCTAAGTAAAGCATTCACGTTAAAAGCATGGTTTAATTCAGTGTTGTATTGTTTGAGTAAAAAAAAAAACATTGCAAAGGAAACTTCAGCTTCAGTAGAAATTAAGCTGGAAATTTAGTTAAATTTCATTATTTTCTTTGTCAATTTTACTTAACTTAGATAAGTAGAGTTTAGGCCTACTTAATTCCATATGTGAAATTTACTTTTAAAATCTATGTGCAAAAACTTGTACATTTTACTTATTGTTTTTATTTCAGTGTACATTCAATCCCCGAGAAATATATTATGAATATATGAAGCTGTTTTCCTCATGGGGACCAAAAACGTTTTTGTCCCAATGTAGGGTTTACCATGACACACACACACACACACACACACACACACACACACACACACACACACACACACACACACACACACACACACACACACACACACACACACACACACACACACACACACACACACACACACACACACACACACACACACACACACACACACACACACACACACACACGACGCCATGGTATGTTCCCATTTAAAAATGTATGTGTGTCTGTTCCTGAGTCTCCCTAAAGGTAATCTTTCCAAATCCATCAGATCAAAATGATTGATTGCCTTGCCTTTACAGACACTGTCTTTCTACACAATGAACATTTTAAACACACTTTGAGACCACACTTTTTTAGACTGTGCTGACAGACTGATTCTGTTTCCTGGCTTTGTTAGTCGAACAGTCCTAATCCAAATAATTTGAATGAATAAACTAAATCATTTAATCATTTAACGGAATAAACTATATCCGTTAGAATATGTTACATCAAACAGTGAACGTCTTTTATAAGACTTTGTAGTGTTTTATCAGAATGTGTGTGTAGTAGAGAAACAACGCTTTTTTTAGCAGGAGAGAGCAGGTCAAACTGGTAGCACATGTGGAAATGTTTTCATCATCACATTTAACAAGGCTGTTGGCGGAAAGGAAAGACAGAAAGAAAGGAAGAGAGGGGGAGAGAAGGAGAGCAAGAGACCAAAACTAAGTGGACAAGCTGTGCCAAAAAACACTTGCGTCTAAAAAACCTCTCAGCTGTTTCCCTCCCTCTTTCCTGCAAATATGTGTTGCTGTCACAACCCTCTCTTTCTCTTCTTCTTTCTTTTTTATCTGCCCCCCATTCTTACTGAATACTGTCTGTGTGTGTGTGTGTGTGTGTGTGTGTGTGTGTGTGTGTGTGTGTGTGTAATATCCTCACATCTGTGCCTTAGATCATATGGTGGTTCATGTCTCATGCTGCTAGCTGTAGGTCTTTATGATCCATGGAAATTACTGGAATGTCATTTTAACATCCGTGAAAATGTCGCTGTTCCACAAAGCCACCCCAGATTATGTATCACCAGGGGTGCGAGGCAGACAGCTGTTTGTGTGTGTGTCCTTGTGACTGCCACTTTATGTCAAAGCGTGTTCTCGGAAAACTATGACTAAGGCTTGTTTCACATATCCTGCATCTGTGAGCGGGGCATATTCATTTTGAAATCCATATCTGATTACAAAATTTTACAAACTTGAAATGCATTTAAATCATGATCTACTCACCCATTGTTTTAAAAACAATGTCTACAAACATTTGTGAAAGAATGGGTCGCTCTCAGGAGCTTCAAGCGTGCCACCTGTGCAATAAGTCCATTTGTGAAATTTCCTCAGTACTATATTCTACGGTCAACTGTTAGTGGTATTATAACAAATGGGGAAGCAATTGGTAACAACAGCAACACAGACATGAAGTGGTAGGCCATATAAAATCACAGCGCATGCTGAGGCGCACAGTGCACAGAAGTCGCCAACTTCTCAATAGCTACAGCCAATAGCTATAGACCTCCAAACTTTGTGTGGCCTTCAGATTAGCTGAAGAACAGTGCATAGAGATCTTCATAGAATGGGTTTCCATGGCCGAGCAGCTGCATCCAAGCCTTACATCACCAAGTGCAATGCGTCGGATGCAGTGGTGTAAAGCAAGCCGTCACTGGACTCTAGAGCAGTGGAGATGTGTTCTCTGGAGTGACGAATCACGCTTCTCTGTCTGGCAATCCGATAAACGAGTTTGGGTTTGGCGGTTTCCAGGAGAACGGTACTTGCCAGACTCAAATCAAATCAAATCACTTTATTGTCACTCTACCATATGCACAAGTGCAACAGTTGGTGAAATTCTTAGGTGCAGTTCCGAGCAACATAGTAGTCATGACATGACATGTACAACATTTAAAGCAACATCAGATTACACATCTGATACGCCCACAATTACTCACAGCACAGTATACACTACAATAAACAATAATAATTTACACAATGTGAGTGTAGTTCTCACAGCTTTAAACAATATACACATACTTACAATATACATATACTTTAAACAATATACACTAAACATACACTAAACAATATACATTACGCTATAATAATAATAATATACAATGTACAGTATACAATATTATTCACAAATTGAAATCCAAAGTGCAATAGATGCTGTATGATAAATAAATGTGTATATAATGTGTGTGTATTGTGCACGGCATTGTGCCACGTGTAAAGTTTGGTGGAGGGGGGATTATGGTGTGGGATTGTTTTTTCAGGGGTTCAGCTTGACCTTTTGTTTCCAGTGAAAGGAACTCTTAATGCTTCAGCATATCAAGACATTTTGGAGAATTTCATGCTCCCAACTTGTTGGGAACAGTTTGGGGATGGCTCCTTCTTGTTCCTTCAAGACTGCGCACCAGTGCATAAAGCAATGTCCATAAAGACATGGATGAGCAAGTCTGGTGTGAAGGAACTTGACTGGCCTGCACAGAGTCCTGACATGATAAAACACCTTTGGAATGAATTAGAGCGGAGACTATGAGCCAGGCCTTCTCGTCCAACATCAGTGCTTGACCTCACAAATGTGCTTCTAGCACAATGGTCAAAAATTCCCATAAACACACTCCTAAACCTTGTGGAAAGTCTTCCCTGAAGAGTTGAAGCTGTTATAGCTGTAGCTAATGTGGGCCAACTCCATATTAAACCCTACAGATTAAAAATTAAAAAAGTTAATGTGCATGTCAAACTTTTTGGCAATATAGTGTATATGTCAGCTTTCTTTTTAGATATGTCATCAAAGCAAAAATGTTCATGGTGGGGAAAAAACATAGCGTGTAAATAGTGACAGACACTCCATGCACTTCATAATAAGGAAAATGGACTGAATTCAGATCATTTGGGCCAGCTACACTCTGGGGTTTGGTTTCAGTCAATGTAGATTAATTAGCATTTGGATGTAATTGTGGTCCATTTCCTTATGTAAATTAGATTTCATGAAGATCAAATATGTAATAATTCTCAATGGTACACTCCCAATAACTATTTTATGGCTGGTACTTCCCAAAAATCGCTTCATTGTCTGCATAAAGCTGTAGATCTGTAAAAACTACAACAGAAATGAACATATCCTTTGACTGAAATGACTTTAAATTTGTTTAGTCACACACTTTGCTGTTCTTGTCACGATGAATGTGTGAAACGTGCCTAAGAGGTTCACACAAGTGCTGTTTAAAAAAAATGTTTATTTAGGGAAGAGTGGAAACACAGACTCTCTGAACCATGAAGACAATCAGATGAACATCTTTAGTTTGCTCTCACAGCCACTGATAAATAGACGTGAGGTTATCTGTGTAGACAACATCATCATCATATAAACACACACACACACATACACTGGTGTGATGAATGAAAAACCTGACCTTTCAGCACAGCAGGCATACACACACACACACACACACACGCACACACGCACGCACGCACGCACGCACGCACGCACGCACGCACGCACACACACACACACACACACACACACACACACACACACACACACACAGGAATGAAATCACAAGTGACACTTTAACATCTCATTTGTGTCTCTAGACAGCAATGGGATTTAAAGGAAAGTAAATATGTAGCAAATAAATAGCAAAAGACCTCAATATTGACTCAAACGGTGCTCAGATTTGCCAAGATACAAATTCTGCAATCAAAAGTAAGAATAATCTTAAACATTTTATAAACATTTAATAGATTCAACAAAATCTATTAAATTAGACTAAACTTTCTGTGCAAGGCAGGGCTGAAGGAATATTTTAACATATACAGTTTTGCTCAAAAGTTTATGTGAATAATTCTTAAAAAATAAGAGAGATCATAAAAATTGCATGCTATTTTTTTATTTAGTACTGTTCTAAATAAAATATTTTACATAAAGATGTTTATATAGGCCACAAGACAAAAAAATTGCTGAATTTATAAAAATCACCCCGTTCAAAATGTACCCATGATTCTTAATACAGTGCACTGTAAAAAATGTACTGTATAAATATGAAGGAATTTTGCGTATTGTTTTTTTTTTTTTTTTTTTTTACAGGTGTTTTACCTGTATTTTGAATTACACATTGCATTAGTTTGTGTTTGAAGGGTTAACGGAAATTTCCGTAAAATTACTGAATAATGTCCTGGCAGAAAATTACCAGTACATTTTCCGTTTTTATTTTTTACAGTGTGTGTCGTTATCTGGATGATCCACGGCTGTTTTTTGTTTTTTGTGATGGTTATTAGTTTGTCCTGAGCAGTTAAACTGCCCAATGTTCTTCAGATAAATCCTGGTCCTGCAAATGTCTTCAGTTTTCCAGCATCTTTTGCATATTTGAACCCTCTCCAGCAGTGACTGTATGATTTTGAGATCCATCTTTCCACACTGAGGACAATTGAGGGACTCAAACACAACTATGAAAAAAGGTTCAAAGGTTCACTGATGCTCCAGATAGAAAGAAACACAATGCATTAAGAGCCCGGGGGGTGAAAACATTTTGAATTTGAAGATCAAGGAAAAACTTTACTCAATTTGTCTTCCAGATATCTTCTATTGCTTCTGAAGGGCAGTACTAAAAGGAAAACATTTTTTTAAACAAAATAAGAAAAATGTGGACATATTCATCCTGTTCAAAAGTTTTCACCCCTCGGTTATATTTAATGTAGACTATTAGTATAAATGTGCTCCAAAAAAACAATATTTTTTTACCAAGTTCTGTCATGTAACCCTAGATGCCGCAGGCTGATGATATTCGTTAAATACATGGCACAAGCTGATTGGTTCATGTCGCATCTGCAGCCAATTAGCTTGCTGCTAAACATTTAAATAGATGGTTAGGGTTAACTATAGCAGTGCACTTTCAGAGTTCCTTTTTTAAACCCTCCACCTTCCCCAGCTCCACCTGTATAGATCCAACCCGATCTCACAGTAATTCATACATATTTTACGAGGTGGCTAATTTGTACGAATTCAGAACATTTTTGCTAAATCGTACGTATTTGACGAGTTCCTTGAATTCGTATGAATTCATACGAATGACCTACCTTAAACCCCGCCCCTAAACATACCCGTCACATGGGTTTAGACAAAACGTACAAATTCGTACGAGTGAGGTCGTACAAATTCGTACTAATTAGCCACCTCGTAAAATACGTACGAATTGGTCATGAGATAGCGTTGACAGATCTGCTATATGGGTAATTTTATATGTGCTATTTGTACTGAAGCAATATGCCTTACATCACAGCAGTGTATCAGTGTATGCATTGGCCAACCCGATCTCACGGCAATTAGTATGTATTTTTTTTAATTAGGTGGCTAATTTATATGATTTTGTACGATTTACCTACACCTAACCCCGCGCCTAAAACCTACCCATCACTGCAGTATAGACAAATCGTACAGATTTATGCAAATTTATACGAATAAGCCACCTCATAAAATACATACGAATTGGTCGTGAGATAGCATTGGTATTGGCAGTAGCAAGTTCATGTACTTGCTCTGCAGCAGCAGCAATAGCCTACAACAACAGCAATAATCAACAGCAGCAGCGTAGCAGAACTATTCTGCCAAGACAAAACACATTAATATTCTCATATCCATGCTAAAAATCTTCCAAGAGTTGTCATACTAGAAATACACATATATATACAACATATACACAGTAATGGTTCATTTAGAATTGCCATTATCGAAATTATTTTACTTGTGAGTTACTTGTGAACTTCAAATCATTATGGACTGAGCAGGTTTGATTCATACAAACTAACTTATGAGTGAGTCTTTTTGATTTACTTAATTATAAAAAATAAAAATAAAAACACGGATCATACGGGTAATTTCTTCGTAAATCAGACATCAGGATTCACGCTGTTCGTTATTTTTGCAGGAAACACAGGCGCACACTCCAAAAAGACAAAACCACATTATGAACATGCACGAGTCCTTCCAAACCATAGATTTAACATTTTTGTTGCATTAAAAACTATTTGTAGTCTGGAGCCATATGAAAATCAATCTGTATGCAATTCAATACATCAGCTAAATATTTCTATATTTATTTCTCAAAATTTTTGAATAAACATCTAACAATAAAATGTTCCTCTGGGCAGACAGCACCCTGATCATCTACCTCCAAAGCTACGACATAGTGATGAATCAGAGGTCATGTGTTTAGGGCTAATGATGTTTGCGTTGGGAAGACAGAGACAGCATTCCAGCACACACATACACTCACATTAAAGAAGGGTTTCCCTTGGGACTGTGATGATATCAATTCATCTCTTAAACCAAAAAGTGTTCGTACGGATGGCATTTTCCCCCACATGTGTGCTATATAATTCTAGATGGATGACGGTGTACTCTACTCATGTGTCGAGTGGAGCCAGACCTTTAGTTCCGCCTGAGCATGTATGTATGATTGCAAGAGCAGGCAAGGATGAAAAAAAAAAATCACACACACACACAGTCTTGAAGGGGTTTTCCATACTGTTACAGGTAACATTCACATAGACTCACAATGGGAAATTCATTTTGACATTTTGACTTGAATCTGGCGTTTACAAACTGTCACTCCTCCATCCAAGGAAATACTTAAGTCAGTCCTGATCATTTTCGTTTATTCCTGACTTCTAATCTTTGTAAGTTATACAAAATGTTGGCTGAAATTACTTTTGTTTAGTGTCAAAGAAGGCTACTTCTGAAGATATGTGTTTGAAACTTTTGAATTGTAGTGATAGAGTCAGAAGCAATTAGATAAAACAAAATCAAATATAATAATATGAGGAAACGGTTTATATTAATACATTATCATAAACAGCATGTGAATTGTTTCACAATCACAAGAACTAAAGCTGCAATTATAAAAATTCTTTCTATAAACTCCTGTAAAGACTTAAATTTCAAATAAATGCTGTTCTTATTATATATATCTCATGGTTTCCACAAACATATTAAGCAGCACAAATGTTTTCAACATAATAATAAAAAAAATGTTTCTTGAGCAGATTAGAATGATTTCGGAAGCATCATGTAAGACTGGAGTAATGGCTGCTGAAAATTCAGCTTTGCCATCAGAGGAATAAATTACATTTTAAAATATATTCAAATAGAAAATATGTATTGTAAATTACAATAATATTTCACAATATTACTGTTTTTACTGTAACAGTACTGTACTTTGAGCCAATAAATGCAGCCTTGGTGAGCATGCAGCCTTGGTGAGACTTCTTTCAAAAATATTACATCTTATAGACGCCAAACTTCTGAATAGTATATACAGTATATCAGATATTTAAAAAAAAAACTATATTAATTGCATATATGGATATTGATATTGATATGTATGTGTGGTCTAGTAAACCCTCCCTGTATGTGTGGTATAGTATCCCCACAAAAATGGCAATATCCAAAATCCTTGTCCTTGGGGGTATTTTTTGGTTACCCTCAGGAAAACGGCTCATAAATCATACTACGTGATGTTTTTTGAAAATGTAAAAATGCAGAAAGTTTTCTGTGATGGGTAGGTTTAGGGGTAGGATAGAATATATGTCCAGTATAAAAATCATTATGTCTATGGAAAGTCACCATAAAACATGAAAACACAACGTGTGTGTGTAACAACTTATGGCCAAAATTAGCTCTAAGAGAGTATCCGCTCTTTTTTTTTTCTGAAGAGATGTGGATGTTGTCTTTCAGCACGTGGCTCTCTGTTCTAGTTGGTTCCTGTTGCACTATGTGTGTGTGTATGTGTGTATTTTTCATGCTCAATAAAAGCTCAAAGGAAACGCCAGAAACTCCTCTCATTGTTATTAAGGTAAAGGAATCTCAGTGGGAATATCAGCTTTAAACTAACATCCTCTCTCACACACACATATGCACACAGACACATAGGAATACACAAACACAACCACAGTCTCGCTTTATCACCTAGTTTTCATGTCCTGTGCGTCTTCAGTTAACTCACTTCTACTGATGATGTAAAAAGGAAAAAACAAGTAGCAAAGCTGTAAAATGATATAATAACACACAAACAGAGGTAGAGGATGCTGGTTTTCCTGCTCTCTCACACCTTATGGGAATCTGGCCAATTTACTGATTTTAATGAGTTTTAGGAAGTGTAAAATTGTCAGTGACTCTTTTCTCTCTTACACATAATAAACATGCATTTTTGTTCAGTAGTGCAATTCCTTACCCAGAATTGTATGTGTAGGCCATTTATGTTTTGGACGGGAAAGTATTCTGATTTGTTCAGCATAAGATCATGCCTTAAACAAGCCTCTAATTGTAACTTCCGGTGTAAAGTTTGGTTCATACTGCACACAAATCAATCATAGTGTTTTTAGACCAAAAGCATATTTTTTTTGTATGATATTGCTTTTAACCTGTAAACGCATACCTCGGGTCATAGTGACCCGGGATATCATTCACTACCCTCCTTCTCATTTATTTTTTAACGTTAGACATCAACCTTCTTTGTATTCCTCAACCAATTATAAAAAGTTATATAAAAAGAAAAGAAAAAAAATGTTTTCCTATTCATTTTCTGTAAAAGAAAAAAAAAGAAAACATTTTTATAGGGTCGCTAACGACCCGAGGTGTGTAACAGTGTTAGTATATTTTTTTTCTGCACAGCAATAATTGAATCTTCGATGACTGAATAAGTGCAATTCACCTTTATTCCACAAGGTGGCAATGTCTGATACACAATGATGAAGTGACGTCATAGTTACCGCAGGAAGAAAACAAAAGAATAGAGGAAGTATCATCAGCAAAACTTGAAATGGCTCAGTGATTTACTGCAGAGCAAGTACTGCAATCAAATATTAGTGTCACTTGATGGTGGATCTGGTGAAGAAGCTGTCAATGAACAAAATATTTGAAGATGTTGAAAATGATAGTTTTGAGATTGTGGAAATGAGCTCTGACGAGGACAATGATGATGGTATAAAACATCTGCTCAAACTGAACCCTTCCAAGCTCCAAAAGGTAACAAAATATGCTTTATTTTATTCTTCTGTAATTGTAAGTAAGTAAGTAAGTAAGTAATTGATCCCTCTGTGTTAGATATAGACCTGGTCGCTAAAGACCATTTGATTTTTAGCTGTTTTCTAGCTCTATTTACACTGTGTTATCATTGCTTTTGTTGTTAGGTTTAGTAACTTGCCATTTTGGGACATTTGGAGTTAATTTTCTACTCAAAATGACACATTCATACTCAAAAACGATCTATCGAATGTTAACATCACTGTGTATTGTGTACCAAGTTCGGGTCTCTGTGTTTACATTTACATTTAGTCATTTAGCAGACGCTTTTATCCAAAGTGACTTACAAATGAGAGCAATATAAGCAACTAGAACAGTCAAGGGCAACAGTATGCAAGTGCTGTAACAAGTCTCAGTTAATCTAGCACAGAACACACAGGACAGAATTTTTTTTATAAATAAATTAGACAGACAGAAAATGAATAGAATGATAAGTGCTATTCTTGATTGGTCAGGTGCTGCTGGAAGAGATGCGTCTTTAGATGTTTTTTTGAAAATGGCTACAGACTCAGTCGCACAAATTGAGATAGGAAGGTCATTCCACCAAGTGGGGGCGGTCCAGGAAAAGGTCCGTGAGAGCGATTTCATGCCTCTCTGGTATGGTACCACAAGGCGTCGTTCACTGGCAGAACGTAAGCTCCTGGAGGGTGTGTAAGTCTGAACAAGTGAGTTTAGGTATATTGGCGCAGAGCCAGTGGTTGCTTTGTAGGCGAGCACCAGTGCCTTGAATTTGATGCGAGCAGCTATTGGCAGCCAGTGCAGACTGATGAAGAGAGGCGTGACGTGCGCTCTCTTCGGCTCGTTAAAGACCACCCTCGCCGCTGCATTCTGGATCAGTTGCAAGCGTTTGATAGTGTATGCCGGAAGGCCAGCTAGAAGAGCATTACAGTAGTCCAGTCTGGAGAGAACAAGAGTTTGGACCAGGAGTTGTGTGGCCTGCTCTGATAGGAAGGGTCTAATCTTCCTAATGTTGTATAACGCAAATCTGCAGGACCAGGTTGTTGCAGAAATGTGGTCAGCGAATTTTAGATCATCAATCACAACTCCAAGGTTCCTGGCTGTCCTGGACGGAGTTATGGTTGATGATCCTAGCTGAATGGAGAGATCCTAGCTTGTGATGAAGTGCTGGGTTGGCTGAGACCACAAGCAGTTCTGTCTTTGCAAGGTTGAGTTGCAGGTGATGTTGCTTCATCCAGGCCGAAATGTCTGTTAGGCAGGCAGCGTTATGAACACCAACTGTGGGATCATCTGGTTGAAATTAGAAGTAGAGTTGAGTGTCGTCGGCATAGCAGTGATAGGAAAAGCCATGTTTCTGAATGACAGATCCCAGTGATGACATGTAGATGGAGAAGAGGAGTGGTCCAAGCACTGAGCCCTGGGGTACACCAGTAGCTAGATGATGTGACACTTCACCACTCCATGACACCCTTAAGTACCTACCTGAGAGATAAGACTTGAACCACTGGAGAGCAGTTCCTGAGATGCCCATCTTCATGAGAGTTGACAGGAGGATCAGGTGGTTAACTGTGTCAAAAGCAGCAGACAAATCCAGTTAGATAAGTACTGTGGATTTGGAAGCTGCTCTTGCCTGTCTCAGTGCTTCAGTAACCGAGAGCAGGGCAGTCTCAGTTGAGTGGCCGCTTTTGAAGCCGGATTGGTTGTTGTCCAGGAGGTTGTTCTGTTCAAGAAACGTAGAGAGCTGGTTAAACACAACTCGCTCAAGTGTCTTTGCAATGAAAGGCAGAAGGGATACCGGTCTGTAGTTTTCTAAAAGTGCTGGGTTCAGAGAGGGTTTCTTAAGCAGTGGGGTTACCCGAGCCTGCTTAAATGCTGTGGGGAAGGTCCTGGTGTGAAGAGAGGTGTTGACAATGTGAGTGAGTGCAGGAGTAACAGAAGAAGAAATGGCCTGAAGGAGGTGAGTGGGGATAGGGTCAAGCGAACAGGTAGTGGGATGATTGGAAAGGATGAGTTTGGAGACATCAGCTTCGGAGAGCAGAGAGAAGGAGGGGAGCATGTGTGAGATGGTTGTTGAGATGTGGGTGTCGGTTTGTGGTGTGGAGAATTGGCTGCTGATGGAGGAGGTTTTGTTTGTGAAAAATGATGCAAAGTCATCAGCTGTAAGAGTTGATGAAGGAGGGGTGGCAGGAGGAAAAAGGAGTGAAGAGAATGTTCTGAAAAGTGCACGAGAATCAGAGGAATTGTTGATTTTGTTGTGGTAGTATGTAGTTTTAGCAGTTGAGACATTAGTAGAGAAAGAAGCAAGAAGAGACTGATACAGGGTTAGGTCAGTAGCGTTTTTAGTTTTGTGCCACTTCCTCTCTGCCGCCCGGAGTCCAGAGCGAGAGGAGAACATCAGACAGCCAGGGGGCAAAGGGGGTGGTGCGGGCTGGCCTGGATGAAACGGGACAGAAGTTGTCAAAGCAAGATTTTAGAGTGGAACAAAGAGTGTCAAGAGCACTGTTAGTGTCCAGTGCTGAGAACTGAGCAGGTGGAGGGAGAGAGGAGGAAACCATAGTGGACGAGCATAGATTACGCCAAAAGATGATCTGTGGAGGAGTGTGTGTTGTGTCATGAGTCAGTAGGAGGTTAAGAGTGATGAGAAAGTGATCTGAGGTGTGCAATGGAGTAACTAAAGTTTTGTTTGTGGAGCAGTAGCGTGTGTAGATGAGGTCCAAATGGTTACCTGATTTGTGAGTAGCTGTAGTAGATACTCGCTTAAGGTCAAATGAGGTCAGAAGAGTGGTGAAGTCTGCAGCCAGGGGTTCATCAAGGTGGATGTTGAAGTCACCGAGCAGTACCAGAGGAGGGCCATCCTCAGGGAAGGGAGAGAGTAAAATATCCAACTCCTCCAAGAAGTTAACCAGTTGACCTGGAGGGCGATAAATATCTAGAACATGGATTTTAGCAGGGTGAGTGGTAGTGATTGCGTGTGATTCAAATGAGCAGTTGCCAGATAGAGAAGGAATGGGCTCAAATTTCCAATCATTTGAGATGAGCAGACCAGTACCTCCACCCCTCCCAATCGGTCGAGGGGTGTGTGAAAAAGTGAAATTATTTGAGAGAGCTGCAGGAGTGGCAGTGGTAATTCCAGAGACCAACTGGAATGAACATTAATGTAGCAGAGGAAATAGGTACACTACGCAGATTATTAGGATTACGGCGTCTAGAATGTACAGAGCGTGATTTACGGGTGTATGTGGTAATAGTAGAGATTTGGAAGCACATCGTGAATATGGGTCAGAGAAATAAACAGATGAAAACAAGCAAAACACAAAACTGGACAAAGTAGAAGGAAAGCTATATTCAAGTGCCGCAGAGTAGAGTCGAATGGTCTTTACACTCTTCGGTCTTCACACAATGAGGGCTTCACACAAGGGCTGCCACGGAGTACCACTCAATTTATACTCACATTAAGTGTCGCTATTGAATACAGCTGGCTACTCCCAGTGAAACGCGTTAGCTCGCACAAGGTCACGTGATCAGCGTGTTAACAAACAAGGCTACAAACAAACAGCCTACTACACCACACAGACAATGTTCTAAATAACAGCTGAGCTACAGATCAAATGAGAAAATGAATCCAGTACTCACACACTAGTTGTTCTCCCTGATGTTCGATTGCTTCTCTCTAACTCAATAATAACAACATATGCTCTGTGTTCAGGTGCCACGTTACTTCTATTATGTAGTCTACACAATATATATTGTGTTATTTAGTATATACTTAGATGTTTCTAAGTAAAGCATACACTTTAAAAGTGTGTTTTAATTCAGTGTTATATTGTTAGAGAAAAAGTATTGCAAAGGAAACTTCAACTAAGTAGAAATTACTCAACCTTTTACTGGTAAGTTAAAATGACTTATTTTCTTTGTTAATTTTACTTAGATAAGTAGAGTTTACTTAATTGCATGTTATTTTCCAATATGGTTTAAATTGATGTTTTAATATCACATTTAATGTGAAACATTTAATACATTTAAAAAAAACCCTGACTTTTGAGGCCCATTTTTTGTCAGAACAAGCCTAACAACTCCAAACTAAACAGATACACAAGCCCACAGTTGAAGCGCTCATAAATTCTCAGTGTTTGGAACACACTGTCTAGATAAATAAACAGCACCGAGGACTGACAGGGATGTGAAAACGGCTCCCCTCCAGGTATCAACTCCTGTACAAACACAGCACACCCACTAATTTAACATGCATCACAACCATAAAATACACGCCAAATTCACAACTTCTTGATGCTATATGATCAGATCGTTTGATCTTTTGATAATCTGCCACCGATCGCCCTGACAAAGTTCACCTTTCATTATTTGGACTTGAAAAGAAGCAAGGTCACTTCCCACACTGACCCCTTTCACCACAGATCACCCCGTTCTAACAGTCAGGACATGTCGAGGTAGACGTTGCCCTCCGGTGTAAGTCTTCGTGTCAGAGCGCTCAAGTCTGTTTACACTCTAAAACATTCCATCTGCTTTATTCCCTCCAGCTGGAGCTAAACCAGGATCAGTTATAAAATAAATAAATGCCCACAGTATCCAAACAGCTCGCCACATCAAAACCCTGGAGGTGAGAGGTGGCGCTCCGCCTCATTTCCTCTGTGTATTCGGAGGCTTTTCTGAGAGGCAGGATTTGGGGGAAAATAGGGTCGGTGGTCGCTCATCTCTTGTCTTCTTTATCCCATTCCTGTCCTCAATCCCACATCCCGAAGGAATTCTACTAATCAAAATTCCAAAAGAGGGGGCTGTCTTTGTGTAGTGTGTGTGCTTGGGAAGTATACAGATTCTTATGTTACACTGTGTGAAGTGATCAGAGGTGTCTGTTAGTCTGCGAGACAGACAGTGACAGAAATTATTTCCCATCATCCCATTTATTGTGATGTGATAATCACATGCTGCAAGCATAATGACGTCTGATCCAACATTAAATGGTTCTTTTGAGACAGATCTTTTCAATGAATCACGTGAACTGGTTCACAAAACCGGACTGAACCAATGGAATCAGAGAAAGTGAGTGGTTCCTGTTGACTCACTGAACAGAAAACAATCGTTTTTGGACATGTTCGACTCCAAATAGGTTGAGTTAACAAATCACTAATGGGAAGCATCTTTTTCAGAGAACCGATGAGTTATTTCTTTGTTTGTTTGACTTTACTTTATTGTAGATTTCCTGAACAGAAATTCTTCTTTGCACTGGCTTAGAGAAATACATCTTAACAGACAATTCTATACACCCTCATATCACATAATAACAACTGAATACAATACAATATACAGCCAATGTATATGCATATATATATATATATATATATATATATATATATATATATATATATATATATATATATATATATATATATATATATATATATATATATATATATATATATATATATTATATTATATTTTGCAAGTTCTCCCACTTAGAAATCATGGAAAACAAAATCCAGAAATCACAATGTATGATTTTTTAACTATTTATTTGTATGATACAGCTGCAAATAAGTATTTGAACACCTGAGAAAATCAATGTTAAAATTTGGTACAGTAGCCTTTGTTTGCAATTACAGAGGTCAATCGAGGTACAGAGGTTCCTGTAGTTTTTCACCAGGTTTGCACACACTGCAGGAGGGATTTTGGCCCACTCCTCCACACAGATCTCTGTCCTGTCGCTGAGAAACAGGGAGTTTGAGCTCCCTCCAAAGATTCTCTATTGGGTTTAGGTCTGGAGACTGGCTAGGCCATGCCAGAACCTTGATATGCTTCTTACTGAGCCACTCCTTGGTTATCCTGGCTGTGTGCTTCGGGTCATTGACATGTTGGAAGACCCAGCCTCGCATCTTCAATGCTCTAACTGAGGGAAGGAGGTTGTTCCCAAAAATCTCGCAATACATGGCCCCGGTCATCCTCTCCTTAATACAGTGCAGTCGCCCTGTCCCGTGTGCAGAAAAACACCCCCAAAGCATGATGCTACCACCTCATCATGGTACTCATCATTCTTCTTCCTCCAAACACTTTTAGTGGAATTATGACCAGAAAGTTCTATTTTGGTCTCATCTGACCACATGACTTTCTCCTCTGGATCATCCAAATGGTCATTGGCAAACTTAAGACGGCCTTGACATGTGCTGGTTTAAGCAGGGGAACCTTCCATGCTATGCATGATTTCAAACCATGACGTCTTAGTGTATTACCAACAGTAACCTTGGAAACGGTGGTCCCAGCTCTTTTCAGGTCATTGACCAGCTCCTCCTGTGTAGTTCTGGGCTGATTTCTCACCTTTCTTAGGATCATTGAGACCCCACGAGGTGAGATCTTGCATGGAGCCCCAGTCCGAGGGAGATTGACAGTCATGTTTAGCTTCTTCCATTTTCTAATGATTGCTCCAACAGTGGACCTTTTTTCACCAAGCTGCTTGGCAATTTCCCCGTAGCCCTTTCCAGCCTTGTGGAGGTGTACAATTTTGTCTCTAGTGTCTTTGGACAGCTCTTTGGTCTTGGCCATGTTAGTAGTTGGATTCTTACTGATTGTATGGGGTGGACAGGTGTCTTTATGCAGCTAACAACCTCAAACAGGTGCATCTAATTTAGGATAATAAATGGAGTGGAGGTGGACATTTTAAAGGCAGACTAACAGGTCTTTGAGGGTCGGAATTCTAGCTGATAGACAGGTGTTCAAATACTTATTTGCAGCTGTATCATACAGATAAATAGTTAAAAAAATCATATATTGTGATTTCTGGATTTTTTTTTTTAGATTATGTCTCTCACAGTGGACATGCACATACGATGACAATTTCAGACCCCTCCATGATTTCCAAGTGGGAGAACTTGCAAAATAGCAGGGTTTTCAAATACTTATTTTCCTCACTGTATACACACACACACACACCTTTCCACAAAACTAAAACTTGGTCACCGCCAATGGAACAAACCATTAACCGCTAAAAACGAACCCAAAAAGTTACAAAAAAGTTTTTTAACATATGAAATACTGCTTGTAATATATGACTGGCTTTTTATTAAAAATGTACAAAACTTTTCAGTAATTTTTCAGCCAAATAGCAGAAATGTTATTTTAGATTTCAGCCAAATAGCAGAAAAAATGTCTTCAACATACAAAATGGTTTTAATAAATGTCTTTTTATTAAAACATACAATGTAAGTTACTACATAAATTTTTTATGAATTATTAACTTTAATTGGACATTCTTAAATGTTTTTCTTTATATTTTTGTAATGTGCATATATATATATATAAATGTGTATTATAGATTTTCAAGTGTGTAGAATCATAAGTTTAACAAATTTAATTGGGATACATAAACACCCTTATTAACAAAACATGTATCATAAAATTCAATATGTGCTAACATGTGACTTTGCTGAAAGTTTTAAATCATATAATGTGCCACGTACCACATGATATGTAAAGAACATCTGAATCAGTTTATTGAATCGATTCATTAAAATAAACTGTTCAAAACAACCGATTTGCGTAAATTAGTCAAACTAGCAAGCCTCATAAGCGCCATACACACACACACACACACACACACACACACACACACACATCCGATCAGATCATGTTGTATGGCGTTTAATTTCCCTGTAGTATTTCTGTTCCCAGATGGACCTTCGCTTGTATGTAAATCACATTACATAATGATATGCTGTGAAAAGCCTATTACCAAAGGAGTTTGTCTCATTTGTTGAATAGGATGGCCCCATTACTGCACACTATTAGCTAAAAACAGGTTAGGTTAGACCGGGGCGGAGTGCCAATAATTGTGCGAGCCTCTGCATATAGTTTTACCCACACTAATGAGGTCTTTTATCTGAAATTAGAGAGTTTAATCATTTTAGCTCTAGGTGCTTTGAAACGCGGAGGTAAAATGAAGGCCTGTGTGCGTCCATTCTAGCAGAGAATTAATCAGCTCCAGAGGGTAAACTTATCCAGGAGACCAAATAGATCCCTAAATACACAACTGTTTTTCCAGTTGCAGAATAATTGACTTGATTTCTTGAAGTCTATTTGTGATGAATTGGTAAATTGTAACAAAGACCAGATTGTCAGCGGAGGAAATGCTCAAACATCAAACAATGAGTAACTGCACATTTCCTTTTCGCCAAATTGTTCTTCCATTATACTAAAGCAAATGCACCTTTTTTCCCCTAAAATGTTGGAAGTGTGTGTGTGTGTCCTAGTCTAATTTGTTGGCTTTTTGTTTGTGGTTCACATTAATTGCTGCGAGTTCCCTCTAGGGAGAATTGTGTTCAGTGCGACTCAAACGCAGAGGAAACACTGGTAGCACTCAGAAAAAAAGTTAAATAAACAAGTTGGAGTAAAATTATTTGCAGGTGTAAGCTGGCAGACGGTAACTGTGGTAGAGCCGAGAGTCGTTTCTTCTGTAACGCTCTGCTTTACAACAGATCGGTGTAGTGTGCTATGAACAGACAGTTATGTAATTGCTTCAGCTGTTGCTGAAACTAATTTCAAGACGGCCAGTAAGTTTAGTAAGAGGACAGATTTCACTGCAGAAAAACTGAGACCTTTGGTCAGGGGGCTGTCGTCTAATTCCTTCCTTCTGTTAACCGGTTCACAATCATCTTTGAGTTTTTCAAAGAATAGTTCAGTCAAAAATGTATATTTTGTCACCATTTATTCACACTCATATTCACTCAAAACATGAGTTTCTTTCTTCCGTGGAACACAAAATGTGAATGTTTTTCTTCCCCCTGAACACTCTTTTTAATATATTAAGCAAATGAGGGCTGTAAAGCTTCAAAAAAAGAAAATAAAATAAAAAAAGACTCAAACCACTATAAAAGTATGATAATGGTGGGTCATTAGACATATGCTCTATGTTCCATCCAAGCCCTTTTAAATAAAAATATCCAAAATTATAATTTCTATTCCTGTAGATACCCACTAAATAAATAATCATTTTATTTATCATTTTAATGCTTATTTTAAAATAATATAAATTATTTTATATAATAAAAATAATATTTTTGAAATACAATATGAAAACTATTTTATGCAATTTTATTTATCATTTCAGAAGAGCATTTGCATTTAAAGGGACAGTTCACACAAAAATGACTTTGCAGATCTCGCCCCCCATTGACTTAGCTGGTTCTACCAGACTCTCATACATTTCATTTGTACAGTCTGGCCACTCTCCATTGACAAGCGTTAACTTCCTTGAAGGCGAGTACAAACTATTGGATCTGCCCAGAGCCACTCTGGATCTGCCATAACCAATCGCTAACGTTTGGTCGTGACGTATGTCATCTCAAACTAGCGCACGACATCAACGTCATCGTTCTCAGCCACTCCCTCTGTTCGCTGATTGGACCGGTTAAAATTTGACCGGAAAAAAACAGAGAATATACAGCAATCCCAGACGGAGTACTGAAAGAAAATGAAAATTGAGCGGAAGTACGTAGGAGGGCAGAGCAGGCTACCGTTGACTACCATATTAAGGGGAAAAAATACTATGGTAGTCAATGGGGGACGAGATCTGCTTGGTTACAAAAATTCTTAAAAATATCTTCTTTTGTGTACAGCAGAACAAAGAGATGGCCAATGGTTGACAGACATTACGATGTTGAGCCAGCATCCTGGTTTCCCATACCCCCTCGCCACAAATAATGAAGATGTTTACGATCACAATACAAATTACATTCAAAACAGTCCACTGAATATAATTTAAACACTAAAGAATTTATTGTGCAAAAAACACAAAACAGTTTATAGGCTACTAGATGTTTTACACAAATGACACCAATGACATTCAAATGGTGGCCAGCGTACCGCATCCGGCATGTTTCCATCCGGACGATGAAACAGAACGGCAGAACCATGGATCACACCACAAGCACTCAGGATCGCTATATCCTCTATTTATCTAAACAAAATGTGCTTCATTCAAGCCCTTTCTCTCTTTCTCCAGATGTGCAACACATTAAAGGGTTAGTTCACCCAAAAATGAAAATAATGTAATTTCTACCCGAAAGACTCAGGAGGCGATAATAACATTTGAATAATATTTAATTACAGTTGTTTACAATGAGTATCATAGATGAAGTGATACAGTTCTTTGGCGTAGGCCCCGTCCATAGTCCGGATCCAGAGGGTAACGGATGCTTGCAGAGGAGCCTACCCCCGATGTATGGACAGGGACCGACCTGGTGGTGGTGGGGAGGATGGGGTTGAACACCGGCGTCAGTATCTGCGAACGTAGTAATGGGTAGGAACAGAACTTATATACCACTGAAGATGAATAATGATTGGATAGCTAGATAATTAGTGAATGACGTAACATTGGAGTCTCCCAGGTAGAACTACACTAGAGCTCCCATATATTACTCACCCTCATGCCGTTCCACACCCGTAAGACCACCGTTATTCTTCGGAGCGCAAATTATGATATTTTTGTTGAAATCCGATGGCTCAGTAAGGCCTGCATAGCCAGCAATGACATTTCCTCTCTCAGGATCCATTAATGTACTAAATACATATTCAAATCAGTTCATGTGAGTACTGTGGTTCAATATTAATATTATAAAGCGACAATAATATTTTTGGTGTGCCAAAAAAACCTAAATAACGACTTATATAGTGATGGCCGAATTCAAAACACTGCATCATGAAGCCTCGGAGTGTTGTGAATCAGCGCATCGAATCAGCGGTTCGGAGCGCCAAAGTCACGTGATTTCAGCAGTTTGGCGGTTTGACACGCGATCCGAATCATGATTCAACACACATTCATAACGCTCCGAAGCTTCATGAAGCAGTGTTTTGAAATCGGCCATCACTATATAAGTCGTTATTTAGGTTTTTTGGCACACCAAAAGTGGTCTTGAGAAAGGTAATGTCATTGCCGGCTATACAGGCCTCACTGAGCCATCGGATTTCAACAAAAATATCTTAGGGTGCTTTCACATCTCTAGTTCGGTTAATTTTGTCCGAACCAAGGGCAAACAATTATACATTGTAGCATTTTTCAGCTTTTTTGGTTCCTTTTCACACCACAGCGATTGCTTTGGTCCGAACCACTTGAAACGAACCAAAATGCAGTCACATGACAACATCCACATCACTCATTGGCCATGGCGTATTTCCTAAACTGTGACTGCGCGGGCTGGTTTTGTCCTATCTGTCCTATCAATGTATCTATTACATTGTTTGTATACACCACAATATGCAAACAATACATTTCTATAATGAAGTGCGGATGCGGCTTGAAAACAACGTTCTAATGCACTGCAAACGGCGAGCGTGCATCGCTCTTCACTTCAAGTGAAGATCGCGCTGTTCTTTTGAGTTTTTGAAAGTTGGGACCTAATATGGTGATCAGACCAAATTTCTATGAGGCGCCGCACTTCCTCATCACATAATGCACAGCACAGCTGACTACGGCAACTGGTTTAGTCCAAAAATGATCAGTACTTTTTGCAGTTGGGTCTGTTCGAGGTCGGATCACGTTCTCACCACAAACGAACCGATCCAGAGTTTGTTTGAAAGCGTACCGAGACCACCTCTTCAAGGAGGTCTCTGTACGCTTGTTTTGTCCGCTTTTGGTGTGCACCCGAGTGTGAATGCTGCTTTCACACATGACCAAACGAACTGCACCAAAGGGGAAAACTAACTCTAGTACGATTCAACCGAACTAAATGAGGTGTGAAAGCACCCTTAATTTGTGTTCCGAAGATGAACGGAGGTCTTACGGGTGTGGAACAGCATGAGGGTGAGTAATACATGACATTATTTTCATTTTTGGGTGAACTAACCCTTTAACTCTCAAACGCAACCCCCCAATGTCATCGTCCATCGCGATGTTTCACTGTAGACATTGTCTGATGCCAATTTGGTAGACATCACCCAACTCTATGTTTGGAACAGCTTGAGGGTGAGTAAATGACGACAGAATTTTCATTTTTGGGTGAACTATCCCTTTAAGATCTAACCTATGATGCCGAACTTATTTCAGGAACTTATTTTGTATAGTTGTACTACTCTACCGTGCTAAAATACACAAGTTAAGTTAACCCCAACTGCAAGGCGCCATGGAGACATGCCAGATTTAGTCATCATTAGAGCGTTAATAACCTGCCATCAACCTTCTATCAGCACTGCCTGACCCCAACTGACCTCCTGTGACCTGCTAGGCCATTTCCTGTGCCTGTGGGCACTTCATCCTTTTGGAAGATGTGATGAGTCGCAGGTTATGGGCGGAAGAAAGAAAACAGACGAGGAACTCCGATTGGAAACAATAATTTATACAACCAGCTTTTGTGGTTTGTTTGTTTGTGTGCGCATCTACATATGATGTAACACACTATCAGATCGTCAGATGCAAAGTTTGTAGGACACATTTCATTACTAGACTGTATTAGCAACGCAGATTGTGAGTGATAGCACATCTGAATGCTGAAAGCTCTTGTGTTCCGAATTGAATTGTCGTATTGTACTGTGCCATTGCGTTCCCTAAGAGCTTCACTCTGTGTGGGAAACCAAAATACAAGTTTGTGTGTGTTCGAGAGAGAGAGAGTTCAAGATCGGAATGGCTTACAAATGGTTTTCATGTTACTGCAGTGAAGATCATGGTTAGAGAAGTGACAGTGTTGAGATGTGGCTGTGCTTTGCAGAAACTGTTGGATATGTATTATACGGAAGGGTCCAAATGTCCGAGACCACACTGGAAATATGGGACCTAAAATCAAATTTAATGGGATAGTTCACCCAAAAATAAAATTTACTCACCCTCAAGTTGTTCCAAACCTGTATGAATTTCTTTCTTCTGCTGAACACAAAAGAAGATATTTGGAAGAATGTTTGTAACCAAGCAGATCTATCTCAGATAGTATTTTTCCCCCCAATATGGTAGTCAATGGCTGCTGAGATCTGCCTGGTTACAAACATTCTTCCAAATATCTTCCTTTGTGTTCAGCAGAAGAAAGAAATTCATACACGTTTGGAACAACTTGAGGGTGAGTAAATGATGGTAGAATTGTCATTTTCCCCTGAACTATCCCTTTAAAACTGGAAATAAACTAAGTTTTAGGATTCTGATACTTTAAAAAACAATGCCATAAAATAATTGTAAAGATGTGGGATCAGTAAGATTTCATATCTTTAAAAAAAGCATTATTCAGCAAGGAAGCTTTACATTGATCACAAGTGAAAGTAAACACTTTTATGTGGTTACAAAATAATTTCAAATAAATGCTGTTCTTTTGAACTTTCTATTCATCTGAATCATGGTTTCCCAAACAAATACTAAGCAGCAGAACAGTTTTCAATATTGATAATATTAAGAAATGTTTCTTGATCAAATCAAATTACCCTTTACTTTTTACCGGTACTGTACATGTACAAAAATTTGAAAAAACTTCACTTTCCATATGTATGCATGTGTGTGATAGAGAAAAAGTGTGTGTGTGTGTGTGTGTAAGTGATGTATATAAATCAATAATGACATGGTGTTTGTTTGATTTTAAACGCACCAGCAGATGCTTTTGCTGTCAGATGCTAAGATCAATAAATGGGCAGATGTGCTCACTAACAGTGAGTATGTGTGTGCCATAGATCTTCTGTTAGTAATCAATCAGTATTTTAACATGGCATCCTGTCATCAATATCACTAGAAGCTCTTCAATAAGTGCAGCAGTGTGAAACCTGTCCATAATATTAACATAAGAAATGTCTCACCATTAAAGTCTACTGTGGATATCCTTCATCAGACCACTGTACATTAATAATCAATTTTATCTAGCAGCCAACAGTTTTGGATATTGCAACACAAATTCATAAGCAAAGCTCATTCTAGCAACTTTGCACCATCAAATGTCACACTTGTACAGTATTAAAACATCATTCAAATATCATTCTGATGTCGCATTCAACTGTAAAAGTACCCGATTCTATTCATGTATCATATTTCACGGCTTCAGAAAACTTTGGCATTTGTTCATTCATATAGAACAGAAGTTTTCAAAGTTTTTGATGCAAAAGAGTAAGGACCCTCAAATATGACAATACTTCTGAATGCCACCTTCCTAAAATATAAATTCAGCTATAAACATAAGACCCGTTTACTGTATACTGTCTGAGGAAAATATCAACCATAAAATTAATCCAGTGTTTTTGAACTGGAGTTTGCAGAAACATTCATAGGATTTAAAAAAAAAAGAATTAATAATAATAATAATAAATATGGATTCATAAAGTAATACAAATTCAATAATACTAGTAAAATACATGTTTTTTTCTCTGATTAAGTAAAAGATTACTTTTATGGATCTTTTTTAATATCTGTATAGTATAATTAGTATAATCTATATATAATCTATAATAATATATAATCATAATCTATTCATGCCACACTGCATTACCTTCATAGTACATATGCACTGTAGAAATACTAATGTGATGTTTGTTTACAGTAAATTTTGTTTTTTAATACTGTAAACTCACAGTAAAACCATGCTTTTGTTTTAGAACTGCACTTTTTAGTGCAGTTAGATACAAGAAAAGTCTTATTGTTAACTTACCGTGAAAGTAATGCAATTATTAACCTGGAATATACTGTAATTTCACACTAAAATGTTTAACAGTGTATCGTTAAATTATTAGTATATGTATAAAATAAAAACTACTTCCTTATATCATTCAAACAGTGTCAGGGTTATGTCATGTTTAGTTGTTTTTGTTTATGTTTCTTGGTTTAGGTAGGTGGTGTGTAAAAAGTAACATCCACATGGATGGCAGGACCCAAGCTGAACACTGCCCAAAGCATCACACTGCTGGCTTGCCTTCTTCCCATAGTGCATCCTGGTGTCATGTGCTCCCTAGGTAAGCAACGCACACGCACCCGGCCATCCACGTGATGTAAAAGAAAGTGTGATTCATCAGACCAGGCCACCTTCTTCCATTGCTCCGGCGTCCAGTCCACACTCAAAAAAAATTGCTTGTTGGTCTAACTTAAAGGAATAGTTCACCCAAAAATGAAGATTCTGTCATCATTTACTCACCCTCAAGTTCAAGTTGTACTCACCCTGTATGAGTTTCTTTGTTCTACTGAAACACAAAAGAAGATATTTTGAAGAATGTTTGTAACAAAGCAGATAGAGCAACCATTTACTACCATAGTAGGGAAAAAAACTATGGTAGTCAATGGTTGCTTTATCTGCTTTGTTACAAACATTCTTCTAAATATCTTCTTTTGTGTTTCAGCAGAACAAAGAAACTCATAGAGGTTTGGAACAACTTGAGGGTGAAATTATGACAGAATTTTCATTTTTGGCTGAACTATCCCTTTAATACAATTATGACACCTATTTCCACACAGTTGAACTGATTTATTTGAACTTCAACTGCACTGATGAGTAAAAGTCATCCTAAGTGAATGAGATCAAACCAGTTTCATTTGACGTATTCTGTGAATGTTTCCTGAACACAATTCACTGCTGTTGAGCCAACTAGTGCTGTTTCTATTCAGTCTTTAGAAATGTTGGCCCATATTGATAGGATAGCATCTTGCAGTTGATGGAGATTTGTGGGATGCACATCCAGGGCACGAAGCTCCCGTTCCACCACATCCCAAAGATGCTCTATTGGGTTGAGATCTGGTGACTGTGGGGGCCATTTTAGTACAGTGAACTCATTGTCATTTTCAAGAAACCAATTTGAAATGATTCGAGCTTTGTGACATGGTGCATTATCCTGCTGGAAGTAGCCATCAGAGGATGGGTACATGGTGGTCATAAAGGGATGGACATGGTCAGAAACAATGCTCAGGTAGGCCGTGGCATTTAAACGATGCCCAATTGGCACTAAGGGGCCTAAAGTGTGCCAAGAAAACATCCCCCACACCATTACACCACCACCACCAGCCTGCACAGTGGTAACAAGGCATGATGGATCCATGTTCTCATTCTCATGCAATTTATGCCAAATTCTGACTCTACCATCTGAATGTCTCAACAGAAATCGAGACTCATCAGACCAGGCAACATTTTTCCAGTCTTCAACTGTCCAATTTTGGTGAGCTTGTGCAAATTGTAGCTCTTTTTTTCCTATTTGTAGTGGAGATGAGTGGTACCCCGTAGGGTCTTCTGCTGTTGTAGCCCATCCGCCTCAAGGTTGTGCGTGTTGTGGCTTCACAAATGCTTTGCTGCATACCTCTGTTGTAACGAGTGGTTATTTCAGTCAAAGTTGCTCTTCTATCAGCTTGAATCAGTCGGCCCATTCTCCTCTGACCTCTAGCATCAACAAGGCATTTTCGCCCACAGGACTGCCACATACTGGATGTTTTTCCCTTTTCACACCATTCCTTGTAAACCCTAGAAATGGTTGTGCGTGAAAATCCCAGTAACTGAGAAGATTGTGAAATACTCAACAACCATGCCACGCTCAAATTGCTTAAATCACCTTTCTTTCCCATTCTGACATTCAGTTTGGAGTTCAGGAGATTGTCTTGACCAGGACCACACCCCTAAATGCATTGAAGCAACTGCCATGTGATTGGTTGATTAGATAATTGCATTAATGAGAAAATGAACAGGTGTTCCTAATAATCCTTTAGGTGAGTGTATATACCATTGTGGTGAAGAGTTGAGCTTAGATTGTGGGTAGCTGTTGTGCACACATACATGTTCCATGATCGTTAGATTGCAAGGGGTAGAACTGGTGACCATTTGTAGACTGTGTAAATGATGTGCTGACCCTCAAACTAAATTATTTTATTTAGTTTTTTTATTTAGTTTTAGTATTGATCAAGTAAAAAACTTGCGTTAGCTTATTTCACGTAGCCACCCAGAGCCTAACCACAAGGTCTACACTTCACGATAATGGTAATTGACATAAAACTTTTGACATAACATAAACTCTTTTAAATGTCAACTATAACTGAACATCAAACATTAACTGGTCTTTCCCTTTACTAAAAAAACGTACACATTTACATTTATATTTATGCATTTAGCAGACGCTTTTATCCAAAGCGACTTACAACTTGGGGGTACATGAAGCGATAGGTCATGAAGAGTCGAGAAGCGCAATAAGAGCCTGAAATCCTGAGACCGTGTACATTGCTCAGTGTAGCACAGGCTAGAGTAGGGAGGGAAGAAGGAAGAGGATTTTTTTTTTATGAGGTTAAGTGCTCACGGAAGAGCTGAGTTTTAAGTTGACTTTTGAATGAGGTCAATGATTCTGCGTTTCGGATGGTGTTGGGAAGATCGTTCCACCAGCTGGGAACATTGAATGACAATGTTCTGTGATGGTACCACAAGCCGTCGTTCCTTTGCTGAGCGAAGGCTTCTGGTGGGGGTGTGGATTTGTAGAATGGAGTCAAAGTAAGCAGGAGCTGAGCGTTTGGTGGCTCTGTATGCAAGCGTCAGCGCCTTAAACTTGATGCGAGCAGCGAGTGGTAGCCAGTGCAGGGAGATGAAGAGAGGTGTGACGTGGGTCCTTTTGGGCTCGTTGAAGACAAGACGTGCTGCTGCATTCTGGATCATTTGAAGTGTTTGGATCACACAAGAGGGGAGTCCAACCAGAAGCGCATTGCAGTAGTCAAGTCTAGAAATAACCAGGGCCTGGACAAGAAGCTGTGTTGCGTGCTCTGTTAGGAACGGTCTAATCTTCCTGATGTTGTGGAGAGCAAACCGGCATGAGCGAGCTGTCTTAAAAATGTGTTCTCTGAAGGACAGCTGGTCATCAAATGTTACTCCAAGATTTCTGACTGACTTTGATGGGGAAATCAAGGATGTACCTAACTGGATGGTGAAGTCATGTTGTATGGTGGGACTGGCGGGGAAGATGAGAAACTCAGTCTTTGCCAGGTTGAGCTGCAGGTGATGTTTTCTCATCCATGCAGAGATGTCAGCCAGACAGCTGGAGATTCGTGTAGCTACTGTGGGGTCGTCTGGGTGAAATGAAAGGTAGAGCTGAGTGTCATCAGCATAGCAGTGGTATGAGAAGCCATGTGCCTGAATGATGGGTCCCAATGAAGTAGTGTAGATGGAGAAGAGGAGAGGACCAAGCACTGAGCCCTGAGGAACCCCCGTGGTCAGTTGATGTGCTTGGGATTCCTCTCCTCTCCAGGCAACCTTGAAAGACCTACCTGTGAGATAGGACTCAAACCAAAGGAGTGGAGTCCCTGTGATGCCCAGTGATGAGAGGGTGGACAGAAGAATCTGATGATTGACCGTGTCAAAGGCTGCAGATAGATCGAGCAGGACGAGGACTGATGATTTGGAGTCAGCTTTAGCTATCCGCAGGGCTTCAGTGACCGACAGTAGTGCAGTCTCTGTGGAGTGGCCCCTTTTGAAACCTGATTGGTTGATGTCCAGCTGATTATTCTGTGATAGGAAGGATGAAACCTGGTTGAAAACAACTTGTTCAATAGTTTTTGCTATGAATGGTAGGAGAGAAACAGGTCTGTAGTTATCTATGAGTGATTTGTTTAATGTGGGTTTATTAAGCAGTGGAGTTACCCGAGCCTGCTTGAATGTGGTAGGGAAGATGCCGGTGCAGAGAGATGTGTTGATGATGTGTGTGAGTGCTGGTAGGATTGTAGGAGAGATGGCTTGAAGGAGGTGTGAGGGAATGGGATCAAGAGGACAGGTGGTAGGATGGCTAGAGAGGAGAAGTTTAGATACTTCTGTCTCAGTGAGTGTAGAAAATGAGAAGAGAGGATATTTGGTTGTGGATGTGGATGTGGCTGAACTAAAGTCCACAGTGTGCGTGGGTGAGAACTGACTGCTGATGGTTGTTGTTTTGTTTGTGAAGAATTGCGCAAAATTGTCTGGAGATAGGGAGGTGGTGGGGGAGGGCAGAGGAGAGAGTTAAATGTTCTGAACAGTGTGAGTGAGTTTGAGGTGTTGTTGATCTTGTTTTGGAAATAAGAAGATTTAGCTGCGTGTACTTCATCTGAGAAGAATGAGAGCAGGGACTGATACTTACCTAGATCCGATGGGTTGTTAGATTTACGCCATGTTCTCTCTGCTGCCCTGAGTATCGTCCGGTGTTCACGAATAACATCAGATAACCAAGGGTTAGAGGGAGTGGCTCGTGCTGGCCTAAAAGAAAGAGGGCAAATACTGTCTAGACAAGAAGTTAAAGTGGAGCATAAAGTGTCAGTTGCAGTGTTGACATCCATAGAGGATAATTGGGAGGATGAGGGAAGGGAGGATGAGACAGCAGAGGAGAGATGAGAAGGAGAAAGTGAGCGCAGATTTCGCCTGAAGGTAACAGGTGGAGGAACTGGTGGTGCATGAGTAGTGAGTTGAAGGTTGAATGTGATGAAGAAATGATCTGAGATGTGTAGAGGTTTGACCAAAATATTGTCTGTAGAGCAGTTGCGTGTGTAAATGAGGTCCAGATGGTTACCAGATTTGTGGGTGTGTGAAGTGATGAGGCGATTGAGATCGAATGATGCAAGGAGGGAGTGGACACAGCACTTAATTTCAACATTCACTCTCCTGATCCATACCTATGCAAAGAATGCTGGGAACTAGAAATCCACTGCCCACTGTTTCAGTCAATGCAACGTCCCAGCACAAATGGTTTGTGTTAACTTAACATTTTACAAATTTAATTTAATGTAACGTAATTCAATTGAATGTAAATGACAATTAAGTAAAAAACTAAAGATTTGTGTTGTTTCAACTTATTTTATTTAAATAAACTGAGCAAAGAGCTAGAGGGGTCAGCATGGGCACCCTGACTGGTCTGCTGCTGTGCAGCCCCATACGCAACAAGTGTATTCGGACACCTTTCTATCAGAACCAGCATTAACTTCTTGAGCTCCCTATGTGCATCAATGAGCTTTGGCCGCTCATGGCTTTGTCACCGGTTCACCTCCATTCCTTCCTTGGACTACTTTTGATAGATACTGACCACTGCAGACCGGGAACACCCCACAAGAGCTGCAGTTTTGGAGACGACAGTTGCATTTTTTAGTCAGTCGTCTAGCCATCACAATTTGGCCCTTGTCAAACTCGCTCAAATCCTTACGCTTGCCCATTTTTCCTGCTTCTGACACGAAGATATAATCAGTGTTATTCACTTCACCTGTCATAATGTTATGCCTGATCGGTGTATATATTCTCTGTATTTATTAAAAGTATCTTGATCGATTATCTGTCATGTATCACCAGCATACATGACAAACAGATAATAAAATATTAATTTTTAAAATACAAATCCTCCTTAATGAGGCGAGAATGACATAATTATTACATTTTGCTGGTGCAGAATAAAAGTAGCAACAGTGACGTTTCCCCTCATGAAAAACAGCATAGTTTACATCAAAAACACACATATGTACACACACACTGTATACATGTTACTCAACAGGAGTGAGTCATGGCACCGCTGGCCATGCTTGAAAAGCATGACTCTCGCCTCTGTGTGGTTTGGTACGACAGGATAATTAGAAGCTGAGCAAATGAGCTCTTTTCTAATTCGGCTCTCACAGACAGAGAGGACTGTTATCAGCCTTGTACTTATTCACCATTACATGATCCAGGCTGCTGACAGAATGGAACAGAAGTCAGTGGGAAGAGACAAACAGAGAGGCTGGTGAAAGCTGTTTAAAGAGTAAGTACAGCCATGGGATACAGTCCTGTCTAAGACAACTGAGTGTGTTTGCTGTGAAAAATATACTCTGTATATGTACACAGAGACATTTACAACATATAAAATTTGCTTTTAGTGCACATCTATTTGATGCAATCACCACCACAAGTTCAAGTAAAAAGGATCTGATTTAACAGCAATGCTTGGCTCGTGTAATGAAAGCTTTCATCAGTCCTTAACTACAAGGAACATCAATTCTCCATAAACCACTAACTATTTTGAATCAGCGCCTCCTTCTAATAGAACCAATTCAGTGTCCTACTTTACATGGTGTCTGAAAACTTGACAAGAGGATACGGCTGTTTGTTGGAAAATGTGAAATATCACGTAAAGTGCTTCGTAAACAAGAGCCAGCAACCGCACACCATGTACAGAGGATGACTTCAGCTGGAAATTTCACGGGGATAAACATCTCAAAAACACTATTACCTCATTCATGCAACATGGAAGATTGGTTTTGTACTGAGAACTGGCCGTTGAATTAGCCACTTTTTAAGTTTAGTTTGCAGTCTTCAAAAAGAAATTGAATAAATACTACCAGTTAGATCAGTTCAAATTAATCCAATGTCTGCAACTTTGACAAATTTAAATCTGTTTTAAGATGAATCCGGTCATTTATCACTGCAATTCAAGGGATACTACTTTATATTTGTTATTTGTGATATAATTGCTAAATACATTGATGTACATCATATGACCTGTTTTTGAGATGTGGTGTGGTTTAGTAGTTTATCTGATCAAACCCTACAACGGCAATACATTAACAATCCAATATTATTGTCATAGAACAAATACTTCACCCAAAAATAAAAATTCCAAATCGAACAATCTTTTACTCACCCTCTTTTTGAAATATGGTGCAAGAGTTGTTTAGGAGAAGAAAAATAATAATAAAATACATATAAAGACATTAAAACACAAGTAAAAAATAATAATAATAATAATAATAATTAAATGATTAAAAGGGATTTAAAGGAATAAAGAAATAAGAATGGTAAAAAAGTTCCTGGTCTAATTATAGCCTATATATTTGTGAAGTAATTCATTTAAACTCTTTGCAAATAATATTTTATTTAAAATTATGCACACATTCACTCTTATTGTAGCCTATGTCTAATATGTCAAATATGTAAAAAAGCGTTTCGTGTCTCGTCACATTCAGTTATGAATGACATCGTCTTTTAAATCTATTAGACCGCTGAGGCAGACCAAAGTAACTTTTTAAACAGACTGTCATCCTAACAACAAACAGAGCAGTACGTAATGGAGAGCAACATTAAGAAATATTATATATTGGGGGGGACAATTCGGCCATTCCCAATTATTGGGGAGGAATTGTCCCCCTCAGTTCCAAAGGTGGTTACGGCCCTGCAGAAGCCGTTTCACTTGGATACACATCACAAGGGGAAGAAAAGACTATTGCAACTTCTGTTTCATGCTGACTTTACAGTTCAAGGAAATTCACTGTTAAAAAAAAACTTGACAAAAAAGTTCTATAAATGCTTGAGTAATGGTGGTAAATAGTTGTGATCTCAGTATTAACCAAAATAAACATGATTAGTTAAAAGCAGTCGTGTGTCCAGACAACCATCCTCCATCACAAGCTTCATGCTCTCTTATTGGTGACCAGTTGGGATTTAATGCATAAGCTGTTAACACTTAATCTTTCTAATATATTCCAACCTGCTGACACCCCATACACACACAAACCACACAAACACACTTATACATGCATGACGGGGCACATATTTATTCACTCACACATGCGTGGACAGGCTGAGGCATTTGGGCCAAAATGAGTCAATAGGTGAATGCATAATTGAATAAATGAATAAATGTGTGCTAATAAAGGAGACGTTGTATTGATGTGAGACTCATGGGAAATCAGATGGCTTGTTAAGGGCGCTTTAATTGTTGTCAGATTTCAAATAACGGTCATGCAACGCTGTCAGCAGTTTCACCGGTCACTCCTGCATCGCCTTGACATGGCAACACTGGAAGGTTCTCGGGGGTCCCGACCCACGACCCTTTACCCTACGGCTCCTGGGTGCTGTTGACATTGCCTGGTGAACCACTGAGGGAGAGCAAGAGAGAAAGAGAGAGAAGTGTCTTTGGAGAGAGACACTGAATGAATAAGGAGTAGATCAAAGCTGAAGATAAGCAAAGAGGGCACGACCCCTGCTGGGTCAGCTGTCAGGAGGTGTAAAGGATACAGGATATGCTGTGTAACACAGGTAATGTTCAGCCACACACACACTTCTATTAACGACTCATCTGTCTCTGGAATATGCGCGCACCGGAAGATCCCGCCATGAACACATACTCTCGAGTTGATTTATTATTGTGACACTGACGCACTCAGGGAACGGCAGCCACGGTGAGCGTTTCATTCTGATGGATGGAGAAACGCAGGGAGCAAAGCGCTTGAAAAATGGATGTGTGTAAATGACAAGGAAGGCATCTCCTGCTTCATGGAGAGGTCAGTCTTCCTTCCCAACAGATGTTGTGATTTCCCCTGATAATGCACAGCAAATTCTGTTCAATGGACAAGTGATTCAATTGTTGTAGTTAACATTAAAGACAAAAGAAACCTATTTTCTATCTATCTTTTAGCAAGCTTTGTCTTCTGAAAAAATAATACAATTTATGACTCATGTTGCACTGCACAGATTGTTGTCCAATCAGATGCTTTATGGAGTGAGAATGTCCCTCCCACTAACAGCAACTGCAACTGACTAGCAAACTGTAAATCTTGTGCCAAGTCCTCTTGGGAAGAGTTTGGAAATCCCAATTATGATATAATGAAGTTAAGTCTGGTCGAATTAAATAAAAAAACATGATAGGAAAAAAATTAGGTGGGAGAAATAAATGCTTTTGCGTTCGCTCACAAAACCTTTGAAGGAAACAATATGAGGATGGAGGAAAAACTACATTTCAAGCGAATGCAAATTTCGAACGCAAAAGAACTGAAATATGAATCCTATTTTTTCCATCACCATGTCCCCATAGGGGCTCCATATTTTTTCATTTATCAACAAAGACAGAAAAGAGTTTTATCACTATAATGTTACCAAAAGTGCAGTATTTTATCGTTATGTGCTGCCCCTAAGAATGATGGGAAATGTAGTCAAAATGAAAAAAAAGATACATTTTTGACCAGATAAATGAGTAGTGTTTTCTGCCAAGCTTTATGGCTATTCTTCATCAACGGTACAAAAATTCAATAAATTAAATTGTACCAAGAACATTCAACTTCAACTTTGTTTATGACCCACAAAGGGCAATACATTTTTACAAGGCATACAAAAATTACAACAAACCCCCTCCTCCCCCCACCCACACACGCACACTGGTCCTGAACAAACTGCTAACTCTATTAACCACCATCATTACCTACGTTTAGAAGAGAAATGACTGTGGGAATTAATAAATATCTATATCTATTTCTCTTAACTAGAGGAAATCTAAACCGCAAGCCAGAAGTATAGGATCTCAAACTCAGAGTAAAGGGGATGGGCACTAACTGATAAAATAGATTTGGCTTTCCGTACCACCTGTCTATTGTAAGGCTACTTTGCTCAGCATCTAAAATTTTACTACTGACTTTCACTATTCTGGACAGAGCATGTTTAGGCGAGAGTTTATTACTTGGTAGTAAGATTGCCATACCAGCACGTTATAGAAACTATTAATACAGACTCAGTGTAACATTCATAAAAGAGGGTCATAAGAGTCTTATCCACATTAAATTTTGACAATTTGCGAAGACAATATAGCTGTTGTTGCACCATCACAGTATTTGATGTAAATTTCAGCTTATTATCAATCAAACAGCCAATATAGGATTGCACAGCTTCAACCACCTGCCGCTTAAAGGGATAGTTCACCCAAAAATGAAAATTAGCCCATCATTTACTCACCCTCAAGTCATCCTAGGTGTATATGACATTCTTCCTTCAGACGAATAAAATCTGAGTTATATTACAAAAGTCCAGGCTAATCCAAGCATTAGATTTTGATTTATAGTTGCTCTTAGGGTTGCCAACCATTCCGCATAATACGGAATCGTCCCGTATTTGACACATAAAAGCCTTGTTCCGTATTGAACTTATACGGAACGCACTTTGTTCCGTATTTTTGAGAATCAATTCAGTGCAAATCCATGACAGACATTTTCACAGTTTTTGTACCGTTAAAATCACAGTCATTTTTTGCAGTGTGCGGTAGATAGGCCAACTAATTTCTCCCCGTTTGTCTATGATCAGCGAAGCGTTTTTAACATGTTGGAACATCATTAGAGAGAATGCCCTTTTAATTGGTCGTTTCAGTCATTGTGAGTCACATGTCGTAGCAACGATGACGACAAGTGTCAACAGCGGGAAATATTGTATAATAATATGCTATAATGTTTGAAATCTATTTATCTAAATGTATCAATTAGTTTGTATCAAATATGTCAACTCCACCCGACCAACCCCCCCTGCAAGATTAAGATGAGTTTATAGTTTTACATGTTCACTCAATCGATAATGTACTTTTTTCTGGCTATGCTGTGTGCATTTTAACGTTTATTCTGCAGCAATGCGGTTCCCCATAGACCTGCACTGTAAGTGCATTATTTTTGCTTGTTTGAGGGTCAAAGCAAAATGGATTTTAGTGAAAATCAATAAAGCTTAGCTTGTATCAAACCTGAAACATTCTTTTGATGAATTAAATCTGTCTGCCTTTTTCTGTGGACCCCATTCAATGTGTGTGTTCACCTCTCAACATGTGTGAGTACATGTGTGATCCCTGAGAACAGGCCAGGAGTCTGGTCTTTCTCAACTAAAAGAATTAGCCCATCACACACACGCACACACACATCTGCTGGTAATGAAGAGCTTGACTACACATAAATTGGACAAAGCTTGAAAGAAATTCCATGTCTTAGGCAGAACACCTCTTTCGGCTGCAGACACGTCTAATCTTAACGAGGCTTTTACAGGTCGTCGGCAGAAAAAAACCAACAGCACTTTCAGAAATCCTCAGGATCGGCCAGAAAATTCCCAGCCAAGGGACCAAAACACCAGCACACATAAACAAGGGAAGTGCATCATTAGTCTACCCAAATGAGTCTCAATGATGATGAACTGGACTTCTCGGATCCTTTGAGGAACTGCTTTCTGAGGAGCCCTAGGACAAGAACATGAGTTAGTGCGGAAGTGGACATTGAAAGAAAGACATTATTCAAACCTTAAAGGGGCCGCTCATCCAGAAATTAAAATGATTGTTTCAAACAGAACTGACTATCTTTATTCTTCGAAACAATGTATTTTGAAAAATGCAATTGATTGACATTTTCCATGCTTTTTTCCAGCAATGAAGGTAATAAAAGTAGTCTATATTACTATATTCAAGAGTCTTCTGAAGCCATATTATAGCCAATAAGTCAAACTGAATATTATGATAACCAGTAAACTACAAATATTAACATTTTATACAATTTTCAAGTCTAAATTTAATCATTTTTAAATTCTATCACTTCTAGATGAAAAAAAGATTACACATAACAGTCTTATTAAAGTCTTTACGTTTTTAAAGATTATCTTAAGTTATTAAGTGAGCATAATATTATGGCAAAGGTCACATCTAAATATAAAAATAGGGGAAATGAGCATGAACAATTAAATATTTAATCGACCGATAATGGTGACCCTGGACCACAAAACCAGTCATAATTGAGATTTATACATCATCTTAAAGCTGAATAAATCAGCTTTCCATTGATGTATATTTGTTAGGACAGGACAATATTTGGCGGAGATACAACTATTTGAAAATATGAAATCTGAGGGTGCAAAAAAATCTAAATATTGAGAAAATCGCCTTTAAAATTGTCCAAATGAGGTCATTAGAAATGCATATTACTACTAATAATGCATTTTTCATATATTTATGGTAGGAAATGTACTAAATATCTTCATGGAACATGATCTTTACTTAATATCCTAATGATTTTTTGGCATAAAAGTCGATAATTTTGACCCATACAATGGATAGTTGGCTATTGCCACAAATATACCCGTGCATAAAAACCTCCAACATCTGTTGATCCATATAATATTGATATAACATGTATCTTTAGATTTACTGAAAACATCTGTCTCAAAAAAATAAAAAAATAAAACATAATTCCTTCACAAATCAGATATTGCTATTTCTCTCACTGATTCCCATGAATGTGTGAAAGAGAACTAGGGTAGAAGCCATCATTTTTGATGAATAATGACCTAAATTTCTTTTTTTTTTCTCATCCAAAGCTATTATACTTCAATTATTAATTAACTTCAGATTATTTGAAATATAGCGCACAGAGAATTTTAATGGATTTTTGTGTCCTTTTCAAAGTTTGAAAGCCCTAGTCCTCATTAATTGTAACTGAATGGAAACCAGAACAATTCTTTAAAAATTCTTGCACAAAAGAAAGAAAGTCATACAGGTTTGACTTGAATGACATGAGGATGAGTAAATGATGACAGAACTCTTGGGGGAAGCATCCCTTTAGATATGCCATGCAGTCTTGTTAACCAGTGGACGCACAGAGGATGAGACCAGCAGCGACGGAAAGAGAAAGCGAGAAAAAGGAGGACAGAAAGCAGAACGTATCCCACACCAACAGGACGGAAATCAAAGCGGTGCTGCCTCCCCCCACCCCCATGATACACACCAGTTCAAACTCATCAATCAACCCTGGAGAAGGAGGGGCCAAAGCTCTCAACACCACATACACACACAAACACTTCAGATAACAGCAATAAACAAAGATAGCCCATATAAACAGCTGTGAAATGATTAGAATAGCTGAGAAGGACACATTCCACATAAGGACTGCATTGTGTGTCTACACAATTATCCATTAAAGGCATCCTTATATCTTCCTCAACCAACATTTAGGAGCAGATTCAACTGGTTTCCCGAATTCACAAGCTGGACTGAAACTGAAACCAATGCAGCGTCAAGTTGTAAGTAACACATCAAAACCATGTCCACACCTCGAATTACCTGAGATCATCTCTAAGTGCTTATATCAACAATCCAAAGCATTGTTCAGAGGGTAAACCCCTGACCTTTGACCCCTGTATTAACTCAAGATATCTGGAGAAGGGTGAGGAGAGGGTGCTACTCTATTGCGCTGTGTTTGGAATGGCTCCGTTTCCCATGAGAAAGCTCCGATTGGTTTAAGGCACTCTCCTCACACTAACACGCACCATCTGTATGTTTCCGCCTCTTGCTGGTCGGAACAGTCCGGGTGGCGCAACCAAAGCGGCATCACTGACCGGTTGTTCAGGTCTCTGACCTCTGACCTCCCACAACACCAACATCACGAGACAGATCCGCTGTGCCAAAATGACTCACAAAAGAAATACAACCAGGCTTGACATTACAAATACACAATCTCACACTGACATATACCAGAGTATGTACGCGGTACAGAGGGAAAACAGATCGATTTTCCCTGAGCAATATCACTTTTTCTCAAGTAGCGCTCCATGCAAACATAACAAATTGTAACAACCATCTGTAATATAAAAAAAAAACAATGTATTGAAATAACTTGACAGTGGAATGGTGATTGCTTTGGAGCAAATAGAGAGCAGAAAATGGAAAATCTGCAGTGGAGTGATTGTTCTCCAAACATACTTAACATGGTATGTTTCCGTTTTCTCTCTGTTTGCTTGTACATATTAGTTCCCTTGGTTACTCATTCACGCTCTAGTTTGTTTCTATGGTTAATCACTGATTATTAGATTCTGTTCACGTGTGTTCATCTAGTCCCCTTTGTTTGTTGCCCTGAGTTTCATTCAACTCCTTGGTCTGGTATTGTCTGGGTTAATGTGGTTGCGTTTGAGTTTTTATTTCTGTTATCTTCTGTGATCTACTAGTGTTCATTTTGGATTTCTTAAAGACTGTGTTTTGTTCCTACTTCGTTGTGCACTTTATGACAGTGACAATACTCTGGCATAGAGTATTAAAAAATAAAATAAAAACAAAGTACATATGTAACCCCTTCTGTTCGAACCGCCCGCTCCAAGTGGGACTCAAACCCTGGTCCGGTGTGAGGCTTACTTGCACAACAACTACTAACAGGCCTCCGTTACACATGCGCATTAACTTTAAACACATCCCATTGTTAATCCATAGGGTTTAATATCGAGTTGGCCCATAACAGCTTCAACTCTTCTGGGAAGGTTTTCCACTAGTTTTAGGAGTGTGTTTATGGGAATTTTTGACCATTCTTCTAGAAGCGCATTTGTGAGGTCAGGCACTGATGTTGGACGAGAAGGCCTGGCTCGCAGTCTCGGCTCTAATTCATCCCAAAGGTTGTTCTATCAGGTTGAGGTCAGGACTCTGTCTGTGCAGGCCAGTGAAGTTCCTCCACACCAAACTCACTCATCCATGAATTTCATGCTCTCAACTTTGTGGGAACAGTTTGGGGATGGCCTGTGGCACCAGTGCGCAGTCATGTTGGAACAGGAAGGGGCCATCCCCAAACTGTTACCACAAAGTTGGGAGCATGAAATTGTCCAAAATGTCTTGGTATGCTGAAGCATTAAGAGTTCCTTGGAGTTCCTATGTCAATTATTAATATTTAGGAGTGAGGAAATGTCATGACTTTTTGCACAGGTGGCAACCTATCACGGTACCACGCTTGAATTCACTGAGCTCTTGAGAGAGACCCATTCTTTCACAAATGTTTGTAGAAGCAGTCTGCATGCCTAGGTGCTCAATTTTATACACCTGTGGCCATGGAAGTGATTGGAACACCTGAGTTCAATGATTTGAAGGGGTGTCCCAATACTTTTGGCAAAATAGTGTAATACATATAATAATATAACACAAAAAGAGCCTAAGCCTAGATATGTTAATATTATAAGTATGTGTGCAGTATGTCTTTAAAGTGCAGATGCTCATTGTAAACAGTGGAAATTGTCCATGAAGTGAACCATTTGGTATGTGTGCAAAGCATGCAGAGTTTGCAGGTAAAGTGAAAAAACTGCATAAAGTGCGTTCCCCTGAAGTCCACTATATTTGGCAAAATAGTTGTGCGTGAACAGGAAGTACAGAACTTCATCTTGACTAATTGAATTAGAAGCCTAATAATCAGTGTTTTGGATACCTAGTGTCGCATGATGTTGATTCGAGATGAAATGAAGTGTGTGTGCGCACATAAGAATGCTTGTGTGTGTGTGGGGTCTTTCCAGAGGCTTCATATTTCCGTCCTCTCCGCTATCATCAGCTACAGAGACTCATAACATCTCTTATTCAATTAAACTGAGTGCCAAAGGAAATGACAACACTTTTTCAGTGTTTTAGGAAGGAGAAACTTCCTGCTTAAATCAAATTATACAACAAATATGTATGTGGGTGTACATACTTAAGAAAAAAAAAATCTAACTGAGATAAAACGGACAAAACTTTTTTTTTTTTGTACATTTGGGATGTGTTCAATTAGAACATCGATCAATCAAATTTGATTCTGATTTAAAAATGCTCTTGATTTAAAACAGATTCTAGTTCAATTGGGCATGTATTTTATTAAAATATTTAATCACTGAAAATAATGGTGATGATTCAGAAACCGCTCTAATGGATTCAATAAGCATTCAATGAAGGATCTGTCTAGGTGTTCATCTGAATGATTAGAACCAGCTCATTATTTTATGAACAGGACTGCACTGGTTGCACTATGTTTTTAATTCACAAAAAAGAACCTGTTTAAAAGAGTCATTGGCTATGTTTTCATTCAAAGTTGGAATATTGCATAAAACATTTATAAATAAAGCACACTCTAAAAATGCTGGGTTAAAAACAACCCAAGTTGGGTTGAAAATGGACTAACCCAGCGATTGGGTTGTTTTAAGCAAACATTTAACCCAACCGCTGGGTTAAAACGACCCATTCACTGGGTTAAAACAACCCATTGGCTGGGTTAAAACAGCCCATTCGCTGGGTTAAAACAACCAATAGCTGGGTTAAAACAGCCCATTCGCTGGGTTAAAACAGCCCATTCGCTGGGTTAAAACAACACATTCGCTGGGTTAAAACAACCCAATCACTGGGTTAAAACAACCCATTCGCTGGGTTAAAACAGCCCATTCGCTGGGTTAAAACAGCCCATTCACTGGGTTAAAACAGCCCATTCGCTGGGTTAAAACAGCCCATTTACTGGGTTAAAACAACCCATTTAATGGGTTAAAACAACCCATTCGCTGGGTTAAAACAGTCCATTCGCTGGGTTAAAACAACCCATTCACTGGGTTAAAACAGCCCATTTACTGGGTTAAAACAGCCCATTCGCTGGGTTAAAACAACCCATTCGCTGGGTTAAAACAACACATTCGCTGGGTTAAAACAACCCAATCACTGGGTTAAAACAACCCATTCGCTGGGTTAAAACAGCCCATTCGCTGGGTTAAAACAACCCATTCACTGGGTTAAAACAGCCCATTCGCTGGGTTAAAAAAGCCCATTTACTGGGTTAAAACAACCCATTTAATGGGTTAAAACAACCCATTCGCTGGGTTAAAACAGTCCATTCGCTGGGTTAAAACAACCCATTCGCTGGGTTAAAACAGCCCATTTACTGGGTTAAAACAGCCCATTCGCTGGGTTAAAACAACCCATTCGCTGGGTTAAAACAGCTCATTCACAGGGTTAAAACAACCCAATTGCTGGGTTAAAACAGCCCATTCGCTGGGTTAAAACAACCCAATTGCTGGGTTAGTCCATTTTCAACCCAACTTGGGTTGTTTTTAACCCAGCATTTTTTAGAGTGCATCATTTCTATCCTATGTGTTCAAGAGAACAAAATCATTATTTCCTGGTAAATTGAAAAAAAATATCTAATAAAATTGAATCGACCAGGCATTTCAGAACAACCAAACCAATACTTGAGATGCCGTGTGATGCGATTGGTCCACTGGTTACTCTAGTTATCCAATCACATCCTCTGGTCAGACATTTGTTTATTCTGTAAATGTGTTTCATTCATTCATTCATTCATTCATTCAATGTCATCCTATGGGATAAAAAATGTATCAACCTCAATTAAGTGCATACGTTTCTTATGTGCATATTTAGAATTTATGTGCATCTAGGTGTTTCCATCCAGAGTTTTGTTTGTGTGTGCGCGCACATAAAAATACTTTAGATGGGAACATAGCTGGTCAGTAAATTAAATTAAACTCTCTTTGTTTTTGATTCACTAAAAATAACCTGTTTAGATGAAACCCTTCATCTTCGTCTGTGAATCGGACTCATGGTCACACTGTATGTTATTGTGTGCAACATTTTTATCTTATGAAATTCAATTCAGACTGCAAAAACAGGTCAATTATGACTTTTGTTGTTGTGTGGCTGTAGTTTCAGGAGAAAGCGGTGCAGTAAAAGATAAATCTTGGGATTTTAAAAAGATTTTTATGTAAAAGAGAGTTTTATCATGCGTCTTCATAACACACAATATTATAACATATTGCGCAGTAAATAAGTGTATGTAAATACAGAGAAACATGTACACACATCCTCCTTTGTCAATTCCAAGGAATTCTGTAGCCTGCTAGTATTATTGTATCTTTTCTGTTCATTGTGAAGATGGAGGGGGAAAGACAGAGGGACTGAAAGAAAGAGACTCATTAGATACGGTTAGAGATGCAGACACCAGTCAAAGTCACATGAGTCTCATATGAATCCATATTCGCCCCGAAGGCTGCAAGATCCTTTATGCACATGACAGGAACATCAGCACACTGCATCCTGCTCATCAGAGATCAAATTAGGGATGCATATTTTTAGAAGTGAGATGCTTTAACACAGTTTTTTTTAAGATCCAGGAAAAACACAATGTGTATGTGGCCTCATTTTTGCCCTTTTCCCGGTGTCTTTCCTTACACTGAGCTATATGGAGTGTGTCGAAACCACGTTCAGATCTGGTTGGAACGGTTCCACGACCAAACTGATTGAAACGGTGGAAAACACAACACCTCTGGCACGGGAAGCAGCAGTTGCATGGAACAAACACACACATCCTGTCGCGGGGAGACACACATCCACTCACAAACATTAATCACAATGTGCCGGCACAATGTGATGACATCATTTAAAAGGTTTGAAATGAACGATCCTGTTGCTGACAGACAGAAACCCATTTACCCCAATAGCACCATGATCCAGGCCTCTTTCAACATGAGGAATGAGCCACACATACAGCACTGTACATGACACAGGAAAAGCTCAGGCACTGGGACATGGAAAGTGGGCATTTACTGCTGTTGAGTTGGACCTTTAAACAGGTCTATATGTTACCGTTCAAAGGTTTGGGCTCTGTAGGGTTATTTAAGCAATTTTATTCAGCAAGGGCACTATAAATTGATCAAAAGTGGCAGTAAAGACATTAATAATGTTACAAAAGATTTCTATTTCAAAATATAGATGCAAGCAGCAATTAAAGGGGCCAAGCACAACAGAAGCAAACAAGGAAGCTAAAAAAAAAAAAAACTGCAAAAATGAGTAAATAAAGACATTTGGATACAATTTTAAGCAAAAAGGTTGAACACCCATAAATACATTGAGTTGTAATGAGATGTTTGCATATAATATAACTTCATTACGATTTTTGACCACCAGGGGGTTGTTGCCATGGAACTTTTGAGTACCTTCAGGGCATGGTGCCGAAGACACATGCTGAGTTTTGTAACGATATGCCAATGAATTTGTAAAATATAGCAATATGCAAAACCATTGCAGCTACAGCTTTGAATATTGTCATTTTGTACTTAAAATGACGGCTATGTTTTTCAAGGTACACCAATGTCATAATGGACTATGATAGCGACTGAGACAAAGACACTGCATGTCAATTTTGAAGTTATTTAGACCAACGGTACTGTAGTTACAGCCAATTTAATGTTTTGCTCAATTATAGCGCCACCAATTAGCGCAGTCCCACCGATTTGTGTGTGTCCTCAAAGTGCCTCCGTACACAAGCGTGTCAAATTTTGTGAAAATAACTAATTTTATTTAGGAGAGTCCGATTTTCTGATGGTTTTGTCTCGATCGTTAATGGTTTCGAAGATATTCGCAAAAGTTGCTTAAACGCTAAATCACAACATTGCACAAACCATAAGGAGGAACCTAGCACGTTTGGTATCGTACTCGGCAAGGATTCAGGAATCTAATGAGATGACTCTCGTGAAAATGAGTCAACCAAATCCAAAGTTATAAGGATGTGAATATTTGATTTTACCACTAGGTGGTACTGGCTCGAAACTTCTCAGGCTCCTTCAGGGAATCATGCCGATGACCCATACCAAGTATCGTAACGATAATGCATAAAATACAGCATTTTACAACAAAATTCTAAATGGCCAACACCTAAAATAGTATAGCGATAACACAGCATGTAGCCTTAGGTCATGTTTGTGATGTTATGTACCAACTTTGGTCTGAATACGATAAAGTGTTGTGGAGAAACATTCTTACGTCTATTTTCGCAAATGTTACGTAAAATTCATGAATTAACTTGAATTCCATAACTTTTTGTTGGCATGGTCTTTGTCGGCATGGAACTTGAATTCCATAACTTTTTGTCGGCATGGTCTGAAGATGATTTGGTTACATTTTTGTGAAAATTGGACAAACCTTCTAGGAGGAGTTCGAAAAAGTAGGTTTATCAAAAAATTCAAAATAGCGGAAAAATTGTCATGATGGAAAATGACGTTATAGCAATATGTACAATATGACAATATAAAGCAACAACTAATATTGCTATTTTTAAAGTATTTTTCATCAAATAAATGCAGCCAGAAAAAATAAAACGTTAAAAAATCTCCAAACAGAGATATATAGACTGCTAAAATATATAAGACACAAGACTCAATAAGACACAAGAGGCCATTTATTACAAAGATTTTATCATGGTTAATGAGTGCTCTGGGGTGCAACATGAAGAGGACAAAGTTAAAATTACTCAAATGCACGGGCCTCACATGGCGTACTAATTTTATGAAATGCTTAATCTTTATCTTTAATAAAATTAATCATATAACTTTAAAATAGACTGAAATGCGCAATAAATTATTACTAAGACTGTCGATGAAACACATTATTTAGTCAACAGCGCTATACTTGATAGTATTTACAGAGAGCAGGCAGAGACATTAGCTACTTTTCCACCGTCAGGCCAAACCGTTCTCATTACTTAACTGTTCCATCCCGTGCCAATCCGGCCCAAGATACATGCCTTCTACCAGCATGGTTAGCCAACTGTGCTGGGAATTCCGGGATGAGAATGGTTTGTAATTGTGCCGTGAACAGCTTGCCAAAAAACTGCTTGTCAAAGCGAACTTTCCGGAAAAGTTTGTACTTCCATTGGTCCACGGTGATTACGTAATAGGTAGGTGTGCATTGAGTCGTGTAAAGAGAGCTGCTTTATAGTAGAAAATGAAGTTGTACTTCTGATGAAATGAGACACTGACACTGTTTTCATGTTTAATATGGTAAAGCAGCTTGATTTTGAGCTATCTATTGTATAAAGTGATATATAAATAACTTTACTAAGCTCAGGCAAATATCCACATCGCTATGATCAGATGCTTTTCTTATGCTTTAATAAAATGCTTGCTGTTTGCTCTTAAGTCAAAAACAGTCAACTTTTTTTTGCAAGTTACATTTGGCGATATGACTCAATTCTAAATTCCTATCCTTTTCATGAGCTCCATGACAAGCTAAGACAGAGAACAGCAGCAGCTTCTGGGGACAATCCTCCCATTTTTTTAATCTGGGAGAGCAGCGTAAATCCCCCCATTGAGAACAGAGCATGCATCAATGACAACAGAATGGCATTGATTAAGTTAAACATAAGTTTAAGGAGGAGCTGGGGAGGAGGTCGGTTGCAAAGCAGCGAGCAGTGGAAGCAGCCAAGCAGGCAGAAAGAAAATTAAGCTGTGCTTAAGTAAGGCACTCTGTTTGAGAGTTGCCAATTGAGTGCATAGGAATCGGATCAGCTGATACGGGTGGGGTTTGAATTTGCCAATCAGCTGATAGCGGAGCTTGTCTATGTGGCCTGCCTGAACTAACGCAGAATGCTTGATTTTTGTTGTTGTGTTTATTTTTTTTATTGAGAGAAAAGCATGCATCACATATTTACATATTAATCTACGTGTTGCTCTCAGCGGAGTGGGTGGAGTCCGATGTTTAATAACAGTATATCGCGGAAAGAGATCTTTTAACTTGACAATATGTATTAAAAGTGTGTTTCTCATGACACGAGATTGCTAGATTTGACACAATGGCCAGAGACCTCTGATGCATGTGTTCTTGCCTTACCCTGATTCAATATGGCAACTTGCAATTTTATGTTTTACACAGATGGCAAATAAAGGCCAAAATTTCCTAGTGCAGCTTTAAATATCGATATATTCAATGTATGTAATTAATTGCTATTAATTCAGTTCATTAATTGGGGTATCATGTAATCAATTCAAAAAAAAATTTTTTACATTTTTTTATTAACTAAATTTTTTATTAAATATAATGATGGTTCTGTTGGTTTTGTGTACACCGAAGACTTTTCCCTGGTAATTCCAGCAGATTGAGCATCACTCCAGTGCAGCTGCTAAGGCCAAAAATTCACTCCAAATATCACACAACTGTTAGGGTACAGCTTCAAAGAATTCTTAATTCTGTCTCTTGTGAACGTTTCTCTTTTTCTCCCTCTCTCTCTGGGTGGTTTAAAGAGGTTCAATCATGCTGATTGCCGTGATTATGGCCATCTCCCATGGGTCTCCTCTCTGGCCGTGGCCTTCACAGGAAGTCACACTGGCCACTGGCGATCCGTCTTCCTGTTCCTGCTCTTCTGCACACACACAGCCGACTGCCCCATTCAGTAATACAACACACTTCCTCAAGCTTCCTATACTCACACACACTTCACCACCTCACTAAGAGAATGATTCATGAATCAAGGTTTAGGGTTTAAAGGCATGAGGCTATACAGACATGCTGCAATTCAGTACAACGGCACCATTTTCTATACACAGGAAGTTAATATCGAGAAACTTGCACTTCAGACCAAATTTGATGAGTTAATGGAATATTCCATGTTCAATACAAGTTACAAACAATCATTTCGACTCAAATGGTCTCTCATTATATTAAAAGAAAAGTTACCGTGAGGCACGCCCCTTACTTCGAATTCTGCAATTGAGCTTAACTTGTACTGAACCCATGATATTCCTTTAATTCAAAAATAGCACCAAAAGAAGCCAAAACACCAAGTTTTGAATTAATGTAATAAAGGTCAGACACAGTCATTATGAGAGTCAACCAGACCTCACTGTCAGACGGAAGCTTTTTCTCTCTCTCTCTCCGCCTGTCTGCCTCTCCACCCCCTTTCCTCTCTCTGATACCAGCTTATGTGAGGGTGGAAAGTTGGCAGGGTAAAGCTGGCAGCGAGACAGGAATGCACAGAATGGGCTGTGAATCCAACAGGAGGCTGTTTGAAGCTCACAAACATTCCTCACACACTTCGTGTGACCAGGCGAGAGAAAGCCAATACTTGTCATCTGAGAGAGAGAGAGTCAGACTCGCTGAATGGCTACATAGTGAAAGATGAATAGGAGCAATAAGGAAATGACTTCAGTTCAGAGGAATGTCAGATTTAATTGATTTTAGGATCACATGATGATGAAGAAGGGGGGTCAGAATCAAGATGAAGGCTTTGCGTAGGGCGATCGATGACCCTGGGGAGGTCAAAGGTCACCGGCTCAGTGCTACCGCACTCCCCCTGCACACAAAGCTCAGGGTTAAGAGAGCCGAGGCTGACACATGAGTCAGGCTAACATTTGTCTCTAGTATGTGTACATTGACCTGTGTGTTTGGACTGTGGTTTTGATTTGAATGGTTTTTGTGTGTTTAATGTAACACAGGTCAATTTGGTTTATTTCTCTTTCAGTTATTTACTTGGTTATTTACTTAAGTGTAAAGGGTTGGTCACATTAGTGAAATTTCAGTAAAATTCTTCTGAAAAAAAGGGCCATTATACATAAGCACATAAGTCACTTTCAAACCAAGCAACTTTCTGTTGGTCAACACAGTGGATTCACATGACTGACTTGAACATGAGCGAAATCTGTGGGAACATTTTCAACCTCATGTGAGAGACTCCCGATTGCAGATTCCTATTTAAATTTACTGGATTTCGCCCATGCAATTTCAGAGAGAAATGGTAAATGTGACCATGCCTTAAAGAGATAGTTAAAGGTGCAGTGTGTAATATTTATGAGGATATATTGACAGAAATGCAGTATAATATACATAACTATGTTTTCAGTGGTGTACAAAGACCTTACATAATGAACCGTTATGTTTTTATTACCTTAGAATGAGCCATCTCCATACACCGCGGGTCCCCGTACAGTGAAGTCACCATTTTGCACCGCCATGTTTCTACAGTAGCCCTAAACGGAAAAACTGCTCTACAGAGCGCTAGCTACTCTCTGCTGTCTCAGACGACGACATCTTTGGCCTGTGTTGGCTACCATAGCTTCTCGGAGGAGTGAGCGGTTGCAATTCGCAACCTCACCACTAGATGCTGCTAAAGTTCACACAGTGCACATTTAAAAGGATATTTGTTTTCAACACTATGAAAGTCAATGACTACCAGCAACTGTATGGTTAGCAACATTCTTTCAAATATTTTATTTTGAGTTCAACAGAAGAAATACATTCATACAGGTTTGGAACAACTTGAGGGTGAGTAAATGATGACAATTTTCATTGTATAATGAACTAACTAGTTTTAAGAATATTATCTTATATCATCTCGCATCAAGTTTAAGGTGCTGACGCTTGCCTACAGAGCCACCACGCGCTCAGCTCCTGCATACTTTGACTTGATTCTACAAATCCACACCCCCACAGAAGCCTTCACTCAGCTAAGGAGCGACAGCTTGTGGTACTATCACAGAGAGGCAAAATATCCCTTTCCAGAACATTTTCATTCAACTTCCCAGCTGGTGGAACGATCTTCCCAACGCCATCCGAAACGCAGAATCATTGACAACATTCAAAAGTCAACTAAAAACTCGGCTCTTCCGTGAACACTTAACCTCATAAATTTAAAAAAAAAAAAAACTTTCCTTTCCTCTTTCTCCTTCTTTTTTCCCTCCCTACTCTAGCCTGTGCTACACTGCAATGTACACGGTCTCAGTATTTCAGGCACTTGTTGCGCTTACTCGACTCTTCATGACCAATCGCTTCGTGTACCCCCAAGTTGTAAGTCGCTTTGGATAAAAGCGTCTGCTAAATGCATAAATGTAATGTAAATGTAATATCTTTCTTTTTATACATAATCAAAACTCAGTTTACAAACATGGTAAAATGGCTTCTAATAGAATTAAACTACAACCACTTTAAGTAACTTTTTTCTTCTCACTGTTTGACACAAAAGTGGTCTTAGACTTTACACTGTCACCTATGACTTTTGGGAATCGATGCCATTGTCACATTGTGCGAAAAGACGTTTAAAGATAAAGCAAGAAATATTCGGCTGGTCATGTGATTGGTTGCACCCATGGCCCTCATGATTATGTATAAAATATATTTTGTATAAAATATAGCCTATTTTTTAATCCACTGATATGAATGCAAGTTAAAAATGTTTAAAAGGATTTTTTCTTTTAGTCTAAAATGTTTACAAGGAAAAATACGTACTGCAGCTTTAATATTAAAAATTTTCTTGGCAGGTTTTTGGATTGTGTAATATGCTGGAGTCTTACTGAAGTATGTGTGTGTGTGTGTGCATGTTTGTGCGTGTGGGAGGGTCAGTTTAAGCTGGTGACACGGGTCATCGGCAGTTCCTCATATCTGTCATCATCTATCTCCCCTGAGTCTGGGACCTCAGCCTATCCAGACAGATGGAGCAGCTTGTCATGTCTGGCAGGTTTCCTCACAACAGGTGAACCCAGTGGACTCGGCGCCAGACAGTAAGCTGTTTTTTGTGTTTTTTTTCACACCATCTAATTTTTAGAGATTGAAAAACAGTCAAATCTTCAGAAAACCAGCTTGTGCGTCACTTCCTATCCATGCCCATATACCTGAAAGAGCAATGCAGCTCTTATTAATCCAGCGCTGACCTCTTTTTGTGTAAAACAATTACCTAATACTTGGTTGTAATTAAACAATATGGATATTTTAATTCAGTACAATCCAGCACTTAAACTAAGCCAGGAGAAGGATAACAAAAGGCTTCCTTTGCCATATAGGAGAGGACACAGTCTGATCTTCATCCACATTCTAATGGCCATCTAGTCAGGAAGTGTGTGTGTGTGTGTGTGTGTGTGTGTGTGTGTGTGTGTGTGTGTGTGTGTGTGTGTGTGTGTGTGTGTGTAGGGGCGGGGCCAGAGGGGGGGGCCTGATGTAATTGGCCACCCAAAATGTAATTGGCCACCCCAAGTGCCCCCCCACCCATCAGAGTCAGAATGTAATATGTTGTTGGACTTACTAGTAATAATACTAGTAGTTCCAGCGGTTTTCTTAACTAAAACTAATATTTTACAGTGCATTGATTTATTTATATTTAATTTTAGGCATGCAAGTGGCCACTGCACTCATCCCCCTGTTGTTGTTGTGGTTGAGGAGCGCCTCCGCACTGGGGAGGAATCACTCTACCGTGACGTGTTATCGGAGTAAATAGTGGGCGCACTACCTTCGAGGAGAACACCCAATAGCAGTGCCAATGCCATGGGCATGCGGAAATTGCATGCGTAACTCCGCCCCACCGTGTGGGTATATAAGGAAGTACGCTGGCAACATCGCATTATGTTTCTTCTTTGGAGCCAAGAGCATCTCTTCACTACTACAAGCCTGAATTCTTAAGTCTTCTCTTCAGTCTTCGAGACGAGCGGTTCTCCAGGGTGTTGGTGTGACAGCGCGTTCCAGCGATCTCACATTGCCTGCCTGCTGATCTGTGCAGTGATCTTCAACAGCTGTGTGTGTTTTCCCTGGGCGCTTCGGCACTCTGCAGAGCTTTCCTCTCACAAAAAGAGCTTGCGCGTGGCACGTCTTTTTCAAGAAGGTTTGCCCGTGCACTTCTGGGTGCGATCGATCTCCGTTGCTGTCTATGGGCACATTCACTGCTTGACGTGTTTGGGCTTCAGCGCGTTCGGGCAGTGTTTGTGGATGTGTCATGTTCCCACTGCGGGAACGTGACCATTGCGATGTCGCGGTCGAGACTCAGTGATCTCTGTGAGGAGAGAGAGTCCTCTCTGCCACACCCCAATCTACTGTCTCCGAGAGAGGTGGTACTTTGGCTGGTGGCCAGGGTGACCTAAGGGCAGTGCCGTTGTATTAAGAACCCAGACGATCATTCCTCGGGCCACACCCCCCTCTCACACATCGCTTCCCGCGAGTGCTGGACTGAAGCGACGGGACCGTCTCTGACGCCCCGTTCGTTTCATTCACACTCCAGATAGCAGCGAGATGTCAGTCGCCGCATCTCAAGGTGGGCTAGAGTCCTTTGGGGATGACGATTAGGCTGTGCTCCGCCTTCGGGTGGCCTCCTCTGCCCTCGATGGGGCCGTGGCCAAAGGTACACTGGGGTCCCCCCCACTGTTGAACACTCTGTTGCGCACTACAGTGTCCAAGGAGGGCTTCGACGTGGCTATCCTAAGCGCTGGGGGAAAATCCTTACGCTGCTGGCCCCCGGGCTAGCAGTGCTTGGAATGAACTCATGTCCCTGTCTCTGAGGACCCAGAGACCGGTGATGGCAGTGTGCGCCACCTCCGGGCCGCACCGCTCTCGTCCCTCTCTCTCGCCAGCCTCCTCTCAGAGCAGACCCCAGTGGAACGTGCATCCTTCCCTGGTCTCCTCTGTCAGGACGCAGCTGCTGACTGTGCCCCCACACCAGGACGCTACGCCTCCCACATCTGGGCCAGTCATGCTACCTTGCTGCCCCACCCGGGGTACGTCTGTGGTTCGAGTGTCCCCGCTGGTCAGTTCCTGGGAGCCTGGCTACAGCTTCCGGGACTGTCCGCTGGGTCGCGAAGACCATCAGGCTCGGCTACGCGATTCAGTTCGCGCAGGCTCCTCCCCGCTTCTGGGGAGTCCGCCCACAATGATGGGGCCTAATGCCCCAGTCATGCGTGTGGAGGTTGCCACCCTACTGGCGAAGGGTGCGATCGAGCCTGTCCCTCCAGCCGAAATATGGGGCATATGGCATCTACAGCCGCGGTGACGCCGCTCGGATTGCTTCATATGAGACTGCTTCAGCATTGGCTTCGCGATCGAGTCCCGAGATGGGCATGGTGGTCTGGCACGCTCCGGGTCCTAGTAACTCGGGCCTGCCTTCAGGCGCTCACCCCGTGGTCGAACCTCAGCTTTCTACGGGTAGGTGTGCCCTTAGAACGAGTTTCCAGGCATGTTGTTGTATCAACAGATGCCTCTTCCACGGGCTTGGCACTGCCATTGGGCATTGTTAGACCTCCTCGAAGGTAATTGGCTTCTAAGCGAAACCCCCATTCGTTAGTCACTAACGTTACGTCTCCGTTCCCTCCTCAGGGAACAAGGGTTACATAGGTAACCAAGACGTTCTCTTTCGAGTCTTGCGGTTAAACGGACAAATTCACACAAAAATTGTCAACATGACCATCTTGAGTATTCTAGCAAACTAATATTCCTGCTGTCTGTTTTTAATGTTAATCAAACAACACAAGACAAGGACATCACTCACTGCTCTAGCTTTTGTAACTTTAATAACAATCTTTAATTTATACAGTCAAATATGCAATGCTATTTTACATTTGATTGCTGATATTCAATGTCTATACCTGAGAACTAATGTTAGACCTACTAGAAAAACTTGAAAAGCACTGTTTATTTTATAGGTATCATTGCTCTGATTGTATTTATTTGTGCTGTTGCATAGTCAGATTATTTGTTTTTATTGACAGTAGTTCTTTTGTCCCTGAATATAGCACATACAGACTGAACCATGAGTAATTTGAACAGTTACACCCCTAGTAGCCTAAATATTCACATAATAAATATGTTGTATTACAGGCCCCCACTAATTATTCTAGAAATGCTACATATTTTGATGGTTCGAATGCATACTCCATGTTTTACCATATATGAACTATCATTTATGTGCCCTATACCATCACCATTCATATCTATTGAACCAATAAATAAATTACTACTAAAGTACAAAATTGTTTACAAAAAACAAATTTCTTCATGGATCTAGTCACTTAATTTTGCTCTAAAAATGCACCAGATTTATGCATTTAAATTTTAAATGAACAAATTTTTATTTTGGGGAGCATGCCCCGGGACCCCCTAGCTTAGACTACCCAGCACAATCTCACAAAATCCTGTGGGAAACAAAAATAATATATTTATAATGTAATATAAATATGAATAAACACTGCTACAGCTTCTTGTTGAGCTCAAAAGCATTTCTACTGTAGTCAATCATGTTGCTCCATCTTGTTTAACACTATATACAACTATGATAGAAAAAATCTTGCTTGCATTGCATTTACCACAGCCCATGTGCTTCTACTACTGTTGAGTTATTTGTTATTTCATATCACATTTGAAGTTGCTCATTTTGAATTCCTTTTCACTCATTATAATACGTTTTGTTATCAATAATATACAGTATTATTACCTCCAGTGTAGGGCTATTTATACTGGTTCACTGTTTACATGTATTTAAATGTGCCACCCCTCTCTGAGTCTATGCCCCAACCAAAAAATTGTCTAGACCCACCCCTGTGTGTGTGTGTGTGTGTGTGTGTGTGTGTGTGTGTGTGTGTGTGTTGAGTGGAAAAAGTACTGGACACATTCCTGTCAATACTCTCATTTCACCCAATACATCAGAGACCTTGTCCTGACAACAGTGGGGTGTCGCTTTGGAAGAGAAGAACATGATGACAACAACTGCACTTCATTGACACACACACACTTAAGTCATGACTATGCATGTTTTATGTTCCTTGTTTTTATGACTGTCAAGGCAATTATTGTTGTCAATACAGTTCTATTACACAATAAAGTTTCCATAAAAAAATATATAATATCTCTTTAATATCTCATTTGTTTCTCATAGACAGCAATAAGACTAAATGGAGAGCAAACTGAAACTTTTACTTAAGACTCTGGAGGAGTTTCAGAAGAGATCTCAACAATGTCTCAAACTGTTCTAAACTCTCAATGCTTCCAATCAATCAGAAATTTCAATATGAAATAAAACATTTCTAATTAATATCTTCACAATTCTAAGATGACAAAATGATATGATCTATGATACAACAATTTATTATTAATAATAATAATAATAATAATAATAATAATAATTGTTCTACTATTGTTCAAATTTTTTAAAGAAAATAATACTTTTATTTAGCAAGATCAAAAGCGAGAGTAAAAAGATTTATATTTCCAAGAAATGCTGTTCTATTGGTTTGCACAAAAATATTAGCTTTGCCATCACAGAAATAAATTACACGTAAAAAAAAGAAAAAAATTAAAAAATTAAAAAAATGATATATATTTTTTTTCTTTCTTTTTTTTTTATACTAATTTAAATTGTAATATTATTTCACAATATTATTGTTTTTTACTGTACTTTTGATCAAGTGGTGAGCATGAGAGAATTCTTTCAAAAACATGTAAACATATTACTAACTCCAAACTATTGAACATTAGTGTGTCAACAATTGTCACGATAGCTACAAAAAAAAAACAAAAAAATTCCAAAAGAGAAACATCTGAAAAAATGCTGATATTTACACTTTTTTTTTTTGCCATGAGCTAAGATAGAGAATTATCTCAGAGCAAAAATATTTTCCCTTGGGGCTCATGCAGCTGATTTTTTTTTTTTTTTTTAATAAAGTAATAAATATCAGACTTCAAGACAATAAATGACATGACTACTTCAGTATTTAGTATGGTGCAATGGTCACCATAATTCAGCCTGAGTCATGACTGATAATCACACTCAAACACCAGCATGCCCAGCACATCTAGTCAGTCTTGTTCTTTCACATCTTATTTGCTTAAATGAGTGAGAGACAAACAAGCAAGAATTTAATCTTTAACACTTACACAAAACACTCACAAAACCGGCTCATTTCTTCTGCCTCTATTGTGTTCAGCTAATCTTTGAAGAGTAAATGGAGACTTTAACTTGAAGAAAAAAACTCACACGTCACCTTCAGAGGAGAACTCAACAACGTCTGCAATCAAAAGAATTTTCATTCGACTGCAATTTATAACACACCATACTTCAACATACTCCAAACTAATTTGAAGAACAAATTGGTGTGACCTCATTATGAACAAAATCCGACCAAAAAATATATATATCTTCTCCGGTTAATTTCCTCTGTTGAGAGTAAAAACATGAACACACTGGAGAGCTGCTTTATAGTAGAAATTGAAATAATAATTCTAATCGAAAGTGACACTGTTGTTTCATGTTAAATAATGTAAAGCCACTGGCTTTGGGAATCTATTATATAAAGTACTACATAAATAAAAGTGAAGTGCTGAACTGCAGAGCTTGTGCAAACATATCCACGTCGCTGTGATCCGATGCTTTCTTAACTGCTGTTTTCTCACCACTGTCCTCTTTGTTGTGTGTTTATTTTGTTATTGAGAGAAAAGCATGCAGCACATATTTACATATTATAGAGACTGTTCCCCATATTCTTCCAAATATCGCCTTCTGTGTTCAGCAGAAGAAAGAAAATTATACAAGTTTTGAGCAACTTGAGGACGAGTAAATGATGACACATTTTTGAGTGAACTATCCCTTTAAGAACGCATATTTGTTACCACAAGGGGAGCTATAGCTACATATAAGCTATAAACTGATTAAATGTATACCTTGAATTCATTAAAAGTCACTTTAGATAAAAGTGTCAGCTGAGTGCATAAATGTAAAATCAGGGCAAAGCAACAGCTTGAAGAGAATCTTGCCAAGCAAGTTAGTTAAACTGTCAACCTGAATAATAACACATGCGGTTTAATAGCGCAGACAGTTGAGGTAACTCTATCGGCCCATTGAGTACTGAGGTTTTGTTACGGCCACATCAATGCAAGCTTGCGACGCGTTGTTTCAGGCTTTAGTATAATTGTTTTAAATTGATTCACAAGGAAAAACAGGCAACCAGACCAACTCTCATACGCTCGGTTTCTCTTTCAAGTCTTGTCTCTGCGTGTTTGTTCTTATTACAAATTGGATACTGATTTGGAGGGCTTTGAAGAAATTGGAGAATTAAAAGATAATTTAAGATAATTCATGAAGATTATTATATATTGGATCGGTTGGATCCTTATTATATCTAATAAGGTAATTTTCACTTTCAACTTTGGGGGTTTTTAAATACTTTACAAACTGTTCCAATCGACTTATTCTCCCTCTGTTTCTCACAGACACACACGAGACACACACGCACACACACAAATCCTATAAGAGCTAAAATTATGGCCGGATATGTTAGCTTTTAGAGCAGATCAGAGGTGGCAGGAAGGTGGCAGTCAGTCCAGACAGGAGCGGAGTTCTCAAAAGCCAGATAACCCGACACACACTCACAATCTTCCTGTTTATGCCCGCCCTCACATCCCATTCACACTCTACCCAGCCCAAACCCGTAACACTTTCCTCTATATGGACAATCTGCACGGCTCTCACTGTATCTTATCTCTAGCCTCCTCAACGTTTTTTTTTCCCCCTCTCCTCTCTCTTTTTTCCCGCTCCCACTTCCCATAAGTTAATAAGATCTGATGCAGGCAAGATTGGGCACGTTGTCAGGAAGTGTTGTAGTTCTGGTTTGGGCTCTTTTTCCTCTTCTCTCTCCATTTCTCAGTTTAAGGTGCTGAGATGTGTGTTGGCGTGAGATGTACAAGAAGGGGGACCCTCTGCGCTCACAATGACACACTAATGGAGGTGTTGAAACATATTAACCATCCCTGCCTTTGTGATCAGGCAAATGTTTAGTTTCCTAATGACCCCCACTGATCCAAACAAACACACTCCGATAAAGAGAGAACCAGTGGGAGGACGGAGAGAAAGGGACCGCTCCTCCATGACCTCTAGGAACAAGCCATTGGGTTCAAGCAGGTCACAGCAGGAGATGGCCTGTTTGAGTCTATGAAAACAGAAAAACTGGATTATTGCATCCTTAAATTGTGCACACAAACATAGTGACTATTTCCAAATGGTCTTATCTACACCTCTTATCTGTAGGACATGAAGCCATGTCTTTTAAACCATATCATCAAAGTGAAGCACTTACTCATAAGTGGGTCATATCTAGACCTCTCATATCTAGACACATCTTATCTATTGGAAAACAAACATCTGTAATTGTTAGCGTTGTCCGTCCAGCTATTAGTTAATAAAAGGAAAAAGAAAGGAAAAATCTGAAAACAAAAAATAAGAATTGTTGAATAATGTACTGGTCACTCTTTTCCATGCAAATTAATTGTGCCTGGATCTTTTTTTTTTTTTTTTTCAAGCTTAAAAAAAGATGCAAAGGCACCAGAAATACCAATGATAATGTTCCTTTTTTTTTTAGCTCTTCAACAAATAAGAGTCAGTGAGTGTGTGAACAAATCATTCAGACCGGTTTAGTGAATTGTATCAATTGATTCATTGGTCCAACTCAAAAAAAAAAAAACACAGCTAAATTTGAATATTTATCTGTTTAAGAACAGCTTCAGAAGACTTATAATATTGAACACATTTTTTTGTGTTGTCATTTTGGAGCTTGAAAGGCCATTCACTTCATTATATTGAAAGGAGTGGGGAAAATAGGCTTCAAAAATTCACATTTTGTGAAAAATGAAAGTCATCCAGGTTTCGGAACAACATGAAAGTGAATAAATAATTACATCGTTTTCATTTGTGGGAACTATTATACAATTATTCTGTGCAGAATTACTGTATGTTTATAGTTTTAATGACATCGGTTAATGGTATTTAATTAAAATGTTATGATGGTATAAAGATAAAAGTACAGCAAACAGTTATACCTAAATCCTAAGTATGTATTTGTATATATATATATATATATATATATATATATATATATATATATATATATATATATATATATATCTCATTAATGCAATTATCTAATCAACCAATCACATGGCAGTTGCTTCAATGCATTTAGGGGTGTAGTCCTGGTCAAGACAATCTCCTGAACTCCAAACTGAATGTCAGAATGGGAAAGAAAGGTGATTTAAGCAATTTTGAGCGTGGCATGGTTGTTGGTGCCAGACGGGCCGGTCTGAGTATTTCACAATCTGCTCAGTTACTGGGATTTTCACGCACAACCATTTCTAGGGTTTACAAAGAATGGTGTGAAAAGGGAAAAACATCCAGTATGCGGCAGTCCTGTGGGCGAAAATGCCTTGTTGATGCTAGAGGTCAGAGGAGAATGGGCCGACTGATTCAAGCTGATAGAAGAGCAACTTTGACTGAAATAACCACTCGTTACAACCGAGGTATGCAGCAAAGCATTTGTGAAGCCACAACACGCACAACCTTGAGGCGGATGGGCTACAACAGCAGAAGACCCCACCGGGTACCACTCATCTCCACTACAAATAGGAAAAAGAGGCTACAATTTGCACAAGCTCACAAAAATTGGATAGTTGAAGACTGGAAAAATGTTGCCTGGTCTGATGAGTCTCGATTTCTGTTTAGACATTCAGATGGTAGAGTCAGAATTTGGCATAAACAGAATGAGAACATAGATCCATCATGCCTTGTTACCACTGTGCAGGCTGCTGGTGGTGGTGTAATGGTGTGGGGGATGTTTTCTTGACACACTTTAGGCCCCTTAGTGCCAATTGGGCATCGTTTAAATGCCACAGCCTACCTGAGCATTGTTTCTGACCATATCCATCCCTTTATGACCATCCTCTGATGGCTACTTCCAGCAGGATAATGCACCATGTCACAAAGCTTGAATCATTTCAAATTGGTTTCTTGAACATGACAATGAGTTCACTGTACTAAAATGGCCCCCACAGTCACCAGATCTCAACCCAATAGAGCATCTTTGGGATGTGGTGGAACGGGAGCTTCGTGCCCTGGATGTGCATCCCACAAATCTCCATCAACTGCAAGATGCTATCCTATCAATATGGGCCAACATTTCTAAAGAATTCAGCACCTTGTTGAATCAATGCCACGTAGAATTAAGGCAGTTCTGAAGGTGAAAGGGGGTCAAACACAGTATTAGTATGGTGTTCCTAATAATCCTTTAGGTGAGTGTATGTTTGTGTGGTTTAATTGAAATGAATATAGGGGAGAGCGGGACACAACCTAACACTTTTTGACTTTCTCAGTTTATGTAAATCCACTTGGGGATCAGTGTATTCATTTTTTTCCACATTTATTTCACACGTCTAGTACAATTATATGGTTTTGCTTCATTAATAGTGTATACTTTTTTCCTGATTTACCCCGAAAGAATGGAAGTGAAATGTGACAACATGCCCCAAAGGTGGGGTACATTGTAACATGTGAGGGGCACATTTAAACATGACCAAATGACAGCTTAAAATGTTACCTGATATAATCAATCCAAAACAAAAAATACAAGACAAACTAAAATATTTTGTCAATAAAATACAATTATTAATTTTTTTAAATAAAATAATGTCATTTGTTAATCATTAAAAAAAATTGAGTTTGACAACAAACACATCACTTAAGTTAAAAAATTTACAATAATTAATCTTTTCTGAACATTGACTCTCAGTCTTTATTCACCCTTTTCTCAATGGTTTCTCAAAAGAATTCCTAGTCAAGTATAGAATATAATGGCATATTTCTAATAGGGGCTTATTGTAACACAGTGTTACAACACACCCCATCTGCTCAACTGGGATTTAAACTGCGGCTCGTGTCTTCTGCTGGTTAGATCAGCATTAAAGAACTATCTCGACTGTTAAATAACAGATATAAGATTAAAATTATATCAGATTTATCTCATTTTAAATAAACACAAATAACAGAGATGAAATTTAAACTTAAATAAGAAATTTACTTTTGCTATGGTTAAATAAATGTTCAGCAATATCTTCCAAAGATTTTTTAATTTTGGCGCAATTTTTTCTCTAAATAATGTTGATATGGCAACTAGTAAATACACTAAGTTTCGTTATCCTTGCATGTGTGGAAAGTTTTAAACCGTGTGTTACAACTAACCCCGCGTTAGGTTGTGCCCCGCTCTCCCCTATATACATATGCAGACTCACAAGATATAAGTTAACCAGCATTGACACAGAAGATTCATGGCGAGTCAGTGGATTGTGCCTCATGGTTTTTAGACTGCAACAATAGGGTCATTAACCTGCCTGTCCAAGGCCAAATTTACACACACACAGTTTACACGCCGCCTTTAAAGCTTTCCGCTCTGGTCTATCAGGGCCTCTTAAACTGAACATATTTCGCCAGAGCTATAACTCAACCTGTCAGAGCGGCTGGACAAACAAGTTTCTAAAATGACTGACAGGTTTACTCAAGGGCCTTGGTTTTGTGGATCCACTCTCACAATGTGAAAGAAATGGATAAGATTGTTCAGAAGACAGACAAAGATAAACCACACAGAGGCTTTCGACATCGACCTCCAAGCATCCACAATACATTTCAGTGTAAGAATGGGTAAACAAATGATTTACATCTGAGCATTTCCCATTAGTTCTTGAAAAGTACCCATGTGGCAAGTGAGAGCTTGCATTTAAACCCATCAAAGCACCAGAAACAGCATTGATGTGACTAGCAAAAATGTTGGATTGTTTGTGTTTCTTTTACGTGGCTGATTTATGTGGATGTTTGCATGAACGAACTGGCTCTGTGTATGTGTCCATCTGATGTTCTCTGAGAAGCACTGATACAATGTGTCCTTTTCTAAAGGTCATTTTGTAAAAATCCAAATAAGCTTTACAGATCTTTATTGGAAAGGGTTTAAACAATAGGAAACAATAGTTTAATGTACCCTAAACAATGCCGCTCTAGAACAGTCCTTAAGACACAAACAGTTTACAGGCAGAGGTACTAAATAACTTAGGGCACCAATAACTTAGGACACTAAAGAGACTCTGACAAATACCAGGAGAAAGATGCCCAGGGTTCCTGATCACATGTCTAAACATGTCATAGTCCTGCTGCAGGGAGGCATGAGGATTGCAGATGTGACCAGACCAATAAACTGGATTGTCTGTAATATAAGAAGCCTATGACAGTGACACAGAGAGACAGCTGATCGTCCTTGCAGGGCCATACCATGTGTACCCCCAAATATGTTCCCCCAGATGTGTTCGACAACTTGCAGGTGCCTTAGTGGAAGTGTGGTGTAACATCTCACAGCAAGAACTGGCAAATCTGGTGCGGTCCATGAGGATGAGATGTACTGTAGTACTTAGTACTTAAAGTGCTGGTGGCCACAAGTGTTTTTAGCATTGATAATAGTAAGAAATGTTTCTTAAATCAGCATATTAGCTAGCCTGACAAGCCAGACCCACATCAAGATGTTGGGTCTGGGAACACACCATTGGCAGGGCTCAATCCGAGGGGCGGAATAAACGGTTGTCTTTCAAATTCCCTCTGCATGCAATAGGATAGTGCTACAACCAACTTGGGCTGCGTTCCACTCGACTTTTAGACACGCACTTTTGAACTTCCCTAAGCACTTCCCCTCGGGGAATCCCCGCCACCATTTTGAAGCGCATTCCACTTCGTGAAGTTGGACAGACCCTCGCTCCCTCGATTTTGACTGAAGGAGCGAGTCTATTTCATATGTACACTTCAGGCAGCTTCATATACCACACTGCAAAACGATTGTGACGTCACCAAATATTGCGTTTAATTTACCCCACCACAAACAACTCAATGATATTTGAATTATTTTTAAAACATTTAAAACAACCCAAACACACCTATATACATAGAGAATGCTGCATTAAACCATTTCGTAAAGGAAAAAAATAAATAATAAATCAACTCCAAAGTGGATTACAAGTGATCAAGGGCTTAGGACATTCCAATTCAGTCCATTGCAAAGGTTACGCCAGTAGTGGGCACTCATGCAATGTAAGCAATGATGCACATCCGAGTGAACGAGATGGAGGGAAGTTAGCGAGTGAAGGGCATAATAAAAGCTAAATGGAATGCAGCACAGAGCAATGAAGAAGGTGAAGTGGAGCTAGTTGATAGATTAAACTTTTGCCATATCCGGTCGGCAAAACTCTGAACACATCTTCCTTTTTTAAGAATGATTTCCAGTTCCTTGTTCTTTTCTCAAAGAAAAGCTTAACTCCAAGTCAAACAGAGTCGTGGCCAAAGCCGATTCGAAAGTCCCCTGTTCGCCAGCTTCTTTGTTTTCAAGTAGCACGCGGGACCGTCCGCAACTCTGCTGCCATTATGTTAAGTCAGCCCACCGACTCTATACACGATGTGATTGGCCTGCTTAGAGTTTGGTTTTTCCAGCTCGCAAGCCAACGGAGAGTTGCTAGACACCCTGGCTGTAAATTATATCTGCTGCCGCTAGGGTGAGTCTAGATTTCTAGGCTACATATTAGCCCCTTTCACGCATAGCGGTCACTACATTGGACAGTTATTCAAAAAGCATTTTCTTGTATATGCATGGGGTTTTGATGGCATAGTTGCATATCAACCCCTACAGTGGACCCTGTTGCATCAAGTGGCAAGCCGTTGTATGGTCATTTTTTCCCTTCTAAACCAAGATGGCCGATGGCCAGTCAGAAATGCTAAATTGCTCCGGAATATCCATCCATTCTTTCTATCCTACAAGACTCTTGCCGGTAAAATGAGTCATATCACAGTTACGTTTTCCAAGTATTGTTTTTAGATTGGGAGGAAGTTCTGATTAATCATCTGTCCACTAAATTGGACATCATGCATCACTAGCTATATTTCAGCTACAATTCATACTATTACTGTGACTATCAGTAGAGGAACTATCTGGTCTTTACTTAAAATGGAAGGAATCCCCAACAAGTTGGTTAATCTTTGTGCATCCATGTATGAAAAAACAAACTGCAGAGTCAGAGCCTATGGCGAAGATGGCCATGCTTTTTCCACTAAAACAGGGGTGCGACAAGGGGGCATACTATCACCTTGCCTCTTTAACATTGCTATTGACCATGTGCTCAAAAAAACACTAGATGATAACCCTATTGGAATAACCATTTACCCATCAGAACGACCAATCACTGATCTTACATTTGCAGATGACATAGCAGTCCTTGCAGAACCAATGGATTTCATGCAAATAATGATTTACCATATTACCCAAATGGCAGCTTCTGTTGGTTTAAAGTTAAACTGCCAAAAAACTAAATACATGACTGCTAACACTGACCCCATAAACCCCAATAACAACTTAACCAATGGAAATTGTCACCTCATTCACATATCTAGGAAGCAACATTGCCCTAATAGGAAGCTCGGATGAAGAAGTTCAAACAAGAATTGAAAGAGCTTCCTCAATCTTTGCGGCACTGAAATATTTCTTGAATAGACGTGACATCCGAATCAAAACAAAAACAAGAATATATTGTGCTATAGTTCAGGCGACACTATTGTATGCCTCTGAAACGTAGTCTCTGAAAGCTGATCAACAAAAAAGGATGGAAATATTCGAGACGCATAGCCAAAATCCATTGGTCTGACTTCATCTCAAATGAACAGGTCCGTGAGCACTGCGGCCTAAAGGAACCCCTGTCCTCAGTGCTTATGCAACGTCGCTGGAAATGGATTGGACATGTCTTACTAATGCAAAATAATCGCCTACCATTACAAACTTCTATGGCCATTCCTGGCCCTCTCTGGAAACGCCCTAAAGGAGACGTTCGTATGACACGAAAAGATACTTTCACAAGGCTGCCGAATCCTTTATCATGGTACCCTTTGGATTGAATAGAAAGAAATATGACAGAGAATAACAAGGACATATTCAAACCTTGGCAAGGGACCTAGTACAATGGAGGTGCATTACACAGGATGCCGTCCAAACCAGCAGGGTTGTAAAGGACGCCAAACAAAGTAAGCAATTACTGTGACTGTTTTTTTTTTTTTATATACTTCATCTGCATTAACTTTTTGACTATGAATAAATGTATTTGTGTTATTAGAATGTAGTTTTCATTAACATAAAAAAAGCAATGAGATGTTACAAGTAGTTACAAGTACTTTTTTATTTTACTCGTTACATCAAAAAGGTAATCTGATTACGTAATGCACGTTACTTCTAATGCATTACTTCACACCTTAGATCAAAAAGTAATCTGATTACGTAATGCACGTTACTTGTAATGCATTACTGTACTCGTAACATCAAAAAATTATTCTGATTACGTAGCGCACATTACTTGCAATGCATTATTTTACTGCTTACACTAAAAAGTAATCTGATTGAGTTATGTTTATTACTTGTAATGTGTTACCCCCACCACACCTGATCACTAGGGTTTCTCAGAGGAGAGCTATGGTAGAAATGTGTCCATCTTGAACATAATCAGAGTTATCAGCTAATAAGTGTAAATCGACATACTCCAGAAGACTGGAGGGAGCGTGAGCATTTTCTACATAATCTGAGTTGGGTTTCCACAGTTGAACAGGTTTTCTCTGATAGAATCATGTCCTGATATCAAAGATATGCAAAGTTCAACTTGTTGTCTGTCCCATTGCATTTGCAATATTTAGTGTGTGTGTGTGTGTGTGTGTGTGTGTGTGTGTGTGTGTGTGTACATATATACACATTACATGATTTTATATAATTTTATTCATTGGTTTGTTAAATACATACAATATTGCTGTGTTTATAAGACCAGAAATCACATCTGAAAAAATGTATATAAAATTAATTTCAAATCTTGTTTTCATGCCCTAAGAGCAATAAAAACAAATAGGAAATAAATCCTGACTGAGGTTATCAAAATTCATGCATGAAAGGGTTAGAATGATTTCTGAAAGATCATGTGACACTGAAGCCTAGAGTAATGGCTGCTGAAAATCCAACTTTGCTATAAGAATCAATTACATTTTAAAATATATTAAAACAATATTACTGATTTTGCAGAATATATGATTAAATTAATGCAACTTAGGTGAATGGTGATTAAAAAATGTTTACCGACCAAACCTTGGAATGGTAGTGCATTATATTATAATTAAATAACATTTGTTAATGGAATTTAGTTAAACTGGAATATTTCCATCTCTAAAGTAGTAGTAGTCTCAAACTCGACAAAAGGGATGAAAGTGGAAGTGGTGGTCTCGCACCTCCTCCACAAATATTTCTGCTCCGCTCAAATAAACTAGCTGGGGGTTCATCAAAGTCTCTTCTGGGATGAAAACGTCTGTTCAAACAGGCCTCTGCGGTAATAAATCATTCTCAAACTGTGATACAGTGTGAAATACCAAGCACAGTGAAAACAAACCAATGAGCTTTTACACGGTCAATCACACACTCGTCAGTTCTACCTGCAGTCTCAAATGTAAGGCAGCGTGACCTGTGGAAATACCGACAGAAGCATAACAGCCTGGTGCCACAGGGTCATTTAGGTTACATGCTTGTTGCTAGCCTGTCTTCAATTGTTGTTTGGACAATGGCTAGAAGAAAAGCCAGGAGAAAGGAGAAAGAAAGAAAGAAAGAAAGAAAGAAAGAAAGAAAGAAAGAAAGAAAGAAAGAAAGAAAGAAAGAAAGAAAGAAAGAAAGAAAGAAAGAAAGAAAGAAAGAAAGAAAGAAAGAAAGAAAGAAAGAAAGAAAGAAAGAAAGAAAGAAAGAAAGAAAGAAAGAAAGAAAGAAAGAACCCAATGTTTGGCCTTTTAGGGCAGTAAATGATGGAACTCCTCAGCTGATGTTGTGGTAAAGACAGGAAAGTAGCAGAGAGATGTAAGTGAAGATTCTGGTTACTATTTCAGTCAGCTATGCGGAATTTCCCTACAAACCAAGAAGGGCTGAGGTATTCTTTTGCTCTATCTTTTATCTCTGTCCACTTCAACCAGAGGGGAAATCAAACAAAAGCACACACCATATGTAGTAACATAAACATTCTAAAAAGACACAACCCTACAACATATACACCCCCTACATATATAGACAGAGACCAAAAGAGATACAGTCAGATTTGTGATTTAAAGATAAGGCCATTTTATGAACAATTTCAATTATTTGAGAGGGAAAAATTTGAAAATAAGAAAGTTTGTTTATACAAATGTCTTGTTTGACTGTTTAAAATAAAAAAGACAGACAGACAGATGCTAGAACGATAGACAGACAGACAGATTCTAGAACAATATACAGATGATAGAACGATAGACAGATGCTAGAATGATAGACAGACAGATGCTAGAAAGATAGACAGATGCTAGAATGATAGACAAACAGACAGACAGATGCTAGAATGATAGACAGACAGACAGATTCTAGAACGATAGACAGATGCTAGAATGATAGACAGATGATAGAACGATAGACAGACAGACAGTTTCTAGAACGATAGACAGATGATAGAACGATAAACAGACCGACAGATTCGAGAACGATATGCAGATGATAGAACAATAGACAGACAGACAGACAGATGCTAGAACGATAGACTGATGATAGAACGATAGACAGACAGATGCTAGAACGATAGGCAGATGATAGAATGATAGACAGACAGATTCTAGAACGATAGACAGACAGACAGATTCTAGAACGATAGGCAGATGATAGAACGATAAACAGACCGACAGATTCTAGAACGATATGCAGATGATAGAACAATAGACAGACAGACAGACAGACAGATGCTAGAACGATAGGCTGATGATAGAACGATAGACAGACAGATGCTAGAATGATAGACAGACAGATTCTAGAACGATAGACAGACAGACAGACAGATGCTAGAAAGATAGACAGATGCTAGAATGATAGACAAACAGACAGACAGATGCTAGAATGATAGACAGACAGACAGATTCTAGAACGATAGACAGATGCTAGAATGATCAACAGACAGACAGATGCTAGAATGAAAGACAGATGATAGAACGATAGACAGATGATAGAACGATAGACAGACAGACAGATTCTAGAACGATAGGCAGATGATAGAACGATAAACAGACCGACAGATTCTAGAACGATATGCAGATGATAGAACAATAGACAGACAGACAGACAGACAGACAGACAGACAGACAGATGCTAGAACGATAGGCTGATGATAGAACGATAGACAGACAGATGCTAGAATGATAGGCAGATGATAGAATGATAGACAGACAGATTCTAGAACGATAGACAGACAGACAGATGCTAGAAAGATAAACAGATGCTAGAATGATAGACAAACAGACAGACAGATGCTAGAATGATAGACAGACAGACAGATTCTAGAACGATAGACAGATGCTAGAATGATAAACAGACCGACAGATTCTAGAACGATATGCAGATGATAGAACAATAGACAGACAGACAGACAGACAGACAGACAGACAGACAGACAGACAGATGCTAGAACGATAGGCTGATGATAGAACGATAGACAGACAGATGCTAGAATGATAGGCAGATGATAGAATGATAGACAGACAGATTCTAGAACGATAGACAGACAGACAGATGCTAGAAAGATAAACAGATGCTAGAATGATAGACAAACAGACAGACAGATGCTAGAATGATAGACAGACAGACAGATTCTAGAACGATAGACAGATGCTAGAATGATAAACAGACCGACAGATTCTAGAACGATAGGCTGATGATAGAACGATAGACAGACAGATGCTAGAACGATAGGCAGATGATCGAATGATAGACAGACAGATTCTAGAACGATAGACAGACAGACAGATGCTAGAAAGATAGACAGATGCTAGAATGATAGACAAACAGACAGACAGATGCTAGAATGATAGACAGACAGACAGATTCTAGAACGATAGACAGATGCTAGAATGATAGACAGATGATAGAACGATAGACAGACAGACAGATTCTAGAACGATAGGCAGATGATAGAATGATAGACAGACAGATGCTAGAATGATAGACAGATGATAGAACGATAGACAGACAGACAGACAGACAGACAGACAGACAGATAGATAGATAGATAGATAGATAGATAGATAGATAGATAGATAGATAGATAGATAGATAGATAGATAGATAGATAGATAGATAGATAGATAGATAGATAGATAGATAGATAGATAGATAGATAGATAGATAGATAGATAGATCTGGCTTTGTCAAATAATTAGAAAGTTCATGATACAGGAAACACTTCAAGTATCTTAGATGCTATCTGATCAACTAAATTCCTTTAGTAGTTGCTCAAACTTGCACTTGCATCCAGCTGACTCAGATGCACACCTCTGCCAAACAGCTAATGGTAAAGAATGAAAAGATATATGATGACAGAGGGAGGGAAGCATACCCGAGAGATGATCCACTTCACTATCCATTCATTACAGGTCTATCAAAGTAGCTCTGACTTTTAAGAAAAATAAGTCCACTAAAAACATTTGACCTCATTGACCTTCCCACACCGAGACCCAATACTCATCCTCGCAGGTATGAGAAGTTCCTTCTAAAAAGAAAATGGTCATAATTTCCTCAAATCTGTAAGCCTATCTTCCTTCAGCTGAGCACAAAATGATAATCTTTCTATATCTATCAAGTATAGCTTCAAAGAAGAGCTTGACAGCCTCAGCCCCTTCAAAAAAAGAATGGACAGAACACTCTTCAAAAATTCACATTTCGTGTGTTCCATAGCAGAATGTCATACAGGTTTAGGATAGTTTACTGGCTAAACTATCACTTTAAAGGGTTTAGCAAAGGCACTTTAACTGTGTGGGGTAAGAGGGTGGAAGGTTGGAGGTTACTAATTGAATTCCGCCAAAAAGAAACAAAGTTGAATTTGTCTGTCATTTGTTAAGGAATTATGCCACTGTGGAATCTGCTGTGATTGACAAGTCTGCTGATTAAAGGAGGGGCTCTAGGGTAGAGCAAAGTCCTCCGGGTGTGTGTGTGTCCATTGAGAGTAAAAATGAAAGATTACAAGATCTACACAAAGGTGAGAGACATAAAGGGGAAAAGAATTGTATTAAAAGAAAACCATTGCAGTTTGCAGTGTAGAGAAAAAGCATACCCATTAATGTGTGGATTTAAAGAGCATTATCTTGTCCAAAGTCACACAAAGTCAAAATGTACTTCGGACACCTTTGAGGCTATAAACGCGCACATTTTGTGCACACTCTGCATACCAGAGCTGAGGAGCAGGCGCCCGGGCCTGACTTCCGATCGTGTGCGCTATTGATGTCCTGGCCTGCATGCGCTCATTGTCTCCAGCCGTGTTGTCATTGAGGCTTTTGTATTTTCTCTAAATATGAATGTTTTATCCAAACTGGCCCAATTGCTTAACCATCCATACTCTACCATACTCAGACTGAGCTGGATGAATGCACACACAGACGCTCTCTCAGACATCTCGACAAGTATGTAACATTGGCAATTTCATATGTTTTAATGGGCAGATATTAAACTGCTAATTTGTAGTGGAATAATAAATACAGAGCCAAGTATGAAGCCATTATCACAGATGGCTTACACTGAAAGCCGTTAAAAGTGAATCACCTTGATGCTTTTACTTGCAAATTTATAATAAGAAAAGTATGCAAATCTGATTGAAGCAACAAAGACGGCTGTGGGTGAGGAGATATGATGTGAGGCAGTGTATGAGGGAGATGAAAAATATGTGTTCAAAGTGATCCACGACTCTAGTTGTCTTTTCTGAATAATACAGGGCAGGCTGCAGACTGACGGTACCAAACATTCACTTTGTGACAAGTATTCTGCTTCCCACTCCCCCTCACTTTCACACAGGAAGCTCTTCCTGAGCTGAGGTCATTGAGATTGAGCTCTGGAGGAGCGCTTCAAATCCCAAACCTTCTCTTATGGTCTCTGTCTTTCTCTCGCCGAGTTCCCACAGCAAACTGTTTTCACTAGAGAAGCAACTGTGCATTAAAGGAAGACATGGCTAGATGTCACATGGGGAAGTGTCTCAATAACTAGAAGATTTTGAGCCTATAGTTGAACTGCACAAATTCATTTTTCTAGGAGTTTTATAAGGTGGTTTCACACATCTAGTTCAGAGAAGTCTGGGATTTTTTTGTGTGGATTCCGTCCTCCAATAACATTTTTATATTTTAATAACTTTGAGTAAATGTATATTGTACTAGGCTATATGGATGATTTTAACCAGTGTTCCTATGACTATTTGTTTTAGGAATGTCATTTTGATGAAAATGCTGTGTATATTTTTGTGGTAAAGTTCAAAGTCTTTAATGAAGCTCAGAAATGGACTCAAAAATTAACCCAATATGAGAAAAGTGCTTGAGTTAGTGAATGCTATCACAAAAACAATGTAGAGTGGACAATACATATTTGACTTGGTGAGTCTAAAACATTGGAATATATTACAACAAAATTATATATTTATAGTTTTCTTTTCTTTTTGCACGCTACCTCCAAATGTCTTTGCTATGACAAAGGCTGTTTTATAATTCCAACATGAGTATTTTAAATTTGTGACAATTACGTTTTAGTTTTTTTTTTAGAAATGTCAGGTCAATAAAAAGTTGTATGTTTAAATGTTTATATAATGTTTATGGTAATGTTCCAACGTTGACTCAAAAAAATGCGAAACTCAATTGATTCAAAAGTGTGACAAATAGCCTTTAGTAGCCTACCTTGTAGAGGGACTCGATAAGAAAATAAATATAATTTGAATGTAATTTGGAACTTCAAATTTCTTTACCCCCTTTAAAGAGTGCCATATGGGTTCAAACCATCCATTACACAACAGAATCTTCTCCTAGGTCCCCATATCCAACCAATCGTACACCCCTATAGAATTAAACTAGCACAATCTACTATAAAGCTTTGATGTCGGGGGCTAGGTGATACGCATTTTCGTGGGTGAGCAGACACAAAACACACCTCGTCCCCTGAATGTAAACACAGACGGGCGCATCACGTGTCCACATGGCGGCAGACGTGAGTCGACACTGGTGATGTTATGCGGATCGGCCGTTACCTCACTGACCTGAACAATAAGCGAGGAGAGATGCTGCTGACTCGCTCTGATTCATTCACAACGCTGTTCCTCCTGTTTGAACGCTTATATAGTGTACAACTACATTTATATTCTGAATAAAGTCAGATTACACGGTAGAGTAAAAATCAAACCCATTCAATCACATATTTCAGTCATTAGGCTACAATTTAAATCTGCCAAAAGATAGCCGAATATGAAAATTCTGCCACCATTTACCAACAATGTCGTTCTTAACGCGTACGACTTGTTTTCGAAGAATATTGGGGGCTGAATGTCGAAAAGTGCCTTTTCCCACACAATGAAAGTGAACGGTGACTGAGAACTGTCATTCTGTCCCACATCACCTTCTGCGTTGCATTAGAGAAGTAGGACACATGTTTTGACATGATGATCATTTTTTATTTATGAGTTAGCCATTCCTCGATTATCTGCCAAGATACCAAAATGATGCCATTTCCAAAGAAAATCACACAACAAATGTCCCACAAAAGCAAATACCTAGCCCAGCGCCCCGCCCACTGGGGGAGGGGCCAATACATCCAAACGCAAGCAGCGAGAATAATACTTCACAGCCCGAAATACAGAAGCGACAGAACAGTCTTCAGTCGCCGCGGTAGATGTGCGACTCCACACGGGAGGCACAGTGACTGACTGCGATACATAAGGGACAAGAAACACTCAGAGGTAAGACGCCCAGGTCTTTTAGTGTCAACTATAGTTGGTTTCACTGACGCGAAATATTATTTCTGAGCTATTTACCTTTCTGCACGACTTGCTGTTGAAGGAGTTTGTGTCTCGTGCTACAATTACAGTCCAAAGTTTAGTGAGTTAATGAACGCTATCACAATAAACAATGCAGAGAGGACACTTCAAAGACATCAGACTCAGCGTCTAGCAACTGTAGAACAAAATATTGTATTTATACAGATTTTTTGCATGTTACCATTAAATGTCTTTGTTTGGACAAAAGCTGTTTTTATAATTCTAACATTGTTATTATTATTAATTATTAATAATAGCCTAATAATAATAATAATAATAGAATTGTTATCACAAGTCTCAATGAGCTGTTCCATTGAAAGAGTTTGTGTTTCATGCAGCGATTACAAGTTTAAGTGAGCTAATGACATTTTTCACACTACACAGTGAGGACGGTGCGATGACACCTACAAGACATCCGAATGAGAGTCATTAATAAAAAGATGTTGTGTTTGCCATTTACCCGTGTCTTAGTTGGGACAAACGCTTTCATTTCAAAAGCGGTGGTGATTCTAACACATCAGTTTTTGTCTTCCACAGGGAGAATGCCAGCTAAAACCATGAACTCCGATTTGGAGTTTGACTCCTTGCAGCCGTGCTTCTACCCGGACGAGGATGACTTCTACTTCTGCAGACCAGACGCTGCACCGCCTGGAGAGGACATCTGGAAGAAATTCGAGCTGCTGCCCACTCCTCCTCTGTCCCCGAGCCGGGCAGCGCTTCCAGGGGATCCGGGTGAGATGGGCGCGGTGGCTGGGGATTGCTCGCTCATGGGTTTTGGATTAACGGACCCGTTGGACTGGGCTTCCGAGCTTATGCTTTTACCGGGAGACGACATTTGGGGGGCGTCTGACGGGGACCTCTTCGGCTCTGTTTTGGATACTACGGACAATTCCATCATCATTCAGGACTGCATGTGGAGCGGCTTCTCGGCACGTGAGAAATTGGAGCGGGTGGTGAATGAGAAACTCGGGAAAGCGGTCTCTGCTCCTACCGGTACTGAAGCCGGTAAAGACACGGCAGTAAAGTCGCCGGAAATGAGCCACTCTATACCGGAGTGTGTGGACCCTACTGTAGTTTTCCCTTATCCAGTCAACAAAAGAAACGGGAGCAGCATCAGCCAAAGTGTGACACAGCTGAGGAGCCAACAACTGCCTCCAGTCAGTGCAGACGAATCTCCAAGCGACTCTGGTAATTGTCTTCTTTCATGCTGTTAATGTAAAGTTAGTAAGTGTTCGCACGAGACATTCTATGCATGACAGTTATTAATCATCATCACCAAATTATGATGGTGGTGATGATGCTTCTAAAAAGTTTGTCAGTCTATAGTTTGCACTAGTTTGTAAGGGGTCATTGGGGTAATTGTTGAAGATCATAAGACAGGCCCTGAATCGGATTAGTGTATGACATTCCAGACTGTCGGTCAAACACAAGCGCGCGCGCACACACACTCAGTAGTAGTAGTGGGCGGTGATGGAGAGTTTATGTAATACTCGATCTGCATACCCAGTAGATGGCGGTAATATTTGATGTCGAGCCATTTGGCTGAATAGCTCTTGCTTAAAGATTGAATGCAGAGAATAGCGTCACTGAGCTATATTAAATAGGAAAACGTGTTCTTATCTGCCCTCCATTAATGTGGCTTTAGGCATGAAACCAGAATCTAATTTGGGAATTTATTAGATCATAGGATTAGGGTTTTTTATGACATGCAAGATTGTTTTGAAACAAAAACGAATTATTATTTTTATTTAATCATTTATTTTTGTTGATGGTGTAAAACCACAGGCTCAGATGTTTAGGGTGTGTGAGTGAGGGCAGATATCATAAAAGCCAAGCCCCTTAAATTCAGTGCCCCCCAATAAGTCGTTTCCCTTCAAAATGAGGACTTGTTTCAAATGCAAATCCCAAACGACAATCACACGTGGGTGAGAGAATAAGAGCTGGCACTGGGCACCAGCATGTGATAAAGGAGGCATGCGTGTGTGCATCTACAAGAAAGACAAAACACCCCCCCCCCCCCCTTCTTGCCCAGTAGGCTGAGCTTGGCAGGCCGAGAAACTTCCAGAGAGGTGCAGTGAATGATAATCACAAGAAAAAAAAGACGAGGAAGGAAAGAAAGAGAGGATGGGTCATCTCTCTTTACAGGGTGACGGCTTTGAACAAGCAGAGCCTTTCCTCCAGCTGTCTGCTTGGCTCTTCTCCAGGGCAGCGGCTTAAGACGCCATCAGATCAGTGTTACTCGGCAAAGCCCGCGAATAATTGGACCACACGATTACACCGCTAGTTTTTCCCGCCTGTGCTGTTATCCCTTTTCGCGGCAAACCAGTGAAAGAGGGAAACGCATTGACTGTCTGCATTCTGTTGCAGACTAAATTGCCCCGTTTGGTCTCTCCTTAACGCTGGCAGACGGTTTCCTGTAGGGAGCTTTTGAAGTGAGAGGTTGTGGGCTCCAGTAAATGCCAAACAGTCTTCATGTGTGGCTTAGCTGATAATCACGTCCATTATCTCATAAACATAGCTCTCGGGCGTCACACCGAGGACGTCTTCTTGCCATCTAAGCTTAGCTTGTCACCTGTTGAAAAAGGCACCAAGTGAAATGTCTGACAGCAAAACAGCTTTTGTAAGAAAATATGACATGACGAAATGCTCATGTGCTTGCAAACCCCCTCATTAGACGGCGTAAATAGAGGGTGTGTGTTGGAAGTAGAAAGTCAAATCCAAGGTGGTCCAGTCTGGGGAGAAAGCAGCTCCTCTGTGTTTGACAGAGCGTGTTCAGATGATTGCATTGAGCAATTGTCTCATCTGCCCACACAAAGACATTAACTCGAGCACACACCCAGAGAAAACACAGGCATGTTTCCGTTAAGAGCGCTTGTTCATACCTGTGTACCTCCAGAGGAATGGTTGTACAACAAACCTTCTAACCTAAATCTCCTTCTCTTCCTCTAGATGACGATGATGATGATGATGATGAAGACGAAGACGAAGAAGATGACGACGATGATAATGACGAAGACGAGGAGGAGATCGATGTCGTCACTGTAGAGAAAAGGCGTTCCATCACCAGCAAGATAACCGGCACTGGCCTGTCTGCCGTCTCTAACTCTCAGGCGTCCACAGTAGGGAGGTTGGGCTCAGGGGTGAGCAAAGCACCACAGGAGCTCATTCTGAAGAGGACGGCGGCCGCCTCTATCCACCAGCAACAGCATAACTACGCAGCCCCATCCCCTTACTCCGACCAGCAAGACGTACCCAGCGCTCCCCCGAGCAAGAAACTCCGGACCGACAACAGCACTATAACTCTACGCACTGGTAAGAATCAGAGTTATTCCCCGAACTCCCCTACTAACAGTGTATCAGGACAGCGCATGAGGAAGAGCGATTCCAGCAGCCCGCGGTGCTCCGACTCGGAGGACAGCGAACGCCGGCGCAACCACAACATCCTGGAGCGCCAGCGGCGCAACGACCTGCGCTCTAGCTTCCTCACTCTGCGCGACCAGGTACCCGAGCTGGCGCACAACGACAAGGCGGCGAAGGTGGTCATCCTGAAGAAGGCCACCGAGTACGTCAGTTCCCTTGAGGCCCAGGAGCTCCGACTCCAGCAGGAGAAAGACAGATTGCAGGCCCGACGACAACAGCTCCTCCGCAGGCTCGAACAAGCCAGGACTCGCTAACCCTTAACGCTCATTGGCTGAACGCCTCACAGCTAATGGTCGGCGTCAAATGACGAACGGCAAACCGCTAAGGGGCTAACGGCCCTAAAATTAATTCTAGGGACACTCACTGCTGACACTTTTTTGCACATTTTTTGACGTCAAGAATGTTTCAGGTTTACTTTGTCACCCCAATCACGCTACAACGATGAGGGAAGGTGCTTACCGGTAAACCCTCAATGACAAGACCCTCATGAACACAGTCTTCAGTATGCGATTGGGTCGATGAACTTTGCATTCACGCTCTTCCTGCAAAACGGACACTAAACAAATGACACGAGACACTTCGAATGGCTATAATCTCTCACACCTCACTGGTGCTGAATCTCATGGATGTACCTCTGCGCACCTTGATGTCAGACACTTTTGTAAATAGATTAGATTTTAAAAGAACATACACTCAGTCTGCCTTGTTTTTGTATACGATTATTGTCTTTTGTTTTTTATATAAAGATGTCAAAAGCTGCCAATAACTAGACTGGAAGTTTATATACCTTTAACAAGTACTGTAAGACCTCCATTTTTGAGGATTTTTGTAATATAAGGACACATTGGTTTTTTTTGGATTCCTTTGTCTTATAATCTCTCAATCTTATGACACTCTTTACTAATTCCCACATTTATGCTTTAGTGTGCTTCTGATACATACTAAATCTGATACTTATATTTTCGTATGAAAATGAGTTCTGAGTAGATATCACTTTATCTTCTTTTTATCCTTTTTTCTACCTTCATTTCTTTTGTACAGAAAATTATTTCTATCTCAATTTATAATGCTTCTATACTTTGCTGTCTTTCTCTTTCTTTGTTTATATATTTGTAAGTATTGGGTTCATAGAACTGGGTCATTGGGAAAAAAGTTTTTTTTTTTCTCCTTTTCTATAATGTACATTGAGTGCTGCGACTCACAGCACTTTGAAATACCTCATTTTGAAAAATAAATAGACATTTTGAAAACAAAAGAGCTTGTTGTCAAAGGATGAGTGCTTCTGTATGATATCGCTGCTGGTGGGATTTGAGTCCTGTTAGGTATTGAGAAACAAAACGCTGAACTGCATTTCAGACATGCTTGAAGCCCCTCTGTGGGCGGCAACATCCACATTTCAAACAGCCCTGAAACAACTCGCTAAGTTATGACTTTCAAGGGGATTATGATTCTGAAAGCAAAAACCCACAGTTATATCATATTGTCAAATAAAAATACCCATGTCACTCATTTGAAACATAAATAATCTAGTTTTTTTTCTCTAGGATCATGTTTGTGTGTGTGGTCCAGGTAAACCCTACATTAAGGGGACAAAACGTCCCCACAAAGATGGCAATATATGAAATCCTTGTATTTGTGGGGACATTTGTGAGGAAAACGGATTATAAATCATACTAAATTATGTTTTTTTAAATGTAAAAATGCAGAAAGCTTTAATTGTTGGGTAAGTTTAGGTGTAGATGGATAGAATACAGTTATGAAAATCATTATGTCTATGTTGTGAATGTGTGTGAGAGTATGTGTGTTTACTATTTTCCTCAACACAAAGTCAAAATTGACTTGTACTATACTTAGTTACTAAATACGAAATTTGAATCATATATAGGCCTATACACTTGTCCATAAAAGCCTTGTATTCTGCATGTTTTTGGACTTTTTCCCTCTTTTCTATTCAACCTTTCCTGTTTTCATTCGTCAAGCCTTTCTCCCTCCATCTGCCTCGCTATAAGAGAGATCTGGTTGACTATGCCCTCTCTCACAAAAGAGAACGAGTATCTCACTCGTAATTCACTCTCTCTCTCTCTTTCAGTTGATTTTGAAATCGGCAGGGCACATCCACATGCACTTTCAGGCACTCGTACACAAAAACAAACGCTGGCACACACACTCTCAACGCGAGTGGATATGAAAGCGTGTGCAGCGCACACTCAGACTGGCCCCTGTAGCTTCTTACCTCATTGTTCTGCACGTTACCATGGAAACTGGAGCAGCTGCAGCGTGGCAGACTTCAAGTGCGAGTGTGTTTTATTCTATTTGTGCATGCGTGTGTACGTACGAAGGGTGGGGATGGGGGGGGGGGGGGGCGTCTTTTGTAAGGAGGGCATCGTGACCTGTGCATCTAATATCCTGCTGGACTGAGAAACGGGTTTGTGTTTACTAACTTCAGTCACATGGCCTGAAAGCTGACTGAAGCCCCGCCCACCAATGTGTCACAATGAAAGATTTTTTTCTGGTCCAGAATAAACAGATAGAATTAGAATTCTGTCGCTGCAGTACAGGAGAAACAAGGTTTGGCGGGCTTCACAGAGAAAGAGAGACAATCGATTATAAACTAAACTGTCTAGACTGTTGGGTTACATAACAGTATGTGCTGTATATGTGTGCGTGTCTGCGATGTTTGGTACTCAGGATGAGGTAACCATGGAAGACCCCACTGTGCCATCTGGCCGATGGCTTATCCTGCCTGGTTATGGAAAAAAACAAAAACAAAGCCTCGAGCTAAGACAATAACACACCACCATGTGTAAACTGATAGAGCTGCCCACTGTACACAAAGCACTGTTTGTTTTTCATTTAATTTAAATACATTTAGTTTTTCAAAACTGAGATTTTGCACAAATAGGGTGAATATGGGTAAATAGGACATTTTCTGATCATTTGGAATTTATGTTTAATTGAACTCCTCATATAATAAATTTCCCCCCCTACTCACAATAATAAATATTTTAAATAGTTCACTATTTCCACTATGTACATAAAAAATAGTATAGACTATGTAACTAACTACATTTGATCAAAATAAAAATATATTAAAATAAACAATTACATTTTGAGATAAATAATATAAATTCTGATCTAAAATAAAATCTGATTTATACAGTAATAATAAATAGAATATAAATAAAAAAAAAAAAAAATAATTACATTTAAATTTAAAATTCAAATAAATAATAATACATCTAACGGTTTAAAAAAAATAACGTGATTGAATCTGAATACTTTCCAAACAGTATGTTACACATTTATATAAAGTTTGCACAGAATTCATGTCTTTATACGTGAAAACATAGCTTCCTTTTACATTTTAGGATGGGGATCGCATGAGGATGATCATATTTGGGGGTCAGTGGCATGCATCTAAAAGTTTGAAAACCACTGCGCTAAAGAAGACAATGAAGACATGTTGAATGCTTAATTGAAAAAATGCCGTTAAATAATGTCACATGTTCTTTTTTTTTCTTCCTCAGACATTAGTTATTCCTCTCTGAATGATATGTACTGGCTTCAGACACCATATTGAACTATAATGAACTTGGAGACAACGGTTCCATATTGTGACTGCATGATTGTTTATGGTATGGTTAAATGTGTCGAAGTTTGAATCAGGCTCAGAAGGGGTAATGAAGTTCAGTCAGGGGAGGTGTTTGAGTTCAAAGCACAGATTTTGAAACACCATCAAAACCCAACAGCCATAAAATGCTCATAAAATAGGATAATAAAATATATAAAATGCAATAAATATAATTGATGAACAGGAAATTTGTGTGCTCTAAAGTGCAAATACATTTGACATTTCGGCCCCACTTTATATTAGGTGGCCTTAAGTACTATGTACTTACATCAAAAAACAAGTACAATGTACTTACTGTGTTCAAATTGTATTGCAAAACACTTTTGCTGATATTGAGGTGGGATACGGGTAGGGTTAGGGACAGGTGTGGTGGGATGGGTAAGTTTAAGGGTAGGGTTAGGTGTAAGGGAAGTGTCAACAGTGTAATTACAAATGTAACTACAGAATTACAGATGTAATTACATGCAGGTATTTTTTTTAAATGTAAGTACAATGTAAAAACATGTATGTACACAATAAGTGCATTGTATCAAGTGATTATGTGAGTATTATGTGATAATGTTAGTACATAGTAGTTAAGGCAACCTAATATAAAGTGGGTCCGACGTTTCATATATTAATGTTTATGATATGCTGACTTTTTCCTTTTCCCAGACAGAATCTCACACACACAAGCCTTTTTGATTCACAATTTACTTTAATTTCTCAGCACAACATTAGACAGCATATGAAATATTTGAGTTGTCTAAACTTAAAATTAAGGCAGCACGAACACTTACTTTTTTTAAGTTGACAATTTTTGTTACAGTGTGTGTCAGTGTGTGTCAAATTCATTTATTTGAATGTGCTTTCTCTGTTCTTTTGTAACTATGGAAAAGTTGGCGACTTCTGCGCTCTGTGCGCCTCAGCATGCGCTGACCCCGCTCTGTGATTTTACGTGTGATTTTACAACAGTTTCTGTTGTTCCCAATTGCTTCCACTTTGTTATAATACCACTAACAGTTGACCGTGGAATATTTAGTAATGAGGAAATTTCACAAATGGTGCCACGCATGAATTCACTGAGCTCCTGAGAGCGACCCATGCCTTGGTGCTTGATTTTATACACCTTTGGCCATAAAAGTGAATTGAACCCCTGAATTCAATTATTTTTTAAGGGTTTCACAATACTTTTGGCAATATAGTGTATGTACATACACACATACACACACGCACACACACTCACAGCACTTGAAAAAAGACGGACGGACGGAGGGACGGACGGACGGACGGACGGACGGACGGACGGACGGACGGACGGACGGACGGACGGACGGACGGACGGACGGACGGACGGACGGACGGACGGACGGACGGACGGACGGACGGACGGACGGACGGACGGACAGACAGACAGATAGATAGATAGATAGATAGATAGATAGATAGATAGATAGATAGATAGATAGATAGATAGATAGATAGATAGATAGATAGATAGATAGAAATTAATCAACACCTTAAAAATGTGTCCTCTGGAATGTTCACACGCCAGCTGTATTCAACAGATTAACTGTGCCGTGGCATATTTCAGTGTCAGCCTGTCAATCGACCCTCTGCTATGTGAGGGGACCAGCGCTTGTTGTGGAGTAACAGGATGGACAGCATATGGAAAACTGGAGACAGACTAAAGACAGGGTTTAAAACAAAAGCCAAAGGCACAACAACATGCTCTGATTCTTATCAACCAGCACCGTCAGAAATGTTCTAATCCTTATAACATGCAGAGTTGCCACCCAAACAAAAGGATGCCAGCTTAAAAAATGCCCCTCACTGGATGGACACTGTCTCCAGGGGGGCAAGAGGAGAGGGAGGGGGTGCCATCTGTTCTGGGTCAGGTGCAGAATGTGGTAATATGTGTAGCGTAGTAGAGAGAGAGAGAGAGAGAGAGAGAGAGAGAAAGAGAGAGAGAGAGAGAGAGAGAGAGAATGTGTGATCAAACTTTACCAGTGTGTAGCAATTACCATACAGATGGCAGTGCCCTGTAAATGTCACTCACATTTCTGTCTTCGCCCCTCCCTCTCTTCACCTATCACTCCTTCAGAGAATCATCTATTATGTTTTCTTTGTTGCTTTTTAAGTCATTTTCATTTCAACCTCCAGCACGTGTGCAAACACAGCCTTTCATCCATGACACGAGTCTGACCTTAGCATCACACCACAAACCCACAGACACACAAACACACACACACACACACACACACAAGCAGCACATCCTCCCAAAAAGTTTTATTCTGTTTCTATCAGAGCTGCACCATGATGATTATCAATGTTGATCACTAATTATTATCAATGTTAAAAACAGTCATGCTGCTAAACATTTTTGTGGAAACCGTGATACTTTTTTGGGATTCTTTGATGAATAGAAAGTTCAAAAGAAAGGCATTTATTTGAAATAGAAATATTTTGTAAAATTAAAAATGTCATTACTGTCACTTTTGATCAATTTAATGTCATTTTTAAGTAAAATTATTAATTTCTTTATAAAAAAAAAACTTACCCAAAACAAAGTTTCCAACTTTGATAATAATAATAAATGTTTCTTGTGCACCAAATCAGCATATTCGAATGGTTTCTGAAGGATCATGCGACACTGAAGACTGGAGTAATGGTGCTGAAAATTCAGCTTTTCCTTCACAGTCAACAAATCAGACATCAGGAGACTACAACGGACAGTTCGGACTGTGGAAAGGATTATTGGTTCCCCCCTGCCCAACCTCCAAGATCTTTAAACCTCCAGAGTGAGAAAAAGGCTGAAAAAAAAATCACCCCACACAGCCATCCCACTTTCTCTTCGAACTGTTGCCCTCTGGCCGGCGCTACAGAGCACTGAGTAACAGAACAGACAGGCACAAGAATAGTTTTTTCCCTCAGGCTATATTCAGTCAAAACAGTTAAAACACTATACACTGTCTATCATAACTGTCCATTTGTACATAACATCTCAAAATCTGTAAATAACATATCTGTACATTCAAAAAAGTATATATATCCTGGGACCCAAGAATAGACTTTTGTCCACTGTAGTGGACATTATATTTTAGTGAATTTCTCTGACATCATACATGTCACATGTCCCAGTCTGGATGTCCTGTAAAGAGCACATTCGGGGCTTTGCAGGGATACCAAATGTTTGCAGGTTTCACCAGGACAACAACTTCTTCTTGGTCTTTAAAAACGGCTGACATTAATGTTTAGCACTCTTATGGAAATATGATCATAATTTTTAATTATAATTTAAATCTGATTAATTTTCAAATTGTTTTTTATAAATCAACATCTCAGGAAAATGTAATGGGTTTTCTAATCAAAATATGACTTTCTGTTACAAAACAGGGCATTGATTTCATAAATGACCACTGTGGTGAACACCAGGATTTAAATCATGATTATCAGGCATTCTGGAGACATAACAAGTGAACAGGGAAAGAAATTACATATCAATATTCCTATGAAATATTAGATATTATTATGAAAATGTTGCCAATTTTTCCTCCCATTATTACACTTCTTTTTTCATTACATGTTGCACCAAGAACACATTAATATGCAAATTAGATGCAGTGAATAGATACATTGTATTGAATGGGAAAATCCAAGTATTGTCATTTTACCCACATATTTAATAAAGTAAAATGGTATATGAATACATTTCATTATATCTTTCATAACATAGTTCAGAATCATCTTTAAATAAAGTTTGTTTGAAAAAAACCCTGAAACCTAAAAATTGACTGGTGAATTAAAAATAAATCCCATTGTTTTGCCTATACATGAAATTTCATGTAATTTAATTTTTTTAAGAACTGAGTCCTGCTGTCAACTACAGATGACATATCATAACATATGAATAAAATATAATTTTTCAAAAATGTTTTTTTTCCATTTGTTTCTTATGCTCTAAACAATGTAATGACATAAAAAAATACTAAATTCAAAAAACTTTTTTTTCTGGGTCCCAGGAGGATATACTTTTTTATATACACGAATCAAGCATAACATTATAACCTAATATTGTATTGGTCCGCCTTTGGCTGCCAAAACAGCCCTGACCCGTCAAGGCATGGACTCCACTAGACCCCTGAAGGTGTGCTGTGGTATCTGGCACCAAGATGCCTCCATGGATCGGACTTGTTTGTTCAGCACATCCCACAGATGCTCGACTGGATCGAGATCTGGGGGATTTGGAGGCCAAGTCAACACCTCAAACAAGCGTAGCAGGAAGTCCTTTCTATTGACGGCTATCAGATTGTTCAATGTGCTATGAATATAACAGGACTCATTATTGGAACTTCATATATATATGTGTATCTACTTCTTTTCAATTTTTATATCATAGACCGTAAAAGACTTAAGAGTGGTGCGGTGTTCTTTTGTGTGTTGAAGCTGCGGTGACAATGTCATTTCTTGTAAAGGATCAATAAAGTATCCACAAACAAACATCCACATGGATTGCAGGACCCAAGGTTTCCCAGCAGAACATTGCCGAAAGCATCACATTGCTCCGTCAGCTTGCTTTGGTGTATATATACACCGATCAGGCATAACATTATGACACTTCACTGAAAGGTGAAGTGAATAACACTGATTATCTCTTTTGAATAACATTTAGTTCTCAAAGTATAAAAATGGGCAACCATAAGGATTTGAGAGAGTTTGACAAGGGCCAAATTGTGATGGCTAGACAACTGGGTCAGAGCATCTCCAAAACTGTTCCCAGTCTGCAGTGGTCAGTATCTATCAAAAATGGTCTATGGAAGGAACAGTGGTGAACCGGTGACAGGGTCATTGATGCACGTGGGGAGCGAAGGCTGGCCCGTGTGGTCCGATCAAACAGACAAGCTCAAATTGCTCAAGTTAATGCTGGTTTTGGTAGAAAAGTGTCAGAATACATAGTGCATCGCAGTTTGTTGCGTATGGGGCTGCATACAGGACTTAAAGGATCTGCTGCTAACATCTTGGTGGCAGATACCACAGCACACCTTCAGTGGTCTAGTGGACCAGGGCTGATTTGGCAGCAAAAGGGGGACCAACACAATATTATGTCATAATGTTATGTCTGGTGTATATGTATATTGTTTGTGTGTGTAAACACTTAGCAATAAATAAAACTCTTTCTGATTCTGATAGGAATAAGTTACATTTGTAAAGATATTAACTCTTTCCCCGCCAAAGATGAGTTTTTACGGATTTCAGCGTTTTCACTGTTATAAGATAGGGGCGCTATTACTCATCTTTTGAAAGAGTACTGAATCTCCTGAATAAAAAACAGGTGAAGAAGATGTAGAAACAAGCAATAGCATATGTAACGCAATTATCAACATTAAACAGCATAAAACTGCCTAATGTTACTGAATGAAATGTCGACCCAGGGCGAGCTATACGACTGTGCAAGCTTAGTTGATGGACTCGATCGACTCCATCTATGTTTTGTTTGTTTCGTTCTGAATCCGATCCGGATGTAATGTTAGTCTTTGACAAAAACACTTTTTCCGAGCTCAAAATATTATTCAAGTAAAGCCCATATTCAAGTGTTCCTTAAAAAAAGGAATTCATGAAGTTAGAATAAAAGTTATTTGTTTTTGCAGAAGCTCTGTTCTTTCTTTTGATATATTGTATAACAAAATATTCTGAGGGCCATGGAATTTTGGTGAAAATTATCAAAAACACGCTGGCAGGCTGGCAAACTTTTAACAGGTATTATTTAATCGCTGTAGCCATAATTGCAATAGCGATTATTATTCCATTAATTGTGCAGCCGTTTCTCCATACATCAAGTGTTGATATTGATTACCTTGTTTTCGTAACATTTTGACAGACTAATTTAGCAGTTCTCTTGAAATGATGACCTCATTACACCATCTAAACTGTGATCGTGTCCGGTACTGGTTGGTCCATAATATGTACTCCAGATGTTGCCAGGGGATTTTAGGGTCATAACTCAAACTACCCTGTAAAAAATTCTTACCTTTTGCCCCGAGAGTAATGAGCGCTGTATGTGTGTGCTTTGTGTGTCAAAACCATCATTCTTACACAAAAGTTTGTGTACAAATGTGCTTGGCCTGATTTATTATTTTTTGTCTCTGTATAAACTAAACTTACAATTTTGGAGGCAAATTACACATAGCCGGGTCCTTGACTAGCTTAAATAAACCACCAGGACAAATGAGTTAATTCAGCAGCACATACTAAATGAGACAGATTGTGAGCCACAAAATGAAATATACACTTTCTAAATATTTTTTGTCAGTTTAATCAAATATTTTTAACAAAAAAACAAACATTTTGAAGCAAACATCTTGCATTTTAAAAAAGGGAGAGGGAGACTCCTGAGAGGTCTGAGCTGTCAGAACTAGAGATGAAATGCCCATTTCATGCTAATTAAAGTCCCATCAACTAGGTTTGATCTCCGTGACCTAACAGAATAGCACCTTTAACCTAGTGAGACACACACACTTATGAACACTCTGAAGGGATGATATAGCGGACTAGAGATGGCACAGGCCTTTCAGCATTACATGAGCCTGAAGAGAAGGGCAGAGGTTAGGAAAGCAAGCGTAACAATTCAGGGCTGGTAGGGGGCGGCGCTATTGTTCAAATGTCCTGATCTCTCCGGGTCTGACAGTTATCTGTCTGTTTGATCACAGAGTAGAAGTTGGAGCTTCTCAGAAAATGTAGGCCAGCCCTCAAAGGAAATCAGCTTAATGAACCTCAGTGAGGCGACTGAGTGCCATTAGTTTAGTGTGTGTGTGTGTGTGTGTGTGTGTTGTGGAACACACTCAAGGGCAGTGATTTAGTGCTTCATAAGTTACTTCACTGTATTGATCAGTACATTGTAGCCTTTTTGGAATTTGTTTTGTAGTCAATTATTCTATCCTGATATACTAGATTTTATTTATGTTTATGGTCACAGAGACCCCAGTGCTATACGAGTAAATACTACTAATAATAATTTCCCCTTTAAATTATTTTATGATGTTCTTCTAGTGATTAATCACATCTAACATAAAAGTCTATATGCTATATATATATATATATATATATATATATATATATATATATATACATATAAATACCATTTTAATATATAAACACACACATATATAATAAACACAACCTTTTATGTTATGTGATTAATCGTGATTAATCGGTTTGACAGCACTATGTTCTTCTGACCTAATCAAAACCCAGCAGCCTGAATACAAAAAAATAAAAAAAAATATATTTTTTAATTCAATAAATAGAAAACACCTCGGTTACGTATGGTTACCCTCGTTCCCTGAAGGAGGGAACGGAGATGTACGTCGGACGTCACCAACGAATTGGGATCCTTTTGGAAAACACCATAGTTACTACCACTTCTAGCGCCCAGCGATGAGCCCCTCAGACCCCGTCTGTTAGCAGGCAGGGAAATTCACGCAGGGAGAGTCAAAAAAGCTGCTGTTCCGCAAGACCCATTCAGCGGACTTTATTGGATAACGCTGAAAAAGTGTGCCCAAGAAGGCCGCTGCGGAAGCCACATCATGCCCAGAGGGAGTTACCATGTGGAGAATACACGTATGGACTGGCCTTCGGCAGTACAACATACGGAAGTCCCAGGGGTGGCCCCGGCCGTTAGCGGCGGAGGAACAACACCTTACTGAGACAGCCGAGCGAACTCTGTCGAGGGAAAGACACGGGCTCGCTGTAGGGAGCCGTACCATGGAAGAACACACACATGGGACCGCCTTGGGGGTCACAACATATGGAACCCAGCTTAACACCCGCTACACCAATGCATACGAGTGTTAGACCTGGCGTCGGACGCTCCGCCACATCCGACTGCTGCGGGTAACGGAGGACTCAACAGGGTTCGCCGTACTGGGGAACTCAACTGGAGCGGTTAGCGCACGCATCCAGTCCCTAAGGAGGGGAATGGCGCAGCAAGCCGACACAAGAACGGGCACTTCGGTGTTACTGACTATGGGAAGTGAACACACAGGAAGATACCGGCTCTACACGGAGGCTATAGAATCTAGCGAATGTGTTAGGTGTCGCCCAGCCCGCAGCTCTGCAAATATCTGTCAGCGAGGCGCCACGAGCCAGCGCCCAGGAAGAAGCGACACCCCTGGTGGAGTGGGCTCTTAACCCGAGCGGGCAGGGCACGTCTTGGGATTCATACGGCAAGATGATGGCATCCACTATCCAGTGGGCCATCCTCTGCTTGGAGACAGCCTTTCCCTTCTGTTGTCCTCCGTAACAGACGAAGAGCTGCTCTGAGGTCCTGAAGCTTTGCGTTCTGTCCACGTAAGTCCGGAGAGCACGGATGGGACAGAGAAAAGCCAGGGCTGGGTCTGCCTCCTCCGAAGGCAGCGCTTGCAGGCTCACCACTTGGTCCCGGAAGGGAGTAGTGGGAACCTTGGGCACATATCCAGGCCAGGGTCTCATCACATGAGAGTTACCAGGCCTGAATTCCAGGCACGATTCGTCGACCGAAAATGCCTGCAGGTCCCCTACCCTCTTGATGGAGGCCAATGCAGGAGTACTGTCTTTAACAACAGGATTTTTAACTCTGCTGACTGCAAAGGCTCAAAAGGCGCTCTCTGCAGTGCGGTCAGCACCAGAGTTAAGTCCCAAGAGGGTATAGAGGGAGGGCGAGGCGGATTTAGTCTCCTCATCCCCCTCAGGAACCTGACGATCAGATCGCTAAGGACTTTCCATCTACTAGATCGTGATTAGCGGCGATAGCAGCAACATATACCTTGAGGGTGGAGGGAGACAGCCTTCGCTCCAACCCGCCTTGTAGGAAGGAAAGCACGGAACTGATCGAACATCTTCGGGGGTCTTCTCGGCGAGAAGAGCACCAATCGATGAACATGTTCCACTTCAATGCATAGAGGCGCCTTGTAGAGGGGGCTCTAGCGGAAGTGATGGTGTCAACTACCGCTTGCGGTAGGTCACCTAGAACCTCCGCGTCCCATCCAGGGACCAGACATGGAGTTTCCAGAGGTCCGGAAATGGGTGCCATAGGGTACCCCGTCTCTGAGTCAGGAGGTCCTTCCTCAGAGGAATGGGCCAAGGAGGTGCTGTCGCGAGGAGCACTAGTTCCGGGAACCAAGTCCGGTTGGGCCTATACGGAGCGACCAACAGGACTTGCTCCTCGTCCTCCCTGACCTTACACAGTGTCTGTGTGAGAAGGCTCACTGGGGGAAACGCATATTTGCTTAGGCCCCTGAGCTGTGTGCCAGGACATCCGAGCCGAGGGTCGGAATAGAACAGGGAATAGAACCACTGGCAATGGGTCGTGTCCGGGGCGGCAAACAGGTCTACCTGTGCGGACTCAAAGCGACTCCATATCAGCTGGACCACCTGGGGATGGAGTCTCCACTCTCCTGGGAGCACTGGCTGTCGTGAGAGCTCGTCGGCTGAACGATTGAGCAGGCCCGGAATGTGAATGGCACGAAGCGACCTCAGATGCTTCTGACTCCATAAGAGGAGATGGCGGGCGAGTTGTGACATGCGACGGGAGCGTAGACCACCCTGTTGTTGTCCGTACGGACCAGAAAGTGCTTGACTCTGAGCGGCACTTTGAAGCGGCTGAGTGCAAGACGAACTGCTAACAACTCGAGGCAATTGATATGACATTGCAGTTGAGGCCCCGTCCACAGACCCGAAACTGCAAGCCCGTTGTACGTGGCACCCCAGCCGGTGGATGAGGCATTCATGGAGACAACAGCGTGCCTGGACACTTGTTCTAGGGGAATTCCCACCTGTAGAAACGAAGGGTCCGACCACGGGCTGAAGGTTTTGCGGCACCTCTGAGTCACTTGGACGCGGAGGTTTCCGCTGTGCCACGCCCATCTCGGGACTCGGTCGTGTAGCCAGCGTTGAAGCGGTCTCATATGAAGCAATCCCAAAGGCGTTACTGCGGCTGCGGATGCCATATGCCCCAGGAGCCTCTGAAAGTGTTTCAGTGGTGCCGCCGTCCTGCCTTTGAACGAATTCAAGCAGTTCAACACCGACTGGACGCACTCCTCGGTGAGGCGCGCTGTCATGGCGACCAAGTCTATCTCCATACCGAGAAAAGAGATCCTCTGTGTGGGACAGAGTTTGCTCTTCTCCCAGTTGACCCGAAGCCCCAACTAGCTGAGGTGACTGAGCACCATGTCCCTGTATTCGCACAACTGCTCCCGCGACTGGGCAAGGATCAGCCAGTCGTCGAGATTATTGAGAATGCAAACACCACACTCTCTCATGGGAGCAATGGCCGCCTCCGCGACCTTTGTAAAGACTCGGGGCAACAGGGACAGGCCAAAGGGTAAGACACGGTACTGATATGCCCGTCCCTCAAACGCAAAGCGCAGAAAGGGCCTGTGTCGAGGGAGAATCGGGACATGAAAGTACGTGTCCTTCAGGTCGATCGCTGCAAACCAATCTTGGGGACAGATGCACCTGAAGATGCATTTCTGCGTTAGCATTCTGAACGGCAGCCTGTTAAGGGACCGGTTTAAGAACCGCAGATCCAAGATCGTCCGTAACCCGCCGCCTTTCTTGGGTACAATGAAGTACGGGCTGTAGAACCTGGACCTCATATCGGCTGGAGGGACCGGCTCTATTGCGTCCTTCGCCAGTAGGACTGCGATCTCCGCCCGGAGCACGGGGGCGTTCTCCTTCACTACTGTCATGAAGTGAATGCCCCTGAACTTGGGGGGACGCCGGATGAACTGAATCGCATAGCCGAGTCTGATGGTACGGAGGAGCCACCGAGACGGGCTGGGAAGCGCTAACCAGGCTCCCAGACACCGTGCAAGGGGGATCAACGGCACCACAGACGTACCCGTAGCGGGGCAGCGAAGCGGAATGCAGGGACCCGACTCGGACGGCATGGGAGCGGCCCGGAGTGGGATCTGAGTGTGCTGAGGGGGCGTGTGAGTGTGGGAAGGCCGCTTGAGTGTGTTCCCACAGCCGGCGCCCCCCGCTGGCGAAGGGAGAGGCGCCTGAGGGTGGCGAGGCATGGGAGCGTCGACCACCGCCAAGCGCACTCTCTTGGCACCCAGAGATTTTGGAAACTGCTCTTTTATTGAAGTTTTGGGTACCAGAAATCAAATGAGAACAAAAGATTTTCACTCGGTCGGTTTCTGGCAGAAAAAGGTGCCGTCCATGACCTCGTGAGCTCCTCATGCACCTCCGGGAAGAAAGGCACCGGGGCGGGACGATGAGAACCAGCGCGACCCTCCCCGAGAAACCAATCATCCAACCTAGAGGGTTTGGGACATGGTCGAGGGTTCCACACAAGCCCGACCCTTACGGCGGCCCAGGAAAGCATAGTCGTCATCTCGGGGAGGCAGTACAGCCGAACCTTCATCCTCGAGGACTGAAACTCCCCCTCCGATGCAGCAAAGGGTAAGGGGACTCCGCCTTCCCGGAGGTAGTTGAGTCTCGACCTTAGTTCCGAGATAGTCATGTTCCCGCAGAGGGAACATGAACTATCCACAAACGCCGCCTCAGCGTGCTGTTTGCCCAAACATGTGAGACAGCGATTGTGACCGTCAGTGGGCACCAGGGAACGACCGCATCCAGAAACACACGGGTGGAATGACATCTTGAAAAAGACGCAGCGTCACCCATGTACTCTTTTAGAGGAAACGCTCTTTGTGCTGAAGCACTCAGGGGGAACGCGACAGCGCACAGGGTTTAGTGCAGCCCGTGCCTGTACTCCAGGAAAAACGCCCTCACGCACCGACAGGTTGCTGTGAAAACAGCACCAGTTTTTCTCTCAATTGCAGCTGAGCACCGCGATCCCGCTGAAGTGTGCCGTCTCTCCAACACCACGTTGATCCTCATTCTCTGGTTCTCCCTGAGACTAGAGGAACTCTTTTCGCTGATAGCCGCTTTTCAAACTCAATGAGAGTCGTCTTCATACGCCGTTCGGCTCCGAAGTGAATGACAGCGTGCATTCGCTCTCGCTTCCTGTTTATACCCGCAGCGCGGGGCGGAGTGCGAGATGCAAATCTCGCACGTCAATGTTCATTGGCCGGTTCTATATAGCTCGAAGCTGATAGGGGCTCCCAGAAGTGAGCCCAATTCGTCTGTGACGTTCGACGTATTATAAATAAAATAATTAGAAAAATGATTGTATTCAATTAAGTTTTAGCACACTGTAATGGAGAACATTTGTAATGGTCAAACACATCACAGAGGTTAATTTCTGAAAGGTAAAATAACATTTTAGCTAATTTTGTCTGAATGTAAAAGTTTATAAAATGTTATATATATAACCATATATATATATATATATATATATATATATATATATTATATATATATATATATATATATATATATATATATATATATATACTCTACACTCTAAAAGAAAATGTTCTATATGGCTCCAATCCTATCTTGGCTCGTAATCATAGGGGAACCTTTTTAAGTGCTATATAGCACTAATTTTGGTGCTTCAGTGGTTCTTCAGCGGTTCTTCAGAGGTTCTTTGACTAAGGTGCTATATAGCACCGCTAACTAAGGTGCTATATAGCCCGCTACCATATACAGAACATGTTAAGATATGGTGCTATATAGCACCAAAAGAGGTTCATCTATGACTACGACGAATAACCATTTTTGGTGCCATATAGAACTTTTTTTTTTTTTAGAGTGTATAAATAAGTGAATCATACAGACCAGCAAACTGACGCTTCAACTGATGCATCCAGTTCCATATGTGAAAAGAAATCAATTTCAAGATATTGGGTCATGGCAAACGACGCAGAGCTGCCGTTTTGGTGTCAGAGTGCTGCCACACGGGGGTTGAGAGCCATTACCAGCCTGTCAGGCCTTCTGATGGATCACAGCACAATCTAATCACAGACGCCTGGTACCCTCACCGCACACATGACACAACCACATATGCCCAATTAAGAGAACCTCAAAAAAATCTAGATTAGTTCGAGTGCCTTATTTTAAGGCATCTGTTTCTCTTCCTGACCCCCGTTCACACAGCATCAAAGATTAATTCTATTCTTTCATGGTGCACTCCAGGCTAGTTTGGTAATCATTCATTTGAGACAGAAGTCCAGGCCGCAGAGGGCAATATAAGACCCAGCTGATAATATATACTAATTCAACTAATTAACTTTTCTTACCTTTCTTATGAGTATGGTTAAATCAGATTAATGAATTAGCATACTTAATTTTAAAAACACATCCTGTTTTCCCAGCTTGACAGCTGTTGAATGTGAAAATGGCATTGTTGAAAATATAAATCAGCAGATTCAAACGAATCACTGCAGTGACCTTTTTTGGATGCAATTTACATATTTCCCAGCAGTCACCAACTCCTCTTATATGACGCTCAAGGTTAATTGTGTTGGAATTGCAGTCATGCAAATAATTACTCTGAATTTATGCAGAATGAAGACATTCAGGCAGTGCTGCTTGGTTGCTTTGAGTGAGATTCAGTAAGCGTACTTGAGTGAAATGAGCCATATCTCAAATCTATGTAGCTGCTGATATAATTATAATAGATGATGAATGATTCTTACTTTCGTAAGTCATTCTGGAAAAATTATATGCTTAAATGCCTTAATTATTCTTTCTATCTTTTTTCTTAACATGAATGTTACAATCAAATATTCCCACATTGTGTATTGCCTAGCTCCCCTCTCCCAAATGAGTGTTGATTAGGTGTTAAACAGCACATTCACAGCTAATTGCTAAAGCTGTAATTGTAGGCTTGTGAGGTTGTAAGGTAACACATGGTGCCATTAAAACTGTTGAGTGTACACTTGGCTGAGCACTCTGAAAGGCAGGAGGCAAAAATTTTATTTAATTGGAACGTATGTTGCCCATGTTAAAACTAGTTCAGACTGGAGTGTTGTTATTGTTAACTAAAACAAAACTGTAACTGAAATAAAATATTAGATGAAAAATGTAAACTTGAAACTTGCCTTGGCAACTAACTGAAGTAAAAGTTTAAGTTGACATACTAAAATGAATTAAAGATCAATAGAAATATGTATATATGTGTGTATATATATATATATATATATATATAAACATATCTAAATATATATATATAAACAGAAACTAATAAAAATGACACAAAAAAACTTAAACATTCACATGAAAAATGAAACTATAAAAAAATTCAAAATATTAATAAATACTATAATAGTATATGAATCATACTAAAATAACACTAGACAAGAGCTTGGTGGCAATCGATTATTATTGTAAGTGCATAGTGAATAAGCACCAATATACTCTTCCATTTGTTTATGTAAAATTAATTATGTTGATAAAAGCCAAAAGTAGCAAAAATGGACAGTTTGTGAGCACTTTACAATGTTAAAAGGAAAAGAAAGATAAAGTCATGGGATAGCTTTGATGGATTTTTTTTTGTTTTGTTTGTTTGAAAGTAATAATTTATAAAAACCCAAGTAATAATTTTTAAAAATCTAACAATATGGATCATAAATTCAATATCTCAGAGGAAAGAATTATCCTTGAACAGAGGTCACACTTACATATTCTGTTAAACTAAAAAGAGAAAAATACATGATCGATACAATTTGAAAATTAAAATGTATAGACATTCTAAGAAAGAAATCGGTTGATATTGTGTTGAGTCTGTGTAGTTGGATGGTTGAGCTTCAGAAAACAAGTAATGAGGTTACAGTTATAGATTTGAAAAACAAAAAGGCGGGAATAAAAAACCCTAAACTCTAACCATTTTAGCATAAAACAGTTCTTCAGGACGATATGGTTAAAAATAAAACTGTTACTACATGTAAAGAACCTTTTTTAAAAAAACATTTTTTTTGACAAAATCATCTAGGCTACACAAAAGAAGTTTATCTACATTTTAGGAAAAGTGTCTATAAATAAGAATATTATCTTTTGATAAGTAATGTTGGCCTCTTTACATGCAATGTTCAGTGAAGCACAAACCCAAAAGTTCACATCCAACAATATACAGTTTGTTGGGACATTAAAATACGGAATTATTTTTGGAAGGAACAGTGTGTAGAATCTTGCTTTGTTTTTTGCTGTTTTGTATTTTATCAACATACAGTAACATGCTGACATAATGTCTGTAGTCATGAAATCAGAGATCACAAGTGGTCACAGAAGATACATTTGAGACTCATTTCACTTCCAGGTGTAAATGGTGATCTGTCTGGGCTGACCAATTATGTTTGGATCTTCTGAGATGGATCTTAAAAGTGTAAACAGGGCCATATATTATATGTATGTGCCATAAAAGTTTATAGCGGCACTATTGGGTATTTAGACTGAGACCGATGAGTTGCTGAATAAAACGCATTTTAAATAGGCCACAAAACCACTAGGCCCCAGTCCATGCTAGAAGACTTCAGAGCAGATGTCACTGAACTTACAAGGACTTCAGAGCAGGTGAAAGCAGAAAGAAATCCAATCCCCTTCAAAAACACCTCTACGAAAACTCCCCTCAGAAACGGGACACCTCACCTCACCTCAAGTCTGTCATATCGAAGTCCAACACTCTCCCTGACTCACCATTTAAAACTTAAAACATCAAAGTCCCTCCTTAACAATGAGGCACAACAGCTTACCCTTCAAAAGAACAGCAGAAAGTTTTTTTTTTTCTTTTTCCTTGCCTTCGCCCCAAACAATGGCTTGTAAACGACAAAAGGGAAGGAAAAATAAAGGAAGGTTATGAGGAGATTCGCCCTTCACCTGCTGGGAGTAATACAATCGCTTAACGACCACGACAGGCATTATAGGCCACGCTTTGGAGAAAGAAGACCACATGCTTTATGTCCGACAAAGACCTTAGATCCCGTCTAGAGTTGCACGGCCTTAAATGTACTTCCCCCCACTCCACCCATCAGTAATAAATGCCCTCAGCGCAATCAAATGGCAAGCACTGCTGTGGTAAAGCACACACTTAAAGGGACAGTCCACGCAAAAATTAATTATCTCTCATTAGTCATCATTTGCGTTCTTCCAAAACTCTATGACTTTTAGTCTTTTGGAAACAAATATGTAGGCAACATATATTCCGGCCACTGTTTTCACTATAGTGAAAGTGTATGAGATGTCAAGATTTAAAATGACTAAGGGTGCTTTCACACTAGCACTTTTGGTGCGCACCAAGGAACGATTGATCGAAGAGTTCGGTTCGTTTGGATGATGTGGGCGCTGTCTTCCGAACTCGGGTGCACACCCGCGAACCGTACCCAAGTCCACTTAAAAAGGTGGTCTGGGGTTTGGTTCATGTGAACTCCGGTACGGTTCGCTGCTGATGTGAACGCAATCGTACTAAATTGCGTAAGTGAACCGCTATTCATGAGAGCTGTATATCTCATTTCTACCAGGAAGACTACCAGGACAGATGATATACGATAAGATAGCAAGTTTATTAACTGACCACCAAGTATTATAATTAGAGGTTCTTTGGCGTAGGCCTCGTCCATAGCTCTCATCTCGAGGGTAACGGACTCTGCATTTCCTGCCTGAAGATGAAGGCAGGGGCGCAGCTGACCCCCTGGGAGGTATAGACGGGGACCATCCTGGTGGTGTTGGGGAGGAGGATGGAGGTAAATGTTGGCGTCAGCATCTGAGAACTCAGACATGTGTGAGTACTGATCTTATATACTCTGAGAATTAGAACATGATTAGTCGGGATGTAATGAGTGCCGTAACATTGAATCTTCCTGGCAGAACATGCGCTAGAGCTTAATTTCTGCTCGCCTTCAGAGTTCTAGAGCATTTGCAGTACATTAGCGGCAGATAGACGCAAGTGCCATTACTTACTGAACCTTTGGTAACGAAACAAAAACAAAAATATAAAAGTGAGGTGAGCAACATTTTGCCACCTTTTCGCTTGCCGTTGTTACCAAGCAACGGGATAAACAGCTGCTGCCTTGATGACGCAAACGCACCCCGGTTCAGACCCAAATAATATAATATGAACACAGTCCAGCCGGGGCAGGGGGAGGTGGGAGCAATCGAACCAAGTGTGAAAGCACCCTAAAAGAGCATGATGGTTTAGTTCACATGACTCAAACACTCCGAGTTCACATGACTCAAACACTCCGCCCCGCGCTGTGGGTATAAACAGGAAGCGAGAGGGAATGCACGGTGTCATTCACTTCGGAGCCGAACGGCGTATGAAGACGACTCTCATTGAGTTTGAAAATGACACATCTAAAGCCATTACATGAAAAAAGCTTTTCTTGGCACATTCATCGGAGTGAAGTGATTCAGACATTCATGAATGAATCATTAGAACCAGTTCACATAACCGGTTTGAATGATTCATTGACAAATTAATTGACAGTTTTTCACACACACACACACACACACATGATGTTTATTAACAAAGGTTCCGGAGGAGCACTTTCAGATAATTGACACAGGGTACTCTGGGTTCGGGCCAAGTCCGAGCTCGAAGCCCTCCCCCCGGACAGCACGCCAAATATGCATTTAAATTTACTCTCAATAAAATATATGTAAGTGTGAACTTGTGAAACAAAAAAAAACGACTGGGTTTCAGATAACTTGTAGCACAAAAGTCGCACCGACCACTATATGATACTTTATAGTGTTTTTGTTAAGCAGGTTTTAAATTACATGAGCATAAGTAAAATTAAATTTCTGGATGAAATATTCCTTTTGAGGATTATACAAAAATGTGCCTACATTTAGAAGTCTGAAAGAAGGGTTTTAATGGAAGATGGAATGTGAGGAGAGAAAATCGTTGAGGATGGAAGAATGAAAGACACTTAGATGAGTGGAGATAAAAGAGAGGGAAGGAGAGGGGAGAGGTTGGGGTGTCAGGGTTAGGTGTGCTTAAGGGCACGTTAACAAAGGCTCAGCTCATTTAACAAAAGTGTCTGACACCCACACATAAAAAGCATGCTCATGCACACACATAAATTGTGCAAATAAACCTCTTTAATTCTTTAATAGTTAATAGGCACAATAAAGAGATGAAAGGAAATGATGGGAAAATATTGCAAACTTAATCTGCCAAGGTTCAATGTGTTATGTTTAACCACTTAAAGCCCAAGTTTTTCTGCAACATAAAATGGACCTTGAATTGATTCCAAACAGGTTTCTCAAACATGAACACAGGTTGTCCCAGTGTAAATTCTAGACATTGGTTGAGCTAATTTTGCATTTCGGTCCACTTTCAGTTATATTACTTGTAGTTGTCTCTACATTAAATTCATGACGTAACTGAAGTAGCGATATTTTCTGCCATATTTCCACATACATCCGAGAGAAACAGCTTATCGAAAAGCAAAAATGTGGTTCTGTCCATCAGTTGTTGATTGATGGAGGCAGATGTGAATGTGAACTCTGCCGCTGTAGCCCATCTGTTTCAAGGTTCGATGTGTTGTGCATTCAGAGATGCTCTTCTGCAGACCTCGATTGTAACCCCTGAAGGTGTGCTGTGGTATCTGGCACCAAGATGTTAGCAGCAGATCCTTTAAGTACTGGAAGTTGAAGGTGGGGCCTCCATGGATATATATATATATATATATATATACATACATACACCCCCCTTCCTTAAGAAAGCCTGAGCCAGCCAAAAAATAAAAATTCACTCTCTGCCAGTAGGTGGCGCTTATGGAACGCCAGCAATATAGTTTCCTTGTTCATCGAAATGTTTGTGAAGTCAGTTAGTTAGTTCCCTTCAGAAGTGCATTCATATAAACAGTCCCGCCGCTGGCCGTTTTGATACCCTAAGCGCGATCACTTTATGATGCCCGCTCAGGGGGGGTAGAGAGAGCATTTTCTCTGGTGGTGCCCCCCTAAAGCAGTTGGTGCCCTACGCGCAGCGCGTGATGTGCGTAGTGGGAGCGGCGGCACTGCATATAAACCCCCACCCCAAATTAATGAGTAGAATTTTCTTCCAATATTCCGAGCATAGCAAACAGAGCTTGCTCTGCCTGTTACAGTATTTTCTCTGCTCTCCTCTTTGCGTCAGTCTTCAGTGTGTCCTGTCTCTGGCCTCTGTTAATGGCCTGTTTACAGACTTCATTATATTTCCACACAAATTACATTTTGGGAAATGTTTGCAATGCATTCTGTGTGCAAGTCAGGAAAAGAGATAAACGTAACTGGCCGGTTCTGACTGATGGTCGGTCGACCGTGCATCTCTACTACTGGCAACCCTTCACCTGGAGCTCTAATGAGGAGAATACGCTGTCGTGTGAGGGAAAGAGTTCGGGAAAGAGTTCAGAAGAGAGTGTAAGAAGAGCAGCAGATGTATGCAGATGTACAGCAGCTACAGTTAATGGCAATTGGTTGGGATTTTTTTTTTAATAAAGTAGTTTGAAATATACACACATTTTCATTGCATTATTATTGTAGCCTGGTGGAGACTAAAGCCCAAAGTATACTTTAGCTGTCCACATTTCGCGATGGTCCGCACACTGTCTGTGTGCAGCACTGCAGCCCGATTCTTGTGTCAGTGTGGATGGTGCATGTACAACAGCGCATGTACACAAAGTCCACTAGAACGCGTCTGTTGGTGTTCACGTCCAAAGGAGTATACTTTGAAAGGCTTGCATGCTCAACTGTGCGCAAAACACAGAAAATTAATATACCCAGGCCGGGCCTTAAGACACCACCACCGCTGATCTTTTCATATTTGCCACACCTCTCATAGACGATGTGAGCAAGCTCACGTCTTTTGCAGATGACAAATGTCATCGGTTAATGTGAACGGCAAGCTTAGAGATCACGTATAGAATCAAAGGAGGTAATTATCAACTGGTTCCGATCAGTAGCAGACTTTGGGAGCACTCCTAGAAAGTAGGCCTTCCTATGAAAATGTTTTTCATATCTATATTTGATGTCAAAGCATATAAGATCTCGCACCCCCCTGCAAACTCTGGCGCCCCCCAAAGGGGGACATGGACCCCAGGTTGGGAACCAATGGTATATACATATTACTCCTCGTTGCTACGCTACCCCGAATTTCTGATCTATCATGCACCTTAACCTCTGACCCACGCTTGAGGGTAAAATTACCTTTAGCCATGGCTAACACAAGCCAGCGCTACAGCCGGCCCTGAGAGGAGCCCCCAGCAGCCTAGCGTGGTGGAATAGCAGCATTAACTCTACTCTTTGTCCGCAGAATAGCTCCATTGTGAGGGCCCCCTATGAGTATGCTGACTAAGGCTACAGAATGAGTCCTCTTCTAAGCCTGACCAGGGGGGCAGGAGAGGGATGGGGGTCCAGCTTAACTCTCCACGCCCCTTTCCCCTCCCTCCTGGAGAGTTCTAGGAATTTCCTGATTCAATATAAATTTTTAAATACCTCCCCTTCATCTCTCCCTCGCTCTATACGTCCAATCCTCTCATTCATGCAGTCACTCATTCATCCACCTTTCCATTCACTCATTCACTCACATGCCCAATGGATTTTTTGTAATGTAGTTCAATGACATATAAGAGCAAACATGAAAAAGAAAACGAGAAATCAAAGTCCAGTAGAACGTGTGAAGTTCACTTTTGAATTGAAATGCCATGTGGTGTAAGCACTAATTAATCACACATTTCCTATAGATGGGAATGTATATTGTGTGAATCTTATTCACTATTTTAATAACGTTTCAAAATATACTTATCATGGTCAAAAGCAATTATTACAACCACATTACATTTTACAGTTTATCTGCATGTTGATTGGAGCTCATCACGATATACACAGATCAGGCATAACATTATGACCACTGACAGCTGAAGTGAAGAACACTGTTCTGGGCCCACATAAAAAAGTGGTCCAAGGAAGGAACAGTGGTGAACCGGTGACAGGGTCATGGGTGGCGAAGGCTCATTGCTGCACGTGGGGAGCAAAGGCTGGCCCGTGTGGTCCGATCAAACAGACAAGCTACTGTAGCTCAAATGGATGCACCAGGATGTGATGTTTTACTAACATATTTCGGGAGGAGCACGTGCAGATAATTAAAACCTAATTTAACACAAGTGGAGTATGTTCAGATAATTAAAACCTAATTAAACACAAGGGGAGCATATTAAGCTAATCAATTTAATCAACGATGGGAGGTGGGTATATATACAGCTGACTTACCTTCCTGTCGTTGACAGTTTCTTAGCATCCCTCCACCACCCCATCTCCTCACTTTGATTTAATAACTTATTATACATCAATAATCTATTATTCAAATGCAGTGTAGTTCTATACTACCTCTATCGGGGGGGATACTCTGGGTTCGGGCCAAATTCCGAGCCTGAAGCCCTCCCCCGGACAGCACGCCAAATACGCATAATCTTTACTGCATTTAATTTGATGTAAGTGTGAACTCGTGAAGCACTATGGGAAGAAGGCAAGCCGGCGGAGGCAGTGTGATGTTTCCGGCAATGTTCTACTGGGAAACCTTGGGTCCTGCCATCCATGTGGGTGTTACTTTTACACGTACCACCTACCATTGTTGCAGACCATGTACACCCTTTCATGGAAATGGTATTCCTGGTGGCTGTGGCCTGTTTCAGACCACAAAGCAAAAATGGTTCAGGAATGGTTTGAGGAGCACAATGAATTTGAGGTGTTGACTTGGCCTCCAAATTCCCTAGATCTCAATCCAATCGAGCATCTGTGGGATGTGCTGAACAAACATGTCCGATCCATGGAGGCCCCACCTCTCAACTTACAGGACTTAAAGGATCTGCTGCTAACATCTTGGTGCCAGATACCACAGCACACCTTCAGGGGTCTAGTGGAGTCCAAAATGGGGACCAACACAATATTAGGTCATAATGTTATACCTAATGTTATAATGTGCACGTAGGTATATGTATACCATGAGGTCAACTGAAAGATATATAAAACATATATATTTCTCTCTTTTATTCCTCTAGGGGTTTTTTTCTTAATTGTGATATTTGACAAACAAAATGAATTTGAATTCATAAAAACATTGTTAGTGTATTTTAATGTATTTTTAGAAGGACAAAATTTGTAGGACAAAGAAAAGGGTGTATGTCATTAACCTATATGGGTCTGTATGGGAGTATGCATATGTTTGTGTTGACCAGAAAGCAACATCTGCTCTCATTATTCTAGAGTGAATTGAGGAGTGTTTCTGTTGGTCTTTTGAGGCGTTCAATAGCCATAGGTACTCTTTGATGCCGAAGACTGTCTCTATGAATACAAAGAAATTCATTTGCCTAACGTGCATTTAATTGGCCTAAGTTACTGTTCAACTTCTTCTCAAAATGCCACGTTAATTTATCTCAATCACACAACAGTCACAGGTCACATAGTGTTTATTGTAGGCCGCTCACTTTAGCAACGACTCGGCTACATTTGCATCCGAACTCGAAAGGCCAGCAGTTCAATCCCATAATGGTCAAAGAAATGAGAGTTACAATGTAGCCAAAATGGCTGTTGTGTAAATCTAAATCACCCCTTCACTCTCTTTGTCTCTTTGATTAGAGTGTGGAGATTAATTCATCCTCTTATGGTGGTCAGTTTCTATAAATAACAAAATTAAACAGTGCATCCGCGGAGGCCTCAGATGCACGTCTTGAATCCAAATGTACATGCATGTTGTTGTTCCTCACTTTGCTGTAGATAAAAGCCACTGCTAAATGAATAAATGTAAATGTGCACACAGCCTTTTATTTGGAAACCCATTCAAAGGGTTTTCGCGCTGGAGCTTTGGATACATGATTCAGTTTGGTTTAACTCTAATTACATGCCTCTGAAAGGCCGTCTTCTCTGATCTTAAATACCACCGTGAACTGAATCTCTCCAAAAGATCCCACCGAAACACTTTTCAGCAAATGCTTCAATTTCACAGCCTTATTGTTCGAGCCGTAGCACATTTGTAGATCGCCCTAAACCTATGTGAAAACATTAAGGCTGTCTAAAGGGGAAAATGATTTGTGGTTCATGATTAAAACCACTTGAGATCAATGACATGGTTTATTACGTTGATCTGTAGCAGCACCTCCGAACGGCTTGAGTGTGGATCATACAAAGTAACTAATCCCAGACTCACACACACTCATCGCGGTTCACACAGAGTCAAGCCATAAAACCACACTTCCGCTCACTAACCCTGAATCACTCCCTCACTTTGTTGACACGTACAGTACCTGTTGATGACCGCGCGGCGCGGTTCAGCCACACAAAGTTGGAAAAGAGCCTATGAAACAAGAATTGGATGAAGCTTGTGTCTATAACTTGAGATTTACCGAGACAAAGTGCTCTTGTTTAAATCAGCGGCTTTTTTGAAACGGTTGCGGCCGGGGCGCAGCGGCAGAATTGGAGGCATGTGTTGGTGCAGCAACGGGGCGGGTTTATGGTCTCTGCTAGTGTTTGATGTGCTATAATGAGGAAGTGAGTGACTTCCTGTGGTTAACGGGAGCGAGGGAGATGGATGACGGGGGAGGCCGTAAATGAAAAGCAGCAGTAGCGCAGTTAACAGAGGCCGGGGTGTGCGGGTTAAACGTTTTTCAAATGTTTTAACTGCGTTCTCTTCTACACGACGGGGGGGCGAGGATATGTCAGGGTCAAGAGGTGACAGGCGAGATGTGTGCAGTCCTACATGTCATTATTTCCTGGAAGATAGGGTGCACTTGGTTTAATTATGTGGGCCCAGATCCAGATGGATCTGGCTGGAAACTTTTGGAGTCCACTTAACTTTTACTGTCATCGTAAGCTTTGTGTTGAGTTCACGGTCTTCTGCTCTTTTCAGGGAGATGTCAAAGACGTCGGCTTTCACACATAAAAGATGACGTTTGAGCTTAAATTTAAAAAAAAGTATTCTTTTTTTAATTTAAGTTCAAAAACAGATATGAAGATTAAATGCATGTACGTAAATGGTCCTAGTACTCACTGACTTCCTGCTCCTGACATTTTCAAAAAATGCAGTGTCTCTCTTTACATCTCATTGGTTATCGTCAAGGCAACCCAATCACCCTGTTCCTTTCCAGAACACCGTTTGCTATTGTATATGTCGTTTCAACTTTGACCTCTGTGGTGGGAGCTGTGACCTTTCACCAGGCCCACACAGAATCCACATCCACAGAATGTCCTGAAGAATTTTACAGATCTTTTCCCAAAATCATAGCAGAAATTACAACAAAAATCCTGGGCATGACTCAAGAAGAATGATTTCTCAGAGCACTTATTCACTGGAAATCATTGCACGTTTCCTGGAGAGATCTCTTTAATAAGCTCTCATTTCAGTTAACTTGCAATTCGATTTCATTCTGATTCATTTGGGTGCATTTCAGTTACAATGTCCAATTGGTATAGATCAAATTCAAAGATGAATTTAAAGAGGGATTCATCACACTGAGTCATTTTGAATGATTCATTAAAAGGGCTGACCTAAAAAAGTAATTTGTTCATGAATCCGAATAAACTAGTTGCGTTGTATGTTTTTGATTCACTAAAAAGAACCGGTTCATAAGAGTCATTTGTTTGTGAATCGGGCTACACTGGTTGGCCTGTATGTTTTAGATTCACAGAAAAATAAATGGTTCAAAAGAGTAATTTGTTCGTGAATCAGACTACACTGTTATGACTCTAAGACTTGCCATTGGGCTGTAGATTCAGCAGTGGCTGCAAAAAAAAACCCAACAATATTAAGAATAAAGATTGCAATTAATCAGAAAACCATACATAGCTTTAAACTAGCCAATATCACAATTTCCTATCTAATGGAATTAGAGAAGTTGAAAATCTGCAGTCACATAGAACCCTTGCTGATTCTCATTACTTATCAAGCCACACCATGAGATAACCTCATTCATACTTTTCAGTCAGTCTCATTGTCCTCACAGGGTTTTACCTTCTACAACAGTGAAGTGAAGTGGAATGCAGCAGTGAGATGTCATAAATCTCTTCAGGATGATAACAATGTGTTTTAAGAGTCATAAAGTGGCCTTAAGTATCTCCAGCACCACTGAGGATTAGCCTGTAAGCATCAGATCCCCTGAGGCCCGACTCATTCATATGCAATGAGCGAAGACCCCTTACTGAACACACACACAGTGCTGAAGGGCCCAGCAAGAGGCTATGAACCCTTGAGCATTCTTGGGCTGGTCAACCGTGCAGCCAGCCAATCAATCAACCAATTACCAATCAATCAATAAATCACATATATGTTTTTTTGTGTCAAGGAAACAGCCATGGAATTCACCGTATCACGGTGCTAGTGGGACATGATGCGATATATAGCGACAAATATACACGCACACTATGACAGAGAGCTCTGGGAACTAACGGGCCAAATAAACCAATCAGATTAGTGTGTGAAAGAGAAAGTGCTATTTACACTGAGCACAAAAGTAAGATTAACTCTTGCCATAGATTTACTCTTTGCTTGTGTTTGTGTGCGCTCTCTTTGTTTACACATTGATTTGATTAGTGACCTTACAGATTCAACACGACTTATCCCTCCTCTGGGATTTCTGCATACTCAGAGTCAGAAATGATGTAATTGGAATGTGCAGAGCATTGACCAAACATTACGAAATAACAGCAGATAACATTCTTCAAAAGCCGTCCTATCATGCAACATGGGAATTGGCAGGGAATAATGCAGAAGCCAGCAGACTGTTTTGCTTTGAGTAAGAGAGGGCCGTATCTTGTTATGCTTGCCACTGATTCAGCTGACGCTGAAATTCCAGACACCCTCCCGCCGGGTCACAGAACTTATGTTTTCCATGCTTTAATACCACACACATGGACACGTTGATATTTACAGAGATTTATAGAGATTCCGTAAGGAAGAAGAGCAGAATACAGTATGATAATCAGTGTTGAAGCTGCTCTTTAACTGTAGTTCACCAAGCTATAACCTACTCATTTTAAGTAGTTAAATAGCAATCTAGCTACTCTTAAAAAGAAAGAAAAAACTAGTTAGCTACACTACAAACTACACTAATAACAAAAAGTAATCTAAAAGGCAATATTATGTAAATATATAAATGTGATGCTTTATTTCCAAAATGTTCAATCAAAGCCATAATTTTCTAGTCCAGTTAAGTCAAGTAAATAGACAGATAAATAAATGATAGAATAAAGCAATGGATAATGTAAAAATGGTCAAAATAAAAGTGGTTCATATCTATTTCATATCTAAGGTACATTTCAACAAAAGTATTACTCGGTTAAGCAATAAACAGCAGCATTTAACTAAATTAACCATTATGAAAAAGGCTTTGAATCTCGAATCATGAATCATTTTATGACGAACCAATTCACTAAAAATGAATAACTTTTTTTGCTATATTTGAGAGCAAAAGGGAGAGATCAGTTAAATCAAAGGGACATTCTGCTTATTTACTCGAACATGTTTGACTTTTTTCTTCTGTGTGGGAGTGTTAATTTTGACAGCAAATTTTGATTTAGTTTTAGTCAAGTCTTTTGACTAAAATGCCATTTAGCTTTAGTCATATTTTAGTAATCTGAATTGTTTTAGTTTTAAATATAAAAAGATTTTAGTCTACTAAATCTACACTCTAAAAAACGGTTCTTCAAATGTTCTTTACACGTAGTATCAGTTCTATTTAGAACCGTATGGTCTTGAGGAACCCTTTATATGCTGAAATGGTTCTTTGTGTTAGAGATTTTTTCAAAGCCACCTCATTACTGATTTTCTGGAGCTCAGCTATACAACTACAGACTGTCAACACACTCTCGACAGGTAAATGATTTATTTTTTAAAATGTCTATACATTTTAACTTTCAAATTGTAATGTTCCTACCAATCGTGTCTTTTTCTCTTTTAGTGTAACAGAATATGGAAGTGTGAATTGCTCTGTTCAGGTAAGGATACTTATCTTCTATTCTCTATCTCACTTTTTCCTTTTAGCATTGTAAAGGACTCACATACTGTCCATTTTTGCAAATTTTGGCCTTCATAAACAATTGTTTTTTCATAAACAACTCAATTGTGTGTTTTAGATGCTGTCACATCCCACAACCTGCCACTGAAAATACACGTAAAGACATCCTAGAGGATTAAGATATTTTATTGGAACCTGGTCTTCATTACATATCATTTCCAATGTCAAATGTTATTTAATGTATCCAGCTAATTACTGTTGTTAGAGCACTGTCGTTTTTGCTACAATTTGCCATGTCAATAAAAAAAAGTACCTAATTGACACAACATGCTGTTTAATTTTTTTTATAATTTTTTTTAATGTAAAACTCAAATAGAGGCCACAAGACCAGGAAGATAGAGGGGTAAAAAACAATTATGAATAAATTATGTTTAAAAAATAATATTAATAATACTAAGATTAATAATATTACTATACTAATATTAATGAAAATTACTATTATTAAAAAGTGCCTATATACTGCAGGTCCTATATAGCACTTTTAAAGGTCCTTTCACACTGGACGCGATTTTGACGTTGTATTGGTATTTTTTGATCAGCTGTTTGTGTAATGAGTGCTTCCACACCGAACGCGAATGAGCTTTGGCGAAAAAAGGATGTTTATTTTTTTACTTTCACGGCGGCGACAAAAAAGGCTTCAACCAATCACATACAAGGAAACAAGTGAATGTGTTGGCGTCAGTACTACTGTGGTAGTTAAATGTTTACATTGGGCCCAACTGAACTTGAACATGACAATCGGGGACTTCTGTGTCAGTGATTTTAAGAGGACAGATGCTACTGTTACAAGCTGAAGAACCCTAATTCGGTACCATTTAGAACCATTTTTCTTATGAGTGAACAGTAGATTTAGATGGCTAAAATGTAATGGATTAAGTTAAATGGTAATGCATTCATTAAGATTTTCTCGCAAAATTTCAAAACCAATTATGTACTCCTGGAGAAAACCTTATGAAACCTTATGAACCTTATGAGTTAATATGAATTATATTAAAGTTTGAACATGCAATACAGACATAGATTTAACTGCTGTGACATATACCATGTCTTTATTATATAAAACCACACCTCCTAAAGAAGTAAATGGTCTTCTTTTCAATTAATGATATATGCATTCTTTAACAACTTGCATACATCCTTCTTTATTCTTTCAAGCAGACATATTTATTTGTATAAATTAAATATAATTAATCCTTAGTAAAGCTATTAAAGAGCAGTGAATGCTTTTCTCTTTTTCTTTTGTTGTTTGACTAATATTAAGGGCACAGATGGCATTAGTTCTGTCAGGACCACTATTGTGAAAGATGATTGACAATTAGCATATAGTTCAGATTGGCGGTATGGTTCTGTTCCGGGCAAGAACTCCCTGCACATCCATGCAGCCTATCATGGATAAGAGCAGGGAGAGCAGTGAAAACCCCTTAGGGTAAACAGAACAGAGCCAACATAATGTATTGCAGATATTATTAATGTCAATATTTAATGTACAACATAATTTGGGAATTTAGTTTGATTCAAGGGGAATCAGAATGCCAAATCCTGACTGACGAGAGGAGGAGCTGGGGGATGGAGGAGGGTAATTCGTTCTCCAGAGAATGCGATAGCTAACATGACCTGCCAGAACTAACGCTACGCTTGATATTTATTAGGCTGCTATCACTTTAAGACCAAATGAGCGGATCCAATGCACTGTTGCACATCCGATATTCTCACAACTGTTTACGTTCTCTTAAGACATAACGACTGTGTTTACATGAATACTCTCCAAAACAGATAATGTTGTGTGACATAATGCTGTGTGTTTTTGTCCATTTAGACGTGAAAGAGAGCTCAATTAAGTACTTGTGTGTTTAAAGGTGAACTATGTAAGATTTTTGCAGTAAAATATCCAAAAACCACTAGGCCAGTGTTATATATATTTTGTTCAGATGAGTACTTTGAATATCCCAAATGTTTCCAACTATTAGTAAATAGTGAGAAATTGCTATTTTAACCAAGTCGCCTGTCAATTGCGTCATATCTGCGTTACCCTCAGTTACCGGTTTTATTTAGCAGAAACGCTGTGCTCTCACTGCAGTGTGAAGAAGTGTCATAGCAGCCATCGAGAGAACGGCAGAGTAACATCATAACATCATCAACACACTCAGATATATCTAATACGATAAACAGAGTTGCGTTACCTACTCATGACTGGAAAAGTGGAAGTGGGGCTGGCGACCATGTCATAATAAAAGTCCCGCCGGCGACTATGCCATAATAACAGTCCCGCTCTTCAATCGCTCCTTCGGCCTTGCTCAGCTCCACAACACTCGGTCCTGCTCTGCTTCATACTACAGTAATGTTAATAATCGCATCCATGAACATGATTTCTGCCCTATCCTGGCTCTTTTCCACCGGCTGTGAGGTGAAGACCACATGTCCCAAGATTCTGCTCTCAAACGTGGCATCATCAAACTACACCTTTGTTTTGAACAGGCGACCTCTAGTGGACAGAAAAGTTACAGTGTAGCTTTAAGAGGTAGCTTTGTGCACGACTGCCCGCTTCGGGTGTGTGCACACAGAAAACAGTACCGAATAGAGTTCTCTTTCACATTATATTCAGATCTATCCATATGTCTGCTCTTCTCTTTCTCCCAGACGTTTACGTTTTTGAACATTTTATGAGACGTCAAGCATATGACAACTCATCAGCATGTATGTTACAATTTAAATGGTCCCTCCGTAACATTTTAGTCTAGTTTTTCCAATAGATTTTCATCATAGTTGTCATCATTCAAAACTGTTTTTTTATTTAGTTATCGTCTTGTTTTTGTCTGAACAAAATTTGTTAGCGAAAATAATGACAAAGATGAACAATATGGAACACAAAAAGGAGATATTTTGAAGAATATTGGTGACCAAACAGTTCTCCATTGTATGGACAAAAAAAAATTATTTCTCAAAATATCTTCTTCTATATTCCACATAGGTCAGTAAATTATTTTTGGGGTGAACTATCCTGTTGGCAATAATGTGTGTCACTGTGATACACTTCTGGTCAACATGCGCGAAAGGCTGTGTGTTCAAAAAGGTGTTGTGTTTAGAGTTTAACGTGTTAGATCAACTCAGTTTGGTGCCTCAAAGTTAAGTGGACAGCTTTCATGACTTTCATGATCAGACATTGACACTTGACACACTGTGAATGCTGGCCACTCCACGTCTTTGAAAAAGAGCATCAAAAATCAGCCCATCACATCCCTTTCTTTCTTCTGTCCTTTCATTCTCCTACATAGCAACTTTTCCCTCTGTTCTCTCTCTCTGTATCTCTCTCTCCCCGTCTGATAGCTTGTTCTCTCCCCCTCTCTCTGGACTCTGTGCTGTGGGTCCTCCTGACAAAAGGAATTGTAAGGATGAGCCTAACCGGTATTGGTCCACACAATGGACCCGAAGAATGCGGAGAGGGACAATGGATAGCCATTGGCTGTGTTAGCCCTGGGGTGACAGATCCGAATGGACGGATGAACACGGGGGCTGCACTCAGGTCTGCGAGGGACCGGTCAACCCCCCGCCAGGCCTGCCCGAAAAGCACCGCGGTCAGGGCCTGCAAACAATCGACCAGTACTAACTAGCCGCCCCGCTTGGCTCTCCCCCACTCGTAGTGATTGATATGGGAAACGCAGAGCGCACTGTCCCGTTATTGTGCTTTCAGCCTGCAATTATCACCCTCTCCTCATGCAAATATCAGAGATTAGGTCGCTAGCATTTAACACTGATTTCATATACATAACAGGTTTAGATGGGCCTTCAAATACCACGGTTATGCCCAGCGCCCAGCGAGAACATCTGAAACGAATGCAAGAGACTAATGAAAGCGCTCGACTGACATAAGTATGGAGGCATGGAAATGAATTCATATGTAAGAGTGTATGGCTTCACTCATGGGATGATAAATTAAAACAGAGGTGTGGATTTGCGTGGTGGTCAGACATGTGATGTGTGTGAACATTTTTTGGGCAGCAGGGTTTCAGTGTACCTGTCCTAAGCCAAAACACCATTAAATTAGATTTCATCCATCAAATGCATCAATATACTGCATAAACATTGCTCTAAAGCAGTGGTTCTCAACCCACAATACTGCATAAACATTGCTCTAAAGCAGTGGTTCTCAACCCACAAGTTGACTTAAAATGATATAAGATAAGACAAAACAAGCATTAATATGCCAGAAATTAAGGTAATGTCTTATTTTAATTCACTGGCAGAACAACTGTCTTGACAAAAATGGATTTATATACCTGGACAAGTCATGTAAATAAATAAAATTTTATACAGGGAGTGCAGAATTATTAGGCAAGTTGTATTTTTGAGGATTCATTTTACAACATTAATAATTAAACAACAACCATGTTGTCAATGAACACAACAAACTCATTAATATCAAAGCTGAATATTTTTGGAAGTGGTTTTTAGTTTTAGCTATTTTAGGGGGATATCTGTGTGTGCAGGTGACTATTACTGTGCATAATTATTAGGCAACTTAACAAAAAACTAATTTATACCCATTTCAATTATTTATTTTTACCAGTGAAACCAATATAACATCTCAACATTCACAAATATAAATTTCTGACATTCAAAAACCAAACAAAAACAAATCAGTGACCAATATAGCCACCTTTCTTTGCAAGGACACTCAAAAGCCTGCCATCCATGGATTCTGTCAGTGTTTTGATCTGTTCACCATCAACATTGCGTTCAGCAGCAACCACAGCCTCCCAGACACTGTTCAGAGAGGTGTACTTTTTTCCCTCCTTGTAAATCGCACATTTGATGATGGACCACAGGTTCTCAATGGGGTTCAGATCAGGTGAACAAGGAGGCCATATCATTAGATTTTCTTCTTTTATACCCTTTCTTGCCAGCCACGCTGTGGAGTACTTGGATGCGTGTGATGGAGCATTGTCCTGCATGAAAATCATGTTTTTCTTGAAGGATGCAGACTTCTTCCTGTACCACTGCTTGAAGAAGGTGTCTTCCAGAAACTGGCAGTAGGACTGGGAGTTGAGCTTGACTCCATCCTCAACCCGAAAAGGCCCCACAAGCTCATCTTTGATGATACCAGCCCAAACCAGTACTCCACCTTCCACCTTGCTGGCGTCTGAGTCGGACTGGAGCTCTCTGCCCTTTACCAATCCAGCCACGGGCCCATCCATCTGGCCCATCAAGACTCACTCTCATTTCATCAGTCCATAAAACCTTAGAAAAATCAGTCTTGAGATATTTCTTGGCCCAGTCTTGACGTTTCAGCTTGTGTGTCTTGTTCAGTGGTGGTCGACTTTCTGCCTTTCTTACCTTGGCCATGTCTCTGAGTATTGCACACCTTGTGCTTTTGGGCACTCCAGTGATGTTGCAGCTCTGAAATATGGCCAAACTGGTGGCAAGTGGCATCTTGGCAGCTGCACGCTTGACTTTTCTCAGTTCATGGGCAGTTATTTTGCGCCTTGGTTTTTCCACACGCTTCTTGCGACCCTGTTGACTATTTTGAATGAAGGAAGGAAGTTGCCTAATAATTATGCACACCTGATATAGGGTGTTGATGTCATTAGACCACACCCCTTCTCATTACAGAGATGCACATCACCTAATATGCTTAATTGGTAGTAGGCTTTCCAGCCTATACAGCTTGGAGTAAGACAACATGCATAACGAGGATGATGTGGTCAAAATACTCATTTGCCTAATAATTCTGCACTCCCTGTAATGCTTGTAAATTTTTCTTGTTATGCCAAACTCAAAAATATGTTAAAACCTTAATACTTATCCAGTAAATCACAAGCAACTGGAAAAGTCGTTGGGCCTTTGAATATTGTTGTTTTCATAATTTTTGATCTTTGCAACATTGACAGTTATTGAACTGAACTGAAACAACACTGAACTAAATTTATCTGAAAAATGACACTATTGTCATAAAGCGTCTTTACTGCTGAAATTGAATTTGTTTCATACAGATACATTTTTATTAATGTTTATTAAAGGGGACATATTATGCAAAATTCACTTTTATAAGGTGTTTGAACACAGCCTATAATGGTAAAAATCCACCCCATACTTTTTTTTATAATCCCCATCAATCATTATCAATCTCTCATAACACGCTGTTTTACATTTCCCCCTACTCCTACGTAAGTGTAGGGAAACCCCGCCCATGACTGTTGATGATCTGCCCTTTTAGCATAGACACACCCCTGTGTGAGAAGGACAGAGTCCGCCATATCTGTTCACTCACTGTATCAACTAGCTACTAGTATTACAATATCTGCACCAATAAAACATTACAAATGTTCTGTTGTTGGATGTACCAACGAACATACGAGTTTCCATAGACTACCAGCATCCAAGCCACTGAAGGCACCGTGGATGAATTTCATTTTTGAAGGAAATGTGCCGAAGAATGTCGGTAAAATGTTATATATTTGGGCAAATCATTTTAAGCATGACTGCTTCACCAATGAGGGTCAGTCAGTACAACGCTGGATTCGCGAAAAAGTTGTTTCTGAAGGATGGGTCAAAACAAACACTTCATGCTCTAACTTCATATCCAGAACAAGTAAGGATGGCACTTCATATTTTGTGAATGTTTGCAAATTTCCTTTCTGAATGAGCTTTCTAGAATGCTGTACGGCTAATATGGCTAAAGTTACCATAGTCTCTGACTGTATTCACAGAGACTAGAGCTAAGTTGTTAGTTTTATCCCAAAAAATTGTATCACCGTCTGTGTAATTCATAATTGTATAGTCAGGTGACAGACTTTTTTACGTTCCCACGAGCACCTATAGAACAATTTATAGATTAACATGACGGTACATACTAGTAGATGAATTTAATCAACCTAATTCCACAACAACTAACGTTGCATAAATGTACCCACTAACCATTCAGAAATGTCCAGGTGCAGACTAAAAGTTGCAACCTCTTCCTGAGTCTCTCCATCTGTGTCCGACTCCAATTTAAACAAAGGCTGCACTCCACAGCTGGTTATTTCTGACATTTTGGCTGAGTGTGATTTGTTTTGTTGTTGACGTTGAGAGCGTCTCAATCAGCTCGGTCGTGAATCGCTATTTCGTGAATCAGTATATCTTGTACATGATTGAGATGCAGCCCTTGTATCCGAAGCTAGTTCGTGTAAAGGAGCCGCTGGAAGGGGGCGGGGAGCAACAGCTCATTTGCATTTAAAGGGACACACACAAAAACGGCACGTTTTTGCTCACACCCAAATAGGGGCAAATTTGACAAGCTATAATAAATGATCTGGGGGGTATTTTGAGGTGAAACTTCAGAGACCCATTCTGGGGACACCAGAGATTTATATTACATCTTGTGAAAAGGGCTATAATATGTCCCCTTTAAAATGAAGCTGCTTTGAAACAATCTGTTTAGTACTGTAAAGTGCTATATACAGTAAATACATTTGACTTAACTTGACAATGTGTGAACTTGGGAGTCAAAAAAGTTGAGACCCATTGCTCTATTGTCATATAAATATATTTATAAATCAATTTCTATAGTTCTCTGTTGCTATTTAAGCTTCATCACACCTTCACTGACTTGCAAATACCACACAGGAAAAAGTGTCAACATGTTCACGCTCATACAGACCCATCTGCTCTCTACCAGAAAATGTAAAAAACACTGTACACACACTGAGCATTTTTACAGTAGCAAAGCTGGTGAGACAAATCCAACTGGCATCATAGCTACACAGAGAGCAAATCCAGAAACATCCTCCAGTTACATAATTTTAGAGGAAGCATCTGCAGATGGACTTTTGTTCCAATGTCTCTGTTGTTTCCTTTAGCTGCGCTTAAAAAGGGCAAAAGTCCAAATACACAGAACTCTGCCAAACAGCACCTGGAAATGACATTTGCTGCACTACAGTCTTGCATTTCAGTGAAATAGGTATTTGAATGCTTACAAAAGAACAATTGGTAAGGCAGATTACATTAAACGCACAGTCCGTTTGTTTGATATACCTGTAATTTAATCCCAACATCTTAAGAACCGCATTACTAAAAGGATGTGCACGGTTTAATGCACACTGAGTCTACATAACGTGCTTTTATTGTACACTTAAGGCATTGTTTACATGGATGACTGACTTTTGAAAAGAGGAGGTAAAGTTCTTATATATAGACCACCATTTGCCTTATATATCAAAAAGCAACCAATACCACCATATTTGTATGTTTGTATATTATCCATTAATATAAAAAAAATATATACGGAAAAAGAAAAGTTGCGATTTTCTAGGCCGATATGGCTAGGAGCTATACTCTCATTCCGGCGTAATAATCAAGGAACTTTGCTGCCGTACCATGGGTGCAGCGGCGCATTGATATTACACAGCACCTGAAAATAGGCTAACTTCCGTCAACATAACCAACGTGACAACTTGCTTGCACAGGGAGCGTGCTGGGGACTATTTCAGGCGCTGTGTAATATCATTACGCCTGCTGCACCCATGGAACGGCAGCAAAGTTCCTTGATTATTACGCAGGAATGAGAGAATAGTTCCTAGCCATATCGAGTGTTCCTTTAAGGTTCTATTTAGAACCTTTACTTCTAAGAGTGTAGTGTATATAAAAATAATATTACTATTAATAATTAAAGGTAACCTTTTATTGCTGCATAGACACAACATCTTTGCAATCAGCCAATCGTGCTCAAGCTCAGGGGAGGAACAAGAATGCTATTCTGTAAAAACAGAAATATATTATTTGCTTGAATTTTGTCACATTTCAATACTTTCGCATTCAGCACTTTGGAGGAGCAACTGCCTCCCTGGAGAAATGTCCTCAGACTCACATCCACCTTCACTGAAGCAAGCACTAAAGGAAATGCTTGGCTCTTTGTTTGTCCTGCAGGTTATGAGAGATAGTGAATGTGGGGACGGAGTCGCTCTCTCATAAAAGAGCTCCCACATTGTTCTTATCGGCAAGGCAGGTGGGGGTGAAATATCAGTGGGGTCCACTCTTATTCTCCCCCTGGATGAGAAAACAGAAGGACGGTCATATATTTCTCGCTCTGACACTTTTACAGCCTCTGTTATGAGTGAGGACCAGCTTGTTCACACAATGGACACATACTAATGTCATATGTTAGAGCACATGAGCGATCTGTTAAGACAGCATGTAGACAATATGGTGCATAAAACTGTTTATAGTGTGTTTATAGACATGCATGCAAAAACATGTGGATACAACCACATCCATATCATGGCAAGATAAAGATTATAAGATAAAAATGTGTACTGCATAAAATAAATGAATAATAAAAAATGATAAGATGTAAATGGTTATAGTCTTATCTAACAGGTCTATCCAATGTCTTGAAGTAAAACCAGTACTGCATTTAAAAGGGAAATACCAAGACAGTGGGCCAGACAATATCAGCCTAGAGCGCAGTGAGTGAATGTGTGGGATAACCGCATTAGGGAGATTTGATACCACTGTGGTTTGTAATCCTTTTGAAGTGAGATCCTTTTTCCAGCAGTGGTCGAAACACAATCCTCAGTTACAGACCCTGGAAGTGATGGTCTTTTTTACCCTTATTCAGTGAAATTTTGGAATGCTATTCAGATTTAGGCGTAAAAAACTGACAAGAGCTCAACTTCAACAAAGTGAAAAAAAGAGGATGTGTTGCTGTTAAAGGAAATGGATGGATCAGAATGATCAAAGCACTATAATGTAGATCCGAATATTACCGTTGTTGATTTAATTTAATTTAATTTATAGTTGTAGTCTAATATATTTCCTATATATCCTCTGTTTACAACATTTCACTGCAATGCATTTTGTGGAAACACAAGAAAGCTAATCTTGTGGAGTCGAACTGAATTGAACTACAAGGAAATACAGGGACATGTAAAAAAAAACACAAATATAAATACAAAATTAATGAAATAAAATAAATAAATAAATATAAATATAAATAAATAATAATAATAATAAAATAAAAAAATAATACAAAAAAATAAATAAAATAAAATTCAAGTCAAGGCAAGTCAAATAAATTAAATTGTACAAGGAAATACAAGGACATGTAAAAAAACACAATTATTAATAAATAAATGAATAAATAAAATAAAAAAATATTAAATAATAATAAAAACATTTTAATAAAAAAATTGTAAAATAATAAAATAAAATCCACAGAAAGGATGAATGGGTGGATGGATGGAAAGATAAAATAAAAACCGACTTTAAATTTAAATGAATTAAATGTAATTTAATTTGACTCACCAGTATAACAACGTGAATATTGTAGAGAGACAATAAAACAATAATTTAGTATTGAGTATTGGATACAGATTAGAACATACTGGATATTTTTCCCATAAAATGTACTACAGCATAATTAAAGTGAGGAAAAACACTCTGCCTACTTCAATTAGCACACATGGGCCTCACCTTACATGCAACCTAACCTCAGTGCCTACATTTGAGTGTGTGTGTGCATGGAGGGGGCCTACTTTAGTTGAGGTGCACATGAGATTCACAAAGCCCTCAACACATCAAGTAAAAGAAAAGGGCCACCAATGCAGAAATCGGGGGACCATGGGAGTTTTTGTGGGACTTCTACATCACCCCCCCTTCCCCAATACACCACCCCCCCCCAGCCAAAACCCACCCCGTTCTTCTTCAAAGTGCACACCGGCAGCTGAGGGGCGTGGCCCATTGAGAGAGGGCTGGATTTGGGCCTTTGTCCCTCTGGCTTCAGGGGCGAGTGACATCTTGAACGCTTCAAGAAGATTAAATAGCAAAGCCCAGTCGGAAACAGAGAGAGAGAGAGAGCAAGGGATAGAGAATAAATAGGAGAGAGGTAGAGAGAGGAATGGCAAGGGTGGGACCCAAGGGTTTGTAAATGTCCGTTGGGGAAATGGAGATTTGGAGAAATGGATTCGGAGAGGAAAAGGGGAATGTTGAGGAGAAAAGAGGATAATGAGAGGAGGAGAGGAAAAGAGTGGCCTCAATGAATAGGATTAGACTGGTCTCAGCGTAAGGAGAGAGAGATGGAGAGAAAGAATGTAGGAAGGACACGGAGAGGATGGAGGACTGTGTGTGTTCATCTCATACACTTCACATCACATATACAATGCATGATGGGAGGTACTTGACATAAAGGTCTACACCATACTAAGTCTTTAATAACAGCAAGAGTTTTTTAAATACCCTGCGAGAAACAGCTGCTAAATAAACATATAAGAAAGAGATTTATGAAATGTGCAAAGCATAAAGTGTGCCATCAAAGTTACTCCTGTTAAAATGGTGATCGTGGTATGAACAGTTAGGTGCAACATATGCTGATTTATCCCATTATACTGATTAATCAGCATATTATGCAATTGTTTCCCTTATTTTGACAGCCTAATCAATAAATCAAATTAAAATATATTTAAAAAATATTAAAACACCATGTCAAATACGTACAAACACTGTTAAGAATATTTTTAAAAAGTATTTTAAAGTAAAACATTTTTTTAAATGCAGCCTTGGTGAGCATAAGAGACTTCTTTCAAAACATAGAAAATCTTACACACCCCAAACTTTTTGAACAGTAATAGCATATAAAAAATTAAGCTTAAAATAGCAGTTAAAGGTGCAGTGTGTGAATTTTAGCGGCATCTAGCGGTGAGGTTGTGAATTGCAATCACCCACCACTCACCCCTCCCTTTTCGAAGCACATTGAGAAGCTACAGGGGCCGACACAGGACAAAAATGTCATCGACTGAGCCAGCAGAGAGTAGCTAGCGCTCTGTAGAGCAGTTTGTCCGTTTAGGGCTACTGTAGAAACTAGGGCTGTCAATAAAAATTCGTCGAATTTACACAAAAAAAGCCCATTCGAATGCAAAAACTGTGCATTCGAATTTTTGGTAGTGGCACACGAGACATGATGATGACGTAACTGACGCGGTTTGTTTATCCAGTACAGCGGTGCGGCTGTAAAAAGGCATAAAAAAATGGGCAACCTGTTCAACGGCGTATTCAGTCAGACACAGAGCAGTGCAGAAGAAGGCAATCAGGGCTTAGGAGCATGCGATGGCTATAAATGAAAGAGAAGATAGATTCACTACCTGCTGACGAAAATCCTCTCAGTTGGTGGCAAAAAATCATGCGGTATATATGTATCCACATATTGTGCCCACATTACATTGTCTGTTGAAGCGCGTCTTCTCAGGTTACTGATGCACTTGCAGTTTTATGCACTTTTGTTACCTAATTTTCCTTACATGCCCATTAATGCAATTATATTTTTATTTAATAACAATTGTTTAAAAACAACTGTAAAAAGTGAATGTCATTTCATTTCAATAAAATATGCGATGCTTGATTTGGTTTACATTTGCTTGTTGCGCTCCCTTGCGCCCTCTTGTGGCCATAGAAGACAATACAGTACATTTTCCATCTAACATTTAAATATTGCCTTTAAAATTCGAATATAATTCGAATTTTGCTAATATTTATGAAAGAATTTCGAATTTAGCCTTTCAGACATTTTGACAGTCCTAGTAGAAACATGGCGCCGCAAAATGGCGATTTCACTGTAAGGGGACCCACGGTGTATGGAGATAGAAATGGCTCATTCTAATGTAAAAAAAACCATAACGGTTCATTATGTAAGGTCTTTATACACCACTGAAAACATAGTTATGTATATTATATTGCATTTCTGTCAACAGATCCATAAATACTATACACTACACCTTTAAGAATGCAGAAAAACAAGTAACAAGCAATTTACGACTACAGCGTTACAACTCAAGAAAATAACCTGATCTTTCACCCTCTCCATTAAAACCAAAACAAGCAGAGCAAAACAAAACTCCTCTCTTTCCTGGCCCTTGTCTTCTGAGAGAATGTCATTCAAAAAACATCAACACACACAATCTGCCACGTTTGAATCTTACAGGCCTGCACTAACACTGTATGTGGTTTTGTTCATTGTAGAGGATGTTGTAGGCTCCTGGGCCGTACTGTTAAGAACGCCCCATCCTATGCCAGAACACTTTTATCCTTTATGCGTGGGTCAGTGGGTGCCCCCTGGGGGGAAACAACCCCCAGGATTAATGATATGCGTGACATGCATTGTGTGACCCCCGTGGGGTGTGGGGGTGATGTGGGGTTGGGTTATCTAAACTCCCCCTCATCTTGCCCTCAGCAAAGCCAGTCAACCTGCTAAAGAAATTCAAGAATGTGCATCGGAATGTATCTGTGTGACTGTCATTATGAGGCAGAGAGACTCAAAGCTGTGTTCAATAAATGAATGATGTTGCTCAAACAGGGCAGAATCTGTCACTGTCTTTGCTATTGAGTCAAGTACAAGACAAGTGGACAAAATGTCTAATACATTATACATTATGTTAAACAGCGAGTTAATTGATTGTATATTTATAATGGATTTTTTCAAATTAAAGTAAAATTTTGTTGTTCATTTTTTCCCATAAACAATTTAATAAAGCATTTTTAATAATAATTATAAATTCCATGCAAAATATCTAGAATTACCATTTAAATGTAAAATATATATATATTTTTTTAAGCAAACACACAAACCTCTCTAAAATTTTGAAAATAATTAAAAACATTTATTTAAAAATATTATATCATTATATAAAAATGATATATCTAAAATTATTCATAAAATTATACCAGAAATAATAACTCTCACATGTCACTGTGAGAATTATGGGAAATGTGCCAAGGATTTATGCGTTTAATCCATAGCTTTCATGTCCCTTTAGAATAACCTGTGTGTCCCGATTGCATATTCTGAGAGGGTTTTTTTTTTAATGCATGCATTGTACACCGGTACACTGGTGCACATTATTAATGAATTCACACTTAAAGCCTTTCATGTTTTCTCCTCCTGTCACTCTCTCAGCATCCCTCCATCTGAGACGGCGCGGTCCCTCGTTCCGGTTGAAAAAGAGGGGTAGGAGAGAAAAGGGGGCTTCACTTCACATCCAGTGCAGCATGAAAAACGGGTTCCTTCCCTTCACATGCAAATCTAGCATTACATAACTAGACAATCTGCTTGGGAGTCTAAAACTCACACGTAGTTTTGACGCACACACATACACGCACAGTGAATGGAGAATGATGCCTTTATCCTGTATGTAAACATGGCTATTTTAGTTACCCGTAAAAGGTCCGACAAAGAAAATTGTGAGTTACACTGAGCTGAGATCAGCTTTAAAGCAGATTACATATACTAAATCAAAAACAGGGAGACACAAACATAACTTTCCCTTGACTTCTTTGGTTTTTATATTGAGTTAATGCAAATTTCTATCACCTAACCCTAACTCATACCCTAACCCAACTTTTTTTTCTGCATTTAATTTTTAAGATACACTATATTGCCAAAAGTTTTGGGACGCCTGCCTTTACATGCGCATTAACTTTCAAGACATCCCATTCTTAATTTGTAGGGTTTAATAAGGAGTTGGCCCACACTTTGCAGTTATAACAGCTTCTATAACATCTACAACTCTTCTGGGAAGGTTTTCCACAAGGTTTAGGAGTGTGTTTATGGGATTTTTTGACCATTCTTCTAGAAGCGCATTTGTGAGGTCAGGCACTGATGAGAAGGCCTGGCTTGTAGTCTCTGCTCTAATTCATCCCAAAGGTGATTCTGTGCAGGCCAGTCAAGCTCATCTGCCTTTATAGACATTGCTTTGTGCACAAATTGTTCCCACAAAGTTGGGAGCATGAAATTGTCCAAAATGACTTGGTATGCTGAAGCATTAAGAGTTCCTTTCACTGGAACTAAGGAGACCCAACCCCTGAAAAACAACCCCACACCATAATCCCCCCTCCACCAAACGTTACACTTGGCACAATGCAGTCAGGCAAGTACTGTTCTCCTGGCAACCACCAAACCTAGACTCGTCCATCAGATTGCCAGACAGAGAAGCGTGATTCGTCACTCCAGAGAACACGTCTCCACTGCTCTAGAGTCCAGTGGCGGCGTGCTTGCAACGTTTGCATCCAACGCTTTGCATTGCACTTGATGTAAGGCTTGGATGCAGCTGCTTGGCCATGGAAACCCATTCCATGAAGATCTCTAAACACTGTTCTTGAGCTAATCTGAAGGCCACATGAAGTTTGGAGGTCTGTAGCTATTGACTCTGCAGAAAGTTGTCGACTTCTGAGTACTGTGTGCCTCAACGTGAACTGACCCCGTTCTGTGATTTTACGTGGCCTACCAGTTTGTGGCTGAGTTGCTGTTGTTCCCAATTGCTTCCACATTTGTTATAATACCACTAACAGTTGATCATAGAATATATATTAATGAGGAAATTTCACAAATGGACTTATTGCACAGGTGGGAACCTATCACTGTCATGATTGGTGGAGGTTGAAGCAGAGGAGAAAGCAGGATCCAATTGCAGTTGTATTTTTATTCAATAAACTCAAAACTTACAGATACAAAATCACAGGGAACAGGAAGTAGACACAGGAACAATTCTCAGGAACAGAACCACCAACATCATGCAACGATAAGAACTGACAAAGAACAAGACTGAACACGGTTTAAATACACAGGCAAACAGATCAGGGAAACGAGACACAGCTGACAAGACTAACGAGACACACCTGAACTGAGACTCAAATCAACAAGAAAACTACAAAGGACTACAACACATGGAGCAAAGCAGGAAACAACAAAAGAGTCCATGAAACACAAAGGGAATTCATAACAGTCACGTTACCACGCTTGAATTCACTGAGCTCCTGAAAGTGTCCCATTCTTTCACAAATGTTTGTAGAAGCAGTCTGGATGCCTAGGTGCTTATATTTTATGCCTGGAAAAAAGCCTCCGTTGACGCAAATATCGTCATTTTGTGTCATCGGAGGCTTTTTTGGCCAGAGGCTAGAGACTACAGCCAGTAGTAGGACCTAGTTCCGCATGTTTTCAACTCTCATAGGAGGATCTCACTCACAGAATGTAAATGCACACGGCCGCTCGGGCATTCATAATGGAGCGCTGCAGAGCAAAGCGAGTAGTTTCAAATTTTCTACGAAGGTTGCGGGTTCGAGTCTCAGGTCCGGCAGGAATTGTCGGTGGGGGGAGTGAATAACCAGCGCTCTCCTCCACCCTCAATACCACGACTGAGGTGAGACCATTGAGCAAAGTACCGAACCCCAACTGCTCCCTGGGCGCCGCAGCAATATGGCTGCCCACTGCTCTGGGTGTGTTTTCATGGTGTGTGTGTGTGTGTGCACTTGGATGGGTTAAATGCAGAGCACAAAATCACCATACTTGGCCACACGTCACTTCACTTCATAGTCATGAACTGAAAACGCGCCAGACTGGATACGCACCGTTAATGAGTGTGCAGCCGTGAATGAATGCCGTGCTTAGCTCAGCTCAGCTCTTCACTCTCGTGATGAATGAAATCTGACTCCTGCTGCATTTGTGTTGCGACTCTCGTTCGGCTCACAATGTATTGAACAGACACGTTCAGTTTTTAATTGTAGTGTCTGTTCTCTAACTAAACTAAATTATTTTATTGGTATAAAAATGAACACGCCGGTGGGGGCGGTGCTGCGATGGGCAGCGAACCAAGTGCATTCTGGGAGTTGTTGTCTTTCATCCACATGAGCCAAAAATACATTTTCTCAGTCTAGAAGGCACCAACTTCTAAAAAAAATTCACATTTCTACTACATAAATGACCCAATTTAAATACATCTTTCCAGCGGTGAAGTACCCCTTTAAACAATATCTCCTTTTCAAGGACATTTGGAGATTGTTAAACATTGGAAAAACATTCTAATAATAATAATAATGATAATTTTTAATTATTATTTATTATTATTATTTAATTATTAATTATTATTATTGATTAATTATTATTATTATTATTATTATTATTATTGACACAATTTTCCAATTGCACTGTGAATAATGATATGATCAGTAAGTCATGGCAACGTATGTTTCTACATTACTGTAACTTGTCAAAATAATTTTAGCAATTTCAACTTTTATACAGCATTCATCACAATGAATTGAGAAATCTAATGTTCCTTGATCTTTTGACATGTAAGAGGTCATTGTACTATAAAAACATAAGTTTTTATGTAAGTTTCAGATCTCAAAACATCCTTGTTAGTCAAAAAACAGCTTTTTTTGAAACCAAGCTCAGAACTTAATTCGGATTTTGTCAAATTTTTACATAATACAGGTGCTGGTCATATAATTAGAATATCATCAAAAAGTTGATTTATTTAACTAATTCCATTCAGAAAGTGAAACTTGTATATTATATTCATTCATTACACACAGACTGATAGTTTATTTATTTTAACTTTGATGATTATAACAGACAACAAAGGAAAATCCCAAATTCAGTATCTCAGAAAATTAGAATATTACTTAAGACCAATAAAAAGAAAGGATTTTTAGAAATCTTGGCCAACTGAAAAGTATGAACATGAAAAGTATGAGCATGTACAGCACTCAATACTTAGTTGGGGCTCCTTTTGCCTGAATTACGGCGTGGCATGGAGTCGATCAGTCTGTTGCACTGCTCATGCGTTATGAGAGTCCAGGTGGCTCTGATAGTGGCCTTCAGCTCTTCTGCATTGTTGGGTCTGGCATATCGCATCTTCCTCTTCACAATACCCCATAGATTTTCTATGGGGTTAAGGTCAGGCGAGTTTGCTGGCAAATTAAGAACAGGGATACCACGGTCCTTAAATCAGGTACTGGTTGCTTTGGCACTGTGTGCAGGTGCCAAGTCCTGTTGGAAAATGAAATCTGCATCTCCATAAAGTTGGTCAGCAGTAGGAAGCATGAAGTGCTCTAAAACTTCCTGGTATATGGCTGCGTTGACCTTATACCTCAGAAAACACAGCGGACCAACACCAGCAGATGACATGGCACCCCAAACCATCACTGACTGTGGAAACTTTACACTGGACCTCAAGCAACGTGGTTTGTGTGCCTCTCCTCTCTTCCTCCAGACTCTGGGAGCCTGATTTCCAAAGGAAATGCAAAATTTACTTTCATTAGAGAACATAACTTTGGACCACTTTTTTTCCTTTTTGTCTTTATCCCAGGCGAGACGCATCTGACGCTGTCTGTTGTTCAAGAGTGGCTTGACCCAAGGAATGCGACAGCTGAAACCCATGTCTTGCATACGTCTGTGCGTAGTGGTTCTTGAAGCACTGACTCCAGCTCCTGTCCACTCTTTGTGAATCTCTCCCACATTTTTGAATGGGTTTTGTTTCACAATCATCTCCAGGGTGAGGTTATCCCTATTGCTTGTACACTTTTTTCTACCACATCTTTTCCTTCCCTTCGCCTCTCTATTAATGTGCTTGGACACAGAGCTCTGTGAACAGCCAGCCTTTTTTGCAATGACCTTTTATGTTTTGCCCTCCTTGTGCAAGGTGTCAATTGTCGTCTTTTGGACAAATGTCAAGTCAGCAGTCTTCCCCATGGTTGTGTAGCCTACAGAACTAGACTGAGAAACCGTTTTGAGTTAATTAGCTGATAAGAGTGTGGCACCAGGTGTCTTCAATATTGAACCTTTTCACAATATTCTAATTTTCTGAGATACTGAATTTGGGATTTTCCTTAGTTGTCTGTTATAATCATCAAAGTTAAAATAAATAAATGTTTGAAATATATCAGTCTGTGTGTAATGAATGAATACAAGTTTCACTTTTTGAATGGAATTAGTGAAATAAATCAACTTTTTGATGATATTCAAATTATATGACCAGCACCTGTAGTGTGACGAAAACTAGGGATGCACCGATACCGATACCAGTACTCGGGTGTCGGTCCGATACTGTTGTGAATGAAGTACTCGTACTCGTACTCGTAAAACTACCAAACGCTAGTGCGGACGCGGCGAGTATAAACCAAGCTTAACCGCTCGTGAGGCAGATACCTCTCGGTAGTGAGTGCTGAAAGTGAAGGGCTGTTTAGTAGGGATGTGCGCAATGACTAGCCTAACCCCGGTAGTATAACAAGCCTAAGCAAGCTTAATTGTTATACTAGTTTGACATGACATGGAAGAAAATGGAAAAGTTTTGTGTAAGCTTTCAAAATCCTCCTTCACCCGAGTGGAGATTTATCAAAGATTTATCTGAAGCCTCCACGAGCGCCAGAGAAAACCAACACATGCAAAACCTGAGGTAAAATTAAATGATTTTGTTTTGCTGCAAATATACACTTTTCAAAATAATATATTCATTTCAAGATATAACATTTACACGACAGTAATTAAAACATAGCCTTTGTAAAAAATATATATATATATTTAAAGCAAAACCTTAAATGTGCCCAAAAAATGTTAACGACTAGTATTTTCCAAGTCGTCTTGCAGCACTAACGTTTAATTGACTAGTCTCGCACATCCCTAGCTCAGTGTCACACATTGTAGATGAAAACAGAAACCGGCTCATAGCTGATAATGCAGACAAGCTTCTTTTCATGCATCAAAAAGAACCAGCCACTCACTTTTCCGAAAAGGGCTGTATGGGTATGATAACGTATAATAATCGAATTCAGTGGTTCTGCTACTATGTTGTGTGGTACTGGAATCCACTGAATGTTACAGGTTACATTTATGTGAAATGGGCAGCAGTGCCATGTTTGTTTAGGAAAACACCAAGTTGAATGTTAAAATGTCAGCAACAGCATCAATTTGTGTATTTACTTTGTTAAGGCCCTTTCACACTGAACGCGTAAACGGAAAAGCGAGGCGGAAAAGCGAATTTTTCGCGTGCGAATAGTTCGCGTCAAAACCATTCACATCAGCCGCGACGCGAGTTTGCGATGTCTGTGACGTTTCAGAGCTCCAACATTCCAAAACATTCGCGGCGACAGTAAACATGGACACTTCATCATCCAGTGAAGACGAACTTTTCAAGGTTTTGGGTGCACCCACTCTTAAAGAACAGAGTGTGAAGGGGAGTATGGCAATCTTGTACAGGAGCTAAAACTTTATCATGGCCGATTCCGCACTTACTTTCGGATGTCCGTGGGACAATTTGAGGAGCTCCTCCAGTCAGTGGCACCACAACTGACGAGACAAACCACAAACTTCAGGGAACCAGTCGATCCGGAGCAGCGTCTGGCAGTCTACTTAAGGTGAGCTGTCAAATCACTGATTGTCATGTCCAAATGTTGACATATGTTGACATACGAAGGGTCAATTGAGTCACAATGTAAACATTTAAGTGCCACAGTACCGACTTTCCGTGTTTGTGATTGGTTGAAGCCCTTTCCGTCTCCGCGAAAGTAAAAAAAATCGACATTGAAGCGTAAAATTTTTTTTTCCGTTTTTTCGCCGCAGCACATTCGCGTTTGGTGTGGAAGCACCCATTGCACATACAGCTGATCGAAAAATAAAACCATCGCGCGAATTATTCGCGCGTCAAAATCGCGTTCAGTGTGAAAGGGCCTTTACAGTCAGAAAGTGAAAAAAAATCTGATGAAAATAAAACATTGTTAGAAGAACTGTAATGGTATTATTAAGTACTCGTATCAGTACTCGGTATCGGCAAGTACCCAAATGTAAGTACTTGTACTTGGTCTGAAAAAAAGTGGTATCGGTGCATCCCTAACGAAAACAGAAGAAAATCAATGCCTACTTCAACATTATTGCATCTTAGGCCCCGCTTACTGGCATGTTAGTGAGATGACGAGGAGAGAAGAGAGATTCAGGATTACTGGACTAAAAATAACATTACCTTCCAAAGGATCCTAATGCTAGTAAAGTGGTTATTGATTTTCAACTATGTGAATGTCTCAGTAGAACATTATTTGTTTGTACGGTACATCTTACTGTGGATTCTTTGGTAAATCCGTTGCAATTTCAGCACAGGCTTTGCAAACAGACTTTTACTATAAGATATGGACCCAACAGTAACCGTATTAATTCTAATGTGAGTTAATTCTCTGTGATCAGTGATTTCTGATATGAAATGGTTTATGTGCAGTCAGATGTCCTTTGTCTCAAAATCGTTTATTGCTGTTTATGCATCAGTAAATCAAACCAGTGACTAAACTGTCAACTTTTCATTGTTTCTCTAATTAATCTGTAATTTAAATTGTGATTAAATTACAGAAAGCAATAAAAGTAACTTGCTTTATAATCACTGGAGCTGTCAATCACACAGTGCGAGTTTATCAGTGTCTTTCGCCCAAACTCCCGTTATCATCAATAACGCTGTCTACACCGCACAATGAATCTCTTATTTACACTGTGATGAAAGTAGTTTTGTCAAAAGTGATTGAAACTGAATTTTTACAAATGAAATTTTAAAAATGTGACAATGCCAGCATTTCCCTCTAGCATTTTGAACAGATTCTTAAACACATCTGATTGGCTCAACAAATATCTGTGATTGGCTACAATGATTGTTCAAAAACATGTTGTCAATAGATCTTTGGCGCTCTTCACCGAGCATTTACACAGATACACATGGGAGCATTTGGAAGCATGCAGGCGTCTATCAGCGGATCCGTCTATCACCTGATATATTAGGGATCCGCAGATAGATGCCTGTTTTGTAGGCAATCACAGACATATGTGTTGACAACACTAGATGAAAGCATTAGTGAGAGCGCAGAAATCAATGTTGCAATGACGAGATCACTGCATTCTTTTGCTTAACAGACATGTCTGTCATTGGCTACGATGCTCATCGCTGCAACATTTTCATGCCACTGGTGTAGATCTAAATATAATGCTACAATCAACACTTTTCACGATTAGTTAATCTCAACAGCTGTAATAATAAAAGTCTTTAAAAGAGTTCCACATGCAATACTTATTTCATATGTAAAGATGTTAGCCAACCACAGCAGTGGGCATTTACACTGCGTTCACAGCAGACACACCCCTTCAAACAGAGCGTTCAGAGCAGAGGGCTAAAAAAGAATTATGTAAAAATCATTATAAGTGCACTTTGGTAAACATTATTTTAAAAATGCAGTTCATGACGCTTTTAAGTCAGTTTAATATTAGGGCTGGGCAAAAAAATAGATTTTTCGATTAATCGTTTTTTAAAATGTGGACGATTCAAAATCGATTCTCAAGGCCAAGAATCGATTTTTCCCCCCCGGGGGTTTCCATTCGATCCTGCCCGGTATCGCATATACTGTATGCTTGTCGTTAAGATAAAATCGAATGGCAATTGCATCTAAGGAAGGCACGCAAATAACAGAGATAGTGACGAAATATCAAATGCATCATCCGGGGCACAAATCAAAGCACAGACGCTGGAGGAAAAAGCCTCCATAAAAACAGACAGAGTCTGAATGATGGTCGGCTAAATCGCAAGAAAAGCTTGTCCTTTACTGAAAATTGCTGAAAATCATCCAATATCCTTTTTATGTTTTAGAATAAGTGCATGCATTTGAAATATAGAGATGGGTTCTGTTTTAACGTAGGCCTATAAGTGTACCTAAAATAAAAAGAGTTTAATATATAGGTTTGTGGCTCTTAATTTATTTTAATTACCCACTTGTAAACTCATGTTCACTGTTCTTTTTTATAAATATAGTAAGCTATTTGAATTAAATCTAAATTCAATGAGTTGAATCGAAATTGAATCGAGAATCGAAAATCAAATCGAGAATCGAAATCGAATCGATTTGAGAGCTTGCGAATCGAAATCGAATCGGAACATCTGAATCGATACCCAGCCCTATTTAATACACTTTAAGTTGAAATGACAAGTAGAACGAAGTTGATTATACTTAATTTAAGGCTCCAAATGAATTTAAGTTTTTAGTTTAGGTGGAACTTTTTACAGTGTGAAGATGTTTTCAAATGTCCTTAAAAATTAGCTTTTTCAGATTGATTCTGTGGACAAATCTTTCCTCAAACTATAGATACATAAGTACATTAATGCACACACACACACACACACACACACACACACACACACACACACACACACACACACACACACACACACACACACACACACACACACACACACACACACACACACACACACGTCTACAAATGTCCTTGAAAATAAGCTTTTTTCAGATTTAGTTAACTTTTGTGGACAAATCTTTCCTCAAACTTTAGATACATAACTACATAAATGCATAGAACACATACACACACGTCTCCAAATGTCCTTAAAAATTAGCTTTTTCAGATTGATTCTGTGGACAAATCTTTCCTTAAAGATACATAAGTACATTAATGCACATACACACACACACACAGACACACACGTCTCCAAATGTCCTTGAAAATGAGCTTTTTTCAGATTTAGTTAACTTCTGTGGACAAATCTTTCCTCAAACTCTAGATACATAACTACATAAATGCATACAACACAAACACCTACGTCTCCAAATGCCCTTGAAAATGAGCTTTTTTCAGATTTAGTTAACTTCTGTGGACCACAAACTTTAGATACATAACTACATAAATGCATACAACACATACACACGTCTCCAAATATCCTTGTCCTTTTTTTTCTCAGATTTAGTTAACTTCTGTAGAAAAATCTCTCCTCAAACTTTAGATACATAAGTACATAAAAGCATGCAAGCACACGCACGCACGCACACACACATACTGGGCTTCTGGATGGGATGCAGTCAGGATGGAGAGAGTGGATAATGTGGTAATTGGATGAGTCAATGACTCTGCATGCGTTAAAAGAAGACGACGCCTCCTTCCACTGCGCCTTTCATCTCCTAATCATTTATTCATCCTTTTATTTTTGGATGAATGCTCATCTACCTCCTTCCTGTCTGTCTGTCTGTCTGTGTCTGTGCCTTGGCAGCTCTTATGATGAGATGAGACATCTCACACCCTCTCTCAGAACACACGGAAGCAGGCGAAGAGGATTTTGATTTAAAAGCGATGATTTCGGTTGATTTGAATTCGATTCTGATTCTGAAATTCAATGTTTTAATACCTCATCAATCAAAATGCTGAGAGTTGCCACATTTTAAATCCACACAAAGGCTGTGATTTACTAAGGTTTTTTAAGGTTTGCATTTATAAAAACACAAGGACAGTTGACAGTACGTGGACAAAATGCCTGAGCTGATACTTTAGCCACACAATCTATGTTTCCATTTGTAGATGTTCAAATGATTCCAAATGTTTAAAAGATGTATGTGACCGGCAAAGCTTAAAACAACTGTTTTAGTGCAAAAGTTGATTGACAGGTATGTAGGTGGTCCCTTGCTGTTGTCTGGGACGCATTAGCTTATCCGTTTATCAGGACGCATTAGTGTGTACACTACAAATGTGATGTGGCCACATGTGGGTCACGATTGGATCACAAAACATTTTAGGCCAGATTTACAACTGTCTGAGTTTAAATTAGATGATCTGGAATGGAGGTGTAAACTGAGTCATGTTGAACTATGATACATTTATCAATCATGGTTGATTGATACACGAGAACCAATGAGGGTCATTCTTGCGTGTCATGCCAGGGTTGCATTCAGCCCCGATAAAACATTGCAAAATGTTTTTTTAACGGAAACGGTGTTGCATTGAACACACTGTTCTGATGATGCAAGAGTTGCAACTATGGCAGCTGAGAAGGCCATTCTTTGTGTTCTTTTTGAGGAATTTTCGGAGCCTGATGAAATCGGTAATACACGTTTAATAGGGGTGGTGAAAAAAATCGATTATCGATTAATCGCGAGTATGTTATGGACGAGCATGAATCGATCATTAAATTTTCAAAAATCGATTTTTTTATTTATCTAAACCTGACTCTACCACCGTGTGTGTGTGTGTGTGTTCATTAGATGAATGTAAATCTGTCGTTAATGCTGAGATGATTCTGAGGGAACACTCTAGAAATCCTCCCTCCTCTGGAGCTCAGGCACATTAGCATTAGCGCGTTAGCACGGCTCAGATTCGCGCACAAACACCGAATAAACGCCTTCAATCCGCAGATTTATGAGCGCTTCAGATGAGCGAGCGCGACACACATCGACGCGCACATTCGCGGGAATTAAGGCGATCCTGAGGACGCGATGAGCGGATCTCACACACACACACACACACAGCCGGACTGATGCTGGAAACGCTCCGCTGCACCGACCCGCGGCTCCCGCTCACGGAACCGAACGGGCCTCGACACTCCTCCGACACGAACCCGTTTTTCTTCTGTCGTTTTTTCCCCTTTTGTCTTTCTCACGTCAGGAAACGAACGAGAGGAGCTCGAGCGTTCCACGCGTTCCCGCCCCCCTCACGCGCGCACCGCATCCATCACTCTTGACATTTTGTCACTGTGTTCTACAGTACAGTATATAAGCTGAAGCTACAGTAAGTTGTTCAAAAATGTTCATTTTGTCTTCTTAATGATTAAATTGGACAATTTTCTTCTAGAAAGACAAGGTGTTTGGAGAAAAAACTTCTTCTTTACCTTGACATGTTTCGACTGCAACCTGCAGTCTTCCTCCACCTGAACACGTTGTCTTTCTAGAAGAAAATTGTCCAATTTCTACAGTATGTTGGTTCTGATCTACTTCCTAAAGGAAATAAGCCTTTCATTTATTTGTTATTGTTTAGTTCAACTTGATGAGTCGCAACACAATGTGATGTATTCATTTCTGTGTAACTACACGACACTACACGACAAGTGCTTTGAGTTGTTGTTACTCAATAAAAGAGTTAAGTAATTCAGTAGCTGACTTTTTTTTTATACTGCAATCACTTTGTAGTGTATTTTCGTTTACTGTTGTGAAATGGAAAATCAATAATCGCTAATCGAGAATCGTTAATAATCGAAAATCGACTGTAATCGAATCGGGACTTCAATAATCGTAATCGAATCGAATCGGGAAATCAGACAGATTAACCACCCCTAACGTTTAATACTACAAAATACGCTCGATGCACTACCCTAGCCGTCCAGAATAAAAGAGAACATCCCCATCCCATTTAATGAACCTTTTAATCTCCTGGTAATCTCCAATTTATCTCCAATTTATTTCTAGTTCTTACTTTTTTAATACCTTGTATTTTCTTTCTCATTTGTATGTAAAGCACTTCATTAATTGTGTATGAAATTTGGTATATCAATAAACTTGCCTTGCAATGAAGCTAAAATTATAAACAACTACATCATCATGTTGACATGCTATATTTTTACTATAAAACTCTTACGACAGTCATGTCTTCTAATATCTTCAATTGTTGCGTATACGAAGCTGCAGCAGACACATTTCTAAACAACTTTACTTGGACCCATTGTGCGAACTGTCTCTTTAATACGCCGTGGTTTATATACATGTCGCCGCTGATTGGGCCGACATATTTGACACACCCACCAAACAAGAGTAAACGTATCTCAAACCCTGTTGCACGACGTTTCCAGGAAACATGCCGTTCAACCCGGAAACCGCAGCAAAACGTTGCGCACCGGTTTTAACTTGAACGTGCCCCAGCACATGTGAGCTTCTGAAAGAACCAATGAGGTTTGTTCTCGCATGTCAGGCAAGTACTGTTGATCTTCCGTTTACCATATTTGAGCATTCTCCTTTTGCTGATCAATGTGAATAAAAAAGCCTAAATAAACTCTGTTCATCACATAAAGCAATTGTGTGTCTTCAGAAGACTTGAATAAACTGCTTGATTCATATGAATTTATTTTACAATCTCTTTAAGACCATTTTGAAGTGTCAGAGTTTTGGATGAATAGACTTTCAATGGAAGGACAGAAATCTCTCAGATTTCATTAAAAATATCTTCATTTGTATTTAGAAGATGAACTAAAAACTTATGGGATTGGAACAACATAAGGGCGAGTAAATGATGACAGTATTTTTTCCCCATTAAAATTTCAGCATTTGTGGTACATACAAATCAGAAAAATCAACAATAAAACTCTGTCCGTCACTCATTGAGTTATAAATTAACATTTTCTAAAGACTGATAGAAATGAGAGTAACAGTATGTGTAAGTGTCCACCTGTATCTGAAGTGAAGAGTTTTGTGCTCTCTAGTCTGTGGATGAGTTTGCATGTGGGTGTTTATGCGAGTGAGTTTGTGCTTTCTCCCTTGTCTCTCTTGATCCGGCATGTGTCAGTCTGAAGCCCAGAACACGTATCAAGTTACCGTGGGTAAGAGGAACCTCCTTCACACAGCGCCGTTCAAAGCGCCGTCGCCAATCAGCCAGCCGTTTCAGACCCCTCTGTCTGTGGCATCAGGAAATGGGGCTGAATTGGATGGAGGTCTGATTTTTTTCCCCCGCACTGCCTTTTATCCCTGCAAGCTTTGGATTGTAATCATTACACATCAGGTCAACAGACAGCACCAATGCACTGATTACACTGGGCAACGGTTAATAGAGAGAGAGATGTAGGGAAAGAGGTTGTGGCAAGAATGACTTTCTCATTGGTGAGTGACAGATGAGATTTTCGGGCCTCAGACGCACTCGCAGAAGACTAATCATTCTGACCGCATAAGCAATCCCATCTGACGAGACTTTAATACAAAACACACATGGAGAACTAACACATAGCTCATGCAGAAAAAACACAGACAAAACTGGTGGGAAATTGATGGGCTGGTTGTGACATCACAAAATGTCAACAAGATTTGAGGTTTATGCTTTATTTTCGACATAAAACTGGGAATCAAGGACCGTTATGAGTCGGTTCTTTTTATAGAATTCAAAACGTATAGCATGATCAGTGTAGTCCAACTGATTCTGGAACAGATGATTATTTTTGAGTCAATTCTTTGTAACGAATCAAAAACCTATCCATGACCAGTGTAGTCTTGAAGAGATGACTCTTATGAATCAGTTCTTTTCAGTGAATCAAAAATGCACACAGACTCAGTGTCGTCCAACCGATTCTTGAATGCATGACTCTTATTAATCAGCTCTTTTCAGTGAATCAAAAACATTACATGCCCAGTGTGGTCCAACAGACTCTCGAACGGATGACTCTTATGAGTCGGTTCTTTCAACAGAATCAAATACATAATGTGACCAGTGTAGTCCAACCGATTCATGGATCATTCTTTTGAGACTTTTTTAGTTAATCAAAAGCATGCAGCATGACCATTATAGTCAAACCGATTCCTGAACAGAATACTCTTATGAGATTTTTGAGTGAATCACACAAACCCAAAACTAACAACCTTTGTTATGTTACTCAAAGCTTGTGTAGTTACTAGATACTGACTGGTTGAACATATGATTATTCATTCTGAGTATGCTTTGGGTCCAAAATCCCCTCTGTAAAAACCTTTAATTCTAATATGTCAACAAAATGAAACAAACATTTTGAACCTGGCTTAATCCAGTGTTCAGGTTTGGAAATGTATGCAGATTAGCGCATATTTAATTAGACAATTCCTCATTTGCATATTTAAATATAACAATTTACAAAAACTTGTAATACAAAAAATGAATTCTTAATGAAATCAATCGACTGACGAAGTATGGTGACATCTATTAGTTATTTTTTTTATTTTTACCCTATTCACCTAGAGTTTCTTAATATACAGTATTTATTCATTTATTTGTTAACTTTCAACAGCATTACTCAAGTCTTCAGGGTCACATGATCCTTCAGAAATCATTCTATGCCGATTTGGTGCTCAAGAAACATTTCTTATTTTCAATACTAAAAACACTTGTGCTGCTTAATATTTTTTGTGGAAACCATGATGCTAGAAAGTTCAAAATAACTTTTCTATCTATTTAACGTATCTATATAACGTTTTATTCGATTCATTGCTTTATATTTATATAGCCTAATTTACATTTAGGTTATTTCAGTCAAAGTTGCTCTTCTATCAGCTTGAATCAGTCGGCCCATTCACCTCTGACCTCTAGCATCAACCAGTCATTTTCGCCCACAGGACTGCCGCATACTGGATGTTTTTCCCTTTTCACACCATTCTTTGTAAACCCTAGAAATGGTTGTGCGTGAAAATCCCAGTAACTGAGCAGATTGTGAAATACTCAGACCGGCCCGTCTGGCACCAACAACCATGCCACGCTCAAAATTGCTTAAATCACCTTTCTTTCCCATTCTGACATTCAGTTTGGAGTTCAGGAGATTGTCTTGACCAGGACCACACCCCCAAATGCATTGAAGCAACTGCCATGTGATTGGTTAATTAGATAATTGCATTAATGAGAAATTTAACAGGTGTTCCTAATAATCCTTTAGGTGAGTGTAGGTTATAGCCTAAAATCACAAACATTTTCAATCAAAACTTAAAACAGGCTAGACAAAAACAGCCGACTCTCGTCTTTTCTTTTGTTTTTAAATATTTTTTTTACAAGAAATCCTGCAGGTCATAACGAAATTAGCTTTTTCCATCTCCAAGAAAGGACGAGTGCTATCCATTATGTCACCTTTTTTTCCTAAATGCCAGGTAAAGGTGTCGTTTTCCTTGCTTTAACCGAGGAAAAAAGCCATGCGTTGACTTTGAAACAGAGTAGACTTTAAATTATATGCATCTGTGTTGAAATTACAAAAGTTTCGCATCAATACATGTATATTTTAATGCGAACAATGCACTGTCACTTTAATTCAGCGCATCCAGCACAGCAAAAAATAGACTCGGTGCGCAAACGATCGCCACACTGCTGCAGATGCACCGCTCCTGGAACGGATTGACAGACAGCATCCGCATGCAGTGTGAAAGCTGTAATCCGTTAACATGGGTATGGAAAAAATACACACCGCATACGCACTGCAAACGGAGTATGTGTGAAACAGGCGTTACAGCACACACAGACAAAATGCTTGACCACTGGTGATGTTTCCTCAATATTTCATAAACAGCTATTTGATACAATTCCCGCTTCAAACCGTCCCATAAAGTGATGGGGACAAAATGGCAAAAAAGTGGTGGGGACGTAAATGCGAGCGTGCCATGTGTGTGTCAGGCTGGAAGCGCATCACAGACACAAAAACAACATGCCAACCCTGAGTGGCCGTATCTGGGCAACCCTGCCACACAGCGCCTGGCGCCCTCCTCCTCCGTTCCTTTGTGCCAGGGCCAGCGCCACGTCAACTTCACACCACCGCACACCATGGCCCGTGCGCCCTGCCTGCTGCGCCACCAGAGAGAGGGGCAATGTGGGATACGTCTCAATCCGCGGGGTGGTGCCTCCCCCCTGCGCCGGCTCTCCTCCCTCCTCGTGGCTCCTGATCCCCTTCTCCCGCTGTTCTCCCTCCTCTTGTCTCTCCCACTGTCAGCGTGTCTTAAGAACACTCTCATCCTCTCATCTCTTTCTTCCCATCTTGTTTTCTCACTGTCATTCACACTGTATCTCTCTCATCACCCCTCCCCCCAACCTCCAAATGACTCCCTCTTTCCCTCATCCTCCCACTCGTCTGACTCTGCCCCTCGCTCTGTCTTTTTATCTTCCTCTATTTCTCCCATACCATTTCTCTATCTTTCCCTGTGTCTGTCTTTCTGCCTGACAGATCAGAGGGGCATAAGCTTCTTTCTTTCAGACCACAGGAGTCCTCAAAACCTCCCCTGCCAGAGAACAACACAGTGAACCTCCCACCACACACACACACACTTTGTAAACCTGTCTAGAGAAAGGTGAAGGATTCACATGGAAGAATAAATGAGAACTAACTCAATTTAAAATTTAATGTAAAAGCCAAGAGGAGTGGTTGGGGAATCAGACTTTGAGTAAAAGAGATCAGTCTGTAAGTGTCAGTGTGTGTGAATAAAACAAAAATAAAAGTTTTCAAGTTGTTTTATTCTATATATGGACACGCTGTTTTACTGTATCTATGTGAAAACATTCATCAATCACTCTGATTGGGGTTTTTTCAACTCATGTTTGGGTCAAATATGGACAAACCATTTTTGTTGGTTTAAATTTTAATTTAATTTTGAAACCCAATGGCTGGGTTTGTCCATATTTGACTTAAAAAAGGGTTGAAACAATTCAATATCATGGAATTTGCATCTGATCATGGCCATCATTTTGCCATAGTATTTTCACTTTTTGTGGAAGATGACAAACTTTTAATTTATAAAAATAGAAATGAAGTGTTTCTGAATGAAATTCACAAATACATAACATTTTCATATTCATAAGTATACTTGAATCTGAGAGTGTTGAATCAGTCAATGTGTGTGTGTGTGTGCGTGCGTGCGTGCGTGTGTGTGTGTGTGTGAGAGAGAGAGAGAGAGAGAGAAAGAAAAAGAGAGAAAGAGACATCAGACTGTGATGTCAACTGTGATGTGACAGCATCCAGCTTTCTTTCAGTCTCTCTTTTTGTTTCTCTCTACATGTCACTGTCTCCATAACTAAAGTGAATCCCACACAGAGTCCTGATAATTGATTTTATTATTGAGTTTTATCAGAGACAGGGACTGCAGATGGGCCGATTCTGTTCAGTTCATTTGATCAGCGATGATGGTGGTTCATCGCTGTGCCAGATCCACTCTCACCAGATGCCACATGACAGTTGGCCATGAACAATACGAACTGGCAGCCAGGCCTAAAGTCTGTCTCTGTTAATTCAAAATGAATGCTGTCTGGAGGAGACACCATAGAAATGTGTTTGTTTGTGTGTGGTTCAGATCAACTTTTGCTCAAGGCAGAAAGAGATTAGGCTGTACTTCCTCTGTGAATAGAAAAGAGCTACGGGTCAGACATGCTCCTTGATCGATATCAGGACGTATCTGTCAAAACATACAGGTTAGCTTATGTGTGAGTGTGTCTGTCTAAACAGAGGATAGGCTAATCGCACACAAGATTATGGGCTCTTTCTCTCAAGGAGGGGAAGTATTTGAACGACACACCCTTCTGACATGCTGACATTGAGACTGACCCCAGTGACCCCTGCTTTAGAGGCCCTAAAGCATGCAAAACAAGCAGTGACTTTTCTCCACTTCATTGATTAATTCACTAATTATCATTCATAAACAATGCCAAAAACACTAAGAGGGCAAAAAAATACTTCTATATCAGCCCAACAAATCTGAAACCTTTCTGCCTAAATGAGAAATACTACAGATTAAAAATTTTAAAAGTAGAAAAAGGGCATCAAAAAGGATTTTAGACAATAATAAATGGCTGAATGTCATTGCTTTAGACAGCACAAGCTAACTTTTCAAGGCCAAAAAAAACTTTTTTGAAATTATTTTAACTGAGTAAAATGGAGACAAAAAGCATTTGGACCCTATCTGTTTATTAAAGTGCCCCTATTATGCTTTTCGAATATTACCGAATATATATATTAAACTCAGAGAGTATGTTCTAAAGTTCAACCCTGCCCCTACCTCTGGTCTGAAAGAGACACCACCACACACACTCGTACCAACATGCACAAAAAAAAAAACACACCTGAACTCTGTCACCCCGCACACACTCACACAAACACTCTGAAGTCCCCTGAAGCTGGCTTGTTTTTCCGTCACGCAAATTTACAAGATGCAGAAATATTTTAAATGGAAAATTGGAGGCCTTTAATCAAGGACGCCTAAATGCAGCTGGGTGAGAACGCTGCAACAGACTCTCTCTCAACATCACCCAAAGCTGCCATTAAAGAATAAAATGTGGAAAGAAAGTGTGAACTGAGATTTATAGATCTATCCATCTAGCAAGCATTTAGAGGTCATTCGGGGCATGTATGTGTGTGTGTGTGTGTCTAGAGATGTAGTTCACCCAGTGCAGGTTTTTTGTCAGAGCAACTAACATCCCAGAAGCCGAAGTGTCAGCAGAATTGAGCCTGCATGTGTGTTTCTGCACTTTTGCCATAGTCAGCTCACGCTCTCTCGCTCACTGCGGAGCGGAGTGAAAAAAAAACTGAAAAAAAAAAAAAAAACACTGTGTCGGGACATTTTCCATGCATCTCCTTTCCTTAGTGACCCACACTGAATGTCACTTACACACACACACAAACTACTCACAATCATTGATCCAAAACAGTTATTCACTATATCAAATAACTGCAGCAATTTAAGGGTGCCGAATGCACTATCCCACTGTCATTCTTTCCAGAGCAAAACAAGCATTGAATAGCAGCTTCATGTACATTTTCAGTAAATCAACAAATTTGGAGTAAGTCATCAAATAAATGATCAAATGTTGGGCACTTCAAAGTCAAACGTACACTACCGTTCAAAAGGAAGTTTTTTTTTAATGCTTTTAAAGTCTCTTATTCTCATTAAGGCTGCATTTATTTGATCAATAAAAAAAATTGATATTGTGAAATATTATAGCAATTTAAATGAACTGTTTCATGTTAATTAATATATTTTAAAATGTAATTATTTCATTTTTAATCAATCCCTCCGATTATGCTGCTGAAACAGCACTATAAAAAAGTCCATAAAAATAGGGCACAATGTACTGTATGAAGGAATTTTTTTACAGGTGTTTTACATATATTTAGAATTATGCAGTGCATTAGGTTGTGTTTTAAGGGTTAACAGAAATTTCTGTAAAATAACTGGATAATGTCCTGGCAGAAAATTACAGTACATTTTCTGTTTTTATTTTTTTTACAGTGAGTGATCTTTTTTTTAAGGTTTCTTTGGCCAGACACAAATATTTTGTAACAATATAAAAGTCTTTACTGTTACTTTTAGTCAATTTAATGCATCCTTGATGAATAAAAGTATTCATTTCTTAATTTAAAAAAAATCTTCCTGACTCCAAACTTTCAAATGGCAGGGCACTTTCGAAAATTCATTAGGGTGTTAAAACAATAATGGTAGTGCATAATACATGCAACAGTGCTATCAGTGGGTGCAATTTAGTTTAGTGAATTCCCCCACCATCTTTACTGGAGTGCTGACCATTTAAATCTATTCAAGAACCTATAACTGCTCCCCCATTGTGTTTCCACGCGTACAGCCACTAACATTATTACTGTAATGTTGTAATTGCAAAGATAGAGGCAATGGAGACAGATAGAGTGTCTTTGTCCACACATCTAGAGCTCCATTATATATGCATTCAGTGTCCAGCAGACCCATTCAACATGTACAGACAGCCAAAGAGGCCAGCAGTCAGCGTGTCAATACATCAGACTCAGTGGCTCCTAAATGAGTGCATATGGAGTCTTGATTGAATAATACATAAATGCAATGAAAGAACTCACATTTATTGCTGGAACCATAGGAGCCACGCAGAGAACAAGCATTTAGATAAATGGGGTAATTACTGATTTTTGCTTACATAATCAGTGAAACTTGCAAATGAATGTGATTTTATGCAGTGGGTTATTTTCACAAGCGTTGCATGCTGGTGGGATAAATGGTGTGGTTGGCTGTGAAAAGCAGTTATTTTATGTGTTCCTCTCGTTCACTTTGTTTCTATGTCCGTCCTCTCATTTAGGCATTTATGATCACACTGCAGATGATTCAGATTTTCAAATCCAGAAACAACTGAATTCCTTCTTCCACTCTTTGTCTGTATCTTCAGTCATTGCATCTACAGTTAGATATTTTAAATGTTTCTTCAAAAACCCCTTACGCACAAAAAAAGATCCAATGGAAGTTAGAAAACACCAATAGCAATTTAATTTGCAATGTGGCATCATTGTCCTTGATTATGATTTCACTTTTTTAACTGTAATGTTGCTGTTTGAGCATAAGCAAAGCTACACTGCGCTTAAAATACTTCATTGGTTTGAGTAGAGCCAACTCAAATTAAACAAATTAGTTCAAACAAATGAACTTTGAGAATATGAGTATTCAGAACTTTCTTTTTCTTTTGAGTTCACAAAACTAATACATTTTAAGTAATCAGAATTGTTTTGTTAGACAAACTTAAATTGAACTGAAACTGGGCTGGGATTTCAATTTCCCACCATGCTTTGAAAGAGTAAATTCTAAAATTAAGTGTTTTGTAGTGTTACCATCATGGTGACGAGTAGAGCTTAGTTTGAGAACAGATATATGTTAAATGTTTTATATTACTGTACTCATTCAGCAAGTGCTATGCAATTCTATTCAAAGAACTGGTAGCATTTATTGAATTAGTTAGTTAAACCTAGCCAAGTTTCCACTACTAAAAATATTTAGGATGAGATTACATGATCATTTTAAATTAAATATATGAATTGGTTTACTCAAATATTTCAAGTTAAAGTTTTGCCAACTTATTCGGGTTTACAGTAAACGATGCTCAAAGTTCAATGCAAAGGGAGATATTTTCTTTTACAGAAATCGATTTTTAAGGACAACAAGCTTCTCCCCAGGTTGGTGACATCCCAAACCCTAAAGTTCAGTAGCCCTGCCCACTGATTTAAGCACGACATGTAGTAGAAGGTAAATAACAGACGTAATGCTAACACTGGATCGAGCAACTAAGCGATAAACATGCCTTTGTAGAGTGCAAAATGTTGTGCAGTGCCAGATTGTGGAAAAACACATGCAACACACGCATTGGATTTGCAGAGAGCCTTAAATTAAACAACAATGCTGTGCCTTCTATATTGGATCTGACAGGAACAGCGCAACACACTTATGTGAGTAAAAAACGCTTTACTGTGTCACTATTGCTTTGTTACAGATAGTTTGATATGTATGGATTATGTGTACATGTCTCACCAAAATCACCAGTGACCAGTGATTTCTGATATGTAATAGGGGTGTAACAGTACACCAGGGCCGGCCCAAGCCCTTATGGGGCCCTAAGCAGAATTTTATTTGGGGGGCCCTCGGTGCCACCAATACAATTGACTATTGTCAATTCTTGATAATTCGCACACACAGTATCGATGTTATTAATTGTACCTGTGTTGCTTACATCATGTCTGCCTGTCATGTTTTTACCCTCATACGGTTTTTGATTGTGACAGTAGCAAACCCACAAGAGTGATCAGGCGTTGATATTCAAATTCTTGAATACAGTTCTACAGCACTACAGTTCAGACTGGGATATGTACTTTTTAAAAATAAAAAAAGAAGTCTCTTGTGCTGAATATGCTCACTTTTCCCCAGGATTATTTGATGAATAGAAGGTTCAAAAGAACAGCATTTATCTGAAATAGAAAGCTTCCAAAGAATCCTAAAAACATTGTACACAACAGTTTTCAACACTGATAATAATCATAAATGTTTGTTGAGCATCAAATCCTCATTAGAATGATTTGTGAAGGATCATGTGACACTGAAGACTGGAGTAATGATGATAAATTCAACTTTGATCACAGGAATAAAAAGCACTTTACTAGCCTATATATATTCAGAAAAACCTGTTTACACTGGAATAATATTTCACAATATTACTGTTTTTCCTGTATTTGTACTGTATTTGATCAAATAAATGCAGCCTTGGTGAGCAGAAGAGACTTATGATTTCTTTCAAACATTAAATTTGGTGGAAATAACATTACATTTTTTGCATTCCATTCGACTGTGTAGAAAGAACCTTTTTATTTTCTAAATAAAAATTTCCAAAATGTACACAACTTTCCAAGGGGACGATATAGCACTTGCAGAAAAACATTTAGCCTACTGAGAAACTGGAGCTATGCTGTAGCCTACTCCGTCCAAAACATGCAGCATGTCAGACAAGATATTCGCGCTAAACCATATAACATTCTCAAATCCCTCCATTCATAAAAAGGTTACCTGGCAACTGACGAGTAGCACAATTTCAGTCTTCTCGCACTTGGACTTTGAACCCTGGCTAAAAGGTGAATGGTGTCCCACCGGCGCCGTGAGCTCGTGCAGCGCTGTCAGAATCAATCCGTGCATATATTATTAGAAAACTTAAAATTTAGCAGTTTATTTAGTAATTGTTTAAGACCATTTCGTGATTTCAATCATCATAAAAAAACCATCCAGCAACAAGTCATTTCATGTGCTCTTGGGGGCCCCCTGGTGGCCAAGGGGGCCCTAAGCAGCCGCTTAGTTCGCTTATGCCTTGGGCCGGCTCTGCGGTACATGTATTCGTACCGAACCGTTTCGGTACAGGGCTCTCGGTTCGTTGCGCGTGTGTACCAAACGGTTCCGAATGCAATCTTTAACAGTTAACAGTTGGCTTGTTTTAAGCGTGGAAAACACTTCAATCCTAGTTTCCACTCGAACATAATGAGTATTCAGTCCATTTTATCACAAAATTAAAACGATAAATGCCGTTTTGACTCTCTTTAATGTGACGACTGATCACTGTATAGGCGCGTCAATTCAAGCGGCCGCGGCGCGCGCAATATCTAAGGTATGTTGAGGATAACACTTACTGAAACGTATCATATGTCATGTAATCACTCAATCAGTGTTTCAATCGCGGAAAGACGTCAAACAGCTTGTAAACAATGTCACGCAGCATCACATTTACCTCAGAGACAGAAGTCATTCAGTGTCCACAGCTGTCAGTTCACTAGAGAAATCAACTCTTTCACTAAATATATGCACTATATTAGCCTATATATATATATTTTATTTCTACTTATACTACGGGGCCGTTGAATGCTTGAATCTGATTGGCTGATGAACGTTCTGAGGTGTGCAATTATTTTCTGGGAGATGCACAGCGAACGTAGTTCCAGGCAGCTCTTGACCGCATTACAGTTCCATATCACTTCGCATAGTTAACTGTAATAACGGAAATTACAGGACTAAAAAACAACAACATGACAGACAATTTTCCTAAAGTAAATCTTAATATTTACGGTGAATATAAAACGTTCAACAATTGGGCGGCAGCAGTATTAGACAGTCCAGATGAAAACCAACAAACGGAAGCGGACATCAAAGGCAAGCTTTTCTGTCTCATTACTGAAATCACACATGATCGCACACGCACTACAGTTTGCACAAAAAGGTGTCAGCGCTGCCCTGACGATTTGATCAGTTAGCCTATATAGTGGAGCAACTTAAAGGCTACACGTGACATTTTTTCACTAGCGAGGTAATAACAGCGCTGTTTAGAGACGCACAGAGGCAGCCTAATTCACACAAGCACTTTCTCTCTCCCTCTCCCTCTCTCTCTCTCTCTCTCTCTAATAACTTTATTAATAACTGCAGTAGAATGCTATCAACGGCTCAAGCCTTCGTTAACAGCTTTAAAATGACGTTTCAGAACTAGCAAAAGAGCCGTTGGATGAGACGCGGAAGAAATAGTCCTACTCACAATAGCGATTTAAGTACAAAAACCGGACGAATCCCTTTAAATATATCTTCGGATCGATGTCTTGAGGACTCCGCTTCGCGTCGTGACCGCATCACCACCTCGGGTGTGCATTATTGTTCTAATAATTGAACGGCCCGTCGTCAATTATTCCTTACTTAACCTGTTAGTAGAATAGTAGAGTCTTGATTATTTAATGCTATGTTTAGATAAAACTGTCATGAAAATGACAGTCACTAAGATTATATTTCAACAATGAATAGGAGAAAAAACATAATTTTATAATTAGATTTAGGAGTTAATGCAAAAACTGCCTTATGTGAAGTTTACATGTTTGCACACAATGTGTTATTTGAGTGTTGATTATCCTATAATTAAACATAAATATCAGCTGAATGGCTCATAGTTTGGTCTCTGTTGTTAACCTTTAATATTTTAGTAATAATGTGCAAGTAAGGGCTCCCTATATAGTTTAAAGCATTATCTTTAAGAAACTTTTAGTTATAATTTAATTCATTTAAGGACAGACACATTTTTTTCAGTAAACCACTGTTTAATAAAAAATAAATAAAAAGCCATTTCTTAAAACTGCTGTACCGAACCGTGACTTCAAAACCGAGGTACGTACCGGACCGTCAGTTTTGTGTACCGTTACACCCCTAATATGTAATGATTCATGTAGGCCTACAGTCAGATGTTTTGGTCTCAAAATCGTTTATTGTCAGTAAATCAAACCAGTGACTAAACGGTCAACTTCACATTGTTTCTCTCAGTAGGACGAAAATAATCTGTTTTTGAAACCGGGATTAAATTATATATAGAAAAAGCTCCCTTTACAAACGTTGGAACTGTCAATCAAACAGCACGAGTGTTCTGGACTCCCCAAACTCCCGTTAGAATCAACAAATCTCTTATTTACATTGTGTTTGCACTGTAAGTTATGATGAAAACATTCATTAGGGTTTCATTTCATTAGTGCTCATCACTGCAACCTTTCATGCTACAATCTAAATATAATGCTATAATCAACACTTTTCACAATTAGTCAACCTTGAGAACTGTAATAGTAAAAACGTGCCAAAAGTTTGAGAGAATTCCACATGTACAAGCAGGACGAGGCAGAGGGCCGTGAGAGAACGGTGCAAGGTTGGTGGCGTGATTTATAATGAGTGCCAGCTGTGCACTACACCGGTCTCGTATCTCTCACGGAGGAGCTTCGGAAGCATAAAAGGAGGAGCGACGACAGTGAAGGACGAGAGAGGACCAGGCCTGGACTTAACGTTGTGTTTTGTTTATGTGTGTACGGCAGCCATCCGTGAGTAGCCGTCGTGTTTACTTTAATTTTGTGTTTTTTATATATTAAAGTGTTTTCCGATTCCCGCCTCTTTCTTCCCATAACAACAAACTGCGTTACAAATATTTAGCTATTTCCATATGCGAAGATGTCAGCCAATCACAGCAGTGGGCGTTTACACTGACATCTCACAGCAGACACGCCCCTTCAAACAGAGTGTTCAGAGCAGAGGGCTAAAATCAGGGTAGAAAAAATGTCTCTTATTTCTAAATTATGACAATGTTTGATGTAAAAATGCTAACATGCTAACGTTATAAGTGCACCCCAGGGAACATTATAAAATAATAAAATAATGCAGTTCATGGCCCCTTTAAAGTCAAATTATCTTCAATTTACATACCATTCAAAAATGTTTGGGGTCAATAATAATTTTTAGAAATAAATTATTATTTGTATTCAGCAAGAACACACTGAATTGATAAAAAGTGACAGTACAAACATTTATAATGTAACAAAAGGTTTAAAATAAATGCTGTTCTTTTCTATTCAAAAAAGAATACTGAGAAAAAAAAGTGTCAGTTTCCACATAAAATATTAAGCAGCTTTTTTTCAACATTGATAATAAGACAAATCAGCATATTAAAATGATTTCTGAAAAATCATTCAGCTTTGACATCAGAGGAATAAATAATATTGATATAAATAATGATACAAATTAAAAAACTATCTTTTGTTACAGTAAAAATTAACATTACTTTTTACTGTAACATGATAATATAAAGGCAGCATTGGTGAACATAAGAGACTTCTATCAAATCCCATTACCAATAAAGATTGAACATTTGAAGGACAGTGTAATTTATGCAAGTAGATAAAGACAGACATCTAAGGTTAAAGTGGAACATTAAATGCCCTGCAAGCTCTATAAGAATCAAATTTCATGTGTTTTTCTGCTGTTCAAACTATATATAGTCCGATTTTAATTGAATGTGCAACAGAAATTAGATTTGGCCTGCCAGTGTGAACAAAGCTTTCGTCTGACTCAGTCACAGAACTGCACATGGTCAGCACTATTACTCAATATCCACAAAGGAAATCTGATTTGTGATTCAGTGCTCTCAGCACTCATTCATTCACTGAGCTTTTGTGTATTGACTGCTTCTATCGTGACCAAATCATGCTCTACAAAACAGAGGTGGCAGAAATGTTGTTTCAAGTACAGGCAGCTGGAGTTCTGAGCAGTATCATTTGTTATATTAAAAGGGTCCTATAATGCCCCTTTTTACAAGATGTGAAATAGGTCTCTGGTGTCCCCTGAGTGTATGAGGTTTTAGCTCAAAATACCCGACAGATCATTTTTTACAGCATGTTAAAATTGTCACATTCTGAGGGTGAGCAAAAATGTGCCGTTTTTGTGTGTGTCCCATAGACTGTAAAAAAAATATGGACGTCACCCATAGGATTCTGAAGAGCAGTTTTGAAGCGTAAAGTAGGGACGAGCTGGCCATTGTCATCTTGGCAGCGCATCACTCCCGGATAACAGAAAATGTGCAAAGAGGCGGGACGTGGGTGGAACTGAGGTGACGCGATGACTAACAGACAGCAGATAAATGGCTATCCACCTGCCACTCAAAGTGGCCACTCCCTTAATTATGCAGAACTTTAAGGCGTTATATAATGCAAACGAATGAATTATAAAAAAAATTCACCCCCCTCACAGTTGTCATGAAGGGCAAAATTAGCTGTATAGACCAAAACCACATTTGTACCAGGCTGTAAACATGTTTTTTCCGCTGTAAAGTTGGCCATCTTAACATGAGCTCAATGAGATTCTGCTCCCTTCTGGAGCCTGTCCCTTGTGGCCAGTCGATTAATTGCAGTTTAAGTCGCTTCCGTATTGGTTTCAAGAGAAACTACGGGAGGCTGCCGCTTGGTGTGTCCCTTTAAATGCAAATGATCTGCTGCTCCCGGCCTTATTTCAGGAAGAGGTCAGAGCTTCAATAGTTTGTGTTAGTAGCTCTGATTACCTCACGTAGACACGCACTGAAAATGTCAGAAGCTGTTCAGCCTTTTATGTTCAAACCGGAGTCGGACAATGATGGAGAGACTCAAGAAGAAGTGACAACATGTAGAATGCAACAGGACGTTTGTGAATGGGTTGATGACTTTATGTAGCTGATGTGGAGGTAGTGATGGGCAGACCGAGGCTTTGTGAAGCACTGAAACAGTTGAAGCAAATGTGCCATATTGTTTCGAAGCTTCAAATCAATCCGACACCCATCTCTACCGCGACATCTAGTGGTCACTTGCATGTGTTGATCTGAAATACCTTGACAATGATCCATGTAAAAAAAAAGTTTTTAACATCTGTCTGACAACTACATGATCTTGGTTTTGTAACCTGTAGCCTCCTCATTGTGAATAACTATAGTTTTTTTTTTTTTTGTAGTCATGAAAAATGAACATTAAAGTCCTCATGAAATCAAAATGTACCATATTTACTTTGTAAGCGCAAATTGCTAGTTTTGTGGTGAACAATCCATCCGTGCAAGTCAATCTGCATCAAAAAATTATTTGGCTTCGTAATCTTTAATCAAAATCTGAAAATGCTCCTCCCCTCTACATTGGTAGGCCATTTTTGATGACGTCTGTTTGACGGCTTGGGCTTCGACATGCCATCATTAAACACGCCCATTGAACTTGCGTTCAGATCTGCCTCCATTTCTGAATGAAACGCCTACGTTTCTATATCCAATCAGGTCACACGGGGGGGGACAAACCACGCCCTCTGTTCTGCTCATTTAGTATTCCGTTCTCTCGGAAATACGTCAAATCACTGAAATAAAGTCGGTTGCAACTTCCGGTTCACTGGGACTTTAATAAAATAAATAAAGCCACAATGATTCACATTTGTTACATAACATTTCTGTTCAAAAATATTTTAGCTGACTTCCTTTTTTTACATATAATTTCTCCAGCCTTTGAAAAAATCCTCTCACATGGGACACTTGTTGTCCTCTGCACCCTCCAAAATGCCAGGATGAGTGCTCCTCAAATGGTGCATCAAGGCTAGCTGCCTATCTCAATACACACATCTCACTTTATTTGGTGTTTCCAAATGGAAATGCTCCCACACCACAGATGTACGGCATCTCTTGTAATGGACAATAACAAAGATAACTTCCTGATTAACAGCATCCTCATGCTGGGAAAATGTTATATAGCCTACACAAATGCAAGTTCTTAAAGGTGAAACCAAGATTTTATTAATTTCATAATGAGTTTAACTCTTATACAAAAGCCCTCAAAGTTATGAAATGCAATCAGTCTTTTTTCCATTATAGAAGAATATGATCTTCAAACAAAACCCGAGCCCCTTTCATGTTTTTTGTTTCTTGTATTATGATTTGCCTGATATTTTTCTACTGTATTTCAAGCACCTGATCTGTATTTTGTAATACAAAAATGTTGTTATTGCCATGCTGTTTGTAAATGATTATTTGTTCAGCAATAAAAAAAAAAATGTACGGCATCTCTTATGTGGAGCCTCCATTTTTATCTATTCTATTAATATATCTATCTATATATCACCTATGAATCTATATAATTCTATATCTCTAACTTATGCTGTGCTATGCTATCTGTCACTACTGTCATCTAACTTAGCCTATATGAATGTGTCACTATATCTATCCTATCTGTCACTGTCTATACCTATCAGTCAATATATCTCATTTAAATCTAGCCTAAATATAGCCTAACTAACCAAAGCGCACTATAAATCTCACTTATATCACAAAATCACTACTATCACAAAATCTTTCTCCTCTCCTTACTTCACTTTTAAACTGTGGTGAATTAGGTTTATACAGATGTGTGACTGTGTGGTTTGTTTCCGCCCCCTTTAATCAACACAGTTTCGGCGGGCGCCACCTGATGAAACACTTTGAAGCTTCATTTAGCCATAGTCACGTGACATGGGTGTTTCGAAACACTGTTCGGAGCAGTGTGTCAAAACATCTGCGCTTCGGGATCTCGGCAAAGCGCCGAAACGTCAGTTTCGCGTCAGCCATTCCTAGGTAACTATCTTCAAGTCATTGATTAGCATATTCTTTCATGATAATCTATAAATCGCTTGTGAGGGAACTGTTGTCAGATGCCTTCAGAGCCAGAGAATATATGCATGAAGATAGAAACGGGATTAGTTTAGCTTAATTACGGTTATAACTTATGCTGTCGTCATCTTGCTTTATGACATGCTATTGCATTTGTGTTACGTACTGTATTGCAATTGTGAAAAGACGGATGTGACAGCTTGAGCAGACTCCTAAATGTGCAAAATGGCCTCAAACCCTTTGTTGTGTGTTCTGGGGACTGGGTTTATGTAAATGATAGGATTAGTGATGTCACTAACCCGTGAAGACGCTCATTGTAGTCCCTAACAGCCGTTTGTTGTAGTCCTTAAAAAGCAATTTCTTTAAAAGAAAATAATTCCCTTTGCTTTGAACTTTGAGCGTTGTTCATTTGCAGATGTTGTTTATGCTCAAACAGCAACATTACACAATACATAACGTTTAAAAAAAATGAAATCATAATCAACCACCCCTTTAAATAGACTTACATTTTATTGACCATGATAGAAGAAAACGTATTTTCCCAGAATGCTCTAAGGTAACCCAAGGTCATCAACCCAGAGCTCTTAATGGAAACTTTAAACAAACAAGTGAGAAGTTTTTCTCACAGTATTTTTTTTTAAATAGTTGGTCATGTTAAACTAATTCAACAAATAGGAATTGTGTGAGTATTCCATTTCTTTGCAAATCCCTTCTCACCATTCAAATTTCAATTCAATTTACTGTGTGCTGTGGCCAGTTTAATTCAAATTCACTTTTATGAACCTAAAGGGAGCCAATTCTTTAAATTGTGAATTTGTGAACACTGGGTCACTGAGTGCGGCCTTACACAGAGATGTCGAAACAGAGTCTGTGGGTTTATGACAGGCCTGTATTTGAAGAATCATTTGAGTTTGGCTCTTTTCTGTTTTTCATTCAATCAGTAACTATTTACAAGCAGGAGAAGCAGCTCAAGGTCACAGATATAGATTCTCACAAACACATATACAAACTTGCACACACACATTGACAAATGCTCAACAAACCAGACTAAAAACCAAACAGAAAATCCAGTGCAAATGAAATGCTTTAAATTGTACCAGAAACTACATTTTCTTTCTTCTTTATTGTTTGCCTGTCGTTTTTCCTTCTTCTGTTTCATTATGTCTTGTTGTCTGTTTGTTTCTTTGACTTTCTTCTTTCCTTCTATCTCCTTTTCTTTCTGTTTAACTCTGTTTATTTATTTCCTTCTTCCTTTCTGTTTGTCTGTCTTCCTTCCTGCATACAATCTGTATAACTTCCTGCCCGGCTGACTTCCAGCTTCCTTTTCTTTTGTCTGACTTCCTTCCTTTCTTTCTGTTTGCCTTCCTTATTGTTTAACTTCCTTCCTTTCTACCGGTTTGTTCAACTTCCTCTCTTCAATCCTCTCTGTCTGTTTGTCTTCATTCCTTCTTCCATTCTGTTTGTCTGTCTGTCTGTCTGTCTGTCTCTCTTCCTTACTCTCTAACTTACTTCCTTCTTTTTTCCTTTCTTCCTTTCTGTTTGTCTGTTTTCCTTCCTCTCTTTCTGTATTTCTGCCTCTATGTATTCTACCTGTGTCTAACTTACTTCCTCTCTGTCTATTCTCCTTCCTGCTTCCTATTTGTATAACCAACTTCCTTCCGGTCTAACTTCCAACTACCTTTCTTTTTGTCGGACTTCCTTCCTTCATCAATTTTTTTTGTAAACTTCTGTCCTCTCTGTCTATCTTCCTTTCTAACTGTTTAACTTCATGTCTTCATTAATTCCCTTTTTCTTTTTGTCCGTCTGTCTTTCCTTTTTCCATGCTCTCTGTCTGTCTGTCTTCCTTAAAACTGTTTAACTTCATGTCTTCATTAATTCCCTTTTTCTTTTTGTCTGTCTGGCTTTCCTTTTTCCATGCACTCTGTCTGTCTGTCTTCATATCTGTATTTCCTTCCTTCCTTGCTTGCTTTACATCCTTCCTTCCTTCCTTGCTTGCTTTCCTTCCTCCCTATCCTTACTTCCTTCCTATCCTTCCTTTCCTTCTATCCTATAATTCCTTCCTATCCCACCTTTCCTTCCATTCTATCCTTCTTTCTTATACTTCCTTCCTATCCATCCTTTCCTTCCTTCTTTTCCTTCCTTCTTTTCCTTCCTTCTTTTCCTTCCTTCCTTCCTTCCTTCCTTCCTTCCTTCCCTTCCCTTCCCTTCCCATCTTTCCTTCCTTTCTCCCTGTCTGACTTCATTCTTTCACTTTTCTCTTTCATTTCTGTTTATTTCTGTCTTCTTTCTTTTCATCTGTCACAGCATTGCATTTTTCGCGATATATCATTTACACCCCTAATGCTGACACGCTGTTCAATTCCAATGAGAAAGATCCGGCGTAGGATAACTAGGTGAAGGATAGAGGATTGTCCACCTATGGTGCTTTGGGCAAACTGTCACAGCGAACTGGTCTAACAGTACATTAAATATGCCCTGTCTCCATTTCTAGGCTCGCTGCTATTGTATGCAGAACACATAAATCACACCAGGCAGTAGAACCCAGGAGAGAGGGGGTGGGTGTGTGTGTGTGTTCAGAAAGACTGCACAATCCCAAGACCAGCTCCAAATGAAGAATGAGTAAAGAGAGAGACATAAAGAGACAGAGGTTCCACTTTACACCTGGCTGCAGGTATTTTTTTCGCCCTCTTCAAAGTCCTCCTACTCTGTTTCTCTCACTCCTCTGGTTCTCACACACACCCTAATACCTCTTTCAGCCCTGGCAAGTCGCTACAGATCCAGCATGTAAGAGTTTGGTTTGGGGTGAGCGTCGGTCAATCAATCACCCTCTCTGATGGCTGTATTACAAGTCTGTTCTGCCATGTCATCACACAGGAATCTTTATGGAGGCAGACAGCACTGTGGGCAAGTTTTAAATAATCAATTTTATAATACACAGAAAGAGCGAGAGCTTTTATCTCTGAAGTGTTTCGGTGAGGGACAGGAACAGGATGAAACACAACATTACAGATGGTGGGGAAATACACACTGAGGTCTAAGATAAAATGAGTTAGTGTATAGCAGATATAGGGGTGGACAACACACACACACAGTCAGTCCTTAAGTGCCCTCATTGCATGGCTGTGGATAAAGTCTGTGGGTGGTTAGGAGACTGTTAAGGCCACAGTAATATAAATATTACCTTTATATGGAGTAAGAACCATACATACCCCGTAGCTGTGTGTGAGATAATGAAATACAGCCCCCATTCTGTCTGAAGAGCAATAAACCCATGAAAGTTCACAAAAAGCTCATTTCACACTGGTTACATCCACACAGCAGCAGAATACGGCCCTGTTTTAAATTATAGTTCCATTATAAACAATAGTGACAACCGAATTCTGACATTTTCGTGGTAAACCTGTGGTAGGTAAACATCACACAATGAAGGGACGGAAATGGAGATATGAACTGTTTTCTATGTTGAAAAAAAAGTTGGTGGTATCGATCCCTTTTGCTCTCACTGTTGATTCAAAAATGAAAATTCATAATTTGATACAAAAAATCACCCTCAACCTGTATGAATTTCTTTCTTCTGCTGAACAAAAATATATATATTTTAAAGAATGTCTGTAACCAAACAGTTTATGGGCCCCATTGTCTTTCATAGTATGGAACAAAAAGTCCATGGTATGTCACCATACAGAAAGCTAAGTAAACGTCTGGGTGTGTGTGCGTGTGCGCTTGTACAACTATCATTGTAAGGACCGGTTTGAGTTTTAGACCATCGGAGTGAGGACAAAGAGAATAAAGTGAGGACATTTTGGCTAGTCCTCACTTTCTGAGAGCCCTTTAAAGGCCTGTTTGAGGGTCAAGACTTGGTTTTAGGGATAATGTTATAATTAGGTTAAGGGTAGGTTTAGGGCAAGGGCTCGGGTTAGGGACTAAGTTGTGATGGGTAGGGTTAAGAGCAAGAGATTGCATGGTGTCAATGAATATCCTCACCAGCTCCCACCACGTGCATCACGTGCTACACATAGGGCACCAAGTGCTGAGGGGGGTACCAGAAGAAGACAGTTTGTACAGTATAAAAAAACATTACGTCTATGGAGAGTTCCAACAAGGATAGCAAACCAGACTGTGGGTGTATGTTTCATAGAAAGCTGTTAAAGAATGTATAAATGCAGGTGCTATATAGAATTTACCTGTATGGATGTAGGTATATTCACACCAGTCTAATCTCCTGTCTGTCAGACCGCCTCCATTGCACTGACAAGGTAAATGACTAATGAGAATTCACACATAACTGCTGTTGGCCCCTCAGCCCTCTTTCAAAGGCCCCGTAAAGGTCCGACCCTCAGTCTCACTAAACCTCAACACACTCTTCTCTTCTCAGTCATCTGTGAAGGGAAGCTTTAAATCCTCAATTGCAGTGGATTGGATGTTCAATTAATTGTAACTATTATCAAATGCAACAAATTTGTCTGTTTACACAAACTCTCTCACTGGTCTATCATCTTTTCCACATCTCAAAAGTTGACTTAAAAATATCACAATGCACCTATTTAGTGATGTGACCTGAGTGGCAGGATGAACTTTCCTCTTTGACCTCCAATGCCGGTGACCTCGGCACTGCCCTAATGGAGACAGGAAGGTATTATGGGGTCTGGTTGAGTGGGGGTGAAAGGTGAGGATCATAGGTCAAACTCTAAAAATGATCCGTCTCTATGGCAACGCATAGAGGCGCATTATGGGGGCTCATCCTTTGAAACCTCAGCTATTTGGAGAAAATTTGGAGGAAAATGACCTGATAATTACTCCCATAATTAACTGGTGTGGACTGTTTGATTACAGACTGCGCTTGTGCACACATAACATGTAGGGCTGTCTGTGATTTTATTGATGAGCACATGCATTTAGCATGTGTTTCAACACTTCTAACATTAGTGGAATGTGGTATGGCTAGTTCTGACATTTATGGCTTTTCACTGAGAACTGTAGGATTACTTGAACTACTAAGCTTATGTAAAGAAAAACCCCTAGGTCAGGACGACTCATTTTTAGTGGCTCAATGTTCATTACTTTCATTTATTTTATTCGAATTGAATTGTGCCGCAAACATATTTGACCTTTTTTTTTTAAACCATTTAAAAATAAAAATAAATAAAATTTGAAAAAAGTGTGATTTCAGAATAAAGAATTAATTTAAAGTTGGAATGATCCATACATTTGTTAAATATAAGAAGTATAATTAAATTAATCACAAATAAAAACAAGTTAAACTTTTCAAACAAGGTTTCATCAAGCCAAGTATGCATTGACGAACATTCCTTTTCTAGTTAAAAATTACTGCAGTCATTATGAATTTCTTTGAATTTATACTTCTTAAAATGAAAATTCATATTGAAATTCTCCAACCGGTTTGCTACCTCCATTCATATTCAGGAATTTAAAAAGAATTCTCAATTAAATTCTGAATGGTGCACAACCCAGGTAGAGGTGGATTTATATCCAAATCCATGTTTAATCAAGGAATATGTAATCAATGCATATATAAAATTATAATGAATGGATGAAAAGATGGACAGACGGATGAATGGACTGGTGTCAAAGCACACTGGGGGCTATAGGTGACCTATCAGAGGATTAAGAAATAGACTATGAGGGTTGTCACTGGGTCAGTGAGAACGCCATGGGGCTGATATACTGAAGCATGGACGGCCCTGAGCGCATCTGCAGTATGTGTGTGTGTGTGTGTGTGTGTGTGTGCGTGTGTGTGTGTGTGTGTGTGTGTGTGTGTGTGTGTGTGTGTGTGTGTGTGTGTGTGTGTGTGTGTCATACAGGGCACAGTTAAGCCTGAGGGGGTTTTGCAACATGCAGACTTCAGGAGATGAACTCCCAGCATCTCAAAACCTCAATGCAGATAGCAGAGCACCCCAAACTGACCCCAGATCTGTGATAACTATACCTCAAAGGTAGAGTTTAACTCTGACCCTCGCAAGAGCACAGTGGTTCCTGGACTTAAACACATCAGCAATTGAAAATATAGGCACTTGTTGGTCAAATAAGCATAGTTGTGGCTCATTTGCACATTTCCATGAAAAATTACTTCATAATAAAGTAAGTGAAATTTTAAAACACTTTAAAACCTCAGATTAAGCACTAATGGGATGATCCTCTGCTTAGTAAACAGACTGAAATCCTTTAGTAATCTGCTGAAGCGGCTGCAGGGGTGAGGGGGCCAAGGATTGCCTTCATTCCCAGAAGGCATACTGATGATTCCAGGTGAGTGAATGAGAGTGACATCATATTACTGGAACTGATGATTAAAGCGTGATTTTGATGTAAAACCCTGAACCAAAATTAATCAGCCAACACATTTTTAAAAAAGCATCACTGCAGGATTGTGCACTATTCAGAACTGAAGTAAAAATGCCTTTTAAATTGGAAATACATTTGTGAGTTTTAATTACAATTGAAGACTGACTGACTGACAGACAGACAGACAGACAGACAGACAGATATGTGTGGCCAATTAAATTAAAATTTCACACTTATGAATTAAAAGGGAGCCAATTCTTACATTCTTAATTTTGACCTATGCTAGCAACTTGGCTTCAAAATTTCCCCTACCTTGTTAGTACATCTGCAAAACAGATATGATAAATCATGGAAGTTGTGGAACATATTCTTCGCCCCCATTGTCCCATTCACTTCTTCAGACAGACCTTTCCTGACCTCAGTTATTACCAACTACAAATTCCGACCCTCAAAACCCCATTAGTCTCTATATGAGCTCTGACAATAACCCAGCCTCACACACACTCAGGCCGCGGCTCCATTATAAAGACCCTATGGACCCTCCTCCTGAGTCCTTACACTCAAAAAGGCGGCTTCTCTGGTTTTCTTTCTTTTTTTTCTCCTGTCTATCCCATTCTTCCACTCTCATGTGCATCTTGCTGTGCTGAAGGTATGGCCTTTTGAAGTGCGCTGCGCTCTAATTGGACAAAAATGTAGTGTGGGGCTTGCTGGGTCATTATTACCCACGCTGACCCCCTTGAAAGCGGCCAATCCGCATGTCGTTAAGGGAACCTGCCGTTCCCACGACGATGGGAGTCGTAGTGCTGGGGGTCTGGATTCCGTTAGCTTGGCCTGTAAAAATCAAGGCCCATTTTAATCAAAGGATGGAGGGGTCAGTTCTGGGCATCCAATTACAACACCAGATGTTGAACAAGGGTCACCCTGACCAGCTCATTAGGCTTGTTTTGGTGCAAAGATATTGAGAGGGACTGCTTCTGTTTTGGCTACTTGTAATTTTGCCAACTGATTGGGCAAATTGTGTTCGTTTTGGATCTATTCTTTGACACGGACAAGATTTGATCAATTGTTCTTACTTTGAAATAAACCAGTTTGTTAACAGCAACTGAAAAATTAGTTAAGGAATGTAAGCATTATTCGCTTTCTAAATATTAACAAGATCACCACTGTCTGCCCCAGGGAAAGGTGGTTGAAGAGCTGTCAATCAATTATGAAGTCAAATGGCACAGTTCCTTTATGCAAGTCATTTCACTTGGCAGCCACCTTTGAAACATCCCCAGGCAGTTATTGTTTTATGCATTTCAAACCTTTCTAACCATTCAAAAAGCTTTCTAGGCTAATAAAAAGATGATATACCAACCAAAAAGAAGACATTTAACCAAAAGGCAGAACTTTCTTTCCAGGACAGGACAACTGCAGGCTAAGCAATGCAAGGCACTATCTAAACATAAATTTTTTTGGAAAGAAATTAATACTTTTATTCAGCAAGGATGCATTAAATTGTTCAAAAGTGACAGTAAAGACTAAATTACCATTACAAAAGATTTATATTTCAAATAAATACTGTACTTTTTCTGTTTATCAAAGAGTCTTGAAACGTGTAGGGTAAACGTACCTTTTAAGCTCACCAAAATCTACATTAAGACATTTTAGTGCACAGGGTATTGGTTTGAATACAAAAAGTTATGTTAAAATAAAATATGAATCTCTAACACAATAACATTTTATTTTATTTTAAATGACAAAAGCATTTAAATTAAGATATACATCATTAAATGCAAAAAAGTCTGGCTGTGCTTAATGGGTACAAGTTTGAACCCTTTAAGCACACCCCTGTTGCCATTAAGCTTACATCATGTTTTTTGGGGGAAATTCTTGTTTATTTTAAACAACATGTTTAAAGAATATTTTTATAAAGATTAACTTGAAGTGACAACAATTTGTTAATATTTAAAGTCTGTTTACGAAGTATTTAGACGTTCAATGTGGATGAGCACACTGAGCTTTATTGGAACAGCAAACCTATTTTTTTATTAATAAATATTATTAAATTAAATTTAAAAGGACAATTTTGCTAAATAAATAATCTAGGTCATGTATTAAGTTCATACACATTTTAATATGAACAGCTATTATTGAAAATATCTATATGAAATTATACTTGAAGCTGTGATTTTCATAGTAGTGCACCCTTTAAGCTCACCTTACAATAATTATTTATTTAATAATTACAGTAGTGTAAAACCACAGAACATCAATAAACCGTAAATTTATAATATAATGGATTTTAAAGTACAAGTCAGAAATGCACTTATATAATATATAGTAACAAACACATCAATTGGTTAAGACATCAATTAGGATGATAAATATTTTTCTTTTTATAATCTAAGCTCAAACATAGTAGTGTGCTTAATAGGTACGTTTACCCTATTCATGGTTTCCACAGTATTAAGCAGAACTACTGTTTTCAACACTGATAAATGTTTCCTGAGCACCAAATCAGCATATTAGGATGGTTTCTGAAGGATCATGTCACACTGAAGACTAGAGTAATGATACGGCCATGTCAACGCAAAAATATATCTTTGAAATTTTAAAATTTAAATTAAAATAGTATTAACTTGTAATGATTTTTACAATATTACTGTTTTACTGTACTTTTGATCAAATAAATGCAGTCTTGGCAATCATAAGATACTTTAAAAAACATTTAAAAAAAAGAAAACAAAACTGAGAACAACTGGCAAGATACAAAATGCATGTAAACACAAATACATCCTAAAGTGAGATGAAAAGTCTAAAGTGCCAGTTACAGAGCACATCTACATCTAATTTGCAATGCCAATCTTTCTATCTGCTACAAATGTTCGTTCAGTCTTTCTTTGATGTGTGGCAACAAAGTGTTTAATGTTACGCAATAATATTTCACATGGAATTCTGCCAAAATCCCTGTGAAATCCGTAGTCAGAAAAAAAGACGCAGCTAAACAATACACTTTTCTTGGCATCAGCCTTTTCTCATCCCTACCAGGACAACTAAAACATCCTCATTCCTGCCTCATGTAAGATCATCTCCTGTCTGTCTGCACTTGAGCTTTACTGAATCACCCTAAAGCACTGTGGGTGGAGGTGGGAAAAGGACCAAGTTTCGGTAAAAGATTATACACATTTTAAAGAGCACATGAGGGGTGAGATCAAGAATTAATACTCCTCCCAAGCTAACACTCCTTATATAAGGATACTAGATAATGAGCTATTAGGGAAAGAAGGTGGGATCAAATTCTGTGTACCCTGTGCTACACTATAATTCAAAAGGGTTTTTTTTATTAAGAAATTAATACTTCAGCAAAGATGTATTTAATTAATCAAACGTGACAGTAAATACACTTATAATTTTAAGATTAAAAACAATCTTAAAATTAAATAAAATATTTATATTGTGCTAAGTGCTGTTCTTGTCATGTGTCAGGTTCTTTCTCTTTGCTTCTCACTATCCTTTTCTTCACTCACTCTCCTTCCTGATTGTTTCAGACACACACACACACACACACACTTTATCACTCGCTCGTTAGGCTCATCAGCGCCTCGCTGCCTTGCGATGACACCTGTTCCCACTTTTGTTTGAGTGCTTACCCTTTATCTAGTGTTTGTTCTTACTGCCTCTTGTTGGATCATTGTTTCATGTCATGCGTTACGACTGCTGCTTTCTTCATGTATGATTTGCTTTGGAAGTGCTCACCTGGTCTTGTTTGTCTGATACAGCCTTGCGCCTAAGTTTAGTCTGAGTTCTGCATTTGCTGCAAGAGTACCTTCGCGGTCCTCTGTTCCTGACTGTTGTAGCGATTATGGGCGCAGACCTTATAGATGAATGAATCTTCCAAATGATTCTATCAAATGAACAACCCTTCCACAAAGCCCCAATTCAGCTCCAGACCCCAGGAAATCGACCATCTATCACGAGGCTCCATTCTGCCCGGGGCTACTGCTTCTATATTATAATTACTTGATATCCTATGGACTTTTGACCAAAACTTAGACAAAGAGGACAAAAGCTTTGTTGTGATCGCAAGACAAAGAAACAAACCAGATCTCTGTCTTTTCAATGACCGTTAAATGAACTCCACGTGACACAGCTAAAACTCCAAGCAAACTCCCAGAAAATGTTACATATTGGAATGCATCAGATTACTGATTATTGGATTTTCATTCAAATAGCCTTCGACATAGCTTGTTAGTCTGTTTACAACTAATACACATGACTATTATGCATGTATATCATTCCCAATTCCTGCAATTATGTAACTATTGAATGAGTGGATGAAAAGGCACCGTGTTTGATATTTTTTTGTTCGTATGGTTATAACCCAACAGATGAGCTGAATGAAATCTTTATAGAATTGATCATGTCCTTATAGTAAGAAATTAGGTCTAAATTTACTCTCTGCTTAAGAGCAGGAAACTAAATTACTATAGATAACCCAATTTTATGGGAGGGGTGGAGACACAGTCACCCCTGAACCCTAATTGGCCAGAACCCATCCAGGGGATGGGCAAATATTTGAGTTTAACCTCAGAACACAGACGAAGACTGTGTGTTCACTTTCTGTTCATTGTTCAGTCAAGAGCTGTTCGCAGTGCGGTTCCAGAATCCGCCAAGGCGACGATCGGACGATCGTGGCAGACCATCAAAGAAAATGGGTTAACAGATTTCATTCAGGCCATCTGCTCTTCTCTCACTTTCCTTTCTTTTACTTAAAGTTTATTTTCTTTCTGTTAAGTCTCGGGTTCTGTTAAGTTTCGCCGCAAAGTTACTCAACGAGTCTCTAACAGCGCACTTCAACTTCAAACAACGCCCACGAGACTTCCATCCAGCCGCCAACACACCACGTGATTGGCTTCCCAAGACGTCGATCAAAGACACGACCAGACCTTCAGCGAATCAAAGACCCGAGAGAACCCCTCTCCAGCCAGGAAAAGGGAACCCCCTTTGTCAGAGACGACACCTGCGAGACTAAGAAACGATAGGAGGATAAATTACTGATCAATGGTTTCTTCAGGTCATGTGTCATAAATGTATATTGCTTGGGATTTCATCATTTCTTTCTCTTAAGACTTATTCTTTCCTCACTTTCTTCCTTTCTGCAACGTATGAATGTGCGAGTGCGTGTGTTTATGTTAGATATTAGTTTGATGTGTTAGAGTAATCAATAAAGTTTTGTTTGTAGTCAAAGATAACTGTTCTTGTGTTATGTGCTTATGAATTTAATGTCTTGAACTGCCGATCTAAGTTACCTGGCTGTTAAATAGTGTTTCACTATTGTACGGATATTAATATCCGCTGCAGAGTTGATATTTACGGCCCGTTCAAATGAACGCTGGAAGAGTCATTTGCTTGGCTGTAAATTAGACTCTCAAAATTCCTTATGAATTCATTAATTCATTCATTTGAGCTACATAGACCTGTTTCCCTTTAACAGACTCCCCTTTAAGTTCTTACATATCGGTGGACGAATAAGTTAAGGTGTAAACATTAATTCTGAATTATTTATAAATTATAGTGTAATTCGAGTCCCTTTCATTTTAATTCAAATTCCCCGTTGAGTTATTATATTATCTGACTCATAGTCGCTACACTGTGATTTATAACTGCCTCCACCTATACTGGTGTCCCGATCTCTCTCCTCTTCGAGACAGGATCATCTGAGCTGCCTTCTCAGTTTGTTTTACCAGTTCTGTGTGCCTTAACGACAGACTGCCTTGTTTATATTCTCATTAAAGACTGTTGTTATCCTGTCAACCTCTGCTTTTGGATCCATTCTTTATTGACTCTGACAGATCTTTTGAATTTTCTACATATCAAAGAATTCAGAAAAAATTAACAATTTCCACAAAAATATTAAGCAGCACAAATCAAAATAATAGACAACCAAATCAGCACATTAGAATAATTTCTGAAGGATCATGTGACACTGAACTCTGGAATAATGATGCTGAAAAATCAGCTTTGACTAATAATACTTTTTAAAATATATAAAAATGTTGACGATTTAAAATGGTAATAATACTTCACAATATTAGTGTTTTTACTGTATAGTTGATCAGTCATGGCAAGCATAAGAGACTTCTTTCAAAAACATTTTAAAAAATCTTACAAACCCCAAACTTTTCAACGGAAATGTACCTTCTAACTATGTATCAGCATCTTTCATATTGTCTTGTACTGATCTCATTTCTTGTTCTTGATTTTTGATCATTTGCTCATTTGTGTATATTAACATTGCAAGATATTAACCACTTAAACTCTGCGGACCCTGTACAGGAATGACATCATCAAGTATGTACTTAAAATTTTAAATGTCTGTGGAGGAGCTCTGACCTCATATTTGAAAGCTAAGAGTCTCTACTTTCTGGAGACATGCATCACTTTGGCATTTGTTTTACACAAAGTAACTTATTTACATTTACTCTGGGACCATTTCCGCCTGGATTTGGCCTACACACATTGAAAAGCTTACAAAATGTTGGTGTCAAAATACAAAATGTTGGTGTCATTTTACAGTAAACCCTTTGAAGTTACATAAAACACTGCTAAAAGTGATAAACATTTAAGTATAATGTTGTCTGAGCTGTAATAAACTCCCCCAAAAAAGTGGGGTTTTTTTGGTTACAAATTCAAATTCAATCATTGAAAGTGTATAACTCAGGCCCTTTGTGCTCTAGCACCCTGCAGACAGTTTTGGCTGTTTCCACTAGATTCCAGAAAATACTGGAAAAAAGATTTTTGTCTGGATCATGTAAGATTTATTGCAAGGTCCTCCCTTCAGATAGCCTGACAAAGCCAGACGGGTCAAGATGTTGGGTCTGGAAACTCACCATTGACAGGGCTTAATCCGAGGGGCGGGATAAACGGTTGTCTTTCAAATTCCCTCTGCAGGCAATTGGATAGCACCATGAGCGCCACAACCAACCAGAGCAAAGAAGAAGGTGAAACTGAGCTAACGTTAGTTGATAGACTTTCGGCGTATCCGGTCGGCAAAACTTTGAACATATCTTCTTTTCTTAAGAATGACTTCAGTGCCGTTCTTTGTTCTTTTCTCAAAGAAAATCTTAACTCCAAGTCTTCCCGAGTCGCCCAAAGCTGATTGAAAAGACCGCTGTTCATCAGCTTCTTTGTTTACAAGTAGCATGCAGAACCTCCGCAACTCTGCCGTGACATGCCGTCATTATGTTAAGCCCGCCCACCGACTCTACTCACGCTGTGATTGGCCTGACCAGAGTTTGGTTTTTCCAGCTCTCAGGTCTACCGAGAGTTGCTAGACTACACTCGTGGCAAAATAATTTTTCTAAAGGCTACCCTTCAGATCCACTTGAATAAATCTTATCTTTGTCATACAGACAAAAACATTTTTTCCATTATTTTCTGGAATCTAGTGGAAACAGCCAAAACTGTCTGCAGGGTGCTAGAGCACACAGGGCCTGAGTTACACACTTTCAAATCTGAATTTATAACCAAAAAAATCAAAAAGCGCTTTTGAAGCTTATTCAAAAAGCTCAGACAACATATACTTACATGTTTATCACTTTTAGCAGTGGTTTATGTAACTTCAAAGGGTTTCCTTTAAAATGACACCAACATTGCGTATTTAGACAACTGTATGTGGGTATAGGAAGCTTTTTAATTTGGGTAGGCCAAATCCAGGGGGGAATCCCAAAAATGGTCCCAGAGCATAAACTTGTACAAAAGGGAAGTATTCTTTTTCACTTCTCTCTCCATTAGACTAGTCCATTAGCTCTAAAACATCATTTTGGTTTTGCGTTATTTTGACTTTTCTGTCACACAACTTTTTAAAGAAACGCCTCAGTGACTGACACATGTTCGTTCACCAGCATTAGTGAGTGTAAATGGCTTCAGGTGGCTTAACATCTGCGTTCACCGCTCATGTACATTTTACACCAAAGGATTTTAGCATCTAGCTTCTTCTGAATTTCCCCTGGAGGAACTCATTCCCATTACTGACACGACTGAAGGAAACTGCCTTGCTTTTATCCTTTCAGCTTTGATCTGCACATCCCAGAGGAATCATCTAACTACACTGTGTCAATCACTGTGCAAACACTTCAATCATTTCTGCCAGTGTTACCATTATTAGGCAGGTTCAGGTAGATGGATGTTCAGTTGATATGTTTAGCTACTATCTCTGTCTTCATTCCCTCTAGGAATACCCAATGCTCTTTTATCCGTCTCTAAATTGTTTCTCATTATCGTTTTCTTTTTAACATCCTTTTTCTGCTCTCCAGCCTGGGGATCTCTTTACTCGAGAGACAAAGACTAATATACACATTTGTAAACATGCCTGCCGCTTCCATAGATGCGGCGCAAGGTCTATTTTTTTAGGCAACAATGATAATGAAGACAAAATGGAAAAAGGGCATCATGACAATAATTAAATAATTTTAATTAACAAAACTATGACACGCACAAAGCACTAACAATGAATATTATTGTTTCAAATAATCTAATCACAAATAACATTTGGGATTGAACCTTAAATAACAAAAATAAATGCATCCTATACATACAGTATGAGATTAGTCAGATATTTCAATGCATGTGTCACGTTATGAATACGCACTTCCCATAATAAAGCACTAAAATACAGGGATGATTAACTAAGGCCTAAGGAATTCACAGCATTGTATAACAATAGTGACGTCATTATGATTTCAGAAGGTAAGTTCCCTTTCGTTCAGTCACTACGACGTACGTTAGTGACTAACAAATGGGGGTTTTGCCTAGAAGCCTATCATCTACGAGCATATAGAAAACGCCCAATGGCGTGCCAATGCCATGGGGCATGCGAAATTTGCATACGTAACTCCGCCTCACCGCGTGAGTATATAAGGAAGTACGTGGCAATACAGCATTATGTTTCTGCTTTCGGAGCCAAGAGTACCTCTCTTCACTCCTACAGCCTTCTGAGATTCGTCAGCTTCTTCGAGACGAGCAGCTTTCCGGTCGGTGTTGGTGTTACGGCGCGTTCCAGTGATCACATACTTCCTGCCTGCTGATCTGCGCAGTGGTCCGTCTGACAGCTGGTGTATGCTTCCCTGGGCGCTTCGGCATCGGCCACGAAGCTTCCTCTCACAAAAGAGCTTGCACGTGACGCGTCCTTTTCAGGATGTCTCGTCCGTGCACTTCTGGGTGCGGTGCATTTCTTCTGTCTTTTGATGGGCACGAGCGCTGCGTCACTGCGGGAACATGGTCATCTCGGTGTTACGATCGAGACTCCGTGAGCTTTGTGCTGATGCCGGAGCGAGAGTCCCCTCTGCCACACCCCAATCTGCGGTCTCCAAGCGAGGCTGCACTTTGGCTGGTGGCCAGGGTGATCTGAGGGTGATGGTGTGGAATGATGCGCCGATGCTCATGCCTCGGCCCACACCCCCCTCTCAAGCACCTGACCCGCTCCGTGTTCAGGCGTCTACATCGGGGCCGGCTCATGCTGTCCCGACTGTGGCGTTTGGTGCGGCGGAGGATGAGGAAATGTCCATCGCCGCATCACAAGGTGGGCTGGAGTCATCCGAGGATGAAGATTCGGCTGTGCTGCCGCCTTCGGGCATTCCAGCATTGTCCGAGTCTGACCCGGAATTGACAGCCATGCTATCTCGGACCGCCGCTGCGCTTGGGTTGGAGTGGAACCCTCCGCCCCGACCTAAGAGTTCGCGGTTGGATGATTGTTTTTTGGGAGAGCGTCCGGACACCCGTTCGGCCACTCCCCCAATTCCTTTCTTTCCCGAGGTGCATGAAGAGGTTGCGCGGTCCTGGAAGAACCCGTTGTCTTCCCATGACCATTTGTCGAGCTCTTCCGCCTACTCCACCCTCGATGGGGCTGTGGCTAAAGGGTACACTGGGGTCCCCCCGGTCGAGCGCTCTGTTGCGATGCAACTGTGTCCGCAGAGTGCCTCGTCCTGGCGCGGCGATCCTAAGCACCCTTCCAAAGCCTGTAGGTTTTTGTCATCCCTGGTTGGCGAAGACCTATAGAGCCGCGGGGCAGGCCGCAGCTTCGCTGCATGCCATGGCAACTCTTCAGGCCTACCAGGCCAAGTTGCTGTGTGACATGCACGAGGGAGGAGCTGACCCAGGACTCAGCAATGAGTTGCGTGCCGCCACCGACCTCACTCTTCGGGCGACGAAGGTGACCGCGCGCTCCCTGGGTCAGGTGATGTCCACTAACGTGGTCCAGGAGAGACATTTATGGCTCACCCTGGCCGATATGCGGGACGCCGAGCGAACACGTTTCCTCGACGCCCCCATATCCCAGGGTGGGCTATTCGGCGGTGCGGTCGAGGACTTCGCCCAACAGTTCTCAGCTGCTCAGAAGCAGACTGAGGCAATGAAACACATCCTGTCCCCGCGGTCCGCTGCTGCCTCCACCCAGCCGCCCGCGCAGTTGCCTCAGCCTGCTCGCCGCCGCGGACGCCCTCCTGCGGTTCCCTCAACCTCTGCGCCACCCAAGCAGCAGCCTCCACCCGGGCCGCGCAGAGGTAACCGCAGGAAGGCGTCCCCGTCCGTTCCAGCCCCGCAGCCCGCGAAGAAACGCCAGGCTAAGCGGCGCTCCTGATACGGACAGCTCAGGGATGGGCGGTTCTTTCCAGGAGACGGCAGCAGGGCCGCTCCTTTCCCCGGTGGAGGGCCGGGGGAGAATCTTTTGTTCAGCTGCTGGCCCCCGGGTCAGCAGCACCCTAATGTGGTTAAAGAAAGAACTGACAATCCCATCCCTGAGCACACAGAGATCGGTGATGACCAGGTTCCCGGGTCCCGCCACTCGCATCCCTCTCTGTCGCCAGCCTCCCCTCAGAGCAGACCCCAGTGGAACGTGCGTCCTTCCCTGGTCTCCTCTGTCGGGACGCAGCAGTTAACCGTGCCCCCACACCGGGACGCCCAACAGCCTCCCTTGTCCGGGCCGGTAACGCTGCCTCGAATGACCCCGTTGGTGCAGTCTCTGGAAGCATGGCTACAGCTTCTGGGGCTGTCCCGCTGGGTCGCGCGGACCATCAGGCTCGGCTACGCGATTCAGTTCGCGCAGGCTCCTCCCCGTTTCAGGGGTGTCCGCTATACCGAGATCGGGGCCAACGCCCCCGTCATGTTTGCGGAGATTGCCACCCTGCTGGCGAAGGGTGCGATTGAGCCTGTCCCTCCAGCCGCAATGAAGTCGGGGTTCTACAGCCCCTACTTCATTGTACCTAAGAAAACCGGTGGGTTACAGCCAATCCTGGACCTTCGCATCTTGAACCGAACCCTACACAGGCTTCCGTTCAAGATGTTGACTGCGAAACGCCTTTTCGAATGCGTTCGTCCGGACGATTGGTTTGCAGCGATCGACCTGAAGGACGCCTACTTCCATGTCTCCATCCTTCCTCGACACAGACCGTTCCTACGGTTTGCTTTCGAGGGGCGGGCATATCAGTACGCGGTCCTCCCATTCGGCCTGTCTCTGTCCCCTCGCGTCTTTAAGATTGCCGAGGCAGCCCTTGCGCCCCTTCGGCAGCACGGGTTCCGCATCCTGAATTACCTCGACGACTGGCTCATACTGGGCCACTCTCGGGAGCAGGTTTGCGGACACAGAGATCGGGTGCTCCATCACCTAGCCCGTCTGGGCCTTCGGGTCAACTGGGAAAAGAGCAAACTCTGCCCAGCGCAGAGGATCACTTTTCTCGGTATGGACATCGACTCGGTCGCCAAGTGCGCGCAGCTTTCGAGCGAGCGCGCGCAGTCTCTGCTGACTTGCCTCCGTCAAATCGAGAGCAAGAGTGCGGTTCCACTGAAACTATTTCAGAGGCTCCTGGGGCATATGGCATCTGCAGCCGCGGTGATGCCGCTCGGATTGCTACATATGAGACCGATTCAGCACTGGCTTCGCGATCGAGTCCCGAGGTGGGCATGGCAGTCTGGCACGCTCCGGGTACAAGTGACTCGGGCCTGCCTACAGACACTCACCCCATGGTCGAACCTCAGTTTTCTACGGGCCGGTGTGCCCTTAGAACGAGTTTCCAGGCATGTTGTCGTATCGACGGATGCCTCTGCCACGGGTTGGGGTGCCATGTGCAATGGACAAGCAGCCGCGGGCTCCTGGACAGGACCCCAGCGCCTTCTGCATGTCAATTGCCTCGAGTTACTGGCAGTACGGTTCGCCCTGCACCGCTTCCGGGCATTGCTGAGGGATCAACATGTGCTTGTCAGGACAGACAACACGGCCGTAGTAGCGTACATCAACCACCAGGGCGGTCTACGCTCCCGCCGTATGTCTCAACTCGCCCGCCACCTCATTTTATGGAGTCAGAAGCGCCTGAGGTCCCTTCGTGCTGTCCATATTCTGGGAGCCCTGAAACGTGCAGCCGACGAGCTCTCACGGCTTCAGCCACTCCCGGGAGAATGGAGACTCCATCCCCAGACGGTCCAGCTGATTTGGGAACAGTTCGGGGACGCGCAGGTAGATCTGTTTCCCTCCCACGACTCTTCCCACTGCAGCCTGTTCTATTCCCTGACCGAGGGCACGCTCGGCACGGATGCACTGGCGCACAGCTGGCCGCTGGGCCTACGTAAATATGCGTTCCCCCCAGTGAGCCTACTCGCACAGCTCCTGTGCAGGATCAGGGAGGACAAGGAGCAGGTCCTTTTGGTCCTTTTGGCTCTGCTGACCGCATTGGCCTCGATCAAGAGGGTCGGGGACCTGCAGGCTTTCTCGGTTGACGAAGCGTGCCTGGAGTTCGGGCCGGCTAACTCTCACGTGATCCTGAGACCCTGGCCTGGATATGTGCCCAAGGTTCCCACCACTCCGTTCAAAGACCAGGTGGTGAACCTGCAAGCGCTGCCTTTGGAGGAGGCAGACCCAGCCTTGGCATTGCTCTGTCCAGTACGCGCCCTCCACGCCTATGTAGACAGCACGCAGTGTTTCAGGACCTCAGACCAGCTCTTTGTCTGTTATGGTGGAGAGCGGAAGGGAAGAGCTCTCTCAAAGCAAAGGCTGTCTCACTGGATAGTGGACACCATTGTTTTGGCTTACCAGCAGCAAGGTCAACCATGTCCCCTTGGGGTCAGGGCACACTCCACTCGGAGTGTGGCCTCCTCTTGGGCTTTAGCGCATGGCGCCTCGCTAACAGACATCTGCAGAGCTGCAGGCTGGGCGACACCAAACACATTCGCCATATTCTACAATCTCTGAGGGGCCGGTAATGGGCCAGGCTCAGGTGTCATCGCTTGCTCGCCATTCCACTCCTCGGACTGGATACGTGCGATATTTTCCTCAGGTGAGTTTCCCCGAGAGCCCTGAGTTCCTCCAGCACCGCTTACGCCGATACCTGTGTGTCTGCCCTCTCACGAGCCCAGACCCTCGTGTCCGGCCAGGTGCCCCGTGTGCATGGTTCCCCTCCGGCGACCCCCACATGAGTATTTCCACTGTTAGCCTCCCTTGCGAGCAGGTGTCTTTCCCTTGGCAAGCCCCTGCCACCCCTAGGGTTAAAAATTCCACCTGCGGCTGGTACCCTAGAGTTTTCCCATATGCAGCCCTTAGCGGGTCATATGTGTACTCTTAAGTCCTCCCTACGGGCAGGCATCTTGGCATTCCTTCACTGGGATATGCTTCCCAGTGTACCTTGGTAATCCTGTGTTAAGCGTGAGTCCTTCGTCCGTATTAGTCTTACGACAGGGAACTCACACTTACGCAGGGCACTGGAAGACAGCTGAAGTGGCGGGATTTTATTGAACCCCCATTCGTTAGTCACTAATGTACGTTGTAGTGACTGAACGAAAGGGAACGTCTCGGTTACGGATGTAACCCTCGTTCCCTGAGGAGGGAACGGAGACGTACGTTCCGTTGCCACTTCAGCTGTGCTACCTGGAACGCAGGAGTTCAGTCTTGGCTCCTCAAGCAGGTAACATAATGCTGTATTGCCACGTACTTCCTTATATACTCACGCGGTGAGGCGGAGTTACGTATGCAAATTTCGCATGCCCCATGGCATTGGCACGCCATTGGGCGTTTTCTATATGCTCGAAGATGATAGGCTTCTAGGCGAAACCCCCATTCGTTAGTCACTAACATACGTCTCCGTTCCCTCCTCAGGGAACGAGGGTTACATCCGTAACCGAGACGTTCTTCTTCACAACAATGACATGTTTTCACATGTTGTGTTTGATAAATATATAAAAATGTTGCACTCTCTCTTCAACTAAAATGTTATTTTGTTCAACAATTAGATTGTATTTTAGTCAAAGTAAAATTGACAAAAATTTATGAAAATGACAACACATTCCTGGTCTTTTTGTATTATTTCATTGAACATTAAAAAAATATATATATATAAAGCTGTTAGCTATCAATAAGTGTCTAGTACGCTTAGCTCAGCTATCTGCCAAATATCTGCATAGAAAATATCCAAAAAGGTAATCTGATTGCTCATATTAATGCTACACAGCAACAAAATTACTTTATGTGAGAACGTCAGCAAGGTAGGGCCATTGAATCTTCCCTTTTTTCCCACATTCAGTCTTTAATCTATTTAGAAAAATAGATTTCTGCAATTATAGCAACATAATGGTGTTATAGTATAGTTATGAAAATGACAAATACCTGAAATTGCTTTAAATTTGGTATCGGCTCCATTACAGCTGTTTAATTATTTGTGGAATCACGTGACCCAGTCTTGGGGCAATTTGGGCCTTCACACAATCCACTGGAACTTCTGATGGCAGGCCATGTTCCCTGACATTTATTCACCTAATGATTACCACAGTAACCACGTGCACCGATTGACCCTCTCGACGGCGAAAAAGAAAAACAGAAGGAAACAGAGAGAGAAAAAGAGAAAGTGAGATAAGACCGTGAGACCTACTTACCACACAGTACTAAATTTAGCCACCGCTGACCATTTTTGATACATGTGAGCTTTCCCATAGAGATTACATGTTGGATGTATGTCCCAGTTTTAACTGGGTCTCTGCTACTGGGCATTCTGGTGATCTATTAATGCATGTCTTTCAAGTCTCTAGCACTTATTTTTTGCAACATAAGGAGAATAGAAATGTAAAACATACATCTTGCATCTTTTTTTTTCTTATTTTTGCAACACAATCATTTCTCTGATAATTTTAAAGGTGCTGTATGCATTTTTTTGACTGTAGTAAAGCACTTCTGCTTTGAAATGTGCTTTCTGTGGATGCTAAACGGAATGTCTGTTTTTGTTTTGGTCCGTGCGATCCGCCCCCCGTCAATTTACCAATAGTATTTCGACACCCCGGGTAGCCAGTTGGTGGAAAACATTGCAGCCATGGGACCCAACAAAGAAACTGGGTCAGAGATCACAGATTCTACTTGACCTAAAAAGCATCCATCTAAAAAGATCTAATCAACTCACCAATTGCGCTCATTCCTGTTGCAAATCCTTAATCTTGCAACCCATCTGAGCACTGAGTCTGAGGAGAAAGGGGTGGGGCAAACAATTCTCTCCAACATTTAAAATTTTGACTGCGGTACCCAATTCAACCACTAGCTGTCAATATTACATACTACACCTTTAACAGTTAGGACTGAATTAATAACATATCGATTTTTAGATTAATCACAAATATTCATTTGAACAATCCCAATAATGATTCTTAAAATCACAATGATAGACTCTTATAAACCAGTTCTTTTTTTCTTTTTTTTTTTGGTGAAAACATGCAGCACAATAGGTGTATTACTAGTCCAATTTCATAAACTTTTTGAATAAAAAACAAACAGCTCTAATGAGTCAATTATTTTAAGTAAAAACATACAGCACAGCCAATATACAGCATGACCAATGTAGTTAATTTCTTAAAGGGATAGTTCAACCAAAAATGAAAATTACCCCATGATTTGCTCACCCTCAAACCTAGCTGTAGGCCTATATGACATTCTTCTTTCAGACGAATACAATTGGAGTTATATTAAAAATGTCCTGGCTAATCCAAGCTTTATAATGGCAGTGAATGGCAGAAGAAAACTTGAAGCCCAAAAAAGTACGTCCATCCATTATAAAAGTGCTCCAGGAGGCTAATAAAAGCGAATCGATGGGTTTGTGTAAGAAACATATCTATATTTAAAACTTTATAAAAGTAAAATATCTAGCTCCCGCCAGACCGCCTTCCGTATTGATGGTGGATCTGGTAAAGAAGCTGTCAGCTATCAAAATATTTATTTTGAAGATGTTGAAAGTTATAGTTTTGAGAATATGTTTGCTGAATCAAATGCTGAATGTGCTGGGAAATGATGGCATAAAACATCTGCTCAAACTGAACCCTTTCAAGCTGCAAAAGGTAACAAAATATGTTTTATTTTATTCTTCTGTAATTGTGACTCATATCATATTATCAAGAGAGTTTTATATTATCACTACAGGTAGAGATCCATCCATGTTAGATATACAGCTCTGGAAAAAATTAAGAGACCTCTCCAAGTTCAGAAATCAATGTTACGTAGCCTAATTTTAAAAATTTTCCAGAGCTGTAGATCCGGGTCGCTAAAGACCTGAATATGTAATAATGATTGGCGAAACATTCATGCATTTAAGGGTTAAACAAATAGTTCAAAAAGCCATTTACAGATTCGAAACAATCTAAAACACTGCTCTGCATAACTTACCGCATTAGCAGAGAGAATTTATTTTATATGTAAGCAAAATGGACATAACTAAAATACACCCTAATGAATCAGAATTGAATCAGGTTATTGATACCCAGTCCTACATTGGAAATCACTTGTAATTTGATCATTTTAATCCAAACGAATCCTTTTTTGCAAGCATCCTTGTTTTTTGTGTGAATGAGTGTGTCCTACTGTGTGAGAAAGTGACAGCTATAAAAGTGTGTTGCGACAGGCATGTATGCGCTCTCAGAATCAGTGTGACATGGAGCACAGGAGGGGCTGAGTGACCTTTGACCTTCAAATGTCAGAATCAGACACATCGTAAAACAAAGACAAGAAAAGCTTCAACCCCTTTTCACCTCGACTGCATCAGAAAAATCGATGTCTGTGTGTGTTTACTTTAACGATAAGAAGTAAACAGAGACGGATTAAGCATAGGAATTTCTACTACAGTGTGTGGCAATAGATGCCAGGCTGTGTGACCTCCAAACACAGATACATGAATTGCTGTGTGGAGGTGAGGGTGTTAGATTACAGAAATAGAGCGGTCTGTGTGTCGCCTTGGTTATCTTTTTCCTAAGCTCTTATTAGCTGTGTGCTTTGAAGATGTCCTAATAGCTCTGCTCCAGGGTCTTCTCCAATCACAAAGCCTCTCTTTCACTTATTGATTTATCAGGTTTCCCCGTCACAAAACTCTTTATTTCACTCCCTTGTTCACATCAGATTATCTAATAAAGAAACACAAACAATTACAGGTTGATTCACTGGATTAAGTGAATCATAATCAATTATTTTGGTCAATTTTTAAATAATTATTTAACATGATTATTGGTGGGCAAAAACGAATAATGCAAGTAAAAAGTCCTCAAACAATTATTGAAGACAATAAGAACACAATAAGAGCAAAGAAATGAATTAAAAACAAAAGGACAACACAATAGTTTTACCTTGATTATCTTGTTTTCATAATCATTGGAAGCCAAAATTAATATTGAAAATAAAATTTGAATAAAATCGCACACAACCCTACTGCAGAGGACAAAAATGACATTTCCATGCCCGATATATACACGTCTAAGAGCAAACAAGGAGAAAACATGGCATTTTAGCAGTGAATTTTGACAATTACTTTTACATACGGTAACTTGAGTTCTTAAGCCATCAGATTCAATATAGAGCATATTTTGACATTCAAAGGAAAAGAGACAAGTCTACGACCTTTTGGTCTCATACGGCACGATAGACTGAGGTGTCCTGGTTGACCTTCTGGACCCCCAAAGCCTGTCTGTCTAATTCTCAGTGCCTAGTAATCCATTAACATGGTCAGTTAAGTTTGGTGGAAAGCAAACCTTTAACGCATGACAGACAACAGTTCACTAAAAAGAGGAGAAATTATTGCTTGTTTATTTCCTGTGTGCTGGAAACATATTCTCATCAGATAACAGAGAGAGGTGAACAATAGTGTGAAAAGTTTTTTCTTGCAATTTAAGTTACGTTCAACTCAAAGAGCAGCAATTATTATAAACAGGAATAACACATCACAACAAGGAGCATATAATTTAACTAATTATATCAATTTAATTACTATAATTATATAATATGAGCCTCGCAATGACTCTTAGGAGTCTCTATCAGTAAAGATAACTGATCTCAAAGAAATCAATTGAATCACAATTTTTAGAAGTATACTTTAAGTATCAAATCAAATCAAATCAAATCACTTTATTTGTCACTCTACCATATGCACAAGTGCAACAGTAGGTGAAATTCTTAGGTGCAGTTCCGAGCAACATAGTAGTCATGACATGACATGTACAACATTTAAGCAACAACAGATTACACATCTGATGCGCACACAATTACTCACAGCACAGTATACACTACAATAAACAATAAATAATTTACACAATGTGAGTGTAGTTCTCACAGCTTTAAACAATATACACATACTTACAATATACATATACTTTAAACAATATACACTAAACATACACTAAACAATATACATTACGCTATAATAATAATAATAATAATATACAATGTATAGTATAAATATTATTCACAGATTGAAAAATTTAAATCCAAAGTGCAATAGATGCTGTATGATAAATAAATGTGTATATAATGTGTGTGTATCTACAGTGGGTTGTGCTGAGTGATATTCTGTCCAGAGTGTGTTATGATACTGATGGATCAGGAGTTAAGTAGTCTGATTGCTTGTGGGAAGAAGCTGTTCTGGAGTCGGCTGGTGCGTGTTCTGATGCTGCGGTACCGTCTGCCTGATGGCAGCAGTGAGAGCAGCCCATGGTTCGGGTGGCTAGAGTCTCTGATGATCCTCTGAGCTCTCTTCACACACCGCCTGGCGTAAATGTCCTGGAGGGAGGGAAGCTCACCTCCGATGATGCAGCTGGCCGTGCGCACTACCCTTTGCAGGGCCTTGCGGCTGCGGGCGGTACTGTTGCCGTACCAGGTGGTGATGCAGCCAGTCAGCAGGCTCTCTATGGTGCAGGTGTAGAAACGTGTGAGGATGTGGCGGTTCATTCCAAACCTCCTCAGCCGTCGCAGGAAGAAAAGGCGCTGATGAGCCTTCTTCACAACGGCCTCGGAGTGGACGGACCATGAGAGTTCCTCTGTGATGTGGACACCGAGGAACTTGAAGCTGCTGACTCTCTCCACCGGTGCTCCATCGATGGTGATGGGGCGGTGTTCTCTCTCATTCCTCCTGAAGTCGACCACCAGCTCCTTGGTCTTGCTGACGTTGAGGGAGAGGTTGTGCTCCTGACACCACCGTGTCAGAGTGTGCACCTCCTCTCTGTAGGCCGTTTCATCATTGTCGGTGATAAGACCTACCACCGTCGTATCGTCAGCAAACTTGATGATGGTGTTGGAGCTGTGGGTTGCCACACAGTCATGTGTGTACAGGGAGTACAGGAGTGGGCTGAGAACGCAGCCCTGAGGGGCTCCAGTGTTGAGAGTCAGTGGTGAGGAGATGTTACTGCCCATTCTGACCACCTGGCGTCTGTTTGACAGGAAGTCCAGGATCCAGCTGCATAACAGGCTGTTTAAGCCTAGAGCCCGGAGCTTAATGTCAAGTATGGAGGGCACAATGGTGTTGAATGCTGAGCTGTAGTCCACAAACAACATTCTCACATATGTGTTCCTCTTTTCCAGGTGGGAGAGAGCAGTGTGTATAGTGGATGAAATGGCATCATCAGTGGAGCGGTTTGTGCGGTATGCAAACTGCAGTGGGTCCAGTGAGGGGGGGAGAACAGAGCAGATGTGGTTTCTGACTAGTCTCTCAAAGCATTTACTGATGATGGGGGTCAGAGCAACAGGACGCCAGTCGTTTAAGCAGGTGGTTTTTGACTGCTTAGGTACAGGAACAATAGTGGACGTTTTGAAGCATGTGGGGACCATAGACAGGGAGAGGGACAGGTTAAAAATGTCCGTGAAGACTCCAGCCAGTTGGTGCGCGCACGCTCTGATCACACGGCCGGGAATGCCGTCTGGACCCGCTGCTTTACGGACGTTCACCCGCCGGAAGGATCGGGTTACATCCGCGACAGATACGGAGAGTGCACTAACCTCTGTATCTTCAGCCGCGAGCTCTCTCTCCGCGAGGGCGGTGTTAGTTCCCTCAAAGCGAGCATAGAAGGTGTTTAGCTCGTCCGGGAGAGAGGCAGCGGTGTTCACGGTGGAATTTGTGTTCCCTTTATAGTCCGTGATGGTGTTAATTCCCCTCCACATGCTTCTGGAGTCGGTGGTGTTGAACTGTCCTTCAATCTTGTCCCTGTACTGGCGTTTTGCTGCTCTGATGGTTTTCCGGAGGGCATAACTTGCTTGTTTATGCTCCTCCGCATTACCGGAGTTAAAAGTGGAGGTCCGCGCATTGAGTGCCGCGCGAACATCCCCATTTAGCCACGGCTTCTGGTTAGGGTACAGCCGAATTGTTTTGGTCGGAACAACGTCTTCTACGCACTTACTGATAAAACACGTTACGCTATCGGCGTAAACCTCGATGTCGTCATCAGAGGCCGACCGGAACATCTCCCAGTCCGCGTGATCAAAACAGTCCTGTAGCATAGAATCTGATTGGTCCGACCAGCACTGGATGGTTCTGAGGGCGTGTGTTTCCTGTTTGAGTCTTTGCCTATATGCGGGCAAAAGTGGGATGGAAGCGTGATCCGATTTGCCAAATGGTGGGCGCGGGAGGGACTTGTAACAATCCTTGAAGGGCGAGTAGCAGTGATCTAAGACGCGGTTCCCTCGCGTGTTGAAGTTAACATGTTGGTGGTATTAGGTTGCGATGCGCTTGAAGTTGGCTTTGTTAAAGTCTCCGGTCACAATAAACGCAGCCTCAGGATGCGCGGTTTCCTGCTCACTCACTGTCCTATACAGTTCCTTTAGTGCCCGGTCTGTGTCGGCTTGCGGGGGAATATACACAGCTGTGATGATGACCGCGGTGAATTCCCTCGGTAGCCAGAATGGTCGGCACAGAAGCATGAGAAATTCCAGATCAGGAGAACAGAAAGACTTGATAGAATGTACGTTCCTCTGATCACACCAGGATCGGTTGATCATAAAACACACACCCCCGCCTTTGCTTTTCCCGGAGAGATCTTTTTCTCTGTCCATTCGGTGCACGGAGAACCCCGTGGTTTCGATGGCCGAATCTGGAATCTCAGCGGACATCCAAGTTTCTGTAAGGCAGATAATGCAGCAGTCCCTCGTGTCTCGCTGGAAAGAGATCCGCGCTCTCAGCTCGCAGAGTTTATTGTCCAGAGACTGAACATTTGCCAGTAAAATACTGGGGAGCGGGGGTCGGTTTGCGCGGCGTCTTACTCTGATGAGTACGCCGGCTCTCTTCCCTCTTCTCCGGCTGCGTTTGCGCGGTCGGGCCGTCCAGACAAAGGGATCCGCTGCTGTGTTTGTGAACGGCGGTTCGTCACTGAAGAATTTAAAGTCCGGTTTTCGGTGTGCGATTGCCGAACCAATGTCCAAAAGTGTCTGTCTGTCGTACGTAGTAAGGCAGACAACATCCAAGACAAAAAACACAAAAACTATAAACAGAACAAACAAAAGACTACAATGTTTCAGCAGAGCTCGCGACGTAGCGGCCATCCTCGGCGCCATCTTGACTCAATCAATCAAAGTATAATTATGAACTTACATTTATTTACTTTTAATCCAAATCAACTTACATATGAGTAATAAAGCAAAAGAGACTAACTAAATTTAAAATGAGAACTGAAAATAATGGGCAATTCAAAATATTAATAAAAACTTTAATAGTTTCCAAGTTGTGGAGACACTGGTACACTGTAAAAAATTAATCATGGGTCTTGTAATTTTCACAAAATAAATTGTGTATATTTTCTTGTGGTTCAGTGTTGTATAGAAAATTGAGAACATTTCACTAATAAAACCAAGAGACAAATTTCCCAAATTTTAAAATGGAAATTTAAACAATTTTTAGGCTTGAATTGAGGAACCGATTAAGCTGATAAAATGAAGGGAAAAGGGCTACCTATTAATTTTAAGAAAATTAGCTCAATTGTGCAGTTTTATTTAGAGACACCATTGTTAGTTCCCATCATTCTTTGCATATGGCTGGAAAGGGAGAGTTAATATTGAAATTAAATGTTATTTTATGTGTTTTTGAGTGAAGGGAAACAACTGTTAATATTTAATGTTCAGTTGTTTGACATTTGAAAGAATTTCTTTATGCTGAAGTTTTGACCGTTACGATTATGCAGAAGACTAGATCTTATGGTTAGGTTGTGGATCGCTTTCAGAGACCAATCTACTTTGAGTGTAACAAAATGAGCCAATAAACATTGGCATGCAATTCGCGCATTCCACGTTCCTCCCCGCAGCGCGGATATAAATAAGTAAGTGGATGCACCGCATCTTTGCTTTCTGCTTCGGAGCCGAACAATTGCTGTTCCTACCGTGGTTGTTTCTACAAAGGTGTTTTCTGAACGGGTCTACTCTTGGAAGGACGCTCTTGGTCTGGTGTGGGTCACGTGTGACATCAAAGAGGTTGTTTTCACAGCGCAGAGTGTGCGTCTTCAATGAGAGTGAGTGCTCACACAACAGGCTTGCACTATAGAACTGTTGTGAGCTGCGGCCATTTCCCCTGTGTGCTTAAGCACCAATAAGAGTGTTTTTTCCTTTCTAAAAGAGCTTACACAGTTTGACTCTGCGTCTTTTTCAAGATGTCATTCAAACCATGTGTTTCTGGATGTGGTCACTATCTGTCCCCGGTTGACGGTCACGATCGCTGTCTCTTGTGCTTGGGCTTGGGCCTGCCGAGCCAACCTCCTTAGGCCCCTCACCCCTCCACACCGCCGCCGGTGGAGCTTCCAAGGGCGAGCTTATGTCCTCTGGGGATGAAGATTCGGCTGCGTTTCCCCCTTCGGGTGTAGCAGCATTGCCTGAGTCTGACCCAGAGCTCACGGCTATGCTTTCCTGGGCCACCGCGAGTGTCGAGGAACCCACCACCGTGTCCTGAACCCTCGCGGCTGGACGACTGGTATCTCGGGGGCCAAGCCAAACCCCTGAAAAACAACCCCCACACCATAATCCCCCCTCCACCAAACTTTACACTTGGCACAATGCAGTCAGGCAAGTACGGTTCTCCTGGCAACTGCCAAACCCAGACTTGTCCATCGGATTGCCAGACAGAGAAGCGCGATTCATCACTCTACTGCTCTAGAGTCCAAAGGCGGCGTGCTTTACACCACTGTATCCAACACTTTGCATTGCACTTGATTTACAGCTTGGATGCAGCTGCTCGGCCAAGGAAACCCATTCCATGAAGCTCTCTACGCACTGTTCTTGAGCTAATCTGAAGGCCACACAAAGTTTGGAGGTCTGTAGCTATTGACTCTGCAGAAAGTTGGCGACTTCTGCGCACTGTGCCCCTCAGCATGCGCTGACCCGCTCTGTGATCTTACGTGACATACCACTTCGTGGCTGAGTTGCTGTTGTTACCAATTGCCTCCACATTTGTTATAATACCACTAACAGTTGACCGTGGAATATTTAGTAGTGAGGAAATTTCACAAACAGACTTATTGCACAGGTGGCAATCTAGTATCACGGGACCACACTTGAATTCACTGAGCTCCTGAGAGCTACCCATTCTTTCACAAATGTTTGTAGAAGCAGTCTGCATGCTTAAGTGCTTTATTTTATACATATGTGGCCATGGAAGTGATTGGAACACCTGAATTCAAGGATTTGGAGGGGTGTCCCAATAATTTTGGCATTGTATAACCTGATTTCACACATGCCATGTTAACAACCTAAAGCTCTCACGATGGGATTTCCACTGTATTCTAAACATGACCAAACTCCTTTAATCTCCAACCACCCCTGCGCTAATGCAATGGCTTTAATCAAAAAGATAACAGCATGCAGTGACACTGGAAAATGTCCCGACACACTTTATATATTTCGGATGTTTCGGTTTAACATTCCTTCGGAGAGTGTCAGAGATTGTGTGCGACTGTGGATTAGTAAAGTATAATCTAGGTTACAGACAGTAGACAGGTCCATCTGGTGTTGTATTTTTCTCTAACCTGTTAAATCCCTCCATCACCACCTGGACGAATATACAGTATACACACAAAACAATGGGCAACTGTTTTAAAGCTCACACAACTGTCTCTCTTCTACTAAGAGCTACTGTAAACTCATTTGGCAGACGCATATATAATTTAATGCAGGTTTATAATGACACAATGGGTAATATGAAGTGGATGGACAGTAGTCTATGCATGTGTGTTATCTGTGCAGGTGTGTTAATCTCCAGATGTTATCTCACTATTGATGGAATCATATATCTTCATGCAGAGCAGGAAGTCTTGTCAGGGTTTCCTGTATGAAATGAAAGCTCTAGCGTAAAGTTCTGCCAGGAAGATTCAATGTTACGTCACTTATCACATCCAGACCTAACCAATCATGTCCTAATCATCAGAGTATAAAAGATGGTCACTTACACACACATGTCTGAGTTCTCAGATACTGACGCCAACATTTACCTCCATCCTCCCCACCACCACCAGGATGGTCCCCACCTACACCTCCCAGGGGGTCGGCTGCGTCCCTGCCTTCATCTTCAGGCAGGAAATGCAGAGTCCGTTACCCTCAAGACGGGAGCTACGGACGGGGCCTACCCCAAAGAAACTCTAAATATAATACTTGCTGGTCTGTTAATAAATGTTCATTGTACTCATCTGGCTTCTGGTAGAACTGAGATTCATTAATAGCAGCTCTCTCTCTATCTCTCTCTCTCCCTCTGTCTATCGAACTCATTCAGACCCCCGACTGCACTACTGCTCATTCATACACTCCACTACAAACACTTCAATGATTCAGTGAGATAACACAAGTGTATTTAGGCAAATATATGTGCTAATAACACTTCATAAAACGAAATACAATGAATTATAGTTTTATAGTAAGACTACTAAATATTATTCCAAATAAAACTATTTTTATTTAAATATATTTTAAAATGTACTTTATTCCTGTGATGGCAAAGCTGAATTTTCAGCTGTGAGATTAATATTTTTGTGGAAATTGTGACATTTCTTCAGTATTCACTTATTAATAGAAAAAAAAACATTTATTTGAAATAGAAATGTTTTGTAGTAGCCATAGTAAGATGGATGCTTCCTCATTAGTGTTAGTTCGGAACGGGACTATTTTAACAATGTCTTTACCTTTCTGGGCCTTGAAAGTGTTAATTATATTGCTGTCTATGGAGGGGTCAGAGAGCATTCGGATTTCTTCAAAAATATTTGTGTTCCGAAGATGAACGAAGGTCTCACAGGTTTGGAACGACATGAGGGTGAGGAATTATTGACAGAATTTTCATTTTGTCAGTGAACTAACCCTTTAATTGGAGTAATACAACTAAATAATCACAAAAGTATAAAAATTAATAAGTACAAAAGTAAACATAAATACGTATTAAAAAAAACATATAAATACTATAAATACCAAATACTTTTTAATTTCACTAATAATAAAATTACCAAGTGTTTTAAATACATAGTAGAACCATGGAATACTTTGAAGTACCACTGAGCAGTGTTACATAATAAGCTACATAATCAGTTTACTTTTTTCAAGTAACTAGTAAAATAACATTACTTTTACAAAATATCTGATTTACTTTTCAAATAAGTCATGCAAGTTACTTTGTTTTCCCATTTGTTGACTGACACCTCTACTATCCCCATGTTAAAATAAATCGTGAGTAAGTGCAGAAACGGTGTGTGCGCTGTGTTAACATGATGGTTATTGTAGTTCTAGACTAAAAGTGAGCATGCATTTACTCATCTCACCGGCAAAAAAAACGATTCAGTATTCTTCAAAATAAATAAAAACAGCAAAAGCAAACTCAGAATATTACACAAACTTGATTAAATATATTAAATAACACAATTTATACTTAATGTGTTTAATTTCACTTTATTAACCAGCAGTCTTTGCTGCTTACCTTTGATGATCCAATTCAACCATACCACTAATCAAAATGACTTTAGATAAACATCACATTTGTGTTTAATTTTTTGTATTGCAGAAGTAAGAGTTTTTATCTTTCTTCTACTGCATCCTATTCTTCTGCAATCCAGAATTGCACAGCTGACAGTTTTGTTTGAGCTGAGCCCTCTATTGTACAGTAGGGATGGGTCGCGATTTTCGAATATTCGATTAGTTGATTTAATTATAGAATATCGAATAGTTTGTGCAATTATCGTCCCAAAAAAAATCCCCATGTTTTCGGTGCTGATGTGGTGGTGATGCGTTCATGTAACGAGAGGGAGGCGCTGCCAATAACGCACCTAAAGCTGTCAGTCAGCTCTCAGGGTGTGTTATACTGGGCAGGTTTGATGCGGTCCAAGCGTGATTCTTTCCTCCGCAGCGTTGGTCTGGTTTCACACTCAACTTGAACCCTGGTGCGTTTGCGTTCATCTTACGTCATCACAAACGTGCACGGGCATGATAGAAAACCGAACGCGGGTCAAATATACATATATATTTTATTATTAATTAACGACTTAGGTTAGGCTAAAAAGTGCACACTCGAGTGTTGTTTGCACATTCACGTGAATCGAGCAACCGAACTCCGGTTGTGTGTTCTCGGGTTCGGTACCTCAGTGCACACCAAGCTCTGTATGTAAGCTTTCACATTAGCAATTTTTCAGGCGAACCGTGCTCCATTTCGAACTAAACTGCCAGAGTAAAAACACCCTGAGACAACAGAAGAAGAACACATCGTCTCACGCGCACACTGTAGACTTGTGGCATTTAACGGTTGAGGTAACTTGGGGCGATGTCAAATAACAGTCATATGTTTCAGCATATTACAATAATTATATGGCTTGAGTTGATATAGCCTATTCCCTAATGAATTAAACAGTTTGTTATCATACAGGGCTGCGTTTCCCAAAACCATCTTAAGCTTAAGTTGATCGTAGAACAATTGCCACCAATGGTCTCTACGATCAACTTAGGCTTACGATGGTTTTGGGAAACGCAGTCCAGATTGAGAGCGTGAATGGTCTCTCTCCCTCTCTCTCTCTGTTTATATGTGTGTAGCCTTTACATGCGTGCATGCAGGGGAGGAGTTGCGATTTTCGAATAAAAATCGAATAATTCCCAGCGATCTTCGAATATTATTTTTGCTTGAAATGCCCATCCCTATTGTACAGGTGTAAATTTGCATTTCTTTCAGCCTGAGTCTTATTCACATTTGCCAAAATTAGATTTTATATTATTATTTGTATTATTATTATTATTATTATTATTATTATTATTATTATTATTATTATTTTAAAAAGCCAGTGAGCTCCACCATAGTATTTTTGTATGTCTTATTTAGCTACATTTCTCCAAAACGATCAGAGTTAGTGTGAGTTAGTGAGTTAGTGTAACAGTTAGTGTTACTAATTTAAGTCGCTTTGCATATCTTATTTACAGTTTTTTACAATCGCTTTGACATTTTTTTCAATACTTTTAACAAATTTCCTAAACTCTTAACGCATCAACATACCTACATCACGCAATTGCCAAAACGATTAATTTCATGCTCAAAATCACACATTGTAAACTAAACTCCAAAACTAATTTTCAAAATACAATAATTCACTAACACAATACACTATGTCCAAAACCCTAACACATGTTCTCTTCCAACAGGAACATTTAGTCAATCATAGCACAATGTTATAAAAAAAAAACACTAAATCTAGATGGAATTACAGAAACTGCATTATTTTTTGTGTCAGATCTGCCCTTATACAATAGACAGTATATTTTATTGATCATAGATTTCTTTTGAAGACTCTCCACATTTTTGTTTTGTTGGGCTTAGTAAATGCATGCATTTTGTTTCTTTTGCTGCAGAAATTCAATACAAAAAATGAATGACCCATCTCAGAGTAGCTTTATAGAATGCCCTTCAGTTTTATTTAATTATCAGCAATCACCATGTTGACAATAACAAGTTCCTGTTCTTCATTTAGGAGCTTTCCTCCGCCCCCTGAGGGAGGTAGACGTTGAATCCTTAGACAGACAAAATACAGTTAGGGACCAGAGGCACACAGTCACTGTAATGCATGGTAAAATTATTACCACTTTGCAGTAGGAGAAGCCCTTATACAATATCCTACCTGTTGGTTTCTCGAAAATTCTGGATAATGGATGCCACTGTGTCCTGGCTGAGATTTGGCTGTACTCATTCACCAGCCCCTCTGTATGACATGGTCTATGATAGTAGCTCTTATTTCATAAGTTACACTAATTCTGGCCCTTCTTTGTGTGTCACCATGCATTCTAACTCCTCAATCTCTACCTTGCCCTTGTCCCGGCATTCCTCTTGCTTGACCTTGTCCCACTCCTCTTCCTCTCCCTTGTCCTGGTACTCATCTTCCTCTCCCTCATGCAGGCCTTTTTCTGACTTTCTTTGTGTTGCTCTATATTGTTCCTTTTTCACACAAGAGCAGCCCAAATAGGCCCTTTTTTACTGTAGTATACCATATGGTCATGTGATTGAAAGAACATCAACACCTGAACAATTCCTAGATATGAATCAGCTGTGATGTATATATTTGCATAACTTCAATCGGCTGTTTATCAGTACCAATGGAATTAAATACAGGGGATATATTTGTGTTTCGATTCTCAATATAAACAGCTGTTTACCTTGACTTTAGCCTAGGTTAGGGTTTAGAACAAGGTGTTATCTGTTCTGACATACAGTGTTAAAGCATTGGTCAATTTGGCTGTAAAAATCCATTGTTTTGGTTTTGGTTGAGCTTGTGTGTAAAAGAAGTTCAAGCATTTTAAATTTGTGTTAACTTTATGCATTTTGTGTAAAAGCAACAATAAATGTGTTAATTGTATAGCCTACACAGACAGATGTTGTGCTAACTGTGTTAAGAGTTTAGGAAATGTGTTAAAAGTATTGAAAAAAAATTCATAGCGATTGTAAAAAACTGTAAGATTACACATAAGATGGCATTGTTAGTTCTGCTCTTCAGTACCTTAGTTCATGCTGGTGTATTAGTGCACCGATTTTAAAAAACGTAATGATTACTGACCCAATGACGAAACAGCACACAAAATATCATTAGCTTTAGTGCTGTGCCGTCCAGTATGCTGCATCGTCAGTGTAAACGGCATAAAGACTATTCAAAGAGCCAAGTTCGTGTTAAATGCTAACATGGGATGCAAGACTGCATTTGCTTATATTATCATCCATGTCTGTGTGTGGTCTTGAACAAATCCATGATTATCTATAAGTCATTGCAAACGAGAAGTAAAGGAAAGAGAAAGAAGAAACAAAGAAACAAAGAGACTTCAACCAAAAGAGGACAATAGCCAACTCGAGAGGGCCAAATGCTCCGAATTAAAACAAAGAGAGGAGAACAAAGGTAGAATGAAAAGGAAGAGCATAAGAGAGGAGAAGACTGGAGTGTCTGACTTCAGCAGCGGAAAGTCCTCTTTCTTTTCCTGGACAGCTGAGGGTCTTATTATGGGATTAAAGCTAAACATTGGCCCAGTGGAATGTTCTGTTGGTTCGGGCTGTGATGTCTGTCTAAGTGTGTGTGTGTGTGTGTGTGTGTGTGTGTGTGTGTTTTCGGAGGTACTACGTGGGGGGGTGGGGGGGAGGTTGGTGTTGGCTGATTGCCCAGGGTGGCAGATCAGTTTCGTTGATGTATGCATGCGTGTGTGTGTGTGTGTGTGTGTGTGTGTGTGTGTGTGTGTGTGTGTGTGTGTGTGTGTGTGTGTGTGTGTGTGTGTGTGTGTAAAGCGAGGAGGGAGATCTATAAGGAACAGCTGCTGTATAAAGCACAGAGGGGCACTTAAAGTACAAGGTGACTCTGACAGAACTCTTAAAATACAACTTGCCTCCAGTGCGTTTGCCACCTCAAGTGCCAACAGACCACACTGCAACAGCCTCTACTGTATTTAAGCAGGAGCAAGGACGCCGGTAATCCCAGCCATGCTAAAACTCATCACAACAGCACAAATACAAGTGTGGATGCCCCGATATTAGTTGATCATTGTTTTCATGTTATGGACAATAACCTTTAAATGCATATATTAAAATTATATTTCGTCATACAAATAAAACACTAACATTATAATCAGTATAGTACAGTGTAGTATGAAAAATGGATATTAAGTTTGAGATTTGCTACAATGACGTTTAAAGGGTACATAACACACACAGTTTCTGCCAATCTCATGTTAATCTTGAGTATAGAGTAGTATTGCATCCTTCATATCTCCGAAGAGTCTTTAGTTTTATCATATTTATAAAAGACAGAAACGCTCGGCTGTAACGATTCTTTCTGAAAACAGCCAAACTTGTGTAGGCATGCAGTGGGCGGAGCAAAAGATTCATGAGCGCGCGCACACACACAAACAATATATCACGGCATTATCCCTGGATAACTTTCGATTCACTATACGTTCGTGTTGTTTACATTATATGCACTTACACGCCAATTGCCAGTAAAACAGACATTTGATGCAGTTTAATTCACCGCCTGTGGTTTCAACTCATGAACGGGAACAAACAAACACACTTGCAGAACTCTGTTGCCGCTCCGGAAAAACAAACTGCATCCACTGTTTCCATAATGCTGGGTTATTTGGCAAGCTGAACAAGGTTATCTTTCCCTCACAACCAAAAACACACTTCTTTAGTGACATTGTTGATTTCGTGGTCTAAAAACAAAATGACAGCACTGCCGACAGCTTCTGTAACCCGTCCCGAACAAAGCTCTCGCTCTGGTTGATGTGTGCATGCTCCTTTCCGGGAGAAGTGCCATACAAGAAATTCCACCTTTTATGATGTCATACAGGGCCATACTCGAAAAAATCTTTCTGAAAACTTGTTCGTATCCTGAAGGAGTATATTTGGCACAGAAATACTCTGTCAAACGTCCAATTTGTTTTTTGAAATTTTGGCCATGTTTAGCATGAGAATCCAACTCTTTAACAGTGTAAATAAGTCAGAATGCATGAAATAGCATTAGACACCCCCTTTAACGTTATTAATGATGTGTCTTAAAGATTAGCATTAGATAATGGCAATCTAAACGTAACATAGGGTTTTTTTTTTCTTTCATTGATGCATTAATCAAATGTCAAGTCATAGTAAAACATTTATAATGTTTATAACATTTATAATGTTTATAACATTTACAAAATACACTGATTTTTGTGCACAAAAAATTAACTTGGTACCAATAAACTGCATCCCAAATTGTTTTAAAATTTTGTGGGATGTTTACTGCAATAAATAAATTAATATGCGTCAAAAATGTATTCCATAAAGAAAATTCGTACCAACATACATTTCCTTCCTTTCAAAATTAACATGTACCTATTACTTCATTGTTCATTGACCTTAACTTTGACCTCATTAAATAAACAATTACATAGAATCACACTTACACAATGAGAGTATGAATGGTATTAATTGCTTTATGCTTTGTTTATTAATTTCTTTGTCCATCTGTTGAGTCACAGTGCGGGCATCGGATGTGAAAGTCATACTGTGAGGGGAGTGTGTAGGGTGTGCACTGACATAATTAGCTAGTGTGTGTGTGTGTGTGTGTGTGTGTGTGTGTGTGTGTGTGTGTGTGTGTGTGTGTGTGTGTGCTGGACTTAAGCTACAAGCAATACAGAAATTACTCACACAACATAGAGCTATACATAATAATAAAACATACGCCCCAAAATCAGTTCCGTAAATAAAATAACTCAGTATGCCGAATCTGACATTGCATTAAATCTGACTTTACCAAAGTGTTTCCATTATAACCCAGAGGAACTAGCCAGCTCCTGTCAAACTGTTCAAAGATGCAAATGAGGCCACTCTCGTCATTAGCAATAATGAATCCATTTACCATATCGAGGTCAACCTCCAGGCCTCATATGCTTCAGTGATCACCTTGAACATCTCAACACAACTCAAAGGAAGGTTTTATTTAAACACATACTTCTCCATTTCCCTATGAAATAGCTGTGTTCAGAGCATCATTAAGTTCATCTGCTCAGCCAGTGTTTGACAACATATACTATAATCACTTAATTTGTTTTCTGTTCAACAGCTGACATGAGCAGCTCAATTACTGCCTGTCTGAATGAATAACTCAGGCCCTTTTTCTATTCTTGCAATTGCATAAATAATGCCTATAAATAGTGACTAAAGTAAATATCACAATGACAACTTTTATAACTTTCATAACAGAAAAGTCTTATCACAATTGATATGGTTTTATTTACTAAATGAGTTCATCCATTAAATTCTTGAGCTTTGAGTGCAGCATATATTGGTACTATATTAGTTATTGGCTATTGCTCATTTTACCAACTTTCACATTTAAATTTTAAATAATTAACCTTTTCTCAAACTGTACAATATATGCGGTCATCCAAGATGTTCATGTCTGTCTTTCTTTAGTCGAAAAGAAGGTTTTTGAGGAAAAAAATTCCAGGATTTTTCTCCATATAGTGGACTTCAATGGGGTACAACAAGCCTGGATGCCAGCCGAACTTAGCTCCACCCACAACATTTGAGGTCGGGAAGTTCGGTCTGGACTTGTGGAGCAAGTATGCTAGAACCAGAGCTGTTCGGACCAATCAAATTGTCATGGCGGGCTTTATAGGATGTTGGACAAATGATCAACAGTAATCATCCAAAGTGTGCTTGGGTTGAATTTGTTTACTAAACGGAGAACTTGTTCGTATATGCATTCACCTTTACTATTTCTCTCAAAAAGCTGATCGTGTTGGTAAGTACTCCGTGTATCCTTAAATAATTTTTTACAACACCGGCAAAGATTGTTTACACTCATCTTCTCCTTCTACTTCTGTTGACAACTATGCGTCGCTCAACATACGTCACTTACTCTGTTGCTCTGATTGGTTTTAGGTCTATCCAATTGAGTGCAGAGGCATTTTCTTTCCTGGTTCGGTTGAAACACGCCCATAATCACAGCCCAATGGAGCAGTATCAGACTCATATTCTGACTAGAATCTGAGTATGACGACGTCAGGCTAGGATACAATGGTTTTTTTATCTCTAAGATGAGCTAGGCATTACATAGTCACGTTGGAAAGGTCACAAGGCCTCAAAAACCTTAATTTCTTTTCAACTGAAGAAAGAAAGACAAACATCTTGGATGACGTGGGGGTGAGTAAATTATCATTACATTTTAATTCTGAAGTGAAATACTCCTTTAAATTCACTGTAGCATTTACGATGACTGATTTTAGTTTTATAATCTTTTATATTTGATTTATTATATTAATTTCTTGGTACCATATAAGTTATTGGTAATTTATACAGTTGTTATCAATCGACATTGAACATATCGGCTATCAGTCAGTATTTAATTGTGCATGCTCGTTTCCCATTTTAACATTCATATTATCAACGGTATCTCACAACCAAATCATACATATTTGTATTAGGTGGCTAATTCGTACGACCTCACTCGTATGAATTTGTACGATTTGTCTAAACCGCAGTGACAGGTATAGGTTTAGAGGTGGGGTTTGAGGTTAGGTAATTCTGAGGAGATCCTACGAATTGGGCAAAAACGTCAAATACGATTTAGCAAAAAACGTACAAATTCATACAAGTGAGCTCATACAAATTTGTACAAATTAGCCACCATTTGTGATCAGTTTCATATTATACCTTTGCCATCATTTAAATTAATCTTTAAAAACACTGTACACTGCACTGTAATGTAATCTTTAGCAGATCTCAAAATTAATATCAAATTTAGATTATAATGTGCTGCCTAAATTCACTGTAGCATTTCGTTTTTTAGACAAAAATAGAATAAAATCTTAATGTCTGTCTTTTTATCAGTTATCACCAGCCATAACATGAAAAATAATTCTGTCAACTCTGTATTTGCATACATAAGAAAGTGCAAAAAATGAAGAAGAAAAAAAGCATTGTTTCTGTAGCTAATTTGAGAAGGTAAAAATCTGCGCTATTACTAATGGAGACATATGCAACAATGAGGCTGAACAAAAGGAACACCAAAATACTCAAAAGGAAACTACTGCAGAACAGAGCCACATACAAAGAGAAGAAAGACAAAACCCCAATGATTCATCAGAGCAATTACTCTGGCGAGAATTAGCAAAGGTTTAGCATAGCCAAGCGAATTACCGTCTAAATCTCCATCTATTCCTGTGTGCCGTTGATTCTTTTATCTCCAGATAGATTGATTTGGCCATATAGCTTTAGGCTACACACACACCTCTTCATCATGACTGAGGTGACATGAACACAAAAGATTCCTGGTGCTCACATTGTCAACCATCTGATTCATTAGTGTTCATTAGAGCACTACTATCACCACGACACCAGGGTCAGTGCTTATTGTAATCACAGCTGGGAGACTGACACAGCACAGGACACACACACACACCTGTATCTGTATCTGTGCGTGTGCATGTGTGCGTGCGCGCTTGTGTGTGTGTGTGTTTCAAACTCATCTGAACAGAAACAAAGAGTTAGGGAGGTCGTCATTCATCCATCCTGATCTCCACCATCAAAATCCAACAAAAGCAGTAGAGGGAAGTGAGAAGGAAGAAAGAAGAGGAAGAGAGGGATGACAGGAGGTTAAAAGGATTTAAGAGCGACAGCTGCTAAAACGTTGTAATCCAGCCATGTGATGATGTCACTCACGCTGGCAAGATGAGTGGGCAGAGTCAGGGTCGAGCAGGACAAGGTCATTTGAATGAGACTGGACAGATGAGGGCAGTTTCTTCAGCTGTCTGTAAGAGAGAGACAGAGACAGAGAGATGGGCCAGGGAGCTAATGGCTTCATCAACATATGTGAGTTTTCTTAAGGTCAAGGGTGAACCTGACAACCCTAAAACCAAGCCTGTCGGTGAGTCTGTGCGTTTACGACGTTTAAAAGTCCTCTTGTAAACTTTAATGATCCTTTACTGCTGCTTTTCTGCCTCATTTCAATAATGTGTCTAATTAGGGATTTGTTTAAATATTAACCCACAGATCTTTCTCAAATGACACATTTATGTCCTTTAACCCTCAGAAACCCAAGCATTGATATATAACCACACACACACACACACACACACAAACATATATAAACACACACACACACACACACACACACATATACAATTAACATAAAAAATGTATCATTACATTAAATTAAATGAACCACATCTCATAGCTGTGTCACCATACGTGTGTGTGTGTGTGGGGGGGGGCATGTTTTTGTGAAATATCAGGACACAAATGTGTATAATGACATGGGTATTACAAAAAGAGGGTGAAATATGAGGACGTTCCCCATGTCCTCACTTTTCAAAATGCTTATAAATCACACAGAATGAGGTTTTTTTCACAGAAAGTAAACTGCACAGTCTCCTGTGAGGGTTAAGTTTAGGGATAGGGGCAGTGTAGGGGGATAGAAAATACGGTTTGTACGGTATAAAAACCATTACGCCTATGAAATGTCCCCACATTTCACAAAAACACCCGTGTGTGTGTGTGTGTGTGTGTGTGTGTGTGTGTGTGTGTGTGTGTGTGTGTGTGTGTTTGTGTGTGTGTGTGTGTGTGTTTAGCGCTATACCCTTTAAAGGAGCTCAAAACCTCATTGCATGAGAGTTAAGCATGAATCAGTCTTGATGTGTGAGGTGATGACGAGAATCATGAACCTGATTTGTAAAGCCCTTCCTCCATTTCTCCCTTTTGTCTTCCCAAGAGTGCAACAAAACATCGTTGCAGAGGTCTTAATCCATTCCCTCAGGGGGCTGCTAATTAATTATTTGTTAATGACTTTAGGGATTTCCCAATGACACTTCAGTCAAGATGATGAGATGTTTGCTGGGTGTAGAGGAAGGGGCGGGGGAGGGTTTGGCAGACAGATTAGCCAGGTTTGCACTCACTGAACCAGGTGTGTGTGGGAGCCGGAGAGAACGTGTGGAGGTAATTGCAGAGCACCGGGTTCAACGAAGAGCCTTTGTGATTTCTTTACTAGGTTTTGAGGCGTGTGATGTTCATTCTTGAAAATGGATCTGTGGCCTCCTAAAGAGCAAAGGTTCCCCTTTTCCTCTCCTGATCCCTCGTTTCTTTCCTGTTTCTCTAATAAAGGCTTGAAGTGTGCAGAGACTTGAGGCTTTCTCGGACACCCTGCTGGTTTATGGGCCACCCCTGCCAGACACTTTGACAGGTCAAAATGTTGCACACACGGGTCAAGAGGAGAAAAGGCCTCAGATCAGTGCGGAAATAACATGTTATAAAGTACATACACCTTCAGTACCAACTAACTCCCTCATTGCAACATTTTTAAGCACAATTTGTTTCATTAACTTCCATTCAAACACAAGCGACTGCACCAGACCGGAAACACAAGCTCATGCAAATAGTTTCACATTTTGCTGCGCTCCAAAGTTTAAGTTTTGTGAACTCTGACCCGCGAATTTGCATCAAGTGAAGACCTGTGACCAGTAGATCGATACGTCACGGCATATGTCATATGTCAATTCATTTAAGAGCGACAGCTGCTAAAACTTTGTAATCCAGCCATGTGATGATATCACTCACGCTGGCAAGACGAGTCAGGGTCGAGCAGGACAAGGTCATTTGAATGAGACGGCACAGATAAGGGCAGTTTCTTCAGCTGTCTGTGAGAGAGAGACAGAGACAGAGAGATGGGCCGTAGAGCTAATGGCTTCATCAACATATGTGAGTTTTCTTAAGGTGACATGTGACCAGTAGAAGATCGATATGTCACAGCATATGTCATACGTCAATTCACGTTCATAAAAAAAGATGCCGCAGAATGTGACGTCATATCACGACCGTTACTGTGTAATTTCGTGTGCTTAAAGTCTAGTGTGAGCGCAGCTTTACACTAAAGAACGATTGATGTATGGTTTCAGAATGACATACAGTCAAACCAAAATTTATTCAGACACCTTCAACATTTTCTCACATCATCACAGTTTATTCACTGTAGTTTAGAAAATGGTAATAAAATATGACTAGAACTCGGAGTTAAAATGTGTCAGAACAAATTCATCTTAATAATGTCAGATAACTTTGATAGAAAGGAATGCAATGGATCACAATCAACCAACCAACTGTCAGCTGTTAAATTTAAGTACACAATTAGATAATACCAATTTAGATCAACTGATTACCAAGCAATGCTTAATTTTGTTTAGTCTGTGGTGTAAAATTTCCCATTAGCAATTAAAGAAAAACACTTAAGCAAAACATGGTCAGGTCAAAATATCTGAATAATTTTGCTCCCAAATTTGTATAAATTTGACTGGTAGTCAACTGTATGAAGAATTGTCACATTTTACTTTATTTTGCTATCCTCACTTACATAAATTAACTATAGTGTCCTGCAAAAAAAAAAAAAAAAAATATATATATATATATATATATATATATATATATATATATATATATATATATATATATATATATATATATCTGGTGTCTGAATAATTTTTGGTTTGACTGTAACTGTTGGATGACATTTAATTTGGATATTTTTCTTCTTTTTACAGCTAAATAGGATGTCACACCTTCAAACTAATATTTTTATGCATTTATCTATCTATCTATCAATCAACTTAAACTAATTTCTGTTAGTTTTCAAAGCAACATTTCAAAACTCTTCAGTTAACAAAAAAAAAAAAAAAGTATCTTCCCTTTTATAGTCCTATGTGTTGTTAATAACAACACTGTCTCATAGAGGACTGTCAACCATGGTATCCCAACATGCCAGAAATTAAGGGAGATGCACCGAAGGCATTAATATCTGGGTTACATAATTCAAGCTTTAAGCTGTGGGAGCAGTATGACCTTGAAACAAAGCACACACAGACACGCATCTATGCGCACAGATTCACACTCTGCATCCCAGAACGATAAAGCCCCGCAGACACTGACCAGACTGATTTATTCTGCTTCTAACAATGCAGCCCACCTAACCACACCTCTTTCTCTCGCTCTCTCAGTCTTTCTCCGCAGTCTGTCATCATACCTCTACATCTGCGGTCCCTCCCTCTTAGTCTGTGACAGCGTCTTGGTCTCTGTCGTTTGCCTGATGCACACCGTGCAATTGTTTCTTTGTTGTTTGTTTATTCAGACTGCAAAATATGAGTATGGTGAGATCTTTGGTAAAAAAAAAATATATATATGTATAAGGAACATAAATGCTAAATAATAAGTTGGTACTTCATAAGACTGGCATTATAGAAGCATTCACACAACAGTACATGTGTTAAAGGAAAAAACTATGTTGAAGGCTAATATTTATTGAAAATCATCCATTTAATCAGCCCTACATTTTGCCCTACAATCAAAGTATTCTTTTATGATACCAAAATGTGTCTCAGATGGCATCATTGTGGGTGGGGTGGGGGGGTGGAAATCACACTGTATGCACGGGGCTTAAGGTTTAATGGGTTGTAAGAGTGTGTGTGCATGTCTGTGTGTGGTACCCTGGTTTGATAATAGGTCTATGGCACCCCAGTGAGGCAGACTGTGGTATTACAGATCCTATAGGGGTGGCGAGAAAGAAAGAGAGGAGAGAGGGATGATGAAATCCTGGCTGCTTTTCAGCAACGAGCCGTACATGAGATCATCCCTTTTCACTATACATCCAGCCTCGCACACACGCTCGCTCGTTCGCTCCTGCCATTATGCAAGTGAGAGACAGACGGAGAGAGAGACGGAGGGGGGAGAGTACAGGGGAGACAGGGTACTGCGAGGCTTTGCAAGGACACATGAAACACGTACTGTCTGGAATGCTTCATATGCTCTCACGTTTATACATGCACATTCAGCTCATGCTATATAAATAAATATTGATTTTCACTAGCACTCATGCAGTCTGCTTAAGTTACAGACAATGGCTCCATGAAACAAAGACTATAGCAACCGCCCAAAATGATATATAAATGTACATTTTAAAATTACAAAATGTTTAATTTCATTCATTGTAAAAAAAAAAAAAAAAAATGTAAAAAAACAACACATTGTCACAGTAATTGTTTGTACATAGTACATATACCCCATAAAAATATTATAAACTATGAAATATAAACAATACCGATTATAATAATTAATAGAATTGTATAAATGACAGTATAACACACATATACACTGTATACACACACATATATTTTTTCTTCTTTTTTATTTTGTGTGTGTGTGTGTGTGTGTGTGTGTGTGTGTGTGTGTGTGTGTGTGTGTGTGTGTGTGTGTGTGTGTGTGTGTGTGTGTGTGTGTGTGTGTGTGTGTGTGTGTGTGTGTGTGTGTGTGTGTGTGTGTGTAGTTGAATCTAGTTGTCAAGGTGACGAAAATCATGACAAATAAATTATTTAAATGAAAAACCATTAGATGTCTCTTATAGATTACACAATAACAAATGTGCTTTGCCAAAGATGCAATTTACAACGCCCCACATAATTACACAAATGTTACATGATTTTTTGCGTTTTATCTCTCCAGTTTATCTCATCTCTAACACAAGATAACAAAAAAAAAATATAAAATTAAAAAGATGGCCAGACAGTCCACAAATTGATATTCAAACACATAAAACTTGTGCAGTATTATAAAAATATATATATTAAAATAATTATAGTTATATTTAATAGGGTGTTTTATAGGTTCTAAGACATACTGGATGTGTAGAACAAAGCCTGCAGAATCCCAGGTGCAGTGAACAAAGAATCCCAGCTACGGCTAAAAAAATGTATTACACAACCACATGCTGTACAATAAAGAGGCGCTACAGGATTGGCTGAGATGAGCTAGTCTGACTCCAGGTAATAAACCCGCTGAACCTTTCTCTCTCTCTCTCTCTCTCTCTCTCTCTCTCTCTGTCTCAAACGTACACGCATACATTCAAGCACACATACAAACACCTTCTCTTGTGTACAGACAAAGCCAAAGTCGTTTTCCCTTATTCTCCTTCACCCTCTCCTGCTTTTTCACTCTCTTCATTAACCTTGACACTCTTTCAGCCAGCAATACAGTATGGAATTCACCAAAAAAAAGCATGTTAGGACACACACAGTCTCTACAACAAAGAAAATGTACAGTACAGGCTTACTGCTGGGCTTTTCAATGGATCCGGCACGAAAGCGCCAAGAATCATTAATCACTAGCAAGACCAGAGATATGAATTCATTGAGCACATCACGGAGGGGTCATCTCAGTCATTCAGCGGCATGAGGAGGGACGTTTCCTCTGCATTCCCACGACATCCGTGCAGGATTCCTAAACCTTACCACACACGGAGCCCGAACCGAACTCCGCGTACCTAACAAAGGTAAACGCCTCACAGCATACGGGAGGGAAGCCCGCTCCTGTCCGATCCAGTCAAAGCAAACGTCCGTCCCCACACAATCACTCAGTATGGGAGAAGACAAGAGACAAAATTACCAAGCACAACCAATTAAACAACACAATGTCTTGAAGAAAAGAGAAAGACAGAGAGGAGGAAAAGAATAGAAACGCAGAAATCCTTTCCTTTGTCACTCCCATGTTTGAAGCCTTTGTGCCCATGGAAATGTTTCAGGTTTAAGTGAATAGCCAGTGACGGGTGAGCAGAGTAGCGGGGCACATGAATTACCCCGGGTGGGGCGGCGAACAGCCAGAACAATGGCAGAGCGCCGGTTCGAGTTGGAGCTCTATTTGTGCGGCAGATGGATGCTGCTTTGCGTAATTTGTGTGCTGTACATGATAAGGGGCCCAGTGAGCTCGGGTAGTTTCACTGTCCAATCAAAAAACACACGCATGTAGCCCACTGAGCCCACCGGGTTTGGACCACTGTGTTTAAAAAAAACACAAAAAACAGTCCGATCAGAAGTGGGCATGCCCGCAAAAAAGGAATAGAGACACGTACAGAAACCCTAATGAGTTTGGACAAGTCTCCTATCACAGGGCTGCCAGTAGCCGAGCTCAAGTTTTGCTGTCATTTCCATATCATTACACAATCATTGTTGCTGGATCTTTTTAGGAGTCCGGCTCCATGGCTGCTGTTGCTTATTAGGAGGCCCTGAGGTCGGCCTGCTCGCTCTGTCCTACACACGGCACTCTGTTCAGGCGAGCATCGTAGGTGGGTAAGGCGGGGGGCCAATCACCCACGGTAGTTCCCAGGAGCAGAGCGCCATGGGCCCCCGAGATCCCCCTCAGGGGTAGAGGCATCTGGATAGGGGGAGGAGGGGGCTCACTATTGTCAAAAGCCATCAGATCTCAATATAAAGCACAGAACTCAAGCGAAATCCTTTAGAGCTGCATTTTTCCACCATTTTTACCCTCTTTCTCTTTTCATTTTTCCCTCAATGGTGGTTTCTTTTGGTCCTTCTCTCTTCTACCCTCACACTTTTATACTTTCTGCTGGCTTGAATTGAATAATGTATGGCTTAGGTTTGAAAGGAATAATTCACACTCGTGTTATTTCAAACGTGCATGACTTTTGCGGAACACAAAATATTCATGTTTGAAGAATATTCTGTCACTCTTTTTATAATTATAATATAAGTAAATGAGAACCGGGGCAGTCACGCACTACAATGTCAAAAAAAGAACCATTAAATAATTAATAAAATTGTTCGATATGACTTGTGAACTATGTTCAAAGTCTCCGGAAGTCATACAACAGCAACTGTGTCTAAGAGAACTAGATGTACAAATCATTCTTTCACAAAAACAGTCAAAATGATTTGTTCATGAATAATTTTAATGGCTAATAACTAGAATAACGTGAACGACTTTGTGAAGTGATGCAACATGCCATGATGTGCATGTTGTGTTTGCATATTTGTTTTACGTCTTACGAATATGCACATGTTCATTTACATCTTACAAACTGGTCAGAGGAGGTGACTAAATATTTCCTAAATGTGTGCTAAATTGTTGTTGTTGTTTTTTAACTCTTCTCACATATCAGTCGGGTTCTCAAACTTGTCAGAGTACCAAAATTGCAGTAGTTGGTACCAGAGAAAAAACTGTTGAATTAAGTACTTTAAAACATGTTGTCCTGTTTTGTCTCATCTGTTGGTTCTCACTGTCAATCATTGCACTTTCAGATTGTCAATCCAGAAATTGTGCAGTGTACACTCTAAAAAATGCTGGGTTAAAAATATCCCAAGTTGGGTTGAAAATGGACTAACCCAGCAATTGGGTTGTTTTAACCCAGCAGTTGGGTTAAATGTTTGCTTAAAACAACCCAATTGCTGGGTTAGTCCATTTTCAACCCAAAAGCATTTTTTAGAGTGTACTTAGCAACACGAAAAACTTGTATTCCGATTGTAAATGGGTAATAAACAGAAAGCAAGAGAAGAGTATAGTTACTAAGGCTGTCAATAAAGTGCAAGCTCATTGAATTCTGGGGGGGAAAGCTGTCGTAATTGTACAATGAATCTATTTATATTGCGTTTAAAGGATAAAAGGATTAAAAAATATGCGGCTCACAATAAACAAAACATTGTGCGTTTTCAGCAGTGTTAAACTGATTCTGACCTACTGACTAGCACCTCTGATAGGCTATTGCGTTCACACACTCAACAGATATGATTGTGATTGGCTGCAATGATGAACTGTCAGTTTAAAATATTCTGAGCAGCCAAAGAACAGGGAAGATGACAAAACTAGACAAACACACACAACCTCAGTCAGCTCAGTCTCTCTCCATCACAGCTATGAGCAAATCCTTGCACCATTCACCCGAACGTCACAGACGATGACATAAATAATGCATCAGAATAAAAATAGTGTGCATTTGTATTATGTATATCAGGGGTGAGTGAGTGCATGCTGACGGAGGAGGCATCACTGTTAGCTGTTGACAGATCATCCTGACTCCCTCTCAGTGATGACATCATAAAGCTTATATAATCTACCAGTATCACTGACCTGCTCTAATAATGTAAAAAAAATTGCTGCTGATACTAGTGTTCTGTCAATCCCATAATTGTATTCCACCTGAAATAACCCACATTTTACAGGAGAGCCACTTTTATTTAAATTACATAATATGCAAGAGTATGTATGTAAGAAGGTGAATAATTAGAAAGAAGTAGAGCTCACACATTCTGGTACAATTTAAAGCAAACATGTTATTCTTAAATCATTTTTACCATGGAATTTAAAAAAATTCAGTGTCAGTTATTGTTAGCCCTGTAAAATAATAACACATTAATATTAAAATTTAATCAAATCTAAAGAGAATGTTATTAGAAAAACAGGCACATAGCCCAATATGATTATTATATATCAAAACAAATAGTAATAACATTATTTAACTGTTGTTTTCATTAGAATATTCATAATGCTTTTTTATTATTGCTCCCAAATGATTAAGCTATTATTATGTCAAAAAGTATTAAAACATGTTTCTGAATATAATTTACCTGATTCATAAAAACAGAAAAACAACTAAATAACTAATCGTTTTTGCCAGGCATATGACAAATCATAGACGACATCATGATGAACGGCATCACCTCACTGACATCACAGGACATGATCCAAGTGTTTCTGTGCTAGAGAGAAAGCAAGAGAAATAAAAGGATAAAGAGAAACAAACAACAATCCATAAATCAAGCCACAAAAGACACCTCGAGAGTGTGACACTAATGTTTGAGGCATGAGATCTGCGTCGCTGCTTGAGAGAGCTCTCTGTTCAGACACCCAATTAGCCAATCAGCAGCCAAAGCTCCACAGGCCTGTAGATTCTAATTGGCAGCTTCCTCCTCCCTTTGCTTAACACGTTTTGTTTTTGTGCAGTCAAAGGAAGGAAAGCCTCATCTGCTTCAACACGAGTGTGAAACTCGCCGACCCTCGCGCAACAATGCGGCCGCTTATCTGCATATGACAGGGCCAATTTAAATAAAGAGTACATATGTAAAACAGGGGGAGGAGTGGGCACTTTGTTAAAGCAATCCTAATTAGTGCAAGAGAGCTGTCAGCCAATCAAAGGCCAGCTTATATTCTTAATGATTAGTGGCGCACTATAGAAATCAAGAAGCATTTCCGAGTTACATATTATTCATGTTATATATATTATTCATATTGATCATGTTAACTATAAATGACCATGCCTAAAATGGACAGAGCAACAACTTCCAAGTTGTGTTTGAGTTCCCAGAGAAACCCTGAGAAACATCTCAGGTTGATACTTCATGACATTTCCAAAACGACTGACTAAGTAAAATTTGAAAACATGCATCGAACTATGATATCTAAAACTATGTTTGGGGTTTCAGTAGGGTTGGGTACCATTCACATTTGAACCGGTATCGGTACCGGTACCCGAAATTCAGTACCGGTACCCAACGGTACCTTTTTCTGGTACTTTAGGGATGTTTACATCAATAACTATAAATAACCTGCAAGACATTTATAGAAGTGTTATTGACATTATGCTGCCCTGGTCTCTGTCTGCCATTGTCTGTGATGTTTGTATACTGTAATATTTACTGGTAAATAGTAGGCTACTAGGTACTTAAATTTAAATAATAAAAACAACCATTTCATTTTTTTTTTTTTTTTTTTTTTTTTCATTTCTATGAAAAGATTTCCCACAAATGATGTGTTGTGTATTTTCTGGTAATCAAAGAAAGACATAAGACATTCATTTAATTTATCTTTTAATTTAATTTAAAAACAGAAAAATTTTAATTTATTACTTAAAAAATTAAGTTTTGATTATTGTTATTACATTAGTGTTAGTATTATTAATTGAGACGTATCTAAATTCTACTGTACAACAGTGATGTATTTGTCAAGATAAACCGGACTTTTATTTTGACGGGTTGCCGTGATTCACTTTGAGTTTCTGTGTGTTTATTACATGACGGTAGTTTTTCTTAAATGAAACTGTAAAATGCTCATGAAGTGACTCTCAGTGGCTCTGGAGATGACGTTCGTGCATTCATGTCTTCATATGAGACAGCAGAGATGGAAACACGCGACCATCATAGTGATAGTGAGAGCGATAGTGAATCGGTACTCTGTAGTACGGACGTAATTCGGCCGGTGCCCCTAAAAGTACAGAGTTCGGTACCCAACCCTAGGTTTCAGAGACCCCTGATATAAAACATGGCTAGATGGTCATAGCTACTTAATTCAGAGGAACATGGATGGTAAAAAAATATTATGGGGTCAATCCATGTCAACTGAAACCAGGGGCCAGTTGTTCAAAAAGTTTAATATGGATCAGAATTATCTGGATTTGGAAATCGTCTCGGTTACGTATGTAACCCTCGTTCCCTGAGGAGGGAACAAAGATGTAATGTTAGTGACTAACGAATGGGGGTTTCGCTTAGAAGCCAATCATCTTCGAGAATTCAAAAACGCCCAATGGCAGTGCCAATGCCATGGGCATGCGGAATTTGCATACGTAACTCCGCCCCACCATGTGGGTATATAAGGAAGTACGTGGGCAATATCGCATTATGTTTACCTGCTGAGGAGCCAAGACTGAACTCTCGGCCATTCCAGCGGTACAGCGGATGTGGCAAAGGGACGTTACGTCTCCGTTCCCTGCTCAGGGAATGAGGGTTACATACATAACCGAGACGTTCCCTTTCGTACAGTCACTACAACGTAACGTTAGTGACTAACGAATGGGGGTCCCAATAAAATCACGCCACTCTGCTGTCTTCCAGTGCCCTGCGTAAGTGCAAGTGCCCTGTCGTAAGACTAGTACAGACAAAGGACTCCTACTTAACACAGGATTACCAAGGTACACTGGGAAGCATATTCCAGTGGAGATATGCCAAGATGCCTACCCGTAGGGAGGACTTAGAGAGTACACATATGACCCGCTAAGGCATATTTTTAACCCCAGGGTTGGCAGGGATTTGCCAAGGGAAAGACACCTGCTCATTGAGGAGGCTTACGGCGGAAATACACGTGTGGGGGTCGCCGGAGGGGAACCATGCACACGGGGCACCTAGCCGGACACGAGAGTCTGGGCTCGAGGGCAGACTTACTGGTGTCGACGAAGACAGTGCTGGAGGAACTCAGGGCTTTCGGGAAGCTCACCTGAGGAGAATATCACACGTATCCAGTCCGTGGAGTGGAATGGTGAGCAAGCGAAGACACCTGAGCCTAGCCCATTACCGGCCACTGGTAGAGACGAGTACATAGTTGGACACAGGCTCCACTCGGAGATTGTAGAATCTGGTGAATGTGTTAAGTGTCGCCCAGCCTGCAGCTCTGCAGATGTCTGTTTGCGAGGCGCAATGCGCTAAAGCCCAAGAGGAGGCCACACTCCAAGTGGAGTGGGCCCTAACCCCAAGGGGACATGGTCGACCTTGCTGCTGGTAAGCCAAAACAATGGTGTCCACTATCCAGTGAGACAGCCTTTGCTTTGAGAGAGCTCTTCCCTTCCGCTCTCTACCATAACAGACAAGAGCTGGTCTGAGGTCCTGAAACACTGCGTCCTGTCTACATAAGCGCGGAGAGCGCGTACTGGACAGAGCAATGCCAAGGCTGGGTCTGCCCCCTCCATGGGCAGCGCTTGCAGGTTCACCACCTGGTCTCTGAACGGAGTGGTGGGAACCTTGGGCACATATCCGGGCCGGGGTCTCAGGATCACGTGAGAGTTAGCTGGCGAAGAGGTTCCACTTCAACGCATAGGCATGTCGAGTGATGCTGATAGCGGAAGTGATGGTAGCCACCACCGTAGGTGGTAGGGTACTCAAACCTGCCGCGTCCCATCCAGGAGCCACACGTGGAGGTTCCAAAGATCGGGACGCGGGTGCCAAAAGGTGCCTCGTCTCTGAGTGAGGACTGTCTCAGAGGAATAGGCCAGGGAGGGGCTATCGCAAGGAGAAGAGTTCAGGGAACCAGATCCGGCCGTGCCAGTACGGGGCGACCAGAAGGACCTGATCCTTGTCCTCCCTGATCCTGCACAAGAGCTGTACGAGAAGGCTCACTGGGGGGAACGCATATTTGCGCAGGTCAGTTGTGCGCCAGAGCATCCGTGCAGAGCGTGCCCTCGGTCAGGGAATAAAACATGATGCAAAGGGAAGAGTCGTGGGAGGCAAACAGATCTATCTGTGGTCGCCGAACTGTTCACAAATCATCTGGACCGACTGGGGATGGAGTCTCCAATCTCCAGGAAGTGACTGAGACCGTGAGCTTGTGGGCTGCATGGTTCAGTTCTCCCGGAACATGGACAGCATGAAGGAACCTCAGATGCTTCTGACTCCATAGGACGAGATGGCGGGCGAGTTGAGACATAAGGCGGGAGCATAGAGGTGGTTGATGTACGCTACGGACCATGTAGTCTGCTGGACTAGTACATGTTGACCCTTCAGCAACGCTAGGAAGCGGTGCAGGGCGAACAGTACTGCCAGCAACTTGAGGCAATTGACATGCAGGAGGCGCAGGGGTCCCGTCCAGGAGCCCACGGCAGCACGTCCATTGCACATGGCACCCTAGCCCATGGAGGAGGCATCTGTTGACACAACAATATGCCTGGAAACTCGTCATAAGGGCCACTGGCCCGTAGAATGAGGTTCGGCCACAGGGTGAGGGTCTGCAGGCAGGGCCGAGTCACTGGGACCCGGAGCGTGCCCGAATGCCTTGCCCATCTCGGGACTCGATCGCGAAGCCAAAGCTGAAGCGGTCTCATATGAAGCAATCCGAGCGGCGTACCATGGCTGCAGATGCCATATGCCCCAGGAGCCTCTGAAATAACTTCAGTGGGACCGCACTCTTGCTCTCGAATTAACAAAGGCAATTCAGCAGTGACTGGGCGCGCTTGCTGGTAAGCCCTCGGCGGCGAGCAGACTGAGGCGACTGAGCCGACAGCTGGGTGCAGGAGGAGGTGGGCTCACTCAACCTCCCCCACATCACCAGGTAAGGCCAGGTGTTTCTCCCGGACCACAGCTGTGGACATCGCCCGACCCAGGGAGTGTGTGGCCACCTTCACCGCCCGGGGGGCGGGATCAGTGGCGGCATGCAGCTCATTGAAGAGCCCTGGGTCGGCTCCACTCTCGTGCATGTGTCAAAGGGGCAGCGGCCTGCCCAGTAGCTCAGTACCACGCCACCGAAGTAGACAAGCCCACAGGCTTGGGAGGGTGCTCAGGATAGCCACGCCACGTCGAAGCCCTCCGTAGACACCGTAGTGTGCAACAGAGTGTTCAACAGTGGACAGAGACCCCAGTGTACCCTTGGCCCCATCGGCCCCATCGAGGGCAGAGAAGGCGGAGGAGGCCACCGAACGGTCACAGGAAGCACAGGGACTTCCGGGACCGCGTGATCTCCTCATGCACCTTGGGAGCGAAAGGCATTGGGGGCGGGGCCCAAGAGCTGTCGGGTGCCGCCCCCAAAAACCAATCGCGCAACCACGAGCACTCGCAACAGGGCGGAGTTCCACACCAGCGCGAGGCTCGTGGCGCCCGAGATAACATGGCTGTCAACTCTAGGTCGGATCAGGCAGCGCTGGCACACCCGAAGGCGGAGCACAACCCAATCGTCATCCCCAAAGGACTCTAGCCCACCTTGGGATGAGGCAATCGACATCTCACTGCTATCTGGAGTGTGAACGAAACGAATGAGAGACGGCCGCTGTTTCAGTCCAGCACTCACGGGAAGCGATGTGCGAGAGGAGGGCGTGGCCCGAGGAACGTATCGTCGGGCTTCTTAATACCACAGCACCGCCCTCAGGTCACCCTGGCCACCAGCCAAAGTACCACCTCGGAGACGGTAGATTGGGGTGTGGCAGAGGGGACTTTCTCTCCTCACGGAGATCAATGAGTCTCGACCGCGACATTGCGATGGTCACGTTCCCGCAGTGGGTTCCCGAATCAGATTACTTTTAAACAACTTGTAAAAACAAGTTCATACTTTTATTCAGCAAGGACACATTAAACTGATTAAAAGTGACAGGAAAGATGTTTACATTGTTACGAAAAGATTTTTATTTAAAATGAATGCTGTTCTTTTGAACATTGTATTCATTAAAGAATCTATCAATTCATGTAACAGTTTGGCTTTGATCATCATTTATGTGAATCTTCCTTCAAAGAAATTAACATGTTAAATGTTAACATGTTAAATTAAATTTGTTTGATTTGACATTTTATAAATAAAGGATGTCTGGAACCCCAAAGATAAAGACAGTAAAGTTCATCTGAATCTCAACAGAACCGAAGTTCTCAGGGTTGAACTTTTCTTGGGTCTCTGAGGGAGAGACAAGCATGAAGATATGCAAATATACACAAGACCACCCCAACTGACTGCAGTGGAATGTAGCATAAAAAAAACAGTGAAAAAAAACTTTGGGGTCTCCCTTCAAAAGTTCACAGAAAAAAAGAAAGGTAAACCTTTCTTCCTCCTCCATCAAAACCTGAGGACATGGTGTGAAAGTATCCTGCCCTGGAACCGTTTTTCAGTGCTTTTGATCACAGAAACTTCCCCCAAACTTACCAAGATGGGGTCCAGGAGGAAGACCGGGCACATTTGTCCTATTTATGCAATTCAAATTCCGGTTTCAAACAAAAAGGGAAAAAATACAGCAAGCCTGTGGCCATTTTTTCCACAATTTGCTCCTTCAGTCAGTCAGTGAAGCATCTGCCCTAGGGAAAGTTTAGTGTGTAAATTACGCGTTACCTCGAAACATGTTTCAGTTCCTCAAAATCTTGTTTCCCAGGGGCGTATTTATGATGTGAAGAACTTCCCACTACAACAATAACACAACCCTCGTGAGCATGAGCTCTTTATGAAGTGCACAGATGCCACACATCATCACTCCAACATAAAGAATCCACTTCAATGTCAAACATGAGTGTCTGCAACTCACTGTAAATGGAAGTATTGTGTGTAAGCTTGAATGAAAGTATCTCAGTATCTTTGGTTCTGTTCTAAATGTATCTTAATAGCACGGGCCTCCATACGAGAGTCGTTTATGGACATATAGATCAAAAACCTGGATAACAGGACGGTATTTCCTGTGTTCCTGTAACACAGATACACATTCACATGGTTCGGGGCAATTTAACAACGAGCTTAAGTTATGGGCTCCAAGATGTTCCTCATTGTGAGCGCTCCGTGTGCATTTTACCCGCCGTAGCATGTGTTTCTGATGAGCAAATATAGATCTGAATTTCAAATAAAAGTAATGGCGAGCAGACGCCACGTAGGTGGGAGAGCATTCCTAAGCGTTGAGGTAAAGGGGAAGCGGAATTAAAAATATCCCGGTCGGCTGGCTCAAGTCCAGGTGTGTGAAACAGCGGGAGGCTCCCAGGAACGGTTAACGGAGCGGATGAACGGTAGCGGGCGCTGGGCACAGCGGATCCCGGTGACATTTCAAGCGGGAGGCCGTTTCAGCACGAGACACGATGATTAATGACTAGCATTATCCCTACTGAGAGAAAACACACCACTCACAGCCCCCCCAAAAAATATACATGTGCCTCTTCCTGCAAGAATAAAGGGATGAAAAGAACAAGTGTGGGGAGGTTCCACTCCCTTCATCCTCACGGCTCCGCGTGTACTGTGGGTAAACTCACACATATGGCACATCTGAGGGTAATCATCTCACACACACTCTCCCTTTATCTCACGGACGAGATATTTATTACTTTGTCTAGAGCCGGAGATTGTGTGTCACTGAGCTGTGCTACGGGGTGAAATAGACATGGGATATGGTCGGAATGGAATACTGACGTTCTCATAGAAGTTTAAGAAACAGTATGTGACAATACAAGAGTTTAAAAGACACACTCATTCACTAAGCGTGCACAAAATCTTATGAACATTTACAAAAACAAATCATGATTTTTTAAAATTTATAAGGGGGGGGGGCGGTTGGTAGAGGATCAACTGAAATCGTAGGCTACATTTGCAAAAATCACATACTCTGGATGGACTTTTTATACATAGATATTTCACCTTTAATATATTTTATTATATACAGTGAAAGAGTAAGAAAAGCTGCATCACTTGGTTTCTTTTTTAGGAAGGTTTCTAAAAATGCAGATTCGCGTATGTGCTGTATGGTCTGTAATCTGAGTCTGTATAAAAGGTGTTAATTGTGTTTGAACTGGTTTTGAGAATGGCAAACTTGTCATTAAAAGATAAGGATTTAAAGGAAAGGTTATGCAAAAAGCTCTTTTATAGAGATTGTTTGGGCAGGTATGTAATATTCTATATGTATATTCTCTTGTGCATACAAATATGAAATTATCCAGGCAATTATTAGTGTATGAGACCCATTGTTTTATCATCTCATAATTAAATAATGTTTGGGATGTTTAATTTTGTGTAAATTTGATGTACATGTGTCTTACAAATAAACTGAACCTTGGCTAAGATCTGCCTTTAAAACATTACAGAGCAATCCAGCCATATCTTAGAAACAGTTGTTATCCACTACTGTAAATCTCAGACATTTTTGCAAAGAAATGAATGGCAAAAATGGGTAACTTACTTAAACCCACTGGGTTTTTTTTATCACAGTACTGCATAATTGAATATCTTTAGATCAAATTGCAGATAAAAAATGCTATTCATTCTAAAAACACTTCATAGAAATCTCCAGTTTGTGGATTGTCTGTAAAGCTTGTATGAGTTGGCAACAGTAACCTATGTGGCAGATCTTAATTAAGGGTTAAAGAGGTAATTCTCCACTGGTAAGATGGGCTTTTAATAAAATGTGTCTGTCTATACAGTAGAAATGCAAAGAAAATACATGACAGAAAAAGGGCTGTGGCGTTCACTTGTGCCCAAACAATAGGGAAACTTCAACACCCATAATGCTCTGGGCTCAATCCAACTGTCCATGTGCGTAAATACAAAAATTCAGAAGTACAAACTGTAGTTTTAACAAAAGTCATAGAGCTGTCAAAAGGACTTTAGCTGAAAAATTATTTAGGAAATCTGGATGCAGGTACATAGAGAAAGAGTACATACATATTGTTCGTTTACAAGTATTGCTGATATTGTAACAATACAAAGCTGGTTAAAAATCTTTAGTTAAAGAAACTACTAGTTCATTCATCACTTAAAATGGAAGGTGAAGATAAATCCATTCTATTATGGGATAAAGTATCTCATGGGCTGCATCCGAAATTGCATACTTCCCTACTATATAGTAGGTGAAAAACAGTATGTGACAAAATAATTATGTCTGATTCTACTCATAAAAGAGTAGACAAGAAGTACCTGGATGACCAACTTTTTCTAACGATATTCTGAAGTATGCATGACACTATCCCATGAGGCCAGGGGAGAGGATTTATGAACGGAGTGTCTATTCACACCAAGTGCAAATAGTGTGCCTTGTTGGCATTCGCACTAGCTCTGCCTAACAGTGCCTGGTTGGGCCAAACAAGACAATAAAAATAAATAAAAAATCTTCAGTGGCGAAATCAGTAAAGCGTATGGCTAAAGGATCTTGATTTTGATGCGATCGACCCGGGTTTGAATCCGCCTTTTGCCGAGCTCGCTCTTCTCTCTTTTCTCATCACAAATCACATCGGAAAAGCATTTACTTTCAATAAAAATGAAGAAAATGTTCTAAATGTAGAAATAAAGTGCCTAACGAAATGTTTAATAATAATAAAAGCATTTATTAGGTAGGGTTAGGGGTAGGTGTAGAGAGGGCTTTTATTGTCCCATTAAGGCGGCATTCATTTAATTTAAATTTTTATAAATATAATAATTCACTCTCTATGTTATTATTACATCCTGTTAATGTACAACAATTCTGAGACGCAAATAGTATGTATCTGTCAAAATAAAGTATAAACATGTCATTACTATTTACATATATTGCAAAGAACTGCTACTTTTATATGGTGTAAATAGAATATATCACTATTTTCACTTAGTCAATAGCCTATACAGCTATTTGTGCTTAGTGTAAATATCATATCTCACTAAGAAAATATGTTATTTTCACTTTTCTATTTGCTATTTACACTTGCTGAAAATAGCATCTATCGCTATTTGCACAGTGTAAATAGCATATATTGTATGCAAATAGCCTGGCAGTGAAACGATGTAACTGACACTAGCAGCGTTTCCATTACCCTTCAAATTGCGCAAATTGAAATTGCGAATTGAAAATATGCCCAATGGAAACGTGTCAATTTCGCAAAAACTCCCATATATCGCAAAAAAGTTTACGCTCGCATGAGGTGGATTTTCAGGCAATTCGAAAAAGGAATGGAAATTCGCATTTACAGGTCACCTGGTACGGTCATGCATTGCTCTCACATAGGGCCTACTTATGATTTTTTTTTCACTCATGTCTAATAACGAGATCTTATGTTGTTAAAACGACATATATTTTCTCCTAATAAGGAAAGTGGTGTAACTTTATAATGACGGACCCCGGTGCAACCACAAATATCATAACTATCTATAGGCCTAAGACATATATTCAAGAAATGTATTAAAACAGAAAGACGCTATAGTTTCAGCCTTGCTCAAAGACTGAGGAAACAGGCCAGCACGTCAATCCATTCCTGACGATCTTGGTTTGCTTTTTATTTATTAAATATAAAGCCAAATAGTTTATTAAACATTGATCAAAATTAAAATACAATTTATACAAAACTAAATTAATTTTAAAGAAATACTTTCTAGAAAACACAATTCAATGAAATGCTCAAAATCCATGTCCCCGCATCTGATTATGTGCCTTACTCATGCTGCTCACTTTTCATAATCAACATATGAAATTAAAAGATTATAATATTTAGACATATAAACTATATGAAACTAAATAGGCTACGTTTTCTTTAACCCTCTGTCCGACGAAGTCGTCGGCGCCTTTTGATGGATATTTTCCTTATTCCAGTGGAAACTCACAATACTTTTTTAGCCATACAGATAGGCAAGACATAATTATAAAAAGTAAACTGTCTAATTTTATTTGTGTACACTCAATAACAGCAAAGGCCGTGGACTCTTTTTTTTTATTTTGAAAAAATTATTTTGCACTCCACTCCAAACGCTGTCTTCATTTCAAAAATATATTTTGTTTATTAAACACAAAGTTTTTCATTTCAAAAGCATTTCTAAATTCAGTTTATATTTACAACAAATTAAATTCCAAGCCAAAATAACGAAGTGGTAAAAAAAAACTTTGAGTTACCACCATGCAAATTCAAACTTTTTCGCTCGTCTCTGTATGTGGCAATGCGTCACAATAACCTGGTGTATGTAAAAGTCGATCATTCTTTATAGATGATGGTATGTATGGACAGAAGACAAGTTCTTTATTAAACTCATAAAAAACAAAAGAATAAAAAATGCCACAATTTATCATAACACCTCATGTGTGCCACTCAAGTATAAGGTGCTTTCCTTGCCATCAATGCTTGTATAACACACACGTCTCATTAAAAATAATGGCGTGCGGTGGCTGGGATATACATAAACCTAACAACATACGTAGCATGATTTTTGGAATGATTTATCACGAGAGGAAAAAAATGGTTTTAATCGCATAACATCAGTTAATGGAAACGCCGTCATTTTGCAATATTTTTTTATCGACTTTTAGAAAATATCTCAAAAGTTTTGCGCAAATCTGTAATGGAAACGCGGCTACTGATAGGTCACATGATAATGACAACATGGCGAATGTAGTACGCCAAAAATGACATTCATACTACACACATTCATACTATATTGAACATACTTTTTAAGCGGTTGTGAAGTATTTACTTATAATAATTTTGGTTGCAGTTAGGCAAATGTAGTATGTCATCTGAATATTCCATTCAAAGAAAAAATCTGCATGCTGTGCATAATACACTACTTACTTGAGGGGGGGTTCTGGGTTACAAATACACAATTATTTACGCCCAGTATATATATATATATATATATATATATATATATATATATATATATATATATATATATATATATATATATATAAAACTATGAAAAGCCAAACTGATAGATGTTGATGGTACAGTAACAGGTTTCTAAATTCTCCTTCTGTCTCTGGTACCCGAGCGAGGCCTTTCCACAGCAGATTGATTTCATTAAAGCATGCTGTTGTGTGGATGCAACCTAATGCGTGCTCAAGTGTGGCCGATCAATGAGGATAGAGACTGCGATAGAATTTCGCCTTCTCAGCACACCGGAGGTCGGAGCTCAGTCTGTTCTCTCTGACCTCCACAAGCCAGAGGACATCTGTCCGACCTGACTGATGACCACCTGCTACAGTTCTGCCACTGCAAAACTCAAACACAAACACTTCACTAAACATAAAAGGCCCTCTTTTAAAGGGATAGTTCACCCAAAAATGAACAAGGTGTCATCATTTGCTCATCCTTTATGCCATTCCAAACAAGCATTTTCTTTCTTCTGTGAAACACAGATATTCTGAAGAATGCTTTTGAGAAAGAACTGTTTTTGTCCATACAGTGAAAGTCAATGGGTAAAAAACAACATTGGGATTGGATCCATTGACTGTCATTGTATGGACGCATTTTCCAAAATATATTCTTTTGTTTTCCACATAAGTCATATGTGATTGGATCAACATAAAGCATTAGTAAATTAGAAGAATTTGACAGAGGTCAAAAATAGTTAAATAGGAGTTAAATATGTAAGTTATGAGTTAAATATGTAATATATAATGTACTGTCAGCCAGACATTATTGCACAATATATGCGACAGGGTCAGTCTTTTATCACCTTGTCAGTGTTTTTGTATTCTGTGCGTGACACAAGCCAGCATATCCCTTTGTGACTAAACAGAACGAAACATGACTCTCAAAACTTCATACATGACTGAGCAGACAGCATGTGGCCTCACGATCACCTCTGACCTGGATCCACTACAGCATCATTTTTTTGGATTTCAACCCTGACCTTAACGGATTGCGTTTGGACTTCATTGATCATCTGGCCAGAGCAGTCTTTTGTGGTCACTGACATTCCTGTTCCAAAATAATGCAGAGACGTACTATAATACCAGTGACCTCTCACCTTCAGGATTGGCCATGGAGTTTGGGTTAATCCAGTCAATGGACTGTGCATCAGATGACAACAGTTATTGGCGCTTATGAGAAAACTCATCACTCATCATTGACGTTTTGATCTGATCGATCAACGCTTCATTAGTTAAAAAGAAAGGACAGAAAGGTATGCTTGGAATGGCATACTACCTGCTTTTTTTGAAAAAATCAAATTTTTTGTATACATGGAACACCCAAACATTCTACATTTGGCCAAAATGTGCATTATACAACTAACTCCTTTTCAGTGATACATTACTTAGAAGCAACATCAACTGCAATTTCTGACTCATCCACCTAAAACTGGTACTTTATAATCATATAATTTTAATGTATTACTGTAATCATAAACATACTGATTTGTTGTGCAAATAGTTTTACTGTATACTGCAATTTGTTATTATTCTAGTTATTTACCTACAGTGGCTAAGAAATAATGAGTCTCACACGTTCATAAGAAATAGAGAACTGCCACGTTGAAAAAAAGGTGGATTTGCTCAGGCTACTAAAAGAATTTAATTGGATTGGATAAAATCCTTTTTACATAGAATTGGATTGGATAAAAAAGAAATGGATAAAAAAGATAACTTCACTCACTGAATTATACAACATAATGACGACATGTGACTACATTTACAGCATACCGCACAGACAGCGTTTCCCAAAAGTATTATAAGACATTCTATAAGCAAATTAATATCAATGGCTTCTATGAGCTACATAGGCTTTGGGGAAATTCTTTCCAGAATAGGTAAAGAACAGTAAGCAACACTGTTTATTATATACAGTGAAGTTTACAGTAAGCAGTACAGAAATAGTCCACTACAAACAAAGGGCGGTATTCAAAACTGGTCCCTATACCCTCATCTAATCTCTACATTAGACCACAAGGAGTGCATAAAAACAAGCGAACAAATCTAGACACTTAGGGGCGGTTTCCCGGACAGAAATAGCCTAGTCCTGGACTAAAATTACCTTTTAAACCAGATTAACAGAAATCTGCTTTCTCTGTGATGGTTTTAAATAGGCCTAGTCCTAGACTTTTAGAGTTTAATAAACTGATTTCTAGACTAGAGCTACTCAAGGATTAAATTGAGTCTTAAATTAAACCTACCAGGAGGCAGGTTTATCTTATTGTTAAACCTGGATTAATGTTGTGATTAAGGCACATGTATTACTTGGGATGTGTCAGTGAAGATCGGGATGTGTCAGTGAAGATCAGTGTGTGTGTGTGTGTGTGTGTGGTGTATGTATGTAACAGAGGCAAGCTAGTAAGAGCTGTGCGTTTAAACTTCACTTCGCTGGCGCATTAGCGACTGACACTAGAGACTAGTGTCCTTATTAGAACGACTGTCTTCCATGCTGGAGACCTGGGTTCGAATTTGAATCCTACTCGGAATGGGTAGAGTGGGAAACTTTGTGTTTGGCCATAATATTTTTGTAAACGCAAAGTTTCTTGAGGGAACCCAAAACATTTGTGAGAGAATGCAAGAGCATTGACAAGTAATTTTTGTCCCATTAAGGCCTACTCCTGGCTTAATTTAAACCCTGTCCGGGAAACCGCCCCATTATGCACTGAAAGGGTTGCCACTTTTGAGTACATGCCGTGCTTTCTATTTAAAGGGATAGTTCCCCCAAAAATGAAAATTACCCCATGATCTACTCACCCTCAAGCCATCCTAGGTGTATATGGCATTCTTCTTTCAGATGAATACAATCAGAGTTATAATAAAAATGTCTTGGCTAATCCAAGCTTTATAATGGCAGTGAATGGCAGCCCAAGATTTGAAGCCCAAAAAAGTGCATCCATCCATTATCAAAATAATCTATACAGCTCCGGGGGCTTAATAAATGTTGATGGGATTGTGTAAGAAAAACATCCATATTTAACACTTTAAAGTAAAATCCAAAAATCCAAATCCAAAAGTAAAAAGTAAAATTAAAGTAAAATAGCTTCCGCCAGACCACCTTCTGTATTCAACTTACGAAGAGAGTGTAACGCCTCTCGCAGTTCAAAACGTTTACACTACATCCGATTGGAGTATGTCCTTGGATTAGTCAGGACATTTTTTATTATAACTCCAATTGTATTTGTCTGAAAGAAGAATGTCATATACACCTAGGATGGCTTTAGGGTGAGCAAATCATGGGGTAATTTTAATTTTTGGGTGAACCATCCCTTTAATAATCACTTGACACTTGGCTAACTGTTAAATTCTAGGAGTAATGAAATTGTTTACCATATAATATGTCATAGAAACTACACTGAACAAAATTATAAACACAACACTTTTGTTTTTGCCCCCATTTTTCATGAGCTAAACTCAAAGATCTAAGACTTTTTCTATGTACACAAAAGGTCTATTTCTCACAAATATTGTTCACAAATCTGTCTAAATCTGTGTTAGTGAGCGCTTTTCCTTTGCCTAGATAATCCATCCACCTCACAGGTATATCAAGATGCTGATTAGACAGCATGAGTATTGCACAGGTGTGCAGGTGTGCCAAAAATGGGGGCAAAAACAAAAGTGTTGCGTTTATAATTTTGTTCAGTGTAGCTTGTATAAACTTTACGATTAAAAATCAATTAAAACCTGTATGATCCACTGTGGATGGCATTTACTGTTAAGATGCAGGAATTAAAGGGTCAAATTATACCATAATTTATTCACCCTCAACCCTTAGGTGTATATGACTTTCTGCTTTCAGTCCAACACAATCAGAGATATATATAAAAAATATATATATCCTGGCTCTTCCAATCTTTATAATGGAAGGGAGTAAATAGAGTTACGCAAGTCTAGTTCAGGCGGAAGAGTTAGGCCTACCTCTGACCCGACGTATGAAGTAGGATGTAGGAGTAGCGTAAGCTTAGGTGAGAGTAGACGCCTCTCACAGTTCAAACAAACAATTCAAACAAACAGGGCTGGGCAAACTCAAGCTCCTTGTGTTAGACTTAATTTGTGACCGGTGTTTTGTTTTGCTCTATCCTCTGCACGTTGCGTTCGTCAATACGTCATAGACTCACATACAGCTGTTTTTCTGGAAGCCAGTGATTATAGTTTATAAAGTTATAAATATGGATTTTTTCTTACAAAAAAAATAATAATTTTGCTTAGGAGAATGTAGCATGGCTTGGGGGTGACAAAATTATGGGATCATTTTCATTTTTGGGTGAACTAACTCTTTAATTCGCCCTGACCCTCACAGTGTTAAATGGGTATGCATTACCCTTCGAATGTACATATTTGTACAATCATTCTTGCTTGCAAGGGAGTGCACTCCTTAATGTCCACTATGGTTTCTAACACCATTTCAAATGGCGGGGTGATTTGTGAGCACAACTTGGGACTGATGTTGGACAGACTCTGAACACTTGGTTTGACAGTAAGTGATATTTTCACACTGTACAGAGCACATAAATGAAATAAAATATAGAGATATCACTCTTTTTCCAAACACAAACAACATGTGCAGCATCAGCTGACCAAATCAGCTGTTGTGAGATTTAGTGCAGACAGAGAGTGATGACTGAAAATGTTCATATTCACTCATAGACAGGAAATGATCTGTCATGTAGGTCTATACAACAGCGCTGACCCCTGTGCCTCTGACACGAATCTGTTAACGATCGCCTGAATGCTTTATTGGAGTTACGGGGAAAGCCATATAAAAATGGGCAAAGTCAACCAAAAATCACAAACATCGACTTCTCACACAGTAAAACGAGACTACTTGTTGAAAACGTTGAGTATTTAACTTAGTACTCCTAAGGGTAGCGTCTGTTCCACTCAGGGGAAACAACCTACAGAAGGGCCTGGCATGTGTGACACAACTAAGAGGCTGGATATAGCACTAGTCAGTACTGGACAGAAAATTTGCTGTTTTTATAAAACTTTCCCATTGACAAGAGAACCGTTCAAAAACAACTTGCATCGGTACCGGTGGCGTTGTTGTTTTTTCAGTCTTGAGATACAGTAGAAAACGCATATTCCATGATGCGTTATACAGCGAATAACTGTCCTATGTCATGAGTTATGGAGTGATCCGACTTAAAGGGTTAGTTCACCCCAAAATAAAAAACAATGCTATGTATTACTCACCCTCATCCCGTTCCACACCCGTAAGACCTCCGTTCATCTTCGGAATACAACTTAAGATATTTTTGTTGAAATCCGATGGCTCAGTGAGGCCTGCATAGCCAGCAATGACATTTCCTCTCTTAAGATCCATTAATCTACTAAATACATCAGTTCATGTGAGTACAGTGGTTCAATATTACTATTATAAAGAGCCGACAATCATTTTGGTGCGCCAAAAAAACGAAATAACGACTTATATAGTGATAACCGATTTCAAAACACTGCATCATGAAGCCTCTGAGCGTTATGAATCAGCGGTTCGGATCGCCAAAGTCACGTGATTTCAACAGTTTGGCGGTTTGACACGCGATTCATGATTCAACACTGATTCATAACGCTCCCAGGCTACATGAAGCAGTGTTTTGTCGTTATTTATTAAAAGAAACATTGGCGCGCCAAAAATATTCTCTGCACTTTATAAATATTGAACCACTGTACTCACATGAACTGATTTAAATATGTTTTTAGTAAATTAATGGCTCTTGAGAGAGTAAAATTGATTGATGGCTATGCATTTCGATTCACCTATTTTGATTCATCCTATTGAATCGATCCTTTGTTTTGTTTTTGTTTTTTGTTTTTTTAGCTGGTACTGGTTTTACTCGCACTGGTTCGCAAATAAATTTTTCCCAGAGGGGACATATATGAATTTGTATGGTATTTGTAAGGATATTAAACAATGTCAATTATGTAAAAAGACGTGGTTAAGTAGTTTAAATTAATGTTTTATTCCATTATAAAGAAGTAAACCTTGTCTGGCTCAGTTTCAAAAATAGCATTCCTAGCAGCAGTACGGCTCAAATAAATAAAATGATGACAAAATGATAAACTGAAACAAAACAATAAACGATTAAGATTAGGAAGATAGATGATAGATGATAGATAGATAGATAGATAGATAGATAGATAGATAGATAGATAGATAGATAGATAGATAGATAGATAGATAGATAGATAGATAGATAGATAGATAGATAGATAGATAGATAGATAGATAGATAGATAGATAGATAGATAGATAGATAGATAGATAGATAGATAGATAGATAGATAGATACTGTAATATTCCATAAATATTTTTACTTCTATTTTGATCCATTTCATGGTAATTTTAAGAATCAAGAAAACTAGTTGAATCAATTCTATTGATTCTAAAATCCTGGGATTGGAATCAGAGTCAATTCCAGAAAATTCAAATATCCACTTAGAAACAATACCATTCCAAAGGTTTGCTGCAACTGTCACTGATGAAGGTAAAAGGCACAAGAAAAGGTCTTTCATGCTGTGGCCCTATATGCCTCAGGTCATAGAACGGACTGCGATTAAACATGTTTTTGATTAGCATGTGAAGCCCTGACAGAGTGAGACACATGAACTGAAGCAGACCTGCACAATGGATTTGATTGTTAGCAGTGCTCTTCCTCTGAGACCAGTGCTGACCTGTTAGCCCGTGACCACCGGCGGAGACAGTAGACAATTACATTTCAACAAATCACTGATCTTCAACCAACCATAAAATCTGTGAATATATTACTGCACCTTTAAATTCAAAACCAGCTGTTACTGTACCAGTTCTGACCCAGAGAGGGTTTGTCAGAGGAGCTGAATGGTGCGTAGTGATTTGTGGTCGGTGGGGAACGGCTGAGCCTCAGCTAGGGAGTGCTTCCTGTGTCATCTCGTGAAAGGCCATTTTACAATCTGAGCGGTAGGCTTTATGGACAGCAGGAGAGAGATCTCAACGCCCCTGATGTACTTTAACAGAGATGACTCTGTTCTCTCCCTCAACACATAAATCGACACATATTAACCGTGTTTCCGAACTTTTAAAGAAGTCATGTAGATTTAACCCATATGCAAAAGAGAGGGTAGAAAGAATAGTGTGTATTGTACCATAGTCCATTTTAAAAGGTTAGTTCACCCAAAATTCTACCATCTACCCACCCTTATGCTGTTCTAAACCTGTGTTACTTTCTTTCCTCTGTGGAATACAACAGAAGACAATTTAAAGCCTGTCAATATAGGGTTCAAAACAACACTGGACCCCACTGACTTTCATTTTATGGACAAAAATAAATAAATCAAAATATGATTTTGAAAGTAAATGTAACTTTTTGGTCCACCAGAGGTCGCCTGTTCAAAACAAAGGCATAGTTTGATGGCGCCAAGTTTGAGTGCAGAATCTTGGGACATGTGGGATGCGTCCGAAAACCTAGGCAGCTGACTCGTTGCCTCGCATGAAGGCACCTCACGAAACTAATTTCGGACTTCTTAGGCAGTGTAACAGTTTAATGATGTACAGCAAAATAGAGAGAGCTTTGGTGAGAACTAAACAAATATTTAATTACTACATTAGTAATTTCTCGCTAGAAATGACATCAGAAGTGGAAAATGTTGGTCAAAAAAATTGACATTTACACATGAACTGACCAGCAAACGCAACTTTCGGACGCCATTTTTTTTCCCAGCTCAACTGTCACAGAATGGAACACACAGGATTGTGGGATATCAAAGGCATCGATGGATACATCTAGATTCGGACGTGCCTTGATGCCTTCCTACCTTGAAATGTGTCCTCCGAAGGCAGCATTTTCCAGGTTTCGGACGCAGCCGTGGTCTTCACCTCACAGCCGGTGGAAAAGAATCAGGATAGGACTCGGGCAAAAATCATGTTCATGGATGCGATTATTAACGTTACTGTATATGAAGCAGAGCAGGACAGAGTGTTGTGGAGCTGAGCAAGGCCGCTGGAGCGATTGTTAATAAGATGAATGCAACACACGCCTTGCGAGCAGCGGGACATTTATTATGACACAGTCGCCGGCGCCACTTCCGCTTTCCCGCCCAGTCATGAGTATGAGGTAAAGCAGCTCTGATTATCATAGATACATCTAGTGTGTTGAAAATGAAGTTATGACGTTACTCTGTGCGTTCACTCGGCGGCTGCTATGACATTTGTTGCACACTGCAGTGAGAGTAAAGCGTTTCTGCAAAATAAAACCGGAAACCGAGGGGAACGCAGATATGATGATCGACAGGCGACTCCCTCCCACTTCCTGGTTCCTTGGTTAAAATAGTAATTTCTCAAGATTCACAAATAGTTGGAAACATTTGGGATATTGCAAGTACTCAACTGAAGAAAATATATAACACTGGCCTAGTGGTTTTTGGATATTTCACTGAAAAAATGTTACATAGTGCACCTTTAAACTAATTTTAAGAGAAAAAAAAAAGTCACACTGTCATCAAACAAAGAAGCTCTTTTGGCTATTTTGTTTCGAAAGGCGGAACTTCCTCAACTAGAAATACAAGTGGCGCCCGTCTCTGCTACTTGCTGAATTTGGAACAGCATAGCATACTACTCTTAATATTTTTCCCATATCTTTCTATGGAAAAAATTGTAAGAGTAGTATGTTATGTGGTTCCGAATTTAGCAACTGTCTCTAAATATTTCAAATGAAGATGCACTAACAAAGATATTAGACAAAGAATGTATTGGAATTCTATAGATAAGAAAATGCAGAAAGGCCTGGCTGTTGCCTTACAAATTTTGCATTTCAAATAAATAGAAATTCATTTAAAGATCACAAGTTTATGAAAATTGGAAAAATTGACTTTTGTAATGATATTGAGGAGTCGTTATGTTATTTGTTTTCTGAATGCCATATTGTATAGACATTTTTGAAAGATTTTTTAAACTTTTTTTGTAAAACACATTTCAAGTTAACATTGACATGTGAAAGAAAGTATTTGTTATGAGCATGAAGAAATTAGGATTGACCATTTTTATAAATATGAATGACAAATTGACATGTGAAAGAAAGTATTTGTTATGAGCATGAATAAAAAAGGATTGACCATTTTTATAAATGTGAATGACAAATTATTCACAAATGCAGAATGCCCAAAATTCCTGTCACAATGTCTGTCATTTTACAGCATACAATAAAAAGAGCCCAATGAATTAAAATTGCCCAATGCAATCAATGATGGTGGGAGACCTGACTCAGGTTGCAAAGCAATGTTAACAACCTGTTTTAAGCATCATTGTGTGTGAGAGTGTGTGCATGTGTGTTAAGGGTTATGAGACAGATATGAGAGCGCTGAGAGCAGCACTGGTCTTTCATGCTGTTGTTTTTATGATGCACTCAAAGGAGCTCTTAAAATTAACAGAGGGAGAGAGAGAGAATAGATCCGTGCTTCAGACACAGCGGCCTGCAAAAACACATTTTATAGCTCTTTAACAGATGTTGATGACATTACAGACCAGCCTTAAAAAAACACATTTATTTCATGCAATTAATTACATTGAATAACTTTTTTTTTCATCCATGCCCAGAGCTCTAAGCTAAAAGGAGCGTGTGGCAATTTGTCCAAATCTGTGAGTATAAATCACACACGTGGGCTCTGACACCTCTGTTGAAGGATGCAGGTGTTTGACAATGCGGCCTCTGATGTAGAAGCATTTCAAAGGTACCATGTGATGGCACGCCACATGTGCTAATGAGAGAGCGCTGGTCTGGGACTTGTCACCAGATAATCCACCCACTTTCAACCCTGAAATAGTTTAAAGCGGTGAGAGAGAGAAAGAGAGAGAGCATGAAACGGAGTATTACAGTGCTAAACAGCAGTACAGTTTGACACGCTTCTCTTATCTCGTGCCCAGGCTAACCGAGACCCCTAGGCTATTGACAGCGGAGAGAGAAAGCGAGATGCTGAACAGCAGAGACTGACATGCTTCTCTTATCTCTCGCCCAGGCAACTCAGAGAGAGACTGCAACACAGACTGCCACGACGGCCAACAGTTAAATGCCGTACACCATCCAGATCTATGAGGAAGTTGTAAAGACCCCCAATTTAAATATATTAATAGCGAAGTCTGTAAAAGTTTTATAGTGATGTTTTAACATAAAAAATCCAATGGCGCTGCCAAGAACAGCACAGATCCACAGCTGTATAGGTTATATTTACCCTCTAATTCTAACAAGAATATATTTATACTTGAACATGAACTACGGCAGCCAGGATCCAAATGTGTGTACATGTTTTTCTATCCAGGTGAGAACTTCAACCTGAATGCACAGTGACTCATGGGTCTCGTGTCACCGTGGAGACCTAAACTGAGGTCCCATGAGGAAACAAGCTTTTTTCTTTTTTATGTAAAAATGCCAAAAGTTTTGTGTGATGGGTTGGGTTAGTGGGGATAGAATATACAGTTTGTACAGTATAAAAGCCATTACGTCTATGGAGAGTCTCCACAAAGATAGCGAACCAGACGTGTGTGTGTGGTTCAGGTAAACCCCGATTTAGATGGCAGTATCTAAAATTCTGACCTTGTGGGGACATTTTTGGTCCCTGTGAGAAAAACAGGTTATAAATCAAGTGACGTATTTTGAAAATGTAAAAATGCAGAAAGTTTTCTGTGACGGGGGTAGGGGTAGGGGTAGGGTTAGTGTAGGTGGATAGCATATACAGTTTATCATTATGCCTATGGAAAGTCCCCATAAAACATGAAAACACAACACGTGTGTGTGTTTGTGTGTGTGTGTGTGTGTGTGTGTCCACGTGGTAAAGCCATTCCTTCTTCATGTCTGCTTAAATGTGTTTATTGATTGAGAATGAAAACACCTACTAGTCCATTTATGTAACATTATACAGGGTAAATTTAACATGGTAGATTGTCCTGCTATACTAGACCAGACGACGACACTGTTTAGCCCACACTAGAGACCAATATGTGAATTTAATAAACCTTGTTCAAATTAGTTTTCTGTCTAATCAGAGTTTGTTTAGTCTCTATGCAAAGCCAAGCCAGAGAAGACTGTGGGCAGTTCATGAAGTTGAGGCCATAGAGTTCGATCTTGGTTACCATTCACTGAAGTAAACATCATTCACTAAATTATTCATTTAACACAATGCAAAAATCTGCGCACAGTGACAACATGTACATTCATACTACATTTATTAGTGGTTGCAAAGTAATTACTTATTCAAAAGAAGTGCCTACTCCATGCGATTTCGGATGCAGCTGTAATTTTGTAGGCCAACCAGCAATTTCCAGAAGTAAAATTGAATGTGCTTTCACGCCATATTGTATTTACCGCAATTACGAGATTTAAACGTCCTCGTAAAGCTTGTAAGATGAGATATTACTGAGGGCTCCAACTTGTACCATGTGGCGGCTGTACCGCCTGACCGCTGTGGACTCATTTAGGCACTGATAGTGTTGACATTGAAATGCATAATTCCAAGTCCGGGGATGTGAACAGTTCCGAAACGTCACGTGTTGTCATCTTGAGCCTACAGTAATAACGACATGGCATGAACACAGCATATAGAGTGGTGCAGGTGACATCACACTGGTTCCCTCAACAAAACCCAAATAGGATTTTTTTGAATTATCTTTTGGCTTTTGAATTATCGCAAAAAAACAAGCTCTGCGATCAACAAAAGTTTATGATACTTAAACTTATACTTACACTTACACATGTAACAGCTTTTTTTTATTTTTTTTATGGGGGTAATACTGATGTATTTGATGTCTTTGAATAAAGCGTGAAAGTGTCCTGAGCTTGTGTTCATCACAAACTTTATTTAAGCCATTTAACCTAAATCCCATTAAAGAAAAACACTAGACTACTTCGAGGCGATGTAACTGGAAGTGCTAAAATGCTAACTTGTTTCCGTGTTTTGGCCTACAAAGTGATGTCATACCTGCACCACTCTATATTGAACTACACAATGGTCACATGACTTCAATAACGCCACTAAGCTTCCAAAACCATATTGTTTAAAACAAACAAGATGAAAAGTTTGAGTTAGAATAGTTTGCTAGAGCAGGAGTATAAACTGTAAAAGGGAGTATGAGTTTGGATGACGTTTAATGTCCCGGACAGCCTCTATAGTCCATTGTTAGCAAGACAAGTAAAACCTTTAAAACATCATGGGGTATCCCTGGTGTAATTTATGTCATAGAGTAAAATATAAAATATCTTGAGCTTGGGTCAACATCACACCTTATTTCAGGTATTTAACAAACACCCATTGACTTTGGGACAATGAAACTGGAAGCTCAAAACTGCTAACTTGGTTAGTTATTTGCAAAACCGGAAACAAAAAAACAGTATGCAGTATGTCGAAACTAAATCAGAATATGAAGTATCTGAGAAGCAGTAGGCAAACAATACTCAAGTGTCTACTGAGATTCTGAAGTGGGCAACCAGTGGACACTTTGCTATCCCATAATCCTCAGATTCGAACAGTTGTATACTGCACATTTTGAAGGCCATTTGCGTATTCTGGGCATATCTGCATACCCTACTCTACTGTAGAATTATGGCAATAAAAGAGACGATCATTTAGACTTTAGACCAACCAAGGTTCATGATGACTGTATGCAAATAGCCTAAAGCCAAACTGAACAGATGTAAACACATATAGGAAGCAAGCAACACTTTGGATTTGGAATAGATGTTTATGATCATGCTACACTGAACAAAAGGCTTTAGTGAGTATTCCCAAAGATCAATCACCTTTAAGACGTTTATTCAGTAATCAGCCAAACTCAAAATAAAACAAATCCCAATCATGTGAATCAGCCAGTTTCTTTAGCGCCTTAATCTCAACCATATGCTCAAACTTTTGCCCTCTGCTCTCAGCGCTCAGCTACCGGGCACCGTTAGACACAATGACGCATAAACGGAGAGGCGCCCGTGGCTCCTCGCTCCCACCGAAACGGATACGCTACAGTTTTACACGGTGATTAATCACACAAACAGACACGCTATGCTGAACATGCCCCTGATCACCTCCACAGCGGCCGCCGGGCCATAAGGAGGCGGCCCGGCCGACACAGAGGCCACTTTGTGCAGCGAACACAAGCGATTGTTGGTAGGGGCGACAGGGTCCAGTTGTGCACATGAAAGTGCACATTGTGCGGCTGTTTTGACAACCTCGACGAGAGACGCTGAGGATTTCCTGTTCGGCAGACTTTACTGCCCCTAAACGATTATACAATCTGTCACAAAAGCCTTTCTCCTGTGGAAGAGGTGATGTGGACATCGCCCGCCATCTACTGGTGGATTAGAGGACGTACACGTGACTTGAAGCAGGGTAATATGCAATGGATTCACTACAAATTTAGTTCGAACAATGCAAGTGCACACATCGTTTTTGAAGCGCAGATTTCTTGTCAAATATTTCACTCTTATTACATTGGAGTTTTATAAATGCAGAAAAAAAAAATATTTTTAGTAATAAAAAGTTATTTAAAAAAAACGAGACAAATAACACGTCACTATATATATATTTATATATATAGGCTATCACGTGAAAAAAACTTTACAAATAAATGTTTGGATTTGGGTTTTTTTTTATGTTTTTGAAAATGTTTTATGCTCACCAGGTTATCAAGTAAATCACTAGTAGTACAAAATGCAGTTTTTTTTATTTATTTTTAATATTTTTACAAATGTAATTTATTCCTGATGTCAAGGCTGAATTTTCAGCAGCCATTACATCCAGTCTTCAGTGTCACTTCAGTGATTCTAATATGCTGATTTAGTGCTCATGATACATTTATTATTGTTATCAATGTTGAAAACAATTACACGCTGCTTAATGTTTTTGTTGAAGTCAATCTTCACAATCTTTTTTTTCAGGATTCTTTGATGAATAGAAAGTTTAAAAGAACAGCATTTATTTGAAATAGGTAATTTTGAACTTTAATACATACTTGCCGAATTTAATTTCTTAAAAATAAAGACCCACTATCTTTTGCATGGTAGTGTAGTTGCATGTTTCATAAAGTGCAATTAATTTTAAGTATAGTATTGTCCAGTGTTTAAAGTATGCACTGAATCCAAGTTTAACCACACAATTGGTTCACTCAAGACATCTTAACCAACAAGAGCATGTTAGTTAACCAGGTCAACGAGATTTCAAAAGAAAGACCACGCTGGTTTTACTGGACAGCACTATACTGGTCTGTCTAAGCTGGTTTTCCAGCAGGGATAGTTGAAAACAAATCAGTTAAACCATCAACCCTTTCTTGATAGGCTGAATTATATTTGTAAAGATCCTGATCTGAGCTGAATCACTCAGTATCTGGGTGGCTTCACATCAAAGGGCACATCTGTAGAAACTCTCCATTGGCATCCTAACAGGCTCCATGCGCACTGGCACTGCCACATGCCAATGGAAAGGACCAATAATCCTCAACAAATAAATAAAACGCAGCTTTAATGTGCTCAGACCACCACACACGAAGAGGGAGACACTTCAGCCCGTGCGGTGCTGTTGGCAGGGCGCGTCTCCTTTGAGGAACTGCCAGGAGCTCTTGGATTTGACTGGCGTCGGATGGGGATGAGCTGAACTCTGGGAGAGTTTGTGTGGCTTGATTTGTCATGGTTAACTTTCTAATTAAAAGGCACGTTAGTGCCAGGATGCTGGCAGGTGTGCGCTGCTTATGCGAGCATAATCTCCCCAAAGATGAGACATATTGCATTCAGGCAATGATGAGAAGAGATGAAGTGGAACAACATATGGTCAAACTCATAAATAGAGAAGGGCTATATCAAATGCATTGCTTGCTAAAACAGAAAACAGACCCAGATTGATCTGTACATGCTGAGAATTGTTTTCATTTGTGCAAATTAAATGAGGGGAATAAATGTCTTCAACTTTTACAGCATATCATCAGAATTCCATACACCTGATTTTTCTTGTAAATTTATAGAACTCTTGTTAGATTGTTTTTGAGAGAAGTCTCTTAGCAGCCTTGGTGAGCATGCATTTCTCAAATACAGTATAAACAGTAATACTGTGAAATATTTCCTCTAATGATAAAGCTGAATTTGTCTTCAGTGTCACATGATCCTTCGGAAATCATTCTGATTAGGTGCTCAAAAAAATCATGTTGAAAACTTATTTAAAAAAATTATTGTTGAAAAATTATTTTAAAAAAATGACAGGAAAGACACTTGCTAAAAAAGACTTCTACATTCGAAAGAAACGCAGTTTTTTACTTTCTATTCATCAAAGATGAAAAGTTTTCAACATTGATAAAAACAATTATCACATTAATATTACCAGTAATATTAAAGCACCAAATAGGCATATTAGAATGATTTCTGAAGGATCATGTGACACTGAAGACTGGAGTAAGGATGCTGAAAAATCAGCTTTGCCATCACCGGAATAAATTACATTTTAAAATATTATAAAATAGAAAACTTTTAAATTGTAATAATATTTCACAATATTACTATTTTTATTGTGTTTGTGATCAAAATATATACTTTTTTTTGGACTGGTACTATATATATATATAGTTACTTTCTGGCTCCTGCTGGTTGCTTTTTGCATGAACATGTCAATGATGGTGAAGTACGCCCTCTAGTGCATGATTACACCATTCTCAGGGATCTCAAGTACAAAGGGAAACAAATGATATTTCAGAAAATAAAAACTGTGATCTTTAATCGTGTGCAGGTTTTTTAGAAAGCTTCCGTCAGCGGAGGCAGGACTTTCCACTGACGTATTCAGACGAGCAGACAGGAGGATAATTTCAGTGACGAAAATCCCATTTCAAAAGACAAAATATCAGCACAGTTGACATGATACAGGGAACCAGCACAACCGTGAGAGATCTACTACAGCAAAGATCTTTTTAATGGTCCCAAATATACTGAACAACTAAGAGTACACTCATGTAAAAGAAAAGAAAAGAAAATGAAGATATGACAAAAATCGATCACATCTAGAGTTCCACTCAATCTTTAATCAAGACGGGCTTACAAATTTTCCAAAAAATCTGCAGTTTTGAAGGGCAAAAAAAGGGTAAAACTATCTCCCCCCACTGAGGTTTTAAAAACCTGTTCAAGTGCGGCTGAAAACGTCCTGAACATTTAAAGGCAGGTCTCTTATGTCATTTAAAAAAATGAGAGAGGAGAACAACAGAATAAGAAAAAGGAGGGAACTGCTGGCTTTGAAAGATGAAGAACTTCCGCTGAGCCACGAGAACAACGGTGACATCATAAACAATGACGACCTAGACTTCTTTGCTCCCTAGTGTCCCGTCTGGCCCTAGAAACTAAAAAAAAAAAAACAATCAAGAGGAAAAAAGGCCAACAGAAAAAGGTCTAGAGGAAGGAGAGAAAGAAATGGAGATGATGTCAGCAAAGGTGAGTGGTGGTTGTGAATTGGCTGGCCCAGTTCGGGTCATGTGAGGTCCTTCCCTGAGAGGGGGGGCAGTGTGTCCTGGTCCAAACCTGGGACGCTCTGTGGGGCAACAGTTTGAGTGTCTGTGAGTGACTAACTGTGTGTGAGGTCATTTTTACCCCCCAGTACTTTTAGCTTTGTCGAAATCCATTTCTTATTAAATCCTTTTTTATTCTTTGTCCAGACCACAGTTTTATCTCGTCTTCAATCTCTCCGTTCATTTCACGAGTCTCTCTCTCTTGCAGATTGGCACTTGGACAAACTCCACGTGGAGACATTCACCTTTTCGCTCTGTGACCGAATCTTCTCCCTCTCTTGCTCTCCATTTCTCCGTTCCTCACATGGCACCCCATGGACTCCTGCGGGGGGCTGCATTCGTTCATTTATCCATTCATTTATGTATTCATTCATTTAGTTTCAGTTTTGAGTTCTAGGCTGAGCGCTGCAATAGTCTCTGGATGAAGCTCCCTTTGAGCATGACTGTGCTGATTGACAAGGGAGTGCTTTAAGAGCTCAGCTTGGACTTCTTGGACAGCGGAGGACTTTCTTCTTTACTGTCTGCATCTTCCTCATCCTCATCCTCTTCATCATCATCAGGGTAGTCCACCAACCCCACTACACCTCCCTGAAATGGAAGCAAGATGCCGTCAAAAACAAGCAAGCAGTAAGAAATACAATTTTGGGGCATCTTTTCAGTGTTGGAGCTTGGATAATTACCTTGGTGGTGACAGCTGCCGTAGGTGGGGAACTCCGGGCTCCTGTTCCGGGAGAGCTTGGAGAACCAGGTGAACCAGGGTGGAGGGATGCAGATGGAGGAGACGACAGACTAGCCTTTGGAGAGCTGGAAAACGAGAGTTTAAAACTGGGGCTCTGCCGTCCTGAGAGGCTCGCCTTCCCTGTCAACACCTCCTTTTCTTCTGAATCTTTCACTTGGGGAAAAAAAAAACCCAGAAAATAAACTAGTAATCAACCAAAAACACCAAGCAATGCAAGTTATATAAAAGCATCTAGCAATCAGATAGGGAATCGTAGTAGTTGGTCATCAACATCATGCCATCTGCATGTAGAAGTAACTTACGTTTCTTCCTCTCCATGAACTTGCTGATGGGATCCATCAGGTCCTCGTCACTCTTCATCTTATCTGAGGGCGGCACCACAGCTTCGCCGTCCTCCAAGTCTTCCTCGTCCGTGTTAAACCACATCTCCTCCTCGTCTTCCAGCGTCCGTGCATCCCGGCGAAAACGGTGATTTCTCAGAATCGACCGCATACTGAAGACAAGCATGCAGGCACACAAAAAACATTAATTAAAAGTTACATCCACTTGAGAGTAACTATTACAATTGCACAATGAATCGGAGCAAATTTGATTTTAATAATGAAAAATGCAAACTTATTAGGGGTGAAAAGGTGACTATTTCAGTTGTCTCAGGCCGCATTCATACTGTTGTTTTTATGGAATCCATTCAACAAGGCCATACAATTACAATAATTAATAATGTTACGGTTAATTTAATATTTTATTAAATAAATAAAAAGTAATTATAACACTGGACCCACTTTATATTAGGTGGCCTTAACTACTATATACTAACATTTTAATTAATAATTTGATACAATGCACTTATTGTGTACATACATGTTTTTACATTGTACTTACATTTTAAAAAATACCTGCATGTAATTACATCTGTAATTAATTTCTGTAGTTACATTTGTAATTACACTGTTGACACTTCCCTTACACCTAACCCTACCCTTAAACTTACCCATTCCACCACACCTGTCCCTAACCCTACCCGTATCCCACCTTAATAATCAGTAAAAGTGTTATGCAATACAATTTGAACACTTTTGATGTAAGTACATAGTACTTAATGCCACCTAATATAAAGTAGGGCCATAACACTATAGTAATTATAACACTATAGTAATTATACTATTGTTTTGTAAAGTTACTCATTTATTTTAAAAACAAGATACTAATATTATGGCTGTCTTAATTGCTTTCAAATATTAAACCAAAGGGCTTTTATTTTGGCTGAAAACCAGAGAAACTTTAAAGAGTCTCTTTAGTTGAAAACAGATTTATAAACAATTCTCAATACAAATTTAGGAATTGCATCCTTGATTAGATGACAATGGTTTAAAGACCACCGACCTGTCAAGTTTAGGGTTGTCCTGTCTTTCTCTCTGCTGTTCATATCGGAGCTTCAGTCCCTTAAACGTCTGAACATAGTCTACATCCTCCAGGGCTTTCCAGTAGTTCTCTATGATATGAGCCGTCAGGGACTTCACATCCTCCTACACACACACACACACAGCAAAATAAACAATATATCAGTCTAATGTTGTGTTCAGGAGCATCAAGAAATGTGGTGTTTGAATAAGTGTACTCACCACTCTGACATACTCAAACATCTCTATAATGGCTGAGTTGATGAGGTTGTATCTCGATCCATTGTTGAGGAAAGCTTTGACCACTGGCTCAAACAGGAAGTTCCTCATAATGTATCTGTTATAGAACTCGTCCTTCAGGCCAATGATTTTCCTCATGAAACGCAAAGCACCTGAACGAGAGAAATGATTGAGAAAGGTACAGAGACATTTAACAGTCAAGTTATATTTGATGTCTGTCAGTGGGGTAGCATTGAGTGCTTGGAATAAATAAATGAGTGCTTGTTAATGCTGCTGGCACAGCATGTGTTGAAATAATGTAACTGTAATCATTATCAACAGAGCCTTTCATTGTAGAAATGGATCAGCGTGAGTTAGTGTTATTGAATATGCGGTTTGAATCTTCCCATGGTGAGTGGCGTGACTAATTATGCCCCATGTCATTTGTCTAGTACTACTTATCTTTTAAAGTATTTCAAAACCACACTAAGTTAATCGAACCAGTGATGTAATCATTAACTAACTTTTCTTAACTGAAATATTAGACAGAAAAACCAAAATTAGAAATGTTGCCTTGGCAATTGATTGTACAAATTAAAATTAACTAAACTGAAAACTAAAACATACATACAAAACTAAATATAAAAGCAATTAAAAAAAAGAGACAAAAAGCAGACAACAAGATCACTAATAATAAAAATAAAAACTATAATGGTATATAAATAACACTGTAACCACTGTTGATGAGCAGAGGATTTGTTCTGAACACAAAAGCTTTGTGTCACAAGCTGGGTTTCCATCCAAACGTGAAGCAAATCTTTTCAAAGATTGCAAAAAAAAAACAATTGCGAATTATGTGGGTTTCCATTGAGTTGTTTGAGGGACGACGGTGGTATTCATAACCTAGTAAATAGATTATATTTACACTAAGTGAAAATAACGGATGAGATTTTCATCATAAGTGCAAATAGCTGTAGATGCTATTTAATAAGTTTCCTAAGTGAAAATAGTGACATTCTATTTACACCATATAAAAGTAGCAGTTCTTTGCAATGTGAATAGTAATTACATGCAATTTATACTTTATTTGACAGATACTTACTATTTGCACCTTAGTATTGTTGTACATTAACAGGATGCAATAATAATAATAGAGTGTAAATGATTATATTTAAATTATTAAATGGATGCTGCCTTAATGGGACAATAAAAGCCCTCCCTACACCTACCCCTAAACCCTACCCTACCCAAAAATGCTATTATTATTATTATTATTATTAATAAACATTTCGTTTGGCACTTTATTTCCACATTTAGAACATTTTCTTATTTTTTATTGAAAGTAAATTCCGATGTGATGTGATGAGAAAAGAGAGAAGAGCAAGCTCTGCAAAAGGCGGATTTGAACCCGCGTTGATCGTGTCAAAACAATTTTTTAAATGTTGTTTGGCAAAGCCAGGCATTGTTAGGTGGAGCTAGTGCGAATAGCACTTACCAACAAGGCACGCTATTTGCACGGTGTGAATAGACACTCCGGTAAATAAAACGCCATCAGTGAGTCAATCACCATTGTAGTGATGTGTCATTTGCGAACAAGAGAGTCAGTTCTCGTCTGAGAGCCGTTCTACCTTTTTATATATTAATATAAGACAGAATAATATGATTGTCCTTATGCTACACGGTTCAGCCACACATCAAGAAGTCAATAACTGAACGTTATTTTGACGTGTGTGCGATCACGTGATGACATTAACTGCGCCGCTCAATTCGTCGCATGCACATACAGTAGGCTACACATTAACAAAACATTCAGTTACTGCATGGAGTGCGTGTGGTCGAGAAGAGTGGAAAAAAATCATCCATAATATTGGGTCAGAAAACATACTGATGAGTAACACATGCAAACGTATACTCGTATTACTGAGCTGAACCAAATGATCCGGTTTGGTTCTCTAAAAAGAGATGGAATACCCATCATGAGGAAACAGCCAATCAGTCACGTGGGTTTAATGTTTGCTACGTCAGAATTTATTCAGTAAATGCATTTCCATCTCTCATTATTTACGATACTTCAAAATGCGCATAAGGTGATGGAAACACAGCTACAGAGACAAGACCTTGGCAGCAACAGAATGGTATAAAAACTGTAAATGAATCAATCTTTATAAATCTGTTTTAACTAAACATTTGATGGAAATAACTTAAAATATATAAATCATTTTCAAATATTTAAGTCCATGTAAAGGCAATATTAACTATGTGTTCCGAGTTTGTCACACCACAGAAAAATGTGTTATTAACCACCCTGCCAAATTTGAATGATAAAAACTGCCAAGTATACAAAATAAATGATCAAAATCTTGAAAAAAACTGAACAGTATTCTCTGCTCTTTAACACTGGGGGCATGTCCACTGTCGGCGCTGAAAACACACCCACTCGCGGGAACGCTTACACTCATTGGTGGGCATGAACTGCCGACAATGGCACCAGATGTTGGCGAGACAGGAGGATGAAGGCCGGGATGAACTGATGCGAATGTGCATTTAGTTATTATAGTGTTAGGGGAGGGGCCATGTCATGGCTCCAGTGCATCATTGAGCTATGATTTTAGGCCCACCCAAAAAATCCTGAACACAGAAATGGTGAAAAAAAAATTTACGGTCTAACGCCACAATCCAGTACCACAAAGTTCACACGGTCTATGTAACGCGTTTCAGCAATACATTTCTAGCATTTAGAATGCGTTTAGAAACAAATCTCAGAATTGCCTTTACACAGACTTTGAATAAATTAATAAATGTACACGTCAATGCAAACCTATACATTTAAAAATTTATTTAAAAATATATTGTAGTTTTTGAAGTAAGTGAGAATGGTGACATTACAATTGGAGGTCGACTGATAGTGGATTTTACCGATACCGATAACTAGGTTGGACCGCACTTGCCGATAACTTATTAATCGACCGATAGTTTTTTAAATGGATACTGGATACTGGAAAAAACATAAGTAAAACAGTGCTGAACTTTATAACAAGAAATAAAAAACAGTACCAATTCATGAAAATGTGCTCATGAAAATGAAAAACATAAATATGAATATTAAAATGAGAAGTTCTAACAGAACAAATTCTTCAGAAAATCATTTAAACATTAAAATATTACAGGTCAAATTTGTTTCTTTATCTATAACCTAGAAACATGCATGTACATATCATAGGTAACACTATGCAAGTCCCTATGCAACAAGGATGTGTTAGCTTACATGAACTATATGCATTATGCATACATTTTTACAGCATTTAATATGAGCAATTCTGTACCTTGATCATTCATGTTAGTTCATAGTGCATAACCAAGGTTACCAGATAAAATAATAATTCAAACTCCAATTTAATGTTGAAATTAACATGCTAACAATGAACAATACTTCCATAGCATTTATTAACCGTAGTTAATGTTGCAAATGGAATCGTATTGTAGTGTTACCACTACAGAACCAGTTTTTTAGAAGGAGATTATCTAATAAAAAACAAATGCGTTTCTGCTTTATGTTTCTGTCGGCAGAATGACGATACAGTTTGCTTTCTCACATCACTAATTTTATATATGCAACATTTGGGTCGGACTTGCGTGTGTTTTTATCACATTGTTTTAACTGCTTGAGGTACTGCTAATTTTTTAGCGTCCTCTCAGCCTCGTCGACAAACATACACACTGCTGTTCTTTACCTGTTAATGCAGCATCTAGTCAAGAAATTAATTACTTTATAATGATTTGGCAACAAGTACTGTAGTGTTCAGTATTCAAACCGTTTCGCGGTCGTGTTTTAAACGCGCATCTGATGTGTTGGCTCTTTCCGTGCAGCGTGTGCTTTCCGTGCAGCGAGCAGACTCACATGTGAATGTAAACACAAGGCGTCAGTGAGTTTTTTTTTCCGCCTCTAGAGGCCACTCTCGTGCTATATACTGCCAGCAGATCCATCTAAGGGCTCTTGTACTGTGTAATGACAGCACTCCCTTCTCAGCCGCTCCAGCAACGGACGCATCACGGAAAAACTATCGGTGTGGATTTTTGCCAATAACCGATTGTTCCACCAATCAACTATCGGTGCTAGGGATGCACCGATACTGATACCAGTACTCGGGTGTCGGTCCAATACTGTTGTCAAGTACTCATACTCGTACAACTACCCCGATACAACCGCACCCGATACCACTTTATGGCAACGCATCTTCGGATGCGGAGCAGCGCGGAAAGTTACATAATTCGGCGTGCACACAGCGGCGCCAAGTACAAAGGGGTCTCGCGCTCTCAAAGCGCACGACTGCCATAGCATGGCGTCATTTTTGCAGCGCGCTATTGCGGACACGGTGAGTATAAACCCAGCTTAACCACTCGTGAGGCAGATACCGCTTGGTGGTGACTGCCGAAAGTGAAAGTCTGTTTAGTAGGGATGTGCGCAATGACTAGACTAACCCCGGTAGTATAACAAGCCTAAGCAAGCGTAATTGTTATACTAGTTTGACATGACATGGAAGAAAATGGAAAAGTTTTGTGTAAGCTTTCAAAATCCTCCTCACCCGAGTGGAGATTTATCTGAAGCCTCCACGAGTGCCAGAAAAAACCAACGCATGCATACCTGAGGTAAAATTAAATGATTTTGTTTTGCTGCAGATATACACTTTTCGAAAATAATATATTAATTTCAAGATATAACATTAACACGACAGTAATTTAAACATAGCCTTTGTAAAAAAATATATATTTAAAGCTAAACCTTAAATGTGCCCAAAAAATGTTAACGACTAGTATTTTCCAAGTCGTCTTGCAGCAGCACTAACGTTTAATCGACTAGTCTTGCACATCCCTAGCTCAGTGTCACACATTGTAGATGAAAACAGAAACAGGCTCATAGCTGATAATGCAGAGAAGCTTCTTTTCATCTCCAAAAAGGGCTGTATGGCTATGGTAACATATAATAATTTAATTCAGTTGTTCTGCTACTATGTTGAGTGGTGCTGGAATCCACTGAATGTTACAGGTTACATTCATGTGAAATGGGCAGCAGTGCCATGTTTGTTTAGGAAGTTGAATGTTAAAATGTACAGCATCAATTTGTGTATTTACTTTGTTACAGTCAGAAAGTGAAAAACATCTGATGAAAATAAAACATTGTTAGAAGAACTGTAATGGCATTAAGTACTCGTATCAGTACTCGGTATCGGCAAGTACCCAAATATAAGTACTTGTACTTGGTCTGAAAAAAAGTGGTATCGGTGCATCCCTAATCGGTGCCGTTTAAACGGCAAAAACGATGAATCGGTCGACCTCTAATGACAATTACAAATGAGCTACTGAATGACCAAACCAGCAAAAATCCTTACTGTCATTCTGATATCAATTCAAAAACAACTGACCCCATGACATTAATGACAACTGACATTATTAATTTTATAGGTGTGTGTGCATATACTCACATAAGGCTAAGAAAGCGTGTTGAGAAGCAGTGAGCACCAGTACTCTGCGGAGGATGTCTTTGTTGATGATGTAGTTCTTTATGTGATACGTGTGATGCTCAACACAGAAAGTGAGTAGCTCTACGATCAGAGCCAGCAGCTGACACGTCTGGAAATCATCTGACAAGACAAACACACGGAGTGAGAAATTTGCAGATGTTATGTCTTTAAATATGTATGCCTATTTCAATTGAGGAATGATTCAAAAAGACTGCCTACGCATTTAGTCTGCATGCATCCTACAAACATGCATGCAAATTCATATAAAACCTTCACTGATACCTTTGCTGGGTTTTTCTTCTGTGGTGTTGGCAAGAAGTGGAGCTGAGAGCACATGCATGCAATGCTTATAGAAGAAACTTAGGAACTCAGTCTTCTCCGTTTTCTGCAGGGACCCAGACAGTTAATTAAGTTAAAAATTATGTTTTTTTGACAATTAAACAATATTTTTGATATATTGTACTACATTTATATTAATACAAGTCTCACATTGGCAGTTGCCAGCATGTTCTCTGGGTCCACTAGCGTCCTGAGCAATCCCATTAACTGTACGGCTCCACCCAACTCTGGGTCAGTGTCACAGATCATATGCTCAATTATCAGATTTATCAAGAGAATGTCCTGAGAAAAAAGGAAAAAAAAAAGAGAGAGAGAGAGAGAGACAGACAAGTAGTGAAGACCACAGGTAGATAGAATGATCACACAGGTCAGTGGGCATTTCTGACTTACATCATCATTCTGTTGAGATTCCTGCATAACAAACTCTCGCACCATAGAGGGGTTGTACTCCACCAGGTAGGAGAAGATATCAGTGGCTGCTCCACGCACCTGTACATCATCCATGCCCTTTAACAAAGCACACACACGTTGGTAAATACAGCAGGGAAGCAGAAGCAAGCTAAGGTTACAGTTTTCATTGATGAAGTTCAAGCAAGTCACAGACCGTTTCAGATACATAAGGTCTCGATAACACACAATACAAAAAGGTAATTACTCATGAATAAAGATGTTAGTTTTAAAAAGAAAAAAAGACCACCAAACTGACAACGGACAATAAATCTGTTCTTTGAAACAGCAAGGATATCTTACAAGAATAACTTCCAGCGCTGGCAGGATTCCCATGTTGGAAAGCGTTTTGAAGAATGCATCTCTGTTCTGTGGTTGTAACGTTTGCGAAAATGCACAAAACTCCTTCAGGAAATTTACCTGGATGTGACACACAATATGAGTTTTGTATGTATCCATTATGTTGAGGAGGAGGCATCCATTAGTAATCCATTAGTAATGCTGCTATCATACCAGTTCATGCCGCTTGTCGTCATCCGTGGCTTCATCAGTAAGCTGTGCAAAGAGCTCAGTCAAAAATTTCTCATCATCCTAAAAAAAGGAAAAGAAATAGAGCTCTGGTTATTACACATCTCGCTCTTCAACAATTCTGAACATTTCATAAAGCAGTATGGAATGCTGTAGGCCTATATTCAATACATGAAACTCACTTAGTAAGAGACGGCTGTTTTCAAATGCTCATGTGCTCTTAGTGAAGAGCGTACGCTGCATGTGTTCATTTGTGACTCCATGCAAACGGTTAAATGCACTTGCATCTTATATGTAATGCTTTTTATGCCCCTGTCTAAAGATTGTTTTTAGTTGACTAGCATTCATTCAAGCCATTAGCCGACTAATCTCACGTTTATATTAATTGAATTACCTAAATATATACTTTGTGGAATACTAAACCATAAATGAGCCTTTAATATATAATAGGCATATTATATGCCTATTCCATGCTCAAAGCTTTCCGCAAAGCACAGGCAAAAGTAATGATTATGAATGTGAATGACGATGCTGACTCTTATCTCCACAGTATAGTGGACGTGTCTTTAGAGAGAAATGCTCCTTTCAGTATGTGGCTTCATAGACATTTCAAACTTTCTATTAGGCCTGCACGATTCTGGGAAAAATATGAATCATGATTTTTTTTTTTTGCTTAGAATTGATATCACGATTCTCTGCAACAATTTCTTTTCTCATGAAGTGTAATGTTTTATTGCACACATGAACCATGACAAATTGGCAGTACCAAAAATATTTGTTTTGGCACATAGAAGATTGCACATCACAGCCTGTAAACAGAGGCTTCAATGAATAAAGAAGAAACACTCTTTAACTGCTTGACTTTTGTACAATTAGCATTCAACTGGCAATTCAACTAGGTTACCAAAAATAGAAATTTAACGCACTGCACTGAATATGGCTCTAAATATAGACTAATTGAAACGTAGCGTTTGTCCAGTGTATGAATCATCTTTAGAAATCCGTCACGTTCTACGTTGTATATTGGAACCATATCTTTTGCTAGATGGTAAGCAATGGCTTCTGTTATTTCCTTGCTCCTACTGGAGTTATGTGGGTATGGCATATTTTCTCTTTGCCTTTTGTTTGATTCGCATTAATGGCTCAATCGTCAGCAGGTTTATTAGATGCTGCCCCTTTAAGACCGAATGCAGATCTAATAATATCATATTCTCCCATTTCTCCAAACCATTTACGGCCATTTAAGACATAAAAGTGTTTAATTGACTGCTCTCCAATCCGGTCATTTTGACATAGTCTATGTGTTGTGTATTTGATGGTTTAGACGCGCACATGAAGTCTAATGTATAATTTGCAAGTTGGTCCGTTTCACACACAGCGCGCACACACACGCCACCTTGAAGTTGGAAACAGCGTCTCTTCTGTGGATTATTGTGCATTCAATAGCTCTTTTTATCACCAAACACGTCCTGCATTTTAGCAACAGTAGACACTGCCTGTTACAACAATCACTGATTCTGACGTTAAGTTTAGGTTTAGGGAGAAATGACAGCGCTGCTGCTGTGAAGGGAAGGAAGTTGCACTCGACGGAACACGGCTAGTTTATAATAGTTTCTTTTATCTAATATCTTCTTTTTATAATCCTTAGAATTATATTAACCGAGGGTGAGCCCTGAACTGACGAGTGAAATGCGTGACTAAAAGGCGCTTTGTCATTGGTGGTGAAGCCCTGAACTTTGTGAGAGCGGTCCTTTCAAAATTTCTTTTCTTCTTTTTTTTATCAAAGTCATTTAAAAATTCAATTGTGAATCGAGATCGCGATTTTATAAAGATTTATCGTGCAGGTCTACTTTCTATAGATATTTTTCTCATGTCTGTGAGGCAAGTAGCCTATACGCCAAGTTAATTTTTTTGATGGCAGAAAGCGCATCCCGTTTGTAAAATAAAGAAAACAAAAGCACAATGTTTTGTTATTTTGAGTTTACACAAAAGAAAAGCCTTTACAGTTTGGAATGTATTCTCTATTACTTTTATCTGCACGACCAAAAATTAGTATTTTAAAGTTGTTTCCTCTGTTGTCCAGAAAAAAATGCCAGTGATGTGTCAATATTTTGGCTTCATTTTCCTACAGTGGAAGGAACCAGAGACATGCGGTCCTACTCTATTTTGGGTAAAAATAGTATATAATTATACTTCTCTTGAAAGAAATTTGAAGTAAACATTTCAACGTTTTTCTCCAGTGTAAAGATAGAGTGTACATGTGTACATGAGCTTTTTTTCCTTCTCAGTGGACACAAGATAATTTAATATTTTATAATAAAACCAGACCTTTCTAATGATTTATAGTTGCAAAAATAATATTTATATTATTATTATTGTCATATTGATATATGAAAACAACCTTTTTGGCCCCACAAAGCAGCATCGCTATATTGAGATAATGATATAAAAATGCGACGATACATATCATTGATGTAAACGATACGACCCGCGATATCAGCTTACTGTATTCATAAGGAATAATTCACCCAAAAATTTCAATTCTGTCAACATGTACTCACCCTCATGTTGTTTCAAACCTAAGATTTTTGTTCAACTTCCAAACCCAAATGAAGCTATTTTTATGAAACCTAAGAGACTTCTGTCCCTCCATTTAAAGTACATACCTCTAAAACTTAAAGGATCCAAAAAAAAGTCATAAAGGCGTTGTAAAAAATAATGAATCGAGTGGTCTAATCCAAATCCAAGTCTTCTGAAGAGATACAATGGCTTTATATGATGAGCAGATTTACAACAACACACATACTGTAGTAAACAAGACTTTCAAATGCTTGTGCGATGCAGGAAAACATCATGAGTGAGTAAATGCAGAATTACAATTTTGGACCAATGTGTCTACCATTTACAGTTTGGAAATAGTAATTTTGCTTTCTTGCGATTGGTATTGTGATTGATTGCATTGATCACCTGAAGTGCATATTTTTCTTCACGCAGTACTCGCACTTTCAATGCAGGCATTTGTTGCATCTCAGACAAGCCACGCACGCAGAAACTCTCCTATGTTCTGTCTCCCCCGCTATGAATGCACTGTAAGAATAAACCATCGAAAACGCTTTGAATAATCATACTGATTTCGAAAGCGCAAACATCATTAAAAAAAAAAAAAATAAATCACCATATCACATTTAGTTTTAGTAGTAAAACTAAATGTGATACAACAAATGCCTGTATTTAAAGTGCGAGTACTGAGTGAGAAATTACGTTTACAGAGTTTCAGTGACATTAAACTATTATATATAATGTTGAAAATAATGTATAATAGTAAAATGGGGGAATAATTGTGGGTCCTGATAATAATTAATGTAATAATAACTGTATTTTGGCTTTAAATATCATGATAGAATTGTATCGTGAGTTTAGTATCGCGAATGGTATAAAATCGTGACATGAGCGTAATGTTACACCCCTACAAACAAGTACAAAAAAAATAAAAAATCACATACATATACACACATCACATACATATATATATTATATATATATATATATATATATATATATATATATATATATACATACACACACACACACACACACACACATACATATATATACATACACACACACGTATGTGTGTGTGTGTGTGTGTGTGTGTGTGTGTGTGTATATATAAATCACAATAGCAATTTTAACCAGAAAAATCATAAGAAAATATTAAGCAGAAATTTTACCAGAAAATATTGTTATTTATTTTTTGTTTTTGGTGGGGCAAGTAAAAATTAACCACTGGCCTAAAAAATCCTTAGTGTTGAGCTCTTAATAAATAAAAATGTACAGATTTAAAGTCAGTAAACTAATTAATTACTAAAATAAAAAACATCATCAGATCCAGAATCAGATCATGACACCCAAAGTCGGATCGTGAAGTGCCTAAAGATTCCCACTCCTACTAGAATGAGTAAATATTTGGAAGCAATTTATTGAATTATTTTATTTAAAATATTATTGATTAATATTTAAATAATATTCACAACATTAAAATCTATTTTTTGATACTTAATCCCTTTCCTTCCGTGTGTGAATTACAACCATACATTTTGATTAGCCAGATTTGCCACATTAAACTTGTTTTTGATAAATGGTAATTTACAGTTGTCTATATATATTATCCTAATGTCATTTCAGGTCAATATAAAGTGAATCACAAAGAGGCTCAAATCTGTTTTGCAACATTACTTGACCTCTAGCTGAACGAGGGTGGCGTGACGTATATTTGATCAATGCATGTCGACACCAAGGTTAGACATGTGACTGATACTGTATTTTACTGCATCACCTTGTCATGGACAAAAGATTACACCTCAAAAAAAGAGGAACAAGTCAAGTGAACGAAAACATTGTGATCACACGGTCATGGGAAAGTACATCTAATTGCTCAGACAATCATAAGAAATAGCTTTTAGTATCTATAATGGGCAGTTTATTCAACATCTATATTCAGGTAGTAATCGGATATGCGAATATTAAAACAATAGTGTACCATATAATATGCACCCGTATCTGCAAATATGGACGAAACAACCATACTGTAATGAAGCTGGCTTGAGAAAATGATCATCCAGCACGCCTGCCAAGCGTTTGTGACATCACATGATATTGCTCTAAAGAACATGGTGCTGTTCCCATGGAAACTAGCCCCTTCCCCTAACTCCAACCCCAGTATCAAACAATTCCACTGTAAGGCTTAGGTGAGAAGCAAGTATATCAAATCATTTTTATAAAATATTATTTTAAATCAATTTAGCTATATCTGCAGTAAAATCTAACTGAATGATGAAAACATCTTAGATAACAATCACTCCACTTTACTCTTGAAATCTACTATTGAGGCATACTGTTGTGGATTTTCTAATAAATATGATTGCATGCATCTAAAAAAAAAAAAAAAAAAACATTTTGCTTTGTTATCCTTAAATGTGTTATCTACATCTGTAGACCTTTTGGTGTTGGAAACAAATGATGACCTTAACATCAAAGAACCACAGTACAACCCACCATGGGTCCTATCAAGAGCAATGAGATGTGCTCAGGTAATGTAAACAGGGAAATATTAGTAGCAACAGCACAAACATGTAAACGTATTCACTGCAGCCTCAGCAAACAAGGTTTTTTTGCCGAGGATGCAATGAATTTGAGAAGTTGCTGCTCTGAAAATGGTGGTGAGAAGGCACAATGACACAGCGGGCCTGAGAATGTACGTTCCAAGAAGAGATGTTCCGATACCCTTTTTCCCTTCCCGATACCTGGGCTCAGGGTTTCGGCCGATACCAAGTACTGATTCGATACCTGGGTGTGTATCTGTATATACTACTATCTAGGGTTGGGCACGAGAACCGGTTCCAACTTGGAACCATTTAAAAAATAACAATGGCATTGGAATCGTTTAGAAATTTTGTTTTTGATTCCAATCATCGGTTCAAAACGCGCAAGTTTTGGTTTCCATAGTGGCCACCGGATTTCCCTAAGTGCTTGCCGTGCCCGTTTGTTCTGTTGCAGCCATGGAGCACGTGCATGTGACAAACGCATTACTTGCACGAGAGGATCCACTACAAATATGTACAAATATGTGGTGTACAAATTAACGAGTAGCGTGTTTGACCACTGTCAGGTCCACTGTCTCGCCCTCCGTCTCGTCCTCCTTGGGCAACCCTACGATAACCAACGTTATTAAAGGGATAGTTCAACCTGAAATTAAAATAAAGCCATCTTTTACTCACCCTGCTGTTGTCCCAGTGCCCTATGTCCTTCTATCTTTTTCGGACCTCAAAAGCAGAAATAAAAAACAATAGTCCTGCACGCACTCCTTCCTATTATGGCAGTGAATAGCGATACAGGCTAAAACATTACAAAAAATAAACAAATGTATCACGCAATGATACAGGGAGACGCGCGCCATATATGGAAAGTGTTCATAGGCATACTATAAGGTTTTGCGAGAAAGAAACTGTATTATTCAGTCAAAACACTGAGCTCGGCCATTACTCTGCACGCATTCCTGTGTGTACGCACTCAGAGCCAGCGCTCATGTCTACTATAACTTGCACTGTTGTCATGGCACCCAGGATAAGCACACACACGCACCATTTTGCGAAATCAGACTCAATAGAAACAAACACGACTCTCGTCTTTTATATGACGTATATGATAAGAAATAATGCAGTAATACTAGTAATAAAACCTCCTGAAGTGAATGTTGTGTACCGGTTGTCATAACATTGCGTGAGGCTACTGACGGCTTGGAGTGCGCACACACAGGAACGCGTGCAGAGTAACGGCAGAATTGCCCACACTAGTAGCAGCCCTAATATGACTGCTGCTAATGCTATTGCTAAACCGGTGGAGACTCTGTGTGAAACTCCATTCACCTTTGCAGCAAAGCAAGGTGAAATACCAGCGGAGAAGGTCCCAAAACTAAAACTCATAATTGAATCAAAATAAAATTTTCCTCACCGAAATGAGCCTGTGACATGTTTTGACTCCACCCCTCAAAGAATCGGAATGGAGAATCGAAAAGAACCGAAATCGAAAGTAAGAATCAGAATCGGAATCAGAATCGTTCAAATCAAAACGATGTCCAACCCTACTACTAGCCCTGTATGAATTGCTAGAATTATCTTATGGTGTGCTTCAGACTTATCCCTTAATAAAACAAGAACAAATACATGGTGAACTACTGTATTTATTACAGTATTTTAATTATCTGACATGCATTTGACAGTAATATTACTTAATTTTCTTAAGCGAAAGAGAACTTAAAATGCAGCCACAAATCTAACACTGCAAACTGAAAAAGGTATTTTAGTTTTACAACATAACTGTATAAAAAAACAGTGCAACAAATAAATGTAGGAATATAAAAAAATTACATATTAATCAGAAAATAATCTCTTTACAACAAAACAAGTGAAAATTAGCAACCATCTAGGCATTATTATTATTATTATTAGAGACGTATTATTATTACATAGAGACGTAGCTAAATCTACAGTACAAAAGTAGCCTAATATATTCTGTCAATTAAAAAAATTAAACTGAACTTTTATTTTGACGGGTTGCCGTGAAGACCGTTTTCACAAATGAAGCGGTAAATTCTCATGAAGTGACAGTTTATGCGTTCGTGTCATCATATAGTGACCATAGACTGTAAGAAAATGGACGTAGAGACACTGGGGGAGGTTGCCGCTTGATAGTGACAAGGCAGAGATTACAAAGACAGCGAACGAGTGTCACGCGCGGGCGCCCACCATCCACACAGAGACGAAATACTGCTAAACAGCGGACATAGCCTACTGCTAACGCGTTTTCATTTCTTCTTCGCTGCTCTAAATAGTGGTTGCTTGTGGTAACAGCACAACTTCCTGTGTTTGCAATGCATTCTGAGCAGCGAAGAAGAACCGCGCAGTGGTTAGGCAAAGCTCGCCATGATAGCTTGTTTAAGAAAATGGTATCGGATCGGTACATGGGCTCAAGTACTCGCCGATACCAGAATTTGTGGTATCGGTGATATTTCCGATATTAGTATCGGAACAACTCTAGTTACCAGTGAGATATGATGCTAGAAGCCTGAGAGAAGAATTAATCTATTGTTTGTTTCACTCAGTACAGTGAAACAAAGTTCACTACTGATCTCACACACACAACTGAGTAGGAAAACCCACCTGAAGCATGCCAACAATCTCCACTTTGTTGAAGAAGATGAAGGAGTGCAGCGTGGAGAGCATGTTTTCTTCGAAGACAGAGGGGGTGGGCAGCACCATGTCCTGAATATACTGCACCCGGTACGTCTGGTGAATCTTCTGCCGCAGCTCCGGGTCCGAAATGGGAATGACCTCTTTAAACCGTGCAGTGGTGGTCAGGAACTCTCGATGCCTCCGCGGTTGGGGTAGCGACGGATCGAACTCCAGACACCCGATCACATCCATGATGCATTCTTCAGAGAACATAACTTCGAAGAGCGCCGTGCGGTTGAGGAGGAAAATGCCTTTGATGATGTCATAGAGGTGATGCAAGCCTTCTCGGTTCTCCAAGTCCTCACACACGCGAAACAGCTCCAGGAGCTTGCGGATGTAGCCCTCGTTCTCTAGTGCCAGGGCCAGTTTTTCCCGCCGTAACGGAGAAGGTAATGATGAGGCCACCAGCTCTGCCACCTCCTCTAGCCGGGAGAGCTCACATGGTGGAAGTTCAAGGCCAGGAGAAGACATGTCATCAAAGCGCTCCTCTTCAGACTCATCTATCAGCTCCTGGGTGATATCTACCGAGGGGTCCTTTCCCTGGACCTGTAAACACAAAAAAAAGGCTTTCAGAATAGAGCACTACACCAACATGCAGTACTTAGAGAAAATATTATCAATGTACATCATGATCAATGTGATAATCATAATCACCTGGCATATTTTCTCCCAGATCTCATCACAACCAGCCTTTTCCTGGAAGCTGAGGGCCAGGTCATAGTTTTCAGCCTCAGACCAAACTATTAATGTGTCCTTCAAAGAAAAATGCAAATGCCATCAACAAATGCCTAAAGAACAGGTTACTGACACAAGGAAGTGTTTTTCTACAAGTACTAACATACAGGGATCTATAGTTTAAGGCTTCTTTCAAACCAGTAGATAAAAATATACTTTGGATGTTGTTTTCTAAGTATTTATTTTGTTACATGATCAATTTGTGTATGTAGATTTACATATCTTTGAAGGATGATTTTTCAAGCTAGAAATCTCCACTTCAGTTATCACTTACATACACAAAACTATTCTGAAGGTTTTTACAGAGAGCTTTATATATAATTTTCCTATAATTTTGCTGATTTATATAATACTTTATTCCTAAAAACAAGAACAACTTTTTTTCTATCGAAAAGTTTTTATGGAGTGATAAAATGAGATCCAAAACCCCCTCTGTGAAAACCTTGAACTCGTACGTCAAAAAAAAAAAGAAAAAAAAAGGCTTTATCCAATGTTCAGATTTCTGTTCTGGAAATGTATGCCAATTAGTACACGTGTATAAGGAATTAACTAAACATATTTAAACAACACTTCAAAATACTTGTAATTCAAAGCAACTGTCTTAACATTATAATGCCTAGCATATTGTATCATTTAATAGATAAGGTTAACTTTACTATCCATACATAGATTTTAACAACAAAAAAATATTAATTATGTATTAAAAAGAATACAACCGATTTGGAACATTTGTTTGTCCATCTCTCAACCATAACTATTGTATTGCACTGCATCATATGATTTGCCCCCTACAATTAAAAATTGTTACAATTAAAAAAAGCTTTGATAATAAAACAAAGCATTTAATTTAATCTTACAAAGAACTATTATTGCATTTTTGTTAGTACTAGTCTGCCATAAATCTCATTGCTTTAAATTACAAGCTATCACAATTGCATCTGCTTTCTGGGCATATAAATCTTCAACAAATTGCTCAGTTTGGACCTCTGAATAAAATCGATTTTTTTTTTTTGTGTGCAAGGTGCAAGCTCCATATTTTATATGGGCCATAAAAGCCTGATGTGTCAAATATGATTTACAAAACACATATGCAAACCTTTTACAAATTTGTGTATAATATTTCAATAAACTGTTCTTACTATACTTCTGAAACTGTTTCTTACTATATCACATGTTTAACGTGGTATTGTACTGGGGAAGTATGGTTGGTGATATTTATTCATTCCATTCACCTGTGCTATCTTGCATTTTTATAAGACAAATGTACACTTGACTTATTTTTAACAAAGACATGGAAAGCAGATAATTATGATTTATGTTCACAAAACCACTAATGAGTTCAATAAGATCATGTCAGTTCAAACGCACCTGCTGTTTCTGATAGGCGGTGTTAGGGTTTATTTTTGACTCCAGCAGTAGTGATCCTGTTTAAAAGGATAGGCACATCTTAATTGCAATGTCAATGAAAAATGAACATGTACATTAATTTTGTAGTGTTTTGAAACCTACCATCACTTTCGGCGCGCACCAGGAGAGACATGCCTTTCAGTCGCTCCACGTAAGCGGATGACACATGTCCCGTCCCCCGATCATCCCACTGGCGATCCTCATTCAGAGTGTACACTTTTACTCGTCTACGAGTGTCAGTCATCCTTGCAAATAACTCTCAAGTAGGCTTTTGCCTTTAATAAAATAAATCTCAACGTCCTTGCCTTGCAAGAGGCAACAGAATCTGATGTCAACTTCAAGCTGAAATGTATGGCATTCACTGGCAAGCTGTCTCTCGAAGCTGATGCAGTATGTTGTTGTGGGGTCTATAACAGTAAACTTATGCTGTCCAGGAAAATATTCTGACCAGTCTGGCGATGGTCAGCTAGCTGCTGTGTGCAGCCGAGACTCTCCACAACATACTCAATATTTTGAACTCTTTATAAACGGAACAACGAAAAACACTTCCGTTTCTAAAAGGGAATGAAACGGTGAGAGGTTCGTTTAAAAGTACGCATGCAGAGCACGAATGTGTTTATTTTTCTCCGTGCCCCCTTACTTTAAGCTAGCTAGGCTAAGCTAACGCTGCGACTAATTCAGTCAAACGGGGTTAGCGTAGCTAGCGCCTCAGCTAGCAGGCTATCTCCTCGCGCGAGTCATTTTAACACATAACCGTTCGAAACGTGCGCGAATGAAATCCAAAGACGTACCGATAACGCTATTTGATCATTATACTCGCGCGCTGTCGTTGAAAATGCGGAAAGAGTCGTGTATAAAGCAGCGCGTTCATAATAAGCTAAGCTATATTTTCTCCAAGTATTCCGCCATATTCTGGCTAAGGGCCGCGGATGGACCAGCCAGTCTCTTCACACAGAGATAAACATTCCCCAATTTAACTAATCGAATAGACTTGTTCGTTTCGCTTTCCGGGATGGCGAATGGCCAGCGCGACCGTCGAGCACCATGAAATAGCAGCGACCTGACGAAAAGTAATTATTAGCCCCACTGTGAAGATTCGGCCATCTTGGGTCCCCTCAGAAAGTCGCTACGGGGTTTCCTGTGCTGCAGGCGCAGGGCCGCCGCCACAGTTTAAAGACACAGTGCGCCAAAATGACCAGCGCAGACACACGGGTGTTTCGTAACATCAAACACTCACTGCTGGTGAAAGGGAAGAAGGGACATGGAGAGGAATGTGAATGAGGGTGAAAGTAAGCGCAGCATGCGCAGCTCCGTAAGCGAGTGACTGCCGGAGCGCGCGTAAAGATAATAAACTTAATGTTTTGTCATTCATACAGTAAAATGAAATGCAGATGCTTACAGTTGTGCTGCTGTTTTGTCACTGAGACCAAATACATTGTAGTTGCATTAACAGCCATTATAAGTAACAGAAGCAGCCGCTGTTGGAAAAACAGGTATGCTGCTATGCTTTGTAACATCCCTATCAAAGTCAATATGGTCAGTCATAACAAGGTTGCACCAGCGCATAGATTATATAACTGTAAATGAATTACAAACTACATTTTTAGTGTTGCTTGCCCATGCAAAACTCACCAGCACAATGCCTTGGTGTTGCAAGCTGCCAGGGCATTGCTATGTTGTTTATAGTCTGACTGGTTGCTTGGGTGTTGTGGGTGGTTGATATGGTTAAGGTGATGGCATTTAATAAATTACCTGAAAAGGTTATAGTCTGCATGAAATTGAAATTCACCATTTTCTAAAGGCCTCTTAATGATCTTGTGAACGTTTCATCCACGCATGTTTCCATTTTACTTCTTTTTTTACTGTGATTTTGTTCACCATTTCCATCTTTAGCAATGTTGCCGGGCAGTGTTGCTTGGGCACTTTCCCATTGAGAATGGGCAACAAATTCCTATCTATACTTTAGATCGGTCGTGGGCCCTGTGTCTCTCACCTGGTTGCCCATTGACGGCAACATTGCTCAAAAAGTTGCCCCATGTATCATCACCTTCAGAAACCACTACTGTCAGTATCTCTGAAATCTGAATGAATTCAAAAATGTTTGAAAGCATAAACTTGATGAGACTTTGATATCAATAATATGGTAGACCTACAACAGTACTAAGGAAAATATAATTATTTCTGACCCCAAAGTATGACAATTGATTTTTATTGAATATTAATGAAGCATCTAATGAAAATAATATGGTAAAAAAAGTGTTGTTGTAAATAAAAATAATGTAAATATAAAAGAATTGACCTGATGTAATATAACATTACAGCCAGTCTACATTTTTCCAATGCCAATTGGCCTAAGAAACCAGTGCACATCTTAAGTAGTATCACACAGATCAAGCTAGACTGTCCAGCTTGCAAATGTGTTACAAAATACAAATGGTTACTGCTTTATCTTACACTTGTATCTAGTGTTATTGTGTTCATAGTACTTGTTCATAGAAGCCTTGTACTCAGCTGTTTCCTTAGTTACCCAGTAACTATCATAAACAAAGTTGCACAAGTTACTTTGGTATACTTTCCAAGAACAATGCAAGTACACAGTGTGATCATGTAACGAATGGAACAGAATTAAACCTTTTGGAGATTTCAATACAGCACCAAGCATGATCACAAATGTCACTCCAATGGGTATTGGCAACTAGTGGTCTCAGTCATTACACAATTACTGTTAATGCAGTTTAATGCTTCTTTACAGAGCAAAGGTTGTATAGATTCTTTAGAAATTAAAATGAAGGCAAAAACATGTTTGTCCACATCAATAGAAAAGGTTGCTTACAGACAGCAAAGAACCCATAAAAGTTTTTGTACAACAGGTTGGGGGGTGGGTTGGGTTGACTTGTGTATTTCACAAGAATGTTCTGCAAGATCTTATTTGAACAATTACCCCTGTAGCTGCAAAACAGGACAGTCATGCCACAGTGTGATTTGAAAAACAGGATGTTCATGTATTTTTTTGAGAAGATAGCTCCTTCTTTTAGACTGAGATTTCCCCCCATGTTCCTTAACAAATGAGGTGGTTTTCAGTCAAATCTTTTTAACCTTGGCCAGGGTACAAAATTGTGACACATCTATTTAAGTTTTCAAACACATAAGATCTGAGTATCGTTAATTTAACAGATATACTGTCAAATAAAATCCTGCAAAATGGAGCATATAAAGATACGTTTACCCTCAACACTTGAATCAAGAGCTCTGAAATGCTTAATATCACTCATTCTGATAGAGCATAAATGTACAATACCAGAAAAGGCCTTTAAAATTCAAGTTGTACATTTCTGGCGTACAATATACACTATTATTCAAACGTTTGGGGTAGGTAAGATTTAATGTTTTTTTAAAAAGAAGTCTCTTATGCTCACATTTATTTGGTCTAAAAGGAGTAAAAAGCAATATTGCGGTTATTATATTACAATTTAAAATAAAAGCTGAATTTTTTCAGCAGCCATTACTGCAGTCTTGTCACATGATCCTTCAGAAAACATTTTATGCTGATAATTAATGTTCAAGAAACATTTATTACCAACGTTGAAAACAGTTGTGCTGCTTAATATTTTTTCAGGATTCAAAAGTTCAAAAGAAAAGCATTTATTTGAAATAGAAATATTTGTGTAACATTATAAACGTCGTTGTCACTTTTGATAAATTTAATGGGTCCTTCTTGGGGGGGAAAAAAACCCAGTACTGACATTAAGATTTTGTGAGAAATGTTTTATTTTCCAGTGGTGACTACTGGATACATACACAAAACAGAGAGGGCCAACAAAACCTGTAACAGTATTGAGGACAAAAGTTGGGATACAAGATGACTCAGAACCATCTTCATAATCTGAAATGTGTAAGTTTTATACTTTACTGAATGAAAAAAAATTAACCACAATAAAAAAAACACAATACATCAATTGAGAGGGATTGGGAAAAAAATTTAAAACCGTTTCCCCCAAAATTTACCCTCTAGTCTGATAAATATCCCAAGTCCCTAAATCCGGTTACAAAAATGCAATTTAAAATGCAAAATATTTTCAATCTATTTTTTGACATACTGACTGAATAGACATGCATTCAACAAAATCTGAACTAAGCGTCATCACTTCACCACTTTGTTCCTCTTGTGATGTAGCGTAGTTCTGATACAGTTGGGGACTAGCTTTAGAAATAATTAAGCCTTTTACACTCCTTATTTTCCTGCCTGCTGGGCTTGACGCCTCAGCAGCACGTAGATCTTTTCTTTGATCCAGTCTTTGTTGTAAGGCTGGTAGGTTTGTGTGTCTGCTCTGTACCTGTTTAAATGACCAGAGAGAGAGAAATTGACATTATTGACGAGATCGCATGTGTTAGTTATGCACTGTCATGTAAAAAGTGTGATCACTTACACAAGACAGCTGAGGTCAGCAAGATCATCAACAAAGTCGAATAACTGGCTTATGTCATATGTGATGGAGGGACTGTTGGGATTCATCCTCTTCAGATGTTCTTCATACATCTTACAGACTCCTTTTTGTTGGAGGGGGAGATTAAGAATCAAACGCATTCAAATAGTTCATAACATTAATTTCTAATACATTAAAAATGAAAGCTACCTTCCATGCATTCGTTGACAGACTCATAGTCTGCATATGTTCTGCCTTCTGGTCTCTTGGTGGGCTGCACCAGCAGAATCGTGTGAGACTGAAGAAAGAAAGAAAACAGCGTAAACAAGTTATACATATTAAAGAACAAAAATACATAAAAACTGAATTAGAAAGACTGTAAATATAAATTCTCCAGAAATTATCTAATTATGTGGAGCCCCCTAACGGCTAGTAATTTGCTAATGCTATTTGACATCTGACTGTGAGATTAATAGGTCATATTTATATTAAATGGATGACATCTTAATCTGATATTCTTGTTTGGCATATGAAAGTAACATTAAATATAACTTGCTCAAATGTTCACACGGAATCTCTGCAATAAGACCCTGAAATCACCAGCTGTTGGACTCCAACCCTCCCCCAAAACAAAACAGACTAGATGCTTCTTTCAAAAACAGATACTACCACGAGCGAACTTAAAAAATAGTTTGTTTAAATCACACCTTAAATAAAGTGCTTAACTTTCTAGTATGAGAATTTAGAAATATTCAAGCGGGACTTTGATTTCCTGAATATTCGACGTTGTCTTACAACACCACTGCTGCTAGCTACCCGCGTTCACTTTTGAACGCGTCAACGCAGACGATAAAACACGGTTTTCTAATAAGACAAACGACAACACACACCATAAAATAAAATATTGCACTGAAATACGTACCATATCTGCTCCTGGTATCTAAAAGTCGCGATGAATGATGTGCTAACCGCTGACGGCTATTCACTGAGAGTAGCAACAGAAAGAGCATAAATGTGCAACGAACATGCACTTCCGGCTGTGGTTATGACGATTTGGCTTTTCAAAATAAAGGCATTTGTCGCGATTACACAAAAGTGCATTTGTTTGTATGCATTTATTTTGACACCAAAATGATAAAACACTATTAAAATTATAGGGCTGTGAGGATTTGGAATTGCATTGTATTATCAGCAAATAATGGCTAAAGGAGCATTAGAAGCTATATTTTGTTATTTTTTTTTGCTACAATAGGGTAGACCGTGTACAGTTGGTACACTTTTTGCTTTTTTTCAGTTACCACACCAAAACTGAGGACTGAAAAGAAGTGATTTTTCATATGACATTTCCTTTACTTGTCTACTAAAATATGAATAATTATTACCATCCATAAATAGGTCATATTTACCACAATTAGCTTATAAACACAGGAAGCTTTTTCGTTCCAACTGTACCCATGTCGGGTACAGTTGGAACAATACTGAGTACAGTTGAGACACCCATCCGTAATGCTGTAAAGCTGCCTAACCAATTAATTGAATTTGTAAAATACCTTTAAAATGAGAATTCAACAGTTTTTATTTCCATTCAGTATTTTATTTGATTATTTGTTAAGTTAAAAATAGTTCATTAGTAAAACATTGAACAGTAATGGTAAACTGAGATACAATATTTAATTTCAGTTTATCATTTTAATAGTAGGCTAGGCTAACAGTTGGGTTGAGTGACAGTAAAGGACATTGAACAATTGCAAACAATCAAATGCACAAAAATAACATATTCAACATAATAAGAGTAAATATCGTGCAACTACAATTGATACACTGTGTCTCAACTGTACCCACCTGACCACCTGCACATTTCTCTAGATTTGACGATGGTCTTGCATGACACACAGTCATTCAATATGCCAGTTTTCAGAGCACAGATTAAGGTTTACGGCCTGGGCGGGGGATAGTCGGTTCTGCAGCGGATTATCAGTGAATCCCAGTTGTCTCCGGTGAAAGTTTGTAAAACGATCCGGTGTAAAGTCACTGCAGAGGTAGGTGTCGGTGATGATCCTCAGCTCTCTCCATCAAGGGTGCTGTTCACAAAATTAATCCACCTCTTCATCGTTTTTGTTTTGTAAGCTGTTATGCAAGTTGTTGACTATAGTAACTAACAGTACTAACAGTAACTCGCGATCGAACTGATGCGAATGTGCTCTAGTTATGATCGTGTTAGGGGAGGAGTCAGGCTCGGTGGCTCCAGTGCGTCATCGAGCCAGCGTTTTAGCCCCGCCCAGAAAATCCTGAACACAGCAACGGTGAAAAACTGTTTAACGGTCTAACTTCTGAATTCAGTACTTCATAGTTCACAATCTTTGTAATGTGTTTCAGCAATACATTTCTAACATTTATAATGTGTTAAGAAACAAATCTCAGAATTGCCTTTACAGGGACTTTAATTTTAAAAGTCATGTAAGGATGAGAAGCTATTCAATGTGGAAGGGAGGTGGTGAAATGAAAAACTTTTCACCGATATCTTCGGACAGGAGAAACACACGTACTTCAAATTTCCCACGATCGAAGAGGGCGCTAATACGCATGTGCGAAGCAAATATCGCAGATCAGACTTGTTGAGCACTCAAGTTATTTGAGGTGTCTCAAATGTACCCCTGTACCAACTGTACTCGGTCTACCCTATGAATATATTTTGTGTTAGATGTTATATACTGTGGACTTTTTATGTCCGTGTTTTTGCTGTGTGTGTGTGGGTGTGTACCATCATTTTAATCATTTTCTTCATTTTTACTTTACATTTGGTATTTGTTTTTAAGGTAAAATTCTGTCCAGGGACTACAGACAAAAAATTGCCTGTAAGCGAACATTTACTGTAATGTTTATTAATGTGCACTGTCCCAGTTAAATACACAAATAAAAATTATAAAAAAAAAAAAAAAAATCTGCATGTAAGATCGTCTCCCCTTATGTAGGCTACAGAAGATTTATTTATGTTAATTCTTAGGTGGACTCATAAACAATCAGTGTTCTTAGTTTGTGTTAACACTTTAATGGCTTAGCAAGAGTATACAATTGAAGTACAAAGTATATGGATATAGAAATAGAAATAGAAAGAAAGAGGAAATGGTTTTAGCTTAATTCTAAACAGCACATTTATTTTCATGAAATTGATGAAACTGTTCTTGAGATTGAAAAAAAAAAACTTGCTGTTTTGATGCTGTCATGTTTGACAAATACTATAAAGTGAATGTGTTTATCTGAACCACAATAAAAAGCTTGAGGGGGCAATAAATCACAAATGAATGTTAGTGTAAACCCAAGATGACTTTCATATCAGCCAGCGTATAATTACCATGTGCACCTTTAAATAAATTGTTTGGTCTACATGTATGTGAGTTGGATTTGTTTGTTGTATGATCGCATTGACTCTTCTTTATACCCCTTTATGCACGGGATCTCATTCTATAACCTCTGACCCCGTTGATCACTCTCCTGGATGTTGATTCTCTTGGGGCAAGGCCTCTGGCAGAAGTCTTACATGTCCGCTCACATTCCCCTTTGGAGAGAAAGTTATTGCCATTTCCTTGGCAACCACCATACCAGAAATGTGAGCAAGATCCAGAGGAATGATCAAAGTAGAAACGAGATGTCCATTCATAGCAAGTCCCAACATCTCGTGATAAAGAGCACACACTAGCAGAGGGTTGATGGACTGGACTATAGTCCTAAAAACAAAAGCAATAATGTGTTGGGAAGAGTGTTCATTCAATTTAATATGAATTATATGATTATAGATGAAGCATAAATGAAAATACTGAGTGTGAAAATTAAATGAGCTATTATACCCTATAGGGGGAATCAGGACATCCTGCTCTTCCAAGACCATGAGCAGCTGTTACTCCATCCAGGCAGCAGCCATATCTATAATCACACAGACACACACAACAAGTTTATATTGAATGGATTGAATTATATTGAATACATTTATATTGAATGAAATTGAATTATATATTGAATGGATCAAAATTGGACTTGTGATAGTCCAATGATAGTCCACTCAAAATAGAAAATTCTATCATCCTTTACTCACCCTCATGTCATTCCAAACCTGTATGACTTTTTTCTTCTGTGGAACATTACAGAACATATTTTGAAGAATGTTGGTAACCAAACAGTTTTGGTTCCCGTTGACTTCTATTTTATGTACAAAAAATTAAATGGAAGTCAATGGGAACCAAAACTGTTTGGGTTTCACAGAAGAAAGACAGTCATACAGGTTTGGAATGGCATGAGAGTGGATAAATAATGACAGAATCAAAATCTTTGCATTATATCATATTTATCCCTTTAAAATAGACTGTCAGTGATATTTTATATTATATTTTATTTTATAGTAATATTATTATAAAAATAAAAAAAAGTAGTTCAAAAATCTTGTTTATACTAAGATTACTATATATATAGTAATCTTAGTATAAACAAGATTTTTAAACTATTGTTTTTTTTAATAATAGTATACTATTATAAAATATTGTTACACCCCAAATATATTTATATTTATATCAGTCAAAAGATTGGAAACATTACTATTTTTAATGTTTTTGAAAGAAGTATGTTATGCTAATCAAGCCTGCATTTATTTGATGATGGTTTGTAATATTGGTTTGTAATATTATAACATTTAACTGTAATATTGTGAAATACTCCAGTCATTACTCCAGTCTTCAGTGTCACATGATCCTTCAGAAATCATTCTAATATGCTGATTTATTATCAATATTGGAAACAGTTGTTGCTTAACATATTTATTATATATTAGCATGTGAAACTTTTTTTCAGGATCTTTTTATGATAAAAATAAATAAAAAAGAACAGCATTTATTTAAAATGTAAATCTTTAGTAACAATATACTCTATACCGTTCAAAAGTTTGGGGTCAGTATTTTTTTATTTTATTTTTTTATTTTATTTTTTTAAAGAAATTAATACTTTTATTCAGCAAAGGATGTGTTAAAAAGTGAGATTAAAGATAGAAAGATAGTTAGAAAAGATTTCTATTGTGAATAAATGCTGTTCTTTTTAACTTTTTATTTGTTAGTGAATCCTGAAAAAAATATCACACGTTCCAAAGAAATATTAAGCACTGTTTCCAACATTGATCATAACTGAGCATCAAATCAGCATATTAGAATCATTTCTGAAGGTTCAATATATATATATATATATATATATATATATATATATATATATATATATATATATATATATATATATATATATATATATATATATATATATATATATATATATATATATATATATATATATATATATATATATATATATATATATATATATATATATATATATATATATATTATAGTGATCTTAATAGAAACAAGTATTTAAACTAATATTTTTTTTAATAATAGTACTGCTACAAAATATCAGTGATCAAAGTTTTTCCATGTGTGTGGACAGATTATATGACTATTTTGTATTTATGTATCATATATATATATACACCTGGACCTATGACAGTCATCAGGGGCACAGCCTTCTCCACGAGGCCCAGAGGAAGCAGTGTGGCCATCGGGACAGCACCCGTAATATGACTGGGCACAATGCGGACCGGTCACTGTGGGGTATAGATCGCTTGGTCTGTGAACTGCCATAGAGCAAATGTAGAGCAAGAATCAGCACATATACAATACAAATAAGGACATATTTGTGACAGCTTTTTAACCTGAGGCTGCATCATGGGTGTGAGGCACAAATCCAAGCAAGGAGCTCTCGTAACCACTAGGGTCCTGCACGCTGGGCACCACTAAACCAATGCACCACAAGGACAAAATGAGTGCCTCAAAGCACATAGCACACAGTCAATTACCATGAATAAACTCACTTTGTGCACCAGGGCAGAGCTGTGTGTTGCAGTTCTCTGCAGCATGAGGTCTGCTGAGAGAAGCACATCTATCATCTGCATATTGATTGTGATCCAAATCCATGCATACCACTCTGCGCTCGCGAGTACCAGTTCCACAGCTACGAGTACACTGAAGGAGACAGAGAGAGAAAAATAGGCTACTTAAAACTGATTGGCTTTCTCCTTTATTTCCTTCTTCTCCTTCCTTTTCTCACCAAGCTGAAGTCATTTGTGTAATATCTAAAAACTTGGTGGCAAGCTGGTCTCTGACAGGATCTGATCTCATGTGGACGTGTGAGACCCCTGCATTGGTGCTCAGAGACACGCTCTCCTCTGCCACCGACACAGAACACCTCCCGCGTCTGCTGTCCCTCACCACACGTCACTGAACACTGCAGGAAACAACAGAATAGCACTATAATCAATGTTATAAATAAAAGAGCAACACCTGCAAAAAAAAAATCTTCTAAATGTGTGCATGCATGTATAAATAAATATAAATGGAATAATTACATACATCACCAAAAGGACCGACACTGTACTCGGCACAGGGGTGCTGGTTGCAGGCCAACTGGGAAGTTGGTTTCCTGAGGCCTTGCGCAATGCAGTGAGATTCATCCACTGTTGCTGATGTTCTCTCATCAATACAGTATACAGAACGGGTCTGCACGCCCCCACCACAGTGAAGAGAACACTCTGAATAGGTGCTGTATGTGAACCTACAAACACAATATATAAAGATATATAGAGATATGCTTGTCGGATCCGAGAGAGTTGCTGAAAAATCCTCACCACTAATGCATAAACTGACAGCATGTCTGGAACACGCATGGTACAAACAATGAAAATGATAGATACAAGTCCTGCATAGAGGGATTGTGATGCTGGTGGAGGAAAAGGCTTTCTGACTTGCTCCTCCAAAATATCCCAAAGTGGTTCAAAATATTTAGATCTGGTGACTGTGCAGGCCATGGGAGATGTTCAACTTCACTTTCATGTTCATTAAACCATTCTGTCTCCAGTCTTGCTGTGTGTATTGGTACATTATCGTGCTGATACATGGCACCCCCTTCAGGGTACAAGGTTTGAACCATTAGGTGCACATGTTCCTTTAGAAAGGTTCGGTAGTCCTTGGCAGTGACGCCCATCAAGCACAGTAGGGAATGCCATGATATTGCAACCCAAACCATCACTGGTTCTCCTCCGTGCTTCACTATGGGCACGCAACAGCCCGGGTGTTAAGCCACTTTGGGACTTCTCCACACCAAAACTCCCACGGATGTGGAAAAGACTGTAAAGGTGGACTCATCAGAGAACAATACATGTTTCACATTGTCCACAGCCCAAGATTTGACAACAATGAAACTGACATTTGGCATTGCACGAGTGTAGTAATGTTAGTTTGTGTGGAAAGAAGGAGGCGGGAACCGGCGAACATTCAAAACGTTTAATCAAAATAAAATGGCGGCCCCTCACGGCCGACTGCCCCTACATACAAAAACAAAACGTAAATAAAACACAACACAAAATCCAGGCCTGGTCCTCTCTCGTCCTTCACTGTCGTCGCTCCTCCTTTATACTCCCTCACTCCTCCGTGAGACACGAGACGGCTGCAGCGCGCAGCTGGCGCCCATCCCCACTGATGAGCGCCGCCTCGTCCCGCTCTCACGGTCCCTCGGCCTCGCTGCCCGCCACAACGAGTGTCTGAAGTTTTGGCTATATCAGCCTGACCATGAATCTGGTGGGCATTTAATTCTGCAGTGAGTTGGGCTGCTGTGGTTTTATGTTTTTTTGAATACAATCTAGGTTAGTACCTGGAGATCCCTTTCAGACACATCCTCTTGCAACAACAGTTACTACTGTTGTATGTAGTTCGTCCTACGTGGTGGTATGCCGGCATTATCCTGGATACCATAGCTCTCAATACACCACATAGACTCGCTGTCCTGGTCACAGATGAGCCAGTAAGACATGCCCCAACAATTTGTTCTCTTTTGAACTCTGATACGTCTCCCATTATGTTGTGTGGATTGCGATATGCAATAATAGCTGTGCTATTGCTCTGCTAATTCAACCTTCACAATCTGCTCTTACTGATGGAAGGTAAAATAAGTGAAGATTTGCCACCAGGCCGCATATATGAAACCTCCAACACTATGTTGCCCATTGTTTCAGTTCCATTGTCCAACCCCTGTATACATTTCATCATAGATGCATACATGTATCACACATACACCAAAACAAACATAAATTACCTGTAGGTGTCCAGATGGGCAGCAGCCCCAGGGCCATGTCTAGAGGTGACAGGAATAGAGTGATCCTCAAAAGCCACAATCTCCCCATGGCTCACCGCCTTTCAGCAGAGATAAGGGTGTTAGAATGAAATGTTTTTGTGTGTGGTTTTGAGCTGTAGTCAGTGTACACGTACTCTGCAGACACCCTCCACACAGACGTCTCTGCGGCCCACATAGCACAATGTGCCGTCCACCACAGTGGGTCTGTGACGGTAGTAGAAGTTCTCTCCTCTAGGCACACACACCAGCTCACACGGGTTTGAAGCTGGACCAAAACACAACAGGTCATGCGACTACATTAAGAGCCACATCTTTACATCAGTCTACTGAACTTCCTGAGGAAGGTTTTTGATTATAACAAAATATGAAAGCATCCAGAACTTACCGACTTAACCATACCTTACATCTAATTATATTTTGAAGACTTACTTTGTGTGCAAACTGTCATTTAACAAATTTAAGGCTCCAATTTAAGTCTATGTGAAAATAATATTTTAGACAACAAATCATTTTGTTTGTATTTAGTATTTTTGTCTTGTTTTCATAAAAAATATCTATACATCCTTCAAAATAATAATTTTATAGAAAGCAAATTTCATTATTTAATAATGAACAACAATTGTTTTCTTGTTTTAAGTGCATGCTACCACATTTACTGAGGTTTATGTTGAACATTTTATTTAGCATTTTATTTAATTTTGTATTTATTAAATTCAGCTATCTACCTTAAAATATTAGCTGTTACAGCTCAAATATACGAATAAACTTTCTAACGTCCTCACATAAAAAACGTTATAATCAATAAAATGAAACACTTTGTGTAATATACCTCCATAATATGGCTTCCAGGTGTAACGTTTTCCCTGGAACTCCATACGGTCAAACTGAGAACACTGTTCTTCACGAAAATCTCGAGCTCCAACAGGGCATTCCTTTACAGAGGAGAAAAGTTATACCGCTTTAAAACACTTATATTAAAACATAGTGTGTGAGAATTTGATTGTGTATAAAGTTGTTTACCAGTGTGTTACAGAGTTTGTAGGACTTGGATGGTCCCACGCAATTGTGTCCACCATCCGTCCTTAATGATAAAAGATAGAAGATGAGTTATGAAGGCTATAAAAAAAGGGTTACTAAACATATAGGTGCTCACCCACCTCATGGTGTTGCAGACCCTGGTTCTCACAGCCACTCCAGTGCCACATGTGCGGCTGCAGGCTCCATACGGGCCATACTCACCCCAGTAATCATCAGACGGCTGCCTCACCTACAGCAAACACACTATCTATCATGGTGGGGACAAATTCCAATCTGACATAGACAAAACTATTATGGATCTTCTTGGTGAAAAGAATATAAATTTAGTTGATCTGACCCCAGCCAACTGGGAACATTCCTACAACTTTCACTAATGTTTTGTAAATAATGTTCTTATAACATTATTACTATTTTATATGCATTTGCATGTTGTTGAGAGAACATTCTTGAAATGTCTTGATGTTTTTACTTGAATGTTCTCATAAAAGTTGTTCTCATAAACATGGTGTTATTTACTTGATAAATGTTGACGATAAGCTTTTTGGATATAAATGTTCAAAGAATGATATATGTTCAATGAAAGGTTAAGAGAATGTATTTACACTATCACAGCATTTTAAATAACGTTAATCCCAACAAGAAAACTGGACATTTTAGAAACATTGCAAATCCCTGTTCCAACAACATTTTTAGAACATACATGGAAATGGAAAAAACATTTAGTTACGAGCTAAATTCAGTCATTTCTGCAGTCATTTATATTAATTCTTGAGCACGTGTTTCATGTTAATGTTATTTTACTTACACAGAAAACTGATGTGATCAAGCACAAGATCCCGAGAAGAGAGTGGAGCATCATCTTCAGCATGCACACACAAAAAATATATTTTTTAAGACATTTTTGCTGACCACAAATTCACAAAACATTGAAACATTTATAATAGTCTTACCTTCTCACTGTCTTCCAAGTTCACTCAGTCACAGCAAGACAGTTGTGACACTGATGCCCATTCACTCAAGACTGACTATCTCTTCCTTTGTGCACACGTACACAAACTTACCAATACACACTCATAGTTGCACTCATATCAGGTTACAATTAACCCCTCTTGGAAGACAATATCATGCCTGACTACTGCAAAAATCAGAGTTAGTCAGAGATTTTGATCACACGTCATCATTCATAATTGTTTTGTAAAAACGAAAAACAGTTCACGTTCTAAACAATATCTGTTTATTTAGACCAGTTCCAATCATCATTTTATAATTTTGCAGTGCTTTAAAAGAAAGGTCAGAGGTAAAGTGTACATAGGGTTTTTCGCAATGCATGTTTCAAATCAATCAGCTTTACATAAAGATACAAGGGTAACACTTTACAATAAGGTTTCATTAGTTAACATTAGTTAATGTATTAACTAACATGAACTAACCATGAGCAGTACATTTGTTACTGTATTAGTTAATCTTTGTTAATGGTAGTTAATAAAAATACAGCTGTTCATGGTTTGTTCATGTTAGTTCACAGTGCATTAACTAATGTTAACAAGATTTGAATAATGTATTATTAAATGTTGAAATTCACATTAACAAAGATAAATAAATGCTTTATAAGTGCAGTTCATTATTAATTCATGTTAACTAATGTAGTTAACTAATGTTAACTAATGAAACCTTATTGTAAAGTGTTACCGATACAAGTCCTGCAAGAGGCTTTTCACTTGTCACTGTCTACTAATGTATATCATTGTATATCATCAAAAATATCATTATGAGAGCATAATTGTGTGATGTGTGACAGATCTCACAGTGAGATTGTTTTCAACGTTCTAACCAAAGATGTTCCCCTTAGTGCCACTAAACATATAGTATTAAATCATAGGGGTGGAAGCGCTCTGTGACACTACTTTAGTCCATTTCACTTTTCAGCAACCAAAATGACAGTCGGTGGTTGCCACTGTGAAGGAGTCATTTGCCTACAGAATTGGCTTCACTTCCACCCCAACAGCTAAGATCCAAAGACCACATATACTACTTATAGAAGAAAATGCTCGGATACTTGAACATTCAACAAGCTGAATTGCTTAGGTGCCAGTAACATTTAATAAGGGAGATCTGTAAAAGTAATTTTGTGGATGTTAAAATATTTTCGTCTAATGGAGAGAAAACTAAGTAAGCCATGTTGATTACCCTGAAAACTGTAAAAACAAATATGTCTCCGGTCACTGAATGTCTACAGTTCTATCAGAGCTGTCGGTTGAGCTTCTCAGCCTGCCTTTCTTTGGCATCCAAAGCGTATTTGGTGTCCTGGAGGTCCTCGATGGTCTCCAAGGCCTCCTGCAGCTCCTTGTCAAGGGCATTGTATTTCTCAGTCAGTATTCTGTTCTCCAAGTGAAGCTCCGTGATGTGGCGACTCAGCTCCAGGTTGTAATGACCACAGTGTTCACGGAGCTGCTCCACCTCTCTCAGCAGGACCTCCATACTCCTCATCAGAGTCTCCAACTTATCCTGCTGTTGTGTCATGCTGTTGTGTTGCATTTTGTGCTTCAGTCCTGTATAATATTCCTAAAACAAATGAGAGGAAAATGGATACAGAAACACGGACCAACACAGACTGCAATCCTCTCTCGCTGCTCCCTGACTAATTTGCTAAATCCAGTTTGTTTAATCCCCTCCTTGTTTAAGCTCTTTCTCTTTCTCCCTGCTACTCTCTTGTTTTACTTATATGTGTATATACAGTGTATACACTGTATATACACACACACACACATCTACTACAGTGGTGATCCAACATTAGTGTTGCTGTTGTTAACTGAAACTACAACTCGTTTTAGTTTAAAAATCATTTTTGTAAAGTAAAATAAAGCATAAATAAAATAAAATATAAATGTTAGATGAAAAACTAAAAAAAGAATACTACACTCTAAAAAAAAAGGTTCTAGGCACCAAAAATGGTTCTTGGCCCGTAATCATAGGGGAACCTTTTTTAGTGCCATATAGCACCAATTTTGGTGCTTCAGTGGTTGTGCTATAGCACCTTAGTCAAAGAACCGGTGAAGAACATATGAAGAACCGCTGAAGAACCAAAATTGGTGCTATATAGCACTAAAAAAGGTTCCCCTATGATTACGAGCCAAGAACCATTTTTGGTGCCATACAGAACCTTTTTTTTAGAGTGTAGACTGCAAATAAAAAAATAATTAAAGCTAAATAGAAATTACTAGTAAACCTATAGGCCTAGAAACAATTAAAAAGGCACATAAAATGACTAAGACCTAAACTAAAATGAAAATAAAAACTAATAATTAAATTAATATTAGCTCATTCAAAATATGAATAAATAATAGTATGTGAATACTACTAAAACAGCACTGTCCAACATAGCAAAATATCATAAAAAATCTCCTTAAAAATCACTAATATGTACAATTACCATTTACAATTATGCATTTGGCAGACGCTTTTATCCAAAGCGACTTACAGTGAGTGCCCTTATTACAGGGACAATCCCCCTGGAGCAACATGGAGTAAAGTGCCTTACTCAAGGACACACTGGTGGTGACCGCTGGGATCAAACCAGCAACCTTCTGGGTATCAGTGCATGGTTTAACCCACTGGACCACCATCTCACATTGTATTACAACTGCCTGGCCAACAGTATAAAATGCTGGGTTGTTTAAACTGTTGAGTTAAAAAATGTAATTTTAAATTTAAATGACTGCTGGATATAGAATAAACAATTAATAAACAACAGCGGATATGTGATTGTGGCGGAGGGGGCGTGGTTTTGCGAGGTCTGTAGCGGGAGAGAGGGAACGGAGCCGAGCGGTGAGTAAGTAGGTCAAGTGCAGATGATGAACAGAGAGAGAGAGAGAGAGAGAGTTGGACTGGGACTGCGCACACACTTCCTGCCAGAGGGAACAAACTGGAACCCGAGTGATCGTCCTGACGAAGTCAGGCGCCCACGTGCGCCTGTTATGTTTGTATCTGAAAAACCTGAGTAATAAAGTCGCAAGTCCCAGTCACGCCAACTCCATCTTCTTCCTTCCTGCCCAATAAAGACAACGAACCGCATTACAGTGATTTACTAGGCAAAACATGGCACAGCTAGGCTAAATTGTATTAATATGTTTAATATGCCATTTTACAGAGTGACAGCTGGATTTACACCAAAAAAATACTGATTTGGATTTGGATGAATCAACTGCCTTTAATATCATTAACAACATCAAAGTTGTGGAAAGTGTTTTCTCCTCCCTTTATTTTGCTACCCAAACTATGTATGATTATGAATAGCTGCATTTATTATTTGCATTCAGTTATGTTTTATTCCTGGTGAACAGACCTTTCCAAATTTTTGGGTTGTGAGAACTAAAGGACATTCTGCAATTTTTTCAGTTGGTAATCCCCTTTCTAAGACTTTGTTTAAGCGAAACACACCCCTAAAACATGCGTGGATGCACACAGAAAAATGCACTTTAAAGACTGATGAACTTTGGTCTATGCGCATCATCAAGTTGAATGATGTCAATAATGATCAGTCAAGCAAATATGTGATCAGGATCATAATGTGATCAGTCAAGCAAAGTTAAAAGCGCTCTGTGCTAAATGTTAATCCATCATAATCACCAAGGTGATTACCATGCCAATACTTTAGCTCCATACGTTGTGACTGCTTATCCAGTACACTGTCAATATGGCTCTCAAAATAGTCACTATACTAAAAAAGAGCCCCAGGGCATAGTCTACTCTGATATAAGAGATTTCTATTTTAATGAATGTGCAAAAGGCTCATTTGGATAGTGAGAGAATAGTGTGCAGCTATAAAAAGAGAAGTCACGTTAGATTAAGTCTTTTAATCTGATGGCATTGAATTTATTCACAGCAGTGCCATCTTTGATTTTTTTAAGGGAATGAAAGTGAGGCTGTGATGGTTAGACATTCATCTCTTCAGTGGGCTGTACTGTTATTTAATGTGTTTTTGGATTGTTCTGCTGATGAAACACTGAAAAATATCTTTATAGATCTTTTTCTATATCTTTTCAGAGAAATTTGACTAAACAAAAAACATGAGCTGTGGAAAAATGTTAAGAGCTTTATATAGCTTTTTTACAGCAACCATTGAAAACATGGCAAGTCTATCCCTCACAGCCTCGCTTTCATACCTGTGTCATGGCGCTGCTCTGAATAAAGTCTATAGTCAGGTGCACAAATAAAGCTAGACACAAGCTAGTCTAGCCATGTCAAAAAATATCAGGCATCAGAGATTGTGGCGGGGAAAAAGCATCAGAGAGAGAGAAAGCCATAAATACAGCTTTCCTAAATTATCACCACATTCAACTTGTTACACAAACATCACTGTTGCTAAAAAAGAGCTGCTGACATGTAGTACTTTTTTCATGAGTTATGACCCTGCAATTCTTTCTGTTTGTTCTTGTTTCCCCAAATTGCAAAAAAATAAAATAAATAAATATAAATGTTTTGGCATAAAAAAAATTCTATCCAAAATATTTTATACATATTAAAAATACAATACATATATTTTAAATTCAAATTAGTATTTAAACATTGATATATCCATCCATCCATCCATCTTCTTCCGCTTTATCCGGGGCCGGGTCGCGGGGGCAACAGTCTAAGCAGAGATGCCCAGACTTCCCTCTCCCTAGACACTTCCTCTAGCTCTTCCAGGGGGACACCGAGGCGTTCCCAGGCCAGCCGGGATAGTCCCTCCAGCGTGTCCTTGGTCTTCCCCGGGGCCTCCTCCTGGTTGGACATGTCCAAAACACCTTCCTGGGAAGGCGTTCAGGAGGCATCCGGAACAGATGCCCGAGCCACCTCAGCTGTCCCCTCTCGATGTGGAGGAGCAGCGGCTCTACTCCGAGTTCCTCCCGAGTGACTGAGCTTCTCACCCTATCTCTGATGCTGCGTTCACACCAAACGCGAATTGAGCGTCAAAATCGCGTCTACCGCGTCTACCGCGTCTAGTTTCACGCGCGTACATTTTGAATGCATTCGCGCGTCAGCAGAGAATTGGACGCGCGTAGAAATCGAGCGCTGGAAGCGAAATTGACGCGCGTTCAAGGCACTCCAGGAGAAATATGTCATAAAACACCACTCTGCCTCTTTTCATTTTCATTAAACATATATATTAAGCATTAATAGCCACACAAATGTGGTCCAGGCAACTCCTACATTATCTTCACTGCATGTATGTTTAAAAACTTCTCTTTGCCCTCAGTCAAAACGATTTGGCAGACAACAAATTATATATTCATGAGAGCAAAGATCGCCCGTTAGATCCACACAAGACGAACCACTACAGGACATCAGAGCCAGCGGCAGACGCCAGAAGGACTGGCCGAGGAAAGGCTGCCTTCGCTGGGGTTATGAGCAGTGATTGCCCGGTGATAGCCTGGATCTCACAACTCCAAAAACACAAGATTATTTTTTTTAAATAGGTGCTCTCTTTATAAATAAACCACAGATTTGAGCTTTAAACAACTACATTCCCACCTGAAAACGTCTTAAAACTACATTTTATGACACAATAGTACTGTTTTTGATTTATGCAGGGTTTCTCATACACGTCACTTTACCACGTGACAGCAGCGAGCAGGCTCCTGATTGGTTAACGCGGCGCGAATAGAGATCGCTAAGACATGTGACCAACTGGGCGGTAACGTCATCAGAATGCAAAGAATTATGGGTATGTTTGGCCCGTTTACATGGCCTGGCATAGCAGGCTAGTGTTCTGGCATGAAAATAATTAAAAATTAGAGAGAAAAACAGAATATAATCCTACAAAATGCAGCAGGCTAAAGAAAACATTGTCAGACCATATCGCCTAAAACTAAATCCTAATGCAAAGACAAGATCTGATGAGAAAATAAAGGGAATCAAAGGACTGGATCCTTACGAGCTGAGCGACTGGTCAAGGGACGTCAAACTGTTGCCCAACTTCCAGCACCCATAGATATATATACAACTACATTTTAAGTGTTGTGCGCTCACACACACGCGAAGTTTTCAGAATTCAAGTCGCTGCAGTCTTTTTAACAGATGGGGGTCCAGGACCTGGAGATTGTAAAAGTGGGGCAGAAAACTGTCGTCCGTTCAAAGTTATGCTAATGTTTTAAGCACCACGCTCCTCGCTCTCTCTCATCTATCTGCATGCAGTCCTGCGTGCGTGTGTGTGTGTGTGTGAGGCCGGCTACACACTGCAAGCGTAGTGTCCGTTTTTATTTCGGCTCTCATGTTAATAGGTTAGAGCGTTCACACTACCTGCGGCTCGAGCCGCGCGGAAAACGCGTGCATGCTACAAATAGTCCCGACGCCTATCTTTCACGCAACACGTTGGAAGCGTTTAACATGAAGTATAGGCCTTCCACTTCGTCACCTAGCAGCAGCATCGCCGCGTCAGACACGCTTCTGGTGTGCAAAGACACAGAAAATGCCACGATTGCAGTGTGTAGCCGGCCTGAGAGAGGGGGGCGCGGAACAGTGGACACATAAAAATATACTCCGTCATTTTGTTCATACAGGACATCATTCAAACGGCAAAGTGTTTACTTATATTTGTATACCCCGTTCTTAAGCTTTATGCCACTTCTATCGTGAGAAGGACTATTGCAGTTTATAACACAGTAGGTAGACGGCATCTTGAACACTGCGTTCTTGCCTCCATGCATAGAAGACTGGCGCTCGTTTGTGCCGCGGATTCCCAAAATGCTTTGCGTTTACCACTGGGAATACGTCATGATGACGACACATTAGCAATCTCTATAGACGCCAAAGTTCAAATTTTTCAACTCGGGCGTCAGACGCGAATTCGCTTCAAACGCGTGAATGCACAAAAGCACCATTCGCGTGTAACGCGCGTATCGCGCAAGACGCTCAATTCGCGTCCAATTCGCGCGAACTGGACGCGCGAATGAGGCGGATTCGCGTCCTTCGCGCCGCGCGTAACGCGCCTCCCGCGCCGCGGGACCTCCAGACGCGCGTCAACGCGCCTTTCCATTGACTTAACATTGAAATCACTCGCGCCAGACGCTCAATTCGCGTTTGGTGTGAACGCAGCATAAGGGAGCGCCCAGCCACCCTGTGGAGAAAGCTCATTTCGGCCGTCTGTATCCGGGATCTTGTCCTTTTGGTCATGACCCAAAGCTCATGACCATAGGTAAGAGTAGGAACGTAGTTTGACCGGTAAATCGAGAGCTTCGCCTTACAGCTTAGCTCTTTCTTCACCACGACAGACTGGTACATCGACCGCATTACTGCAGAAGCTGCACCGATCCGTCTGTCAATCTCAAGACCAAGACCAAGTGAACAAGACCCCTAGATACTTGAACTCCTCCACTTGAGGCAGGAACTCTCCACCAACCTGAAGTGGGCAAGCCACCCTTTTCCGACTGAGGACCATGGCCTCGGATTTGGAGGTGCTGATCCCCATCCCAGCAGCTTCACACTCGGCTGCAAACTGTCCCAGTGCATGCTGAAGGTCCTGGTTAGAAGGGGCCAACACGACAACGTCATCTGCAAAGAGCAGAGACGAATCCGTGTGGTCTCCAAACCTGACACCCTCCGGCCCTTGGCTGCGCCTAGAAATTCTGTCCATAAAAATTATGAACAGAACCGGCGACAAAGGGCAGCCCTGCCAGAGTCCAACATGCACCGGGAACAAGTCTGACTTACTGACAAAAACCACACTGTTCCTCCTGAATCCGAGGTTCCACTATCGGCCGAATTCTCCTCTCCAGTACCCTGGCATAGACTTTCCCATTGATATATGATATATGATATATATATATATATATATATATATATATATATATATATATATATATATATATATATATATATATATATATATATATATATATATATATATATATTAGAGCTGCAACTAACGATTATTTTTTCTGCCGACTAATCTAACGATTATTTTTTCGATTAGTCGACTAATCTAACGATTATTTTTCCAGATTAATCTTATTATTCTTTTTTACTGATTATTGTATTTCAAAGAGGGTAGTGAATTTGTATATTATTTTAACATGAAATCAATGAATGATGTCAATATTAATTGTATTTCAGGAAGGGTAGTGTACATAGTATGCCATTTTATAATGAAATATATGAACACAAGAAGCTTTTTAAACATAATATATAATGATACTATTCATCACAAAATGTATACAGAGTAGGCCTAATTAGGAAAAGTTGTTTACTATAGTAGTTGAGTATGATTTACTTATTGATTTGTGTCAATAGTAAAGAAAATGCACTTATCTGCAAAAGGTTCACATACAGGAACTTTCAGCATAGTGTTAATGTATAACTAGTCGTCTATTTTGAAGATACATGTGCATAAACAACGACTAAAGCTGCCAGAAGTTTTTGCCCAAACTTCAAAGACACATTTAAATGATTAAAGCTAGAGGCATATCTTAACTTTAATGTTACGTTAATCATGTAAACTACCTATATACAGCCAGTTATTATGCATATGTGTTTGGGACAGAGCGGAACCAGGTCGCATTAACAGGAGATATATGCAGCCCATAATAAATAAAAGCACGAGACGTACTGGGGTCGGAGAAGAACCCAGGAAAATGTGACCGTCTGTTGCAATACACGCGCCACGGTTCAGCTGCGCGAGAGAACACTGGCAGCAGGGTTGCCAGGTTTACACAACAAAACCAACCCATTCGTTACTCAAAACTAGCCCGAAACAAGCCCAATCGCGTTTCGGGGAGGTTCTCTGGTAAACATCGCGTTCGGGGGGTTAAATACAGGGAGTGCAGAATTATTAGGCACGTTGATTTTCTGATCATATTTTTTTTCCAGGCACATTTGACCAATTCCAAACCACAGTAATCCTAATAACTACTATTGATTTAGTATTTAATAATGTATAAGTGATATATAATTGTTCATGAAGGCTGGAAATGAAAATCACCTTATATTCAGGTGTGCAGAATTATTAGGCATGTTTTCTTTTACAGATAAATTAAGCCAAAAAAGAGATTTAACTCAGACTGAAAAGTCAAAAAGTATTAAATGCCCATGAGAAGGATGCAATACTAATGCAATACTAGACATTGCAGTTAAGGCATGACCATTGGACAGTGAAATGCTCGTTGGGTCAGCAGAGTCAGACAAAAACAGGTGGTGAAGAAAAGACACCTGTTAACTGCAAAAGAATTAAGAATTAAGGTGAAGAATTAAGGGTGAAACCATCAGGAACCCTTTAGTCTCCAGCGCCACCATTTTCCAGAGCTGCAACCTACCTGGAGTCTCCAGAAGTGCAAGGTGTCAGGATCTCAGAGACATCAGTTAGGTAAAGAATCCTAAAAAATGACCCCCACTAGATAAGAATCACAAGCTGAAGTGTTGTAAAATACATGAATAAGGTTTTTTTATAGGCTTTATGGACAGATAGGTTGAGAGTGACTCTTGAAGGACCAGCACCACATCCTCTAGTACCACTGTTTGAAGAATTCATCTTCCAGAATCTGGCAGTACGTTTTGGGAGTTCATTTTTAGTCCATCTCTGCAAAACGGACTTCAGGATGGACTAAAATGAACTCCCAAAACGTACTGCCAGATTCTGGAAGATGAATTCTTCAAACAGTGGTACTAGAGGATGTGGTGCTGGTCCTTCAAGAGTCACTCTCAACCTATCTGTCCATAAAGCCTATAAGAAAACCTTCTTCATGTATTTTACAACACTTCAGCTTGTGATTCTTATCTAGTGGGGGTCATTTTTTAGGATTCTTTACCTAACTGAAGTCTCTGAGATCCTGACACCTTGCACTTCTGGAGACTCCAGGTAGGTTGCAGCTCTGGAAAATGGTGGCGCTGGAGACTAAAGTGTTCCTGATGGTTTCACCCTTAATTCTTCACCTTAATTCTTAATTCTTTTGCGGTTAATAGGTGTCTTTTCTCCGCCACATGTTTTTGTCTGACCCTGCTGACCCAACGAGCATTTCACTGTCCAATGGTCACGCCTTAACTGCAATGTCTAGTATTGCATTAGTATTACATCCTTCTCATGGGCATTTAATACTTTTTGACTTTTCAGTCTGAGTTAAATCTCTTTTTTGGCTTAATTTATCTGTAAAAGAAAACATGCCTAATAATTCTGCACACCTGAATATAAGGTGTTTTTCATTTCCAGCCTTCATGAACAATTATATATCACTTATACATTATTAAATACTAAATCAATAGTAATTATTAGGATTACTGTGGTTTGGAATTGGTCAAATGTGCCTGGAAAAAAAATATGATCAGAAAATCCACGTGCCTAATAATTCTGCACTCCCTGTATGTGTGTTTTTTTGCTTCAACCCGCGGACATGAGACACGGCCCGCGGCAACAGTGTAGAAGTAGCCCAATTCCGCGGAAAAAAGCGGACTTGGCAACACTGACTGGCAGTGTGAAAGCTCCCGCTCTCCACGCGCACAGCTTCTGCTCTGCCACCGCGTGCAGTGTGAAACCGACGTTACAGAGCGAACAAAGCACAGTTTTACTCTGCTTCTGTTTAAAGTACTCCCACACTTTTGAATGTCGCGGTCTGGCTTTATATGATAAATGATCATTTTCACTATGCCCGGGAGCAGAAGCTGCCATTATTCTAGATCTTCTGTTCCATTCTAGAACGTAAATAATGTGCCGCCGACGCGTCGACGCATTTCACGCACGTCGACGTATTTTCGTAGTCGACGTCATCGACGACGTCGACGCGTCGTTGCAGCCCTAATATATATATATATATATATATATATATATATATATATATATATATATATATATTGTCACGGGTGAGAAATCACACAACAAGTTAGCTCGGTGAAAGTGAGCCCGGGAGGGTGGGTTTATTGACAATACTTCAGTAATAGGTGAAAACGGTGAAACAAAGGTGCGTGCTGTCTTCATGGCTGGTGCTCCAGTGAAGTCCTCGTGCTCGTGAAGGTGGGTGTCCAGGCATGCTCAGTCGGGCTGTCGGTCACTCGCTGCCTTCTGTGAGGTAAGAGACAAAGGATTAGTGCCAGCACGTTCAGCATGAGACGGGTGTCTACTCAAGTGAGAGCGGTGGCGGCTTTTACAGCCGCTTGATGACGGGCTGCAGCTGTGACCAATCAGCCCGTGATGAGGACGTGCAGGTGCCGTGCGTTGGTTGCCAGGGTGACGCTGATATGCCCAGAGAGACTCGTCACAATATATATATATTATATATTGAAAGACGCCCCTTCTTTCTGGAGGTGCACGACGAGCTGATAAAGTCGTGGAAATCACCTTATTCAGCTTGTGCTAAATCCTCTTTTTCCCTAGCGCTCTCGACTGTTGATGGCGCAAAGGAAAAAGGCTACGAAAGCCTTCCCCCTCTCGAAGAGCCTGTAGCTGCGCACCTCGGCTCGCCCTTCTCCAGAGGACGGCAGGCCAGGGTGCAACACCCCTCAAAACCTCAAAGCCGCATCACATCAGCTCCCGCTGGTCGAGCGTATGCCTTTGCCGGCCAAGCTGCTTCGGCGCTCCACACCATGGCTGTCCTTCAGGTTTTCCAGGCCAAACTCCTCCGCTCTCTGGACGAGTCTGTTCCTGATTCTGAAACTCTGAGGGACCTGTGCAGCGCCACCGATTTAGCCCTACCAAGTCCACCGCACAGGCTATCGGAAGGAATACGGCCAACCTGACTGTCCTTGAGCGTCACCTTTGGCTGAACCTCACTGAGATGAAGGAGTCTGACAAAGCCTCCTTCCTGGATGCTCCTATTTCCACCACTGGTCTGTTCTGTCCGGCAGTAGTTGGATTCGCCAAGCACTTTACGGAAGGACAGAAACCGTCACAAGCCATGCGACACTTTATTCCGAAACGCTCCAGCTCTTCCTCTGGCCGTCAAGCTAAAGCACCGCTCCCTCAGCCTGCTAAGGTGACACGGCCGACCTCACATAGACCCAGTTTGAGTACTGCAGATGCCGAGACCATAAGGACTAGCATCCTCTGAAAATGCTTGAGAGGCATGCAAGTACCAGTTTTTAATGACGCCGCCATGCTCTGGATGGAGAGGGCGCGCTGTGACATAAGCTGCACTCTCATGTGTATTGAGTCTATGACTGTTCCCAGGAAGGAAATGTTCTGGATGGGAGACAGTGAGCTCTTGGCGGTTCTAGTCCCGCCTTGGCCGGGCCCCCACCACACTCTCTCGGTCTCCCAGTTCCCTGGAATCAGGTGACTGGAGACTTTATTTCTGCAGCCAATGAGCACGTTGTCAAACGCACTCGCATGTACACAAATGCCGTTTTCACTGCGACCCAAATAAATCTCAAAAAGAGCTTTTCCTCTGTAGGCAGTGTGCCCACCTCACAGTATGCACCCCTACACCCAAGCACTTCCCACACAGTGCACTCGCTGTCTTGCGCCATGAATGTAACGCGCGCGCCTACTATACAGTGCACGCCGCCAAACATAAATACTATCCCCACAATGTTACACAAAGCACAAAGCAACAGGGTTACTGGGTCCCTATTACTAAGCGGCCCGCCCCCGAATCTAATTCAACCCCTGGCTTCACGAGCCCAGGCCTGGCAGGCCATCCCCGGTGTATCAAACTGGGTGTTGAGTCACGTGCTTCGCGCCGAGGTGTCGAAACTAGACTTAGACTAAACTAGCTTATGACGCACTTGTTCAAGATGCTGACGGTGAAGCAAATCCTCGTGCACATTTGCCCGGCGGATTGGTTTTTCACAGTCGACCTGAAAGATGCTTACTTTCACATTCAGATAGCACCCCGTCACAGGCCATTTTTGAGATTCACCTTCGAGGGGCAGGCTTATAAGTACACAGTCCTGCCATTCGGGTTATCCCTGGCACCTCGCACTTTTACAAAGTGCATGGACGCAGCTCTAGCTCCGCTGAGGCTAAGAGGAATGCGTATACTCAACTACCTCGACGATTGGCTTGTCAAATCAGAGACACAGTTGATAACCCACATCCTGGCTCCTCAACCTTCTAGAATGTTTGGGTCTCAGGATCAATACCACCAAGAGTTCACTGTCTCCCACCCAGAACATTTCCTTCCTGGGAACAGTCATAGACTCAATACACATGAGAGTGCAGCTTATGTCACAGCGCGCCCTCTCCATCCAGAGCATGGCGGCGTCATTAAAAACTGGTACTTGCATTCCTCTCAAGCATTTTCAGAGGATGCTAGTCCTTATGGTCTCGGCATCTGCAGTACTCAAACTGGGTCTATTACACATGCGCCCCTTTCAACAGTTTGTATTCCCGCGTTCCGGCTCACGCGTTCCGGCTCACATGGCGATCAGGCCAGTCGCATCAAAGTGAACCACAGCTGTATAAAAGCTCTGGCTCCTTGGAAAGCGACCGCCTGGTACCAGACAGGTGTGAATATGAGTACGATTATGAAACGGAAAGTGGTCTCGAGAGATGCGTCCAACATAGGTTGGGGCGCCCTACACGAAGGCAAGCCAGGACAATGGGCAGAATCAGAGAAACAGTTGCACATAAACTGTCTAGAGATGAGAGTGGTTATTCTATTGCTGAGAGCTGTCCTTCCGTACATAAAGCATAAAGGGTCACCACGTCTTGGTCCGAAAGGACAACATGTCGGTGGTATCCTATATAAATCGCCAAGGAGGTCTGAAATCAGACATTCTACACTCCATGGCGAAACATCTCCTTTTATGGGCAGAGCGCAACCTGAGCTCTATTAGAGCAGCTCACGTGCCAGGTATCCTGAATCAAGGTCCGGATATGTTATCCAGAGGCAACATTCCCCCAGGGGAATGGTCTTTTCACCTGCAAACGATTCAGTTGATTTGGAGCACCTTCTGCGAAGCGAAAATAGATATTTTCCCCTCAGAAGACAATGGTCACTGCCCAATATTTTTATCCAAACGCAAAGATGCTCTGGCCCACGTCTGGCCCAGACACCCTCTGCATGCCTTTCCTCTGATCGCGATGTTACCACAGGTCATCGAAAAGATCAGGGAAACTGAATAAACAGTGCTCTTGATAGCCCCACTGTGGAAAAACCAAATATGGTTCTCCGAACTGACTCAGTTGTCAGACACAGCCCCATGGCCGAAGAGACCTCCTCACGCAGATGAAAGGGAAGATCTGGCATCTCCGTCCCGATCTGTGGGGCCTTCATGTGTGGCCCATCAATGGATACCCGGGAACCTCCCTGAAAGGGTTTTGAATACTATTTCTGAAGCTAGAGTCCCCGCAACCAGGTGGCTCTATGCGCTGAAATGGTCGGTATTCTCTAACTGGTGGCAGAAGTGCTCACCTTCCTTCAAGAGCTAATGGATGTGGGTCGTTCCCCCTCCACGCTCAAGGTATATGTTGCTGCCAAAGCAGCATAACACTTTCAGGTCTCAGGACAATCACTGGGGAAAAGCGAGCTTATTATCCGCTTCCTTAAAGGGGCCAGGAGGCTGAATCCGCCTCACCCCCCCCCTCAGCTCCTATATGGGACCTCTCCACAGTATTAGAAGCTATGAAGGGCTCCCCATTCGAGTCTTCAGTCTGTGAGCATAAAGCACCTCACACTCAAAACCGCTTTTTTTGCTGGTACTGGCCTCAGTCAAGCTAGTGGGTGATTTACACGCACTCTCTGCAAGTGTTTCCTGTCTCGAGTTTGGGACTAACGACTACAGGGTCATCCTCAAGCCAATATTCCTAAAGTGCTTTCCACTCCCTTCAGAGCACAGGTCATTTCACTATTGGCCCTGTCCGCGTCACAGGACGAAAAAGATGTGAATCTGCTTTGCCCAGTTAGAGCACTGAGACAATAGAGTGTTCGGTCTCTTCCAGGTAGTCGGAACAGCTCTTCGTGTGCTTCAGTGGTCGCACTAAAGGTTGCACTGTCACGAAGCAGAGACTGTCACATTGGATAGTAGACGCTATCTCACTTAGCTCGCGTAGCTCGCTCTGTCGTATCTGCTGTGCAGCTGCACTGCGTTTTACATAGATAATTTATAGAATAATTTTTTTTGCTTCATATTCTCGAGAAAAGGAGCTTTTCCCATACGCAATACTCGTTCCCTCTCTCAGGGAACCGTTCTCCATTCTTTGTCTCGAATTGAAGTTATGTTGCTTGTGTTAATTAAAATGATCTGCATTCTGCTCTTTTTGGTTTGTTTATACATGCTCACTGTTACAACCAGAAAGCAACTATTTCATATTTCTGATGAAATTTCAAAATACAATTTTGATTATATAAAATTATTTTTAAAATACACAAATGGCAACAAATATATATCAGTAAAAAATATACAATAATATTCCATGGTATATATTCATATATAAATATATACAGAAACATATATCCTATACTAAATTTGAATATTGTTTCATAAATCATAATACTATTATAAATATTCACAATAATAACATACAATTCATAAATGATGCAAAAATATCAAAAGGTAATGGTAGTCATATATATATATATATATATATATATATATATATATATATATATATATATATATATATATATATATATATATATATATATATATATATATATATATATATATATATATAAACAGTATATTCTCCCTGATATACATTTATTTTGGAACAGAACATGTTAATACCATGTGGTCAATTAATTATAATGTGTTGCAGAATCAACACGCGGCCACTTGGGCTGTACCATAGCAACGCCATTGTAAACAACACTCGCCCATTCGCCGCACTCTTCTCTCTTCCACCTTCTCTTCATTTTTAATTATCTGACTAGTGGTTTTTAAAGTAACTGAACATGCACCAACCCGAACTTTATGCAGGGGATGAGGCAGACGAGCCTGGGCCATCTGTTGAGTCTACAAACCATGAGGAGAGAATTACAGCCCGTCGCCTCCGCATAGCCGCGCGGAATGAGGCCAAAACACGGTAACGTTAGACATTTTATCTCTTTATTAGCTCAGTAGTCAGTATAACCTTCTTCAAATAGTTAGCAATAAACGTCTACTTCTCAGACCTAAAAGTAACTTTTTCTAGAGATTCTATACGTGCAATGACACGATTTTTTTTGTTTTTTTTGTGCAGCCAACAGCTTGGTGAAGATTCCCAGGGAAAGGAGGATATTAAAGAAGAAACACGGATAAGTCAGAAGGAAGTGGAGCAAAGTGAAAGGGTCAGTATATATTGAAGATAAGAACGAATATAATAACATTATATTTTATAGAATTTCTCTGACAGCATTCGCTTCACAGTTTAAAGTCTGGATGTCCTGTAAAGAGCACATTCAGGGCTTTTCACAGATACCAAAAGTTTCACAATAACAACTGCCTCTCTTTGCACTTTAAAAATGACTGACATTAATTTAGTAATCAAATCAAATGTAACAATCTTATGGAAATATATGATAATATTTCAAATAATATCAAATATCAAATAATCAAATCAAATATCAAACAAAATATCAAATAATATCAAAATACCTGATACGAAACAGGACAACGATTTCACACATGTCCACTGTAGAAGACACCAGGACTCAATGAATAGGGAAATAAATTATATTTCAATATTCCTATGAAATATTAGATGTTATTATGAAAATCTTACCAATTATTACTCCCATTATTACACTTCTTTTTTCATTACATGTTGCCCCAAGAACAACATAGATACATTGAATAGAATTGGAAAACCTGCTCATGGCCATTTTACACACGTTACATTAAGTAAAATTATATATCAAATCATTCTGTTATTAATATTTATAAAAAATTTGGTATAAAAATCCTGGAACCTAAATATCGATTTGTGTGGGTTTTTTTTTAATCCCATTGTTTTTGCCTATTCATGTCTATTTATGCCTTTATATTTACAGAGGACATAGCATAACATATGAATAAAAGTTTATTTTTCAAAAATTTAACTTATACTTTTTTTTTTTGACTTATAATCTAAGCACTTTTTCAAACTTTTTTCCTGTTTCTCAGTAGGTATGCAATATTCTGTTTAATGATGGTCTGTTCAGATAATTGACATTATCATAAAAAAATGTAATAACTGTGATGACACAAGAAAGTATTGTAGGTTTGAAATACTGTAGTACTTAATATTGTGCACGTAGTGTAATAGGTAGATCAAATTTTCAGGATACTGTCCTCTCTTCTTTTTGTAGCACATGGCAAAATTAAAAAATGATGGTTTAGAGCTGGTGACCAACATTCAGGTAGCTGCAGACGCCAGAGAGTCTGACAGGAGAACAGATCAAGAGGAAGCATGTCGACTGAGGTATATGCAATTAAAGATTTTTTTGTCTCCATAGACAATATCACTAAAATGATTTTACACTGGGAGACACAAACAATATGACAATAAGCCTTTGAAATTATAGGCTACCTCTGTGACATTTGTACTAAAAAGGTGTCATTTGATTGTGTGAAGGAGAGAAAAGCTGGAAAACGAAGCCAAATCCAGTCAGGAAAAGTTTGAAGAGATCACTCGCAAATGGACGGATGCAAAAATGAAACAGACCCCGCTAGATCTGAGAGATGCTCTGAACAACCAGCAGCAACTCTGTGAACAGATTATGGCGGACAAGAATAAACTGATCAGTGAGCTACAGCAGGTGAACACACACACTTGCAACAAATGTATCAATAAACATGTATAGAGTCTCTAAATCAAGAGTTATTAAGGTTGTTGTTTTTTGTGTAGGAGCTGAAAGCAAGTGATGATCGCTATGTGAAGGACCTGAAAAGACAGGCTAATGACATAGACCTGCTGATTGAGAGGATGGAAGAACAGGTCTCAAGTCTAAAAAAGTCATACAGGGAGGACCTCCAGCTGATTGAGGTGTAATACTGCCCCCTGCAGGCTGGAGGCCATTTTTGCAGATACAAATCTTTATTTGGCTTAATAATGAATAAGCTATTACAACATACATAATGGATTCAATATGAATGCTTAGGCCTAATGTTTTCAGTCATATACAATTTCATTTCTGTGAACATTAAAGAACTCGTTTGATGAGGAGAGGAGAACGTTGCTAACCAAACATAGGAAGAAATGGGAGCATCAGATGAAGGAACGTAGTGAGAAAGAGGTACAGCAAGTAACGTAACACACACACATACACAAGGAAGTAAATCAGGGATAAGTTCTATTGATGCATCTTTCTCTGCAGCTGAGGACCATGATGAACGGTTTAAGTCTCCTTGAGGAGTATGAGGACTTGCTGCAGAAACTAAGAGTTCAGACAGCTGAAGAATACAACACAGACAAAATCAGATTGGATTCAGAAGTACAGGTGAGTTTGATATGGGTTTAATTATGAGAATAACTCTGTTAATGTATATACTGCTTACATGTAACTATATACTAGTTACAGTAATGCTATAGGTACAAATACAACTCTGCTTTTGTGTGTCTGTTTGTGTGCAGAATTTAAGGATGAAGGTACAAGAGATGAAGTTCAACTACCATTTGAAAGGAGAGAAACTTCAGTACAAATATGAGGTGCTAAAGAAAAGAGAGGAAGAAAACGCCATTTTAAAATCCCTATTGAAGAGGAAAATCATCAGGTATTAAAAGTTTTGCAGGTTAATCTTAGTACACTACCATTCAAAAGTTTGGGGTCAGAAAGATTTATACTAATACTTAAATATAATACTTTTTAAAATCAAAAGAGACCGTAAAGACCTTTACATTGTTACAAAAAAAAACCATATCAAATAAATGCTGTTCTATTTATCAAAGAACACTAAAAAGTATCAAGTATCATCATTATACAAGTATTAAGCAGAACAACTGTTTTCAACATGGTTAATAATAGGAAATGTTTCTTGAGCACCAAATCAGCATATTAGAAAAATTTCTGAAGGATCACGTGACAGTAAAGGCTGGAAAAAAAAAAACTTTCCTTTCCTCTTTCTCCTCCTTTTTCCCTCCCTACTCTAGCCTGTGCTACACTAAGCAATTTACACGGTCTCAGTATTTCAGGCACTTGTTGCACTTACTCGACTCTTCATGACCAATCGCTTCATGTACCCGCAAGTTGTAAGTCGCTTTGGATAAAAGCATCTGCTAAATGCATAAATGTAAATGTAATAAATTATGCTTAAAATTATGCTTTGCCATCACAGGAAAATTTTTTATTAAAAAATATATTAAAATATAAAAGTTATTTTAATCTGCCCCTTTAAGTTTCATTGTAATGCCTTACATTCATTGTTCAATAAAATTAGCATTACCAAATACTTAAAGGTAAAGCGACATTGTAAAAAGTGAAAACCTGATCTAACCCTTTAAAAATTACTTTCCTAATGTAGTAAGGCATTCAAATGTAACTTTATTTTTGACTTTACTTTAAAACAAGTTAATTTAAATGTTACAACCCAAATTCTTTTTTTAGGTTAATTAAAAACGTTAGGTTACTGACGTAACCCCGGTTCTCTGATAACATGAAGTGAGGTATCTCACTATGGGAACGCCTCAGGGCGTGACCGATCGCGGAAGCACCACGTCTGCCAACCATGTCAACTTTATTTATATAGCGCTTTTAACAATGCAGATTGTTTCAAAGCAGCTTCACAGTGTTAAACAGGAAAATAATGCAATAGAATTGTATTCAGCCGTATAGCCGTTCTGGAGAAAACGGTGATGTCATCAGCTCATTTCAATTATAATACAGTGACAATGTGGGTATTAGAACAGTAATTAGATCAGTAATTTAGTTTATATGTTAATTTAGTTTAATAATTCGATTTATTTGGATATTTAGTTGAAAAATGTAGTGTCCTCAACTGAGCAAGCACATGATGATTCTTGAGAAAATGTACAAAATGTCTCAGAGCTAGTAACTCTGATAGGAACACTCGAAACCTCACTGAATTCAACCTGAGGCTCAAGTAGACTATTTCCTGTGAAGGAATTAGACAACTCTTTGTCTGGTTTATCTTGAAACCTAATCTCTCCAGATGCATCACTAGTGTGTATGTATCGCTCTTTGCTTGTCGCGGGGATGGCGCGCAAATGTGCAAATCGTCCAGGTATGATGAAACTCTGACTCCTCCGTTCCTTAATGGCATCAGAGCCGCTTCCACACACTTGGTAAAAACTCTGGGCGCTAGAGCAAGGCCAAAGGGAATTTTCATATACTCGTATGCCCTGCCCTGATAAGCGAACCTCAGATATTTCAGAAAAATGGGGTCCACTGAGGTGAACCAATCCCCTTGACGAATACTTTGACACAAAGTTCTGAGCGAAAGCATTTAGAATTTGTATTTTCTGAGGTGTTTATTGAGGATCCGTAAATCTAAAATGGGACGGAGACCTCCCCCTCATTTGGGAATCACAAAATAACAGGAGTAGAAGCCCATCTGGCTTTCTTCTGTTGGAATCACTCTTATCACTCCTTTTCTCATTAAAGAGGATATTTCCTCCTCTAAAACCTGAGCTGCTTCCCCTTGGGCAACTGAAATTACCACTCCATTGAACACACAAGATTTTACAGCGAATTTGAAGTCTATATCCTCTGTCTATCGTGGTTAAAACCCAGGGATAAACTGCGCATGCGCACCAGTTCTACGCCTGAGCAGCGAGTGAGCCCTTCCCGGCTTTGCTCACTAGCGGTACTGTGGCACCCTCTAGTGGCGAAGGAGGGGAATAAAGCTCCGGTGAAGGAGTTATATTCATCTTTTTTTTGTGATATTTTTTAATTTTTATCCCACTCTGTGTCCTTAGACCTTGGCCTGGATGCGACAGAGAAAACTTTATTTGTACTGGGATTCTTGTGCACTTCTGTCTTTCCTCCCTCAGAACAAACCTCGTAGGTGGAGGGAGAGACCACTCTTTGGGGGGTGCCCGAGTAACATGGGCCCTTTTCCCGTGAACACTGGACTTTGAACTGTCCACAAAAACGCATTGTACATTTACATTCCTTCTCTGTTTCCCCGCGGGAGGGAGAAAGGACTCGTTGTGAAGGGATGGGACAGAGAAACCCTGAGTGCTGTCTTCAAACCCCTCTTGTTGCCAAACTGATGTCTCAGGTCGACCGTCTCTTCTTGTTCCCCTGAGGGGTGGCCGATCAATGTTTCGCTGCTTCCGCTGCGAATGACTGTTTCGGTCTCACGAAACCAAGCTTTGACTGAGGGCCTGCGTTTCCCGGCTGTTGTGGTGGAGCAGGACAGGAAGGTTGATATTCAGAGTGCCCTCCTCTACCTGAAGGCCTGAAATTCGGACGGCTCGGGTGTTAAGAGCGAGTGCTTCTTCGAGTACCTCGAATGCTTCTCCCTCTTTTTTCCGCAGGTCACATTGTTGGCGCACAGTTGAGACCATCGCGCCGAACATGGCCTTTGGACCGATAGGGGCATCCAAAAACTCTGGGTGCGATCAAAAGCGATCTCTCTCCCACAACCGCTAAGCCCATATTCCGACCGCAACTTTGAACTGCTCCACGGGACGTGCGCAGGTTTAAATCTGCAAAGACGCATATCTCCTCCCAGAGCGCTGGGTTGGGACAACCGGAGTCCAGCTGACTACCCATCTCCTCTAATAACTCGATAGCGCTCGATAGGCTGTAAGGAGGGACGTCGCGTTCAAAGCAGGGGCGGCCAGTGCAGAAGATTTATAAATCTTTTGAAAAACAGAGGTGGCGAAGCGCTCTGTTTTCCCTGGCAGCGAGGCTCTGGCTTAAGAGAGCGCTGCCCTGCGACTTGGGTGCAAATGATTCGCCACCGATGATTCTACCGGGGGAGGATCCACCATCCCCAAATCCTCCATTCCCTGAATATCTAGCCTCGAGAAGCCCTTGACAGGTACTCTGTGGGAAAAAGGCTTGAGGAAAGGGGAAGGCTGGGAGAAGCTGCTTCGCTGGAGGGAGACGTGACGGAAGTCTCTTTCCATCATACAAGTCTCTTACAGCTCCCTGATCAGCTGGTTGGGATGGCCAGTCGATCGACAGTCTGGCCACGGCCCTGCGACAGACCTCGAGTAGGCCTGCAACCGTCTGCACACGGGAGGGTGAGCTCTCATCCTGTGCGCTCGCCGGATGCAATTGCATCGGGGAAGAATAGCATCTTCATCGTCATCATCCTCGTCCTCAAGGATGGTCGGCAGAACTTTGTCATCGTCATCTTCCTCTCCCGCTAACGGATCTCCATACAGCGGGGGAAGGATAGGTGACACCTTCTCCATCATCTCACCCCATGAGCTGGAGGCCTGTGATGGACAATCCATTGGTTCCTCTCTGGGTTGAGCAGAGAGGCATGGGTCTGATTTCCCAGCTACTGCGACATAAAGGAGATGCAGAGACCGTGTGAATCCTTCACAGAAAACCAAATTCTGCAAGCACACGGCTGAGGAGGACGGTCTTTTCCACCGGGGCTCTCCGGTTCTTTTGCAGTGGCCATGAAGCCTGCACTCTCTTCGTACGGTAAGCCCACCACGACGTGAAACTAATGTTAGTACGCAGCTGTGCTGCGATAGAGAGCTATTTCCCTTCTTTTTAGTGCATGGTGAGCTAATTTATTAAAATTAAATACATTTAATAAACTTTTTATTTAATTAAAGCTGAAAACTCGCCTTTACGCGTTAGTTATTTTTCTCTAAGTAGCAAGTCACTCGACAAACGTTAAGAATATATTGCGTTTGGGATGTTACCTTGCGGCTCTGTCTGTAAACCGCTGAGCAATAATTCCCAAAGTCTGCTGAGAACAGCTTCCGAAGCAGGTTTCTGCAGTTTATATACAGGGAGACAGGATTCCCTGATTGCTGCAGCGATTGGTCTGCCATGGTTGGTAGACGTGGTGTTATTGGTGCTTCCGCGATCGGTCATGCCCTGAGGCGCCCTGAGAACACTTTTTGTTAGAACAAAATTTTGGATCCATAATAACTGTGATTTAGTCTGGTAATCTCACACTGGTGAGTAGTTTTCTTGACTTATCTTTAGAATTTATCTGAATTTTTCAGAATGCAAGATGTTCTCAACAATCTAAAGTCCAAATGCAGCAAACAGGAGAAGCAGTCAAAAGCAGACAACCAATCACTGACCAATGACTATGCCCGCATCAAACAGCAGTACAAAGACATGCAGAAGAAAGCAAGGTGAGCAAACCTACTCATATCATGACCTAGAAACACATTCAGATTCTTTGGACATATCTTGTATTTATGTGTGTGGACAGGCACTTTGCAGCGCTCGATGCCGAGCATTTTGAGAAGTTATGGCTGATATGTGAAGATGAGGTTAAGGCCCTGGCACACAGGGCACTGGAGACAGACCGAATTATTCACGAGCAGCAGCTGGGTCTGGCTTGGGTGTCTCCTCCGGTCCCATTCATGGAACGCTCCGGCCCGATCAAACAGCAGACCATCAGGATGGCCACACAAGCTGCTGCAGATACCCTGCAAGAGGAAACAAGAGGACATTTAGTGGAGGGATCTGAGGTCCTGGTGAACACTGGAGGTGGAGTTAACAGCAGAATAGTGAAGAGAATTTTGGAGCTGCTATGTGATGAAATGGTGAGTGTGTTTGTGGCTGATTCTTTAGTTAGAGACACCTTTGGCTGCTTGAAATCTTGAAAATGGTCTATGTTAAAAAATATATCACATATCCTAGAATACAGGGTTATGGCCTCAAAGTTATTGCATGAAATAGTTATAAGCATGAAGCAGAAGTTGCGATAGTCTTTTCTTTCCTATTGTGATATATATCAGAGTGAAACGGCTTCTTGAACAATAAAAAATGTAGGGCGGGGCTTGATTTTGTCCATGAGGAATTGGATTGTTGGATGGTTGTGGTTTGCTATTGCTGTGATGTTCTGCCCTCACGCCGGTAAACACGTCATCAGAGAAGAGAAAAGATGTCGTTGCAAGAGGGATGGGAAGTTATTTTTGAAGATTACAAGGGCATATGAATTTTAAAAAATAAATGATGTGCATGGATAAATCATGTATAATAAATACTGCAATATTCCATGACAAAATAAGAAGGATCGATTTTGATCAATTTTGATTTAATGGTGATTTTGATTTGGTTATCATTCCAAACCTGTATGACTTTCATTCTACTATGGAACACAAACGAGTATATTCTAAAATGTTTAAACATGTTATAATGTTTTTTCTATGTTGCAAAAGTCAATGGGGTCCAATGTTGTTTTAGACCCTATTTATTTTTATATTTAACTCCTAATTTTAACAATGAAAAACACTATAAACCTACAATAGAAGGGAAGTTAAAAATTCGGGTATGGAACAGGCCTGAAATAGAGAAATCCGAGTTGATTTAACTTTTCAACACTCTTAAAAGTTAAGAAAAATAAGTAAATAGACACCATAAATGGGTTCAAGTGATTATAATCAATCCTTTAAAACTACAACGGACATGTTTTCTCTTTTCAAAATCCTTTTAGGGAACACAGAACAGAAAAAATCCCCTATTTCAAAAATCACCATTGTATGTATGCTCTTTATTTATAAACTATTGCGATATCATATAATTTCTCTTTCTCTCAGGGGTTTCTTGTAGAGAGTAAACTTCTAAAGCTGTTGTCTCATGTGGAGAAGAATGAACAGTCCCTTATAAAGCTAGATGCCATTTTCTCGGTAAGTACAATTAGACCTATAATAGATTATTTTAATTTAGTTATATTAACATTATCTTATTTAAAATGCTAAAAAAAAATAAAATAAATAAAAAACATTATATTTGTGAGAAGCAGAAGTACCAGAGGTGCATAGATAGGAGTGCCTTTGAATATTGTCTTGTACAAATGAACCACTCAATTAGACAAAAAAATGTGCATCAAAAAGTTGATTTCTTCTGTCTTTTATGCACACAGGCAATTGGGATTGAGAGTGAGGTGGATGTGTATAAAATGGCTGAGTTCTTTATGAATTACAAACAACATGGTGGAGAGCAGCGGGAACAGATGGAGGTAAAAGTTGATACCATCACCTGAGTTCAACCTCTCATTGTGCCACTCTGGAATCAAAACAAAACATGTTCCACTTCTCTTTTGTCTTTTTTTAAGGAAGAAGAGACAACCAGTGAGCAGGGAGAATCAGTTGAAGAACCCTCTTACCTCATCCATCATAATGAGCTACTAGTAGCTCTGAAAGATTTTACCGCCCAATACTGCAGACAGTCAGTGCACTTGCATTTCAAACCTAAAACTTTGTCATCTCACAAGTTTCCTAAAATCTGCTATATGTTATGTGTCCAGTGATGTTCTGGCCTCGCAGAAGAGCAGTGTTTTGGGGTTGGAGATGAGAGATGACTCCAAGGATGAAGCATACTGGGAAAGCATAGCTAATGTCATGCCAGAGTCCAAACTCAAGCTCTGGAGTGCTCTAGATACAGCTCTCAACAAGTACCAGTAAGTGTGCATGTCATAGTCAATCATTACAGTATATTGCGCTCAAATCAAAATCGATTTTTGACTTAAACCTGTATTAGTAATTGTGATGTTTTATCGTCAGTACTGCACTGACTGAAAGGGCTGAGCTTCTGGTGGAAACGCAGAATGTACAACAACAGAATACTGAGCTCAGACAGCTACTGCATCTTTATACATCCTCCAAGGTGACTGAGTGTTTTACTTGATATTAAGTTTTAGTTTGGCTGTAAGCTTCAAATCATCTAACTTGATTTCTCCTGATAGGCCAGTGGCTGAGATGGAGAGCCAGACCACCAGAATGAGGCAGTTCCCCATGTGATATACCTGAGAAAAATTAAAATGGCTAATGCATCTAAATGATGGAAAATATGTATTTAAACACTACAATTTAAATGTTCAAGCTCAAGTTATGGGGAAGAAATAAATAATTTTCAACACAAGAATCTGAAAATATTTATTTTAAAACTAGGTCTAAGTAGCGCGTGGGTTGCAAAGGTAATGGGACTTTGGTAGTTTTATCAAGTGACACAATTTACTACACCGCAGTTACCACTTTACAACACTAGATGGGGATATTTCAGAATAAAATGCAGAAAAAGCACTGTATGCGAGTAATACCATTCTGTGTGAATTGGGACAGAATACCTAAGTGGTATGTGGTTACACGTGTTGTTGTATTTTAATATAATATTTTTAATTCATTGGGTTATTATTCAATAATCCCATAAATGATATGTACATTTCAGACATCGTTATTCATTAAAGTATATATAGGCTAATTGATTTAAATAATTCAGATTGAATATAGTGTTGCTATTATGGCATATATTCAATTAAACATATGGGCAACCAACCATACATATATATTGTTACGACCGTCTAGGGCCAGCCGCAACATAAGTGAATGTGCGCTCACTCAGAGGTACAAATTCAACAAATAAAAGTATTTATTAACCACAAAAGTATATAGTGAAAATCAAAAACAAAGGGATTAAATCCAGGAGTGGACAAGGCCAAAATAACAAACAGAAATAACTCGTTTTAGCAGCCTACCTGCTAAATTCCCTAAATGAAAGAAATCACAATAAAAGAACAATACAACGCAACTTCCGTAACTCCCTTAACCAAAAACATAAAACAAACGACACATACAAAAGAAATGGTGTGCACTCCCTACTTCCCTTAAACAGAGTATTTACAAATAATATATACACAATATAACTGAAAACAAAATGTAATGCTCAGAATTGAAAATCAAACTAAACAAAAGCAAGTTTTACACAGAATACAAAATCAAAGCGGAAACCCAGACAGAGAAAAAAGACTTGGTTACTAACGTAACCTCGATTCCCTGAGAGAAGGGAAGGGGTATTGCGTAAGACTTAGCTTACACTGATGGGAAAACTCCTTTTCTCGAGAATATGAAGCCTAAATTATCCTTATAATTTTATATAATATAAAACGCAGTGCTGCTGCACAGCAGACCTAGGCGCTAGTGTGCTGATTGGCTGTACTGCGGCAACTGCACGAACTGCACGAAGCGGCTGAGGCGTGCACCAATCGGGTTGCTTCACACCCAAAAGCATGTCAAATACCGCCTAAATTTGCATATCTAAGCTATAAAAGCCCATGTTATGCCATAGGATTCATATTAAATCGACTGAAGCGATCCCCTGATCTAAGCACAATAGCACGGTGGGTAATGCAATATTCGTTCCCTTCTCTCAGGGAACCAAGGTTATGTTACGACTTAGCATAGGCTGATGGGAACACAATTTTTACCCATATTTATGGCCTGGGGAGAGAGCCTAAGGCTCATAGAAGAGGAAAAAGTAAGAGACCCAAAAAGAGGCCAACAATAGTGAACCTCATATAAGGGTATATATATAGGAAAGAATATTCCTATGTCATAGAGTCCATGTAAGAACTAGACCAGACAAAGTCGGGCCTTATAATATTGAAAATGTGTATACATTTGTTACATGGGATTTTGACAAACTAGACCAGACAGAGTCGGGCCTTATAGTTTGTAATGTGATGAACATTTGCTTGTTACACATAGCTTATTATGGTTTGAGATAAAACCCCAGACCGGAAAGAAATTTGGGCAATAAAGTATTGCAGATGTTAACATTTGTTTATATGGGGTATAGATAAAAACCAGACCGGACAGAATCGTAGTTATTGCAAATGTGTTATACATATGGAAAGAATCCTAGCTTGCAAAGCAGGGACCTCCAAGTTATAGAATCTAATAAATGTGGACAGAGAGGCCCAGCCTGCTGCCATAGATATCGTCAAGTGGTATTCCACTGGACCAGGCCCATGATGAGGCCATGCCTCTAGTGGAATGAGCTCTGATGCCTATTGGGCAGCAGAGGCCTTTTGACTCATAAGCCAGTGAGATAGCATCTACTATCCATCATGACAATCTCTGCTTCGTGACCGCGCACCCTCTGTTGCGGCCCCCAAAGCAAACGGAGAGCTGTTCCGACTGTCTAGAAGCAGCGGAACGCTCTAAAAACCTTAGGGCCCTAATTGGGCAGAGCAGATTCGCGTCTTTTTCGTCTTGAGACGAGGGAAGAGCTGATAGCGAAATAACCTGTGCTCTGACCGGAGTGGAGAGCACTTGGGGTATATAGCCATGTTTTGGCTTGAGGACGACTCTGGAGTCGTTAGGTCCAAACTCGAGACAGGAAGCGCTCATAGAGAGTGCATGTAAATCACCAACTCACTTGACTGAAGCTAGTGCCAGCAAGAAAGCAGTTTTTAGCGAACAGTGCTTCAAGCTCTCAGACTGAAGCTGTTCGAATGAGGAAACTTTCATGGCCTCTAAGACCGTGGAAAGGTCCCATATAGGAACCGAAAGGCGGATTAAGCCTCCTAGCCCCTCTGAGGAAGCACACGATGAGGTCACTTCTCCCCAGTGACTGTCCGGCCACGTGAGCGTTAGACGCTGCTATGGCCGCGCCATGGTGAGTTTTGCCATGATGTGCAGGTTGTTTGACCTGAGTCCACCCTGGCGATTTATATAGGATACCACCGACATATTGTCAGTTCGGACCAGGACGTGGTGATCCTTTATGTATGGGAGGAAAGCTCTTAGCGATAGATCGACCGCTTTCATCTCTAGGCAGTTTATGTGCAGCCGTTTCTCCGAGTCTGACCAAAGACTGTCGTCGTGTAGGGCACACCAACCTAGGTTGGACACATCTGTCGAGATCACTTTCCATTTCGAGACCGTACCCATACTCACACCCAACTGGTACCAGTCGGTTGCTTTCCAAGGATCCAGGGCTTTGATACAGCCGTGGTTCACTTTGATGCGTAACTGGCCCGATCGCCGCGCGCAAGGTTTTAACAAGCGTTGGAGGGGACGCATGTATAATAGACCCAGTTTGAGCACTGCAGATGCTGAGGCCATAAGACCTAACATCGTCTGAAACCATTTGAGAGGAGTGTAAGTGCCAGCTTTGAATGACGCAGCGCCATCTCTTTGCACTCCGGGCAGCTGCCCTTAGAGAGTGCAACATCGGCGTGGTCTCGGCCGAGACATGTGACACAGATGATGTGGAGATCCCCACCGAGTAGAGGGCCTCTGCACGAGGCGCAGGAATGACGAGGCATTTGCAACAACGCGCGTCTGAGTGTGTGTGTTGCAGCAGCGAACACACACAAAACACACACACAAGGATAATAAATGGATTTAGACATGCCGGATGTCCAGAGAAGGAAGCCGGTGTCCTCAGAGCTGCAGAGCAGGAGCTGGTTCCGCTGGAGGCTTGTCAATGGCAGTGATTTCACAGTTCCGGAGATCAGCGAAGGGTGAGTCTGCTGAAGGAGAATAAATCTCAAACCTATGGCATAACATGGGCTTTTATAGCTTATAAATGCAAATTTAGGTCGGTATTTTACATGCTTTTGAGGCGACCTGATTGGTGCACGCCTCAGCCGCCTTGCCATAGGTTCGTGCAGTTTCTGCAGCACAGCCAATCAGCACGCTAGTATGCTCTGCCTGGGTCTGTTGTGAAGCTGCACTACACGGCCAATCAGGACCAGACCAATCAGGATCTCTGCTGGCTTGAGTGCAGGCCACACCTTTTCCTGCAACAGACACATTCAGAAACAGACACACATTTCTAATAAGGCATAATAATATATATATATATATATATATATATATATATATATATATATATATATATATATATATATATATATATATATACACAGGGAGTGCAGAATTATTAGGCAAATGAGTATTTTGACCACATCATCCTCGTTATGCATGTTGTCTTACTCCAAGCTGTATAGGCTGGAAAGCCTACTACCAATTAAGCATATTAGGTGATGTGCATCTCTGTAATGAGAAGGGGTGTGGTCTAATGACATCAACACCCTATATCAGGTGTGCATAATTATTAGGCAACTTCCTTTCCTTTGGCAAAATGGGTCAAAAGAAGGACTTGACAGGCTCAGAAAAGTCAAAAATAGTGAGATATATTGCAGAGGGATGCAGCAGTCTTAAAATAGCCAAGCTTCTGAAGCGTGATCATCGAACAATCAAGCGTTTCATTCAAAATAGTCAACAGGGTCGCAAGAAGCGTGTGGAAAAACCAAGGCGCAAAATAACTGCCCGTGAACTGAGAAAAGTCAAGCGTGCAGCTGCCAAGATGCCACTTGCCACCAGTTTGGCCATATTTCAGAGCTGCAACATCACTGGAGTGCCCAAAAGCACAAGGTGTGCAATACTCAGAGACATGGCCAAGGTAAGAAAGGCAGAAAGTCGACCACCACTGAACAAGACACACAAGCTGAAACGTCAAGACTGGGCCAAGAAATATCTCAAGACTGATTTTTCTAAGGTTTTATGGACTGATGAAATGAGAGTGAGTCTTGATGGGCCAGATGGATGGGCCCGTGGCTGGATTGGTAAAGGGCAGAGAGCTCCAGTCCGACTCAGACGCCAGCAAGGTGGAGGTGGAGTACTGGTTTGGGCTGGTATCATCAAAGATGAGCTTGTGGGGCCTTTTCAGGTTGAGGATGGAGTCAAGCTCAACTCCCAGTCCTACTGCCAGTTTCTGGAAGACACCTTCTTCAAGCAGTGGTACAGGAAGAAGTTTGCATCCTTCAAGAAAAACATGATTTTCATGCAGGACAATGCTCTATCACACGCGTCCAAGTACTCCACAGCGTGGCTGGCAAGAAAGGGTATAAAAGAAGAAAATCTAATGATATGGCCTCCTTGTTCACCTGATCTGAACCCCATTGAGAACCTGTGGTCCATCATCAAATGTGCGATTTACAAGGAGGGAAAACAGTACACCTCTCTGAACAGTGTCTGGGAGGCTGTGGTTGCTGCTGCACGCAATGTTGATGGTGAACAGATCAAAACACTGACAGAATCCATGGATGGCAGGCTTTTGAGTATCCTTGTAAAGAAAGGTGGCTATATTGGTCACTGATTTGTTTTTGTTTGGTTTTTGAATGTCAGAAATGTATATTTGTGAATGTTGAGATGTTATATTGGTTTCACTGGTAAAAATAAATAATTGAAATGGGTATAAATTTGTTTTTTGTTAAGTTGCCTAATAATTATGCACAGTAATAGTCACCTGCACACACAGATATCCCCCTAAAATAGCTAAAACTAAAAACCACTTCCAAAAATATTCAGCTTTGATATTAATTAGTTTTTTTGTGTTCATTGACAACATGGTTGTTGTTTAATTATTAATGTTGTAAAATTAATCCTCAAAAATACAACTTGCCTAATAATTCTGCACTCCCTGTATATGGGTGTTTCTGCAACTACAGGCACTTTTTACTATCCCAATTTTTTTTAAATCAACCTCAATGAATTAAAAATTTTAACCATCACAGTCAGTAATACATATAAAAATGTACACAAAATTGAATGTAGTCGTTAAGATTTTAATCTCTGAAACATGTTTTTTTTTTTTTTTTTTTTTTCTCGGGTCATCTTCTTAAAAAGTGTCCTTATTTTGTTTTGTTTTTTTAAATGAAAATAAAAATGTAATATATTTAAATAGCTTTTTCAAATTTGATGCAGTTTTGTAAATACTGATATAAAAAAATTATATATGAAATAGGGAATTTCATGTTTTTTTTCTATGACATGTAAATATTTTACAGTAACCTTAGATGTCAATTGTTTTCATACACACAAAATATAACCTATTTAACTTTTTTACAAATGTTGTAATTTCAATGTGTAAATCATCTCAAGTGTTAAAATATTTTTTTGCAAATGAAAATGTCACAATGACACAATGTTAAAGTGCCAGAAAATCAAAAACAGGCTACTGTAGAGAACAACATTAAAAGTAAAAAAATACTTCAGTACTAATAATAATACTGAATATTTGTCATTTCATTTAGGCTACAGTAAACCTTGAATTTGTCTGTACCGTCACGGTACAGAAGGTCATGTTTCAGTAATGACATTTTTTCTAATATTTTAGCTAATTGGCAGCTAGCAAGGCCTACTATATTAGTTCTGACTCTTAGCATCTTAATATACATTAATTCAACAGTAATATACAATTATTTTTAAAATGTAGTTCAAAATACACAATTATTAAGCAGAATGGTAAGGACGCACAGAAATGATGTTTACCTTATTTTTTTGGTATCTTGCGAGTGAGGTAGTGTGGTGGCCCAGTCTGTCAGCAATGTGCTCAAGTGATAATTTCTGTTTCCATAGAAACTAGACTTGTTTGTGTTTGATAAAATTTCATAATAAAAGCTTTTTTCATTGTTGTGGTAAGGACTCAAAAGTGTGGGACAGGCACATTTAGTTAACATTTAGTTCTTTTCCATTTAGTAAAAGAATTAAAATTATCAGTAAATAATACAAAGAATTGTAAGATGCTGTAAATGAATCTGTATAATATATATAATATTATTAAATAATTCAATTTGAAAAAATGTCAAATTGTAATTAAATTTGCTTATTTTATGTATCTCAACATTGAGACCACAGGTGTGGAACATTAACAAAAATTGTGTTTTGAGCTATAAATGCTTCATAATATTATATTAAATCACATTAATCAGTAGGCCTAATTATATTTTTTGTCAAGGTGTGTAATGGCACTGTGGATATATTTACAACAAATTGTTCGCGGCGCTGGCATACACAATGGAGCAGAACCAACCGGAAACCATGTTCACCAGCATCCCGCAGTCCCTCTGGTGGGCCATCGATTCCATGTCCACAGTGGGTCATGGAGACAAGTGCCTTATAACCACACAGGGCAAGTGTATCGCCACTGTCAGTTTTCTCTGTGGCATCTTAGCTTTTACGTTGCCACTTAACCAGATCATTATAAACTTCGTTGCTATGTACAGTAAGCAGCATGAGCTTGAAAGCATTGCTAAGCAAGAGATCGAACGCATGCGGCGCGCGGGGGATGATGCGCAGGACTGTCAGGAGGCTGGAAAAATGCCCTCAGGTCTGATGGCAACCATTCGGTGCGGGATAGTGCTGGTGTGACCGCGTAACGAAGTAACGCATATATCCTTGTTATTTGGTGATACAGCAACAGTATCCAAAGACCAATCTGTGTAAAAATGCAAGAACATCAAAAGAGTGATTCTTTATTAACTTCAAAATAATAGACATCTATCTATCTATCTATCTATCTATCTATCTATCTATCTATCTATCTATCTATCTATCTATCTATCTATCTATCTATCTATCTATCTATCTATCTATCTATCTATCGGCTAAAGTGATCCATGTTTATTTTGAAACCACTTTGATAACAGGTGCATTTTTTTTCAGCAGATGAACACGGCGCAGGGTTTACTTACAGTTTTTCTCAATTGCTAAACACTAAAACCCATTGGCTGAATACATTTCTCAGTTGCCTGAATTCATTTAGCTAATTTTGCAGTCTGTTGTCAATACCTTAAACCATTTCACATGCAGATCTCACTTAGTCTTTTCATCAAAACTCTGAACACATTCTGCTCTCTAATGCACATGCCATCCATACTGGTAAACACAAGTGGCAACAATCAAACACAAATAGAGAACAATTGTCATTGATTGAACACAACCACTCAAAATTGATTTAACCTGTTTCAAATGATGAGACGCAACCAATATAAGCCAGTTCAGATAGCAAACAGTTTGTTGAAGGTGGGAAGGAGAGAGTCTGAAAATGGATAGAAGAAACAATGTACGAGGACGAGTGCGTATGCGAGGTGGGCGACGAGGAGGAGGAGGAGAGCAAGCAAGAGAAAGAGGAGGAGGAGGAGGAGAGCAAGCAAGAGGAAGAGGAGGAGGAAGGCAAGAAAGAGGAGGAGGAGGAGAGCAAGCAAGAGGAAGAGGAGGAGGAAGGCAAGAAAGAGGAGGAGAGCAAGCAAGAGGAGGAGGAAGGCAAGAAAGAGGAGGAGAGCAAGCAAGAGGAGGAGGAGGGCAAGAAAGAGGAGGAGGAGGGCAAGAAAGAGGAAGACAAAGAGTGGAAATATCTGATGAAATTCGAGCGACAGTCATAGACCATGTTCTTGTCCATGGACTGACAATGAGGGAAGCAGGACTTAGAGTGCAACCCAATTTGAGCCGATTTTCTGTGTCCACCATAGTAAGGACATTCAGAGAACAGAACAGGTACAGTACACTACTAATTGCAAATGTACTGTATGCAGCTGTTTCAAAAGACATTTGTAAAGTTCATCACTGTATATAAAACTGCATGATTATTTTTTTGTAACTGCACATCTACTTTTTGTAGAATTGCAAGGCTGCCACATGCAGGTGGAATGACACCTATATTCACTCGGGAACAAGAGGCCGTTATAGTGGGCATGGTACTTCAAGATAATCTAATACGACTCAGAGAAATCCAGGAACGAGTTATACAAGACAACACGCACTTCCAGGGAATCAACAGTGTGAGCATTTCCACAATTAACCGTGTCCTCCATCGAAACAGGATGCGAATGAAACAAGTATACAGAGTACCTTTTGAGCGCAACTCAAAATAAATGTGTAAATGTGTATCTTGAATGCAATGTAAGTCACTTTGGATAAAAGCGTCTGCCAAATGCGTAAATGTAAACTCACCAAGGGTGAAAGAACTGTGAGCTCAGTATGTGCAAGTACACTCTAAAAAAAAAAAGGTTCTATATGGCACCAAAAATGGTTCTTGGCTCGTAATCATAGGGGAACCTTTTTAAGTGCTATATAGCACCAATTTTGGTGCTTCAGTGGTTCTTCAGCGGTTCTTCAGAGGTTCTTCACCGGTTCTTTGACTAAGGTGCTATATAGCACCGCTACCATATACAGAACATGTTAAGATATGGTGCTATATAGCACCAAAAGTGGTTCCCCTATGATTACGACGAAGAACCATTTTTGGTGCCATATAGAACCTTTTTTTTTAGAGTGTAAGTGTACATTACTGTAAGAAACATTACTGTAATTCAGATTGTCTACAGTACTAACACATACTGTGTGAATGACATTACTCTTCAGTACATACAATGTATAATTAATAATTATTAATAAATAATTAATAATTATTTGCATTAAAATGAATTGATAAAACATGTCGCGTATATGGACTGCAAGAGCTAGACAGTATTTTCCCATTCGTATCACGTGGCACAACTTGCTGCCTTGCAGTGTCCACTTTTCAAAACTAGAGGGAGATATTTTTACATATTTCTAAAATGTTTGCTAGTGTGCCGTTATTTGTATTGAGTGGGGAAAAGGCAGTGTTTGACACAAGAAAACATTTGGCGAATACTTTTGGGCGAATTAACATTGTAAGCATTTCTGAACAAAGTGTAAATGACAAAAGATGTCGAAGATCTAGTATTTTGAAATGTACTTCTATAAATTATTACGACTTTAAGAATTTGTAGGCATGTGTTTTATGACTGCATGCGTTGCCGGCTGTTCTAGGTCCTACAGTCCGAAAACATAAATGATGACTCTCTCCACCCCTCCAATCACGCCTGCTCCATCTCTACACACACACACACACACACAAACTCAGCACACCTTAGCTTTGATCCTCTCTCGAGTCTTTAAGTTGCACTCTCTCGGATTCATTCAGCTCTCCACACGGACATCAGCTGAAGTCAGAAGCTTTTTGAGACCTTCTTCACAGGTTTTGGTCCAAATATAAGTAAGTTTTATAACAACCGACCCTTTACGTTAGAACATAATTAATGTGGAGCGCTATACTTTATTAATGCGAACAACACGACTTTATGTAAATTATAGGCTGTTTTAAATATATTTGAATAACGTATTGAATCCTTAAAGCATCCATTTTGCCTTTTTAAAAAAAAATAAAACCCATTTGACCTTAACGTGTGCTAAATTAGTTTCTGTCCGCTTCCTTAACACATTTAGGAACGGGGAAACCGGGATTATTCACATGTGGAATTTGTGACTGTGTTTCAGAAGAGTTTAAGTCAAAAGTTCTAGCAGTGGATTGAAAATTGAATCAATTTAAAATGCTAATTGTATGTTTGAGCGGATTAAGGTAGCCTATATGGTGAATTCAGGGTGATTGGGACATTTTGCCGGTGAGATGATTCAGTTTTGCTCACACAATGATTTGATATTGAGTTCCTTTTTGTTTTGTCATTTTTGTTATCCTATTATAATGGCAGGTTTCACTGTGACAACTTATCATGTGTCCCGCTGTTGGCGAATAAAAAGGTCAAGAACGATGGAAAATGATTTATCAAAATGTCACACAGCCTAATATATGTGACAGTGTCTAGCCCCGGTCTCTCCTAAACTACGTAGCTAATATGTTACTTTTTTATAACCTATGATCCTCTACATTAAAATTGTTTTTGTTTGTTTTGTTTAGTTGTATTAGATGACATGTGGGAGTTCCCGAGGACTCGTTACGCGGACTGTAACGGCTCAGAGGCGAGCGAGGAGACGGAGATTGCTGTGAACATCGGTGGTGTCAAGCACACTCTCTATGGGGACGTGCTGAACCGATATCCCGAGACGCGTTTGGCGGAGCTGGTGAACCGCTCCGCGGATTCCACAAAAGAAGATCTCTCTGCGCTCTGCGATGACTACGACGACTTAAAGCGAGAGTTTTACTTCGACAGAGACCCAGAGGCTTTTAAATGTATCCTAGAGCTGTATTACTACGGAGAGATTCACATTAAGCGAGGAATCTGTCCAATGTGCTTCATGAGAGAGATGGACTTTTGGGGAATCGACACGGAGTATCTGGATGAATGCTGCAGAAGTAATTTAAACGAGGTGGAGACTGAGCAGGCGGAAATAGCAGAGAAGGTCAAAAATATCCTGGACGACCTGGAGGAGGATGCGACGATCACAAGAGGCCAGAGGTGCCAAGCGTTCCTGTGGAAGCTCATGGAGAAACCAGAGTCATCTTTAGCCGCGCGCGTAATCGCAGTTGTGTCCTTCGCGTTCATCCTGCTCTCCTCTGTGGTCATGTGTGTGAGCACCATCCCGGAGCTCCAAGTGCAAGATGCCCAGGGTAACCCGGTGGAACACCCGACCCTTGAGTCCATCGAGACGGCATGCATCATCTGGTTCACCGTGGAATATATTTTGCGCCTCCTGTCCTCTTCGAACAGATTGCACTTTGTGTTTTCATTCATGAATATAGTAGATTTTCTAGCCATCATGCCTTTTTACGTAGTTTTGATTCTTACGTATTTGGGCACTGCTATGATGGAGCTCGCCAACGTCCAGCAGGCAGTGCAGGCGTTGCGCATCATGCGCATTGCGCGCATCTTCAAACTTGCACGCCATTCATCAGGTCTGCAAACTCTCACTTTCGCGCTCAAAAGCAGCCTGAAAGAGCTGGGTCTGCTGCTCATGTACATGAGCGTGGGGATTTTCCTGTTCTCGGCGCTGGGATACACAATGGAGCAGAACCACCCAGAGACCATGTTCACCAGCATCCCACAATCCTTCTGGTGGGCCATCATTACTATGACTACTGTGGGGTATGGAGACATCTACCCTAAAACCACGCTGGGCAGGTGTAACGCCGCTGTCAGTTTTCTGTGTGGTGTAATAGCTATCGCGTTGCCAATCCACCCGATTATTAACAACTTCGTCATTGTGTACAGTAAGCAGCGTGTACTTGAAACCGCTGCCAAGCATGAGATCGAACTCATGGCGTTACGCGCGAAGGAGGAGGCGCAGGAGTGTTCGGAGGCTGGAAAAATGGCTTCGGCTGGCAACAGCTCAGTGTGGGACAGTGCTGCAATGACCGCGTCACAGAGTGAAACATATATTCCGTTACTTGGTGAAACAGCAACTGTGTCCAAAGGCCAACCTGCCCACAAACGCAAGAAAATAGATCCATCAATATGAACAGTTCGCTGTGATTATCTATAAGGGTTACTAGTTGGTTTGTAAACTGTCTATAAACATTATCTGGATGGTTATTATAAAGTTGCAACAGATGACTATAATGCCTTGTTAAATAGTTAATAAACAGGAGGCTAGCCTACCAGTAAAACATGTGGGTTGTCCTGATACTGTACTTCAAAATGTAACAGTGTAAAAATTGCCACACAGAATAAAGTAACTGTTCAAGATCCACTGGTAACTTATAAAAATAATGTCATATTTGCATAAACTGTCACTACCGTATATCCCGACACTGTTTTCATATCCCGAGCTGTTTTCTATGTGAATATATAGTAAAGTGTAATGTATTCCTGTGATCAAAGCTGAATTTATCATCATCAATAATCACAAATCATTCTCATATGAGGATTTGATGCTCAAGACACATTTATGATTATCAGTTTTTATATTACAATATTTTTAGGGTTCTTTGAAAGCTTTCTATATTTAAGAGAAATGCTGTCCTTTTAACCTTCTATTCATCAAAGAATCCTGGGGAAAAGTGAGCATATTCAGCATAAGAGACTAGGCTACTTTAAAAAAAAAAGAAAAGGGAAAAAAAGTACATATCCCAGTCTGAACTGTAGTACTGTAAGGCTTTGATTATTAACATTTGACCACTCTTGTGGATTTGCTACTGTCACAATTAAAAACTGTGTAAGGGTAAAAACATGACAGGCAGACATGATGTAAGCAACACAGCGACAACTTCTAACATTGATACTGGGTGTGTGAATTATCAAGATTTGAGTCAATCGTATTGGTGGCACAGAGGGGCCCCCAAATAAAATTCTGCTTAGGGCCCCATAAGGGCTTGGGCCGGCCCTGATCTGGTTAAATCATGTTTATAATAATAGTTAATCTAGAATGCTATATTAACTATTCCAGGTTATTTATGCATAGCATAAATAATAGTTATATAGCATGCTATGCCACTTTCATCAAAAACTATTACAAAGTCAAGTCAAGTCAACTTTATTTATATAGCGCTTTTAACAATGCAGATTGTTTCAAAGCAGCTTCACAGTGTTAAACAGGAAAATAATGCAGCATAATTTTATTCAGCCATATAGAAAACGGTGATGTCATCAGTTCATACAAAGCTATAGCAATGTCATTAAATACAGTGATTCTGGAACAGATCTGCGTCTTCCTTATCCCGTTAAAAAACATATTACAGTATGTAACCATATTCCGTCCTTTCGAGAAAAAAGTTGCACTAACTGTTCGTTACAAGCAGCATTTGCCGTCAGGCAGGTAAGTTAGCTAACATAAACATATTTTTGCTAGCCTAACGTTACCTGCTGCAAAATACACCATTTTTGTACAAGACAAGAAGAGCTATTTTATCCAGTGTAATTTATCACTTACCACTATCTTGTTTTTCTTATCCTCCTCTTCCTTTCTCTTTTTCTTTTCTGGCTTCCTGAAGCTTAATTCCGCTTCACGATGACTGCCAAGGAGGTTTTGTATTTTGCCGGCTGCAGTGATCGCGTGTTTGGCTGGCTGCTGTCAGCGACTACTGAGAGGGGCCCCCTTGAGGGGGATCCCGATAACAGTGTCATTGCACTTTACTGCATTGACAATCAAAGGGGCGCTCACAGTTTGTCATTGCATTTTATTCTTAACCTGTCGTTGTCTTGGGGCCAGGGCCGTTTCTAGCCATTTTGACGCCCTAGGCGAAATCCTTATTGGCACCCCCAGCCAAATCTTAAAAAGCAACATGGTATTACTGGTATTAATTCTAATCCTTATTAACAAATACATACATACATACCATTTTGGAAAATCCTTATTAACAAATATATACAAATACAATTTGGAAACTATGTATAAAAGCTGTTCCTGTCACATGAAAGTAACAAGAATAAATATTGATTCAGTGCGGTCTTTGTTTCTCATTGAGGCTTGAACTTCCCCTTTAAATAACGCAACGCCATGCCCTGTACGACACTTTTAGAACTCAATGAATATTGAACAATAATAAATATTGTGAATTAGCACATTTTATTATACTATTTTTAAATTGGCCGTTGAAGTTTTATATGGGACAATTACACACTGATCCTTAAAGGTCCCGTTCTTCGTGTTTTTTGAAGCTTTGATTGTGTTTACAGTGTGCAATATAACATGTGTTCATGTTTCGCGTGTAAAAACAGTATTTTTAATACAATTTACTTATCTGTATACCGCTGTTTTCACTGTCCTAAAAACGGCTGATGACTTCCTTTATTCTATGAAGTCCCTCCTTCAGAAATACGTAACGAGTTCTGATTGTGCCAGCGGTTCCCGTGTTTTGATTGGACAGCAGCTTAGCGAACGTGGCACGGTTCCTGTGTTGTGATTCGACAGCAGCTTAGCGCACGTGGAAAGGTCACGCCTCTTAACGGGAGATATATGCGCTTAATGATCTCTACAGCGTCCCTGGGAAAGCCAAACAAAGGTGATTTGACTCCGGGAATAACAGCGTCTCGACGACATGGCGCCAAACACACTCAAACGCAACAATTCCTTTTCTCCACGTGACACTTCCTCTTCTCCACGTGGGACAGCAACAAGACCACGCCCCCTTTTTTCGCGCATTCTTGTGGGCGGAGGTTAGTCTGTTCTACTGACGTCATTTATGAAGGAAGTACCAGGATGTAGTCCAAGCCAGCCGTTCGCTGTAGGCTTTGAAAGGGAACTTCTGTTAAATAAAATATCTCGCTTGGCATTGAACTTTGAGCTTTATAATTTTACAGGTATTATTTATGCTCTAACAGCAACATTACACACTAACTAAAGTTTGAACAATGGGATCACGAAGAACGGGACCTTTAAACAATGCATTAGCGCAAAAACACACACCTTTTGGAGGTGCAAGTAAGAGAAGAAAGCTTAATAGAGTCTAAATATATTGATATCATGAAATGCTAAAGTGAGTGTGGTTAGCCTATGTCTTGCCTCTATAATACACATCGAGCAATATTACACTATCTGCCTATTTCACAGCGTGATTTCTTGACTGCCACAAATATGGCCCTAACAAAAATACAGATTTGTGCACTTTTTATTGTAACTTTTTATTTGTAACTTTTTAATTGGCCTTTGAATTTAGCTTTATTGTGTGGTTAAAAAAAGTGTTATCTTGCCAAAGCTTTGACTGAGCTCTTTGATCTAATGGTGTTGAGCGCTCCAAATGCAAACTTTACATGCAACATTCAGACAGTAATTGACAGTACTCTGATCCAATAGTGTTAGGGGAACCAGTGGGGGCGGCAATCATATTTCAGGGATCTATCTATCTATCTATCTATCTATCTATCTATCTATCTATCTATCTATCTATCTATCTATCTATCTATCTATCTATCTATCTATCTATCTATCTATCTATCTATCTATCTATCTATCTATCTATCTATCTATCTATCTATCTATCTATCTATCTATCTATCTATCTATCTATCTATCTATCTATCTATCTATCTATCTATCTATCTATCTATCTATCTATCTATCTATCTATCTATCTATCTATCTATCTATCTATCTATCTATCTATCTATCTATCTATCTATCTATCTATCTATCTATCTATCTATCTATCTATCTATCTATCTATCTATCTATCTATCTATCTATCTATCTATCTATCTATCTATCTATCTATCTATCTATCTATCTATCTATCTATCTAGTGTATACACTCCAACTCCAGAATAAAATAAATGATAGTTACTAAGGGTAAAAACAATCTATTAATGAATTAAGGAACATTAAAGTAAAACAATTCAGAAGTCAAATAAAAGAACTAAACATAATTGTAAATAAAATGAATAATTCAAACTAAAACGATTTGCCAAAAAAAAAAAAAAAATCAATAATTTCAATCTTATACACATCACAGGATTAAAGACTCGTTGTCTCTGAAGATATAATGAGAATTTCTGACTGGTCTCTTAATTGAACAAGCCTGAAGGAAGAAAAATGACTATGACTTTATAATGCAATTAGTGTACTCTGAAGCATAAAACAACAATCACAACATAATTTGTTTACATTTTTGTAACATCATAAATATCATATGTTTGAATGATCTTCAAAATAAAATTATTATCTGTTTTACTTTTCTTTCCACAATAAACCATTCTCCTCAGGGAGGTTGTGCTGATTTCTCATTTGGCATTACAGTTTTTTTAATTCGCTTTGGTACTATTTTCACAAGAAAGGTGTACATTTTCAAAACTCATGGTACTAATATCACAACATATCATCAAAAGTGCACTTTTTTCAAACATTTCAGCATATTTTCAATTGTTTTAGTACAATACACAAAACCATAAAATTTCCTTTTCACCACAAAAAATAAGTGTTTCATCTTGTTTCATTCAAAGTAATTGCCTTTCATAAAGCTCTTACTATAAAACTTTTGATTTGCATCTCTTCTAATTCAGTTTACAGTTTTTTTTATTCGCTTTGGTACTATTTTCATAACCACAAAATGTCCCCATAAAAATGGCAATATCCTATAATATCCTTGTCCTTGTGGGGACATTGTTTGGTCCCCATGGCCATGAGGAAACAAGCTTATAAATACAGAATGTGTGTGGGGTTTTTGTTTTGTTTTTTGTTTTGGAAAATGTAAAAATGCAGAAAGATGCAGAACGATAGTGAACCATACATGTGGGTGTGAGTGTGTATGTAAGTGAACATAGAGCAGAATAGAGTATAAGGAAAAGGAAATAGTCAATGACGGTGTAACATCAGACTGATCAGAAATGCATCAGATGAAGGGAGACAGATGGCAATGCGTCAAATACAGCATTTTACATTACAGTATATGCCGTGTGATACTGTAAACAGATTACCATGGTAGAGACACATTACTGTACCTCACCCTTATAAAACTCAACTACAGTATAGATTCAGTCATATGGTACAGTGATAACATTTACTGTATTGGCAGCAAACTCTAGCCCAGAACCTCATGGCTGTCGTAACTTCATCACAACTTTTGATAACACACTGAATAGATACTATTACAAACATTATAGATTCAATGACATAAGTCAGGTAATGAAAGTGTATTTTCTAATGAGGCATGAAGCCTGTGTTACTGTAGATAATTCAGCAATGAGGGAGATTTGAAACATGTATCTTGCATTGTTTGCTGTTGGATGAACTTATTGTTAAAAGTACTAAACTGAACGAAGACCACACTGTTGTGTTTCGGTGATTAAACCAAATGTTCTCATTACATATTACAATAATCATGCGTTTGAAACAATGATTATGTGGACTGAAAATATGTGCAACTGAATGAAAGCATTACATCAGGTTTTGAAACAATGACTAGCTGTATTACAAGTGTGATCAGTTTGGATTTTTGTACTACGAGTTTTGAAAATGTACACCTTACTTGTGAAAATAGTACCAAAGCGAATAAAAAAAACTAAATATCATCAATCAAATGTTTAAATTATTATTATTATTGTTACTATTTTTATTTAGTTTGAGAAATGGCAATTGTAAAACTTAAGCAAAACCAGTGGTAACACTTTATTTTACATAATGTTACATGTACTTAGTAAAAAGAGTAAATTATGCATAATTACATGCAACTAACCCTTAACCCTATAGTAAAGTACATTAATTAGTATTAATTATTAATTAATGTTTGTTATTATTAATTCAGGGTTTTTTTATTATTATTATTCACACAGATCATAACATTATGACCTTCCTAATATTGTGTTGGTCCCTGTTCTCTTTCATAGGTTCACTCGACGCTGCGTCACTTTAATGACGTAATGGGACGCCCTCTGGGTGTGCCGATTGTCTGAAGCCCTTATAGAATCACTCCAATTGATTGGCTGATGGCGCGCACGTCGCCCACCTGACGTAGTCACCTATATCATTTCTGCCCTTCGGTTATCGATTTTTCTGGCCCAAAAACTAGGATTCAGTATACATATTTACCTCAGCACTTCAGCGACCGCGGATTGTGGAACTTTGTTCTCCTTGTGGTGAAGTGCTATGGAATTCAGACGTTGCCCACCGCCGTGCACTCGCTTCATCGCGATTGACGATCCCCACAGTAAGTGTGTTAAATGTTTGGGATTTACTCACGCACGCGACGCGGTTCAGGGGTTTTCTAATTGTAAATACTGCGATAATCTCCTTCTCAAAACCCTCCGCTCGAGGCTCGCGGTTTTTGAGAGGGAGTCATCCGTTTTTCCCCGTTGCGCTCCGAGGCCGCGCAGGCCTCTCTTGGATCCGCGACCTGGGGTTCGGATGTAGAGCTCGAGGATGTGGAGTGCGAGCAGACGGGCCTCGCCCTTTCTCTCCCTCTCTCTCCCGAGCACGTGCGCGGGACTCCGCCTGTGGAATACTCGCACGACTATCTCTGTCCCAGCCCGGAGGCACGCGATGCGGTTTCCTTCGGACTGGAGGATGTCATTTTCACTGCAGCATCCGACTCCGAGGATTTCGGTGCTGCAAATACCGACGACGCTCTCCCGCCGAGCGGCCAGGAAGCGCGGCCATCAGCGGCGTATGATGAGCTTGTGGATGTACTCGCGCGCGCTACTCAGAAGCTCGCGATCGAGTGGCCGGATGAACCCCGCGAAGCTCAATCTTCTCGGTTGGATGAGAGATTCCTCAGCGGCCCTAATTCTAGGCCTCCGCGGAGGAAGCTACCATTCTTCAGTGATCTACACAGTGAGATTTCTAGATCCTGGAAGCAACCGTTCTCAGCCCGCCTAACTAACGTGGCAGCCGCTGATTTCACCAACCTCGTGGGTTTTGAGGAACAGGGCTATTCCGCTATTCCCGCGGTTGAGGACACGCTGGCCACTCACCTCGCGCCATCTTCAGCTCCCTCGTGGAAGTCCCGCCCCCTTCTTCCCACTAAGCCGTGCAGGACCACTTCTGCCCTGATTGGCAAATCCTACATGGCGGCTGGTCAGGCTGGCATGGCCCTTCATACCATGGCCATTCTCCAGGCATATCAGGCGGATGTTTTAAAGGAAATGGATGAGGGCTCCGGTTTGACACCAGAAGCTGTAAAGGAGCTTCGTAAAGCCACGGATTTGGCGTTACGGGCTACTAAGCACACAGCTCGCGCTGTAGGGCGCTCTATGGCGGGCTCGGTGGCGGCGGAGCGCCACTTATGGCTTAATCTCACCGAGATCCGCGACAAGGAGAAAGTTTTCCTTATGGACGCTCCGATTTCCCAGTCCGGATTGTTTGGGGAGGCGGTTAATACTGTGGTCGAGAAGTTCAGATCTGCAAAATCCCAGTCTGCCGCTCTAAAACAGTTCATGCCGAGGAGAGCGAGGGACGCTCCTTCCCCCTCCCCCTCTCAGTCCAGAGATCGCCCCTCTTTCAAAAGAGAGTTTTCCGCCCGGAGGAGCGACCAGAGTTATCCTCCACCCACCACGGTCTGGGGAGCTCGCGGTCGTCCATTTCCCCGTCAACGTCCTCACAGACGCATCGACCCAAAGCGGCCCAGCAAACCTTCTGCTTCGGCCACTTCGAATCGCCCCTGACCCTCCGGTCAGAAAAAGGGGAGCTGCAGTTCACGACCGGGGCTGGGTCAGACCGCGAAAGCGTTTCTGCCCGCCCCCCTCCAGCTCTCCCTATTCAGCTCTGTCATTTCCGCCGCCCAGCGCGCTTCGGAATACAGATCCGGTTATATCCCCGCCTTTTCCGGCGCTGAAGGAAGGAGACGCGGTCTGCTTTCTCCCCTCACGTCTGATTGGCTCACCATCCGCCGCTCGTCCATACGGAGACACGTCCTGTTTTCTCCGGGATCCAGAGCGGCCCAGCCTTCCACTGCCTACTCCGCACCAGGACGCCACGTGCTCTCCTCTGCGGATGGCCACACCCCCCTCAGAGGTCCACGACACCCCAACTCAGGTATGTCCACCGCACCTCATAATACCTCCCACGTTGTCAAATTTCTTCCACGAGTGGAAGCTTTTGCCAGGGATATCATCCTGGGTCCTCCGCACGATTCAGTCAGGCTACACGCTTCAGTTCTGTCGCAACCCTCCTCGCTTCGACGGGGTCGCTCACACGGTAGTAAACAGCGCCTCTCAGGCTTCTGTGCTACAACAAGAGCTCTCTTCTCTCCTCCTAAAGGGGGCAATAGAGGAAGTTCCGGCAACAGAGGAGAAATGTGGCTTCTTCAGCCGCTATTTCCTTGTTCCGAAGAAAGACGGCGGTCTGCGTCCCATCCTGGACCTCCGCCGCTTGAACTTCGCCCTCTACAAAGGGAAGTTCAAGATGCTAACGCTAAAGACTATCTTGTCTCAGATACGTGCGGAGGACTGGTTTGTCACTATAGACCTGAGAGATGCTTATTTCCATATCCAGGTTGTCAAACGACACAGGAAGTTTCTCAGGTTCGCCTTCAAAGGGAAGGCTTATCAATACAAAGTCCTTCCCTTCGGCCTTGCCCTGGCACCAAGGACGTTCACGAAGTGTATGGATGCTGCACTGGCCCCGCTGAGGCTCCAGGGCATCCGTATTCTCAATTACCTGGACGACTGGCCACTCCAGGGAGTTAGCCTGTCATCACAGAGATGTCGTTCTTCGACACGTTCGATCTCTTGGCTTGAGAGTGAACACAGACAAGAGCGTTCTTACTCCGGCTCAGCAGACCACCTTCTTAGGTGTTCGTCTGGATTCCGTTCCGATGCAGGCCCGTCTGGCCCCTGCTCGGATTTCCAGTATCACAACATGCTTGGTCCGCTTCAGGCTAGGCCATCATGTTTCTGTGGGTACTTGTCGCAGGCTCCTGGGCCTCATGGCCGCAGCTTCCCCGGTGCTTCCCCTGGGACTGCTCCATATGAGGCCCTTCCTCTGGTGGATGAAACGCTCAGGGGCTCGGTCAACAGGATCGGCCCTTCGCCTATTGAAGGTGTCACGCGGCTGCTTTCGTGCCCTATCAATGTGGCGAGACCCTCTTTTTCTTCAGAAAGGGGTCAAGATGGGGGCTGTTTTCCGTCGCCAAATGGTTACGACGGACGCCTCTCTTACCGGCTGGGGTGCGGTATTCGAGGGCAGACCAGCTATGGGGATCTGGGAGGGGGAAGTTCTCTCCTGGCACATAAATTGCCTGGAGTTGAGAGCGGTATCCCTGGCCCTTCAGCATTTTCTCCCCTCACTCAGGGGACATCATGTCATTGTCAGGACCGACAACATGGCAGTGGTGTCTCACATAAATCGCCAGGGAGGGTCACGGTCGCGCACCCTGGACAGGCATGCGCGCCGACTCCTCCTGCGGTTTCAGGACAAGTTTTTGTCCCTGAGAGCAGTCCATGTACCCGGAGTCTTAAACCTCGCTGCGGATTATCTGTCGAGACAGAAACTTCGGTCGGGGGAATGGATGCTGAACCCTCAAACTGTGTCACAGATTTGGGAGATGTTCGGGAGAGCGGAAGTGGACCTCTTTGCCTCGAAGGAGTCGTCCCAGTGTCGGCTCTGGTTTTCTCTGAGCTCTCCGGCCCCGTTGGGGATAGATGCGTTCGCGCATCCATGGCCCAATCTGAAACTTTATGCGTTTCCGCCCATCAAGCTGATTCCGGCGGTTCTGTGCAGAGTAAGGGAAAGTGGGGCCAGCCTCCTGCTGGTGGCTCCACACTGGCCATCCCAGACTTGGTTCTCGGAGATGGTTCTCCTCCTGGACTCCTCCCCATGGGAGATACCGGTCAGGAAGGACCTTTTGACACAACTTCAGGGCAGGATTTGGCACCCTCACCCGGAGATTTGGAAGTTGTGGGTATGGCCCATCAAGGGCCAACGACACTAAACGCTGGTCTTTCTGCGGACGTTCAGGAGATCATTGCTAATGCGAGAGCCCCTTCTACAAGGAAGCTCTATTTCTCCAAGCGGAGGGTCTTCGAGTCGTGGTGCTCGGCTCATGCAGTAGATCCAGTTAACTGCCCGGTTGGTTCAGTTCTGGAGTTCCTGCAGGAGAAGTTTGCTGCTGGAGCAGCGGCTACCACCCTTCGGGTCTATGTCGCAGCTATAGCTGCCGGTAGGGAGTCGGACGAAATCCCTCTGGGCAAGCACAGACTGGTTTCATCTTTCATGCGAGGGGTTAGGCGCCTGAGACCAGCACGCTCCCCTGGTATTCCCTCTTGGGACCTCTCCGTGGTCCTTGAAGGGCTAACTTTGGCTCCATTTGAGCCTTTGGAGTCAGCTCCTGAGCGAATTCTGACTCTCAAAGTTGCTCTTTTGTTAGCTCTGTCTTCTTTGAAACGAGTGGGCGATCTACAGGCTCTCTCTGTTAATGGGACCTGTATGGATTTTGCCCCTGGCCTAGTTAAGGTTACCTTAAGACCTAGGGTGGGTTATGTGCCCAAAGTTTTGTCCACATCATTTCGCTCTCAGGTTATTACTCTTCACTCCTTTCACCCCCCTCCGTTTGACTCGGAGGAAGACGAGAAACTTCATTTGCTCTGCCCAGTTCGAGCGTTGAAGTGTTATGTTGACCGTTCGGACAGCTGGAGGAAATCTAACCAGCTGTTGGTGTGCTTCGGTGCTGGCCGCCGCGGGCTTGCCGCTTCGAAGCAACGGGTTTCCCATTGGGCGACAGAGGCTATTTCCTTAGCTTATGAGGTGCGTGGTTTACCTTCACCTCTTGATGTTAGAGCGCATTCTACCAGAGGTGTGGCTTCCTCTCAAGCACTTTTTAGAGGGGCTCTTTTGGAAGATATTTGTGTTGCGGCAGGTTGGTCCTCTCCGCACACTTTTGTGAGATTTTATAGTTTGGATCTCGACATGGCTCCGGGTTCGCATGTCCTGTCTGCTTAACCTAGTCATGCAGGTTATCTGGTGTTCTTTGAGCCAGATACGGCAGCGCTTTAGCTTGGCGTGTTTGGTATATCGTTCCCATTACGTCATTAAAGTGACGCAGCGTCGAGTGAACCTATGAAAGAGAACGTCTCAGGTTACTTGCGTAACCTATGTTCTCTGAGTAGGGAACGAGACGCTGCGTACGCTGCCAAGCTCCTCGCGCTGCCGACAGGCTTTCCTTTTCGGCAGAGAAATCTGAGGAGCAGATGGCGCGCGCGCGCTGATATAGGTGACTACGTCAGGTGGGCGACGTGCGCGCCATCAGCCAATCAATTGGCGTGATTCTATAAGGGCTTCAGACAATCGGCACACCCAGAGGGCGTCCCATTACGTCATTAAAGTGACGCAGCGTCTCGTTCCCTACTCAGAGAACATAGGTTACGCAAGTAACCTGAGACGTTTTGCTGCCAAAACCGCCCTGACCCATCAAGGCATGGACTCCACTAGACCCCTGAAGGTGTGCTGTGATTCTGGCACCAAGATGTTAGCAGCAGATCCTTTAACTCCTGTACGTTGTGAGGTGGTGCATCCATAGATCGGACTTGTTTGTTCAGCACATCCCACAGATGCTCGATTGGATTGAGATCTGGGGAATTTGGAGGCTAAGTCAACACCTCAAACTCGTTGTTGTGCTCCTCAAACCATTCCTGAACTATGCTTGCTTTGTGGCAGTGTAACGGAGGCCAGCTAGTAGTTGCTGTGCGAGTAAACCTCACTCCTCCTCTCAAGAGACACGCAAGCGACTGACGCTAGGGGTTACAGCATTTAGCCTCCTTGTTAGAGCATCTGACTCTCACGCTGATGGACCCGGGTTCGAGTCCTGCTTGGAGTGGGCGGGTCGAACAGGAGGGGTTACAGCAGGGCGCATTATCCTGCTGAAAGAGGCCACAGCTCAAACTGCCTCTGCCGGCTTGCCTCCTTCCCATAGTGCATCCTGGTGCCATGTGCTCCCCAGGCAAGAGACGCACACGCACCCGGCCATCCACGTGATGTAAAAGAAAACGTGATTCATCAGACCTTCTTCCATTGCGCCATGGTCCAGTTCTGATGCTCACGTGCCCACTGTTGGCACTTTGGTGGTGGACAGGGGTCAGCATTGGCACCCTGAGTGGTCTGCTGCTGTGCAGCCCCATACACAAACTACGATTCACTGTGTATTCTGACACCTTTCTATCAGAACCAGCATTAACTTCTTGAGCAATTTGAGCTACAGTAGCTCGTCTGTTTGATCGGACCACACAGGCTAGCCTTAGCTCCCCACGTGCATCAATGAGCCTTGGCCGCCCATAACCCTGTTGTCCTGTTCACCACTGTTCCTTCCTTGAATCACTTTTTTTTTGTGACCGGAAACACCCCACAAGAGCTGCAGTTTTGAAGATGCTCTGACCCAGTCGTCTATAATGTTATGCCTGATCGGTGTACAATTACACTGTAACAGGGACAAAAATAAGATAAAGTGTAATCAAACCAGAAAATAATGTTTTTACTGTGGTGACTGAATATGCATACTTCAATATGCTAGCAATATGCTTGCACTGCAATATGCAAGGTCTAAAACCTTGTAGCCATTACAATCTAATGCTTACTAAAAAAAAAAAAAAACTTGCACTCAAATAATCCTTGTTCACATTACTTAAAAAACTCATGTAACTAAATTTATTTATATTTACTGAGTTGTTTCTACTAAAAATTAGCATTGTCAGTTTACAGGTGAAATATAATGTGGCTAACATTGAATAATTTTTTTTGTCATGTTAAATACTGATAATTGCTCACTCAAACCCATGGGCGTCGGAAACAAAAAAAATGTGGGTGGGTCCTCAGAATTTTTTTTACTGGAGTAGATGCCAATAAGTACAAATATACCACTTTGCTTGCTAAGCGAATAGTTTGGAAAGACAACATTACGGGAATCACCATATCATTGAGAGCGGCAGTAGTGTAGGGGTTAGACACACAGCATCTAGTTTTGACACAAATCGACCCGCGTCTAACATGTGTTTAATAATAAGTGTTTATTGATTAGGGGTAAGTAAACAGACATGTGCTGAATGTTAGAGACGATAAAAGTGAGTGGGTCCAATATCATTGATCGTAAAAAGTGGGTGGGTCTTGTCCCACCCACATACAATGGTTCCGACGCCCATGCTCAAACCCCTTTATCTAATCCTCTCTACTTAACCGTCAGACTCCTATAACCGTCATGTCTGTAGTTTTTTAACACTTTTTATCCGCGTTTGTAGTTCTGATCGAATCCTCGTCCATCTCGCAATGGGTTGTGGGCAATATCAGCCGTTAGAGTGCACATCGATCTGCACTACGTATTATTACCGGAAATAGTAGACCATCCGGGTATCTTTGGAATACTCTTATCAACTTACTATGATTTGGGACATACTAATTCTTTTTTCGAATACTATTTAGTACGGATAGTATGCGAATTGGGACGCAGCGATACACTCATTTATTGGATGGACTTCCTGTTCTCAATTAAGTTATTTTTTAATTTTGTTATATTTTAAAGTTTTCCACTTACACTTGTAGATAAGTAGTTACGGTAATATAATAAGGTACGTTAACAATAAATGTGTTCTCCTAACATAATAAACTTTTATAAATGTAACATAACATTATTAAGTAAACTGCACGTATAAATATTATGTAACAGTGACAAATTCAAATGGTTTGTAGTCAGCTTTACTTGACTTTCTTTTGTTCATATAACAATTGTTATCTGTAAAAAAAAGACTCAATATAGTTGTGTGGAACCACTTGACGTTGCTTTTTCAAGTAAATTCAACAAATAATTTTTTTGAGTAGACTATGAACTTACCTATACTTTTTCTCTCCCTAGATTTTTTTAATCTAACCTCCCATTAAACAATAGTGTGAACCACAGTCCTCTCTCAGGGGGAATTTGAATGATGCGTCACTAGAGGGTTTGAATTTTGTTGCAGTGCTTTGAGTGTCCCTCGGGTTGTGAGCCACTCATTTGTTGGCTCCTGAAAGACATGGGTGGACATAGATGTGGGTGTGTTAGTATGAGGGTGTTATTCATTCTGTCTGAGTGAATTAATGCATTGAATGTGTTTGTGCCCACATGGAAAGGTCTTTGTGCTTGTGTGTGTAGGACTATGGCTGGACACTGAGATATGGCTTAGATCTGGCATGTGGGTGGACAAAAGAACAGCCGGTGCTAATAGCCAGTAATCACCGACCCCACCAGCACAACTAAATCAGCATCACACAACACGGTATTGATAAAATGAGGTATACAGGCCGCATATCAGTGTCTATTATGTAAATAACAGTGAAACGCACCTCTATAATTCTCAAACACCATGTTGTTGTCCTGTTGAGCACAGCTAAGAGGAAAGAATATGTTCCATGCAGCTGCCGGTGTCCAAAATCTCAATTGAACATGGATCAGTATTGAGTTACACACAATATTGTAACCCGAGCACATAGTCAGCCCGCCTCCCACATCAGACACATTTTGGAATCTTAAAGCCCACCACTTGTCAGCTTCTAAAAATAAGTTTCCCCTCTAGGAATTCTAGGAGGTAAAAATCAACCATTATACTCAAACTACTACAAAAAGTACAAATAAATTGCATTGCCAATTTCTTACGAAACATCTATTTTTCAAAGGTCACTGTGCTTTACCTTTAGAAAGTTTGTGAAAGTACAAGTGTTTATTTTCAAAAGACAAACAGGTGTGAGCTAATCATTATTCATAGTTTATGTACAGCCCCTCCCAGAGGAAGATATAATGTAAATAACTGGAATCTAATGAAAAAAAGAAATGACTGTGTTTAAATTTGCAGATCAGAAGACAGAAGAGTCGGAAGGTGGAAGAGATAGCCTACATTTCAAAATGGGGAAAAAGCACAACTGCACAATTGATACTTTAAAGTACTATACAAGTCCCCATTTTTCTTTTAATAAAGCTATTTCTTCAAGTGCTCACCGCACTTTGGACTTCAGGACTGTGCACTAGAGACAAATAATCACAGCATAGACGAATCACAGTGATCAAAACTGACCTTTACTGATGACTAGAGAGAACAAAAGTATGGCTTTCTCTCTTTTCATGGGTTTAAACAACCGCGGGGCTGCAAAACAAGGTTTTACATAGTGTTTTAGAGCAGTTAAATGCTACCTAATAGCATTGAAACAATATTTACTGGGAATAGGAATAAATCTGAATTGAAAATGTTTCACTTCAGATTTATGCATCACTAAAAATGGATATAAAAAGATACACTCTGTCAAATTAATACAACATATGTATTTTTTCAAATAATATTTTAATAATTACAGTGACAAATCATTTTTGACCATTCTTCTAAAGCGCATTTGTAAGGTCAGGCACTGATGTTGGATGAGACGGCCTGGCTCACAGTCTCCGCTCTAATTCATCCCAAAGGTTTTCTATCGGGTTGAGGTCAGGACTCTGTGCAGGCCAGTCAAGTTTATCCACACCACATCCATTTCTTTATGGACCTTGCTTTGGCACTGGTGCGCAGTCAAGTTGGAACAGGAAAGGGCCATCCCTAAACTGTTCCCACAAAGTTGGGAGCATGAAATTGTCCAAAATGTCTTGGTATGCTGAAGCATTAAGAGTTCCTTTCACTGAAACTAAGGGGCCAAGCCCAACCCCTGAAAAACAACCCCCCCACACCATAATCCCCCCTCCACCAAACTTTACACTTGGCACAATGCAGTCAGACAAGTACGGTTCTCCTGGCAACCGCCAAACCCAGACTCCTCCATCGGATTGCCAGACAGAGAAGCGTGATTTGTCACTCCAGAGAACACGTCTCTACTGCTCTAGAGTTCAGTGGCGGCGTGCTTTACACCACTGCATCCGATGCTTTGCATTGCACTTGGTGATGTAAGGCTTGGATGCAGCTGCTCAGCCATGGAAACCCATTCCATGACACTCTCTACGCATTGTTCTTCAGCTAATCTGAAGGCCACACAAAGTTTGGAGGTCTGTAGCTATTGACTCTGCAGAAAGTTGGTGACATCTGCACACTCTGCGCCTCAGCATGCGCTGATACACTCTGTGATTTTACGTGGCATACCACTTTTACCCCTTTTCCACCAGAATGAACCGTGTGCTAGTTCAGAGCCAGTGCTAGTGTCAGTTCGGAGTTGGTTCGACTGACGAGCCTTCTAAGAATCGGTTTGCCTTTCCACATGCTAGAGCCACCACAGAGCCAGGTCTTACGTCACTGTGTACGTCTCATCTTTCTCAGCAATGCAAGCGAGGCAGTGGGAAACACAAACATTGAAACACACCAGGCTTGTTCGAGATGCATCAGCGCTGTGCAGACCGATCCGCGTATGAAATCAAAGTACTGCAAGAGCGATTCAAAAGCATAAGGAGTCGTATGCTCTCGTTGTACTTTGATGTCATATCGCGATCGGTCTGCACAGCGCCGATGCATTCGAACAAGCCTTCCATCAACAATGGCGAACGTTGCGTTACTATTGATGCTAATGGCTTTACAATCCTACATCAGCGTCAAAACACAGCAAATCCAATGCATTCGTGCAGCTCACCGTGATTTGTATAGACGGAGATTACAATCAAGCAGGTATTTACTCCATTAGCTGCTATTTCAAAAATGGCGGTCACAAGTTTGTGTTTGTCTTGTTGGTCACAGTAACCCCGCCCCCAGCCCCTGACGCAAGCGGTTCTTACTTCTAGACCAGCAATGTTTTGGTGCTACTTAAGAACCACTTTTCCTGGTTCGGAGCTGGTGCTTTGGAAAGGCAAGGAAACCGATTTGAAACTAGGCTCTGGCTCCGAACCAGCACCAGCATTGCCTTGGTGGAAATGGGGTATTTGTGGCTGAGTTGCTGTTGTTCCCAATTGCTTCCACTTTTGCTAACAGTTGACCGTGGAATATTTAGTAGTAAGGAAATTTCACAAACTGACTTATTGCACAGGTGGCGACCTATCATGGTACCACGCTTGAATTCACTGAGCTCCTTAGAGAGACCCATTCTTTCACAAATGTTTGTAGAACCGGCCTGCATGCCTAGGTGCTTGTATTGCTTGGATTTTATACACCTGTGGCCATGGAAGTGATTGGAACACCTGCGTTCAATGATTTGGAGGGGTGTCCCAATACTTTTGGCAATATAGTGTACATAGTACAATGATTGGCCCAGGCTGGACTTGAACCCAGCTCCTGATCATCACAACAGCCATTTCTCCAACAGATTTTAACCCTAGACATAGTTTTATCCTAAAACATTCCTTACTCTTGGTATTCGTGTGACACTGGAAAAAGCACTTAAGACAACATGGATTTATCAAATAGCAACCTTTGACTGAAATCAATGAAAAAGTGAGTTATGTTGAGAGAGTTAAGTGTATGTTAGTGGGAAGATGGCAGAGCGCCACAACCACATTAAAGACGCATAGTACCCGACTGCTGCTATGCCACCCTGTTTGCTAAATAAGAATGAGAGCATGAAGGAGAACATAAATAAACTGGACGGTGAACACTCAACTTCCTGTTGACAGATGGCATCAAGTCATATATAAATGCTGCCACTAAAGTTATATGTGCGATGTTTAGCTGTCCGTATCTCCTCAGTGCATGAAAACATGAGACACATGGCATTCAGGGAGCCATTCTTCACCACCCCATGTCATCTCAGCTGCTGTGTGGAATCTCAATCCGGTATGACTCGCTTCACATTAAATGAAGTGACAGTCAAACTATAGTCTACTCACAACAGCAAGGTCATCCTTAGAACAGCACAGACAATCTGAGATTGAAAAGCCTAGTAAATCCCTGCTCTTAAATCTTATGGCGGCACACTCTGTCTACAACATTCCCGCCCTTCAGCAAGACCCTACAAAAGACACAATTTTATTGAAGATATATTTCACACACTGTGCTTACATTATCAGCGGACAACTAATTAAGGAAATTGGCCATGAGTCCAGAGCGGAGCAGGTCCATTACTCTGTATAATTAATTACTGGTATAAAGCAGAATTATGATCATATTTCTCTCAAGATATGGCCAATATTCTGAGCACAAAGATTTTGGCACAGAGTTCTTAAAGAGTGAGTGTAGCCTTTTTCAAGCGTTTTTTTTTTTTAACTAATGGATCAGTGTTTCAGACAGAATTCTATTTTTGTCCCCATCCACCATCAGTTTAAGGTAGTACAACAGAATTAACTTAAAGAAGCCATTGAAGCACTGTCTGTAAGTTTTATGATTAATTTGTATTCAGTTTGTTGAATTTACTTTTTATAAAAGCTGTGTAATGTAAATTTTTTTACATTTAAAGGGGAGGGCCTAATGCGATTTTATGCATTCTGACTTATTACACTGTTAAAAAGTTGGATTCTCATGCTAAACATGGCCAAAAGTAAAAAAAAATTAATGATTGTATTTCTGTGCCAAATACACTCCTTCAGGATTCAAATAAGTTTCGGAATGTTTTCTTTGAGTATGGCCCTGTATGAGGTCATAAAGGGTGGAATTTCTTGTATGGGCACTTTTCCCGGATAAGTGCAGGAGTGCAGTGGGCGGAGCTAAAGAGAGCAGGCACACATACATGAAAGGGAAGAAACAAACACACTTGCAGAACTCCGTTGCTGCTCCGGAAAAACAAACGGCATCCACTGTTTAACGCTGGGTTATTTGGGAAGCAGATTTTTCCCTCACAACCAGAAACACACTTCTTTGGTGACATTGTTGATTTTGTGGTCTAAAAACAAAATGCCAGCGCTGCCGTCGGCTTCCGTAACCCGAACAAAGCTCATTGATGTGCACGCTCCACATGCACTCATCCGGGAGAAATGCCCGTAAAAGCAATTCCATCTATTATGACCTCACACAGGCCCATACTCGCCCATGTTCGGCGTGACCTTTTCAACATACATACATAATGCCTGGCTTGTTGCAGACCAGCACAAGAATATCAATTGTGGTTAAAAAAATATATAGGTTTGAATTTTTTTTAGAAAATGACTGATCGTTTCGCTAGATAAGACCCTATTCCTCAGCTGGGATCGCACAGTACCATTTGAAGCACTTCAAAGCCCTTTGAAACCGCATTGATGTGGACGGTCAACATTTTGGTTGCAATTGAAGTCCATTGTGTGCAGAAAACTCCTGAAATGTTTTCCTTAAAAAATTTCATTTCTTTTCCACTGAAGACAGAAAGACATGGACATCTTGGATGGCATTGGGGTGAGTAAATTCTCAGGAAATTTTCATTTTGAGGTGAACTAATCCTTTAAATAGTGAGAGATAGCCTTGAATGAATTACCTTTCTCCTAAAAGAATACTCAAACATCTATCAATATCTTCACCATATATTATTATCAGACCTGTCAATATAAAATATTTGGTTACAGTTAACTGTTTACTGTAACAACCAAACAATGATATATGATCATTGCCCCAAAAACATTATTGGTCAGCTTCAGAGATCTTCAAGGTCACAGACATCTTTGTGAGTCTTAAAGAAGGTTTTATTCTGGCTATTAAACTGCACAAGATTTGTGGCCTGAAGGAAAAGCCTTGTTCAAGTATGTAATGGTCAGTCTCTCAGAGGAATTATAAAAATCATCACACTACATTAAACACTGAACCAATCTTCAGATCTTTAATGCAGCATATAAGGTGGAAAATAGGGTCAAATACACATCCTTTAGTATTGTTGGTGGTTTAAAAGTATAAAATACATAACATTACATCTTGTATTTTATTTTCAACTATGTCAGATTAATGTATTCTTTTCTGTATTTGCATTAATGGGAGATGTACATGCTTTTTCTGCTTGAAAAATATATATATTTTAGTGTTTTTCCAGTGATGCCATACAAAAAGGAAATGCCATATTACATTTGAAAGCATCTCACATAATGTTGTTATAATAAAATGACCTTTTTTTGTAGAATACAAATTCATTATGAAATCATATGTATTATATATAGAGAGATAGGCTACTGAGCTTGGGAAATACTTTCATTATTGAGAAAATAAAGCTATGTTTCCTTATCAAATGTATGAAAATATATATGTATCTCACATAATGTTATTTCCATCAAGAGGTGCGTCAATTTTTGGTCAAGATCTTGTATTGACAATGCAAGAGTCCAGCACTCTGTAAAGTCTCCTCCAGCACATCCCAAAGACTTGCAATGAATTTAAGGTCTGGACTCAGAGGTGCCGATTCATGTGTGAAAATGATTCTTCATGCTCCCACACAATATTATTAAAATGTAAAATACATGTTTTCCATTTTAATATATTTTAAAATGTAATTTATTTCTGTGATGCAAAGCTGAATTTTGAGCATCATTACTCCAGTCTTCAGTCATATTAGAAATCATTCTAATATACTGATATTTGATTATTATCAATGTTGAAAACAGTTGTGTAAAACTTTTTTTTAGGATACTTTGATGAACAGAAAGTTCAAAAGAACAGTATTTATCTGAAATAGAAAGCTTTTGCAACATTGTACTACCGTTTAAATGTGCAATACATTTTTAGCGTTTAAATGTGCAATACAATTGACGTCACTGTCAATATATATACACTCACCTAAAGGATTATTAGGAACACCACACTAATACTGTGTTTGACCCCCTTTCGCCTTCAGAACTGCCTTAATTCTAAATGGCATTGATTCAACAAGGTGCTGAAAGCATTCTTTAGAAATGTTGGCTCATATTGATAGGATAGCATCTTGCAGTTGATGGAGATTTGTGGGATGCACATCCAGGGCACGAAGCTCCCGTTCCACCACATCCCAAAGATGCTCTATTGGGTTGAGATCTGGTGACTGTGGGGGCCATTTTAGTACAGTGAACTCATTGTCATGTTCAAGAAACCAATTTGTAATGATTCGAGCTTTGTGACATGGTGCATTATCCTGCTGGAAGTAGCCATCAGAGGATGGGTACATGGTGGTCATAAAGGGATGGACATGGTCAGAAACAATGCTCAGGTAGGCCGTGGCATTTAAACAATGCCCAATTGGCACTAAGGGGCCTAAAGTGTGCCAAGAAAACATCCCCCACACCATTAGACCACCACCAGCAGCCTGCACAGTGGTAACAAGGCATGATGGATCCATGTTCTCATTCTGTTTACGCCAAATTCTGACTCTACCATCTGAATGTCTCAACAGAAATCGAGACTCATCAGACCAGGCAACATTTTTCCAGTCTTCAACTGTCCAATTTTGGTGAGCTTGTGCAAATTGTAGCCTCTTTTTCCTATTTGTAGTGGAGATGAGTGGTACCCGGTGGGGTCTTCTGCTGTTGTTGCCCATCCGCCTCAAGGTTGTGCGTGTTGTGGCTTCACAAATGGTTTGCTGCATACCTCGGTTGTAATGAGTGGTTATTTCAGTCAAAGTTACTCTTCTATCAGCTTGAATCAGTCGGCCCATTCTCCTCTGACCTCTAGCATCAACAAGGCATTTTCGCCCACAGGACTGCCACATACTGGATGTTTTTTCCTTTTCACACCATTCTTTGTAAACCCTAGAAATGGTTGTGCGTGAAAATCCCAGTAACTGAGCAGATTGTGAAATACTCAGACCGGCCCGTCTGGCACCAACAACCATGCCACGCTCAAAATTGCTTAAATCACCTTTCTTTCCCATTCTGACATTCAGTTTGGAGTTCAGGAGATTGTCTTGACCAGGACCACACCCCTAAATGCATTGAAGCAACTGCCATGTGATTGGTTGATTAGATAATTGCATTAATGAGAAATTGAACAGGTGTTCCTAAGAATCCTTTAGGTGAGTGTATATATATGTATATGTATATATATATATATATATTGACAGTGTTATTCACTTCACCAGTCAGTGGTTATAAAGTTATGCCTGATCGGTGTGTGTGTATATATATATATATATATATATATATATATATATATATATATATATATATATATATATATATATATATATATATATATATATATATATATATATATACACACACACACACCCATCAGGCATAACATTATGACCACTGTGATTTAAGTGAAAGTGATTATCTCTTCATCACGGTGGGATATAGTACGTGGGATATATTATGCAGGAAGTGATATAAACAAAGAAATGAGGGCAGAAGTTGGAATAAGGGCATGCTCTAATCATTTCTATCCTCTTCATACCCTCCATGAAAAGGTTTAATTTTCATAAGTACCCTCCCCCGGAGACTGCCCTTGTTTACAGGAGTTATAAATCTCTAACGCACATTTTATTAAGATACAGTAGGGATTTCTGAGGACATATAAATCAGAGACTGAGAGAGACATGTAAACAGAGAGAAATGGGGAGACAATTTGAGAGCCAAAACAGGAACAAGAGACAGATATGGTGCAATAACAGATTTAATGTATTAATAAAAGCAATAACAAACAGAACTGTTATAAGAGACATGTGTTGTGTATACATTTTGTTGGAGAATATATCAAACGTTTAAAATTATATCTATAATCTAAAAATTGTAATTGGATAGTTGACCAAAAAAAAGTTTTTTTCCAATTTTGAAGAAAAAAAAAACATTATGTAGTGTGAAGTCTGATGTTTGAGAAAATATAAGGGGTCACTAACTTTGTCAATTCTTTCACTGTTTTTTGAATAATTTTACTGAAAGGTGTCCTATGATGTGACATAGCAAGAATGATGGGGAGGGATGTCGCACCAAGGGACAACAGAAATTAACACTTTTATAGTGGTTCTAAAAAAGTGAAATATTTGAACAATTGAGACAAATGGGCTTCACAGGGGGCTTCAGTAACATGACCTTGAATGTGTCCTTCAACTAATTAAACTTGTCAGTGGAATTGCCCAATTTAAAAGCAGGATATGGTGTCACAAGTTCATATGCTTTTAGAAATATATGGATGAAAAAAAGTATTGCCATTTACTAAAATAGACACTTTTAATTATGCATGAGGTATGTATTAACATTTGTATGCTTTTTTTTAATCTAATAACAAACTTAAGACAAATAAATGTTTAACAATTTACTGCATTTTAAATGATGACAATACTAATGGTATACATTTTTATCCTGTGCGACTGCATAGTATAGCACAGGGGTTTTCAAACTGGGGTCCGGGGACCCCCAGGGGTCCTCCAGAAGGTTCTAAGGGGTCCCCATAAAATTTCAGGGAATAAAAAGACAAAGCAAAAATAGTTAAAGTCTACTGAGCATTATAACTGATTTTAATAATTGTATATGTTTGCTTTGTTTTTCACACTATAGTCCCCTTTATCTCGCTCACTGGGGTTGTAAGGCTGTGTTCTTAATGCACTACATAAGCTGCTTACATACATTCATTGTGAAAGTTGCTTATACAAATAATTTTTAAATGCCAACACGGGTCAAAATTAAAATAAATTATTTTATGCCAAAAATCATTAGGATATTAATTAAAGATCATGTTCCATTAAGATATATGTATAAATCTTTATTTATAAAAAAAAAAAAAATAGATCCTTATGGTTTTGTGGTCCAGGGTCCAAATATAGAAGGACTCATGGGCGTAGATTACTGGGGGGACGTGTCCCCCGCACTTTTACTAAAACGTACATTCGTCCCCCGCACTTTTACCGGGTTGGACAGGTGTCCTGACATTTCATCCTACCCGTCAGATTGTCCTACCAGGGTTTACTGCGCATGCCCACATCAATATATATATATTTTTTATATATTTACATTTTGGGTAGGTTTAGGGGTAGGTATGGATGTAGGTATGGATATTAATTCATATTAATAAAGCAAATCACATTAATATGATTATGGTAGCACAATCGGATAGGTAGCATTTTACATCCATATTTAATATTTATTTATTTAAAATATTTACATAGTTTTAAGGGTAGGTTCAGGGTAGGGGTAGGTATGGATATTAAAAAAGCCTCAAATCAGATGAACATGATGCTGGTAGCACAATCTGACAGGCAGCATTTTTTGCTGAGCGGGTCGACTAGTAAATATTTTAAATAAATAAATAAATATTAAATATGGATGTAAAATGCTACCTATCCGATTGTGCTACCAGAATCATATTAATGTGATTTGCTTTATTAATATGAATTAATATCCATACCTACATCCATACCTACCCCTAAACCTACCCAAAATGTAAATATTAAAAATAAAAAATAAAAAATATTGATGTGGGCATGCGCAGTAAGCCCTGGTAGGACAATCTGACGGGTAGGATGAAATGTCAGGACACCGGCGTCTAGTCGCACCACTCTTACTGGCCTACGTCTGTTACACAGGCAAGTGCGTTTACGTAGAAGCCAATGTGAATAAATCTAGATTTAAATTCAAAGACACAAAATAATCTATACATGACCTGTCATTTTAGTCGTATCCAAAAAATGAGGCGATCTGAACACTATGGAGTGCCACTCTCGTGCAACACTCCAATTCATACTCGTAGCCGGAGGGCGCTCTCTCACAGAAAGAACAAAACTGATTCGTAGAAGTAAAACCTGTCACGTTCCAAAGGCATTCGGCGCTGTAGCAGCAGCTGAATAAAAATAATCGCTATTACTGATGAAACGTGACAACAAACACAATTGCGACAATATATGGTTTGTGTTTTTCCAGCCATTTGATTATTTATTGACAATAAAGTATATGAATAACGCAGTGCTAACTTACAGCCTTTTTAATGTTTAGTATCTTCTGCTTGCCAATGCTGCATTTATTTAATCAAAAATACAGTTAAAACATTAATATTGCGAAATATATTCACATAATATTTCACCGTACTACTTTTTTTACTGCATTTTTTATTAAATAAATGCAGCCTTGGTGAGCAGAAGACTTCTTTCAAAAACATTTAACAATTGTAATGTTTCCAAACTTTTAATAGGCACTGTATATTTTCTGCCTTATTCAGTGATTTTTATTTAATTTAATTTTTATTTAATTGTATTTGATTTTCATTGCATAAAATCCATGGGGACTTAATGCACAAGTGTTTGTAGTACATTAACCAATCATAAAACATTATAGATATTAGTGGTTATTGTTCAGCAGTGTATTTGATATCTTACTGCACAAGTGTTTGTAGTACATTAACCAATCATAAAACATTATAGATATTAGTGGTTATTGTTCAGCAGTGTATTTGATATCTTACTGCACAAGTGTTTGTAGTACATTAACCAATCATAAAACATTATAGATATTAGTGGTTATTGTTCAGCAGTGTATTTGATATGTTACTGAATTAAAAGCAAGAGATGAGATCAATGAAATCTGTCAATTAGACAAAGGTCAGAAAAAACTGGTATTACACCTGACATTTCGGTCCCCCTCACTTCTGAAAAGATTGCTACTCCTCTGGAAGGATTTTAGGAAGGGGGTCCCTCATAAAAGGTTTATCATATTTGGGATCCTTGGCGTCATAAAGTTTGAAAACCCCTGGTATAGCATGTGCCTCTAAAAGGACTTTGATTAGAGTTTATTGCCCTCTGCTGGCCAAAATCAGGTTTTCTTTAAAAAATTGTCTCAAACCAGGGCTGTAAAAGTTATACTGACAAAATTCAAAATAAAAATCAAAGTATTTTCCCAAAATATTTCACATCAAAATAACTTTGTAGCGCAAACTTTGAAAAGCAACCTATACTCACTCAAATTATTTTTAAATTGTCAAATGGATACCCTCTAAAAAAATAATAGAGCTTCCAAAATGGAGTTCCCCCCAAAACATTCAGTGAACAGTTCTTAAAATAACAATTTTTAGTGTGAAGAATATATTAAATAATGATATGGGGGGGAAATCCACTATAAAGAATTGAACTGTGCAATTGAAATCTTGGGCATTTTTAATAATTAAAAATGAAACATTTAAGACAAAAAAAAGAAAAGATTTAAGCCATCATGAAATATGTACTTTAATGTCTATATGAAATTGCATGGAGTAAAATAAATGTTTTACACTCGAAAATATTCAGTTTCAATAATAGATTTCCTCCCCATATCGTAGTTACTGTATTATAATTTTGCAAAGCAATTTTAAAGTTTTAAGATCTCACAGTTTTTAATTTAATGAAGTTTCAGTGAATGTGATTACTGGTAACTTTATTATGATTCCCTTTGCTCCTTGATCCCAAGATCTGTGGCAACAATTTCAGTGATGATTCTACCTCTCATGTGTTCAGGTGTTTGACAAGTGATTTTATCGTAATGAAAAAGCCTTTTTTCATTCATATGCAGCCAGTGCCATAGATATGCCAAACTAGAGTTGCAGTGCCATGGATTACCAGACAACACAGCATACACACGTCCATCCAACATACCTGGAGTCAAGCTTTGCAGGTAGTTGTTTCTGAGGTCAAGGAAAACAAGCTTGTCCTGCTTAAGGAAGAGTTCTGCAGGAAGGCTCGCCAAACGATTGCCGCTCAAGAACATCTGCTGAAGGTTAGGGTTACCACTGAAGGCTAATTGATCTATAGACTTCAGTCTGTTGTTTTCCAGGTACAGAGCCTCAAGCTTGGACAGAGAGGTCAGAGCTCCAGGAGTCAGTTCCTCCAGCTGGTTATTTTTGAAGTCTAAGCTCTCAAGATTGTTGAGCCTTTGCAGGAAGGCCACAGGTAACTGGGTAAATCTGTTAGATGACAAGTCCAACATCTGGAGGGAGCTGTTTACAGGCAGACAGTCTGCATCTACTTCGGAGAGCAGGTTACCCTTGAGTGTGAGCTCCACCAGAGGAGAATGATAAAACACTTGCGACGATAAAGATGTCAGATTGTTACCTATGGGTAGGAGTAGGAGCATTAGCATATTATTATTACATGTGTAAACAGAGTTTGTACAACAATTCAAGAAGTTACTTTGTCCATTTTTGCTTATTTCAAAAAGTCCAAGCAAAATCCACCTTACATCATTGGTGTTTCATTCTAAAATGTTCATTAATACATTTTCATATTTATTCTGTCTTGTCTTTTTAATTTTAAGCTAAAACATGCTTGCACTCTGATTTTGCTGTAAACATATAAAGTATGCCTTCCTGCAAAATCAGTGTTTTTAAAGAATTATTCAGTTAATCAAAAAGTGAACTATTATGCTATTTTAAAGGTGCCTAATTTTGTTTTGGAAGTCTCCTACAACAGGTTTACATGCATCAAAAGTCAAAAAACAGTTAAATTATCTCATACTGCTGCACAGTGTTCAATGATTCTCAAACGACTCGCTGAATGAATCAGTCTCTCTTAATCCCTCCTTACTCTGCTCTGATTGCCCCAGTCTGTTACGATTGGTCTACCGCATACAGCGCGTGTCGGAAGCTAAACGCCCGTTACCATAACTGAACTTCAGCTCCAGACTCTCTCTAACCCACTGGAAAGACAGGATGATGTCGATTTTACCTTCCGAACGCGAGTTTGATGATGAAACATTGGAAGAACTAGTTATTCAACCCGAACCTCCATCGCAAGGACGACTTGAGCAGGACGTTTCTCAGTGATACACTACTCATTTTGAGGTTGGGTAGAGTGGGGGAAAACGTCCCCTTTAAAGGGGCACTTCAGTGCTGGGAAGATCAATTTAAACGGTCTCATTTATGTAGTAGAAATGTGAAATTATTTTTGAATTTGGGGCCTTCTAGACTGAGAAAAGACAGAAAATGTATTTTTGTCTCATGTGGATGAAAGACAACAACTCTCACGCCGGTTTCACACCGCACGCGCAAGCAGTGCGTTGGCAGGGCAGGAGCGGTGCGTATGGAGAGCGGGAGCTGCGCGCCCCCGTTGTGCATTTACACTAGCAGCTTTTGTCTCGCGCAGCTGAACCGCGGCTCGTGTATTGCAAATACAGACGAATATTGTCCATTATGTCACATTTTCCGGTGTTCTCCTCCGACCACTGTCTGTCTCATGCTTTGATTTATGATGGGCAGCATATATCGGCTTCAAATGCGACCCCTCTGTCTCATACATGCAGGGCCGTTTTTTGGCATAGGCAAACTAGGCGATCGCCTATGGGGTCGCCTAGGGCGCCATCAGCTGAAGGGGCGCCAATGAACGCATATTGAATATTTTTGAAATTGACAGGATTTTTGTATTTTATTTTGTATTTACTGCGTGGCTCCGGTGCCTCGCCTATTTTTGACGGATTCCGTGCCGGAGCCGCGCAGTAAATACAAAATAAAATACAAAAATCCTGTCAATTTCAAAATAAACACCCCGTGCAGACTCCGTATTTCACATAACCATCATTCCTACAGTATTTATTACAGTTTATAAGTTCACTGTAATTAATACAACAGTATTTAGCATTCATTAACAAATTGTTATAAATACTATAATATTTACAGTATACTAGAATTTACTAGTCTAACACAGAGTATTATATGTATTATATGTTCATGTGGGATAGCAAAAAACAATAAACAGGATTAAACTGGACAAAACAAACACTTAAAGGAACTGTATGTAAGAAATGTATTTCAATTAATCATAAAATGGCCCTAATATGTCAATAGACATTAAGAAATCATGTTAATTTCAAATACTTATATCACTGACAACAGTTGTCCGGCCAAGATATTGTCATTTTAAAATTGAAGTTGCAGCCCTCAACTGATGTTGATGTTGACATGTTGTGTCATGCCTGAAGCGCCGCCCTCCACCTATCTACCAATCACGAAGTCAGTAGTGTTTCTGCATTCGGGTTGCCAGCTCTGCTAGTTACCACAGCTGCAGCTACAGTCTAACTTTACGAAACCTAAACGACCTCGATATGAATCAGAAAAACGTTGTGACAGTGTCCGAAATAAAACAAGGATTTGTATAGGAGATTCCTTTGAAAGATGGAGACGGCTGAAAACGGAGAAGAATTTGAAGACTGACGCCAACGTTGCTAATTTTTGCTAATCTTCCACATCACATATTTTAGCGTTATGGACGTGTACCGCAGGGTAAGTTAAAAAATACAGCTGGTCGCTTTCACTTATAGCTTCAGCTAAATGAATAGCTGCATCTTTGAAATCTGTTACACATAGTGACTTAGGCTTGTGCTTCTACCGTTACAAGTTAGACTAAGCTAACTTACTGTTCTAACAACCCACATGAAAAAAATACTATAGTATATTATAGTAAAATTACTCTAGTAAATGCTATAGTGTTTTTGAACCGTCCTATAGTAAATATACTATACTATATATATACTATATAATATACTATAGTATTTTTCATGTGGGAATGTACTGTCACATACGAGCGTTCATATTTACGATTATATTTGGCTAATCGCCATTAGTAAATTTTTGCGAGTCATAATTACTTCACAAAACATCGCTCTTGAAGCATAAACATAATAAAAGGAAAGAAAAAAAACGCACTGTGTACGACTCGTCACTTGCCATTGAAAGCTCCGTGTAGCAGCCTACGTTCCCGCTGGATCCTGCAGCCTATCTGGCAACCTCGAGTCAGGGGGGAGGGGTAGAGGGATACACCGCACTACAGTAATTTGAAAGTGATTGCAGTACCAGTTTTGGCCACAGTCCTACATACAGCTCCTTTAATATTAGAACACAAAAAAAATATAGAGAAAAACAACGTAGGACTGTGTAATCACGTGGTCTCGCGAAACCTGTCGCTTCCATAGACCGTAAAAGGTCGCTTCGCTTCTGAAATGCTGCTGGTGTGAGTTGGCACCGCGTAGAAGACCGAACAAAACATCACAGCAGCCGTAATGCGCCGCAGATGCGTGCAGTGTAAATAAGGGGTCAACAAGGCTTAAACAAGGCTTAGAATGCACTTGCTTCGCGCCCTACCATGCCACTCCCTACAGCGCCCCCAGCATCGTTTTGATCTTCATAATAATACAATAATTTCGTTCAGTTAGAGAATAAACATTACAATTAAAAAAATGAACGTGTCTTTTCAATAAAGTGTGAGTGAGCGAACAAACACAGCAGGAGTCAGGGAGAGGGACGTAAATTCCTTCCAACAATCCCGTGTCGGTCACCAGCGATTAAATCACGAATTTCTGAGTTGTTGCATCTAGTAGTCTAGTCGGTCCTACTCGCCCGCGGGATCACTTTCTGTGTTATTATCGATAGTTTCCTTGGCGCTCAGTCGGTCTTGTTTCTCTCGTGGAGTGTGTAGTGGAGAGAAAGAGGAGAAACTCGCGACTGCAGCGAAGCGAGCCGAGCAGTAAAAAAAAAATTACGCTGCACTGATGGAAGAAAGCCTGTTGGTTCACTGTTCATCTTGTGAGTAAAACGGGGGAAAAGTTGTTGTAAATACTGTTGTGTGTGGTGTTTTCTTGTTTGTGGCTGTCACTGAAATGGTCTGAAACAGTGAAACACTGTATAAATAATGATTAAGCTGAAACGGATTCGGTGAGGAAGTGGCTCTCCTCCTCCATTGCCCGCTAGTCATTTTTACCAGGTTTGAAGTCTGTATTAACGCGGTAAGACAGTGATATTAAAATACCAAATTTAATATACACCTTAATGATGTATATTAAGGTGATAGATAGATAGATAGATAGATAGATAGATAGATAGATAGATAGATAGATAGATAGATAGATAGATAGATAGATAGATAGATAGATAGATAGATAGATAGATAGATAGATAGATAGATAGATGAAACAGATGAACACAGAATATTAGTGCAGCGTGCAGCGTGAGCTGAACGAGAGTGGCAGCACATGAGCAGCAGGAGTCAGATTTCATTCATCATGAGAGTGAGAAGCTGAATGACAAGATGATTGCTTTTGTTGTTGTGTTTTTCATTAAGAATAATAGGCTAATGAACCCACCATTCAAGAAACCCGCCCCCGAATTGGCAAACCAAAAGTAAAATGCACACGGCTGCACTCGGCCACACAATGCACAAGCACTGTAATGGGATGGTGAGGGAAAATTTTTCTTACTGTCACATCCCTAGTGGAACCTCGGATTCAGGAGGAACAGTGTGGTTTTCGTCCTGGTCGTGGAACACTGGACCAACTCTATACCCTTTCCAGGGTGCTGGAGGGTTCATGGGAGTTTGCCCAACCAGTCCACATGTGTTTTGTGGATTTGGAGAAGGCATTCAACTGTGTTCCTCGTGGCATCCTGTGGAGGGTGCTCTGGGAGTATGGGGTCGGCGGCCCCCTGCTTAGGGCTGTTCGGTCCCTCTACGACCGGAGCAGGAGCTTGGTTCGCATTGCCGGCAGTAAGTCAGACTTGTTCCCGGTGCATGTTGGACTCCGGCAGGGCTGCCCTTTGTCACCGGTTCTCTTCATAATTTTTATGGACAGAATTTCTAGGCGCAGCCAAGGGCCGGATAGTGTCCGGTTTGGGGACCATACGATTTCGTCGCTGCTTTTTGCGGATGATGTTGTCCTCCTCAGACCAGGACCTTCAGCGTGCACTGGGGCGGTTTGCAGCCGAGTGTGAAGCGGCTGGGATGAGAATCAGCACCTCCAAGTCCGAGGCCATGGTTCTCAGTCGGAAAAGGGTGGATTGCCCACTTCAGGTTGGTGGAGAGTTCCTGCCTCACCTGGGAGGAGCTCAGAGTAGAGCCGTTGCTCCTCCACATCGAGAGGAGCCAGCTGAGGTGGCTCGGGCATCTATTTCTGATGCCTCCTGGACGCCTTCCCAGGGAGGTGTTCCAGGCACGTCCCACCGGGAGGAGGCCCCGGGGAAGACCTAGGACACGCTGGAGGGACTATGTCTCCCGGCTGGCCTGGGAACGCCTCGGGGTTCCCCCGGAAGAGCTGGAGGAAGTGGCTAGGGAGAGGGAAGTCTGGGTGTCTCTGCTTAGACTGTTGCCCCCGCGACCCAGCCCCGGATAAGCGGAAGATGATGGATGGATGATGGATGGACATCCCTAATGGGTAAAAAGGCTAATACATTACCCAAAATGCAAGCTCAGGCAATGCATGCGCTTCTTCCATAAGGTCACGCAGTTGTGCACTCTAGACAGAGAATACTCAGTTGCTGGGAACACTTAGGCTAAGAAGAAGCAAATATATTTATTAAGTATAAAAAGGTTGGGTTCCTATTTAACTATTTAAAATTTTGGGCATTTTTTTTTTGGAGTGGGCAGGTTTTGATGAGCTTTTGGGCTGGAAACTGTTGACCCAATCTGACTTAGAGTCAGTTATTTGAATGAATGGTTTGAGAAAATGCAGAAGTAGCATTATGCTAGTATGATATTATCCATCTTCAAACAATTCGCTACTGAATAAATCAGTGGTTTTGAATGAATCATTCACAAAGACTCACTTGATTAGTTCCTTATAGTATCAGGTTTTTGAGCAACCCATGATACTCAAAGACAATAACTTGTCACCATCTACCGGTGTAACAAAGTAACCTGAAGAAAGAGTCCCCACTATTAATGAAAAGTCCCCGCTAATGCACAGACAGACTGACTGTCTATAGAATTCAGAGAGAGAATTCAAACTCAGAGACCAATTAAAAATGAGGAGCGTAACATAATATTAGTTAAGTAAACACACATTACCTGTAAGGTCAAGGATGTGAAGTTTTGACAGGCCCTTAAGCAGGTCTGCAGGTAATGTAAGCAGCTGGTTTCTGATCAGACTGAGCTGCCTCAGTTGGGGGAAGATCTTCAGGTCATCAGATGTTATGGTGCTTAAATTGCTGAAGCAGACATGTGTAGTGTTACCCAGGAAGGCCTTACTGGGTAACTGCGTGAAGTTAACGTAACAAATGACTCCGACCTCATCAGATCTTAAGGCACGTCTGCGTTTTCCTGGGTGCAAAACTCCACCAACAGTAAAGCAGCTCAGTAGCCCTGCAACTGTTAGAAAGTAATAGCTGTGCATATTTACGACAAGACGCAGCAAAATTAAGAATATAAGTAGAATCCTGTTAGGAACCTCAGTCTCAATCTTGAACTTTTTTGTCTTGTAGAATTGATTCTGCTTTTATAACCCGAATCACATATATTTGTCAACATGCAAACAAGTATTTTCCAGGTCCACGTGGTTCAAACTCTTGTGCAACAGTGGACTTTTAGTAATCATTTTTTGTTAATCATTTACAACAATAAAAAGCATGCGTTTTTAACCCTTAGTAAATGACAACATCTGATATTTTCACTTTTGTTACATTTCATGTTAGTTTTATTTAAGAGCACGTCCTAATATTTCAGCATTTAAGTTACTCACCTGTACAGATTTTGCAATCTATAATTGCTTTAACTAACAAGTAATGATGATTATGCTAAATGAAGACATTAATGAAACTTTTATCTACAATTTTCAACATTTCTGTGGGGACACGTACAGCCTGTAAATGTGTTTATGTTACAGATGAGTTTGGATCATCACACATAGGGAGTCAGAGGTTTTCCATCAAATAAAGATTTTTTTATTAACATTTCTCAACAGTTTGTCACTAGCAAAATGACAAAAAATACAGAAAATGTTTGGACCATAGGTCATGATGTTCCACTATGCATACATTTTGTTACATTGTTGTCACAGCATTTAATAAAATGTGCTACAAATTGCATCAGGTCTTCAATAATGCATATATTTTGAGCAGATAGTTCTGACAATACATAATGCTCATAGAAAAGCAGTGTTGTTTGATATAATGCATGATAAAAATATAATCTTTGCCACTAAATGTCTGTTTTCCCTAACAAAAATAGATATAATACTTGAGTATATCAATGCAGATGATTATATAATTGCATAGCCTAAGTACATATTCTGTTTCAAACACACACACACACAGGCAAACTGACATAATTACTGACAACCTTGTAAGGTGAAGTGAAGTGAAGTGAAGTGACATGTGGCCAAGTATGGTGACCCATACTTGGAATTTGTGCTCTGCATTTAACCCATCCAAGTGCACACACACAGTAGTGAACACACACCCGGAGCAGTGGGCAGCCATATTGCTGCGGCGCCCGGGGAGCAGTTGGGGGTTCGGTGCCTTGCTCAAGGGTCTCACCTCAGTCGTGGTATTGAGGAAGGAGATAAAAATAACCTCTGAAATTTTAAATGCTTTTACTTTAAAAACAAAAAAAAAAACAAAAAAAATGTATATTGTAATTGTATAATCCACAAAGACATAAAACACTCTTAAAATCAGATCTTAAGGCACGTCTGCGTTTTCCTGGGTGCAAAACTCCACCAACAGTAAAGCAGCTCAGTAGCCCTGCAACTGTTAGAAAGTAATAGCTGTGCATATTTACAACAAGACGCAGCAAAATTAAGAATATAAGTAGAATTCTGTTAGTAACCTCAGTCTCAATCTTGAACTTTTTTGTCTTGTAGAATTGATTCTGGTTTTATAACCCGAATCACATATATTTGTCAACATGCAAACAAGTATTTTCCAGGTCCACGTGGTTCAAACTCTTGTGCAACAGTGGACTTTTAGTAATCATTTTTTGTTAATCATTTACAACAATAAAAAGCATGCGTTTTTAACCCTTAGTAAATGACAATAATGGCAACATCTGATATTTTCACTTTTTTTACATTTCATGTTAGTTTTATTTAAGAGCACGTCCTAATATTTCAGCATTTAAGTTACTCACCTGTACAGATTTTGCAATCTATAATTGCTTTAACTAACAAGTAATGATGATTATGCTAAATGAAGACATTAATGAAACTTTTATCTACAATTTTCAACATTTCTGTGGGGACACGTACAGCCTGTAAATGCGTATATATATATATATATATATATATATATATATATATATATATATATATATATATATATATATATATATATATATATATATATATATATATATATATATATATATATATATATATATATATATATATATATATATATGTTACAGATGAGTTTGGATCATCACACATAGGGAGTCAGAGGTTTTCCATCAAATAAAGATTTTTTTTATTAACATTTCTCAACAGTTTGTCACTAGCAAAATGACAAAAAAATACAGAAAATGTTTGGACCATAGGTCATGATGTTCCACTATGCATACATTTAGTTACATTTTTGTCACAGCATTTAATAAAATGTGCTACAAATTGCATCAGGTCTTCAATAATGCATATATTTTGAGCAGATAGTTCTGACAATACATAATGCTCATAGAAAAGCAGTGTTGTTTGATATAATGCATGATAAAAATATAATCTTTGCCACTAAATGTCTGTTTTCCCTAACAAAAATAGATATAATACTTGAGTATATCAATGCAGATGATTATATAATTGCATAGCCAAAGTACATATTCTTTTTCAAACACACACACACACACAAGCAAACTGACATAATTACTGACAACCTTGTAAGGAAGGAGATAAAAATAACCTCTGAAATTTTAAATGCTTTTACTTTAAAAAACAAAAAAAAAAGTATATTGTAATTGTATAATCCACAAAGACATAAAACACTCTTAAAATGACTTAAAATCAAAACTTCACCCTTTAGGTAATTTATGGCTTGTGCTGTATTAAATATTAGACTTCCCCAGTCATTTATACATGTGGAGTTTGGCACTTGGAAGTCCTGCAATTTGTCAAAATGAACACTATGACATTCTCTGCTTTCATAGTTCCCAGATTGATCATCATCTATCCGGCCTTCACCAAGGTTAGCTGAAAGTAAGAGAGAGGAGAGATCATTGAGTAAAAAAAAAACAAAAAACAATCAAATATGGCAGACATATTGCATTCCATTTTCTATTCAACCACAAGCAACAGTTGACATCGCCACAACACCATCGGTTTTCAAATCCACCTTGTTCAAAGTAAGCAAGATGTTTTTAATTCAGCCAAACATGTACACACAAACATGCCCACTCATATAAGTGCATCAAACACATTGGCATATTGAAAAACTTTCCCTAGTTATAGTCCCTCAAAGGGGAACAAAACACACTATTATTACCATACTTAAAAAAACATCTTTTAAGCGATAGCATGAACACACAGACACAAATACATGCTAAGGCTCCATTGTGGTTACCCCACAAGCTCAACTCCTCAGAAGTCTAATACATCGTCATCATCATCATCATCATCCATTTCAACCTCAAAAGACCAACCCCAGTCCTTCAGGCCCAACTCAAGCAATCTGGAACAAAGAGGAGTCATTCGGCCTCATGTACAATGTCATTGATGAAGTCAACATAAAAATGTATACAGTATTAAAGTATACAGTTTTAAAGTGTTTTCTTTAAGCTCTAAAAAGATGTGGGAGTGACAGATGCTGCTATTATTGCATGGGCGTCGGAACCATTGTATGTGTGTGGGCCAAGACCCACCCACTTTTTACGATCAATGATATTGGACCCACTCACTTTTATCGTCTCTAACATTCAGCACATGTCTGTTTATCTACCCCTAATCGATAAACACTTATTATTGAACACAAGTTAGATGCTTTATTTCCACTTTTCTCATATTTTCTTCATTTTTATTGAAAATAAATGCCTTTCCGATCTGATATGTGATGGGAAAAGGGAGAAGATAGAGTGAAAGGCGGACTTGAACCACGGGTCAATTTGTGTCAAAACTAGACGCCGTGCATCTTACCCCTACACTACTGCCGCTCTCAATGATACGGCGATTTCCGTAATTTTGTCTTTTCGAACAATACGTTTATCAGGGACCCACCCACATTTTTTTTTTTGCTTCCGACGCCCATGTATTATTGTAATATAAAATTTTACCATGCCGATAAACCCTCATGATATTAATAAAAGTAATGGGATACTGGGTTGAAGTGTCGCACTTCGGTTAGAATAAGATTCCAATATTATTGAATTAAAAGACAGAGACTGCATCGTTAGTGGATGGTATTTTTATATTTGTTAAAACTCAAGCAAAGATGATTTCTGTTTCAGATGCATATAGAGAAGAGTACAGACAGCCAAACATCTGACGGCAAGGTTTTAGTGCTGCACAGGCGAGCAGAAAACCTGGTCTATAAGCAGTAATGTACTTACTGTCCACACATATGCACAAGTGGGGAAGGTGAAATGTCAAAGGTGAACAGGTCAGTGAAGAATGATACGGAGCATGGGGCCAGGGCTATAAAAGGTTAGCAGTATAATGTAAGCAATTGAGAACCTGCACAACTTCATAGCCAAGTCTAAACCAGGTCAACATATAACAGCACTAAAAACAGCAGCACCTACTTTCACCTAGATTAACACAGTAGTTCACCCAAAAATGAAAATGCTGCCATTATTTACTCCAGGGCCGTAACCAGCATAGACACTGAGGGAGACAAGTTCCCTTCCAATAATTAGAAATGGCCAAATTGTTCCCCCAATATTTGAAATTCTTGCACTGCTCTGCTGCACTTCACCACACAGCGCTCTGTATGTTGTTGTTAGGATGACAAAAAGATTTAAGTCACATTTTTAGTCTGGTCTGCCTTTGCAGTCTAACAGCGCTCATTAATGTCCAAATGATTGAGATGGCCAATCAAAGTAAGCCGAGTTTACCAGTCACAGAAGCAGAGCGCGAAGTCCCGCGTGAAGCATCAGTTTAGATGTTGAAAGAAAGTAAGGCAAGCGAAACATTTACAACTGTTTTGCGACAGAAATGTTAAACAACCGACAGTAACATCCAGTGATGCAAACTACTCAACTTTGTTTCACAAATATGGCCATTTGGAATAGAAAAACTGAGACAAGAAACGTTTCACTGCATTTTAGGCATACAAGTACATACAGTAATTGCATATTTTAATGCAAATTAATACAAATATTATTTGCAAATCGTTCAAAATGATTACGGTATTTCCCAACTAGAATTAGACCAAGAATTTCCTTCAATCTTCTGTTTCTACATGCTTTATAAAAAATTGGCCCTCCCCCTAATGTACTAGACATGGCTACGGCCTTGATTTACTTTCTTTTTTACTCTTTTTGTTCCAAACTGGGGTTATTTTGTCCCCATTGTAACAAACTCTGCTTTGTTTCAAAGTGACCACAACTGCCAAGCTCTAAGGGCCTGTTCACACTAAAAATGATAACTATAAACATAACGATAATTATATTAGCATTAACTCCAGTGGACTGTTATGTTATGCTCAAGCTCTTAAGCAGAATGGATTCTGACTGGCTGTCAATGTTTTTATCGTTCATCAGCTGGAAGAAAATCCTTCTGAAAGTGATACCAATGATATTGTTTCTCTGTACCATTACTGTTATACAGTAGTTGTGTATGGACTATGCTATTCTTTTTATATGTAGAACAATTTTAGAACTACATCTTTATCGTTATCATTATAGTTACCCTCCTTAGACGATAACTGTAACGATAAAAATGGACAAAAAACACCTGCAAGTAGTCTATTCAAGTTCGTTTTTGGGTGAACTTTTCTTTTGATTTAGAAAATGCTTGTATATAAAGCGACTTAACAATAAGGAGCTATACAAATATAAGTGATTAATCATAAGAAGCAACGTCATTAGCAATGCTGAAATACACATTTTGGAAAGATGAGCAGAAGAGTTCAAGCTAGAACAGATGTGTAAGTAGGGAACAGTAAAGCTGATTTGAATGATTATAGAAAAAGCCTTTGTGTAAATGGTTATGAATTATGCATTCAAATGTTTTATGGAAGAGCTGTGTCATCAAAGGCTGATAAAAGATCAGCCTCTTCATACAAAATTGTTGTTTAACAAATGGCATGAGTTTGGTCCCTACATTATATCATATTAACAGAATTGTATTTAAAATATATATATATAGAATTCTTCCAGAACTTTTAAGAACTGTATGTTCTTCAATAAAAATAATAGTTATTGAAGGGAAAATTAATAAATATATGATTAAAGATATGGATTCTTTTTTTTAGCATTTTAATTAATTTAGATCATTAATATAAATTATAATAATTAATAATATATGAATTTTATAAGTCACCATGCAGCTCACTTGGATGTTAGCTGAGGCTCCCTTGTTGAGAACTACTGCTTTAGATGGAATCCCCATGTTCTAACCTCAAATGATGAAGTGTACATCCATGTAACATAACTCTGCCTCGAGCTCCTTTTTATGAACTTGTTGATCTGTCAAGTGATTCTCACCTGGTCTTGGTTGAGGGCTGCTGTTTGGTGGAATGCACTTTGACGGCTGCTCTGTGTGAAAGCCTGGGAGATGAATGTGTGGACAGATGAGGAGAGGGCACAGGGGACAGGCCAGTTGGTGACGCCTCAGATGCGGGAGAGGCTATAGCTATGCTTGAGGAGTGGGCTGTAGGTTTACGTGGGACCCGCTTGAGTAATCGGTTGACCCATTTCTGCTGCTCTTCTGTTGAGTTGGTCAGCAGCAGTAGTTCTTTCGCAGTGGACATATCATAGTTCACTGGAGAGAAAAAAAACTGAAACAGATTAGTTTCAACCAAAAGTACACAACGGGGATGTTCAAAAGTTCATGTTTAAATAAATAAACAAACTTTCTACAAACATTTTTACGCAGCACAATTGTTTTCAACATTGACAATAATAAGAAATGTAATAAATTACATTTTAAAATATATTAAAAAGAAAACAATAATTGTAGTGAATTCCAATTTAAATGAGTTAAGTTGTACTGTATTTTTTATCAAATAAATGCCACCTTGGTCAGCATAATAAACATTTTTAAAAATCTTACTTTTGAATGATAGAAAATTAAATAATATAAAAATATTTTATAGCCACAATATATATATCTATAATGCATATATATATATATATATATATATATATATATATATATATATATATATATATATATATATATATATATATATATATATATATATATATATATATATGAAAATAATAATTTATTAAATTATTATTCTATATGTTAATATATAATCTCTTATGTGTTTAAAAAACTACAGTAATATACATTTGAATGTGCAGTGATTTGTGAGTGTGACTTCCTGACCTCTGCAAGGAGCAAGGACCTCTTCCTTGCGATCTATATGGTCTTTATGGCACTTGACTCGGCAACGCCTGCACTCCAGGGCTGGTGGGGGTTTGAAGACATGCCACAGAGGCCTTGGACATGCTTCACAGCTAGAGGGGAAGTGGTAAAGCGTGAGCACGAACTCGTGACCTTTGTGTGGGATATACGACGACCTTTCAGCTGCTAATAAGGGTTCCACAGCTAGCTCCTCTTTCTTGCTCTCCCCCTCATTAGCATACAATATCTACAGACAGAACAGAAGATGAAAACTGAGGTTTAATAAGGTTAATATCAAAGTATGCTAAAACATTTCTTGCAGGACAAATTAAGCATGATACCTGGAAGATGCGTGGGATTTCTCTGGGATCTGCACGGTACACGTCTGTCTGAGTGACAGGTCTCACATGGAAGAGTTTGCTAAGAGGGGAAAAAGGAGGCATTCACAATAAATGGCTTATGCTGTGCAAGAGAGCAGTAAACGTGTGCAGTGCACATTAAAATATATTGAGGCCTAAATGTAATATTTATGTAATTGAATCGCATATGAAATCCCCATCCATTTGGATTACAAAGTTTTAAAATAAACTAATAGAGTGGTGCAGGGATGACATATTTTTGTACGAGTTAGCATTTTAGCATTTCCGGTTCCATCGTCCTGAAGTCAATGGGACTTTTGAATGTTTTTTTGGTTAAATACTTTAAATAATGTCTGAGGAGAAGACAAGCTCAATATATTTTCACATTTTATTCTATGATATAACATACATCAGTAATACCCTTTTGTGTTTTAAAGCTTTTATTTGTCTTGTAAAAGGTGTTTTGCTAACAAGTGGCTAAACTACATCATTCAAATGCACTTCATTGTGTCTAAAATCTTGCTCTTGCAAACTATCATAACTCGAACTTTCAGGGAAAATGTTTTTAAATAAAAACTCAAAGAGTTTTCAGAAGCATAGTGATGTTGATGTTGATTTTGTTAAACAAATTCAACCCAAGCACTCTTTGGTGATGTGGATGATTACGTTGATCATCTGTCCATCATCGTATAAAGCCTGCCATGACAATTTGATTGGTCCGAACAGCTCTGGTTCGAGCATAGTTGCTTCACAACAGATCAAGTCCAGACCGAACTTCCCGACCTCAAATGTTGTGGGCGTGGCTAAGTTCGGCTGGCATCCAGGCTATTCTATAATAGTACTAATAAACTGAACTTGGTTTAAATACACAATACCCAAATTTATATATTTATCAGTAAATCAATTTTTACTAACTGAATATATTGCTTGTTCCAAAGCTAGCCATATTTTAACCATGTTCATAATTTATAACTGAAAAAAATTTATTGTTTACACAATGAACAGATAAAAATCAAATAGATGCAAAATATGATTATAATAAACTAAATATGCCATTTGTGCAGAAATCTTGCTCGTTTCATTTATGACTGGTAAATATGTGCCACATTAGGTTTATTAGTTTGTTAATTTATCTTAAAATTAAGCATACGCCATTTATCTCATTAAACACATTCATTTTGTCATAATTTGCTATATCCAGCAAAATAAACAATCTAAAAACTGTATTTTCTGCACGCTTCAAGGATCATTGGAGACTCCAAAAGGACACCAAATAACCAAATATAAGGAGTCCATATAATTATATTATATAAAAATGTATACACACCTAAGCACCCATGAAAAAAAACGAGACGCCAAAAACTCCTAAATCAACCACTTTGACTGCAGAAACCTACGATTACTATATATTACAACGTACACATGACAAGTCAAACATTATCCTTCCTGAGTGTGTGTGGAAACAACGCGAATGTACTGTGTGTCTGTACATAAACGCAGCGTGGGATCAGTGATCTAAAGCGCGCGCACACGGTTTGTTCTTTGTGCATCAATATACCAGACTCACGCGCTTACTGTACGTCTCCGGTAGGCCTACATCACCAACATTGCGCACTTCAGAAACAATCGCAGAATACGGTTAATGGAAATTTTCTATGCAATTCAAATACATAAATCTTACATTTAGGCCAAGATATTTTTTTATTTATGATTTCCAAACTCACTCTATGTCCAGAATCATGAAGGGGCTGGCCTGCTCTCTCTCTTGCTCTGAGTCATAAAACAGGATCTTCTTGCTGCTGACCACCACATACTGCAATTTACACAGAGATACACGCACAGATGTTCAGACAGGGTTTGTTGATGTGATGCGAGTGTGTATGTATAAACATTTACCTTCTTTTCCCATCCAAACCGTTTGGTGTTTTTGGTAGGCATTGAGAGCCATCCCTCAAGACTAGAATCTGTAGTTTAAAAAAAACAGAGTGTTTTACACATTACAGAGCCACACAGGTTTGATTATGACAAGCAGAGCAAAGTTTTCTTTAACCCCTTAACTGTCACCCTCCATTTTGAGACTAGACTCCAAACTTAAATGGTTGTAATTCAAGAATGCTTTGGAATATAGACCTTGTTTTAAAGAAGACACGTGGCAGATTATTGCTGAAGTGATACTTCCAAAAAATGAAAGCATGAAAAGTTATGTTGGTTTAAATTCTGTAAATCAAATGTATTGTACTAAATATTTTTTATTTTGTATAAAATATGTATTTTACAAAATAATTTTTAGTCTAAAATTACTATAAAATCAAAGCCATATGTCTAACCAAGTTGTGCTCTAAATTTGAAGTTGATATCACAAAAATTGTATTTTGTTTAAGCGATCTACCAAAAATAGCCACAGAATGTCACACATTCCATTGAATTGTTTTGATACATTCTGCTGTAACAAACAAAAATAAATTTCTGTCCAAATCTCACTATCCCAAAATAGTCACTAAATATGGAACCTTGAGACTTTATGCATTTTGTCAAGATTAGTTGAAGTTTTGATTAAAAAGCTGTAATATGAAACCTGACACCGCCCACTAGGGGAAGAGCCCGCTAAAAGGCCGCCATACGTTTCCGTATGGTAACCATAGACTGTAAAAAAATATGGACGTAGTGTCTGTGACGTCACCCATAGGTTTCTGAAGAGCAGTTTTGAAGCCTCAAAGTTGGCCATTGCCATCTTGGCAGCGCGTCATCATGCGTCACTCCCAGATAACAGAAAATGGGCAAAGAGGCGGGACGTGGGTGGAGCTGAGGTGACGTGATGACTAACAGACAGCAGACAAACGGCAATACACCTGTCACTCAAAGTGGCCACGCCCTTAATTATGCGGCACTTTAAAGCTTTATATAATGTAAACGAATGAGTAATAAAAAAAATTCACCCCCAAACAGTTGTCATGAAGGGCAAAATTAGCCGTATAGACCAAAACCACAATTTGTACCAGGCTGTAAACATGTTTTTTTTTTCTGCTGTAAAGTTGGGCATTTTAACATGGGGCTCAATGAGATTCTGCTCCCTTCTGGAGCCTGTCCCTAGTGGCCAGTTGATGAATTGCAGTTTAAGTCACTTCCGTATTGGCTTCAAGAGAAACTGGAGGAGGTTGCCGCTTGATGGTAACGCAACGTTCAATTTCAAAACGATTTTCACACGATGAATTTTGAGTTTGTAAGCTTTCGAATGATACCTAATTTATGATTATTACTAAATATGTGATATGAAAAAAAGCTGATTTAAAAAATTGCCAAGCGTCCTGCTAGCAGGACAGTGACAGTTAAGGGGTTAAGCAATTTCAGAGCCCTCAGAAACATCTTTTCCAGGTACAGAATGCAACCTGTACTAGAAGTCTCTTGGAATCAACAGGTTTTGCTCTCAGTAGTGTCAAAGGTGCAGTAAGTGATTTCTGAGAAACGCTGTTGAAAGTGGATCGGCCGAACACCGCAACACGCTTATGATGGGGGAGGAGAGAGAGTGGAATAAATGAAGGGAGGTGTGTATTTGTATGGGTTGATTTCAAATATCAACAGTTTTTCTCAGAAATTGCTTACTGCACCTTTAATGGACTTTTATAAAACACACAAGGTGAGTAGTGTGATTATGTGCAAAATAATGTAACAACTAATGAGCATCACACCATGTGGGAAAGTGTGGCTGTGTTTCAAAACATAGTGCAGTGGTTCCCAACCTTTGTCTTACATACACTAACAGCCCCATCAGGGCTTCATCATCATCAAAACAGAACTGTTGTAGAGCAGATATATTCTGCTACGAGGGTCATCTACACAAATAGCTCAACTCAATATTTGGTAACACTTTATTTTACAGGGTTCATGTTACATGTACTTACTGTAGAAATAACAGTAAATTATGCATAATTACACGCAACTAACCCTAACCTCTTTCCTAAACCTAACCATATAGTAAGCACATATAGTTCATTAATATTACTCAGTACTTAAATGGCAAAAGATAAATATTTCCAAGTACTTCTAGGAACCTGCTTGGTGTACACCTGGTTGGGAATCACTGACCTAGTGAGCTGCCTACCAAGACAGCATTTTTGGGTATTATAGGCTCATTTGAACATTAAGGCCAAAAACGCTGTCCAGGTGTTTAGTATTCAAACTCCACACTCAGTGTGAACGAGAGCAAGGGCCAGTATGCGTGCCAATTTGTTTCCATGCAGGGTCACCTGCAGACTCTTGTTCAATAGGCTTCTCATATGTCAGGGCAGGCCTTTGCCCCCACTCGTCCTCCTCATCCTCCTCTTCCTCTGAGTCGGAGTGGAAGCGAGGAGCGATCCGGCATGGCCGGGTATCAATACACACTGACTTGGAGCTCCGTTGGTATGTGAAGGACATAGACTCAGAGGTGTGTGAGTGTGTGATGCGCACTACACCGACATCACAGTGAGAGTGGGAAGAAATGAAAGAAGAATGAGGAAAAGAAGCAAAAGGATGCATACATTTAGAAGTGAAAGAGTGTGAAAAGAAAAACGGGTAAAAAAGAGGAAAACGGAATAGGAGTTATGTGTATTGATTATGTTATGTGTTCTAGGGTCAGTGGATATTTGTGGGTATGAAACCAGACCTGTGTGAATTTGTATGGGGACAACCTTAATAAGACATTAAATTAAATGTAAATAGTATTAATATTTAAATTAAAAAAAGTTAATTAATGAAATGAACGAAAGAAAGAATACATAGATCAAATAAATTGATTAAATAAAATAAATGACCAGTGATGAGATTTTTTTGTGTGATTGATTCACCAGGTGTTTTTAAGTTTGTTTTGAAGAAAATAAAGTTAATTAATTAAATGAATAAACTTTTCCTCTGTAAATTTGTATAGGAACAGTCTTAATAAAACATTCAAATAAGTTTAAATTAAAGTCGATTAATAAAATGAATGAAAGAATTAATAAATAGAATAAAATTAATAACAAGTGATAATTTTTTGTGATTTATTCGCCAAGTGTTTTAGAGTTTGTTTAGAATTAAGTAAAGTTAATTAATGAAATTAAAGAATAAATAAATGACAAGTCATGACAATTGATTCGCCAAGTGTTTTTAAGTTTGTTTTAAAGTTATAATGGTTGCTTCTAAGAAAACAGTTTTTGAGTCATTATATACTATAATTATATATCTATATTGTCTATTTGAACAAAAATTACTATTCAGAGCTTTAGTAAAAACATTTGGGGCTTAAGCTCACCACGGCACTGATTATGGCACGTGAATGATGATAAACACATTATGCGGTCCTGTGCTTGACGGGACGTAACCTGTATAGTTACCTGGATAAGCCTCTTCACCATCCAGGTCGTTTCCGGTGCTACTGATGCTGGTGGTGTCCAAAGAATGGATGCTCAGAGAAGTGATCTGACAGCGCAGACGCTCAATATCACTGTCTTTACTGTCCAGGGCCATCTGCATCTCCAGTCGGACCTGAGACTCCTCTGCTATTGTCTGCAAACAGAACAACACTTGTTCTGTGCTTTGTTTTTTTATGTATTATACGTAGACTGCTGAATAGGTTTTCAAGTGGTTACATTTCTTTTACATTCATATTTAATGTCACTTACTGCCTGCATATCATTCATTTCTCTCTGGTATTTGATGATGGTGTTGTTGAGTTTTTCTTTCTCTGTGCGGAGCTGTAGCTGGAGCTGTCTGTTCTCCTTCTCCTTCCTGCGGATGTCACTGTTGTTACCTTGCTGTGGCCTGACATCAGTCTTCTTCATAACTTCTGCAAGCTTGTTTATAGCCTACAATACAGACATCTGATGTTATAGATGCTATATAGTATAGGATATGCTAGATGTTATGACATGCTAGTAACACCAATTTTAAGCTATGCAAATAATGGAATAACATGTACATGTATAGTTACAAACCCTTGATTAAAATTCAATAAAACTTTAGTTAGAAGTTTCTCCCAAACACACCTGAATCTTGAGGGTTTTCTCAGACTGTATTTGCTTCTCTAGGGACAGCATCAAAGATTTCATCTGTTTCTCTTCTTCTTTGACCATCTCCAGTTCTGTGTATGCACATTTTTAAATGTTAAAGCACATATTTTAGCATATATGGACATTATAACGTCAATCCATTCATATTTTATAATATTAACTTCAGCGAAATACTCACTTTGCTGTAGGTGTTTGAACTTATTGTTAAGCTCCTCTTTCTCATTAGCCAGGTTGGCAACATCTGCAGTGAGTGTGCGGTTTGATTCCTCCAGCTTATATTATGTAGAAGATAGAATTAAAATTAATTATTGTTTATGTTGTGTGGACACACATACATTGCCGTTCAAAAGTTTTTGATCGGTAAGATTTGTAATGTTTTTAGAAGAAGTTTCTTATGCTCATCAAGGCTGCATTTATTTTATTTAAAATACAAAAATAATATTGTGAAAAATTATTAAAATGTGAAATAAATGTTTACTATTTGAATATATTTTAAAATGTAATTTATGTGATGCAAAGCTGAATTTTCTGCATCATTACTCGAGTCTTCAGTGTCACATGATCCTTCAAAAATCATTCTAATATGATGATTTGCTGCCCAAGAAACATTTATGATTATTATCAATGTTGAAAACAGTTGTGTAAAACATTTTTTTAGGATTCTTTGATGAATAGAAAGTTCAAAAGAACTATTTATCTGAAATAGAAAGCTTTTGCAACATTGTACTACCGTTCAAAAGTTCAATAAGTATTTTTTTTGGGGGGGGAAGAACTTAAAGGGGTGGTAAAACACATTCTTTCGAAGGCTTGATTGTGTTTGTGGGGTGCACTGTAACGTGTGTTCATGCTTAGTTTTTAAAAAATGTCATTATTTTTCATATATTTTACCTTTATTCTACACTGCTCTGTCCCTCCTTGTAAAAACGGTCTGATGGTTTCCAGGTTGTATGAAGCCAGTCCCTCAAAAATACGCAATGGGCTCAGATTGGTTAGCTGGCCCAGTGTGTTGTGATTCGCTAACCGCCTAGTGCACGTTTGTTGGAAACGTCACGCCCCTTACCTTTACAGGTAGGCTGTGCTTTGGGTAGTACAATGGCGTAAATAAAACCATACCAATTTGAGCCCGAATCAGACCCAGACAATTTTAGTGAAGATGATCGAGCAGAACCTTTTCAGTCCTCAAGAGTAAAGACTGCAGATCTATAGTGATCGCTACTGAATGGCACCGTTACTTTTGTATTTTTAGAACGATTTGCCAAAAACCTGTCGCAAGAACGAACACTAAACATTGGCTTTACTGTAGTATCCAAATCAAACACAGAACCATGTTTAACATGTCTGTAGATAAACAATACATAAAAGCTCTAATCAAAGAATAATTTACACTAATGCCAAGTTCGCTGTTGAGATTTTAAAAAGTTTGTAACGTTAGGTGTTTGTCGGATAACGTTAAGTATGAATGAGCATTTAACAAACTGGTTTGCAGAGCCAAATGAGCGTTGTCATCTGTTTACTTCCTTGCTACAATGTACAATTTACAACACAAACTATTACAGGAAAACACATCGATGAAAAATAAATCATACTTACAGGTTGTGGCCCGTAAACAGCTTCTGTTTTTAAATCCATCTTTCAGGACAAGCCGTTGTAAGAATCCTGCATTGAACTCGCGAAGATTGTGGAAGCTTTCCTCCGTGAAATGTGCAGCGGGATCCGCACGCGCCCGCCTGTCTCGCGCAGCTGAACCGCGGCTCGTGTATTGCAAATACAGACGAATATTGTCCATTATGTCACATTTTCCGGTCTTCTCCTCCAACCCCTGTCTGTCTCGTGCTTTTATTTATGATGGGCAGCATATATCTGCTGCAAATGCGACCGTGTTCCCCTCAGTCTCATACACACATGCATATAACGTTGTATGATAAACGCACTGCAACGCACCCCCGTCCCTAGGAAGGCTGAACAAAGTGGACTTGCAATCCGGATGAAAATAACAGCGTTTCGTCGGCATTGGCAACAACACTCCAGCCTACTAACTGGCCTACCACAACAACTATACCCCACGGCGATACAAAATGGCCTCGCCCCCCCCCTTATTTCATATTCTCGGTTTATGTAAATATTGGGGCTGGTGATGTCAGCAACCCTGGAGGAATGTGTAGTAGTCCCTAGCGGCCGTTTGGTATAGTCCTTAGAAATTGATTTCTTTAAAAGCAAATATCTCCCTTTGCTTTAAACTTTGAACGTTGTAACTTTGCAGATGTTGTTTATGCTCAAACAGCAACATTACACACTAGCTAAAGTTAGAAAAGTGAAATCGTGGTTTACCACCCCTTTAAAGAAATTAAAACATTTATTCAGCAAGGGTGCATTAAATTGATCAAGTGGCAGTAAAATACATTTATAATGTTACAAAAGATTCTATTTAAAGGGGTGATGAATTGAGAAATCAACTTTCCCTTGAGCTTTTGAAATATAAGAGGTCATGGTAATATAAGAATATCCTGTAAGTTTCAGAGCTGAAAACTTCAACCGCTTCAACAAAAGAAGAACAATGCCTGATTCTGTAGCCCCGCCCACCGACTCGTGCCACTAACATAACATTGGCCTACAGAGAGAGCTAAACCGCATCACATTTATTTGTGGTTCTTGATGTGCGTTGTTCACTCTCTTGACTTGATATTTGAAGGAAAAATAGAAATCGCGGAAGTTTCGATCCTGCAGTCTGCAACGTACTTGGCGTGCGCCCGCACGTGTGTATGGTTTGCGCTTATATCCACCGATCGTGCGGGCCAAGTAATAAAAAATAACATTCCAATCAATCGCGGTTGGATGAGAGATAAATCATTGTGTTTGTTTGATAAAGACGTTTTGCGAGCCCTGTGGGACGAATTATTATGGTTGCCGTTTCCCACATGCTTCAAAACTCCCTCAAGGTATACTCGCAGGGAGCCGAAGCTCATTAAATATGCAAATCTTATCCAATCCTAGCCGTGGGCGTTTACTTCCAAGTCTTCAGTGCGGCACCCCATAAAATCCGAGCGTGCAGGAGAGAGCCTCAAAACCAGGGTAGAAAATAGCCTATTACTTATTCATTAAGATGTTTTTGATTGTAAAAACCATGCGGATGTCATAAGTTGACCTCCGACAACAGTATCATTTTTTTTTAAAAGCCAGTTCATAATACCTTTAAAATTTAAAATTTCTAATTTCTATTTGAATATATTTTAAAATATAATTTATTTCTGTGATGCAAAGCTCAATTTTCAGCATCATTACTCCAGTCTTCAGTGTCACATGATCCTTCAGAAATCGTTCTAATAATGATTTGCTGCTTAAGAAACATTTATGATTATTATCAATGTTGAAAACAGTTGTGTAAAAAAATTTCAGGATTCTTTGATAAATAGAAAGTTAAAAAGAACATAATTGATTTTAAAGGTATTTCACAAAATTGCTTTTTTATCAAATAAATGAAGCCTTGGTGAGCATAAGAGACTCTTGAACGTCTGTGTATATATCTCCATTCTTATACTTTCTTGTATTCTCACCGAGCTGATGGTATTGTCCTTTTCGCCGAGTTCCTGCCGGTGTCTGGCAATCATGTCTTTGATCTCCAGCTCCTTCATTATCTTCTCTTTCTCCAGGTCTGAGAACTGCTCCTCAGCGATGGAGCGTGCCAACTGTTCAGAGTCTGCCTTCGTCAGGCTCGCCTCAAGCTGCGATGCTAATGAGTCCCTATGAACATATAAACCAGTTTATTTTGAACGATACATTTACGATACATTTTAGCGTATTGTACAAATTGTTATCTGTTCATTCATCCTTAACTAATTACATCTATTTACCTAACTTTTCATCTAACCTTGCTCTAATTGATATGGTTTCACCTTTTAAAAAAAAGGATAAGCCCTTTGATTATAGCAAATATACACACCTCTCTTCCAGTAGATCCTCTAATCTCTGCTGAGCATCTTTGTAGAGTTTAGCCTTTTCATCATTCTCCTCTTTTAGCTCTCGAATCTGTGTTTTATATAGTTTCTGGAATCAAGGAAAAACAAATATGAGCACACAGATACACAAACCAATCCAAATACATCACTCCACATATTTGCTGGCAAAATATGATAAAGCTGGCAGACATACTGTGAAGTACTGCTCTGCCTCCAACTGGTCCTTCAGCTCTTTCAGATGTATGTCAGCTTCTTCTCTCTCCCTGATTGGTCACAGAGAAAAGAGACCTTTTTATTGCATACTGATCCTCATTGAATATTATTTCTGTGTACTATGCATTATGCTTATTATATATATATATATATATACACACACACACACACACACACACACACACACACACACACACACACACACACACACACACACACACACACACACACACACACACACACACACACACACACACACACACACACACACACACACACACACACACACACACACACACACACACACACACACACACACACACACACACACACACACACACACACACACACACACACACACACACACACACACACACACAGCCCTACTCACTAAACAGTAGTATCAGCATTGAAAGACTGTGGATCAGTAAGTCACTCACCTGCGCAGTTCCTGATTTTGTTTCTCAAGGCTGAGTTTGAGTTCCAGCAGATGGTTGAGTTCTTGTTTGAGCTGTTTCTCAGAGGAGCGTAGGGTGCTGATCTCCTCCCTCTGCACTTTGAGATCATTCTGACACAGAGTCTTCCTCTGAGTCTCCTGATGCACACGCACACTTAGCACCTCCACCTGACACACACATACACACACACACACACAAGACTGGATTAAATCAAATATATTGAACTTCCGATGAACTATGTGATGTGTAAGTGTAATTTTTAACTCTGTCAGGACCACTATCGTCAAAGATGATTGACAATTAGCACACAGTTTGGATTGGCATGGTTCTGTTTTGAGAAAGAACTCCCTGCGCATCCATGCAGCCTAGCATGGATAAGAGCAGGGAGAGCAGCGAACCCCTTAGGGTAAACCAACATAAAATATTGCAGATATCATTAATATCAATATTTAATGTACAAAATAAGTTGTGAATTTAGTCTGATTCGAGGGGAATAAGAATACCAAATCCTGACTGTACGAGAGGAGGAGCTGGGGATGGAGAAGGGTAAATGAGCTCTGGAGAACGCGATAGCAGCTGATAGTACTGAAGGAGCTTGTAAATGTATGTTGTAATAGACATTGTATCCCTATAGGTAGACATGATCAGCTGACAGTCAGCTGATGCGAGCTTGACTAACGTGACCTGCCAGAACTGACGCTACGCTTGATTTGTGTTTAATACTTTACATTTTTTATGTTTTATTTTTTTAAAGTATGAAATCTGAAAATATGGACAGAAAAAAGTACTTTAACAGAGCATTAAGTTTGATACGGTATAGTCCAGAATATAAGACGACCCCCCCACACCCCTTTTTTTTTTTGAAGACAAAATCTTGTCTTTTATAAAGAAAATGCAGTAACTTTACAACAAGGTCTCTTTTTTTGTTGTTGCCTTTTTAATGCTTTATTGATCAGGACAGTAGAGACTGACAGGACAGCATGTGGTGGAGAAGGGGGAACGGGATCAGCAAAGGACCTTGAGTTGGGATCCAAACTCGGGTTGCCAGAGGTGCAGCTGCACTATATGTAAATGTGTTAAGCACTAGGCCGTCAGCGCAGACGATGACAATGCAGTCAAAAATACAGTCGTTCATTTTTAGTTCATGTTAGTTCACAGTGCATTAACTAATGTTGACAAATACCACTTTTGATTTTAATAATGTATTAGTAAATGATGAAATTAACATGAACTAAAATTAATAAATGCTGTAAATTAATAAATTAATAAACATATTCATGTTGTTCATTCCTAGTTCATGAATGTAACTAACCAACTAAAGTACTTAACTAATGTGGGACATGTTCTACTGGGTAATGTTAATGTTGAAACCTTATTGTAAAGTTTTACCGAAAATGCTTTATTTGAAAAGAATTATCATATTGCATATTTAATTTTTTGTACTGAAAGTATAGTAAATACTGGTAAAATGTACCAATCACATTTAAAAATAAACACTTTATAATCTGTAGTTCTCATTTCCAGTATATTTCACAATGACCTCACCTTTATGTATAGTCACAGATGTTGGCAGGTCAAAAAACACAGGTATTTGATCCGCATTACCTATCTGTTCCAGGGGACATGAATGTTTTTTTTCCTTAGGCCGATCACATAGCGCTGAAAAGACAGCAGTTTCTCCCTGAAGTCAGAGGGCAAACGCTGGGCAAGACTTGTTCTGTGGCATAATACTAATCCATTATGCTGCATCAAAATGCTGCATCAAAGAGTCCGCTTCAAAGAAATTGACAGGCCAGTGTGTCAGTACGTAGCCGAAATAAGAAATGAAGGGCCTCGCTGGTGGCTATTTTCAGCTCCTTGGCGATATCCAGTGCCTTTAGCTGGATGATAGCTCTGGTTGTGGGCAACCCCCCATTTCTTTTTTCAGTTGAATACTGACACACTTGCCCATCAAATTCTTCAAAGCGGCTGTTTTTAGATCTGCGGTAAGCTTTTCTTTGACTGTTAGCATTTTAAGTCTTTTTGGGCTCGCCATCTTCTAGCATTACACTCTGACACTGTGTTTCTTGGCTGTTTAATGAGAGTTGTTTGATGACGCTGCGTTTATCTCCATGAGCTTAAAGTTTGCATCATAACCTCTCAATTGCTGTTTCACTTGCCCGTCTTTTGAACTGCTCTGTTCTGGATGGTCATTCACCACCATGATGTCCCCTGGCACTCTAAACTACCGGTAGTTTACAGGGGCTGGTCGCTTTAGTCCTAGGGGGCACACTTGTTTTACACATATTTGGTGCTCCCTATTGTTTAGGGTGTATTATTGACATGTAAAAGTCTAGACCCTGAATATAAGACAACACAATTTTTTCAGATGTATTTCCCCCAAAAAATAACTTGTCTTATATTCGGAACAATACAGTTATTAAAATGAATCAGGCAGATAGACAGTTACAGCCAGGAAAGAAAAACAGACGGGTTTACCTCCTCAGTGAGTTTTTCTTTGAGTAAGCGGAGCTCCTGAAGCTCGTGTTTGGCTTGTTTGTAATCACAGTCTAATCCTGAGTTTTCCTTCTCCAGCTGCATCAGTCTGTTTTCCAACTGTTGCTTTGCAGATCGTTCTTCCAGCAGCTTATGTTCCATACCTGTCACAAAAACACACACAACATCACTAAACTCCTTGTGTTTGTACTACAGACTTTGGAAAGATTTACTCGGCTAGAACAGAAAGCTGAAAAAAGATCAGAATTGCAAGGCACGTCTAGAAGAATCATGTAAATCTTGACAAGCAAGATTCTGATGAAGTCAAGACTAAACTATTTTGTTGTGAGTCGAATTCCTTTTGGGTAGTAGTTTTATATGCATTGCAGGTTAATTCTAAATCTGTAAAATGTCCTATTATAATGTGCACTTTCCCCATAGTTTACTAAGCTTACTAAGGTAACCAGAAATAGTTTTCCCTCAATCTAAACTGCGCTCCCCTAAACAACATTTTTTACATTTGTAGTGAAAATCTGTACAAATATACACGTTTTAAGAGTTTTTAAATTAGAGGCTACTGTCTAATTTTACCTTTCAGGGCCTCAGACTTGGCCTCCTCAATGGATTGGTTGATTTTGTTGTTGTCGGCCAATCTGGCGTTAGTAGCTTTATGCTCCGCCTCCTCCTGTTCCAGAATCTGTTGAACGGATTTGAGTTTAAAGGAGAGATCGATCTCCTGCTTGTTCTTCTCCTGTGGGTAAAGGGATAACAATAATCAGGTTTCACAAAAATACACATAACCACACACACACACATCGTGTGCTAAGAATGTAAATCATTCAATCACTTGCTAAAACACACACCTTTTCCAGGGCAGTAAGATCCTCCTGTAACTGTCTTTTCTCTACTTCAGCCTTTGATAGAGAACTCTTTATGTGTTTTAACTCGTCCTCCAGTCCGGAGACACGACCTGAGAATAAAAGAAAGAGAAATACAGAAAGAAAGAAAGACACAGGCATATCAGACACAGAAGATAGAAGTGGAAGTCAAAAACCTCAAACCATATAAACCATAAATGGGTGTTTCTTCAACTATGGGCACTTTTGGTCCTGTGGACTTACAGAAAATAAAATCTCTTATAACACTTTACACTCGGACTAGTATATTTACTTTATTAAACTAAAAATGTTTATCTCAATTCTTTGGTCACCGTAATGGTGATTATAGGAATGATATTTTAAACATTATCAGAATAGAAATTTATTAAAAAATACCTATTGATCAGAAAAAAACATAATAATAAATACATAAATAATATTTTTTTCTACACATATCACAAGCCTCATTTTTATATAAAACATAATCCTAAACTAACTTTGATAAAACTTCTGGAAAAATCATTGGTCATGGTGGAAAAGACAGAAGGATAGTCGTAATTTGAGTAAAAATAAAACCAAATATAAATTATTTTCAAACAATACATATTGTGTGGTTCATGATTTGTTTATTTCACAATTTGTTTAGATAAATATGTAATTACAGTATATTTCTATAATTAATTTTCATATTTTATGATTAAAATCTCTGGGGTCTGAGGTAAAAATCTGGGGTCTGGAGTAAAAATCAAACATAAAGGGCATCCGAAAAGCAGCAAAAATAAATAAAGGCATGGTATAATTTTTTAAAGTGACTTCCCTTAATTGAAGTCTATTTATTTAAACCACACAATGATCTCACGGGATTAAAGAGCCTGCAGAAACAAATCCTTTACATTTAATAGACAGAACTGACAATATGACTGAAAATAAGATATTTCGCCCATTTTTCCCTGTCTAGCTACATAACGTCAGCTACCTGCCTCTGACCTTAAAATAACGCACTATTGATGTTTACATTCGCTGCGGGCAGCTCCACCCCAACACAACAACACTGCCCAGCAGACAAGAGCCCAGTGTGTCTTTCAGCAAGAGCTGACCACTACACGCTCAAACATAAACATCTGCTTTCACTCGCTCACATAGACTGGCACACAAGTGTGATCCCTAGAATGTAATGCAATCTCCTTCTAGGAAGCTCGGTAGATACTGATTCACAGCTACTTCTGTCGGTCGAACACAAACTGGCACAGACACACATGAACCCACCCTGTAGTTCATTGATGGTCTCTGAGCCAAGGCTTCTCTCTCGCTTCTCCTCTTGCAGTGAGGTATGCAGGCTTATTTTCTCCTGTTCCAGACCCAGCCTGCCGCTCTCCAACTGGGCCAGACGCTCCTGAAGCTCCCTGAGAGAGACCTCCAGCTGCTGGGACTGTCTCAACACCTCACCCTGGGCCTTCTTCAGCCTCTCAGACTCCTCCACCTCAGCCTGAAGCTTAGCATTCACCTCCTCCAACTAAGGACAAATTAATTTAGTATCAGAATCCCTTTTATTCCATAATACTGAACATCTATATACCAAAATCTAATTCACACTATCGTTCAAAATTTATTTAAATGATTTTGAAAGAAGTCTCTTATGCTCAACAAAGCTGCATCTATTTGATCAAAACAGTAATATTGCTAAATCTTTTTATAATTTGAAGTGATAATTTCTATTTTAATATATATTTAAATGTAATTTATTCCCGTGATGGCAAAGCTACATTTTCAGCATCATTACTCCAGTCTGTAGTGTCACATGATTCGTCAGAAATAATTATAATATGCTAATCTGGTGCTCAAGCTTAATATTTGTTTTGTGGAAAGAGATTTTTTTCTTAGAGATTCTTTGATGAAAGAACAGCATTTATCTGACATAGAAATCTTTTTAAACATTATAAATGTCTTTACTATCACTTTTGATATATCTTACTGACCCCAAACTTTTGTAGGGTAGTGAGAAGCTAAACTAATATTAGGTCTTCAGAAATGTATAATAATATAAGCACATTTGAATATAACAGTATTTAGCATTTATCTTCACTTATTTTAAGAACAACTCTCAAACATTTAATATTTTAAAGTCTTTATTTTTTTAACTTTTGAGATTTTTTTTTTCATTTCAATATTTGAAAATATAGAATCAAGCACAAACCTCAGTAGGTTTAATTTATTTGTTGTTGTTGTTTTTTTTTGTTGCTGTGTTCTTAATGTTACATTTTTTTTTAAATGTCCTTGCCTCTGGCTATTTGTTAAATAGTAGTTATTGTTCTGAGATTAAAGTTTTGGTAAAGTTTTGCTGGAGGACCAACCTGTCTCTCCAGGTGAATGTTCTTCTCAGCGGAGAGATGCGAGTTCTGGTTCTTCTTCTTCAATTCGGCTAGCTGATCTCTCAGGCTGCCCACTGCAGGAGAGAGAAATGCCAAATATGTAAGCATCACAACATCAACAGAGCAGAACTAATACTTTCTAGATGAGAGAATGGCAGAGGTTAGTACTGAGCAAATCGGGTAGAAACTTTGGGCCAGTGCTTAAGTGAATCAAGAATGAGTGTCAATATTAAACATGCAAAAGTGGCTCAAAAGCTGCATCTGAAGCAGCATTAATATATATATATATATATATATATATATATATATATATATATATATATATATATATATATACATACATAGTTGAAGATGGGGTAATCCACCAGTTTAAAAGCAAAGAATGGTCATGATTTTTTGATGATTTATCCAGTATCATTGCATTGACTAGATTTGTAGTCACTGTTCAAATGAATCAGAATTCATTGTTAATGTTGAGGGTCAATGGAGTGTGTTTCTGTCTGCTGTTCTCACCCTCATTCTCAAGAAGACGTTTTCTGTCTGTCTCTAGGCCGGCCTTTCTTATGCTTTCAGAACGCTGGTGCTTCAGTAAAGCTTTGTCTCTCTCCAGTGCCCTCAGAGAGTCTTCTACCGTCTGTCTCGCATTCACCTACAACAAGACACAAACAGTTAGAGGAACTTGTAGAAAGTTGCACTTTGTTTCTGAATGGTTTTGAATCAAGAGCCTTTGTTGGGTGAATGCAATTTAAAGATGTGTCTTACTTCTTCTTCAAGCTCTTTGGACAACTTGTCCAGCCGCTGATTTGCTGTCCTGTTGAGATACAACATAGTTTACATCTGTTGTAAGTGAAGATATATAATGTTTTGAATTTGCCATATGTGGCATATACATTCCCTCATATATATACACATACACTGTAAGGGAAGTAAGGGAAATGTGTGTGTGTGTGTGTGTGTGTGTGTGTGTATTTATAGAGTATGTGTGTGTGTGTGTGTGTGTGTGTGTGTGTGTGTATTTATAGAGTATAAATCATTCAGTTCAGCTTCCCACTTAAATTGATATGCTGATAATATTCTTTTTAAAAATATTTTTTAAGTATTAAATTTAAAAAAATGCACACACACACAAAAAAAAGTATTTTCAACATTTCGCATTTCCACATTATGTTTACGAGTATTTGTACCGGCATTTATTTTCCAGTTCCTCCTTTGCTTGCATCTCATGTTTGACTTTTTCCTCCAACTTTTTCAGCCTCTTCTGCAGGTCATTGGACTAGAGACATGCACAAAACACATTTGAAGAATCAACAACCAACTGATTCAAGTTGTTGTTTTCAATTCTATTAAAAGCAGCACTTATCTAAAGAATGTGGAGAAACACTCCAATTATGTTGAGTAACGGCACCAAACAAAATGGTTGTGGTACATTCTGCTGCAGAATAAGTCACTAAGTAATTTTGTGCCACACAGCTCTATCAGTAAGGCTCAAGTACCCTTCATTGACATAAAACTAGAAATATGTTAATTTGAATCATTTAACATTAATTTGATAATAGTCACTAATATTATTTACAAAATATATATATATGAACCTCTGCATGGTTGAAACCTTCATCCTCAATGAGACTTTTAGCACTAGAGTCCTCCTCGGAACACTTATTGTTTTTGGTTAACAACCTGAAAGAGAGAGAGAGAGAGACAGAGAGAGAGAGAGAGAGAGAGAGAGAGAGAGAGAGAGAGAGAGAGAGAGAGAGAGAGAGAGAGAGAGAGAGAGAGAGAGAGAGAGAGAGAGAGAGAGAGACAGAGAGAGAGAGAGAGAGAGAGAGAGAGAGAGAGAGAGAGAGAGAGAGAGAGAGAGAGAGAGAGAGAGAGAGAGATAAGAGAGAGAGAGAGAGAGAGAAGAAAGAAAGAAAGAAAGAGCGTTATGGTAAATGTTCCACTCTTCTCAGCTAGTATCATCCTTGTTTACTCTGCAGCAACACACTTTGAGGTTTCATAAATCAATTCAAGATGAAGAATAAGTTAGAATGAGAGAAGGGAATGAGAAAGAGAGAGAAATGAAAGAAAGAAAAATCTCAAAGCAACTTTTCAATCTCCTCAGCTCTGCCAGCAGGCCCATGTGGCTTCACTCAGCCACACTGGGAGAAACTGAGAGAGCCAGGGAGGAAACAGTGAAAGGATAAGGGAAAAAGGAGGGAATTGTTATGGAACAAATGCAGCACTCATTCACAGCTACCATAACCATGCAAAAATACTGTACATCCTGTCTCTATCAATCCATAACATGGGCTCGCTGTAGCTTTACAGCTTTTTAGTGTTCATCGGTGAGTGAGCGTGTGAGGAAGAGAACAAAATACCTGTGTAAAAGTCAAACAGCGCTACAGTGTCTGAAATGTGGGATTTGATTTTTTTCCTGTCACAGATTTCAACATTTACATGATTTCATTTACTGTATATGTTCATTTTTTTCATTCAGATTTTAAATAGAAAACATTTTTTCACAGTCACAGAAACTCTTTTAAAAATGTTGATATCCTGGCATAATCAGAATTTTTTTATGGTGAATATTATTATTTTCAAAATATTTCACAGGCTAAGTGCAAATCTCTAAAATCTTTATCCAGTAATCAGAAACAGCTAGAAAAGTTATGGAAATTCACTGGCCAAAATGAGTGGGAACCCTTTTGGGACTCTTTGAATCCTTTTTCCACAAGTATTAGTTATTTTACATGACTATATTATGCAACAAACAAATTATGTAATATGAAATTAAAACAAAATCTATATAACAAAATGTAACAATATTTTACATTACAAGACAATTTTACAATAGCAGTAGTTCCATTGGCAGAGTCCATCTTGTCACAAACAAACACAAAATGCACACATTTTCACACTTACTGGTCCTCCCTGAAATAGGTGAAGCCCACAAAAGGTAGCTGATTTCCTGCAAAGGCACGGGGAGGGGGGAAGGTCTCAGTTCCTCCCGGATCATCCTTTATATCATCATCAAAGTTTCTGGTGTCAATATCGCTCCTCAGCTCCGGCACCACTGGAGCCATGGCTAAGAGACAGCAAGAAACAGAGAGATGGGGGGGGGGGGGGGGGTTTAGGTGAGTGAGAGAATATTGTAAAAGATTTGAGCAAAAATAGTGTGTCCTGTTTGAGTTTGAGTATATGTGTGTGTGTGTGAGCGAGTGAGTCTCACGGTGAAAGGCTCAGTGTGTGTAGCACACAAAGCAGACACTGTACTGAAGGGAGGAGTGGCACGTATGATTTGCCAAGCTGGCCGGTGGTTACTCACTACCTACTGTGCATACACACACTCACGCTCACTTACACATCCAAAACACTCCCTGGTTCTGGAGCTAACGCACTGAGCACGCTGAGAGAACATGTGTCAAACATCTAATGGGGATGAGGCTGAATGCATTACTGCAATTCCATTGTAGTATGGAGTTGCCTGTCTCTGTACCACAATTGACACACTCATATTTTATGAATATATTGTAAAACCACTTTAGACAAAGTTGGACATAGACATCTATTTAACTTATCAAAGATGTAGCGAAGAAGAAGATTAAAAAAACATGTCAGAATGTGCCTTCTTTGTATGGGACGAAAAATAGAAAATATAATTTGTTTCTTTCCAACAATACAATTAGTTATATTTTATTCTGAATAGCAAGAAAATGAAACCGCACCATGCAGATATATGGATGCAGTTGCTCAGATTCCCAGAATTCTCCTTGATAGCACAGTTAATAACAGACTACTGTGGAGGCAGAGAGAACGCTAGATAGAAAGGAAATATGTGCATTTGGGCATCACAGGGATAGAGAGAAGAGGAGAATACGAGTCTAACTCTGTGGTTTTGAGGCTTTTCTCTCATTAGTAACTGTGTACGGGCCACATGTTTGGTTCCACCCTTACTAAAACCAACCCAATACCCCTTTAACCCTATTCCAAGCACCACGCACCCTCCGAAGGGAGCACATTTCTCCTTCACACAGTGCAACACAACAGAGCAACACAAATCAAATCAAAATACACTAAAATAAAATAAACAAAAAACGAATGTATAAAACAGCAAAGTGCACTGTTGCAGCACAAAACAAGCTTTGTTGTTTTATACCATCACATGATCATGGTACAATAAGCTAACTTATATTATGGTTAACAAGACAAAATATACAAACAGGTCAATTATATAATCACATATTATATCTTACATAATACACTTCATCAATAAAATTGCCAGAGGCTACAAAACAAGTAAATGCAAGACTGTGTATGCATCAGTGTTGGGTGTAATGCATTACTAAGTAATTCATTACTGTAATTGAATTGCTTTTCCTTTGAAAATTACTCAATTTAATTCATTTAATTACAGATATGTCTGATGTAATTGCAATAAATTCTGTATAGACTATAGAACAATTATATTTAAACTATCAATTGAATGTCTAATGTTAAAATATATGTTATTAATGTTGCCTTCTCCCTTTAAATACTTTGGTTAGTTCAATAATAATTTATGCAATTTTATATTATTAATTTGAAAGAATTAAAAGAGCGGTTTCATTTCGAACATGTGCCTTGTTCAACTGGTCGAGGTTGATATGGGATTTAGAAAGTAATTAGTAATAAGTAATCCAATACTTTTTAGAGAGAGTAATTAGTAATGATTACTAGTAATGAATTACTTTTTTAGAGTAACTTACCCTACACTGGTATGCATGACTGAAATTACTTTCATTTTCACCAGAAGCATAACATGAGGGTGTGAGGTGAATGTTTGCATGTGTGTGGAGGAAAGTTCAGGGGGAAAAAACTGCTCCAAAATCCCATATCCATAATTTGATCAGATATAAATAACTGAATAACCCTAACCCCAACCCTAACTCACAAATAAAATAACCAATGCAAGACTTGAGTATATTCTAGATTTCTTTGATTGTATCAACCAGCACATGCATGCATGTTATAGCAAGTAAATAATTCTGATTCAGTCATATATAGTGATTAGTTTTAATTTTAATGAATAAATGTGACTTTCAAGTTATGATCACAGATCAGGCACACTCACACACAGAGGCTTACTGTCTCGTATGGTGTCGAAGGTCCACTGATCGTTCTTGAAGAAGGGGTGACATTTTATTTCATCCACTCCAGTCCGGCCAAGCCTCACCTCCCTGAACATATCAAAACACTGGTCAGCAAACCAAACAGAGAACCACAACCACACTCACTAATCCGTTAAGTGATATGTGTGTGTGTGTGTGAGACTGGAACATCCAACTGCGAGTGGCTAATGGGAAATGGCAGAGCATGGATGAGTTGAGGAACGAAAGCGACACACACAGCAACATCCAAAAATAAGGAACATTCGTTCCCTCCCTTTCTTTGCATCTGGATTCAAAGGGGTGCAGCAGTTTGGACTGCCACGTGTGGGACATTCCTGCAGCCAGAAAGCAAAGGGAGGGGTGTGTGTGTACATAAACACAAGGAGACAAAATCATAAAGCCCCTCTCTGGATATTTGATCAGGAATGCTCGTAGGTGTGCGCATGTGAGAGGGAGGAGAACGAGAGCGAAAAAAGGGAGTTAAAGGAAAACAGTTTGAAGTTGTCAGGCTGAAAGAGTGACCAGGTATAAAGATGCAAAGTAAGACATAAAGTTGATGTTTTATACTCTACAATTCAAAAATTTTAAATGTATCTTATGCTCTTCAAGGCTGCATTTATTTTTTATCAAAAATACAACAAAATTATTATTATTATAATATTTGTAAATATTATTACAATTTAAATTAACTACTAATTAATTAACTGTTCTCTATTTGAATATATTTTAAAATGTAATTTATTCCTGTGATGGCAAAGCTGAATTTTTAGCATCATTTCTCCAGGCTTCAGTGTCACATGATCCTTCAGAAATCATTCTAATATGATGATTTGCTGCTCAAGAAACATTTCTTCTTATTATCAATGTTGAAAACATTTATGCTGCTCAGGATTCTTTGATGAATAAAAAGTTCAAAAGAACAGTATTTATTTGAAATAGAAATCATTTGCAACATTATAAATGTCTTTATTGCCACTTTTAAGGTGTTCTTGCGGAGTATTAATTTATTCATTAAAAAAAAAACATGACATCTCAAATGACAACAAATAAATAAAAATATATTATATTTTTTATTTCTTTTGTAATGCATTTTGATTTACTTAAATACAAAAACTCATGGTCAAGTCATTATTGTTCATTTTGCAATAAAGTTCAGCCCTATTTCAAATTGAATATAAAGTTATTGTTCATATTATTGATGTTCACAATGTATTTATCATTATCAGCAAAATTACTATCAGCCAAGCTCATATTTTTCTTTTGATATTACAGCTAAAATAATAAGGGATTAATGTTTAATCAATCCAAAATGTATGTTTCTCTCTCTCACCTGTCAGTCAGAAAGGCACAGATGAGGTCCTTGGCTTCCTTTGACAATTCCATGTCATCTGGGAAAGTTAAGCGGTTTTTATGATCCATTATCTTTCCATAGGTTCCTACTAGGGACTCAGCATAAAATGGTGTGTCACCTGCCCAAATCAACAGAAGAATTAATATATAGGATGGTAAGAATGGTGAGAGGAGATTACAGGATACAGGAAGATACAGATGAAGTTGGTGCTACTCACCGACTAGCAGCTCATAAATGAAAACGCCAACAGACCACCAATCACACTCGCGGCCATAGTAACCCGTCCCTCCTTGTGACATCAAAACCTCTGGTGAAATGTAATCAGGAGTCCCGACAGCAGTGTCACAGCGGACCATACCAGACTAAACACAGATACAGATACATATAATTACATATAACAATTATATACATTGGTTTAGCTAAATTTACTGTGTTGTCTGTGCATATTAAGCTGGAATACTCTATTTTAACATTTAAAAATACTTATACCAAAAAAAACGTATACTACCTTATAAACAGTGCTGGGTAGATTACTTACATATTGTAGTCTGTTAGAATCCATTACATTACACGTTTTAGGTAATATAATCTGGCTACTTTTAGATTACTTTTAGATTGACCAAAATTGTTTTTCACATTGACTTGAATAAGATATCTTGTATCATATTAATACAAAAATACAACAACAATGTGTGCATTAAATAATACACCAGAGATTCCAATCGACTTCTTTTTCATCTTTTACAATGCAAATAATAATTCAAATGTGTTTTCAAAAAATTCTAAATTGAAAAACCACATCCGCCGTGAGATGTGAAATATTATCTGAAAATCCAGTAGTCAAATGCTGTGGCCTCTCAAATTACCATGTAATTATAGCCTATACTAGTGACTGGTATATTCCCTAAAAGTGGAAACTTCACAAACATATGCATGCAATAGGCTTTTACATAAATACATTAGGAAAAGTTTTGCCATGCTATAATTTTAAGATTCATGAATCATGTAAATCAATAAAAAAAGAAATTGCAGTGTAGACTGATTATTAGCATTTTGAAACATAATACAGTCTAATTACAAGCATTTCATTTTTGGAATCTGAATACAAAACCCATATTACATATAATTAGTTACTACCCAGCACTGCTTCTAAATCTATCATAATTCAGGCTGCACTATATGATCTATCCACAAGATGGCAGCGCTGACATAATTACGCCATGGGAGATTTCTGTAGAGAAAACGCAAAATATTGATTGCTTCAAACAGGTTTTCAGAACAGATTTGTCTTAAAATTGCCAATGTACACAACAATCCTACATACTACACAATTTTAAATGTAGACTCTCTCGTTCTCTCTCCTGCACACTCAATTACACAGACACACACATCAGATGCACTTATCACACAACCCAGAACACACCGAGTCCATCTTCATGCATGTTCCAAAGTCAGCAAGTTTAAGGTGTCCGTTACGGTCCAGCAGCATGTTGTCTGGTTTAATGTCTCTGTGGATAAAGCCCAGAGAATGGATAGCGTCCAGCGCCAGCACCACTTCTGCTGTGTAGAATCGAGCCCACTCCTCTGGGATGTCATAGTTACTGGTCAGAGTCACCAGGTCTCCACCGGGCATGAACTCCATCACCAAATAGAGGTACTTCTCATCTTGGAACGCACAGCACAGCTATGTGGACAGAGAGAGTGAGGTGAAACAAGGTGTCATATCACCAACATTTCAGAAGTCGGTACCAATACCAGTGAAATTCACGACTGCGATTTTAAATGCATTGTAAAATCCAACAGTGATTCTAAATAACATTTTTTTGTTAACTTTACTTAATGTCTTAACACAATTGTAAGAATCTAGTAATCTGTACTATTCACATACTATACCTTGTTTACTCAGAAATCCCAAGTTAAAGGGATAGTTCACCCAAAAATGAAAATTAGCCCATAATTTACTCACCCTCAAGTCATCCTAGGTGTATATGACATTCTTTTTTCAGTTATATTACAAAAGTCCAGGCTAATCCAAGCATTAGAATTTGATTCATAGTTGCTCTGTTTTTGAAGTCCATGAAAAGTGCATCTGTCCGTCAAATAACGTGCTCCACACGGCTCCGGGGTGTTAATAAAGGCCTTCTGAAGCGAATCGACGCGTTTGTGTAAGAAAGATATTCATATTTAAAACTTTATCAAGTAAACTTTCGACCGACCACATTCCTGTTCAATTTATGGAAAAATGGTTGAAAGTTCCCCTGCCGATCGAAAGACTAACGCGACCAGGTATGCTCGTCATGACATCACGTACGCATCTTGAGTTTCACTTTCAACATTCAACACTTTTCCATGGAAGGCGGTCGGTCGAAAGTTTACTTGATAAAGTTTTAAATATGAATATTTTTCTTACACAAACGCGTCGATTCGCTTCAGAAGGCCTTTATTAACACCCCAGAGCCGCGTGGAGCACGTTATTTGACGGACAGATGCACTTTTTATGGACTTCAAAAACAGAGCAACTATGAATCAAATTCTAATGCTTGGATTAGTCAGGACATTTGTAATATAACTCCGATTTTATTCATCTGAAAGAAGAATGCCATATACACCTAGGATGACTTGGGGTTGAGTAAATTATGAGTTGGGTGAACTATCCCTTTAAGATTAAATGATTGGTTTGAGTGCCATTTTGTCAAGCAAAAAAAAAAAACCCCACCATTATGGTGATCAGTGTTCCCTTTGATTGGGCACTTGGAACATTTCTATTATTGTGATACTCTTCCTATTGATGCAGCGATGCAACAAGAAATGACAGTTATTTGGTTTCAAAGGAAGAAGTTAAGTTTTAAAAGTTGACCTAGCTTTTGACTGAATCATTAACTATAGTTAAGGATTTAGTCAAAAATTAGGTCACCTTTTAAAAGCAACCTATGTAATACAACCCTTCATGTCGTATAATGATTGTTTACAATTGTACTGCTAACAATTATGTCATTAACACCTTGTTAGACTTTTAATTAATATTATTAATAATCTAAATAAATATTACACATAATAAAATATATATTATAAATATAAAATCAAATAACAAAAGGGACATGTAGTCTTCAAGTATCAATTCTTGATCAAGTTTTTGCAAGTAATTATTAATTAATAAATTATTGATTAATAAGTGAACAGTTCATAATAAAAACACATTTTGTTTATTAATATTACCAACCTATCAACATAACAGCAGCAATACTATTAGGCTTCAAGATCTAATGAGCAGATCTTACATTTCTCTTTCTACAGGTCTTACGTTCTTACGTTTCTCTAGCCTATTTACATTAGGACATAACTGACTAAGAGTTCAACATATGCAGGTGCATCCTGTGAGGTGCAAGCCTTCAAAACATCGCCTGTCAGTCAGATTATTATGAATTTAGCTTTCAAGTATTGGTAATTTTGACATCCCTAGAGGTGATTATGGAATATTTTAGCAGTGTCCTTATATGCACTATGTTATTGTTTTTCAGTTTGTTGATAAAGATATTAAACAACATACTTAATAACACAATGCAAAAAATGTGCCCACCATGCATATCTTATCTATATATATACACGAGTGAACTACCCACCTGAACTATCCAAGGACTCTTGGAGAATGCCATGATGTCACGCTCCTCCCAGAAGAAGGCGGAGTCAGAGCGCTTGACCATCTCAAACTTGCTGAGCTGCTTCATTGCATACACTTGTTGAGACGCTTTGTGTCGTACCTACAGGCACATATGTGCATTATCAGCATAAATATTTATATAAACCCTTGAAGCAACACGCATTCTGCAATATGCTGTTTAAAACATTAAAAAAGTATGTATCTCACTGTGATGTGTAACTGAACTGCATAAGCAACACAATGTTCTATTGATAAATATTTAAAAAGACTGACTTCTATATTTTTCACTGACAAGTGTGAAACTATTCCTAAAAGAATAAAATATGTTGTGCCTATGCCAAGGATACAAAAGCATTCATGTTCTGTGTTGTTGCAGGTAAGTAGGATCAGGCAGAACATGTGCGTACAAGCCTCACAGGCATTAACATACACACGCAGACAAAAGGCTATGCCTGAAGACACACACAGCAGATAACAGGGGCAGACTCTCACATAAACACACACCCACGCAGCTATCTGGAACACACTCACTCACCAGCTGCACTGCACCAAACGCTCCACGACCAATCAGCTTGACTCTGTCGAAATCATCCAGCTTCACCTGTAGATCCCTGAGGCAGCAAACAGCCTTTTCATCTAGAGATATTAGACAACACATATTATATGAATGATGTTAAAGTGACATTATTTATAATCAGGCCACATAAATTACCCAATTATTTAATTTAAATAGTTAATTTATCAATTAAATGTAAATCTGATCAAAAAAAGAAAGAATAACAAAATAGTTCAAAACATTCCTGATAGTTTTATCATATCAAAATATAATTTCATAATATTCTTTTAGGCATTAAAAAAACTTTCAAATGATTAATCACTATTAATCGTATCCAAATTAAAAGTTTGTGTTTACATATTATATGTGTGTGTGTGCTGTGTATAATTACTATGTAATAATAGTATTAAATGTTTTAATACACATACATACATGTATATATTTAAGAAATATTTGCAGGCATATACTGTAAAATACATACATGCATGTGTATTTATATATACATAATAATTATACACAGCACACACATATATTGTGTAAAGATGCGATTAATCGTTTGTTTCTGATACTGCTTGATTACCATGAATTTATAAAAGTTTATAATATTACATTACTTGAGATATATATATATGTATGTACACTCAAAAAAAAAAAAGGTTCTATATGGCACCAAAAATGGTTCTTCGTTGTAATCATAGAGGAACCACTTTTGGTGCTATATAGCACCCTATCTGAACATGTTCTCTATATGGTAGCGGTGCTATATTGCACCTTAGTCAAAGAACCGATTGGGTCGTTTTAAGCAAACATTTAACCCAACCGCTGGGTTAAAACAACCCATTTGCTGGGTTTGTCCATATTCAACCCAACTTGGGTTATTTTTAACCCAGCATTTTTTAGTGACCATATATAGTACACTGTAAAAATGATGCGTATTGCTTTCTGAAATTAAAATGAACTAAAAAAAAATAACTAAATGCAAATTAATGGCGTCTATTACGTGTTGACAAGACTGTCAGTAGCATTTGGATATGTATTATCATAACCATATGTTGCTCTGCCAGAAATGTATGTATGTATGTATGTATGTATGTATGTATATATAATGTATGTATGTATGTATATATTATATATATATATATATATATATATATATATATATATATATACACACATACATACATACATATATACATATATATATATATATATATAAGATATGCAGGCTGATCGATAAAAAATTATGCCAGAAACAAAAGCAATAAGTTATATTTTTATATAAAAATAAACAAATAAATAAAGAGACTTAAATCTGTTCTAAAGACACTTACATCTGTTTAAGAAGGCATCTATGTTTTTGTTCTTTCTCAGTGCGGGATGGTTCAGATCAAGGGCCAGGGCAGTTACTGAATCCTGCAGAAGGCAAGAGCAAAGAGAATTAGAAAAAAAAGAAAAAAAAAACACTTAAGTATAGTTCTTATTGTCTCATACACACCAATTTCTATTGCTACTATGGTCTTTCCTCTTTATTCACAGAGCCAAAAATACACTCATCAGAGGCAGTACATTACTCTCCATTAATCCCTGAACTAAGCACACTCTGACAGACAGTCTTGTTGTGATGTTTAATTTAGGATAGATATCCAAAAGATTTAGGAGTGAGATTAGGCCTGTATAGTCATCTTTACAGGGAGAATTAAGTAACTGTACTCTTATAAATTACTTTAGGAAATGAATGATGTGAATGATACTGGATGATCCTGGAAATGTCCTTACATACTCCTCCGAACACACAAAGTGACACAGCAGAGCTAAAAATACACACACACAGACCACCATCCCCCAAACATTCCCCACCCAAACACTTCCATTTGCTCAAGCCAACATCATAAACTAGTTGGTCCAACATAAAAGGTTAATAAAAGGGTCTTGCTGCAGCTGGAAAAAGAAAAACAGCTAATCCGGGGCTCAACAGAAAGAATAGCTCAATAGCACGGGGCTAATGTGAGAGAGTTTCAGGCCAGTTGACGGATCCCTGCAATTTAAATTTGTTGACAATGTATATACACAACCTTTAAAAGTGGGGTCAGTAAGACTTTATTTTTTGAAAGAAATTAATACTTTTATTTAGCTAGGACACATTCAATTGATCAAAAGAGAGAGAATAAAGTATAAAAAAGTCCACAAAAATAGTAAGTAGCACAACTGTTTTCAACATTGACAATAATAAGAAATGTTTCTTGAGCACCAAATCAGCATATTAGAATGATTTCTGAAGGATCATGTGACACTGAAGACTGGAGTAATGATGCTGAAAATTCAGCTTTGCCATCACAGGAATACATTGCACTTAAAGTGTATTACATCAGAAAGCCATTATTTTAAATTGTAATAATATTTCATAATATTACTCGATGCAGTGTTTTTGATCAAATAAACGCAGCCTTGGTGTGCATATGAGACTTTTTTAATTAAACATTAAAAATGTTACCGACCCCACAATTAAACGGTAGTATACGTTATTTAACATTTGCATGGTCTATTACATGGAATCTGCTTCCATAACACGAATCAGCACACTCAAATACAAACCAAAAACAAACACATGAAACAATTACAGAATCCTGTTTTCCCTGTACCAAGAGTAAGTCCACAATACAGTGTTTAAAAGTGCAAACACACTCAAAGGAAGATGAAGCCAGCTATCTCTCTCCTCAATTGAAGGATGTGACCTCAGCTTCCTGTATGACATTTCCCCTGGTAGCAACACAGCAGGACAATGAGTCTGTATCCAATTTGGATCATTAGTCATGAGATTCCTTATAAAAAGCACCCATAGTTGAGTTGCATCACAAATATTACAATGAAACTAGAACACCTCACTAAATGACTTCAGCATCAGAAAGGGTTTGTGATGTTGACATCATAAACCAAAATGGAGCTTTGTCTGACAACCATTACATCAGGGGTCTCAAACTCGTGGCCCGCGGGCCACTTGCGGCTCGCAGGATGATATTTTGTGGCCCCCTTCTTGACATCAAAGTTTAGTGTAAGTGCGGCCCGCGCGTTGCTCTGAAAAGCACCTTTTTGCTGGGTCGTTGTGTGTGCCACGCTTGCTGCCTCCTTTGTGTGTGTGTGTGTGTGTGTGTGTGTGTGTGAGAGAGAGAGTTGGCTCGCCCCTCCCTCGTGCAGTATATTTGGTTGACACCGCGTGATTGACAGGAACAGACGAACGAAGCTGATCAGACAGTTGAAACGAATGTGGTCTAACAGCGCTCGTCAATGTCAAAATGATTGAGATGGCCAATCAAATCAAAGTATGCGGGGTTTACGTTCTCTTTTGTCTTCACACACAGACGAGTGCGTCAATCTATCGCTTCATGCCGTTGCTGAGAGAGACTCTATTCTTTCCGGACAAAATGCAAAGTGTCCATGGTCTTATTATATAATCATTGATGAGCATCTTTGATTTTAATGAAGAAAAACTGTATGAGAGCGGATTAGAACCCGGAACCTTTGACACGGTTGACAAAAATTCTACCACCAGACCACTAGAGAATTCAATAGTATTTCGCGGACCTATGTATTTATTCACTCACTCATGCAAAGAATATCGGGACTAATAATATATTTGACGCAAATTAATGCAAATATTGTTTACAAATAGTCCCAAAAAGATTATTTCCCAACTAGAATTAGACCTAGAATTTCGCTCACTGTTCTATTTGACCTGGTTACGACCTTGCTGTGAATTAGTCTATTATTTAAAATAAAATTAAAATCATTAATTATTTAATATTACATGATTTAATTTCTATAGGCTATATTTAGTTCAAATTCAGAGGAACAGTTCATGTTTAGAAGAAACATTCATGTTGAAGAACTGTTAATAATAAAGATTGAGAAGATTGGATCTGTTGTGCTACTTTTGTTTGGAATACTTGAAACACTTTTTATGTGTAATACTTGATGCGGCCCAGCCTGACCCAGAGTCTACCTCCAGCGGCCCCCAGGTAAAATGAGTTAGAGACCCCTGCATTACATGGAAGGGCTTGGGATGGAAGATAGGATATATAATCCTCTGGATAAAAGAGGAATGAAACAACTTAACATAGGCTATGTATATGTTCAACCCTGTTACTGAGAGATGACTTAGCCGATGAGGTGGTGAGTGAATCCCACGTAAGAGGGGATATTCTCGCAACATTGCGCATGTTCTCTAAAGGTTCTCTAAAGGTGCCAGAACCAGATCCACATCCTCTTTTGGTTATGAAAGTGCTGCAGTTCAAGGTTCTTTATATGACTTCAGGGGTACATTCGATTTTGGATATTTTATGGTCACATAGCAACATTACAAAGAGGACATTTGGGATGTTAACAGAATGTTCCCATATGCAGACCCGTCGCGACAAGGCAGGCAAACCAAGCAATTGCTTGGGGCCCTGAGCTGGCCTGGGGCCCCAAGACAACGACAGGTTAAGAATAAAATGCAATGACAAACTGTGAGCGCCCCTTTGATAGTCAATGCAGTAAAGTGCAATGACACTGTTATCGGGATCCCCCTCAAGGGGGCCCCTCTCAGTAGTCGCTGACAGCAGCCAACCAAACACGCGATCACTGCAGCCGGCAAAATACAAAACCTCCTCGGCAGTCATCGTGAAGCGGAATTAAGCTTCAGGAAGCCAGAAAAGAAAAAAGAGAAAGGGAGAGGAGGATAAGAAAAAACAAAATCGTGGTAAGTGATAAATTACACTGGATAAAATAGCTCTACTTGTCTTGTACAAAAATGGTGTAATTTTGCAGCAGGTAGGCTAGCAAAAATATGTTTATGTTAGCTAACTTACCTGCCTGACGGCAAATGCTGCTTGTAACGAACAATTAGTGCAACTTTTTATTGTATTGTATGTATTGGGGGGGGCCTCCATGTCCATTTTGCTTGGGGCCCCCAAATTCCTTCAAACGGCCCTGCCCATATGGTCTTCTGTTGGTCATATCAAAACGTTCCCGATAAGACTTTAGGGGGCCGTTTCATTTTGGTTATTCTATGGTCACATAACAACATTACAAAAAGGACATTTAGGCAGCTAACAAAACGTTCCCACATGGTCTTCTGTTAGTCATATAATAACGGTCCGGATATGACAAATATGACCTCTTATTACAAAGAGGAAATTTGGTACATTAACAGAACGTTCTCATATGGTTCCGTTAATCAGATGGGGATGTTTCATTCAGGACTACGCTGCAACATATCTTGTTCAGTGCAGTGGTCTCTATACTACATTCCCATAACGTTTGCAGGACCTTTAGGGGACCAACTTTATATTTTTAGGTCCTATTTAGGTCCTTCCATCACGTTTACTGAATGTTTCTGTGAATCATGTACACTGGGCTGCTTTGCAAATGAGGGTCAGTAAAACAGGATTTGATTTGCACAAAAGTTGCTTCTCAACGATGGATCAATACCAACTATTTGTCCAACTTCATATTCAGAACATGTAAGTACCGCACGTTATATTTTGTGAATGTACTTAAATCACCTTTGTGAATGTGCTTGTTAGCACGCTGATGGCTAATGTGGCTAAAGTTACCATTGTCTCTAACAAGCACATTCAGAAAGGCAATTTTCAAACACATTAAAGTGCAGTACTTACATGTTCTGGATATGAAGTTGGATCACAAAGAGTTGGACCTAAATATGACCAAAAAAAATAACATTCTAGGTTGGTCCCCTAGAGGTCCTGCAAATGTTATGGGAATGTAGTGTAGAGACCTAGAGGGAACGTCCTATAGTAATGGTCCCCTAAATATTCCCAGAACGTCCTGGATGTTCCCTGAAGGTCTGCCAAATAACATCCCCAAACCCTTAAAAGAACTTTGTGACCGTCTCGGCACGTTCTGGGAACGTTACTAGGTGACGTCCTTGACACCAGCTGGGGCGTTCTGAGAATGTTCTGGGAACATCACATTTCAAAATAATATATGGTCCCCTAAACGTTCCGAGAACATCCTGAATGGTCCACGAAGGTCCGCCAAATAACATCCCCAAACACTTTAAGGAACTCCACATCATGCCGTCTCGGAACGTTCTAGGAACGTTACTAGGTGATAGGGTTGCCAACCGTTCCGTATAATACGGAATCGTCCCGTATTTGACACATAAAAGTCTTGTTCCGTATTGAACTGATACCGAACGCACTTTGTTCCGTATTTTTGAGAATCAATTCAGTGCAAATCCATGACAGACATTTTCAAAGTTTTTTACCGTTAAAATCACAGTCATTTTTTGCAGTGTGCAGTAGATAGGCCAACTAATTTCTCCCCGTTTGTCTATGATCAGTACAGTAGTGATGGGGAGTCGACTCCAAAAGAGTCGATTCCTCGACTCTGAATAGCCCCAGAGTCGGGGTCGACTCCAGCACAGGAATCGACTCTCGGTGTCGACTCTGTTGCTGTGTCCGAAATCGCTCACTTGTTTAATAATTCTCTAATCCCTATAAAGTGCTTGGCAGTTGAGTGCACTATAAGCAAGGAGTGAATGAAATGAAGCGAGGAATTCAGACACTGACGTAAAACATCGCCTCAGAGAGCTGTCGCTGCAGAAACTTTCACACACATTTATTTGAGTGCTTACTTTAGAAATAGAAAACAGCCACAGCGACTTTAGTTTGTAATTATACATAGGCTTCCTCCATGCTAGCTTTAGTTTAATTGATAGTGCCTATTAATGCAATAAATATAAATTTGGTTTTCTATGGTTAACCTTATGTTCATAATCATTAAACTAAATCCTAAAAAAAAACTCACATCAATAAGAAATACATGAATAAGTGTACATTATTATATTTATATCTTTAACTCACCTTTTAAGACAATGATCATGTGCGTTTAGCCCCATCACTCGACAACAGCTTTTTTCATGACTTTTTTTTCCTGTGTAAAATTAGGTATCGGCAACAGCTAGGTAGAAACGCTGATAGCCTCATCAAGTCATCGCTAAATTGGACTAAATTGGACTAAATTGGACTAAATTGGACTCATTTGGACGATCACGCTAAAAGGAGCGAGGTTTTAATAAGGGGATTTTAAGGCTTTGTGTTGGGGGAGAAATAATTTAATTTTAATTCTGCAATTTTGTCTTATTTCTGACCCTGTTTTGATGTAAAGTAAATGGAGTCGAAGAGTCAAGTGACAACAGCAGGAAATAGTGTATTATAATATGCTATAATGTATGAAATCTATTTATCTAAATGTATTAATTAGTTTGTATCAAATATGTCAAATATGTCTTTCATTGTGCACTTAAATCCAGACAACTTCCTTGTAATACATGCACTTTAAGATTTGGATAATGCTGCACTGTAAAGAATCATCCAGTGAAACCAAGGCGTGCCAACTTTCGTTCTTGCTCAAAAATGCAGTACTTGTCTGGAATGAGGGGTTTTTTTCTGCAGAGGAGAATAGGAATTGACAATAGGAGCACACATTCTAGTCGTTCTCACCCTGTAAAGCTTGCTCGACAAGTCCTCACATTTCACCCTAACCCAGTCATTGATTAAACATGTATGGTGTCTTCACACTTCATCAAGCTTCTTCCTGCTCTCAAATGGTATGTGTGTATAATTGAAAATAAGTGAAGCCTGATGCTTAAGCATGTATTTGGAGAAAATATTATCATCAAAAGACAGCAGCATTATTGTGTGGAGGAGGGTGTGTTGATAACACACTGATCAGAGATAAGGCACAGGAACATTACCACAATCCTCTGGGACAAACATCCACTCATTTGTTTACACCCTCAACATGTAATGCACTTTTTTGTGTGTGTTGTACAACCTATATGTGTATGAAGAGCTTTCCGGTATCTTCAATATCTTGCTGGATGTATATAGGTATTATAGAATATATAATATTAAAGGTCCCGTTTTTTCCTGTTTTTTTAAGCTTTGATTGTGTTTACAGTGTGCAATATAACATGTGTTCATGTTTCGCGTATAAAAAAAACTGTATTTTTCACACAATTTACTTATCTGTATACCGCTGTTTTCACTGTCCTAAAAACGGGCTGATGACTTCCTTGTTCTATGAAGTCCCTCCTTCAGAAATACGTAACGAGTTCTGATTGTGCCAGCGGTTCCCGTGTTGTGATCATAGGTTGTGATTCGACAGCAGCTTAGCGCACGTTGCCCGGTAAGGTCACGCCTCTTACCAGAGATGCATGCGCTCAGTGTTTGAGTGACGTTATTAAAGAAGGAAGTACCAGGATGTAGTCCAAACCGGCCGTTCGCTGTAGGCTTTGAAAGGGAACTTCTGTTAAATAAAATATCTCGCTTGGCATTGAACTTTGAGCTTTATAATTTTACAGGTATTATTTATGCTCTAACAGCAACATTACACACTAACTAAAGTTTGAAAAATGGGATCACGAAGAACAGGACCTTTAACATTATTTTGTAATATTTTGTAATAATAAACAAAATACAAGTAAACTTTTATAAACATTATTTGCAATAACCCATATAGGTAATTTAAATACCAAAAATTATACAGTTGTTTATTTCCATATGTGGTTGTATTCATCTGTTTTATGTATAGACATGATTCCAAATCGGGTACCCCCTAATTTCGTGACAGCAGTATCACATGGTTTACATCTCTAAATTTAGAGTATCTCTATTGATTTAAATGAGCATAATTTTCCAATTAAGCTTGATATTCTGGTAAAGTCTTTATTCTAAAATAAAGACCCTTCTCCACAGCTCTTTTAAAAATTCCTGTACACATGTAATCATCATATTCTGAACAAACATGCAATTGTATTCTGGAAATACTGGAGATACCAGCTCTTGCTATTACTGTACATTTGTAGTAATTTAGGACTGAATGGAATCAACTCATTATTATTGACAAAAATGCCATGAGAAAAACGTAGGCTAAGATGTTTCTTATATTTTTTGTAAAATTCTAGTTAAAAAAAAAGTTTGCTTTTCACTGCAAAATTGTGTTCCTTCACAAGCTTGACTCCCCCCCTGAAGATATTATATTCAGTCAGGGCCGTCGATAGAGGGTGGTGATGATTCTAGGGGCCCCCAGCATGATTTCAACTGAGGGGGACCCCGGAAGGTGATTTCAACCTGCACAGGGGCCCGGATACACTAGCTACAGCCTATTCAGTATATTCTGAAAAAGGTGTTTACATGATCCAAAATTCTGACTAATAAAGCCATATGTCAGCCGCAGTCTCATCTAGTTTTCTAGCAATCAAAATGTGTTAGCAGAATCAGAATACGGCCGATTAATGTCACAATATGTAAACGCTATGTCATGACACTTCCACAGAATAGCAAAACCTCCCATGTAGGCTATATGTAGATGTGTAGCTATATGTTACAATGTGCACACAAAAAACACCTTGCATAAAATTCAATAATCCTATAACCTTACCAGCAAACTCTCCAAATTCAAGGGTGATCGTTGGTCCTTGATGATTGACTCCAGTTCTGTCACCCGAGTTTCTAGTCTCTTTCCTGCTCCGGTCGACATTGCGGCAGTTCGGTGTTGTGAAGGTCCCGGTAGACATCAGATTGCGACCCGCAATTGTGAGACTTCAAACGTCCGAATCAAACTTGTCACTACCTGCCGTACCTCAATGCGACGCCTATAGCTCTCCGGTTCTGGATGAATGAGTTCTTTAGCCAAAGATTTCTTACATTGCATACATATACGGAATGCAGTTGTTTTGTGTATTATCCTAGGTCAATGACAGCGGCGTTCCGCGTGCTAGTGCCTGCGCCAGCTTATAAAATCAAAGGTTAGACCCACGCGTTCAGGAAGAAGTGTCTGTCCCGCTCCGGTTCAGAATCACAGGGAAGGAAAACCCTTCCTTGTACGGTCTGTGTTGAAAATCACACGCTTGATCTTCCTGACTGGGATTTTTTTGACTAAATGAAGCCGAGGGGAGCAATGAGAACATGTATGTAAAAAAATGAATGGCGTGTTTCTTTGTTGCAGTGCGTGTCCCTCCCCTGCGGCCACTGGAATTCTTTGGATCTTATCTCAGCCATCGCTTTTAGCCAAACGTCACTCTCTAAATACAACTCGATATACTAGTCTACACTAGATATATTTAGATAGTGGTTACATGCATGTATTTTTGACGGCATTCGTAAGAGTGAGCTTATACTAGAGACGACTACTTTCATGTGCGGTTCGTGTGGTGTAATTCAGCACTGAAATTCTGTGTGCTGATGTCAAACATTTAATGACATCAGTGACCATGCGACCCATCATATTGGGCTATATTTTAATATTTTTCGTGTTTAATAAATTGTATTGATACATTTTATGTAAATAAAAAATTAAGTAGGCCCTACTCATTTTTGTTAACTGTGGGTATGTTAAGGGGAACATTTACCCTCTCTAATTCGTTTTTAGAGTCATTTGTTCTTCTAAAAACAGTGTCATCCACTGATGCCAAAGCCTACTTAAAGAGTTAGTTCACCCAAAAATTCTGTAATTAATTACTCAACCTCATGTTGTTCCAAACCCGTAAGACCTTCGTTCATGTTCGGAACACAAATGAAGATATTTTTGATGAAATCCGAGAGCTCTCTGACCCCTCCATAAACAGCAATTTAATTAACACTTTCAAGGTTCAGAAAGGCAGTAAAAACATAGTTAAAATGATCTAATAATAAATAAAACTAATAATACAATTTTGAAAAAAATAACTTTATTTAACAATTGCGTTCTCGCCTGTGGCAGTCTCCTAAGCTGTTGACATAGAAAGTGCAGCGCTTTCACGTGAGTACCACGACATGCGTGTGATGATGACAACATGGGAGCTGCACTGTATTTACAACTGCCAGGAGACTTGGACAGGCTAGGACGCAATTGTTGAATAAAGTCATTATTTTTTGTTTGTTCATCAAAAATATCTTAATTTGTGTTTCGAAGATGAACGAAGGTCTTACAGGTTTGGAACGACATGAGGGTGAGTAATTATGACATGACATGAATCCATTTTCAATAATTTCTCACTCATGGCTGTTAAAGGCACAATATGTACGATTATTGGCTTAAAATAGGCCTATCCAAAAACCACTAGAACAATGTTATATATTTGGTTGACTTGTGTACTTACATTATCCCAAATGTTTCCAAGAATGTTTAAATCCAGAGAAATAAGCCATTTTAACTAGGACATGGACTGTGTCTGTGCGTAGCCTGTCAATGACATCATACCCGCATTACCATCGATTTCTGGTTTTATTTTGTAGAAACCATGGAAACACCAAAGACGCTTTAATATAGTGTGTGTTTTATTAGACAGGTTGGCAACTGTTTGGATACATTCAGCGACAGAAAACAAATCATTGTTATATAGCTCAACACAGTTAGTCTTATTGTTTAAATCTCATTTTCTTGAATATGATAAAACTGTGCTGCGTTACACCACATACTGTGACAAGTCTCCCGAGTCCTCATCAGCGTCGCCCTGGCAAATAACCACGATCACCTGCCAGCACTCACCACGGACCGGATTGGCACAGCTGCAGGCGATCACCACACCACATAAGACACCACACACGGGAACACCAGTCTGAGCACGAACACTCCATGAAGCAGCACACTAACCTTTCTCTCTCTCTCAGACAGCAGCCTGTGACACTCCGGCCACCCCGTCCCTCTGACGTCACCGCGAGTCACCACTGCACCAACGGGAAGAAGGAAGCACCGCGCACCAAAGACTTCACCTCACTGTTTGTTCACCTGCTCACAATAAACCCACCCTCCGGGGGCTTTTCACCTAGAACTGTGTTGTGTGATTCTTCACCCTGCCACAGTGGTGGAGAATGCGGGCAAGAGCGTGAAGAATCACCAACCATCCCCAGACTTTTACTTTGTTTTTTTCTGTTTCCCCAGTCACTCACGAAAACCCGGAAGTAGGGCGGCGCTCCTCCCCGTCATGGAAGACCTGCTCAAATGCTTAACGGAAGTGAGTGCACGTCAGCAACAGATCGCTGAACACCTGGCAGCCCGTCAAGCAACGATAGAAGAAGAGTTCGCCGCCCTCCGCCTCTCCGCTGCCCAACGCGTTCCGCTTCCTGATCCGCGAGTCCGAGCACCCCAGCTGCTACCAAAACTAACGTCTCAAGATGCTGTTGAATTGTATCTGCAGATGTTCGAGACCACGGCGGTTCGGGAGAGCTGGGAACGAAGCGAGTGGGCGCGGGTCCTGGGACCCCTATTGTCTGGTGAAGCTCAAAGAGCATACTTTTCTCTTCAGCTGAGTCGGTTGATAATTATGATGAACTTAAGAAAGAAATCCTCAGACGTCTTGGGCTATCCGCCATCTCCGCAGCCCAGCTGTTCCATGAGTGGGAGTTCAAGCCTCGACGCCCGCGCCCAAGCCGCAGAACTGTCGCGGCTCACACGTCACTGGTTGCTCGAGGGAACACCCACCGCGTGTCAGGTTGCGGAGCGCGTCACCGTGGACCGGATGCTCCGAGCTCTCCCATCGCCCACCCGGCGGGCGGTGGGGATGACAAATCCGATAACCATCGCCGAGCTCGTTGAAGCCATCGAGTTGGCGGAGACGGCGATGCACCGCGAGCCCGGGGAGCGAGCGCCGTCCTTCCCTCGGAGGGTGGTCCAGGAGCGACGCACGCCGGAAGGTACCCCGCGACCAGTACACAGGCCAGCGGCTCCCGGCCCCGTCGACGAACCGATGCCCACGGAGGAACCTGCCCCGCCAGCACGTGCATGGCTGGCTGGTTGCAGCCTGCATCAGGACCCACCCCGCGAGGCTCCACGAGCGGAGGTAAAAGTGAATGGACAGTCGGTCCTGGCCCTCTTGGATTCCAGGAGCTCGGTCAGTCTCGTCCAAACCACCGTCCTCCCGCCGCAGAAGGCCACCAAGGCTCAGCTGCCGATTACCTGCATTCACGGCGACACTCGTCATGTCCCGGCCCGCCGAGTGACGATATCAGCGGGCCCTGGCGCCTGGCCAGTGGAGGTAGGCGTGCTGAAAGATCTTCCGGTTCCTGTACTTCTTGGCCGGGGTTCGAGGAGCTTCTTCGGGCCACCACGCAGCCAGCCAGCCAGGCCGGGAGCCGCCCCCGTAGTCGTCGCCGCCGGAGGAGGAGCCACAACACCGCCCTGCTAGCGACGGACAGCGGGAGAGATGGTGAGTCCCCCTCCCCGGTTACTGGCGTGTTCTTTGATGTCTTCCAACAGGTCCAGGGAGGGGGCTCGTTCGCGAAGGCCCAGCTGGAAGATGACCGGCTCAAGCATTGCTGGTCGCAGGTCCGGACAGTGGATGGCCACGAGCACCAACCAGCACCCCATCCTCTCCCGCACTTCGTCGTCAGGAACGGCCTGTTGTACTGTGTCGCCCAGCGAAGGGGAGAGGTAAAAGAACTGCTCGTGGTTCCCAAGCCGAACGTGGAGATGGTCATGGAGCTAGCCCACAGCCATCCGATGGCCGGCCACCTGGGAACCGCCAACACCATCCAGCGCATCCGGGACAGTTTCCACTGGCCGGGCTTGGATGGGGAAGTAAAGCGGTTCTGCCAAGCCTGTCCAACCTGCCAGAGAACCGCGCCACGAGCTCCTCCCCCCCAGTCCGCTCATTCTGCTGCCCATCATCGGGCTACCTTTTGAGCGAATTGGAATGGACCTGGTGGGGCCGTTGCCAAAGTCTGCCCGTGGACATGAACACATCCTGGTGATTGTCGACTACGCCACCAGGTATTCAGAGGCACTTCCCCTACGTAAAGCAACGGCCAAAAACATTGCCATGGAACTCTTCCTCCTCTGCACCCGAGTCGGCATCCCAGCGGAGATACTGACGGACCAAGGAACTCCCTTCATGTCCCGGCTATTGGCTGACCTCTGCCGGCTGCTGAAGGTGAAACAGATCCGGACCACAGTATACCATCCGCAGACAGACGGCTTAGAGCGCTTCAATCAAACCCTCAAGCAGATGCTCCGGCGAGTGGCCGCCGAAGATAAGCGAGACTGGGACCTGATGCTTCCCTACGTCCTGTTCGGAGTCCGAGAAGTTCCCCAAGCCTCACTGGGTTTCACCCCATTCGAGCTACTCTTTGGCCGTCAGCGACGAGGGCTCCTGGATGTGGCCCGGGAAGCCTGGGAACAGCAGCAGCCGGCACCTCTCCGCTCCGCCATCGAACACGTGAGGGAAATGCGTGAGCGGGTCGAGAGGGTCATGCCATTAGTCCGGGAGCACCTGACGAAGGCACAGCAGAGCCAACGGCAGCTGTACGACCGGGCGGCTCAACCCCGGGAATTCCAGCCCGGCGACAGAGTTCCTGGCGACCTGGCAGGGTCCGTTCACCGTCATAGAACGAGTAGGTCCCGTCAACTACCGGCTGCGCCAGCCAGGCCGGAGGCATGAAGAGCAGCTATATCATATCAACCTGCTGAAGAGGTGGGTGGGGACCAGAGACCAACTCACCGTGCTGGCCTCTGTCGAGCCCCCGGTCGTGGACGTGGGAGCACAGCTGTCGGCCCCCCAGAAGACGGAGCTGAATCATCTGGTCCGTCAGTTCTCTGATGTGTTCTTCACACGTCCCGGGCAGACCAAAGTCATCCAGCACGACATCCGCACACCACCCGATGAGGCAGCGGCCCTACCGGGTCCCCGAGACTCGGAGACAGGCCATCGAGGACGAGGTCTGTGAGATGCTGAAGTCGGGGGTAATCGAGCCATCACGAAGCGCCTGGTCCAGCCCCATCGTCATGGTACCGAAGCCGGATGGCACCCTCCACTTCTGTAACGACTTCCGCCGGCTCAACGAGGTCTCGGAGTTCGATGGCTACCCGATGCCCCGAGTTGACGAGCTACTGGAGCGCCTGGGGAGGGCTCTGTATATTTCGACGCTCGACCTCACCAAAGGTTACTGGCAAGTTCCCCTCACCGACTCCGCCAAGGAGAAGACGGCGTTCTCCTCACCCAGTGGGCACTGGCAATACCGAGTCCTCCCCTTTGGCCTGCACGGGGCCCCCGCTACGTTCCAGAGGATGATGGACATTCTTCTGCGTCCCCACCAAGCGTACGCGGTGGCGTACCTAGACGACGTAGTCATCCACTCCGAGACCTGGCAGGACCACCTGGAGCGGTTGCGGAAGGTGCTCCTGGAACTCCGACGGGCTGGACAGACCGCCAACCCCCGGAAATGCCATCTCGCCCTCGCCGAGGCTACGTACCTGGGTTTCCGGGTGGGTAGAGGACTGATCCAGCCCCAGCAGAAGAAAATAGACGCCATCCTGTCGACGCCCCACCTGGAGACCAAAACTCAGGTACGAGCCTTTTTGGGGTTGGCGGGGTACTATCGTTGTTTTATCCCCGACTTCTCCATCCTAGCATCTCCCCTGACAGACCTGACCAGGAAGGGGCAGCCGGAGAAGGTGCAGTGGGACAGCAGCCTGGACAGGACCTTCCGGGAGATCAAGACCGCCCTGACCACGGAGCCGGTCTTGCGGGCGCCCGACTTCAACTGCCCCTTCCTGCTGCAGACGGATGCCTCGGACACGGGCCTGGGGGCGGTCCTTTCCCAGGTCCGCAAAGGTGAAGAGCATCCGGTCACGTACATCAGCCGTAAGCTGACCCCAGCCGAAACCAGGTATGCGGCGGTGGAGAAGGAAGCCCTGGCCATAAAGTGGGCAGTCCTGGAGCTCCGCTACTACCTGCTGGGACGCCGCTTCACCCTGATGACGGACCACGCCCCGCTGACAAGTCTCCCGAGTCCTCATCAGCGTCGCCCTGGCAACTAACCACGATCACCTGCCAGCACTCACCACGGACCGGATTGGCACAGCTGCAGGCGATCACCTCACCACACCACACACGGGAACACCAATCTGAGCACGAACACTCCATGAAGCAGCGCACTAACCTTTCTCTCTCTCTCTCAGACAGCAGCCTGTGACACTCCGGCCACCCCGTCCCTCTGACGTCACCGCGAGTCACCACTGCACCAACGGGAAGAAGGAAGCACCGCACACCAATGACTTCACATCACTGTTTGTTCACCTGCTCACAATAAACCCACCCTCCGGGGGCTTTTCACCTAGCACTGTGTTGTGTGATTCTTCACCCTGCCACAATATGCATGACCATAGACTGTAAAAAAATATGGACGTAGTGTCCGTGACGTCACCCATAGGATTCTGATGAGCCGTTCTAAAGCGCAAAGTAGGGACGAGCTGGCCGTTGCCATCTTGGCAGCGTGTCATCGCGCGTCACTCCCGGATAACAGAAAATGGGCAAAAAGTCAGGACGTGGGCGGAACTTAAGTGACGCGATGACTAACAGACAGCAGATAAATGGCTATCCACCTGTCACTCGAAGTGGCCACGCCCTTAATTATGCAGAACTTTAATGCTTTATATAATGTAAACGAATGAGTTATAAAAAAAATTCACCCCCTCAAAGTTGTCATGAAGGGCAAAATTAGCCGTATAGACCAAAACAACAATTTCTATCAGGCTTGTAAACATGTTTTAATCTGCTGTAAAGTTGGGCATTTTAACATGGGGCTCAATGAGATTCTGCTCCCTTCTGGAGCCTGTACCCAGCGGCCAGTCGATGAATTGCAGTATATGTCCGCATGACCGGCGAAAGCGGTCGTCTGCGGCATAAAAGCTCAGCGAAATCAAGGCACCATCAAGCTATGCCTTTGTTTGATAAGTGACCTCTAGCGGTGAAAAATTACATATTGGGCCTATAAGGGGAAGTATTTACCCTCTCTAATTCGTTTTTTGGTGTCATTTGTTCTTCTAACCATATAACACAGTGTCATCCACTAATGCCAAATAGCCTACTTAACTGAATCCTTTCTCAATCATTTCTCACTCATGGCTGTTAAAACCAAATAAAATGTTATTTTCAAATAAGAAGGTATAAGATGTGGAGTTTCATTTTAGGCTAAAACCCATGTGGGGCCCTTATTGACTTGTTTTATTAACTTGTTACTCTCCAGCTATACTCCAGCTATATTAGGCCTAATTGATGCTCTCTATGAGGACTGGACACAGTCATTAAGCAGTGTTGTGTCAATGGAAAACAACTGACACGCACTGACACAGCAGAAGATCATAGACTAGACACATGATGTCCCTTATCATCCAACAGCCTTTGAACAGAAAAAAATACCACATATTCAAAATACCAGTCTGAAAACAGGTTACTTCAATGTGCTTTATATATATACTATAGTAACATAAATATGTGGTAAAAGGGTTTTGTTCATGTAAAAATTTATTTTTAGGACTGAATATTATTGGTAGTTAAAGGAGAACTCCGGTGAATTTTTAAGTTAATCTTGATCGTTATACCTTTGTGAGTACTGTCTATAGAAAAAAAACCGAACCGGATTGGTGCTTGCAACACGGAGCTGTTACAGTTAATGCCCAGAGCTCCCACTCAGCTAACACGGCAGCTATGGGGGCATATCACACTCACCGAGATAGTGTTTTAGACGGCAAGCAGTAGTCTCGCGCTGAAGTCCCGTGAGAACTCAGTTGTAGCCGGTAAAATGTAAATAGTCCAGGTTGCCGTCTAAAACACTATCTCGGTGAGTTTAAACAATGGCTAAGTTGCTAAACGCATCTCGTTGTCATGTAAGGGCCCTGTTCATGTTGGACAGACATTTTAATTGCATTTTGTGTCTGTTAAGAGGCACAAAGACACTCTTTATGTATATGCCCCCATAGCTGCTGTGTTAGCTGAGTGGGAGCTCTGGGCATTAACTGTAACAGCTCTGTGTTGCAAGCAAAATTTGAAACCCCAAAAAAGCTTCCATCCATTATAAAAGTAATCCATACGGCTCCGGAGGGTTTAATAAAGGCCCTCTTAAGGGAATCGATTTGTTTGTGTGAAAAAAATATACATATTTAAAACCACCAGACAGCCTTCCGTATTCAACTTCCGAAAGTGTAACTAACGCCTCTCGCAGTTCATGCAAGTTATATGACGTGTTAAATATGGATATTTTTCTTACACAAACTTTGCTTCAGAAGGCCTTTATTAACCTCCTGAAGCCACGTGGATTACTTTTATAATGGATGGATGCACTTTTTTGGTCTTCAAATTTTGGTCTGCCATTATAATGCTTGGATTAGCCAGGACATTTTTAATATAACTCAGATTGTATTCGTCTGAAAGAAGAATGTCATAATATACACCTAGGATGGCTTGAGCAAATCATGGGATAATTTTCATTAATGGGTGAACTATCCCTTTAAGTGAGTTAAAGACAAGTTCAGTTGAAGTATAATTTAGTGATAAATCAAAATACACGATTACTATGAGACTAAAGATGCTTGCAGCCTTTGTGAGATAACACAAAAGTTGGATTATAACTTCTAAGGTGCCGGAATGATGGATGAGGTGAAAGCCAGTATTTTTTTTATAAAACTCAATGTTTTTGTTCAACTTTTTGCAGCCTGCATGGAAGTGTCCAAACAATTTCCAATTCCCTAAGCATGTTAGCATCGTAGATTCCTCTAATCTCCGGCCAGCACGTGAAAACAGGAGTGTGTGCACCTGGGCAAGGTGTATAGCCCTCATTCTGTGATGCCACTGAGGATTTTGATACTGGGACAATGTGTTGTCTGACCCTCATAGCCTGCTTCATTAGTGCAGTATGCAGTACAGAGAGAGACATTGGGACTGTTACAGATCACCTGAGAAGATGCTCTATCATCGTCTCTTCTGTTTTTGCTCATTTCTCTTTAGCAGAAGGTCTAAAAATTAGAAGAATTCTTGTTCCATGTGAAATATTCAAAGAGCTTTTGGAATAATTTGTCAATATGTGTTTGAATAGAACATAAAGAGTCACCGAAAACATGTAGGAGAATGGTTTCTTTGCTGTGGCATTTGAAATGACATTATAATGCACTTTTATGCAATAATATTTCCATACAGTTATGCACTTTTTTCCTATAAGAAATCCATAGATTACTCCATTTATCAGAACTGACATCTATATAGACTATTAATATCTATATATAAGCTTATTTTTTACTAGAAACTAAACATTTTAATGTCCTGATAAAAATACATACATACACAGTCCTCATGTAGGCCTACAATATAATATACAGTATAAAACAATATACATATAGGCCTATCTAGCGCCCTCATGTCGAGGTTGTTTGAGAATAAGGAAGTGCCATGGAATTCTATATAAAAATATTTGAAACATCCGTCCACACTACGAAAGGCCGAACGTCTTTGATTTCACTGCAAGATGTTCTAGTTAATGTACTTTTGCATCAAGTGCTCAATAACAACCAAGACCTTAAACCTCACTGGATGTTTACTTAAATTAGGTATTTTTTAAAGTAAACAGCCTGACACTTGAACTCAAACAGTATATTTAGTTTGACCTCCTGAGGTCATGAACATTTTTGACCATTTTTAAAAGACAATTATTAGCTCTATTTTGTAGTTGTTGTTTTTTTTTAATGAAAGTCAGTTTGATGCAAATTCGAATCTGGCTCTACATTCTTCTAAAAAGTAACAAATAGCCAAAAAAATGGTAAATGAACTCAGGTTTTACATAGAATGATTTATTATAATAGACTGTACAATTCAATTTCAATTAACAATATAAATTCTGGGCTGAGACGAGCTTCATTGCTAAACATTCTTTGGTTGTCTTGACAAGAAGCTTTAATTTAAAAAGACTACCTGCTACTCATTTCACAAACAAACGTTTTTAAGTTAGCTTTAACTGTAGCTGTTACAAGACAGAAGGGAAAGACACAAGGATGCAGGTAATTAATGTTTATTTGAACAACCAGATAAGTGATCGGCAGTGCAGATGAAGGAACGTGGGTGAGTTGAGATCCAGACGATGAGACTTGAATGACACAGTTCGTATACTTGCAGATGGAGATTGAATGGAGACACACTGGAATGGAGGAGACTCAAGAGGATACACTGGAGACAAGAAACAACAAGGACCCGGACGTTGTGGTGGTCGGTCTCTGCCCCGTGGTGCGGGTCTCTCAGATGAGTGGCGTGGAACTGATCGAGCAGGTTAGGGTCAAGTATATGGTTTCTGGGTACCCATGAGTATTCCTCGGGACCGTAGCCCTCCCAGTCCACGAGGTACTCCAGTAAACCACCACGGCGGGGCTCTGCACCAGACTCTGTGGAAACAGAAACAGGGATGGTGAGGTTTCAACAAGGAGATGTGGAAGGTTGGATGAATCTTTTATTGGGGTGGTAACTGGAGTTGGTAAATGAAAGGATTGATCAGCTTCATGATGGTGAAGGGGCCAATGAACCTGGGACTTAATAGAGGACCTAGAAAACATAGTAGCATAGTTGTAGGCAGTGTTTACTTTTTAAATAAATCTGAAAATAAGTAAATACAGATAGAAGGGACTTACAAGAGCTTCTGTGCTCCAACTGGGCATGGGCTCTCCTTGGAGAGACCGGGTGGTTGCTGTGGGGAACACGGTGGAACAAGTGTTCTCTGTGGGGTCTTGGCAGGAATAGACACTCCCTTTGGGATATTCTGCTGCTTCTGCTCCTGCTCCCACTTTTCCCTCTGCTGCCTAGGGATTCTGAGGCTTGAGGCAGGCACAAGTACTGGGGCATTTTGTAAACGCTGCCTTAGCAGCTCTTTGATCCGTAGCTCAGGGTTTGTAACATGTCTCCACTCGGAGATCGTATCAATAACCGTTGTGCAACAGACAGGCTCTATCTTCAGGAAAGGTGCTCTATCTTCAGGGAAGGCTTTTGTTGCAGCAGCTCCTGCCTTTCAGGGATCTTAAGTTTTGGACTATCTAAGATCTTGCCAGGCATGGGAGCCAAAGGTGCCCTTAGAGGATTGTTGGGCATCTGTGCTTCAAAAGAGGCATTTTTTAGATCCTCAGTCAGATGCTCAGAGAGCCCGAGTTGTCCACTTTGTTGTGACCCGATGGGAACAGGTGCTCCCTGTGGCTTTTTCGGGCTCTGCTTTCTCTGCTGCTCCATGGTCTTCAGTGTTGCATCTGAGAAGCCTTCTGAGAAGGACCTTCTCAGATGCATCAGTGAAGACCAGGGATGAGGTGAGGCCCCCCTGTTTGGATCTGGCTGGCAAAGGTGCTCCCTGTGTGGACCTGTCAGACACAGGTGCTCCCTGTTGCAGCAGCTCAGATCTCAGTGGTTCAGGGATCTTTAGTTTAGGCCTGCAATCTGCAATCTGGCCCCATTTCTCAGAACTGGCTGGTACAGATGCTCCCTGTTTGGATCTTGCAGGCACAGATGCTCCCTGTGTGGACCTGGCGGGCATAGGTGCTCCCTGTGTGGACCTGGTGGGCACAGGTGCTCCCTGTTGCAGCAGCTCAGATCTCAGTGGTTCAGGGATCTTTAGTTTTGGCCTGCAATCTGCAATCTGGCCCCCCTTCACAGAACTGCCTGGTACAGATGTTCCCTGTTTGGATCTGGCGGGCACAGATGCTCCCTGTGTGGACCTGGAAGGCACAGGTGCTCCCTGTGTGGATCTTGCGGGCACAGATGCTCCCTGTGTGGACTTGGCGGGCACAGGTGCTCCATGTGTAGACCTGGCGGGCACAGGTGCTCCCTGTGTGGAACTGGCGGGCACAGGTGCTCCCTATATGGACCTGGCGGGCACATGTGCTCCCTGCGTCGTCTTCTGGCTCCAGTGCTTTGTAGGGCATGAAGATCTTCCTCCCTCCCCTGTTCCCCAACACTGGCCTGAGATGAGGTCCACATTCTCCTCAAAGATGGGATCTGAAACTTCCATGATTGCCCACCACCGCCCTGCAGCAAGGGCCACCATGAGCTCATCTGTGTATTCAGATGACTGCTCTGCATTCTCAAAAATCATGGGCATAGTTGACATGATCATACTGATGTTGGAGAAAGATGATCTAGACATGAACAATACTTCTATAACTGTGAAACACTATAAAAGAAAGAGAAAAGGAAGCAATGAGTTGAGTAAACATACAGTATACATACAGTATCTGCTATGGTTGGTCAATGAAATAAAAATTATCAACATTTACATAGAAAACTGGTTTAATCATTATTGGTTTACATATCAGTCTCCTATTTCCACACAAACTGCCATTATGTAGCATTTGTTTATCTAAATGTACATTAAATCGAGACAATAACATTCCTGTTTAAGCAGATTCTTAATTTGAGTTATGAAAAGATTAAAATTCAGTTCTCCAAACCCTGTTTGAAAAGCATAGCATACTCACACACTCGCTGACTCGCTACAAAAAGCATGAAGCCGTTGCACTCAACATTATACTCACCGAACGTCTATACAGGGAGTGCAGAATTATTAGGCAAATGAGTATTTTGACCACATCATCCTCGTTATGCATGTTGTCTTACTCCAAGCTGTATAGGCTGGAAAGCCTACTACCAATTAAGCATATTAGGTGATGTGCATCTCTGTAATGAGAAGGGGTGTGGTCTAATGACATCAACACCCTATATCAGGTGTGCATAATTATTAGGCAACTTCCTTTCCTTTGGCAAAATGGGTCAAAAGAAGGACTTGACAGGCTCAGAAATGTCAAAAATAGTGAGATATATTGCAGAGGGATGCAGCAGTCTTAAAATAGCCAAGCTTCTGAAGCTCTGATCATCGAACAATCAAGCGTTTCATTCAAAATAGTCAACAGGGTCGCAAGAAGCGTGTGGAAAAACCAAGGCGCAAAATAACTGCCCGTGAACTGAGAAAAGTCAAGCGTGCAGCTGCCAAGATGCCACTTGCCACCAGTTTGGCCATATTTCAGAGCTGCAACATCACTGGAGTGCCCAAAAGCACAAGGTGTGCAATACTCAGAGACATGGCCAAGGTAAGAAAGGCAGAAAGTCGACCACCACTGAACAAGACACACAAGCTGAAACGTCAAGACTGGGCCAAGAAATATCTCAAGACTGATTTTTCTAAGGTTTTATGGACTGATGAAATGAGAGTGAGTCTTGATGGGCCAGATGGATGGGCCCGTGGCTGGATTGGTAAAGGGCAGAGAGCTCCAGTCCGACTCAGACGCCAGCAAGGTGGAGGTGGAGTACTGGTTTGGGCTGGTATCATCAAAGATGAGCTTGTGGGGCCTTTTCGGGTTGAGGATGGAGTCAAGCTCAACTCCCAGTCCTACTGCCAGTTTCTGGAAGACACCTTCTTCAAGCAGCGGTACAGGAAGAAGTCTGCATCCTTCAAGAAAAACATGATTTTCATGCAGGACAATGCTCTATCACACGCGTCCAAGTACTCCACAGCGTGGCTGGCAAGAAAGGGTATAAAAGAAGAAAATCTAATGATATGGCCTCCTTGTTCACCTGATCTGAACCCCATTGAGAACCTGTGGTCCATCATCAAATGTGCGATTTACAAGGAGGGAAAACAGTACACCTCTCTGAACAGTGTCTGGGAGGCTGTGGTTGCTGCTGCACGCAATGTTGATGTGAACAGATCAAAACACTGACAGAATCCATGGATGGCAGGCTTTTGAGTGTCCTTGCAAAGAAAGGTGGCTATATTGGTCACTGATTTGTTTTTGTTTGGTTTTTGAATGTCAGAAATGTATATTTGTGAATGTTGAGATGTTATAATGGTTTCACTGGTAAAAATAAATAATTGAAATGGGTATAAATTTGTTTTTTGTTAAGTTGCCTAATAATTATGCACAGTAATAGTCACCTGCACACACAGATATCCCCCTAAAATAGCTAAAACTAAAAACCACTTCCAAAAATATTCAGCTTTGATATTAATGAGTTTTTTGTGTTCATTGACAACATGGTTGTTGTTTAATTATTAATGTTGTAAAATTAATCCTCAAAAATACAACTTGCCTAATAATTCTGCACTCCCTGTAGGATATACTGTATAAAGCGTCAGATGCATGAATTTTGTCTTAATAGACAGAATTAATTATATATCAACCTATGCTTATCTATCAAAGGCAAAAAATAAATCAACAACAACAAAAAAACAATAATACTTAAGAGCTTATTTCCACTGTGTTCTTGGCTCATTCTTCATATGTTACAGGTGTAAACCTGTTCCAGAGGCTTGCCACCATTTCAAATATTGTCCTGGTGCTACCCCATTCAAATGCTGTTGTGGAGAGAGTGTTTTCTGTGGTGAACCACTGACCACTGTGTGTGTGTGTGTGTGTGTGTGTGTGTGTGTGTGTGTGTGTGTGTGTGTGTGTGTGTGTGTGTGTGTGTGTGTGTGTGTGTGTGTGTGTGTGTGTGTGTGTGTGTGTGTGTGTGTGTGTGTGTGTGTGTGTGTGTGTGTGTGTGTGTGTGTGTGTGTGCACTGTAAAAAATAAAAACAGAAAATGTACTGGTAATTTTCTGGCAGGACATTATCCAGTAATTTTATGGAAATTTCAATTCCAACAGTGGACCTTTTTTCACCAAGCTGCTTGGCAATTTCCCCGTAGCCTTTTCCAGCTTTGTGGAGGTGTACAATTTTGTCTCTAGTGTCTTTGGACAGCTCTTTGGTCTTGGCCATGCTAGTAGTTGGATTCTTACTGATTGTATGGGGTGGATAGGTGTCTTTATGCAGCTAACGACCTCAAACAGGTACATCTAATTTAGGATAATAAATGGAGTGGAGGTGGACATTTTAAAGGCAGACTAACAGGTCTTTGAGGGTCAGAATTCTAGCTGATAGACAGGTGTTCAAATACTTATTTGCAGCTGTATCATACAAATAAATAGTTAAAAAATCATATATTGTGATTTCTGGATTTTTTTTTTTTTAGATTATGTCTCTCACAGTGGACATGCACCTATGATGACAATTTCAGACCCCTCCATGATTTCCAAGTGGGAGAACTTGCAAAATAGCAGGGTGTTCAAATACTTATTTTTCTCACTGTATATATATTGTACGGTAATGATGCTGAATGAGCCAAAAAAAATTACGTTTGGCCCCACCAAATCTCACTCTCATGTGAATCTCAAGTGAAGAAAAGAGCCAGTCATAAAAAGCAGCAGTTTAGAGGATGAGGAAGAGGAAGAAACAGAGGATCTGGAGGAAGAGGTAATACTTAAAGGGATAGTTTTTTTTTGTTTTGTTTTTTTAAGTTGGCAGCCCTGATAATATTCATCTGGGAACACCCACCTCTGGCACAATGTGAGGAATGAGGAAGTAGTTTGTTGTAGTCTGTCTCCCCAGGGTTATAGCTTGCTTAATTAATTTCTATGGACTAGATTAGAGAGAACTGCTATAATCCAGCATTAACTGGCCTTTAAAAGTCAGCTAAAGGAATCTTTATTTTCTACTGCTCCTAAAATCTGTTTTACAGTGATCTGCTTATTAGGGATGATGGATTTACTTAATAGTTTTTTTTAAAGAAACATATCCCACTTAAATTATGAATAAAATATCTCTCTATCTAGGTGGTTTAGAGTACAATTCCAGCTGTGTGTGTGTGTGTGTGTGTGTGTGTGTGTGTGTGTGTGTGTGTGTGTGTGTGTGTGTGTGTGTGTGTGTGTGTGTGTGTGTGTGTGTGTGTGTGTGTGTGTGTGTGTGTGTGTGTGTGTGTGTGTGTGTGTGTGTGTGTGTGTGTGTGTGTGTAGAGAAATAAATAAATTGCCAGTCAGCCGCGAAAGCTCAACACTGACATCTGGTGGTCCTATTGAATGAGTTCATGTTTAAGCAAATATGAAAACGCTACTGGCAAATTTCTTGTTAAAAGCTATTTTTAAAAGACGCAACGTTATCAGTGGCATCATATAATTTCTTTGGAAATTTTACAGTTTTTGGTAAACAAAATAAAAAAGCTCGTCAAATCTTGTTTCTTGTTTCTGTTGTGGCCTGGTTGTCATGACACCGTTCAACACATAAAGAGCGGAGAGAGGTTACATTTTGTTGGTGCAGTGACTATTATAAAGTGAGTAAAATCATTTAACAAATAGAATATGATGTTTATTTTAACGTATCGAAGCATATAGGATTACAGAAGCACGAATTAGAAAAACGCCGTGCGATACTCAAAACATAAAATCTTAATGTCAGATAATAGTTAACGATGATTTGATAACTTACTGAACTAGACTGTTTGACCTAACTGAAATAAATTCATAGTTGTGTATTTCTGCTTTACAGTAGCCTAACGTATGTCATCCAGTGTCTCAAATGCGTCCAACTTCCCGTTAGTGGATAAACTCATCGAGGATGAAGCAGAGAGAGAGATTCTGCTCTCCAAGACAACATGTTTTATCGTCATTGGAAAACCAGTGAGTTTACAACATTCATCCTTATTTCTCAAGCATGAAAGTAAATATTTCTCGGTATTTTGTGTTACATTGTGTGATTTTTTTTTTTTTTTTGTATTATTTTCAGGGTGTTGGCAAATCTACTCTAGCCAGAAAATTAGCCAAGACTTGGAATTGTCTCCTCATTGATGGTAAATGTATTTGATGCCTCAATACTATTACTACACATATGGACTTTCTAAATATTTGTATTTCTTCACCCTTTTAGATACAGATCTTCTCGACAGCCACATTAATGATGAGACTGAACAAGGTATACAGGTGTGTATCACTGTTTATTTATTTACATAGAAATAACCCCTGCAAACAATTCTAGCTGTGTCAAAAAATATTTTTGTTTCAGCTCTTTAAGATTCTGGTGGAAGGGAAAGCTGTTCCAGAAGAGATGATGGTCCAGTTAATTGTTGACCGGCTCAAGTCACCTGATGTAGAACATTATGGTAAGTGTATGACAACTAAAATTACATAATTCAATAAATAATTGTTTTAAAATCTGTTAAAATATATTTGTAATGGCTTGTTTGAATGGTGGTCGAGCAGGTTATGTACTGGCCTGTTTGCCATCAATGTCAGAGGAATACCTGAAGATACAGGAGCAAATAGACCTGATTAAAAGCCTCTCAATGCCACCAGACTTCATCATCAACATCAAGGTTTTTCATATTAATATTGATTTTTATCTTAATAGTGTACTCCTCTGAATTTTATTATAAACACTCCTTATTTCATACACTTCTGTATAAATATTATACATAAATGTGAAGTGATTGACATTTAATGTATGTGTACAGTGTGCAGACAGAGACCTGATCCACAGGCTATCAGATGAGCGTCAACATCCGGAGACAGGCCGTGTCTTCCAGAGGGAGAAGAAAGAGCCATTCATAAAAAGCAGCAGCTTAGAGGATGAGGAAGAGGAAGAAACAGAGGATCTGGAGGAAGAGGTAATACTTAAAGGGAGAGTTCACCCAAAAATGAAAATTACCCCATGATTTACTCACCCTCAAGCCATCCTAGGTGTATATGACATTCTTCTTTCAGACGAATACAATCGGAGTTATATTAAACATATCCTGACTCTTTCAAGCTTTATAATGGCAGTGAATGGCAGCCCAAAATTTGAAACCCAAAAAAGTGCATCCATCATAAAAGTAATCCATACGGCTCCAGGTGGTTAATAAAGGCCTTCTGAAGCGTATTGATGGGTTTGTGTTAGAAAAATCGTCTCGGTTACGTATGTAACCCTCGTTCCCTGAAGGAGGGAACGGAGACGTACGTCGGAACTGACCGACGAATTGGGATCTGATTTCAGAGACCAATCTACTTCTAGTGTTTAAAAACGAGCCAATGAAGATTGGCATGCGATTCACGCATTCCACGCTCCGCCCCGCAGCGCGGGTATAAATAAGGAAGTGGAATGCATGATCATTGCTTTTTTCTGCTGAGGAGCCGAACTCGTGACTCGGCCTCCTAGCGGAAGCACAGCACCTGGCGACGGGACGTACGTCTCCGTTCCCTCCTTCAGGGAACGAGGGTTACATACGTAACCGAGACGTTCCCTTTCAGTCAGTCACGTTCGACGTACGTCGGAACTGACCGACGAATTGGGATCTCTACCAAAACGCCAGGGCGCTGGCCCTTCCAGCGTCCTGCTTGAGCGCACTGGACCGTCTTAGATGGTACGGAAGTCAGGGCTCCAAGCAGGGAGGTCAGTCACTGCTGTTTCTGCAAGACCCACCCAGTGTGACTATTGGATAACGCTGGGAAAGCGTGCCCGTCTTGGAGACGGTACGCTGCGGAGCCACGTCCTTCAGTAGAAGGCTTGGTGGCGGAATACACATAAGGACTAACCTGGCAGGGTAGTGCAACATATGGCAGTCTCTGGGGTGGTTCCAGCCTGGTTCCAGGGGGGAAAGAACACGCCCAGAGACGACAGAGCGTGCTCTGTCAAGGGAAAGACACAGGGCTAGCCAAGTAGGGTAGCAGGTACCGTGGAAGAATACACATATGGGGTAGCCGTTAGGGGACCGCTACATATGGAACCCAGCCTACACACACGTTACACAAGCATACGGGTGCAGGCCTGGCGTCAGACGGCCGCAACGTCTGGCACCGCAGGGGGTGACGGAGGAACTCGACAGGGTTAGCCGTTTCCGGGCAACACAACTGGAGAAAAATGGACGCACGTATCCGGCCCAGAGGGCGGGAGTGGCGTTGCAAGCCGACACTAGAACGGGCACTTAGCGCTACTGGCCCCTGGAGGCGAGGATGCGGGAAGATACCGGCTCTACACGGAGGCTATAGAATCTAGCGAACGTGTTAGGTGTCGCCCAGCCCGCAGCTCTACAAATATCTGTCAGCGAGGCACCTTGAGCCAGCGCCCAGGATGAAGCAACACTCCTTGTTGAGTGTGCTCGCACCCCGAACGGGCAAGGTACGTCTTGGGACTGGTAACCCAAGACGATGGCATCCACTATCCAGTGGGCCAACCTCTGCTTGGAGACAGCCTTTCCCTTCTGCTGGCCTCCGTAACAGACGAAGAGTTGCTCTGAGGTCCTAAAGCTTTGAGTCCGGTCAACGTAAGCGCGAAGAGCGCGGACGGGACATAACAAAGCCAGGGCTGGGTCTGCCTCCTCCGAAGGCAGCGCTTGCAGGTTCACTACCTGGTCCCGGAAGGGAGTGGTAGGAACCTTGGGCACATATCCAGGCCGGGGTCTCAGGACAACGTGAGAGTTGTCCGGCCCGAATTCTAGGCACGATTCGTTGACCGAAAGTGCATGCAGGTCCCCTACCCTCTTAATCGAGGCCAATGCCGTCAGAAGCACTGTCTTCATTGACAGGATTTTAAGCTCCACAGACTGCAAAGGCTCAAAGGGAGGGCTCTGAAGTGCCCTGAGCACTAGAGCCAAGTCCCAAGAGGGTAACGAGTTTGGACGAGGAGGATTTAGCCTCCTCGCACCTCTGAGGAACCTGACGATTAGGTCGTGCTTTCCTAAGGACTTACCTTCGACTGCATCGTGATACGCCGCTATTGAAGCGACGTACACTTTGAGGGTGGAGGGAGACAGCCTTCGCTCCAGCCCATCTTGCAGAAAAGAAAGCACGACGCCAACCGAACACCTTCGGGGGTCTTCCCGGTGGGAAGAGCACCATTCAACGAACAGGTTCCACTTCAACGCGTAGAGGCGCCTCGTAGAGGGGGCTCTAGCAGAAGAGATGGTGTCCACCACTGCCTGTGGTAGACCACCTAGAACCTCCGCGTCCCGTCCAGGGACCAGACATGGAGTTTCCAGAGGTCTGGACGCGGGTGCCATAGAGTGCCCCGTCCCTGAGAAAGAAGGTCCTTCCTCAGGGGAATCGACCAGGGAGGGGCTGTCGCGAGGAGAGTTAGTTCTGGGAACCAGGTCCGGTTGGGCCAATAGGGCGCAACTAACAAGACCTGCTCCTCGTCCTCCCTGACCTTGCACAGGGTCTGTGCAAGAAGGCTCACTGGGGGAAACGCATATTTGCGTAGGTCCCGGGGCCAGCTGTGCGCCAGTGCATCCGTGCCGAGGGTGCCCACGGTCAGGGAATAGTACCACCGGCAATGGGTCGAGTCCGGAGAGGCAAACAGGTCTACCTGTGCGGCTCCGAAGAGGTCCCATATCAGCTGGACCGCCTGGGGATGGAGTCGCCACTCTCCCGGAGGTGCAGGCTGCCGTGAGAGCTCGTCGGCTGTCCGGTTGAGCGCACCTGGGACATGAATGGCCCGAAGCGACCTCAGATGCTTCTGACTCCAAAGGAGGAGGTGGCGGGCGAGTTGGAGCATGCAACGGGAGCGTAGACCACCCTGACGGTTGATGTACGCAACGGCTGCAGTGCTGTCCGTACGGACCAGTACATGCTTGCCACGTAGCGGCCCCTTGAGGCGGCGCAGTGCCAAGTGTACCGCTAACAACTCGAGGCAATTGATATGCCAATGCAATTGAGGTCCCGTCCAAAGACCTGCAACTGCATGCCCGTTGTACGTGGCCCCCCAACCCGTGGAGGAGGCATCCGTGAAGAGTACAGAATGCCTGGACACTTGTTCTAAGGGCACACCGGCCCGGAGAAACGAAGCGTCGGTCCACGGGCTGAAGGTTCGGCGGCAGTAAGGAGTCACTGGGACCCGGTACTGGCCGCTCTGCCACGCCCACCTCGGGACTCGGCCATGGAGCCAGTGTTGAAGTGGTCTCATATGAAGCAATCCGAGCGGCGTTACCGCGGCTGCAGATGCCATATGCCCCAGGAGCCTCTGAAAAGATTTCAGTGGGACCGCTGTCCTGCTCTTGAACGAATTCAAGCAGTTCAACACCGACTGGACCCACTCTTCCGTAAGGCGCGCAGTCTGGCTGACCGAATCCAGCTCCATACCGAGATAAGAGATCCTCTGCGCGGGACAGAGTTTGCTCTTCTCTCGGTTGACCCGAAGACCCAACAGGCTGAGATGACTGAGCACCATGTCCCTGTGTTCGCACAACTGTTCCCGAGACTGGGCGAGGATGAGCCAGTCGTCGAGATAGTTGAGGATGCGAACGCCGTGTTCTCTGAGCGGAACAATGGCTGCCTCTACGACTTTCGTGAAGACGCGAGGCGACAGGGGCAGCCCGAAGGGCAAGACTTTGTACTGATATGCCCTCCCCTCGAACGCAAAGCGTAGGAACGGTCTGTGTCGAGGAAGGATAGAGACATGAAAGTACGCGTCCTTCAGGTCGATCGCCACGAACCAATCTTGGGGACGGATGCACTCGAAAATGCGTCTCTGCGTTAACATCCGGAACGGGAGCTTGTGCAGGGCCCGATTCAGGATACGCAGGTCCAAGATTGGCCGTAACCCACCCCCTTTCTTGGGTACAATGAAGTAGGGGTTGTAGAACCCCCTCTTCATATCGGCTGGAGGAACCGGCTCGACCGCGTCCTTCGCCAGCAGGACATCGATCTCTGACCGCAAGACCTGAGCATCGCTGCTTCGCACGGAGGTGAAGAGGATGCCCCTGTACTTGGGAGGCCGGCGAGCGAACTGAATCGCGTAGCCGAGTCTGATGGTACGGATGAGCCAGCGAGACGGTCCAGGGAGCTGAAGCCAAGCTCCCAAGGACCGTGCAAGCGGGATCAACGGCACCACAGACGTACCCGGGGTGGGTTGGCGAGGTGGAATAGACAGACCCGACTCGGGAGGCCCGGAGGCGGCCCGGAGTGTTGTCTGAGAATTCCAGGGTGGGACAGAGTATGGGTGAGAAGGCCCGGGGGCGTTCTCGGTGCCCACACTGCTGTCCCGTGGCGGGGGGAGGGGAGGAAAGAAGTGGGGAGGCCCGGAGGCGTCGCACACTTCCAACCTGGCCCTCTTGGGGCCCAGAGAGGGTAGAAACTGCTCTTTTATTGAGAAGGTGGGTACCGCTGTACTCCGGAGAGCCAGCGGCAGAGATGTTATACCAGTTGAAGCCCCCCGGTCCTCCTCCGGGGGGTGGGGGAGGGATGCGGACATCATCTCCCCGAGAGCAGTTCCCGTCCTCCCTGGGCTGCCCGTCTCAGGGCCGCTTACCCTTACGCTTGCCACCAGGCTTAGCAGCTCCCTGAGCGGGTTGGGCGCCACCCTTACGTCCGGCACCCTGCTTCCCCGATGGAGGCTGCTGCTTGGGTTTCGCAGGGGCGGAGGCGGACGCAGGGGGACGCCCTCGGCGACGAGCAGGCGGAGGTGCTACCTGCGACGACGGGGTGGAGGCAGCAGCGGGTCGTCGAGGTAGGATGTTCTTAATGGCCTCCGTCTGCTTCTGGGCCACCGAGAACTGCTGGGCGAAGCTCTCGATGGCGTCGCCGAAGAGGCCGGCCTGACAGACAGGGGCGTTGAGAAACCGAACCTTGTCCGAGTCACGCATGTCTGCCAGGTTCAGCCACAGGTGGCGTTCCTGGACCACTAAGGTGGACATCGCCCGACCCAGGGAGCGTGCAGTGACTTTCGTCGCTCGGAGAGCGAGGTCCGTCGCCGCACGCAGTTCCTGCATAACACAATGGTCGGAACTACCCTCGTGCAATTCCTTGAGCGCTTTGGCCTGGTGGACCTGCAGGAGCGCCATGGCATGCAGAGATGATGCGGCCTCTCCGCAAGCAGTGTAAGCCTTGCCCGTTAGCCCGGACGAGAACTTACATGCCCGGGAGGGGAGACGCGGGGCACCCCGCCAGTCCGCAGCGGTCTTGGGACACAGTTGCATCGCCACAGACCGCTCGACTGGGGGGATTCCCACGTATCCCTTAGCCACACCACCGTCGAGGGTAGTGAGGACGGAGGAGTCAGTCGATCGGTTTCTAGCGTTGTAAGGCGCTATCCACGACTTCGTGATCTCCTGATGCACTTCCGGGAAGAAAGGCACTGGGGCGGGGCGCTGAGAACCAGCACGGGCCGTCCCGAGATACCAATCATCCAACCGCGAGGGTTCGGGACACGGTGGAGGGTTCCACTCGAGCTCGACACTCGCGGCGGCCCGGGAAAGCATAGCCGTAAGCTCTGGGTCAGACTCGGGCAACGCTGTCACACCCGAAGGGGGCAGCGCAGCCGAGTCTTCATCCTCAGAGCCCATAAGCTCGTCCCCCGATGCTGCAAGCGACAACATATCCTCAGCCGGAGCCCCAAAAGTAACGCCTGGGACCCCGTGGGAGGGGCCAGCACGCTCTCCTGGAAGCTCCACCGGCGCAGCGGGTGGGGGAGGGGCCCGAGGAGCCATTTGACCCGTCGGGGAAGCCCTCACCGTCACCCTTAGATCACCACCAAAGCCATCAGCCAAAGTAGCAGCCCTCTGCTTTGCAGCGGGAGGGCCGCTAGATCGGGGGATGTGCAATGGGGCCCCACCTCTTTCGAGGTATTGGAGCCTGGACCGTAACACTGCGATGGTCATGTTCCCGCAGTGGGAACATGAGTCATTCACGAACGCTGCCTCAGCATGCTGAACGCCCAAACACGTGAGACAACGAACGTGACCGTCAACTGGAGATAGAAATCGCCCGCATCCAGAAACACACGGTTTGAATGACATCTTGAAAAAGACGCAGGGTCAAACCGTGTTGCTCTTTTAGATAGGAAACTGCTCTTTTACGTGCTGAAGCACTCAGGGAGATGACCGCGGCACCACACAGTACAATAGTGCAAGCCTGTGTGTGCACTCAAACCGGAAACGCCCAGCGAACCAACTCTTTGATCTCCGTCTGAAGCAGTCACTCGCTGACGCGCCGTCACACCCGCACTGGTAAGAACAGTCCTCTTCAAACACTCTTCGTAGAAACAGGAAGCAGTAGACATTCGCTGTTCGGTCCGAAGTAGAAAGCAATGATCATGCATTCCACTTCCTTATTTATACCCGCGCTGCGGGGCGGAGCGTGGAATGCGTGAATCGCATGCCAATCTTCATTGGCTCGTTTTTAAACACTCGAAGTAGATTGGTCTCTGAAATCAGATCCCAATTCGTCGGTCAGTTCCGACGTACGTCGAACGTGACCGACTGAAAGGGAACCATATTTAACACCATTCGTATTCAGTTTACGAAAAAAGCGTAACTAGCGCAACATATTATGCGGATGTAGCATAAGCGCTTTGAACTGCAAGAGGCATTACACTTTCTTCGTAAGTTGAATACGGAAGGCGGTCCGCCGGTAGATATTTATAAAGTTTTAAATATATTTTTCTTACACAAACCCATCAATTCACTTCAGAAGGCCTTTATTAACCCACCAGAGCCGTGTAGATTACTTTAATAATGGATGAATGCACTTTGTTTTGCTTAAATTTTACTGCCATTATAATGCTTGGATTAGTCAAGACATTTTTTAATATAACTCAGATTGTATTCGTCTGAAAGAAGAATGTCATATACAGCTGGGATGGCTTGAGGGTGAGTAAATCATGGGGTAATTTTTGGGTGAACTATCCCTTTAAGCGGTGTCCTAAATTACATACTGTACACTCTGCACTTATACTCGCTCTACCATCCAGTGTATGAATTTTATATGGTTATTTTGTCATTCAACTTCAGAGTCTGGAGTCTACATAAGGAAAGCTGTGACAGTTGTGCATTAAATGCATGAAGTCATGCACAGCAATGCATGAAGTGTCCCAACATTCCATGCTTTTTTTTGTTTGTTAATGAAGTGCATCTGGGTACTTTTTCATTTAGGAAAAACTTTCTCAGTAACCTAAAGACCCCTCATTTAGGCTACAATATTTATTCCAGTATATCAGCTTGTTGTCTGATTTTTTTATTTACAAAAACTGGTATGTCCATTAAAATAACCAACCACAATTAATGTTGTGATTCCAGAAGTTTCAAGACTGTACATTCTGCAATAAAAACAATAGTTGTTGAGGGTGGGGTGGGGGTGGATTTAAAAAACAAGAGAGAGAAATTTCATTTTTCATTACATTTTCCTGTTTTTTTCAGCATTTATTTAAGTTATTCTATTACATAAATAATTCAATAAATAGATTTAAATATTATTTAATTTAATTTAAATAATCTTACATTTGGTACAGCCCCCTGATTAAGAACCACTGACAAAAGTGTGAGGAATCACAAAAGTGGAAAGTGAGTTCAGTATATTATTGCCATTATTTATTTGCTAGACACTTTACCAAAGCGCTGTTTAAATTGTATTACAGCAAGTTGTTGCAAAAGTTTCTTCTTAAAGTTTAATGGATGAATTCAGAATTGCCAGATTTTCAAAGTCTGTGCACAAATGACTAAATGCAATTGAAAATCTGTGTTTAAGATGGAAGAGATAGAGCTACAGAAAGACATGATCACACAACTAGTAAGAGTGAGTGAGAATTACCCAGAGAACACCAAGAGCAGGATCATGCACTATAAGGACACTATCCTCAGGCCTCTAGAGGTAATGGCACCTATTACACACCTTCATACACACTATTATTGAAACAAAGAGCCGTTATACTTATGTTTGATGTCTAGGATTACATGGCAGACCATAATCCGCCATATTTATTTGAGCTGGATGGAAACAAGGATCCAGAAGAGCTCTTTGAGGTGGGTGACCTCTGTCAAGCTGTTATGCCTAAAGGCTTGTTCACACCAAGGACGATAACTACATGTTGATAACTATAAAGTTTTAATAATTGCTCTAATTCTATTTGAATAGTGTAGTCCACACGACAACGATAATGATAATAATATAGGGCAACAATATTGTTGGATACATTTTTTTTCCAGCTGATAAATTATAAAAACATTTACCAATCAGCCAATCAGAATTCATCCTTCTTTAAAGAACTTGAGCATCTAAAGTGGTAGGCAGACACTATAACGCAGACAGATCATTATAATATGTTGGTCTGGATGCTAATATAGTTATCGTTACAGTTATCTTTCTTGGTGTGAACGGGCCTTTAGAAACAATGCTGTCTTGAAATCACTAAAGCATTCAAATAACATGATATATAATGTTATGGTACTGAACTTTTCAATTGCCTGTGCACAGTCCGTAAAGTCTCGTTTGGAGTCCATGGCTGTGAGGTGTCCAGCTGTGCCTGTGCGTTTGATGGCGACAGAGGACCCAGAGATTGCTGATCAGATGGACATGGTCAGATACTGCAAACACACACCTCACTAAAGCAACCTTCATTTTACACGCCTCTTCACCATGTCTGTTTTTGTAGGAGGAGCTGTTTCGGACTCTGTCTTCCTGTAAGAATGCTGCACCAGGCTTTCATTGGCGAAGGAGTCGATGGTCCTGCAACTGTCCAGTGGCACTCAAAGAGGGAAGGATGGTCAAGGGCAGTCCAGAGTTTGCAGTTGGGTTAGTGAAAACTAATTGAATATACAGGGAGTGCAGAATTATTAGGCAAGTTGTATTTTTTAGGATTCATTTTACAACATTAATAATTAAACAACAACCATGTTGTCAATGAACACAAAAAACTCATTAATATCAAAGCTGAATATTTTTGGAAGTAGTTTTTAGTTTTAGCTATTTTAGGGGGATATCTGTGTGTGCAGGTGACTATTACTGTGCATAATTATTAGGCAACTTAACCAAAACCATTTCAATTATTTCTTTTTACCAGTGAAACCAATATAACATCTCAACATTCACAAATATACATTTCTGACATTCAAAAACCAAACAAAAACAAATCAGTGACCAATATAGCCACCTTTCTTTGCAAGGACACTCGAAAGCCTGCCATCCATGGATTCTGTCAGTGTTTTGATCTGTTCACCATCAACATTGCGTGCAGCAGCAACCACAGCCTCCCAGACACTGTTCAGAGAGGTGTACTGTTTTCCCTCCTTGTAAATCGCACATTTGATGATGGACCACAGGTTCTCAATGGGGTTCAGATCAGGTGAACAAGGAGGCCATATCATTAGATTTTCTTCTTTTATACCCTTTCTTGCCAGCCACGCTGTGGAGTACTTGGACGCGTGTGATGGAGCATTGTCCTGCATGAAAATCATGTTTTTCTTGAAGGATGCAGGCTTCTTACTGTACTACTGCTTGAAGAAGGTGTCTTCCAGAAACTGGCAGTAGGACTGGGAGTTGAGCTTGACACCATCCTCAACCCGAAAAGGCCCCACAAGCTCATCTTTGATGATACCAGCCCAAAACCAGTACTCCACCTCCACCTTGCTGGCGTCTGAGTCGGACTGGAGCTCTCTGCCCTTTACCAATCCAGCCACGGGCCCATCCATCTGGCCCATCAAGACTCACTCTCATTTCATCAGTCCATAAAACCTTAGAAAAATCAGTCTTGAGATATTTCTTGGCCCAGTCTTGACGTTTCAGCTTGTGTGTCTTGTTCAGTGGTGGTCGACTTTCTGCCTTTCTTACCTTGGCCATGTCTCTGAGTATTGCACACCTTGTGCTTTTGGGCACTCCAGTGATGTTGCAGCTCTGAAATATGGCCAAACTGGTGGCAAGTGGCATCTTGGCAGCTGCACGCTTGACTTTTCTCAGTTCGCGGGCAGTTATTTTGCGCCTTGGTTTTTCCACACGCTTCTTGCGACCCTGTTGACTATTTTGAATGAAACGCTTGATTGTTCGATGATCACGCTTCAGAAGCTTGGCTATTTTAAGACTGCTGCATCCCTCTGCAATATATCTCACTATTTTTGACTTTTCTGAGCCTGTCAAGTCCTTCTTTTGACCCATTTTGCCAAAGGAAAGGAAGTTGCCTAATAATTATGCACACCTGATATAGGGTGTTGATGTCATTAGACCACACCCCTTCTCATTACAGAGATGCACATCACCTAATATGCTTAATTGGTAGTAGGCTTTCCAGCCTATACAGCTTGGAGTAAGACAACATGCATAACGAGGATGATGTGGTCAAAATACTCATTTGCCTAATAATTCTGCACTCCCTGTAAATAAAACTACTTCAAAGTGAGGGGCCATTTATAATTGCATAATTTCTCTCCATCAGCTTCATGGATAGGTTCTACGTCCTGTCGTCTCAAAATGCTCTGCAGAAGTTCATGGCGAACCCTCGATGCTACCTGCTGCCACCCATACCCCACTTGCCTTGCAGGGTGTCTGTGATCGGCCCACGATACTCAGGAAAGAGCACAATGTGTGCATTGCTAGCTGAGTATTATGGGGCTGTAGTGGTAGATGTTGAGGCGCTGATGGAGCATACACTGAGTATGTTTACACATGACATGTTAGACAAAGTGCGTCACGACGCCACCCTCGCAAGCATGGAGAAGGTCAGAGCCAAGATGCAGCTTGAGGCTACACATGCATCAGGTTAGAAATGTTATAAAGATGCCATTTTGGTAAACCTACCAAACAACAAGCTCCATGGCATGATAGAATGATAAGATGATCGACTTTCAAAACATTCTGGGACACATTTGAGATGTTTTTTCTGAATTTTTTTAGGTAATGTGACAATCAGTGAGGGTGAGTCTGATGAAACTTACTCAGGTGAGGTCAATGCACAAACATGGACTTTACACCCCCCTCAGTTTCACTGATAATAATGTATGTTCTGTACTTTAACATTTTGTTAACTGTTATCATTCACGTCATTTTTATATACACACATTAAATAAATGAAAAGAGAACAAAGTTAAATATTAACGCAGTGGTTACAGAAAGTGTTAAAGGGCTAGTTCACCCAAAAATGAAAATTCTGTCAGCAATTACTCACCTTTGTGTCGTTCCAAAACTGTAAGACTTACAGATTTTTAAGATACACAAATTAAGATATTTTTAATGAAATCAGAGATTTCTGTCCCTCCATCGACAGTCCACACAACTACCATTTCGATGCTTCAAAAAGTTCATAAAGAGATCATAAAATTAATCCATATGAATTCAGCGGTTTAGTAAAAAAAAAAATCCAGATTCTGAAGAGACTCGATCGCACTCATCTAAAGGATTATTAGGAACACCTATTCAATTTCTCATTAATGCAATTATCTAATCAACCAATCACATGGCAGTTGCTTCAATGTATTTAGGGGTGTGGTCCTGGTCAAGACAATCTCCTGAACTCCAAACTGAATGTCAGAATGGGAAAGAAAGGTGATTTAAGCAATTTTGAGCGTGGCATGGTTGTTGGTCAGACGGGCCGAGTCAGAGTCAGAATTTGGCGTAAACAGAATGAGAACATGGATCTATCATGCCTTGTTACCACTGTGCAGGCTGGTGGTGGTGGTGTAATGGTGTGGGGATGTTTTATTGGCACACTTTAAGCCCCTTAGTGCGAAATTGGACATCGTTTAAATGCCACGGCCTACCTGAGCATTGTTTTTGACCATGTCCATCTCTTTATGACCACCATGTACCCATCCTCTGATGGCTAATTCCAGCAGGATAATGCACCATGTCACAAAGCTTGAATCATTTCAAATTGGTTTCTTGAACATGACAGTGAGTTCACTGTACTAAAATGGCCCACACAGTCACCAGATCTCAACCCAAAAGAGCATCTTTGGGCGTGTAACACACGAGAATGAACCTCATTGGTTCTCAAACATCAAGCGAACATGTCAAGCAAACAACTGATGTTTGTGTTTATTAATGTTTATATGTGAATAAAGGCTAAATTAAATCTATTCATCATTTAAAGTGATTGTGTCTCTTCAGAAAATGTAAACACTCAATTGATATGGATTAGTTTTACGATCTCTTTATGAACTTTTGGAGGGACAGAAAGCTCTCCGATTTCATTTTAATTTGTGTTCCGAAGATGAACGAAAGTCTTATGGGTTTGGAACAACGACATGAGGGTGACTAAATGATAACAGAATTTTCATTTTTGGGTGTACTAACACTTAAAATACTATACAATATAAATACTACACATAAATACTATGAAATTTACCTTACTACACTGAACTGGTACATTAATCTAAAATGCTAAAAATCATTTTCTTTCATTGAAATAAAGCTGAAATAAAATAAAATATAAATATTTGATTAAAAAATTGGATTTGAAAAAAGTTGCCTTTGCAACAAACAGAAATAAATGTAGTACTAAAGCTACAAAATAAAAAAATAATAATAATACAAACGACAAAAGCAATAATAGCAAAACTTAACTAAAATTAAAATGAAAACTGAAAATATAAAAACAAATGCCAATCCAAAATATTAATAAATACTATATGTAGTATATAATAAATACTAATATGTCATTTTTACAGCAATAGAAGTGACAGAAGATCATCCAGATGTTCAGGCTCTTGTGGAGGAAGCTATGAAGGAAGCAGCATTGTCTCCAGTCACAGCTTCACGGGAGCTTTATTTAGAGGCCCTGGAGAAGCACATAAGAGAGGTAGACTGCTGTGCTTCCTCCCTTAGCTCTCATTCTTACATAGAACAACATTATTTGTGTTTCTAAGAGTGCCTGTGTTCAGATTGAGGCTGAAGGTGTTGATGCTGAATATAAAAGGGGATGGATACTGGACAACATTCCCAGCAGTAGATCACAGCTGATCACCATTGATGAAATACATGGTGCTATAACACCTGAAGTCCTATTCTGTCTGCAAGACAATGATGGAGATGGTGAGAGAAAGACATGTATTTGTGTGTATACTTAATAATTTCTTAGCCCTGATTTTGACATCAATAATACAGTCTATGCTTGTTTAGGCCATTAAGTCCACTTAATTATGATGGTCACTTGTTATTTTTTTATTGAAGGAAGGACTGTACTTACCAGGATGTATGAACAGAATAAAGAAGAGGTGGATCGAGCTGTGCTGGCTCGCCTAAAGAAAGAAAGGAAACTGCATAAGACACAAGACAATCATGAGACACTGTAAGTGCAGCTAATATAAGGGCCCAGTTTCGGAAAATATAACGTTTTAAACCACTGGAGAAAATGCATCTATTTTGTTTTAAATTAATTATATTATCAGCATTATTTGAGTAAAAGAAATAAAAAAAATTATCTTTCAGAAATCATTGGTGATTTAGTGCTCAAATAACATTTTGAGATATGCTGCTTAATATTTTCGTGGAATTTCTTTTTTTTTTGCAGGATTCAATGATGAATAGAACATTAAAAAGAACACCATTCATTTGAAATAGTATTCCTTTGTAACATTATAAAGGTCTTTACTGTCACTAAAACATTTTTGAATGGTAGTATTTCCAGGTTTAAATTAGATTTTGACTCCCAAATTTTCAGATGTTTGGACCCAGTTGCACCTAAAAGGATCTCAAAAACCTGAGGAGAAAAATCATTACAAGTTTAACATTCTGATTTTCATCATTTGTTGATAAGTGGTGGTTTACGTATTTTAAAATGGAGGTGTGATTCGATTTTGTTGTTGCAGGAAACCAACTGAAGCCTCAAACAACGATTCACAGCCTATTGACACCCAGCCCAAACTAGAGACATTGATTGAGGAGTCAGGTAGTCTTTAACTTATTAACACGTTGCTATGCATTTACACACATACATTACATTTAACCTTACAGTATTACCAGTGGTCTTAGGTCTTAAGGTATGAATATGTGTTAAAATAGGTTTTGATAAATGGTTGATAATTTATATGTATTTACAGAGAGTTCTGATAAGTCTGATGATGAAGGCAAAAGATTGAATGATAAAGGTTTGTAGTCTTATTATCTATCTGTATATTTCCTTCAACTTCACAACTTCTTCTGGAAGGTATATATTTTTGCATATCTGCATATGTCTGGTTGTTCAGAGGTGGTGCTTCCAATGTGGGAAAATGGTTATCCTGACGGCCCAGAGATGGATGCCTTTAGTGTGCAGCTGAAGCAGTTTGTAGCATATTTGGAAAGTATAGAGCACACCATCACCTGCAGCTATGCAAAACTAAACATCACCAACAAAACACCGCAGGACATCCTCCAAGAGATGATTGACCACATGGAGAGTACGTGGAGTAGACTATCTGTCTTTTTCATGCTCTCTAAATTAGCGGTCACACCCTCTCATTCACTGTTCTGTTTTTTACTTGTCCCTCTCTAAATTTCTCTCTTAGAGCCATTTAAGTACACAGCTTATAAGATATCTAGTGCAGACCTGGAGGAGGAGGAGGATGAGGCTATACATGCGCTGGCACAGGTTGAGAAACAAGATGATGATAATGAAGAGGAGGAGGAACAAGAATCAGAGGTTACACTCATCATTAATCCAGCACTGAACACAAATGAATCATGCAATCAAAATGTAACCCTTTTACTTTCTTAATACACATTTCTGGTCTTGTAAATTATAATATTTTTTATTAATAAATATCCTGTAGAAATACGTCATATTACAACAGTAAAAATGGTTTGTGAATATAATTTCATGTTGATTACTGCATTAGGATCCGTTCGCACAGGACAGGTTCTTGCATTTCAAAAACCATTAGCTGCTTTTTCACCATTGGGCCAAACAGTTCTCGTTGCTTAACCGTTCCATTCTGTGCCAATCCGGCTCGACTGGTACGGATATGGTTTCATTTTCCACTGTAGGGCTGATAACCGAGCTCTTTGGAATGTAATACAATTGTGTCACTCATTGCCTTGGTAACGTAAGAGTTTGCAGACTGTATGAGATGTAAATAGCACCCACGTTATGGAAGATGATCTGATATTTCTTTGAATTTTATTATTTACATGTCTTTACTTCGCTCAAATAGTGTGCTTGGCCAGCAGCAGTGTTGACCAATGCTGAGTGTCCCTAATGTCATTGCACGGAATTTAGGCCCGAAAACGTTTTGTAACCTTGCCGTGCCAAACCAAGCTCAAGAGGAAACCATAACCGCTCTGTCATTCTTAGAACCGTTCGGCCCGACGGTCGAAAAACAACTTTTGTACACCAAATCCCTTTTGACCTAAAATATTTACTTTAAGTACTCCTAAGATTTTAAGTTCTCAGCATCTCTAACATTGATTAATGGTTGCAAGACATGCAAGTAAACAAATATATATTATAATATTAAATTTTTCTATTTTAATTGTTTTTAAAATCAATTATTTTAATTTAATTTAATATTAACTTTTCATTCATTCACAAACCCTAGTTTAGGAAACCCTAGGGTGCGTCTCAATCAGCTCCCTAGTTCAGTAGTCAGGGCACTGATCAGGGAGTCAGCCCACTGACTTATGTCCTGATCAGTGCCCTGACTACTGAACTAGGGAGCTGATTGAGACGTACCCATGGATTTGTTCCGCGTTGTGTTTAGGGGCATGGCCATGTAAAGTCAATGTCCCTGCAATAACAGATAATTATTCATTCAAGAACGGTGAGCAAGTTTACTGTAACAATGGAGCCATGAACTGGATTTTTGAAAATCCAGCCTTTAGCTGATAAGCGATCGTTTTCACAGTTGTAAACACAACGTACTCTGCTTCCACGAGGGAGTTTGGCGTCACTGCATTTGTTTCTAGACGGACCGTTAAAGAATGCAACACACTCGTCTCACGGACATCCTGTAGAATTCAACCAATCAGATGACAACTTCGAAACTCCTGAAGTGTTTCCAGATAAGTGTGCCATATACACTCACCTAAAGGATTATTAGGAACACCATACTAATACTGTGTTTGACCCCCTTTCGCCTTCAGAACTGCCTTAATTCTATGTGGCATTGATTCAACAAGGTGCTGAAAGCATTCTTTAAAAATGTTGGCCCATATTGATAGGATAGCATCTTGCAGTTGATGGAGATTTGTGGGATGCACATCCACCTTTCTTTCCCATTCTGACATTCAGTTTGGAGTTCAGGAGATTACCTTGACCAGGATCACACCCCTAAATGCATTGAAGCAACTGCCATGTGATTGGTTGATTAGATAATTGCATTCATGAAAAATTGAACAGGTGTTCCTAATAATCCTTTAGGTGAGTGTACCTAAGACGTTCAACCAACGGTCTGTGGCCGTGATGTCTGAGGCTGAGATTATGGAAACCCTGACTTTGACCAACAATTTATAAAAATAGAGCAGACAGATGTAAGAACAACCTGTTACTGATTCTTAGAATATCATGCCACTCTTTTGTTTATTATGGTATCAGGAGGACGTCAGCTCTAAGAGGCAGCTGGGAGACACCAAGCATTTTTGTCCAGTGGTGCTGAAGGAGAGGGGTACGCTACAACCGTGTCTGGACGAATATGCTGCCAAGTACAGAGACAAAGTCTATTATTTCTCCAGCACAGAGGCACATGAAAAGTTCCTACAGAACCCTGAAATCTACATATCTAACACACAACCATTACAGGTATTATTGTATTTTCTCAGGATAAATGATAAACTAAAAAATAAAATAAAAAATATTGCACAATGGCTTCAATACACAATGTTTCGGTCAACAGACCATATTGAGGCATCTTATATTTTTACAGGATGATTGCATCACATATATTTCTATATCAGGGTAAATTATAAAAACACAAACATGTTGGAATGTGACAACAAACCTCTGACCTTGTTTTGTACTTTTGACCGTCTTCTGCATCTGTGAAAACAAATAGGAAATGACAAATATGTACAATTTGTGGCAAATAATACGTAACTCAAAGCTCTGCTTGTATGCAACCAGCCACCTGCGCTGCGTGTCTTCATGCTAGGAGTGAGAGGCTCTGGAAAGACCACCCATGGGAAGTGGCTTGCAGAGCAGCTGGGAGTTTTCCACATCCAGTTCCGAGAGCGGCTACAGGAGTTGATCCTACGGAAGACACAAAAACACGTGTCATATGCAGATGATTCTGAACCCCCTGAGGAACCCCCGGAGGAACTGCATATCCTGCTGAAGGCTCAGGCCCAGGGTCAGAACGCAGAATCCGCTCCAGACCACGAAGACAAGACCAGTTGTGAGGATACTGCATCTGCTAATCTTGACACAATTGTAAGTGCAAGATGGGCAAGATGTTTGAATTTGGGTTTTTGTTCCATAGCTTATCCCGGAGTCATTTTTTGCATTGGTGTGTTTGTAGGAAGAACCAGCATTGACTGATGATGAGGAGGCCATAAAGGCATATCTGCAGGATGGTGATCCTCTCCCTCCGGAGATACTGGAAATGGTTTTATTGCAGTGGTGGGACCAGGAACCCTATAAGTAAATGTTCATTCACAAACACTCACTAATTCACACATGCTACCTCATAAAACAACAACACAACACTTGTAGAAATAGCTTAAACTTTAAATCGTCCATCTCAAAATTTACATTTTGTCATTATTTATTGACCCTCTCACATCGTTCCAAACCTGCACAAAAAAAGAAGAAAACCTCTTTCCTACAATGGCAGTCAAAGTTTCAAGCTCCAAATAGCTCCAAAAAAAAACAATAACAGCTAGAGATAGATTCATTGTCAGTTTAAGCGTTACTCACACTTTTAAACGGTTATCATTCTTTAAAATCTATATATTTTTTAAATAACTTTTTAAAGTGTAGCTTAACAATTAAACAGCCAAAAACTGATAAAAATTATTTGAGTGTTATTTTAATATTATTTATTTACTGTTTTAGTATTTATTAATATTTTGATTTAAATTTCATTTATATATATTTGTTCTTTTTTTTGTAAATATTTCTATATAGCTGATCAGTTTTTCTTTATTTCAGTTGGTTGCCTTAGTTTTTTTGTCTAATATTTTTTATTTTATTTTTAACAATAACAACATTGATTTGAGACCACTTAGATCACAAAACTTTGCATAAATATAATGGCACAAATAACAATAATAGTAATATAATAATCTGTTATTAGTAGTAGTAAAATAATCACAATGCATATGTTTTTTATTGTTATCATCATCATGTATTGTTGTGTCAAAAAGCAAAAATATATAAATAATAAAACAACATTTTAAGCATAATTTTTTTTATCAGACATCTGTATCATATCTCATCTGTCATAAAAATGCAGTATCAGTCAATCTGTAATACTGTATATGTATACTGTATATAAAAGCCGTAAAAGTAGTACATATGACTTATGTGTTTGAATGTAGGAGGGTGAGTACACACAACTTTTCTCTCAGATCCACAGGGTTTATTTTGGAGGGATTTCCCCAAAACCAAGAGGAGGTGTCCTTCATGGTGGAGCATCACTTGTTTCCAGATGTGGTAGCAGTGATGTCTGTAGAGGTGTCTGAGGTAGTGCGGCGTCTCCTGCCTTCGCGACTCACGCGTTGGAGAGAGAAAAAAGAGCGCAGGCAAGAACAAAAGCGTCTGGTCATTAAGCTGCGGAGCGAACTTAGGGTGAGTGTTTAAGCAAAAACAGCACTTGGGATAGAAGGTTGTAAAATCCAAATGAGCAAAATAAACAGCAGGAATTTACTGCAAAGCAGGTGATACACATTTTTGGAGTAAATATGTATAGGTCTGTGTCAAACTGTAGGAGCGGGCCATCACCCAGAGAAGAGCTGAGCTTATGGCTGAACGTGCAACCAAAAAATCAAGCCCACTCACTGAACAGGTCATTAATGTCAACTGTCGTTATGTCTTTATGCATTGGTGAGTGACAGATTATGACTGAAAATTCTGTTGCTCTTTAGGAGGATGAGGATGACAAAGAGGTGCACGATGAAGCAGAGGCGATGAACGAAGAGGAGGAATTGGAGGAAATGGAGGACATACTGCTGGAGGAGTTTCCTGTAGAGGAAGATGAGGCAGAGGATGAAGAAACAGAAACTAGTGCAGAAGAGAGGCTGGAGACGGAGATCAGTCAGAGGTTTGAGAAGGATGACAACAACCTCACCAGTATGACAGTGAGGAGAAGCTAAAGCTTATATTACAAACAAGTTCATTCATTATTGACTTTTCATATCAGGAAGACATTATAGCTTTTGTTCAATTTTAGAAATTCTTCAGATAATACATGTTTTTTTTCATAGAACTTTCTAACAGACAACCAAATCCCCCGTCTGGTTATAAGCGCAGGCAGTTTGCCTCGGATCGTGAGGTATCAGCTTCTACAGAGAATCAAACCTCTGATGGTAAACAGAGACTCACTCTTTCAGATGTGTCAGCCAATCAGCTACAGTCTCGCCAGAGAACTCCTGTGCTGCTCCTTTAAATATCCCAGTGCCTTCGGGTGCTGGGATCCTGTTAAGGTAAAAGCAGATATATAACATATTGAAAATGAATTGAATAATATAAACCTAAAATAGCCTAAACAGAATCTTTTTTCTGTTATGTTCTGTAGTACGCAGAAGGAGATTTGATCCAGCCTCCACAAGGCCCTTTCAATGCCACATTCCCTGTCATCCTACATAAGTTCATCTACTTCTTTGCCTCCAGGGAGACACGCAACACCTTTCTCCTCAACCCAGTCAAATATCTCCGTCAACCAAAGCCCAACCCTTCCCTTCCAATCAAACTGGCTATCATTGGCCCACCCAAAGCAGGCAAAACCACAGGTCAGATTTCTGGAAATAAAATACGTCACTCACAGCTTCACAGACGAGGCTTGAGCCTAGTCCCAGAATAAAATGCATGCTTGATCTGAAAGTAATTTGCACTGACATATCTTAAAATAGGCTATGTCAGTGCTGTTGTTTTGTGTCAAGATGAACATCAGTGAGGTTTTTTTTTCTATGGTACATTTAAAAAAAGCTACTTGAATGATCTTGAAGTCCTAATCCTGCAATCTAAGCCCTGTCTGTGAAATCAGACCAGAATAACTTAAAAGCAAGTGTTTTTATAGATTTCATAAAACGTAGCTTTTAACTGTGTGTGTGTGTGTGTGTGTGTGTGTGTGTGCATTCAGTGGCCCGGGTGTTTGCAAAGGAGTACGGTCTCGCTCGACTTTCAATTGGAGATGCAATACGTACGGTGCTCAACCACCAGTCCAAAACTGAATTGGCTTATCAGGTACAGAAGCATTTGAACCAGGGCATGACCGTTCCTGATGAACTAGCCATCCAATGCTTGGAGGTGGCAGTAATGAGCCTGGTGTGCAGCACTCGTGGGTGAGGACCACAGTTTTTCCAATCAAAGAAATGTACTTCTGCAAGAAAAAAATAAGACTTTAAATCTATGTATATGGCATTATACATCTGTTTGATCCTTAGGTTTGTGTTGGACGGCTTCCCTGTGACCAAACATCAGGCTGAATTACTGGAATCCTGCAGCATTATTCCTATGGTAGTGATTGAACTGCAACTGGACATGGTGGAAGTGCTGAGGAGAGGCCTGAAAGACAGGGCGAAAAACAACAAGTCAGACCAGCACAAACACTCACACATTTCCAGTGTTATTTTAGTATTATTTATATACCATTTTTGTATTTAATAATATTTTGAATTAGCTTTATTAGTTATTTTCACGTAGCTTTTCAAGAATTAGCCGTTTATGTTAACTTTAAAATGTAAATGTTTTATTCGTTTTTGTTTTTTAATATTTCTGATTTAGGTTTAATTTATATTTATTTCAGTTTTAGTAATTGTTTTACTTAAACTTATTTTATTTCAGTTTTTTATTTATTTTTTAGATTAAGTTGCTTGGCCCCACTTTATATTAGGTGGCCTTAACTACTATGTACTTACATCAAAAAATAAGTACAATGTACTTAATGTGTTCATATTGTATTGCAAAACACTTTTGCTGATATTGAGGTGGGATACAGGTAAAATTATGGACATGTGTGGTGGTATGGGTAAGTTTAAGGGTAGGGTTAGGTGTAAGGGAAGTGTCAACAGTGTAATTACAGATGTAACTACAGAAATTAATTACATATGTAATTACATTAAGGTATTTTTAAAAATATAAGTACAATGTAAAAACATGTACAATAAGTGCAATGTATCAAATGATTAATTAAAATGTTAGTACATTGAAGTTAAGGCCACCTAATATAAAGTGGGTGCAGTTGCTTCATCTAATTTTTATACACTATATTGCCAAAACTTTTGGGACGTCTTCCTTTACACATTAACTTAATGACATCCCATTCTTAATCCATAGGGTTTAATATGGAGTTGGCCCACCCTTTGCAACTTTTCTGGGAAGGTTTCCACAAGGTTTAGGAGTGTGTTTATGGGAATTTTTGACCATTCTTCTAGAAGCGCATTTATGAGGTCAGGCACTGATGTTAGACGAGAAGGCCTGGCTCGCAGTCTCAGCTCTAATTCATCCCAAAGGTGTTCTATCGGGTTGAGGGCAGGACTCAGTGAAGTTCCTCCACACCAAACTCGCTCATCCATGTCTTTATGGACCTTGCTTTGAGCACTGGTGCGCAGTCATGGGCGTCAGAAGCAAAAAAAATGTGGGTGGGTCCTCAGAATTTTTTTTACTGGAGTAGATGCCCATAAGTACAAATATACCACTTTGCTTGCTAAGCAAATAGTTCGGAAAGACAAAATTACGGGAATCGCCATGTCATCGAGAGCGGCAGTAGTGTAGGGGTAAGACGTACAGCATCTAGTTTTGACACAAGTCGACCTGCGGTTCGAGTCCGCCTTTCGCAAGCTCAATCTTCTATCACATATCAGATCCGAAAGGCATTTATTTTCAATAAAAATGACGAAAATATTAGAAAAGTGGAAATAAAGCGTCTAACATGTGTTTAATAATAAGTGTTTATCGATTAGGGGTAGGTAAACAGACATGTGCTGAATGTTAGAGACGATAAAAGTGAGTAAAAAGTGGGTGGGTCTTGTCCCCCCCACAAACAATGGTTCCGGCGCCCATGTGCGCAGTCATGTTGGAACAGGAAAGGGCCATCCCCAAACTGTTCCCACAAAGTTGGGAGCAAGAAATTGTCCAAAATGTCTTGGTATGCTGAAGCATTAAGAGTTCCTTTCACTGGAACTAAGGGGCCAAGCCCAACCCCTGAAAAACAAGCCCACACCATAATCCCCCCTCCACCAAACTTTACAGGTGGCACAATGTAGTCAGGCAAGCACCGTTCTCCTGGCAACTGCCAAACCCAGAATCGTCCATCGGATTGTCAGACAGAGAAGCGTGATTTGTCACTCCAGAGAACACGTCTCCACTGCTCTAGAGTCCAGTGGCGATTCCAGTGGCTTTACACACTGCCTCCGACTCTTTGCATTGCACTTGGGGAAACCCATTCCATGAAGCTTTCTCTGGACTGTTCTTGAGCTAATCTGAAGGCCACACAAAGTTTGGAGGTCTGTAGCTATTGACTATAAAGTTGGCGACTTCTGGGCACTGTGCGCCTCAGCATGCGCTGACCCTGTTGTGATTTTATGTGGCCTACCACAGCGCTGACCCCGTTGTGATTTTATGTGGCCTACCACTTTGTGGCTGAGTGTCTGTTGTTCCCAATTGCTTCCACTTTGTTATAATACCACTAACAGTTGACTGTGGAATATTTAGTAGTGAGGAAATTTCACGAATGGACTTATTACACAGGTGGCAACCTATCACGTTACCACGCTGAGCTCCTGAGAGCGACCCATTCTTTCACAAGTGTTTGTAGAAGCAGGCTGCATGCCTAGGTGCTTGATTTTATACACCTGTGGCCATGGAAGTGATTGGAACACCTGAGTTCAATGATTTGGAGGGGTGTCCCAATACTTATGGCAATATAGTATATTTTGTTTTATTTCAGCTTTCAATTAATGAAAACGCTAAAAAGTACACCATTTTAATGCCACCTTAAGAACCTTTTTTTAGATTTAAGACTATACTCAAAACATTATAAGAGTAAAGTCATAGTGAATAATGTCATAATAGACATTTTACAAGAATAAAGTCTGAAAAAATTATAAGACGCAATTTTATGAAAAGTAAGTTAATCTTACAAGAATATATTTGCAAAAATGATGAGAATAAAAGCTAAATATTACTTGTATGAAGTAGATGTTTTATTTATTTTAATGTTCACAGTGTTATAAATGTTGTGGTATTATGGTCTGGAAAAATACTCTATTAGATGCAAATATTAACAAGATTATGTAAGATTAGCTTTCCTGTTGCTCAAACAGTAGACAACGCTAACAACGCCAAGGTCATGGGTTCGATTCCCAGGAAAAGCAAGAAATGACAAAATATAGAAATGTGTACCTTGAATGCAATGTAAGTCGCTTTGGATAAAAGCGTCTGCCAAATGCATAAATGTAAATGTAAGATTATGGCAACTCTCTCCAACAGGTCTTACCCATTGAATGACAGCCCCCAGGTCCTAAACATTCGCTACTCTTGCTTCCGGCGGGAAGTTGAAGCTCTTAGGCAACACGTCCACCAGCAGTATCACAACTGGACTCCCATTGATGCTCACAAGAGCAAGTGGTGGGTATGGGAGCGAGTTTTAGATGAAGTTCGCACAAGCATAAGACACATTTATGCTTACCTGGAAAGAATTCACAAAGGTGAGAGCATGCAAATAATGCACAGTTGTCAAACAAGAAGCACTAGTAATATGCATCCATGTATCAAGCATTACATTTGCATCGATAACATCAATGTGTAGTTTTGTGACCACTTTCTGTCATCCTCGCAGGCCAGGCAGCCTGTATAAACAGACTGTGCATTACCCCAAGAGAGCTGCAGTCTCGGCTGGGCGAGTTTGGGCAGTACTGCCCAGTTAGCTTAGCTCTCCATCGCCATCTGGTGGACTGTTCACATAATACCTCACTTGAATTGGCTGCAGAGTTCAAGGGCCACTTCTACAAAATGGCCAGCAGGGAGCTTCTAGAGGTAATGTGTCAGATGTTCCAACAGCATGTTCACAGAAACTTTGGTTTAACAATACCTCTCTTTATATGTTTCTTAAAAGAGGTTTTTAGATTCCCCGGATCAGTTTGTGGTTCCAGGTTGCCCTTACCAATTACCCCCTCCTCCACTCCTGCCTCATAAGCTCAATGCAGGCCAGGTGAAGAGCAGGTTCCCTCAACAGGTGGAGATGAAGGGTTTCTGCCCCGTCACTTATCTAGATGGTCAACAGAGGTACAGCCAAGAAACTCTATGACACTTATGGAGAGAATTACTCCGGGAATGAATTGTTTTTTTGAAAATGAATTTTTTTGTTTATCTGCTTGCCCCCGGGGCATCCAAGATATAGGTGACTTTGTTTCTTCAGTAGAACACAAATTAAGATTTTTAACCGTTGCAGTCTGTCAGTCGTATAATGCATGTGAATGGTAACACATGAGAGTGTGAGAACTATGAGAGTAAAACAAACATGCACATACAAATCCATATTACACCCTGCGGCTCGTGACCCGAAACGATCGGTTTGTGCGAGAAACTGAACAGTATTTATATAATTTTTTACCTAAGTGTTTTTTTTTACCTTTATCTCTCGTGCCTATCTCTACGCCATATTGTGTACATTGACCTCACTTACCGGAAGTGATCGCACGCTGAAGGCCGTTGGACATAGTGGTGTATTAGAGGTAAAAAAAAAATAGAAATACTGTTCGGTTTCTCACACAAACCGATTGTTTCGTGTCTTAAGACATCAATGTGTCATCACGAGCCGCAGGGTTTAATATGGATTTTTATTACCATTCACATGCATTATACGACTGACAGACTGCAATGGTTGCAGTTAAAAATCTTCAGTTGTATTCTACTGAAGAAACTAATTCACCTATATCTTGGATGCCCAGGGGGTAAGCGGATAAACATCAAATTTTCATTTTTGGGTGAACTATCCCTTTAAATTTTACTACAGACTTCATCATTAATAAGCTACCTTTTTCACACACTTTAGTCCAAGTAAAAGACACATTTTCATTTGAAAGCATTAGGCACTGTGTAACCATGTTTTTCTTTTCATCTGTAGGTATGAGGCCTTGGTGCGTGGGAACATGGAGTATGCTGTTGAGTATCGAAATAGGATCTATATATTTGAGAGTGAGAAGAAACAAGAGCAATTTCTTCAGTGAGTAGTGTTTTGGCTGAATTCGATTTTTTTTTAAAGAAATTAATACTTTCATACACACTCAAAAAATCATGCCACCTATATTCTATCTAAACAAACCAAGTTAAGTCAACCAACCTTTATCATGTTATTTGAAAACAAAATAGATGTGTTGGTTAAACATGATATTAACATTTCCATTAAACTCATTTGCATCTTTGTTGAGTTACATAAGGTTAATTCAATGCCATTTAGTTAAATCAGGTTAACATTCTTAATTTTGTCCAAAACTATTAAGTTTAATTATTCTAAAATGAATATATAAAAAAAAAAACAGTTCAATTGATTATTTTTATTTAGTGAAATACTATTTTTCCAACATTTACATAATCTCTTACAAGATTTTATTGGCTAGCCAGAAGATGGTTTTGTTACATCCATGGAATGCCCAAAGTAGATGTTTTTTAATATTTAAACAACTTGAATTGGTATTAGCAGGTCCTCACCCCAAGTACATGCTCTACACTTCACCACAACGGTAACCTCCAAAAACACTAACATAACGAAACCTTTTAAATACCAACATAACAAAACATTAAGTATTAAAAAGTCTCTCCATTTTCTCATCTGGTTAAAAATGCATCAAATAGCACTTTATTTAAACATTTTCTCTCCGAATTCAGCCCCTTTGCAAAGCATGAGGGGAAGTGAAAGTCCTGTTTGATTGGGTTACTTGATTGAAACATGTTATTTCAAAATGAAAACATCAAGTTATGTCAAAGAGTAACGGTTTTAAGTCAGTTTAACATGAATCAATTACATGTGAACCAGAAACCTGATATAATTGTGTTAAATCAAGATGAATTGCTTAAATAAAGTGAACAACATCAAAAAATAATTTTTTGAGTGCATCAAGGATGCATTCAATTGATCAAAAGTTTCAAAAATATTCTTTTTTGACATATTTTCCACAAAACTATTAAGAAGCACAACATTGATAATAATAAGAAATGTTTTGTGAGCAGCAAATCAGCATGTTAGAATGATTTCTGAAGGATCATGTGATAACTATGGGGATCATGTGAGTGATGAGTAATGCTGCTGAGGTATAAATTACATCGTAAAATATTAATATAGAAAACAATTTATTATTATTACTGTTTGTACTGTATTTTTGATCAAATAAAAGCATTAATAAATATTAATTGACATATCCGGCATTTATAAATATATTATCTTCATGAAAGATAATGTTAATAATAGCCATAGCAACGCGCTATTTGTAATACAGTAACATGAAACATAGATGATTTACAACAGAACTGTCCTCAGGTCACCTGATATTTACTGGGACCAGAAACCTCCACATAAACTACCTCCATTGGAAGATCCTGTCTCACTGACCTCTTTACCGATCATGGGCTATTTGGAACAAGTAAGAAAACACGGAAACACAGACACTCACTTCAGTCTGTTAATCTGCTGCTTTTGTGTACCTATTAATATTGGTCACATAACTAAATGGTCTGTGTAACCATCATTAAACTGTTTTTAAGTGGAACAATTTTTATGTATGTATGTATGTTTTTTTTTTTTTTTAGAGTGTGGCAGTACCCATAATCAAAGCCATGACTTCTGTTGGTCAACTCAAGCCAAAGTTCCCCTTTCTCAGTGTGAAGAGATCTGCTTTATTGTACCTGGCCTTTCATCTGAAAGGTGTCCTTGATTTTCTTATTTTGGCTTCCTTGTGAATAGCTTGGGCTGAGAAGGGTTTGGATAATTTGTGAAATTAATTTATTTATTCAATGTAGGATCATTTCAAATAAAGTCAAAGTATCTTCCCACACTTGAAACTTTCTACCCCTCCGCCCTCACAGCATTCAACACCAGGGACCCGGAATATATTCGACAGAAGTACAAAAAGAAACTTCAGAAGTTTGAGGAAGGCTGTGAGCTCATCTCATACCTGGGTACCACCATGAAGACCTACAGATCCCCTCACAACCTGCCCCCAGATTTTGCACAGAAGCTGGACAGGTTTCTGGCCCTTGAGAAGTCCACCAAAACAGCCTCTGGTCTGATACAGCTTGGGGGCAGTTGAAGCAACTTTAAATAATAAAAACCTTGAGTCAGCACATCACAGTATTTGATCAGTGTTGGCACTTTGTTTATTTGTTCTGTTCAATTGACAATTAAATGAATGAGCCTAATAAATAATTGTTTTAATCGATTTTGTTAAGTATTTCTTTGTTGTTATTGTTTTAAACATATACCCCGGTTTCACAGACGAGGCTTAAGCTTAGTCCCGATTAAAATACATGTTTGAGCGGTTTTAAAAGCAACTTAATGACATATCTTAAAATATGTCACTGCCATTGTTTTGTCTCGAGATGAACACCAGTAATGTTTTTCCATAAAAGCTACTTAGATGTCCTTAAATTAACTAAGGCTTAATACTGACTTAATTTAAGCCATGTCTGGGAACCTTTGTGTTTTTACAGACATTTCAATTGATAATTAAGAAATATTAAATATATGATAGAACGATAGATCGTTTTTATATATATATATATATATATATATATATATATATATATATATGTTGCACACACAGAAGAGGCGGTATTTTCTGGTGGCACATAAAGTGTTTTATTTCTGTCACACTGTATCTGAAAAATCAACATTTGTTGATGTTAAGGCTGGCAGTGTGACTACTTCTGTATCAAAAGTGAAACTCCCAGCGGTTCACCACTGCGTATGAAGTATACGCAGATATAAGTGATGTTAAAATAGACATCAGTACTTAATAAATGCTAACTAATAATAACACTACATAAGACTATTTTAATTTATATAACCATTTGAATCTATACGACTACAAATACAAAATCGGAATACAACAAAATGGCATAGAACAGTCAAAATACATAGAAAATACTGGCATGGAAAGCGCAACACAAAATATTTGATAAACATAACGGTGCGTCATCGTTGTGCGCCACTCGCATCGGTTACCCTGGCAACGGGACTCTTAACTTTACACAACATGGCATCCGCTGTACATTTAGAGATCGTCGGCCTGTTAAACAAACATAATTTTCAAATAGCCAAAAGCATTTCGGAGGTAAAGCTTTTAGATGCTGACCACTTTGCATTTTGGCGTGGCTTAACTGTGCTAATAACGATGCTGACTGCACACCTGTTCACAAAAGCTATAATGTCTGCCCTTACAGGGTTTGAAAAATAAATTCCCGGAGTCATTTGATGATCCAACAATTCGTCCGCTTCTTGAATGTGACTGGTATGAATATTTAGCTAACAAAAAGAAGGTAAGGCACTTGTTAATGATCGGTAAGATTTTTTATGTTTTTAGAAGAAGCTTATGCTCTTATGCTCACCAAGGCTGCATTTATTATATTAAAAAATACAAACAAAAACAGTAATATTGCGAAATATTATTAAAATGTAGAATAGCCTAACTCAATGTGTATATATATTTTAAAATGTAATTTATTTCTGTGATCAAAGCATCATTACTCCAGGCTTCAGTGTCACGTGATCATATCATTCTAATATGATGATTTGGTGCTCATGAAACATTTATAATTATTATCAATGTTGAAAACAGTAGTTCAGGATTCTTTGATAAATAGAAAGTTCAAAAGAACAGCAATTTTAAATATAATGTTTTAACATTATAAATGTCTTTACTGTCACTTTTGATCAATTTAATGAAGTTCTTTCCCAAAAAGAAAAAAAAGTTTTATTCATCAGTAATGATGCTGATAATTCAGCTTTCCATCACATAAATAAATTACATTTTAAAATATATTCAAATAGAAAACAGTTAATTACATTTTAATAATATTACTGTTTTCTTGTGTGTTTTTTAAAATAAAATGAATGCAGCCTTGGTGGCAGTGTATCTGCGGAACAAATCAAATACGTTTACTTCTCAAGGAGCTGAGAGGAGAGGTTTGGCAATACACCGGCTGTCTAATGTCCTTTGCAAACGGTCAGTTGCTCGGTGATGAGAGGAAACTGTCCAGCTGGGCAGAGAAAGAGTGGAAGTTTTCTTTCCATCGACCACAGGCGCTTTATATGGCCCTGGCTGATGAATATTACACCAGCAACCTGCGAAGCACAGGGGTAAATAAACACAAGACATTGATAATACAGAAAAATAAACAACATAATTAATTTTTATGCGACTACAACCATTTAAAACTGCTGTCCGTAACTTTGTGTTCAAGATTTACAAAAAATTATATAATGAGAATGTACAACATGAATCCATTTTCCAAACCGTGTTTTTGTCTTATGCTGAATCATTGTGTTACACTTATAATAAGTGTTTATATTGGGACTATTTCATGCCAGACTGGTAGGAACCGCTGCGGAGGAGCACAGTCCCTGCGTGACTCGCCATAGATATAAACAGAGAGAAGTAGCGCCGGGTGCAATGTTCTTCCGCAAGACGCATGCAGTTCAGTTTATTAATCGCTAGAGCGCAAAAAGTTACGGACTGCAGCTTTAACATTTCTCATAATACCTCCAAGGTGTGCAACATCTGCCCTCTCTTTCTCACAGCACATTTTTGTTTATATGGATATTGAAAGCGGCGGAGAGTCATTTGGCAGGCTGTTGTTTGAGGTAAGGAAATCTTCCCTCATGATGAGGTTAGTTATAGTGGAAATGTATTGGAAATATAGTGTCATGCTTTACTCTGAATGTGTTTAAATGTAACCTGCCAGCTGTTCTCAGGCGTGTGTCCAAAGACCTGCAGGAACTTCAAGGCCCTGTGCACTGGAGAGGCAGGTTTGTCCAAGAGTAACCTTGAGTTGAGCTACAAGGGCTCGATTTTCCACAGAATTGTGCCAAATGGCTGGCTGCAGGCCGGAGGTAAGAAGCAGTAATACATTTACACATTTACGATGATTTAATACATTTATACATACATGTAAAAAATGTATTAAACATACATTTTATACAGTTAGTTATATTTATGCACAAGCACATACACGTCTGGTTTACCATCTTTGTGGAGACTCTCCATAGACGTAACGATTTTTATACTGTGCAAACTGTATATTCTATCCCTTTACACTAACCCTACAGTAAGTACAGTTTCTGACTGTATATAAATGTTTATATACGTTTTCAATTACAGATATTTCACCTGAAAAGAAAGGCACTGGGGGAGAGTCTATCTATGGTGCAATATTTGAGGGTACATTCTTATTAACAAATTTATGTGGCACACAAATTCTGTAATTCATAACGCAATCATACTTGCTTAAAATGTGTATTATACTGTACATATTGAATGATGCATTGAATCTCCTCTCTAGATGAGAATTATGTCATATCCCACAACAAACGTGGCATCCTGGGAATGGTGAACCAAGGCGCTCATAGCAACGGCTCTCAGTTCTACATCACACTACAGCCAGCGTCCTGGATGGACTACAGATATGTGGCTTTTGGGTAATGACCCTAATAAATTGCATACATGTGCAAGAAAGCCAAAGTTATGAACGCTTGGCTTTGCATTATTAATGCAGACATTACACTCAAGTAAATACCTTTGCTATTTAACACTCTGACAAAATCCAAAGTCTCCATCACAGCTTTTTCCCTCTCTCCCAGGCGCCTCATTGAAGGAACTTCAGCTCTAAAGAGACTAGAGGCAGTGCCCACCTACAACGAAAGGCCCAAACAGGACTGCAAAATAGCAGCATGTGGAATATTTGAGCCCTGAGTTTTGACATAAATGTAGGCTATGTGAGCCACATGTATTTGGTGAGGCCAACCAAAATGTTGCCGCGTACAGAGCAAATCTTTTTCAAGCAAGCAATATCAAACAAAGCATTTTTAATAACCATTTGTAATATATGTGAAAATGGCTTAGAGCTCGTCTATGTAAAGTACACCATGTGTTTTTTCAATGGTCGATCCAATATTTTTCCATATTGCCAATATTTCAGCATACACATCCATCAAATAAAGTGACCTACAATTAAAAAAAACGTATCTTTATATTCTTTAAAATATTCCATTTTTATTTTATTTTTTTATCTTCTTCCTTTTCCCATGACAACTAACATATGTTGTTCCATTATCAGTGATCTGCAGTGATGTGCACATTATCGTGAGCTTGGTGAAAGAGTCTGTTGAAGTGCTGCTGAGAAAGAATGAGTTAAGAGAGAGAAATGATGAAATCCCAAGCAATATATGCATTTCTGACACATGACCTGAAGAAACCATCGATCATTAAGAGCAGATGGCCTGAATGAAATCTGTTAACCCATTTTCTCTGATCTTGGTCTGCCACGATCGTCTGATCGTTGGTGGATTCTGGAACTGCACTGCGAACAGCTCCCGACTGGGCAGAGCGCTCCTAGGAGCTCTCCGTTCAGAACTCAACGCTCGTCAACTGTTGGAACTCAACTCAACTGAACAACTCTTTGTCCGTTTTCTGAGATTAAAACTCAAATATTTGCCCATCCCCTGGATGGGTTCTGGCCAATTAGGGTTCAGGGGTGACTGTGTTTCCACCCCTCCCATAAAAGTGGGTTATCTATGGTAATTTAGTTTTCTGCTCTTAAGTAGAGAGTAAATTTAGACCTAATTTCTTACTATAAGGACATGATCCATTCTACAAAGACTTCATTCAGCTCATCTGTTGGATTATACCCATACAAACAAAGAGATATCAAACACGGTGCCTTTTCGTCCACTTATTCAATAGTTACATAATTGCATGAATTGGGAGTGATATACATGCATAATAGTCACATGTATCAGTTGTAGACACACTAACAAGCTACAGTGAGGAAAATAAGTATTTGAACACCCTGCTATTTTGCAAGTTCTCCCACTTGGAAATCATGGAGGGGTCTAAAATTGTCATCGTAGGTGCATGTCCACTGTGAGAGACATAATCAAAAAAAAAAAAAAATCCAGAAATCACAATATATGATTTTTTTAACTATTTATTTGTATGATACAGCTGCAAATAAGTATTTGAACACCTGTCTATCAGCTAGAATTCTGACCCTCAAAGACCTGTTAGACCTGTCCACCTCCACTCCATTTATTATCCTAAATTAGATGCACCTGTTTGAGGTCGTTAGCTGCATAAAGACACCTGTCCACCCCATACAATCAGTAAGAATCCAACTACAAACATGGCCAAGACCAAAGAGCTGTCCAAAGACACTAGAGACAAAATTGTACACCTCCACAAGGCTGGAAAGGGCTACAGGGAAATTGCCAAGCAGCTTGGTGAAAAAAGGTCCACTGTTGGAGCAATCATTAAAAAATGGAAGTAGCTAAACACGACTGTCAATCTCCCTCGGACTGGGGCTCCATGCAAGATCTCACCTCGTGGGGTGATCCTAAGAAAGGTGAGAAATCAGCCCAGAACTACACGGGAGGAGCTGGTCAATGACCTGAAAAGAGCTGGGACCACCGTTTCCAAGGTTACTGTTGGTAATACACTAAGACGTCATGGTTTGAAATCATGCATGGCATGGAAGGTTCCCCTGCTTAAACCAGCACATGTCAAGGCAGTCTTAAGTTTGCCAATGACCATTTGGATGATCCAGAGGAGTCATGTGGTCAGATGAGACCAAAATAGAACTTTTTGGTCATAATTCCACTAAACGTGTTTGGAGGAAGAAGAATGATGTGTACCATGCCAAGAACAGCATCCCTACTGTGAAGCATGGGGGTGGTAGCATCATGCTTTGGGGGTGTTTTTCTGCACATGGGACAGGGCGACTGCACTGTATTAAGGAGAGGATGACCGGGGCAATGTATTGCGAGATTTTGGGGAACAACCTCCTTCCCTCAGTTAGAGCATTGGGTCGAGGCTGGGTCTTCCAACATGACAATGACCCGAAGCACACAGCCAGGATAACCAAGGAGTGTCTCTGTAAGAAGCATATCAAGGTTCTGGCGTGGCCTAGCCAGTCTCCAGGCCTAAACCCAATAGAGAATCTTTGGAGGGAGCTCAAACTCCGTGTTTCTCAGCGACAGGTCAGAAACCTGACTGATCTAGAGAAGATCTGTGTGGAGGAGTGGGCCAAAATCCCTCCTGCAGTGTGTGCAAACCTGGTGAAAAACTACAGGAAACGTTTGACCTCTGTAATTGCAAACAAAGGCTACTGTACCAAATATTAACATTGATTTTCTCAGGTGTTCAAATACTTATGTGCAGCTGTATCATACAAATAAATAGTTAAAAAATCATACATTGTGATTTCTGGATTTTTTTTTTTTTTAGATTATGTCTCTCACAGTGGACATGCACCTATGATGACAATTTCAGACCCCTCCATGATTTCTAAGTGGGAGAACTTGCAGGGTGTTCAAATACTTATTTTCCTCACTGTATGTCGAAGGCTATTTGAATGCAAGTCCAATAATCAATGATTTGATGCAGTTCATATGCAGCACAGTTTCTGTGAGTTTGCTTGGAGTTTTAGCTGTGTCATGTGGAGTTCATTTACTGGTCATTGCAAAGACAGAGATCTGGTTTGTTTCTTTGTCTTGTGATCACACGGAACTTTTGTTGTTTTTGTCTAAGTTTTGGTCAAAAGTTCATAGGCAATCAAGTAATTATTATATAAAAGTAGTAGCTCCGGGCAGAATGGAGCCTACGTCTCTCTGGTGATAGATGGTCGATTTCCTGGGGTTGGGTTGAATGGGGCTTTGTGTGGGATCATTTCTGATCGAATCATTTGGAAGATTCATTCATCTATGTGTCTGCGCCCACAATTCCTACAAAGTTGTCCAGTCTGGTTACGTTCACAAAGCTGGTTGTAAGACCTGGAAATGTAGTACCTGGAGCAGTTGTGTATTGTGTGCTATGTGCTCCCAAACATGGGCTGAAATCACACATTGGAGTAGTATGAGTAGAGTATTCACACACAGTATTCATAAAAGCACAAAGTCCCCATGACTGTAGCAAGATTCTGAAATGCACTGCTGAATTTGGAACCACATATATAGTTTACTACTCTTGCAAAGTTTACTAAAACATCTTTCTGTGGTAGAGCAGGGCTTCTAACTTTTCAAAAAAAAACTTGGACTGAGATTTGGTGGGGCCAACCAAAATTTTGCCACGTACAGAGCAATTTTTTTTGGCTCATTCAGCATCATTACCGTCACACAAATATATTTTTTTAATATATTGTATATCATACACAATGGGCACAATGTACTGTATAAATATGAAGGAATTTTGCGCATTGGTTTTTTTCCTTCATTTTTTAATTACACATTGCATTCGTTTGTGTTTTAAGGGTTAATGGAAATTTCTGTAAAATCACTGGATAATGTGCTGGATGAAAATTACCAGTACATTTTGTGTTTTTATTTTTTACAGTGTACACACACACACACACACGTCACCTGAACAATGAGCCAAGAACACAGTGGAAATAAGCTCTTAAGTAGTATTGTTTTTTTTTTGTGTGGTTATTTATTTTTTTCCTTTGATAGATAAGTATAGGTTGAAATATAATTAATTCTGTCATTTAAGACAAAAATCATGCATCTGAGGCTTTGTATATACAGTATATCCTACACACACACAATTTTAAAGCACTAGAGGCATGATTTTGTCTAAAGAGAACAAATTGATTAACCTACAGCATACTTTTACAGGGAAGAAAAATGGAAAAAAACTGTCTGTTGCTGTTCTGTCTGTCCAGTCTGTTGTTCGATCTGTCCTGTCTGTTGCTCTTCTGTCTGTTGTGCGGCTCTTTTTTGCTGTGGCTGATCTTTCAGTAAAAACAAAAAACAAAAAAAACAGTGGGCAAGCTACTCTGAAAATGTAGCTTTACAAGCTACTTGTAAGTTAAAGTTAAGTTACATTCAAGCTACCCTTTTGAAAAAGTAGTTAGCTACACTACAAGTTACAGTGTTTCCCACAGATTAGAAAGCAATTTGTGGTGGCAGGGGCGGGGTGAAATGGGTTTGATTGCCACAAATATTTCAGTATCAATTCATATGTATATAGCCTACTGTACGTATAAGGAAAAATAAGTTTGCCTTTTTAGCACTATTTTAAACTTATTACGATGTAAGTTATTAACGTTTTAAAATGTCACATTGAATACATATTTAGACATGATCAAACACTAGATTTCTTTCAAATGCAAAGCCTAAAAATAAGTAAGCAGTTATGATCTGCAATACTTTTTTGAGCTGCTAGACTAGATAGGGCCTAAACATGTAAATTTATTAAAGAGCCATACAGGCACCTAGTGGGTAATGGCATTACAAATGAAAATTATTATTTTTCCAGCCACAAAATTACTCTAATTTGCCTCTTTGCATTGGAATGATCTATTTTATTTAACTTTAATTACTACACTGATTGTAATATAAATAATAAAAATGTTAATAGACAAATATGGTCATTAATGGACATAATTATTAAACAAATAGTATTTAGTACCCAAAGATCTCCTCAAAATATTCATTAAATATCATTAAACTAAAATTTACATTATAAACATTTATTTAATTGAAAACAGTTAACACATTTGACCACCAATGAGTATGAGTGTGACCAATTAGTAAGGAATACCTGAGAGCTAAATACAAGAAAAACATTAACATTAATGTCAACAATGTTGCATCTCCACCACTCTCCAAAATACAATCATAGATACCCATGATTGTAGCTGAAGAAACCAATAAAATGGCTGATTAGGGCTGACAAGTCTGTGCTTTGACTGAATGAGTCTCAACAACATGATGCATATGCCAAGCTGGTCTGCAAATGGAGCTAAGAAATGTCACACACTGGTAAAATCCTTTTTATACTTTTAAGTCTGAAGTATTCTTTTTGCATCATTTAATTTGACATTTATTAAAAAATTATTTGTATTTTGTCAATAAACATTCATTTTGATGTTGTTGCGTCTGTAACGGACACACACGCACATGTGACCTACACACCTGTGCTTGAAGATACGCAAGATAGAGCAAAATGTCAGAATGTCAAAAAGTAATTTAATATTAACGTCTTGTTTTTTAATTGTAGTGCAATCCTGATGTTTGGGAAAGCATATGTTGCTTATATTGTTATAGATAAATAGAAGGAAAAAAAAGTGCAGGAGTTTTTTTTCTTTTGTGAATTATATTGTTTCAGAAATTCAAAAATTGTAATATCTGTTGACTGAGTTTGGTTGAGTGGTGTTATGCTTAATAATAAACTGAATGCCCATCCACAGCTTCACTTGCTCCCGTTTATGCAACAGCTGCAAATGCTAAAAATAATAATAAACAGCACTAGTTTTTGTACAAACAATCATGAATTTAAAAATGCTTAGTAACTCTTTGTATTTGTATTGCATGTTCAGTTTTAATCGAAACAGCCTCACTCACAAACTGTCGTGTTCGATTGTAACGTCACAGATCGCCGCATTCCTTAGAACGTTCGGTGAGTATAATGTTGAGTGCAACGGCTTCATGCTTTTTGTAGCGAGTCGGCGAGTGTGTGAGTATGATTTTTAAACAGGGTTTGGAGAACTGAATTTTAATTTTTTCATAACTCAGGGAAGAATCTGCTTAAACTGGAATGTTATTGTCTCGATTTAATGTACATTTAGATAAACAAATGCTACATAATGGCGGTTTGTGTGGAAATGGGAGGCTGATGTGTAAACCAATAATGATTAAACCAGTTTGTCTATGTAAATGTTGATCATTATTATTTAATTGACCAACCGATAGCAGATACTGTATGTTTACTCAACTCATCGCTTCCTTTTCTCTTTCTTTCATAGTGTTTCACAGTTATAGAAGTATTGTTAATGTCTAGATCATCTTTCTCCAACATCAGTATGATCATGTCAATGCCCACGATTTTTGAGAATGCAGAGCAGTCATCTGAATACTCGGATGAGCTCATGGCGGCCCTTGCTGCAGGGCGGTGGTGGGCAATCGTGGAAGTTTCAGATCCCATCTCTGAGGAGAATGGGGACCTCATCTCAGGCCAGTGTTGGAGAACAGGGGAGACAGGAAGATCTTAATGCCCTACAAAGCATTGGAGGCAGAAGAAGGCGCAGGGAGCTTTTTCTTCCAGGTCCACACATGGAGCACCTGTGCCCGCCAGATCCAAACAGGAGGGCCTCACCTCATCCCTGGTCTTCAGTGATGCATCTGAGAAGGTCCTGAACTTAGGCTTCTCAGATGCAACACTGAAGACCACAGAGCAGCAGAGAAAGCAGAGCCCGAAAAAGCCACAGGGAGCACCTGTTCCCATCGGGTCCCAACAAAGTGGACAACTCGTGATCTCTGAGCATCTGACTGAGGATCTAAAAAAAGATCTCTTTTGAAGCACCCATGCCCAACAAGCCTCTAAGGGCACATTTGGCTCACATGCCAGGCAAGATCTTAGATAGTACAAAACTTAAGATCCCTGAGCCACCGAGGCAGGAGCTGCTGCAACAGAAGCCTCTAACCCCTTTCCTGAAGATAGAGCCTGTCTGTTGCACAACGGTTATTGACAATTAGCGTTTACAAAATGCCCCAGTACTTGTGCCTGCCTCAAGCCTCAGAATCCCTAGGCAGCAGAGGGAAAAGTGGGAGCAGGAGCAGAAGCAGCAGAATATCCCAAAGGGAGTGTCTGTTCCTGCCAAGACCCCACAGAGAACACTTGTTCCACCGTGTTCCCAACAGCAACCACCCCGGTCTCTCCAAGGAGAGTCCATGCCCAGTTGGAGCACAGAAGCTCTTGTAAGTCCCTTCTATCTGTATTTACTTATTTTCAGATTTATTTAAAAAGTAAACACTGCCTACAACTATGCTACTATGTTTTCTAGGTCCTTTATTTAAAATCCTTTTATATTTCAAAACGATAAAAAGATACAGCTTTAGATTTAATCTAAGAAGCAAATACATGCATCTGTTCCCTCAACGGGCACCTCAACAAAAATTATGTTGTGGAAATTGACAACTATCAAGCTCCACAGATAACCACTTCAAAACTGAACCAGAGGACTCTGAGCAGCCTTCAGCCCAGGACCCTGCTGAACCGGAAAAGAGCATTGGTTAGACTCTCCTATCTCTCAGTTTTACTTTTTTAATTTTACTAAATTATGCACTTTAATCATATCCTTTTTTTAATAACAGACCCCTTATATTGAATTGGTAGAAGCAAGTGGTCTGTAGTTTAAGAATCACTCATTACATCTGGATTATGTCTGTTCCTTCAACAGGACAATGCAGGTGTGGACCAGTCACCCCCACAAAAAAAAAAACAGCGTATGGCACTCGAAGTCAAGGACCAGCAGTCGGATCCAGGCAGCATAGACCAAATTGATTATTTAACATATAATTATATATATATATATATATGGCCAATCATGAAAATCTATGAACTATACTTTGTGGTGATGGGTGGATATGGGCAAATGGGATGGACCAACTATTTGGAGGAAGTGTACATAAAATTAAAGTTAGCCTGTAGGGTTTCCGTTTTCCGTAGTTTCCGTAGTCAATCACAATACCTTCAACAGTCAATATAACATGTGAACATGTAAAGTAGATGATTGTCCCCATTTTGACATTTCCAACTGAAAGTCAAACATTTATTTGATTTTCTTTACCTCCTCTTATACCACCGCATTTGTTTGGACGTTTTGGATGCAAAAATCTATTAAAACTTTATTTTAGTGTTTTACCTCAAAGCACCATGTCATTGCCCCAAAGTGTATCAAAATCTTAACGTAGGCCTAAAGCATGCACACAAAATTTAAATATGTATTGAAACCTAAACTTTAAACTCCATCCAGCTTCCATCTTTGTATTAATTACAGAACACTTTATTTTAAATATAGGCATTTGTAGACTACTTATGTTTATGCTCTAATTTTAGTTAAACATTGATATAACACACTTCTTGATATAACAGCTGTTTTATGAGTCGTACTGTCTGAGAAGCGACTACAGAGATTTCATTAAACTATATCTGACCACTGTCAGCCATTTCAGGAGTTTAAATCTAATGCCTTGGCACTTTTTTGTCATACTGAAACATAGGCTACTGGAATTGAATATAACTGCACAATGTCAGCATTGCAAAAACAATATAATTAAAGTATGGCTGCTAATGTATGAAATAAGGAGTGTTTATCTTAAAATTCAGAGGAGTACACTATTAAGATTATGAAAAACCTTGATGTTGATGATGAAGTCTGGTGGCATTCTGAGGCTTTTAATCAGGTCTATTTGCTCCTGTATCTTAAGGTATTCCTCTGACACGTTTGGCCATTAACTTTGCAAACACATGAGAGGAGTCTCTGCATTAAACACCCACGAATGATCAACGTGCTACTCTCTCCGATACGGTAGGAAATTAAATTGAATGTGGAGGATTTGAACTGTGACAGGGCAGTTTAAACGGTGACGGGACGCACGTAAATAAGCAACAGAGATGTTAAAGATGACGAAGTAGTATGTCCCAAAGCTTACATACTTTTCTGCTACACACTCAAAATTATGTACTTTTTCTTCACAAAAAGAGTACACACTTTTAGGATGTAGTATAAACCCTCAATCACTATTCCCTACTTTAGTCCACTAATATAGTTCACTTGAAGGAGTGAATGAAAACGAGTGAGTGAACTCGGACAGCCGTTGTGTGTACATCGGCTGTACACTCGTTATTGCGGTGCAAATAGTGCCCTATTTAAGGGTATAGGGGGCGATTTCGGATTCAGCCATGGTTGTTATTTCACAGTACCCGATCTGTACCAGAAATAGTTTTTTTTTTATTGCATAATTATAAATCATAAGCAAATACTTTTTTTTTCTTTCTTTTTTTTTACATTTGAAATTAAGGTTATTTGCTGGTGAAAAAAAATAATTAAGGAAGCAGAAATTTGAAGCCAAAAAAATTAAGAATATTAAGAACTTTATAAGAATGCAAGGCTCCATTATTATTTACCTAGTCTGAAACAAAAACAATGCCTTTATTAAACTAATCAGGAAAGAAAAAGGATTTACTGATAATATATACTGATTATTCCATATGATATTGTGTTTAAAGATCAGATTCCTGATCTTTAGGCTTCATGACTCAAGAGCTTGCTTATGAAAGTTTCATAGGTAGTCTTGTACATTTAAAATCACAAGAAAATAAAAAATAAAAACTTACATTTCCACATATTTTAATCTTTGGAATACTCTTTTCAACAGAATACGATTTGGGACATACTAATTGTTTTTTCGAATACTATTTAGTACGGATAGTATGCGAATTGGGACGCAGCATAAGAGTAGTATTTTTTTTTTAATAGTCTATGGTAGTATGCGGTTCCAAACTCAACGCAAATTAGCTAATAGGCGCCATCTTGCGACTCAAACCACGAATTACAACTGACTCTGACGAGAAACTTTGCAGATTAATAGTGGGCTAATTATTAGTAATAAAATAGTTGTATTATTATAAATAATAATATAAATTAATATTGTTGCAGTGTTCCAATTGCTTTTTGTAAGTTGTGGAAATTGACTATTTTTCTTAGCGGAAGCAAGGCTAATGTAAGATAAATAAAGTCAGGTAAAAAATAATTAAAATTTAAAATATTTTCCATCAATGCAGTCATGTTGTAAATGGGTATTTTAACCTTGACAAAACGAGGATGTAATTTTAATGAATACTGCTTAGTTTATACTGATACTGTTTAGTTTACAGGACCACACGATATTTTGCCCCTCAATGGCCGCGTTCGTGAAATATGGTCCAACATTATATTTTCAAAATAAATTTGCTTTAATGGACGTTGGTAAAGATTGAGTATGTTTGAGCAAAGCACTAAAAGCATCCACACAGTGCTGAGCTGAAGTGTCACCTCCTGGACCTGGAGCATGTGTTTAATGAGGAGGACTGACACAGAGCAGACCTGACCAAAACACTCACCATGACCACGCCGTTTTCTCCTCCGCTGTACATGCAGCGATACCAGTTTGTTGTCGATTACGTGCAAACCTACCGACCCAGAAAGGTAAATAAATGTCAAACATGCATTTTAAAGTTATGTTGCGATGGCCTTAAGGCTTCATTTGAACTAGCGTGCTTATCAGTAGTATTTTAAGAGAGAAGTATCTTCTCACCTGGATTTGATCGATTCGCTTCCTCCTTCCGCAGGTCATCGATTTCGGATGCGCTGAATGTCGCTTACTGAAAAAACTAAAGTTTCATCGCAACGGTATACAGTTGCTAGTGGGAATTGATATCAGCAGTGCCGTCCTACTGAAAAGAATGTAAGTTAAGTTTGTTGTCTTGTCGCGAATTAAAACAACAAAGCGTTGACCAAACTGCTGAATTATACAATTATTCCTAATAAAAGACAACATAACACAGACAATTCACCAAAAACAGTACAAACATGTTTTTGTGTAGTATTAACTGCCTTTAAAATGCCAGAACAATCTCATAAGGCAAACGTTTTATTCTAGGCCTACATTAGTGGAATTAAGGGGCCTGCGTGTACTTTATGCCATCTCAAAAATGCAAATCAATCTTCCTGTGTTCATCCATCTTTCTTTCTTACCAGGCATACATTGGCTCCACTTGTGAGTGATTACCTTCAGCCAAGTGACGGGCCTTTGACCATTGAGTTGTACCAAGGGTCTGTCACGGAGCGTGAGCCGTGCACCAGAGGATTTGATCTTGTGACATGTGTTGAGCTGTAATTGTGCCACATTTTTTGTATTTTCTAGCAAATAAACTGAACATTATTTGAAAATTGGATGTTCTTGAGTTTTGCAACATGCCAACATCTCTTACCCCCTTTAAGAATCGAACATCTGGAGCTGGAGAGGGTGGAGAGCTTTTCAGAGGTGGTGTTTGGGTACATGGCACCAGGTGCCGTGATTGTCAGCACACCTAACGCAGAGTTCAACCCTCTGCTGCCGGGCCTGAGAGGCTTCAGAGACCGCGATCACAAATTCGAATGGACCAGAGATGAGTTTCAGACTTGGTAAGCATGTTCATTATCTAGTGTAACATTTTCCAGTGCTGATTAAAGGATAAAGTTTTTGGATTAAAGGGTTAGTTCACCAAAAAATGAAAATTATCCCATAGTTTAATCACCCTCAAGCCATCCTAGGTGTATATGACTGACTTTCTTTTTTCAGCCAAACACAATTGGAGTTATATATATAAAAAAAATAAAAAAAATAAAAAATAAAAAAAAAATATATATATATATATATATATCCAGGCTCTTCCAAGCTTTACAATGGAAGTGAATGGGACCATAGTTTTTGAAGCTCCAAAAAGCACATCCAGTCATCGTAAAAGTAATCCATACGGCTCCAGTGGGTTAATAAAGACCTAAATATCTTAATCTATAATCACTGGCATTTGATAACGGTCGTAGTTCCTGTGGAAGAGTGACCTCTGACCCAACACAAGTTGCGTAAATTATGGGATAATTTTCATTTTTGGGTGAACTAACCCTTTAAAAAGTGTCCCAATTCTCTCTCCTTCAGGGCTCACAGAGTTTGTAGAGAATATGATTACTCCGTGCAGTTCACTGGAGTTGGAGAAGCTCTTGGACACTCGGGAGATGTGGGATTCTGCACACAGATCGGAGTGTTCCAGAGGAATTTTGATGGGATAAATTGGTCCATGAGCAATGCCGAACGATTGGAACCCTCAGTGTACAAACTGGTGAGAAATTGTTTTTTTTTTCCCAAGAGGTATTGCACTTGCATTTTCTAATGTTTAAAGGGTTACTTCAGCGATTAGCATTAAGCTTTGTATCAGTAGAAACCCGGTAGTATATTCGAATGATCATACTTTCCCCTCTCATGTCCCCATGAGACTAGAGAATTATGCATTTTATTTCTGGAAAAAAATTCCGGCCAAAAAAACGATTTTTTGGCCAGAGGCTAGAGACTACAGCCAGTAGAAGGAGCTGGTTCCGCATGTTATCAAACCGCCCACAGGGGTGGGATCTCACTCACAGAATGTAAATGCACACAGCCGCTCGGCTCGGAGCAGTGCGGAGTAAAGTGAGTGTTTCAACGAATTCCTAGGCATGATCTGAAAACACGCCAGACTGGACACGCGTCGTGAATGACCGCCACACCTACCTCAGCTCTTCGCTCTCATGATGAATTAAATCGGACTCCTGCTGCGTTTGCGCCGTGACTTTCGTTCGGCTCACTCACAGTTTTTAATTGTAGTGTCTATTCTCTAACTGAACAAAATTATTTTATTACTAGTATGAAAATCAAAACGACGGTGGGGGCGGGTGTCATGGTGGGCAAGGAGTTGTTGTCTTTGTTGTGGCATCTTCCAAATTTCTTAAAAGAGAACTTAGAATAAGTCAAATTCAATCTCTCAGAGTCGAAGTTCCAGGTCTCAGAGAATATTAACTTTATTGCATGAACAACAAAGTGAGATGCCAGCTGAACATCTTATCTTTCCATAGTAAAACTCCATCATTTATCCTGCTTTCTTATCTTCCCTCATCCAATGGGCATCCTGCCAGCCCTCCTTTCTCCTCTGACTGCACCTTGCGATTACACAATACCACCTTATGATTTCGCAACACTTAAATGCAAAGCTCTGCATCTTTTATGATTTATTGTGGAAAAACCTCAGAGCTCCTCTTTACATGTGAGGTACCATTCTCTTAACGTTCCACCGGTCAACTAGGCCTCACTTCCGTGCCCCCCATACACCAAATGATGCAATCTCCCAGTAGTTTTCCATGTTCTTCCAAGACCCTCTCAATACAGAAAGCAGAAGGCCTAGTCATAATCTTATTGATACATAATCTTGTTTGTCATATAATCATTAATCTTGTTTATATCATATAATCAGCGTAATTCTCCAACATCTTTCATCCCCATGAGACAAAAATACACTTTCTGTCTTTTCTCAGTCTAGAAGGCACCAAATTCAAAAATAATTTCACATATCTACTACATAAATGACACCGTTTAAATACACATTCATCCTCCCAGCGCTGAAGTACCCCTTTAAAACAATCGTATTGGGCTTTCTAAATCATTATTGTATCACTTGCACCAAAACAGTCACAGTTTAGTTTAAGGGCTGAAATGCACAGCATTCAGATCAAGCTCCATTCAGATCTTCCTCCATCCAATCAACAACTAATGCATTGAACAAAGTCCCACCCTACTTTTTTTTTTTTGTGGATAATCCCAGTTTCACTGGGATGTATGGGTGAAAAGTTATTTAAAGTGTGAAATTATTTAAAAGACAGGAAACAATTTCTGAAGTTGGGGGAATATTCATTGTTGTGCTTGGACATTGCTTGTGTCATCCCCCAGGGGTCAATATTGGCTCAAATTGTTTTTGCTTTATATAAACAATATATGCAAAGTATCTAAAACAGTCAAATGAATTCTATTCGTGGATGATACAAATATTTTTTGTTCTGGGGGGAATTTACAGGAGCTTTTGGAGACTTCAGAAATGTGCTAATTAAAAAGGGGGTTTGACAGAAATAAATGATCATTAAACATTAATAAAACCAAATTCATGTTATTTGTAACAGTGAAAAGAGTACACAAGTCCAGATACAGGTTGATGGTGTGGACATAGAAAGGGTTAATGAAAATAAGTTTCTTAAAACTTCTTAAAATATGCATGTGCATAATAAACACTAAAGAAGCATTTCAGTACTGAATAAAATTATTTTTTAATAATTTACACTTATAAATGCAGACTGTCAGTAACTATGTTGCAAAAAAGAGCCATAAGGATAGTTCATAATTCCAGTTATAGAGACCACACAAATCCATTCTTTTTTCACTGGATTCACTGATCTGCTTCATCTTCAAACAGCACAAATAATAAAACAATAAAACAAAAAAACAACCAACTTCCTGGTAATATTCAAAAACTATCATATAATTTTAGGGGTGAGCATCTTTAAATATCAGTGTGTCCGTACAACACTACAACGTTTTTGTATTTCTATATGTGGAGTGAAACTGTGGCACAGATTAAGTTCATCAATGTGCAAGCATTACTCTGTTCAAACAGCGGCACACAAATATGGTTTTTGCGAGGAACATGGAGGTAGAAGGGCTTTGACTTTGTGTTCTCAGTTATTTACATACTTGTATGTTTATTTTTTTACACATTTTATTCTTTATGGTGGATATAAACATAGGTAAATATGTTAATTTTGTATTTCTGGTGTGTGAAAAAAAAAAAAAGGCCAACCGGAAGATTATGAATTGGAAGGGGTAGGATTAAATAAGCTTATGCTTCCTCCTACTCCTTTTCGGACATGTATAAATTTTTTTGTGTGTTTTCTTTTGTCTATTAGTTTTTATTGTATTATTTTTTCGGAGTGTCTATTCACACCAAGTGCTATTCGCACTAGCTCCGCCTAACAATGCCTGGTTGGGCCAAACAAGATAAAAAGAGTGCATATTTCAACATCTTCAGAGGCGCAATCAGTAAAGAGTATGGCTTAAAGATCTTGTTGATGACGTGATCGACCTGGGTTCGAATCCGCCTTTTCCAGAGCTCGCTCTTATCTCTTTTCCCGTCACATATCACATCGTAAAGGCATTCACTTTCAATAAAAAATAAGAAAATGTTCTAAAAGTGAAAATAAAGTGCCTAACAAAATGTAATAATAAAAGCATTTATTGGGTAGGGTTAGGGGTAGGTGTAGGGAGGGTGTTTATTGTACCATTAAGGCGGCATCCATTTAATCATTTTAATAAATATAATCATTTACACTGTTATTATTGTATCCTGTTAATGTACAAGAATACTGAGGTGCAAATAGTATGTGTCTTGTCAAAATAAAGAATAAATTGCATGTATTTACTATTTACACATTGCAAAGAACTGCTACTTTTATATTGCGTAAATAGAATATATCACTATTTTCAAATACAGCTATTTGCACTTGAGAAGGTAAAAATCATCTATCACAAAAAAAAAAGCTATTTTCACTTGGTGTAAATAGCCACTGCCTTTTTTTTTTTTTTTTACATGTCCGAAATAAAGCCTTTCATTCATTCATTCACAATACAGAAGAAAAGATCTTTCGCTACTTCCGTTACATCCCGACTTTAATTTGTGCAATCTTTGGATTTGGAAGGATATTCAGAGCAGTAGGTGCTACACGCAGTTATAAACACTAACAGCGTAAAGTTTGGCAAATTCTTAATAGTTTTTAAATGTGCATTTAAATTGTATAATCTTTTTGACTAGGCAAGAAGTTCTGAATGTTCCGTATTTTTTCATAATAAAAATGACTCGTCACAGAATGAAACATAAGTTGGGGTTTAACCAAACTGAATGATTAAAGTTATTTGATTAAGAATTTAACATTCGTTCGCAATAAGATAAATAACTTTGCATTTAGAAAATGGGGTGAATTTTTTTTTTTTCATGGCAACTTTAAAACTCAAGTTATTTCTTGTTTGAAAACTGCTTATTGCACTCACATCTCATCTTTCTTTGCTGTTCCTCATTAAGTTGTACAAGGTGGTGTATCCGAGCCTGTGTGATAACAACATCTACCAGAAGACTTTGGTTAATGAGGTCCTGTATGAGGCAGAACACCTAAAACAGGAATGGCTCAGGAAACTGAACATGGGTTCTAACAACAATGCACAGTTCTATGCTCCTCCATTTATGGAAGTTTTGCAGCATGGGGATGCATGCGAGTTGCAGCCTGTCTACCAGCAGGGCGGCAGCATTTGTGTGCCCTTGACGCGTGTGTGGTTCAATCCCAGAGTGAAAGCGCTGTGTGGGAGCGTGCAGCGTCTCAGAGAGGACCTGCTGGAGAATGAGCGGGTGAGGATGACGGCTGATGGAATGGTGCTAAACCTGCCTGCTGATGAGGAGGAAGAGGTGGAGGAAGAAGAAGAAGAAGATGAAGAAGTGAAAACAGTAGCAGGTGTATCAAACAGTGTGGAGGAGGATTGGGATAGGGAGCTTGGGGGTTACGGAGGTGTGTAACAGATCCGGAAAGCTCTGTAACAAAAATATAAAAAAAGGAAGCTGCACTTGTTGATGCTTGTTCGTTTCTGACCATATGTCAAAACATATTTGAAACTATTGATTGGAAATGTTCTTGAGAAGACGACCATTAAATGTGTCATTAAAAATGCAAATGTGACACCTTCTTTGGAATGTGGTTTTATTTAACAGTGCGTGGTACATACCTTACCAGCATCATAACAAAACACATGGCATGGAAGCCACTATTGGTCAAAAGTTGGAACACAACATTGCGAGACAGTCAAAAAGCAATGTCACCTTTGAACATCAGACACAGTACAATTACAAGGACCAAAACTTCACAGAAGAGATAAAGCCACCATGTTTTTACAACATGTAAAGTACCAGGATCTACTTACAGATTATGTAAGAGAATTAGGAAAGAAAAAAAGGAAAGGGGGGGGGGAGCGAATATTACAGAATCAGTATCACTAAAGCTAAAATACATAAAAATAGAATTCATTTTGGCAGTAGATCAATTAAAAAAAATTAAAAATCAAGTTCTCAAGTTACTCACATTACTGAGTGTCTGCTGAAAAGTAATGAAGCTGACATATCACGGACATAAATAAACTGATATTTGCAAACATTCGGAACGGAGCCCTTAAAGGGACACCTTGACAGAAAAAGTATGAGACGCTTTTGTGTTCCTAAATTAGTTCACAAATTATTTGCATTCCTGTGTGAAAACTCGGCTTTCGCTTGCAAAATTTCTCTTCGCGAAAGGACGCAAAAGCATCTCATATTTTGTCCATCACCATGTCTCTTTAAGGGCTTCGTACATTGGTGCTTTGATATTTGTGCAGTAATAGTGAAAGAAAGTAATACACCTGAGATGTGTGGCCGAGTTGAATCCAAGCTTGCCATCAGCATTTTTTTTTTGTGTGTGTTTGGATCTCAACAGACCTAGCAAAGACTACACACAATGCTTCGGACACGATGAGTAGGTGTGACACCCATGCATTTCTACACTATAACTCTAGACGGTTATGATATCAAGTGCTACAAATAGATTGTACACACAGTCGCACAGCTGATAATCCCCACACACACTTAAGTTTACATTGAACAGTGAATGGCTTTTGAGAAGATATGGGCATACGGTCACAAAACTAGAGAAGCACTAACTTGCTTGATATGCCCTATAACTGATATTACAGACAGAGATACCATGAAAATTAGTAATTAAAATACCTTCATTTTAGTGATACATCAAGTAACTACAAAAACACGGATAAAAAGGAGTTTTTGTAGTGTTATAGATATGATTAGAAGAGCTACACGCTGCTTGAGAGCCTTGTGCTAAACGTTTCAAGCATTACTGACACGGTTAAATGCTTTGTTCTGTGCTGCCATGTTACTAATTGTAGCTTGAGAACAGCTTGGCTCATTTTTCCTTGTGTGAAAGCGTAATATAGTTGCATGATGTCATTACAGTTATGTCATAGACTGCTGCCAGTACTTATCAGATATTCACCTGCACAGATTTGAAGTAGCTAATGCGTCTATCAATTGAACTGCAAAATGACTTGTGTAGTCCCTTTCAACATATAATGCAGTTGCAGGAATTGAATCTGCATTTAAATGCTCAAGCCGAAAGTCTTCAGCAACAAATAAAGAAGAAAGTTAACTTGATCAAAAGCTCATTCTCAAAACTCCCTACAATGTTGGCGATACATAGTAAGTCAATGTAAAGTCAATCAAAGTGCTAGTCAATTGCACATTTTTTCAAGTCTGAAAACCTCTCCATCTGTCAAACGCATCACGACTTCTCACACGCACAAAGTGAGACCCTGCGGGTGGGTGAGGACGGTTTGAGTCCGGTCGTACAGTAATGAAATTACCAAAAAAATGTATAAAGAGGTCCCCTTCATTTGCAGAATATTGTAATGATGTATATAATCCGCCAAATGTTACTGACAGACCTCTTTAAAATGGCTCACAAACAAGTAAACATGGTAAAAATAAACATATCTAACTAAAATAATGTGAAATATATACTTTTTTTAAATCAGCGAGGAAAATAGAGGGAAAAGCTCTCTGATTTGCAATGCAGACGTATTATTAGACACTTTACCTCACAGTGAAACACAAGACACCACATGGCAGCCTCATACAGAGGAGCTGTCAGTTCTTCATGTAGCCAGCAGAGGACACGTTTCATCGAAAGGCTGAACCAGGTTTGTGACAAACACTGCTAATGTGAGAGGAGAGGAACATGTTTGAATCTCTTCGTCCCTTTCTCCTCCCACGAAACAGACTTTGGTTTTTGACACTTCTCCTTCTGGCTTCTCCCAAATCTAGCGTTTAATCACCACCTGTTCGTAGGCACCAGCTCCAACCCTGAAAAGAGAAGAAATCAGCATTTACATACTGTACAACTCGGGTAAATATACTTATTTACACTTCTTTAGAGCGTTGGGGAATACCACTGCTTACTATTACTCATGTTGTTTTAAACCTACATGGCTTGCTTTTTTCTTTTAAAAGGAGATTTAGCAGAAAAGGAGGTTTAGCAGTACATCCCAGCCCAGTTTTTCATATAATTAAAGTGAACAGTGACTGGAGATGTCAAGCTCCAGAAATTACGATAAAAGCAGTCCATACGAATCCATTTCCCGTCTTTATCATACAAGCTTTTGTGTTGCTTCAGAAGGCTTAGAACTGGGGTGTCTGATCCTGATCCTGGAGGGTCATAGCTCCAACCCCAATTGACTGTTCGCAAAGACCCGCCCCCCTTTAGTTACCGTTGCTATGTCCGACAAGCCACGCTCTCACACCACACACGTTCTCACGTAGTGAAAAACACATCGCAGAGCAAAGAGGATACTGACAACGCACTGACAGACAGGACATATTTTTTTTAGAAAACTCTAAAATGTTGTCATTTTTTAAAGAAATGCAAACAATAAATACCGTTTTATGGCTCTTTAATGTGTGGTGACAGGTTGCTGTAGTGCCTCAGTTAAAGCTGCTTGTGATGTGAACCGATCATCTCTTCCTTCTAGTTAATTTATAGTATCAAATAAACATGAATGGACTTCAGAAGGAATGTTGTTTCAACCGTGGAAAGGCATCAGCACACACCGTTTTTCAAGTTCAGTCCACCAACGTTAATCTACGAGCTCTCTTGACTGCTTTGTCGGACAAAAATGGCGGATTCGGCGAATGGCGGATTATGATTGGTCAGATCGCCTGTCAATCAAACTCCCGGCGAAGGGTGAATTAAACACACCTGAACCAGCTAATCAAGGTCTTATTAGGGATACTAGAAACTTCTAGGCAGGTGTGTTGAGGCAAGTTGGAGCTAAACTCTGCAGGACAGCGGCCCTCCAGGACCGAGTTTGGACACCCCTGGCTTAGAAGATAGCACACAAATACATGTATGACATCTTTTAGTTTTTTTTTTTTTAGCTTTTTTTAAAGCTTTCATTATGTGGAGAAAAAAAAGCAGCTTGGACATTCTGCTAAACATCTGCTTTTGTGATCCAAGAAAGCGTCATATGGGTTTGGATTTGAAACAACATGAGGGTGAGTACATGATGACATTTTTCTTCAAACTTACCTGGCAGGAAGGTGGTGGCTACCAAGTGCTGTGCTCCCCCCAGGACCCACAAACAAGCGCAGACCTTCTTCTGAAACACACACACAAACACACACTTGAATCAGATATCGCCTCCATTCAGCACACAAAGTCACAACACTTCTCTGGGGGATACAAAAACCAAATCGGTCCAATTCTAATGAGAACCTGTCGCCAGGTCATCTAAAAATAATATGAAAACTAATAAGACGCGTATAAAGATGGGCTCTGGCACAGATACACTTCAATACACCTACTGAGAAGCAGCAGCTGCCGGTAAACATTGCTGCCAATTAAACATCCCGTTTCTAGCTCAGAGGTTTATATTTCTGTTTGCACTCAATCCAAGTTTGCTCTGATACCACTCCATCTCAAGAATGACAAATGAATGGGCCAAAATGCGATTTTCATGTCAGCAAGAATTCACAATGTTAGACACACACAGTGTTAATAGACTACTAGCAATCAGAATGAAAGAAAGATCTTATTGGACTAAACAAAAAATGTAGTAACAAGAATGAAGTTGAATCCCATGAAACAAATGATGTAAACAAATTATGGTACAATATAAATTGATTGATTTATAGCAATCAGAATAAAAGAAAAATGGAATTTATGAAATATTAGAAATACAGTGACCAGAAATATTTTTCGTTTAGTGATAATTAATGAGAGAATGAGCTTCAATCCCATGAAACATTGCAAATGATGTAAACAATAACAAGAAACAATGGTACAATATAAAACTACTAATTTATTGCTATTTATTATAAGCTTAAAATGCAATATGATCAAAGTTTATTGCAAAATAGTCTTATAATAGTAATGTACAAGTTGTTTGAGATTTTGATCGCTCAGAAATCATTCTAATATGCTGAGTAGGTGCTCAAGAAATATTATCAACAACTTTGAAAACAGTTTTAACTGCTTAATATTTTTGTGAAAACCCCGTTAACATTGTAAATGTAATTATCGCCTGAAGGAAATTTGCTAATAGTATTTTTAGGGATGTCTGCATGGGAAACATGAAGAAGCCATTATTACCCTCAGCGCTGGAGTCCAGCATACTATGGGTGAAATCCTGGCTTTGCAGGATCTTCTCTACTACATCATCGGCATCCACCCGTGTGGCATCCACCCTTTTGAGCTGAGACTCCATGGAGTCCTGTTTCACTGGGTACCTTTGTATATATGAGAAAATAAACCTACATTGATTTAATATCCTGCATCTAAAAAGCTTGAAGAATACAGAGCAGGCAATGGTAGCAGTGTCTGTCTGACCTGCTGGCAGCCCTGTCAGGGGTTGATGGGTGTTCAGGCACAGCAGCACAGACCGCCGTAGTTGTAGGGGGCGCTGTAGTTTGGTCACTCTCCTCACTGGGCTCAGGGATGCTGGCAATGCCAGTGGAAGCACTGCCGATCGAAGTGTTTCTCCTGTGGGAGAACTCCGACAGACTGGAGGAACGCGAGTGACTCGTACTATAGCCTGAGAAAACATGACACAACATTGTTTCAAAATTAAACTTCAGGGGTTTTTTTTAATGAAGGACAGGGAAAAGTTGATCTGGCCTCGTAATACACAGTCTATATTCACTTTAAATCCCTTCACAGATGACTGAATCACTGTATTGAAGGCCAGGGAGCTTCAGAAAGTGAAAACATTAGTATGGGCCACTAGTGGAGGGCGAATATCCTCCCATAAATGCATACGCACACACCAACTCCATGTTTACGGACGGATATGTGATGACTAGGGTTGGGAATCCTTTCAATTTGAGCGATTTCGATTCCAATTCAAATTCTGCTTATCGATTCTTATTTTTATTAATTCCCAGTTTTGAATCCAATATGGTAAAAACTTTTATATATCTAACATTTGTCGTCTTTTTGCAGCTGAATACCATGAACAACAATCAGCATTCAGCAGCCTAAAGAACAACTAAAACTAGACTAATATCAATTCCAAACATTATTAAAGACAAGTATACAGTCAGTAATAAAATAAGAGCAAATTAGCAAACGAAAATACAACTGAACGACGTTCTGAAATTGAAATCTGAAAGTAAAATAACTGCATAGTTTTTATAAATAAAATAATGATTAATACTTATTAGAGTTAGAAAAGTTATTCTGTCTAGATCAGTGAGTGATTTTCCTTCTTTTTATTCTTTGATTAACAGTAATGACACAGGCAGCAGCAAGTTTATTAGGCTGCTGTCACTTTAAGACCTAAAGCACGGATTCAATATACTGTCAAGGGGGTTGCACACCGGACGAGAAGCTCAGTGCCGCGACAGGTCTTTGAAAAACAAATCAAACACATTATTTCTATGAGTGTACACATACCGGCAGTGCCAGCTGGATACTATTGCTGAAAATAGCGTAGAGTAGCGTAACAAAGACGACGAAAAACTCAATGAAATTGGCAAATACCTTTTAGACAAACCACTGATTCTGAGGGAGCACTATCATTCGATATACTCCCCGGTTTCTACTGATACAAAGCTTAATGCTAATGCTAAATCGCTGAAGTAACCCTTTAATGAATTCAGTTTGTAAGTTATGCCCTGAGGTAAAATGTTCAGGCTGCAGACTTAGCAATGATTGTATTTAATTGTACAGTACAATCATAACATAGTATAGACATTATCTTAATTTCATAATGTCTTTAAACATAATATTGCTGACCATAAATGGATAATCATAGAATGTGTGCGTCCGGTGTGCGATACCTGCAAGTTGTACCTGCAAGACACGGCGTGACGCTGCGTTTCTCGTCCGGTGTGCGACCCCCTTTACAAATGCATTTTCTTTCTCAACTGTTTATGTTCACTTAAGACATAACCGACTGTGTGTACAAGGATATTTTGACATAATTTTGTGAGTATTTGTCCGTTTAAGAGCATGAAGACGCGAAAGAGAGGCTTTGTTGTGAACACGCTCTGGATGTGCCCAGCACAGAAAACAGCATGCTAGTGCCGAATTGAGTTATCTTCCGCGTCTTCTTGCACTTGAATGATTTAAAACTACATTCAAATGCACACACAGGAATCGATAAGCGGAATCAAAAAATAAATTTATGACAAGCACAGTGGGGAGAACAAGTATTTGATACACTGCCGATTTTGCAGGTTTTCCTACTTACAAAGCATGTAGAAGTCTGTAATTTTTATCATAGGTACACTTCAACTGTGAGAGACATCATCTAAAACAAAACTCCAGAAAATCACATTGTATGATTTTTTTAAATAATTAATTTGCATTTTATTGCATGACATAAGTATTTGATCACCTACCAACCAGTAAGAATTCCGGCTCTCACAGACCTCCTGTCTCCACTCATTACCTGTATTAACTGCACCTGTTTGAACTCGTTACCTGTATAAAAGACACCTGTCCACACACTCAATCAAACAGACTCCAACCTCTCCACAATGGCCAAGACCAGAGAGCTGTGTAAGGACATCAGGGATAAAATTGTAGACCTGCACAAGGCTGGGATGGGCTACAGGACAATAGGCAAGCAGCTTGGTGAGAAGGCAACAACTGTTGGCGGAATTATTAGAAAATCGAAGAAGATCAAGATGACGGTCAATCTCCCTCGGTCTGGGGCACCATGCAAGATCTCACCTTGCGGGGCATCAATGATCATGAGAAAGGTGAGGGATCAGCTCTGAACTACACGGCATGACCTGAAGAGAGCTGGGACCACAGTCTCAAAGAAAACCATTAGTAACACACTACGCCGTCATGGATTAAAATCCTTCAGCGCATGCAAGTTCCCCTGCTCAAGCCCGCGCATGTCCAGGCCGTCTGAAGTTTGCCAATGACCATGGATAATCCAGAAGAGGAATGGGAGAAGGTCATGTGGTCTGATGAGACAAAAAATAGAGCTTTTTGGTCTAAACTCCACTCGCTGTGTTTGGAGGAAGAAGAAGGATGAGTACAACCCCAAGAACACCATCCCAACCGTGAAGCATGGAGGTGGAAACATCATTCTTTGGGGATGCTTTTCTGCAAAGGGGACTGGACGACTGCACCGTATTGAGGGGAGGATGGATGGGGACATGTATCGCGAGATATTGGCCAACAACCTCCTTCCCTCAGTAAGAGCATTGAAGATGGGTCGTGGCTGGGTCTTCCAGCATGACAACGACCCGAAACACACAGCCAGGGCAACTAAGGAGTGGCTCCGTAAGAAGCATCTCAAGGTCCTGGAGTGGCCTAGCCGGTCACCAGACCTGAACCCAATAGAGAATCTTTGGAGGGAGCTGAAAGTCCATATTGCCCAGCGACAGCCCAGAAACCTCAAGGATCTGGAGATGGTCTGTATGGAGGAGTGTGCCAAAACCCCTGCTGCAGTGTGTGCAAACCTGGTCAAGAACTACAGAAAACGTATGATCTCTGTAATTGCAAACAAAGGTTTCTGTACCAAATATTAAGTTCTGCTTTTCTGATGTATCATATACTTATGTCATGCAATAAAATGCAAATTAATTATTTACAAATCATACAACGTGATTTTTTTGGATTTTATTTAGATTCCGTCACTCACAGTTGAAGAGTACCTATGATAAAAATTACAGACTTCTACATGCTTTGCGAGAAGGAAAACCTGCAAAATCGGCAGTGTCTCAAATACTTGTTCTCCCCACTGTATATGATTCTTAATGACCTCAAGTACCCACTTCCAGAATTGGAAACGATTTTCGATTCCCAAACCTAGCGATGACTTCTGTTTGCTTTGTGGGACTTTAAAACTAACTTTACACTTCCAGATGCTCTCATGCAAAAGGTCAAAGTGAGGAATGTGTAACTGAATCTAAGAGAATAGCTTAATGAAATAAGGACTGAGTGCTGTCTCCTCTCTGGAAGTACTAGGGGAAGTAGTGTTATCAAATTAGATCTGGGACATTTAATCCAGCCATTTTGTGATGGCACAGAATCTTTCTAAGAGCCCAGTTTCACATTATTTAATAAAGCAAATAGCACTTTACACAAACTGAGAACAAAATAGGGCCTGAACATATCTTAATCAAAATGGTCAGTGAAAGGAGGTGCTTTAATTGTTAATTTGTCAAACTCAAGAGGTCAAATTAAATATTATATGAGCCATTTTATTTTTGTATTCATTTTTATTTTACATAACTTACAATACAATTCAAAAGTTTAGGGTCAGTAAGATTTTTTAAAATAAATGTTTTCAAAATATTTTATTTTATATTAAACGTTGCTCATTTGAACTTTTTATTATCAAAGAATCCTGATTTTTCTTTTTGTATTAAAAAAACAGCCTTGGTGAGCATGCCAGACTTCCAAAACATTAGAAAATCTTACAGACCACAAACCTTTGAGTAATCTATATATATATATATATATATATATATATATATATATATATATATATATATATATATATATATATATATATATATATATATATATATATATATATATATATATATATATATATATATATATATAAAAAAACGAACAAACACAAACAAAAAACACTGCACCATAGATAACGGGGTTAGTAACATCTTTATAAGTGTTGAATACAGTTGAGTAGGTAAAGACCTCTAAGTAGGGATAATATTCACCCCATATTAAGGGTATTTTGATTAAAAAATACACATTCGATCTATTGCTTTAATCAAAGTAATGGGACACCAAAGTGTACCCTATATGTGGAGAGTGCAGCCTAACTAAATATAATGTGAGCTAATGGATTTGTGCACACATTCTTTCTTTCTCATATGTGCACACACAGATATCCATTCCATCACACAGAACAGTGTCACATGGCATGCAACCTAAAATCCTTGAATCATCTTGAAATACCATGGCATGATGTTGATTGACAGCCAGATGTTACAGCCAGGGTAGCAGACAATACAAATCAGGCATTCATTCAAGTCGAGCAAGACAGCAGAGTCACATCGACACATCACCAATAAGCGATCAGAGGGAAAACAGTGGAAAAGGAAAGCGTACCTGATACTCTGGACTGCTGACTAGCATAACTGGACGTTCGAGAGTGTCCGCACAGCCCCAGCTCATCAGGCAGAGAGCCACACTTCCCTGATGTCTCTGTGGACATAAGGGATTCAGTTCAGTCCTAATTAAACCTGCTCAATCGCTTTATGGGACTCAATGCCAATTTAACCTGTTCTTCTCCTATTTCTAACCTTATTGTAGATTATATATCTGATGTAGCCATGCATTTGTCCATTGAGAGTATTCAGGCATTTAATATGATTTACAAAATCATTTAGTCAGTGGAAGTCCAAATTCATTAGACTGGTTTAGGGTCATGTCCACCAGACACTGTTCAGATATATAAGGGATATATAAATGGCAAGCATAGCTCAATTTCAATAAATATATTTTTATTAAATACATAAATATATTTACTACATACCTCTAACCTTTTTGCCACTATATCCTTTAATGTTCACAAAATGAAAAAAAGTGATGGATATATGGATATTAATTGCTCAGCAAAATTCTAAATTTGTTGAACTGGTTACAAAAGTGTTTGATGGTTGTAGCCTTTAAAATTGCAAGCACACGGTTTAATGTCCTGTGCTAGCATATTTCCTATTAAAACAGGAAGTTAGAGCATGACATATTTTTAAATTATCCTTCTGTTTACGTCACACCTATGAATCATGATTTGTTAATGACAGCAGATGGTGTATTAGGAGGAAATTTCTTATTTGATTAAGTATTTTGTTGGCTAGAAATTTGCATATGCACAGATGAATAATCATTTTTCACTAATCATTTTTTGCCCTTAATATATTTTTTGTAAATTGTAAGTATGCTAGCACCAGTGTCTTAAACTAGTAAAATTAATTGAAATAAATTGGAAATCAAATAAATAATAAATATTAGATGGAGAAACGTAAACTTAAAATGTTAAAAAAAATTGACAATGAACTAAAAATAAGTTAAAGTACTAAAAATACTAAAATTAAAAAATTAAAATAAAAATGATAAATAAGCTAATTCAAAATATTAATAAATACAATAATAGTATATAAATAATGCTATAATAACACTGGCTATCATATGCACAGCCTTAACCCTTTCTCTGCCAGGGTTTTCTTTTTCAAGTTGCTACAGCCACCACCAGTGTTTTTGGTAATTTTCACAAGAATTTTATGGCCACCAGAATATTTTGTTGTATGAATATCTGAACATGCAATATATCAAAATAAAGAACAGAGCCTCTGCTTAAACAAACAAACAAGTTTTTATTCTATCTTAAATGCATTCTTTTTTATCAACACTTGAATGTGGGTAAGTTTCATTAAAAAAAGCAAAATTTTGAACAAAAAGCTGAGAAAATATACTCTTTTGTTTAGATTACAACGTGCGTTCATCGCTTTTTTTTCTGCTAATTTTTTGTCTGTGTTTTTATCTGGAGATTCTCTACTCTTTCAGAAGATGCGTAATAGTGCCCCTACCGTATAACAGTGAAAACACGGAAAGTTGGAAAATGCCATCAATGGCTGGGAAATTGTTAAAAGCTACAAAACTCTAAAATATTCAAGCTGAAAAACAATTAAAAATATTTACATTGACATGCTGGGTGTTCAAAGACTAGTTGACCAATCTCTAAATGGGTCTCCTCCACAAACTTCCTTCAAAAGAGTAGTAGTTCTCTGCCAAAATCCCAGGCCAACTCCTATTTAACTCGTATAACTCTTCAACATGTTCCTCTGAACAAATGGCGATACTGATTAATTCATCAATCGCCTCAGACAGCAAGCCACTTTTAGCATCTTGTCTTGTATTCCATTAAAATTTCAGATGAAATGGCCTAATATGAATATTAATACGGCTTTAGTATTGTTCAATGAGGGCAACTCAAAATCACTACAGAAGAGACACGTGGAAGCTAATCATGTTTTATGAATTGTACGCCTGCTCTACATCATAAGCCCTCATAGTGAGTCAAGAGTCAAGAGCGGCACACTGCTAAATTATACATTAAAGACTAACGCTTTCGCCAGCCTCTGGATGGAAAAGGCACACAACATGTATGAGGAAAGGATAAAAGAGAGAGTGAGGGAGAGAGAGCGCGCTCTTTCAAGCTCCTGTTAGTTCAGCAACATCAAATCAAACATACAATCCTGATCTTTACTACAGGACTGGATGAAGCTTTTCAAAGGGTGTTTGATTTGGACAGTTGATTAGAGCAACCAACATAATGCCAACATAAAATTATAAGAAATGCATAAACATTAAAGCACATGTAAAGGACAATTGTTAAAAAAAACAAAACAAGGTCTGTGTATGGAGCTGCTGTATTTGTGTGTCTCATTTTGATTCATTTTCGTTTGAAGTTTACCTGAGAAACTCAGAAATGGTTTCTGTGTGTCTCCTCCTTTCCTGTCTTCCAGCAGGCTCTCGGCATCACCCTGAATGCCTATCACCATGGCGGTGGACGGAGGCCTAATACAAGGAGAACCCGCAATCAAGACTATGGTTTAAATGGATTTGAATGAATAGATTGAAGAAAAAAAAAAAGCTGAATTAAAGAACTAAACCCTTTCAATCCGCATACTGACGGTGGTCCAAAAGCAACCCCCAGGATCCCCGAACTCTATACTCTTTGCACGATTCAACCCACACAAATGTTTTTAGCAGGTTTTCGCCTTCACGCACAATGTGAGCTGCAGTGTGTGTACATGTGTGGGTGGACAGTGTTGGTTTCCAGTATGCAAATCTGTGTTCAAAGCTCTGATTTCCCCAGAGCGCAAATTCACGCTCCTTCCCAACACACAGGCCGTTTCTGAGAAAATACTATTATAGCAACCTCTGAAAAGGTCTCTGTGGGTCTTTAGCTAAATCTAAATTTAAAATGCAGATATGGTGGCATAGAGATTAAAAACAGGCCCTTTTCACAACCAAACTTAAATTCTTTCTCACTTCAATACGGAATTCTAACACTTTCACAACGCAAAAAGTAACACTCACGTTTTGAAACAGGGGTCCCCAGACATCAGCTGTGTGCTAATAATCACCTGCAGGCAAAGACAAATGACAAGAAATATGTATGACATTTAATATTTAATTTTTGTCCCTTAAAGAAACTACCTGTTTTATCATCTACCAGGTAAAAATCCTAGGTTGAATGTTTAATTGTATGGTTTTTACAAGGTTTTTCCTCCCTTAAAGGGGTCATATGATGCTATTTTAAAAGTTCACTACTTTGATTATTGGGTGTAACCAAATAGGTTAACATGCTTTAATGTTTAAAAAACACAAACTGTACATTTATTGCAGCTACTCTATTCCCAATCTGTCTGAAACAAAGCCCCTCCTTCTGAGAAGCTCAGAATGCTCTGATTGGCCAGCTGACCCAGTGCGTTGTGATTGGCCAAACACCTCAAGCGTGTGTTGGAAATGTAATGATTTATCATAATTATCATAATCGCAACACAGTTGTTAACACAGTTAATAATAATGTTGTCGGTTTTACCGACCTGTTCAAGCCTGAGTCAGATTCTGAAAATACAGATGATCAAGCCGATTGATCGGAACCAACTTTGCAAGAACGACTTGAACAGAACGTTTCATAGTGGTAAGTATTCTTTGTATATAGCCTGCGTTGTACTCTCCCAGGTTCAGGAAGCTGTCCTCTGTAAACTGTGCTGTGCACAAGAAAACTTTTGGGTTGTACTGCTCAGGAACAGCTTTATAAATAAATCTTAACCTCTGAAAGCAAAAGCAGTTTTGCTTTCACATCCATTACACAAATAGCCTCTGCGACATGACGACAAAACTTCAATTCACTGAAACCTGTCCTACTTTCTTTGCATATGCCTTTGGAGAAATAATGTTTGGACTTCGATCAAGGCTTTTTGAGATCAGTGTTCAGAATAAATTGCTTTGTGAGAGACTTTGCAACATGCACAAAGAAAGACATTACACTCTAAATGAAAAAGAAAACATTAAAAAGCATCATATGACCCCTTTAAGATAGTATGATTGAAGATATACTCATCTAAGTTTAAGAGTTTGTTTAAATCTTTGGCAAGAGTAATACTACTAATTAGTGACCAATAGCACCACTAAGAACCACTACTAACTTATAATAGCCACAAGAAGCTTCATAAATCAAGATTCAAAGCATGAATGAGAAGTAAGTCAGAAACTTTCTGTACCTTAAGGATGGAGTTGTCTTGTCTAGTGTTTTTGGTGTCATAACCCTCCAGCAGACACCTGCGTGTGGTGCTACCCGATCCCGCAAACTCCGCCAGGTTGAGATCAGCAAAACCCAGCTTTACAGATAGCCAAAGAAAAGAAATTCAGTTTAATCTTGCTTTTGTCAATAGTAAATAAATTTTTGACAATAGTTAATACAATTATTAAAAATAAAAGGCACTGAAGCTTTTGAATAAAAAGCTAAATAAAAAGGTTAATGTTTTATGAACAGAAGTGCACTGCTCGTACACAAACAGAACCGCATACAAACACAATGTTCCAGAGTGATCTATTTTCAGCAGCTCCTTTGCCATCAATATTTTATAATCCTCTCAGAACTGTCTACTTGATGAATTACCAATGCCCTGTGTTAGTTTCCATTCATGAAAGTAAATTGGTACAATTTTTGGATTTTAACATGAAGATATTAGCTATATGAAACGCATATGAATTTATAAATGACATATTAAATTGTCAAATTTCCCCTCAGAATTGCGTGATATAAAGTTAGAATTGCGCGTTCTAAAGTCAGAATCGGGAGTTCTAAAGTCAGAATTGTGAGATATAAAGTCAGAATTGCGCGTTCTAAAGTCAGAAATGCGAGTTATAAAGTCAGAATTGCGTTATATAAAGTGGCAATTGCGAGTTATAAAGTCAGAATTGTGAGATATAAAGTCAGAATTGCGCGTTCTAAAGTCAGAATTGCACATTCTAAAGTCAGAATTGTGAGATATAAAGTCAGAATTACGCGTTCTAAAGTCAGAATTGCGAGTTATAAAGTCAGAATTGCGTTATATAAAGTGGCAATTGCGAGTTATAAAGTCAGAATTGCGAGTTATAAAGTCAGAATTGTGAGATATAAAGTCAGAATCGGGAGTTATAAAGTCAGAATTGTGAGATATAAAGTCATAATTGCGAGTTATATAGTCAGAATTGTGAGATATAAAGTCAGAATCGGGAGTTATAAAGTCAGAATTGTGAGATATAAAGTCATAATTGCGAGTTATATAGTCAGAATTGTGAGATATAAAGTCAGAATTGTGAGATATTAAGTCAGAATCGCGAGTTATAAAGTCAGAATTGTGAGATATTAAGTCAGAATCGCGAGTTATAAAGTCAGAATAGTGAGATATAAAGTCAGAATTGCGTTATATAAAGTGGCAATTGCGAGTTATAAAGTCAGAATTGTGAGTTATAAAGTCAGAATTGTGAGATATAAAGTCAGAATTGCGAGTTATAAAGTCAGAATCGCAAGTTTTAAAGTCAAATTGTGAGTTATAAAGTCAGAATTGCGTGATATAAAGTCATAATTGCGAGTTATAAAGTCAGAATTGTGAGATATAAAGTCAGAATTGCGAGTTATAAAGTCAGAATCGCGAGTTTCTAAAGTCAGAATTGTGAGATATAAAGTCATAATTGCGAGTTATATAGTCAGAATTGTGAGATATAAAGTCAGAATTGTGAGATATTAAGTCAGAATCGCGAGTTATAAAGTCAGAATTGTGAGATATTAAGTCAGAATCGCGAGTTATAAAGTCAGAATAGTGAGATATAAAGTCAGAATTGCGTTATATAAAGTGGCAATTGCGAGTTATAAAGTCAGAATTGTGAGTTATAAAGTCAGAATTGTGAGATATAAAGTCAGAATTGCGAGTTATAAAGTCAGAATCGCAAGTTTTAAAGTCAAATTGTGAGTTATAAAGTCATAATTGCGTGATATAAAGTCAGAATCGCAAGTTCTAAAGTCAGAATTGTGAGATATAAAGTCAGAATCGGGAGTTATAAAGTCAGAATTGTGAGATATAAAGTCATAATTGCGAGTTATATAGTCAGAATCGCAAGTTCTAAAGTCAGAATTGTGAGATATAAAGTCAGAATTGCGAGTTATAAAGTCAGAATTGCGAGTTCTAAAGCCAGAATTGTGAGATATAAAGTCAGAATTGCGAGTTATAAAGTCAGAATCGCGAGTTCTAAAGTCAGAATTGTGAGATATAAAGTCAGAATTGTGAGTTATAAAGTCAGAATCGCGAGTTATAAAGTCAGAATTGCGAGTTATAAAGTGGCAATTGCTTGATATAAAGTGGCAATTGCGAGTTATAGAGTCAGAATTGTGAGATATAAAGTCAGAATCGGGAGTTATAAAGTCAGAATTGTGAGATATAAAGTCATAATTGCGAGTTGTATAGTCAGAATTGTGAGATATAAAGTCAGAATCGGGAGTTATAAAGTCAGAATTGTGAGATATAAAGTCATAATTGCGAGTTATATAGTCAGAATTGTGAGATATAAAGTCAGAATTGTGAGATATTAAGTCAGAATTGCGAGTTATAAAGTCAGAATTGTGAGATATTAAGTCAGAATCGCGAGTTATAAAGTCAGAATAGTGAGATATAAAGTCAGAATCGCGAGTTATAAAGTCAGAATTGTGAGATATTAAGTCAGAATTGTGAGGTATAAAGTCAGAATTGCACATTCTAAAGTCAGAATTGTGAGATATAAAGTCAGAATCACGAGTTATAAAGTCAGAATTGTGAGATATAAAGTCAGAATTGCGAGTTATAAAGTGGCAATTGCGAGTTATAAAGTCAGAATTGCGAGTTATGAAGTTAGAATCGCGAGTTTCTAAAGTCAGAATTGTGAGATATAAAGTCAGAATTGCGCGTTCTAAAGTTAGAATCGCGAGTTCTAAAGTCAGGATTGTGAGATATTAAGTCAGAATTGCGAGTTATAAAGTTAGAATCGCGAGTTTCTAAAGTCAGAATTGTGAGATATAAAGTCAGAATTGCGCGTTCTAAAGTTAGAATCGCGAGTTCTAAAGTCAGGATTGTGAGATATTAAGTCAGAGTTGCGAGTTATAAAGTTAGAATCGCGAGTTTCTAAAGTCAGAATTGTGAGATATAAAGTTAGAATTGCGCGTTCTAAAGTTAGAATCGCGAGTTCTAAAGTCAGGATTGTGAGATATTAAGTCAGAATTGCGAGTTATAAAGTGGCAATTGCGTGATATAAAGTGGCAATTGTGAGATATAAAGTCAGAATCGGGAGTTATAAAGTCAGAATTGTGAGATATAAAGTCATAATTGCGAGTTATATAGTCAGAATTGTGAGATATAAAGTCATAATTGCGAGTTATATAGTCAGAATTGTGAGATATAAAGTCAGAATTGTGAGATATTAAGTCAGAATCGCGAGTTATAAAGTCAGAATTGTGAGATATTAAGTTAGAATCGCGAGTTATAAAGTCAGAATAGTGAGATATAAAGTCAGAATTGCGTTATATAAAGTGGCAATTGCGAGTTATAAAGTCAGAATTGTGAGTTATAAAGTCAGAATTGTGAGATATAAAGTCAGAATTGCGAGTTATAAAGTCAGAATTGTGAGATATAAAGTCAGAATTGCGAGTTATAAAGTCAGAATCGCGAGTTTCTAAAGTCAGAATTGTGAGATATAAAGTCATAATTGCGAGTTATATAGTCAGAATTGTGAGATATAAAGTCAGAATTGTGAGATATTAAGTCAGAATCGCGAGTTATAAAGTCAGAATTGTGAGATATTAAGTCAGAATCGCGAGTTATAAAGTCAGAATAGTGAGATATAAAGTCAGAATTGCGTTATATAAAGTGGCAATTGCGAGTTATAAAGTCAGAATTGTGAGTTATAAAGTCAGAATTGTGAGATATAAAGTCAGAATTGCGAGTTATAAAGTCAGAATCGCAAGTTTTAAAGTCAAATTGTGAGTTATAAAGTCATAATTGCGTGATATAAAGTCAGAATCGCAAGTTCTAAAGTCAGAATTGTGAGATATAAAGTCAGAATCGGGAGTTATAAAGTCAGAATTGTGAGATATAAAGTCATAATTGCGAGTTATATAGTCAGAATCGCAAGTTCTAAAGTCAGAATTGTGAGATATAAAGTCAGAATTGCGAGTTATAAAGTCAGAATTGCGAGTTCTAAAGCCAGAATTGTGAGATATAAAGTCAGAATTGCGAGTTATAAAGTCAGAATCGCGAGTTCTAAAGTCAGAATTGTGAGATATAAAGTCAGAATTGTGAGTTATAAAGTCAGAATCGCGAGTTATAAAGTCAGAATTGCGAGTTATAAAGTGGCAATTGCTTGATATTAAGTCAGAATTGCGAGTTATAAAGTTAGAATCGCGAGTTTCTAAAGTCAGGATTGTGAGATATTAAGTCAGAATTGCGAGTTATAAAGTGGCAATTGCGTGATATAAAGTGGCAATTGTGAGATATAAAGTCAGAATCGGGAGTTATAAAGTCAGAATTGTGAGATATAAAGTCATAATTGCGAGTTATATAGTCAGAATTGTGAGATATAAAGTCATAATTGCGAGTTATATAGTCAGAATTGTGAGATATAAAGTCAGAATTGTGAGATATTAAGTCAGAATCGCGAGTTATAAAGTCAGAATTGTGAGATATTAAGTTAGAATCGCGAGTTATAAAGTCAGAATAGTGAGATATAAAGTCAGAATTGCGTTATATAAAGTGGCAATTGCGAGTTATAAAGTCAGAATTGTGAGTTATAAAGTCAGAATTGTGAGATATAAAGTCAGAATTGCGAGTTATAAAGTCAGAATCGCAAGTTTTAAAGTCAAATTGTGAGTTATAAAGTCAGAATTGCGTGATATAAAGTCATAATTGCAAGTTATAAAGTCAGAATTGTGAGATATAAAGTCAGAATTGCGAGTTATAAAGTCAGAATCGCAAGTTCTAAAGTCAGAATTGTGAGATATAAAGTCAGAATTGCGAGTTATAAAGTCAGAATTGTGAGATATTAAGTCAGAATCGCGAGTTATATAGTCAGAATTGTGAGATATAAAGTCATAATTGCGAGTTATATAGTCAGAATCGCAAGTTCTAAAGTCAGAATTGTGAGATATAAAGTCAGAATTGCGAGTTATAAAGTCAGAATTGCGAGTTCTAAAGCCAGAATTGTGAGATATAAAGTCAGAATTGCGAGTTATAAAGTCAGAATCGCGAGTTCTAAAGTCAGAATTGTGAGATATAAAGTCAGAATTGTGAGTTATAAAGTCAGAATCGCGAGTTATAAAGTCAGAATTGCGAGTTATAAAGTGGCAATTGCTTGATATAAAGTGGCAATTGCGAGTTATAAAGTCAGAATTGTGAGATATAAAGTCAGAATCGGGAGTTATAAAGTCAGAATTGTGAGATATAAAGTCATAATTGCGAGTTGTATAGTCAGAATTGTGAGATATAAAGTCAGAATCGGGAGTTATAAAGTCAGAATTGTGAGATATAAAGTCATAATTGCGAGTTATATAGTCAGAATTGTGAGATATAAAGTCAGAATTGTGAGATATTAAGTCAGAATTGCGAGTTATAAAGTCAGAATTGTGAGATATTAAGTCAGAATCGCGAGTTATAAAGTCAGAATAGTGAGATATAAAGTCAGAATTGTGAGATATAAAGTCAGAATCGCGAGTTATAAAGTCAGAATTGTGAGATATTAAGTCAGAATTGTGAGGTATAAAGTCAGAATTGCACATTCTAAAGTCAGAATTGTGAGATATAAAGTCAGAATCGCGAGTTATAAAGTCAGAATTGTGAGATATAAAGTCAGAATTGCGAGTTATAAAGTGGCAATTGCGAGTTATAAAGTCAGAATTGCGAGTTATGAAGTTAGAATCGCGAGTTTCTAAAGTCAGAATTGTGAGATATAAAGTCAGAATTGCGCGTTCTAAAGTTAGAATCGCGAGTTCTAAAGTCAGGATTGTGAGATATTAAGTCAGAATTGCGAGTTATAAAGTTAGAATCGCGAGTTTCTAAAGTCAGAATTGTGAGATATAAAGTTAGAATTGCGCGTTCTAAAGTTAGAATCGCGAGTTCTAAAGTCAGGATTGTGAGATATTAAGTCAGAATTGCGAGTTATAAAGTGGCAATTGCGTGATATAAAGTGGCAATTGTGAGATATAAAGTCAGAATCGGGAGTTATAAAGTCAGAATTGTGAGATATAAAGTCATAATTGCGAGTTATATAGTCAGAATTGTGAGATATAAAGTCATAATTGCGAGTTATATAGTCAGAATTGTGAGATATAAAGTCATAATTGCGCATTCTAAAGTCAGAATCGGGAGTTATAAAGTCATAATTGTGAGATATTAAGTCAGAATTGCGAGTTATAAAGTCAGAATCGTGAGATATAAAGTCAGAATCGCGAGTTATAAAGTCATAATTGTGAGATATAAAGTCATAATTGTGAGATATTAAGTCAGAATTGCACATTCTAAAGTCAGAATTGTGAGATATAAAGTCAGAATCACGAGTTGTAAACTCAGAATTGTGAGATATAAAGTCAGAATTGTGAGATATAAAGTCAGAATTGTGTAGATATTAAGTCAGAATTGCGAGTTATAAAGTCAGAATTGTGAGATATAAAGTCAGAATCGCGAGTTATAAAGTCAGAATTGTGAGATATAAAGTCAGAATCGCGAGTTATAAAGTCAGAATTGTGAGACATAAAGTCAGAATTGCGAGTTATAAAGTCAGAATTGTGAGATATAAAGTCAGAATCGGGAGTTATAAAGTCAGAATTGTGAGATATAAAGTCAGAATTGCACATTCTAAAGTCAGAATTGTGAGATATAAAGTCAGAATCGCGAGTTATAAAGTCAGAATTGTGAGATATAAAGTCAGAATTGCGAGTTATAAAGTGGCAATTGCGAGTTATAAAGTCAGAATCGTGAGTTATAAAGTCATAATTGTGAGATATAAAGTGACAATTGCGAGTTATAAAGTCAGAATTGCAAGTTATAAAGTCAGAATTGCGTGATATAAAGTGACAATTGCGAGTTATAAAGTCAGAATTGTGAGATATAAAGTCAGAATTGCACATTCTAAAGTCAGAATCGCGAGTTATAAAGTCAGAATTGTGAGATATAAAGTCAGAATTGCGAGTTATAAAGTGGCATTTGCGAGTTATAAAGTCAGAATTGCGAGTTATGAAGTCAGAATTGTGAGATATTAAGTCAGAATTGCAAGTTATGAAGTCAGAATTGTGAGATATTAAGTCAGAATTTCGAGTTATATAGTCAGAATTGTGAGAGATAAAGTCAGAATTGTGAGATATAAAGTCATAATTGTGAGATATAAAGTCAGAATTGTGAGATATAAAGTCAGAATTGTGAGATATAAAGTCAGAATTGCGCGTTCTAAAGTTAGAATCGCGAGTTCTAAAGTCAGGATTGTGAGATATTAAGTCAGAATTGCGAGTTATAAAGTGGCAATTGCGTGATATAAAGTGGCAATTGCGAGTTATAAAGTCAGAATTGTGAGATATAAAGTCAGAATTGCGAGTTATATAGTCAGAATTGTGAGATATAAAGTCATAATTGCGCATTCTAAAGTCAGAATCGGGAGTTATAAAGTCATAATTGTGAGATATAAAGTCAGAATTGTGTGATATAAAGTCAGAATCGCGAGTTCTAAAGTCAGAATTGTGTGATATAAAGTCAGAATCGCTAGTTATAAAGTCAGAATCGCGAGTTATAAAGTCAGAATTGTGTGATATAAAGTCAGAATTGTGAGATATAAAGTCAGAATCGCGAGTTCTAGTCAAGTCAAGTCAACTTTTTTTATATAGCGCTTTTAACAAGCTTTACAGTGTTAAACAGGAAAATAATGCAGCATAATTTTATTCAGCCGTCTATCCATTCTGGAGAAAACAGTTATGTCATCAGTTCATTTCAATTGTCATAGAGTGACAGTGTGGGCTTTAGATCAGTAATTAGATCAGTAATTTAGTTTATATGGTTAATTTAGTTTAATAATTAATTTATTGGATATTTAGTTAAATTTTTTGGAAAAATTTAGTTCTAAAGTCAGAAATGTGAGATATAAAGTCAGAATCGCGAGTTCTAAAGTCAGAATTGTGTGATATAAAGTCAGAATTGCGAGTTATAAAGTCAGAATTGCGAGTTATAAAGTCAGAATCGCTAGTTATAAAGTCAGAATCACGAGTTATAAAGTCAGAATTGCGTGATATAAAGTGACAATTGCGAGTTATAAAGTCAGAATTGTGAGATATAAAGTCAGAATTGCACATTCTAAAGTCAGAATCGCGAGTTATAAAGTCAGAATTGTGAGATATAAAGTCAGAATTGCGAGTTATAAAGTGGCATTTGCGAGTTATAAAGTCAGAATTGCGAGTTATGAAGTCAGAATTGTGAGATATTAAGTCAGAATTGCAAGTTATGAAGTCAGAATTGTGAGATATTAAGTCAGAATTTCGAGTTATATAGTCAGAATTGTGAGAGATAAAGTCAGAATTGTGAGATATAAAGTCAGAATCGCAAGTTATAAAGTCAGAATTGTGAGATATAAAGTCAGAATTGTGAGATATAAAGTCAGAATTGTGAGATATAAAGTCAGAATTGCGCGTTCTAAAGTTAGAATCGCGAGTTCTAAAGTCAGGATTGTGAGATATTAAGTCAGAATTGCGAGTTATAAAGTGGCAATTGCGTGATATAAAGTGGCAATTGCGAGTTATAAAGTCAGAATTGTGAGATATAAAGTCAGAATTGCGAGTTATATAGTCAGAATTGTGAGATATAAAGTCATAATTGCGCATTCTAAAGTCAGAATCGGGAGTTATAAAGTCATAATTGTGAGATATAAAGTCAGAATTGTGTGATATAAAGTCAGAATCGCGAGTTCTAAAGTCAGAATTGTGTGATATAAAGTCAGAATCGCTAGTTATAAAGTCAGAATCGCGAGTTATAAAGTCAGAATTGTGTGATATAAAGTCAGAATTGTGAGATATAAAGTCAGAATCGCGAGTTCTAGTCAAGTCAAGTCAACTTTTTTTATATAGCGCTTTTAACAATGCAGATTGTTTCAAAGCAGCTTTACAGTGTTAAACAGGAAAATAATGCAGCATAATTTTATTCAGCCGTCTATCCATTCTGGAGAAAACAGTTATGTCATCAGTTCATTTCAATTGTCATAGAGTGACAGTGTGGGCTTTAGATCAGTAATTAGATCAGTAATTTAGTTTATATGGTTAATTTAGTTTAATAATTAATTTATTGGATATTTAGTTAATTTTTTTTGAAAAATTTAGTTCTAAAGTCAGAAATGTGAGATATAAAGTCAGAATCGCGAGTTCTAAAGTCAGAATTGTGTGATATAAAGTCAGAATTGCGAGTTATAAAGTCAGAATTGCGAGTTATAAAGTCAGAATCGCTAGTTATAAAGTCAGAATCACGAGTTATAAAGTCAGAATCGCGAGTTCTAAAGTCAGAATCGGGAGTTCTAAAGTCAGAATCGCGAGTTCTAAAGTCAGAATCGGGAGTTATAAAGTCAGAATTGTGAGATATAAAGTCAGAATTGTGAGATATAAAGTCAGAATCGCGAGTTATAAAGTCAGATTGTGAGTGATAAAAATTGCGCAATTTTGTGCGAGTTATAAAGTCAGAATCGCGATTCTAACTTTAGAACGCGCAATTCTGACTTTATATCCCACAATTCTGACTTTACAACTCACAATTCTGGCTTTATATCTCACAATTCTGGCTTTATATCTCACAATTCTGACTTTATATCCCACAATTCTGACTTTATATCCCACAATTCTGACTTTAGAACTTACAATTCTGACTTTAGAACTCGCGATTCTGACTTAAGAACTCGCGATTCTGACCTTAGAACTCGTGATTCTGGCTTTATATCTCACAATTCTGACTTTAAATATCTCACAATTCTGACTTTATAACTCGCGATTCTGACTTTATAACTAGCGATTCTGACTTTATATCACACAATTCTGACTTTAAATATCTCACAATTCTGACTTTATAACTCGCAATTCTGACTTAATATCTCACAATTCTGACTTTATAACTCGCGATTCTGACTTTATAACTAGCGATTCTGACTTTATATCACACAATTCTGACTTTATATCTCACAATTCTGACTTTATATCTCACAATTCTGACTTTATAACTCGCAATTCTGACTTTATATCTCACAATTCTGACTTTATAACTCGCAATTCTGACTTTAGAACTCACAATTCTGACTTTAAATATCTCACAATTCTGACTTTATATCTCACAATTCTGACTTTATATCCCACAATTCTGACTTTAGAACTAAATTTTTCAAAAAAATGTTACTAAATATCCAAATAAATTAATTATTAAACTAAATTAACCATATAAACTAAGCGATTCTGACTTTAGAACTCGTGATTCTGACTTTAGAACTCTCAATTCTGACTTTATAACTCTTAATTCTGACTTTATATCTCACAATTCTGACTTTATAACTTGCGATTCTGACTTTATAACTCGCAATTCTGACTTTATAACTCACAATTCTGACTTTATAACTCGCAATTCTGACTTTATAACTCGCAATTCTGACTTTATAACTCACAATTTGACTTTATAACTCACAATTCTGACTTTAGAACTCGCAATTCTGACTTTATATCTCACAATTCTGACTTTATATCTCGCGATTCTGACTTTATAACTCGCGATTCTGACTTTATATCTCACAATTCTGACTTTAGAACTAAATTTTTCAAAAAAAATTAACTAAATATCCAAATAAATTAATTATTAAACTAAATTAACCATATAAACTAAATTACTGATCTAATTACTGATCTAAAGCCCACACTGTCACTCTATGACAATTGAAATGAACTGATGACATAACTGTTTTCTCCAGAATGGATAGACGGCTGAATAAAATTATGCTGCATTATTTTCCTGTTTAACACTGTAAAGCTGCTTTGAAACAATCTGCATTGTTAAAAGCGCTATATAAAAAAAGTTGACTTGACTTGACTAGAACTCGCGATTCTGACTTTATATCTCACAATTCTGGCTTTATATCACACAATTCTGACTTTATAACTCGCGATTCTGACTTTATAACTCACAATTCTGACTTTAGAACTCGCGATTCTGACTTTATATCACACAATTCTGACTTTATATCTCACAATTCGGACTTAATATCTCACAATTCGGACTTTATAACTCGCGATTCTGACTTTATAACTCGCGATTCTGACTTTATAACTAGCGATTCTGACTTTATAACTCGCGATTCTGACTTTATAACTCGCGATTCTGACTTTATATCACACAATTCTGACTTTATATCTTACAATTCTGACTTAATATCTCACAATTCTGACTTTATATCTCGCAATTCTGACTTTATATCTTGCAATTCTGACCTTATAACTCGCGATTCTGACTTTATAACTCGCGATTCTGACTTTATAACTCGCGATTCTGACTTTAGAACTTGCAATTCTGACTTTAGATCTCTCAATTCTGACTTATAACTCACAATTTGACTTTATAACTCGCAATTCTGACTTTATAGCTTGTGATTCTGACTTTATAACTAGCGATTCTGACTTTATAACTCACAATTCTGACTTTATATCACACAATTCTGACTTAATATCTCACGATTCTGACTTTATAACTTGCAATTCTGACTTTATAACTCGCGATTCTGACTTTAGAACTTGCAATTCTGACTTTAGAACTCTCAATTCTGACTTATAACTCACAATTTGACTTTATGTCTCACAATTCTGACTTTATAACTTGCGATTCTGAGTTTATAACTCGCGATTCTGACTTTATACCTCGCGATTCTGACTTTATACCTCGCGATTCTGACTATATAACTCGCAATTATGACTTTATATCTCACAATTCTGACTTTATAACTCCCGATTCTGACTTTATATCTCACAATTCTGACTTTATATCACACAATTCTGACTTTATATCTCACAATTCTGACTTTATATCTCACAATTCTGACTTTATAACTCGCAATTCTGACTTTATATCTCACAATTCTGACTTTATAACTCGCAATTCTGACTTTAGAACTCACAATTCTGACTTTAAATATCTCACAATTCTGACTTTATATCTCACAATTCTGACTTTATATCCCACAATTCTGACTTTAGAACTAAATTTTTCAAAAAAATGTTACTAAATATCCAAATAAATTAATTATTAAACTAAATTAACCATATAAACTAAGCGATTCTGACTTTAGAACTCGTGATTCTGACTTTAGAACTCTCAATTCTGACTTTATAACTCTTAATTCTGACTTTATATCTCACAATTCTGACTTTATAACTTGCGATTCTGACTTTATAACTCGCAATTCTGACTTTATAACTCACAATTCTGACTTTATAACTCGCAATTCTGACTTTATAACTCGCAATTCTGACTTTATAACTCACAATTTGACTTTATAACTCACAATTCTGACTTTAGAACTCGCAATTCTGACTTTATATCTCACAATTCTGACTTTATATCTCGCGATTCTGACTTTATAACTCGCGATTCTGACTTTATATCTCACAATTCTGACTTTAGAACTAAATTTTTCAAAAAAAATTAACTAAATATCCAAATAAATTAATTATTAAACTAAATTAACCATATAAACTAAATTACTGATCTAATTACTGATCTAAAGCCCACACTGTCACTCTATGACAATTGAAATGAACTGATGACATAACTGTTTTCTCCAGAATGGATAGACGGCTGAATAAAATTATGCTGCATTATTTTCCTGTTTAACACTGTAAAGCTGCTTTGAAACAATCTGCATTGTTAAAAGCGCTATATAAAAAAAGTTGACTTGACTTGACTAGAACTCGCGATTCTGACTTTATATCTCACAATTCTGGCTTTATATCACACAATTCTGACTTTATAACTCGCGATTCTGACTTTATAACTCACAATTCTGACTTTAGAACTCGCGATTCTGACTTTATATCACACAATTCTGACTTTATATCTCACAATTCTGACTTAATATCTCACAATTCGGACTTTATAACTCGCGATTCTGACTTTATAACTCGCGATTCTGACTTTATAACTAGCGATTCTGACTTTATAACTCGCGATTCTGACTTTATAACTCGCGATTCTGACTTTATATCACACAATTCTGACTTTATATCTTACAATTCTGACTTAATATCTCACAATTCTGACTTTATATCTCGCAATTCTGACTTTATATCTTGCAATTCTGACCTTATAACTCGCGATTCTGACTTTATAACTCGCGATTCTGACTTTATAACTCGCGATTCTGACTTTAGAACTTGCAATTCTGACTTTAGATCTCTCAATTCTGACTTATAACTCACAATTTGACTTTATAACTCGCAATTCTGACTTTATAGCTTGTGATTCTGACTTTATAACTAGCGATTCTGACTTTATAACTCACAATTCTGACTTTATATCACACAATTCTGACTTAATATCTCACGATTCTGACTTTATAACTTGCAATTCTGACTTTATAACTCGCGATTCTGACTTTAGAACTTGCAATTCTGACTTTAGAACTCTCAATTCTGACTTATAACTCACAATTTGACTTTATGTCTCACAATTCTGACTTTATAACTTGCGATTCTGAGTTTATAACTCGCGATTCTGACTTTATACCTCGCGATTCTGACTTTATACCTCGCGATTCTGACTTTATACCTCGCGATTCTGACTTTATAACTCGCAATTCTGACTTTATAACTCGCAATTCTGACTTATAACTCACAATTTGACTTTAGAACTCACAATTCTGACTTTAGAACTCTCAATTTGACTTTAGAACTCGCGATTCTGACTTTAGAACTCACAATTTGACTTTAGAACTCACAATTCTGACTTTAGAACTCTCAATTTGACTTTAGAACTCGCAATTCTGACTTTAGAACTCGCAATTTGACTTTAGAACTCGCAATTCTGACTTTAGAACTCGCAATTCTGATTTTAGAACTCGCAATTCTGACTTTAGAACTCACAATTCTGACTTTATAACTCGCGATTCTGACTTTAGAACTCGCAATTCTGACTAACTCGCAATTCTGACTTTAGAACTCGCGATTCTTTTATAACTCGCAATTTGACTTTAGAACTCGCAATTCTGACTAACTCGCAATTCTGACTTTAGAACTCGCGATTCTTTTATAACTCGCAATTTGACTTTAGAACTCGCAATTCTGACTTTAGAACTCGCAATTTGACTTTAGAACTCGCAATTCTGACTTTATAACTCGCAATTGTGACTAACTCGCAATTGTGACTTTATAACTCGCAATTTGACTTTAGAACTCGCAATTCTGATTTTAGAACTCGCAATTCTGACTTTATAACTCACGATTCTGACTTTAGAACTCTCAATTCTGACTTTAGAACTCGCAATTCTGACTTTAGAACTCGCGATTCTGACTTTAGAACTCGCAATTCTGACTTTAGAACTCGCAATTCTGACTTATAACTCACAATTTGACTTTAGAACTCACAATTCTGACTTTAGAACTCAATTTGACTTTAGAACTCGCAATTCTGATTTTAGAACTCGCAATTCTGACTTTAGAACTCTCAATTTGACTTTAGAACTCTCAATTTGACTTTAGAACTCTCAATTTGACTTTAGAACTCTCAATTTGACTTTAGAACTCTCAATTTGACTTTAGAACTCTCAATTTGACTTTAGAACTCGCAATTCTGACTTTATATCTCACAATTCTGACTTTATAACTCTCAATTTGACTTTATAACTCGCAATTCTGACTTTATATCTCACAATTCTGACTTTATAACTCGCAATTCTGACTTATAACTCACAATTTGACTTTAGAACTCGCAATTCTGACTTTATAACTCGCAATTCTGACTTTAGAACTCACAATTTGACTTTAGAACTCGCAATTCTGACTTTATATCTCACAATTCTGACTTAATATCTCACGATTCTGACTTTATAACTTGCAATTCTGACTTTATAACTCGCGATTCTGACTTTAGAACTTGCAATTCTGACTTTAGAACTCTCAATTCTGACTTAATATCTCACGATTCTGACTTTATAACTTGCAATTCTGACTTTATAACTCGCGATTCTGACTTTAGAACTTGCAATTCTGACTTTAGAACTCTCAATTCTGACTTATAACTCACAATTTGACTTTAGAACTCGCAATTCTGACTTTATAGCTTGTGATTCTGACTTTATAACTAGCGATTCTGACTTTATACCTCGCGATTCTGACTTTATACCTCGCGATTCTGACTTTATAACTCGCAATTCTGACTTATAACTCACAATTTGACTTTATAACTCACAATTCTGACTTTAGAACTCTCAATTTGACTTTAGAACTCGCGATTCTGACTTTAGAACTCACAATTTGACTTTAGAACTCACAATTCTGACTTTAGAACTCTCAATTTGACTTTAGAACTCGCAATTCTGACTTTAGAACTCGCAATTCTAACTTTATAACTCGCAATTGTGACTAACTCGCAATTTGACTTTAGAACTCGCAATTCTGACTTTAGAACTCGCAATTCTGATTTTAGAACTCGCAATTCTGACTTTATAACTCACGATTCTGACTTTAGAACTCTCAATTCTGACTTTAGAACTCGCAATTCTGACTTTAGAACTCGCAATTCTGACTTTATATCTCGCAATTCTGACTTTATAACTCGCAATTCTGACTAACTCGCAATTGTGACTTTATAACTCGCAATTTGACTTTAGAACTCGCAATTCTGACTTAAGAAATCGCAATTCTGACTTAAGAAATCGCAATTCTGACTTTAGAACTCGCAATTCTGACTTTAGAACTCGCAATTCTGACTTATAACTCACAATTTGACTTTAGAACTCACAATTCTGACTTTAGAACTCTCAATTTGACTTTAGAACTCGCAATTCTGATTTTAGAACTCGCAATTCTGACTTTAGAACTCACAATTCTGACTTTAGAACTCTCAATTTGACTTTAGAACTCTCAATTTGACTTTAGAACTCTCAATTTGACTTTAGAACTCTCAATTCTGACTTTATATCTCACAATTCTGACTTTATAACTCTCAATTTGACTTTAGAACTCGCAATTCTGACTTTATATCTCACAATTCTGACTTTATAACTCGCAATTCTGACTTATAACTCACAATTTGACTTTAGAACTCGCAATTCTGACTTTAGAACTCACAATTTGACTTTAGAACTCGCAATTCTGACTTTATATCTCACAATTCTGACTTTACAACTCGCAATTGTGACTTATAACTCGCAATTGTGACTATAACTCACAATTGTGACTTTATAACTCGCAATTTGACTTTAGAACTCGCAATTCTGACTTTATATCTCACAATTCTGACTTTATAACTCGCGATTCTGACTTTATAACTCGCAATTCTGACTTTATATCTCACAATTCTGACTTTATAACTCGCAATTCTGACTTTATAACTCGCAATTCTGACTTAACTTACAATTTGACTTTATAACTCACAATTCTGACTTTATAACTCGCAATTCTGACTTTATAACTCGCAATTCTTTTATAACTCGCGATTCTGACTTTATAACTCGCAATTCTGACTTTATAACTCGCAATTCTGACTTTATAATTCGCAATTCTGACTTAACTCACAATTTGACTTTATAACTCACAATTCTGACTTTATAACTCGCAATTCTGACTTTATAACTCGCAATTCTTTTATAACTCGCGATTCTGACTTTATAACTCGCAATTCTGACTTTATATCTCACAATTCTGACTTTATAACTCGCAATTGTGACTATAACTCGCAATTTGACTTTAGAACTCGCAATTCTGACTTTAGAACTCGCAATTCTGACTTTAGAACCCGTAAAATTCTGACTTTAGAACCCGCAATTCTGACTTTAGAACTTGCGATTCTGACTTTAGAACTCGCAATTCTGACTTAAGAAATCGCAATTCTGACTTTAGAACTCGCGATTCTGACTTTAGAACTCACGATTCTGACTATATAACCCGCAATTCTGACTTTATAACCCGCAATTCTGACTTTATAACTCACAATTTGACTTTAGAACTCACAATTCTGACTTTAGAACTCTCAATTTGACTTTAGAACTCGCAATTCTGACTTTAGAACTCACAATTCTGACTTTATAACTCGCGATTCTGACTTTATAACTCGCGATTCTGACTTTAGAACTCACGATTCTGACTTTAGAACTCACAATTCTGACTTTAGAACTCACAATTCTGACTTTAGAACTCACAATTCTGACTTTAGAACTCACAATTCTGACTTTAGAACTCGCAATTCTGACTTTAGAACTCGCAATTCTGACTTTATAACTCGCAATTCTGACTTAACTCACAATTTGACTTTATAACTCACAATTCTGACTTTATAACTCGCAATTCTGACTTTATAACTCGCAATTCTTTTATAACTCGCGATTCTGACTTTATAACTCGCAATTCTGACTTTATATCTCACAATTCTGACTTTATAACTCGCAATTGTGACTATAACTCGCAATTTGACTTTAGAACTCGCAATTCTGACTTTAGAACTCGCAATTCTGACTTTAGAACCCGTAAAATTCTGACTTTAGAACCCGCAATTCTGACTTTAGAACTTGCGATTCTGACTTTAGAACTCGCAATTCTGACTTAAGAAATCGCAATTCTGACTTAAGAAATCGCAATTCTGACTTTAGAACTCGCGATTCTGACTTTAGAACTCACGATTCTGACTATATAACCCGCAATTCTGACTTTATAACCCGCAATTCTGACTTTATAACTCACAATTTGACTTTAGAACTCACAATTCTGACTTTAGAACTCTCAATTTGACTTTATGCGCGTTTATATCTCACAATTCAGAGAAAAAAAGAATTGCGAGATGTAAACACAATTGTGAGATAAAAAGTAACAATTATCTTTTAAAAAAATTTATTTTGTGGCGGAAACATGCTTCCATACATTTTAGCTTTTTTAATAGTTTATTTAATCCTGTAGTGTGACTATTGTAATATATAAAAATATTCCATGTAGCCTTTTAATTAACATCATGCTGTAAAAACCACATGTATAATAATTACAAAACAACAAGAAAATGCTTTTTAAAAGTCTTTTTAGATGACTTACAGCATGTCACACATTGCACAGATACCCAAATATACTGAATAGTGTTGGTATGTTTAATTAAAAAAAATTACCTTTGCGTAAGTCTTTCCACCTTTTAGTTCCTGTTAAATAAAAAAAAATCTTAGTATTTCAACTCCAAACTGTTTATTGCAAACAACAGAGTGTGCTGGAGTGTGTCTGTACCTTTCTGACTGAAACTCGACACACACAGGGGTCAAGGACTCCGGTTCCAGCATTAGCGCTCATTTTACAGGGAAAGGAGAATCTTTTTCTCCAGCGTACACAGTTTGCCTGGACCGTCTCCCTGTAAAACGCAAAAAAACATCGGGTTGCTAATGCAAGGTGTCATCAGAACACAGCCTTGGCTCAAGGCTTTAAAACAAACATGCACTCATCCAAATCAGTGTGAACCCTCTCTCACGCCATCTGATCTGAATTTGCAAAATCCAACAGGGGTGGACAGTTCCTGAAGCATTGCTCCTCTGGGAGATTTTGAAATGATTTCACAACTGAATGAGTCACATAATCCAGCCCCAATACCATAGAGAGATTTTGATATTCACTTCAAGTTGACTGCATTAAGAGTCTGACTCACATTCTGTGATTAATTAGAGCCTGGAGTCAGAAGGCCATACTGACAACAAGAAGTTTAATTAATTTCTCATCTGAAAATGGACCTCCCTGTGCAGGAGTGTTCTGATTCCTAATTAGACAGATGTTTGCAGACATGGCAGAAGAGTGAGACCCAGAGAGCTTTTGGAGAGATATGAGTCTATGAAATGAACTGCAGGGAAATTGTGATGCTATTATACACATGCAAGAGAGTGAACACAACACTATAAGCATGTGAATTTCAGGATGAAGTGTTTTGTCAAAATTGTAGTCACAGGACAAGGCTGCTAACTCAAATATTGCATGTTAAATGCAAGGTCGTGCTCTTATAGGCACTCCAGAGGGACGTCCCTGACGAATCGCTTCAGTTAAGCAGTATAGCTTGTAAAACTAGATTTTCACATATGACTAAAATATTGGTGGTATTGAGGGAAAGTGTACCATACTAATAAATAAATCTTTCCTTAAAAGCATATATAGACTACTGTTTGTGGTCAGTAAAAGAAGTATCTTATGCTCACAAAGGCTCAAAAATATAGTAAAAAAATCAGTAATATAATAAAATATAAAATAATGTAATGTAATTTATTCCTGTGATGGTAAAGCTGAATTTTCAGCATCATTACTCCAGTCTTCAGTGTCACGTGATCCTTCAGAAATCATTCTAATATTTTCATTCTAGATTTGGAGCGCAAGAAAAATAATCTTATTGAAAATGTCTTATTATCAATGTTGAACCTTTTTTATTTTAAGAAGTTTCATTATTTGAAATAGACTAATGTTTAAAAAAATCTTTCTGAATAAAAGTATTAATTTCTTTTAAACAAACAAACAAACAAACAGAAAATACTGACCCCTAACTTTTGAATGGTAGCATGTCAAAATATTTTCCAATAAATAAATCATGAAAAGTGTAAATTAATAAATAACATCAACTACATTCTTCGGTAGCACTTTATTTTACAGTCCTGTTTCGCATGAACATATTGTGTACTTATTGTAGTAATGACACTAACTAGGTACTAACCTTGAACCTACTCCTAAACCTTAACTTAACCCATGTAGTTACCTTACACTACTCAGTAAATTTGTGGTAAGTACATTGAAAGTGCACATACTGTAAAATAAAGTGCAACAAATTCTTCATTCATTATATATATACAGTATATTGTCGTTTTCTGATTTATTAATTAAAAATGATTCTGACTAATACAAACGCCTTTTACCAAAAACACTCAATTTTCAACTTCAAAATCAGGGATATATTGTTGTTTTACCTTTTTTTTTTTTTGCTAAAGGGCATTTGTATTAGTCTTCACACGAGTGCTTTATAAACACAGGGGCTGTACTTCTGTCTACGTCTAGCGTGACCGTTCCGACGTGATTATGTCATCCTTAGCACCTCGCAGAGCTGCACAAAATGAACAGTTTAGGTTAAAAAGTATATTAATTTTCTTTTTTTTCTTTTTTTAAATGACTGATTGTTTCGCTAGATAAGACCCTATTCCTCATCTGGGATCACGCAGAGCCTCTGGAGCCCATCGAAGCGCTTTGAAACTGAATTTATTTGGACCATCATCATTTTGGTTGCAACTGAAAAGCGTTATATGGTGAAAACCATGGAACATTTTCTTCAAAATACTTAATTTCTTTCTGACTGAAGAAAGAAAGACTTGAACATCTTGGATGGAATTGGGGTGAGTATATTATCAGGAAATTTTCATTTTGGGGTGAACTTATCCCTAAAGTGACAGACAGCAGCAGGTTTACTGTATTAGCAGGCTGTCAAATAACAAAAGAAAATCACTCAATGCTCTTGGCTGAATAAACTTTGTAGCTTTATTATGTATCAGTGTATATTTAATTCATGTGAAGACTGCTGTTTTTAGTTCTAATTTTTAATTAAAATAAAAGTTCTAGGTGTCTTTGTTTACCTGGATGTTCTTGATGTTAAGTTTTAAGTTATAGTTAAGTAATATATTACAAAGTCAAAGAGTTTTTGGTATTTAAATATTGGCATTACATTTTTTGTTTGTTTACATTGATGTTAAAATTATACTGTCAGATTTGTGACATCAATTTTAGCTAAAACCCTGCTGGTCACTTTCAGAAGTTGTAGCGATGCTTTCTTTTCCCAGAAAGAATGTGAAACACATAAATGGTATCATTCTCAGTTTAAAAAAAAAAATGTTATATATAATTTAAATATATTTTACACACTTAAAGCAATATCGTATCGCGATATTCTGAAAAATCTATGCAAAGTTAACCAGAATACCAAACAACGCAGTCACGGAAATAAAAATAATAAGCGTAAATCAAATATTTAAACAAGTTTAAAATTATATTGCTCAAAACTGAATCATGAATTCAGAATTATCTGAATCGCTCACAAAATCATGTTTTCTGTTCTTATTTTCATTTTTTGCATGTCCGTGCTGTTCTGGAAAGGGATTTTTTCCCCTTCTGTGATGGTACCACAAGCCGTCGTTCCTTTGCTGAGTGAAGGCTTCTGGTGGGGGTGTGGATTTGTACAATGGAGTCAAAGTAAGCAGGAGCAGAGCGTGTGGTGGCTCTGTATGCAAGCGTCAGCGCCTTAAACTTGATGCGAGCAGCGAGTGGTAGCCAGTGCAGGGAGATGAAGAGAGGTGTGACGTGGGTCCTTTTGGGCTCGTTGAAGACAAGATGTGCTGCTGCATTCTGTTTACTTCTGCGGCTGGCTGAACTGCGGCATGAGTCGCACTGAAGTGACTTCCCTCTTCAATTGATTGGCTTGAGGATAAGCTGTCAATCTAGAACTAGTGGACCAATGGTGATGCTAAGACCCGCCCTAATTTACATGAAACTTGAACTGCAACTTTTGAAACCGCAAGCACAGAATGTAGAAACAAGAGCAAAGGAGAAAAGAGCACGGACATGCAAAAAATGAAAATAAGAGCAGAAAACATGATTTTGTGAGCGATTCAGATAATTCTGAATTCATGATTCAGTTTTGAGCAATATAAATTTTAAACTTGTTTAAATATTTGATTTACGCTTATTATATTTATTTCCGTGACTGCGTTGTTTGTGATTATGGTTAACTTTGCATTGATTTTTCAGTTTTGGCATTTTATTTTCACGTATTTTTAAATTTTTGATTCACGCTTATTTATTTTTTTATGCGTGACTGCAATAAATTTGGCGGGAAACTGATCCCATACCTGTAGCGCTAGAGTGTAATGCAGCCCTTACAAATGTTGCGGTAGAAGAAAACAGCGGGAATGACGGAGTGCAAACAAATCCCAACTAGCAAGATGTGGGAAAGTTTCACAAAACTTCAAACTAAGGCTGCGTCTCAATCAGCTCCCTAGTTCAGTAGTCAGGGCACTGATCAGGGATCAGCCCATTGGCTCTTGTCCTGATCAGTGCCCTGAATACTGAACCAGGAGCTTTTCACGGGAGCACAACGTGCATGTTGGAGCACTTAAAGAGGAAACAACTAACTAACTAGAATCTAAATCTCTTTATTAGAGAATGCAATACTACTAATAATTGTAATAATATTAACAATAATAATATAATAACAGTAATGTGATTATTTATTTAGCATAGAATAAAGTTTGATCGAGCTTGGAGTCAGGACTGTTTTTATTATTATAACACAATTAGGTATTATGGTCTCATCACATGCCTGTATTTTGTTCCATATGCATGAAGACTTACAAGAGGCGATGTTAGCAAGAATATCATGTCAGTTACTTTTTCATACTGTTAATTAAAAGGTGAATGAGAATCTGTCAGGATTAATATGTCATGTAAGAGATTAATATGTCATTTTGTCTGCAATGTTATTTGCAGATTAATATTTTACCATTCTTTGTGTCCTGAAGTAAATGTCCTCTTTTTCAGTTCTAAGAAAAGCAGTGGGCCTACTATTGTTTTCCAAATGAAGCTCTTAAAGGGATAGTTCACCCAAAAATGAAAATTCTGAGCAAAGCAGAGCAACCATTGACTACCATAGTATATTTCCCCTACTATGGTAATCTACTTGGTTACAAACATTCTTCAAAATATCTTACTTTGTGTTCAGCAGAACAAAGAAACTCATACAGGTTTGGAACAACTTGAGGGCGAGTAAATTATTTATTTTCAGAATTTTCATTTTTGGGTGAACTATGCCTTTAATACTGCTGCCAAAAAGAGGTTTACATTCAAAAATATATATTTTTTTGTCTGTAATGCAGCTAATTTTTGTTTATTATTATTATTATTATTATTATTTGCTTAGAGAGCATTTGTGTGTGATTTGAGTTCTGAGAACTTGGCTCAAAGTTCATTAAAACAACCATTTCAAAAGTTGAAGTGATTTTCTTTTTTTATATATTATAGTTAGAATATGTATAACTCATGTTTTATCTAATTTTATCTAATTATATGTTTTAACTAATTGGGAAAGCTGAATAATCGTTAAAAATGTACTGATTAGTCGTTGATGTCAATAACAATAATCGAGTATTAGTCGAATAATCATTCTAATAATTGTTAGATTAATTGATTATCAAAATAATCGTTTGTTGCAGCCCTACACAGCCCTACCCCATACCTAAACATAAAAGCAGCCAGGAGTTTATTGAGGGATTGAGGGTTAATTAATAGTGAATATGTGTACCCTAATCTAAAGTGTGGCCACATTTTTTAGGAAAAAAAATTCCACACCACATACTACACTTGCCCTTACATAAACATCCTCATTCTGTCATGTTCAAATTGTCCACAATGAGTTTTATGGGAAACACAGCCAATATAACACATAATCGGACACCTCCCATCCAGCTGGGGAGATTCCCTACCATAAGGCTTGAGCTTAGTGCCGAGTGAGTCATTGGGTGAAAAACAGCCTCTATTCCATGAACCAGAAAGACCACAGCTGGATCAAACCCTCAACTCGGATTCTCTCACCATAGCAGCAGCCAATGACTTCCCTAAACAATGTCAATATATTTATCCTTCCAAGTGGAAATTGTAACACTTTACAATAAGGTTTCGTAAGTTACCATTCGTTAACTACTTTAGTTAACATGAATTAAGAATGAACAACACTTCTACAGCATTTTTTAAATCTAAATTAATGTTAATTACAACATTTACTAATACATCATTAAAATAAAAAAGTTGTAATGTATTTTTGTTAACATAAGCTAATGCTTTGTGAACTAACATGAACAAACAACGAACGACTGTTTTTTTAGTAACAAAGATGAATAAATACTGTAACAAGTGTTTTATTCATTGTAAGTTCATGTTAGTTAATACATTAACTAATGTAACCTTATTGTAAAGTGTTAACAAGAAATTATTTTCCTTCCACTAAACATGTGTGTTTTCTAAGGAAATAAACATGAGAGTGAGAATAAAGTGAGAGTTCCTTACATCACAATGACACATGTAGGAAACACATGTAGCCTGTTCAGCTGATTCATAATGGCTGTAATGCTTAAAATATCACACATTTTATTCACAATAGATGGGCAGAGGGAAATGATCATGAGACCTCAGACTTAACTGTTAACTGTTCAAGAGGCAAATGGCCTGTGGGAAGAAACTGTTCCTGTGCCTAGATGTTCTAGCGGCCAGTGATCGGAGTCGCTGTCCTGATGGTAACAGTTCAAACAGGAGGTGTCCAGGGTGAGTGGAGTCTGTGATGATTTTCCCTGCTCTCTTCCTCACTCTGGAAGAGTACAGGTCCTGGAGGGCTGGCAGGGGGGCACCAATAATCCTCTCCGCAGTCCGAATTGTGTGTTGTAGTCTCTTGATGTCAGATTTGGTAGCTGATCCAAACCAGACAGTGATGGAAGTGCATAAGACAGACTCAATGACAGCCGAGTAGAACTGAATCAGCAGCTCCTGTGGGAGGTTGAACTTCCTCAGCTGACGAAGGAAGTACAGTCTCTGCTGGGCCTTTTTCAGTCAATGTGATTGTCCCACTTCAGGTCCTGAGAGATGGTAGTGCCCAGGAATCTGAATGACTCCACTGCTTCCACAGTGCTGTTCATGATGGTGAGTGGGGGAGAGCTGGGCTGTTCCTCCTTAAGTCCACTATCATCTCCACCGTTTTGAGCATGTTGAGCTCAAGGTTGTTATAACTGCACCAGACAGCCAGCTGTTCAACCTCCAGTCTGTAAGCAGACTCGTCACCATTTTGGATGAGGCCGATGACAGTGGTGTTGTCTGCAAATTTCAGGAGCTTCATAGAGGGGTCTCTTTAGAAGTGCAGTCATTGGTGTACAGGGAGAAGTGCTGGTAGTCCTGAGAGTCCTGGATGTGAGTTTCCCCAGTCTCACGAGCTGCTGCCGTCTGTCAGGAAGCTGGAGATCCACTGACAGATTGAGGATGACATGGAGAGCTTGGTCAGTTTAGCTGAGAGAAGATCAGGCATGATGGTATTGAAGGCCGAACTGAACTCCACGAATAAGATCCTTGCATAAGTCCCAGGTCTGTCGAGATGTTGCAGGATATAATGCAGTCCCATGTTGACTGCATCATCCACAGACCTGTTTGCTCTAGGCAAATTGAAGAGGATCCAGCAAGGGTCCAGTGATGTCCTTCAGGTGGGCCAGAACCAGTCTTTCAAACAACTTCATGACCACAGACATGAGAGCGACAGGTCTGTAGTCATTAAGTCCAGTGATTTTGGGTTTTTTGGGGACGGGAATGATAGTGGAGCGTTTGAAGCAGCAGGGAACTTCACACTGCTCCAATGATCTGTTGAAGATCTGCGTGAAGACTGGGGCCAGTTGGTCAGCGCAGGTTTTTAAACAGGCAGATGAGATGCCGCCTGGGCCCGAAGCTTTCCTAGTCTTCTGTTTTTTGAAGACACGGCTCGCGTCCTCCACACAGACCTTAAGCTCGGGTTGGATGACAGGAGGGGGGAGGAGAGGGGGTGCAGGAGGTGATGGGGGACGTGTGAATTGCAAATCAGAGCGGGTGTGTGGTGTGAGACTGGGCTTTTCAAATCTGCAGTAAAAAGCATTCAGCTCATCAGGGAGTTGTTGATTCTCAGCAGATCGGGGGGATGGTGACTTGTAATAGGCCCTTTTCACAATGACATCCGAAAACTTCCGCCTTTCCTCAAAGCAGTGTATACGCACTTCCGTTGAACCGTACTCACGTTGGATACTTCAGGAGAGTGCCAGAACTGGCTACCTAACAACTCGTATAAAGTTTAGAATAATAATGTTTACGTATTTACAAGGTTTTATTTACAAGGTTTTTGTAGTTAGTTTCGTTTAATAACGTTAATGATCATTTCCAGTTTATAATTCTTTAACATGTATGTTAACTGGATGGGAAGCCTTATTCCAAAACGCTTACCTTTTCAAATCAAACCAGTTCGGGTCAATGTATTTTTATCCTTTATCAAGTTTAGAACGTGTTGTAAGCAAAAGTTTGTCTGAAAGTTGCTGTACATCATCTAAACGTATTTCTGGCAGATGTACAGCCAGGCGAGAGCAGCCTTTCCTCGGCTAGTCCTTCTGCCGTCTGCCGCTGGCTCTGATGTCTCGGGGCGATCTTTGGTCTCATGAATCTATTTGCTTGCCAAATCGTTTTGACTGAGGGCAAAGTTTCATAACTTAATTTTTTTGGGGGCTATTTAACTTTAGACTGGGTTGTGTTTTATGAATTATTTAATTTTATTACAGTGATATAGCCTATGCACACTTCTTTTCTGAACCACATGTTAATGTGTAGGCCTATATTTTTTATTTTATTTTTAAATGTAAATGAAAAGAGGCATGGTTTTGTTTTATATTTTGTTTGTTATAAATATACATTCAGTGAAGATGATCCAGGTATGCGTTGCCTGAACCACATTTGTGTGGCTATTAATGTTTAATATTTTTTTAATGCAAATGAAAATAGGCAGAGTGGTGTTTTATGACATATTTAGTTTTATTGTATACATACAGGAGTGAGAGCGAGCTGTCATTCAGGCGCAGCTCCTGGAGCGCCTTGAACTTGCGTCTATTTCGCTTCAAACGCTCGATTTCTATGCACGTCCAATTCACTGAGGATGCGTGAATGGATTCAAAATGTTCACACGTCAAACTAGATGCGATAGACACGATTTTGACACTCTATTCGCGTTTGGTGTGAATGCAGCATAAAACTCCATAACGTTTCACTAGTTTCACTATGCTGGCGGAAGTAATCATACACGGCTCTGTGTCGGAACGGAAGTTGCGTGACGTCATGTGAAAAGGGCCTATTGGTGATATTCTTCAAGCCTGTCCAAACTGAAGCTGGGTCGTTGGAAGAAAACTGGTTTCTCAACTTTTCAGAGTAGCTTCTCTTAGCAACTCTGATCTCCTTTGTCAGTCTGTTTCTGGCCTGGTTATACAAGACTTTATCCCCACTTCTGTAAAGCATCCTCTTTGGCATGACGAAGCTGTTTGAGTTTCCCAGTAAACCATGGTTTATCATTAGTGAATGATAAGAATGTCCTGGTAGGAATGCATGTATCCTCACAGAAACTGATGTATGATGTTACAGTCTTTGTTAGCTCGTCCAGATCAGTGGTAACAGCTTCAAAAACAGTCCAATCAGTGCAATCGAAGCAGGCTTATAAGTCCAGCTCTGCTTCATTAGTCCATCTTTTTACAGTCTTTATTACAGGTTTAGCTGATTTCAGTTTCTGCCTGTAGGTCGGTATAAGATGAACCACACAGTGATCAGAGAGCCCCAAAGCTGCCCGTGGGACGGAGTGATATGCATTCTTTATTGTGGTGTAACAGTGGTCCAGTATATTACTGTCTCTGGTGGGAAATGTCATGTGCTGTCTGTATTTTGGCAGTTCACGGGAGAGATTTGCTTTATTAAAATCCCCAAGAATGATTAAAAGAGAGTCTGGGTACCTTTGTTCAGTCTCAGCTATTTGTTCAGCCAGCTGTTGTAGCGCCGCGCTCACACACGCGTCTGGAGGGATGTACACATTCACGAGAATGAACAAGGAAAACTCCCGCGGCGAGTAGAAGGGTTTACAGTTTATAAAGTGTGCCTCTAGATTAGGAGAGCACATCTTCTTCAGCGTTGTTACATCTGAACACCAGCTTTCGTTAATGTAGAAACACAATCCACCACCTCTCGTTTTCCCTGTTAGTTCCGCGATGCGATCCGCTCGGAACAGCTGGAAGCCCGGCAGATATAGTAGGTTGTCCGGGATGGCTTCACTCAGCCGGGTTTCAATTAAGCACAGTGCAGCCGAGTTTGAAAAATCTTTGTTAATGCGGGTGAGGAGAAGAAGTTCGTCAGTTTTGTTAGGAAGGGATCAGAGATTCGCAAGATGAATACCAGGTAGTGCATTGTGAAAGCCGCGCGCGTGGAGTTTAACCAGCGCACCGGCTCGCTTTCCACGTCTGCGTCTGGCCGCGCGTTTTAAAGACACAGCTGCGGCTCCGACAAGGATATCAAAAAAATGTAGAAGCAGAAAAGGTTTTCCATGTCATTTTTCATGTACAGATGATAGCATTTTCAAAACGATCTGCCAAAACGACTAAAAACGTTGTATTATGCATGCTAGGCCAGTAGTTGGCGATGTCAACTTTGTAACGAAACACTACGTGCCTATAGACTGAACATGTAATACGCATTCACATGATCTCACCATTTTCACAAATTCCCATTTTTGTTGTTTACATGGAGATGATAATCTCATTTTCAAAAGTTTGCGTTTACAGGCCCCCAAAATGCCGTTAAACGCATAAAAAGTTCCCGTTTTTAGTTGAAAACGGTGTCGTGTAAACAGCCCCAAGGCTCTACAGATCTTTGCATGACTCACTGTAAACAACAACCTGCATTTCACTTTATAAATTGAGCACTTGACATCTTGACAAGTTAAATCAATGTGAAATGAATTTAGCAAGCCATTTTCCTCTGTAATAAGACATATTTAAGCGAAACAGGATACTAATCAAGATGCCAACAAATTATATTACATTACAATTTCATTTTGATTTGAACTGTTATTACTCCTTAGCGCTCCATTATCAGTCCAAAGTGCCGCATTATTGCCTCTTCCCACCAACATAAAAGGTGGCACTGCAAAATGATAATAAAAGGAGGACATGATAATGCCAGGTAATGTGACTCCTTTCCAAACCAATATGATTATAGGCAAATTACTGGCAGCGAGACTATAAAAGAAAACCTGCAGACTCATAAATCAGACATACAACCCCGCCAAGGCCAAAGCTCCGATCGATACAGGATGCTCCATCTTTGTAATAACTGCACCACAGGTCAAACTTAGACTTTTGCTTTCCAGCCAAAGCATAATGAATAATGTTTAGCCCCTGACTCTGATATAATAGACATCATTGGTGGTGCACAGAGCTTACTGGAACAATTCAGCATCACAATGACTCATTACAACCTTCCCTACAAAGCACTAATGATGTGAAAACACAAAGAGCATAATGAATTCAGTAGCATTAGGTGCTAATGGCATGCATTACTAACCCAAATGAAAACAATCTACCATTTCTACCTCATTATCTTTCTGGAAAAAAAATGGTACAGTACTTTTTTCCCATTGGTTCATTAGACACAATTATGCATGTGCTAGAGTCATTAGCATCACTGCTCTCACAGGAATAACAAGCTGTTAAATGTCATTGATAGGCTTGATTATGCCAAAATGTGCAACAGGCCGAATATTGTAATACAGAACCATAACCATGACAAGCCACTGGTCTGATTTCCGTATTTAGAATATATGCCGTTGCCATGGCAAAGTCAGCTGAACAAATGAGAGCAGGAGTGTTTTGGTTCTGTATGCTTCTTCCTTAGGTTCTCCCACAGGATGTCTGCAATGAAACAAGAGTTCTTCAAAAGGATCACCACAGGCGGATGGAGGCAAACTCGAGGCTAGAGGGAGATAAACTCACGAACCTCAGACACTCCCTGCAAACTGCATAATTGAAAAGAGAAGCACTGATGTAGCCCAATCTAGATCTAAGCTGCTGCGGTGTTAGCTCTTGTATGGATGAATAAACTACTTGCTTATGTATTGTGGTAGAGTTGCTTTGAGGAGAATTTGTCATTGTGAAGTTTGACAGTCCACTTTCACTGACTGACACATTAATATTTAACTGTGGGAAGCTTTTGTACTGCGGAGTTCCAAAAGAGAGTGAATGACAATCGGTAGCACATACAGACAAAGAGTTTGTGATGATGTCTCAACTGAGAGGGAAGCTGATTTTGTATGGATCAATTAATCTGAAAATTATTTATCCAATTTATTGTTTAATTGGACATTCCACATCTTGATCAGTGCACATTTAAGTCTATATAAAAATGTAACACATTGTGTACAAAAATTAGTAATAGTAATAGTAATATTCATTTGAACTCAAATAAATCAAAATTACTAAACCACAATCCTGACAAATCAACAATAAAATTACCTGTCAATACTTTCCATTATTTATTTTATCATTATGAATTAGTTTTTCCTCTCTGCTGGACGCTAATGTAGAACTGTTCAATGCCACAAGGCTTTTTTTTTTTTTTAAATCAGTCTGTTCCATTAAAAAAGAGAAAAATAAACCGTCTGTTCATAAAGAAGTGAACAGGGACAGAAACATGAGTGACACAATATTCCTTAAGCTCAAACAGTAGAACATGGTGCTAGCAACACCAAGATCACGGGTTTGATTCTCAGGGAATGCATTAAAGGATCAAATGTATACCTTGAATATACAATGTACAGGGGCTGGACAATGAAACACCTGGTTTTAGACCACAATAATTTATTAGTATTGTGTACGGCCTCCTCTTACAGAATCATGTCCTGCACAGTGGTCAGGGGGATTTTGAGCCATTCCTCTTCCAGAACAATGGCCAGGTCATTTTGTGATGCTGGTGGAGGAAAACAATTTCTGACCTGCTCCAACAAAATACCCAAAAGGAGCTCAAAAATATTTAGATCTGGTGACTGTGCAGGCCTTCACTTTCATGTTCATTAAACCATTCTGTCAAAAGTTTTGCTGTGTGTATTGGTACGTTATCGTGCTGATACATGGCACCCCCTTCAGGGTACAATGTTTGAACCATTAGGTGCACATGGTCCTCCAGAAAGGTTTGGTAGTCCTTAGCAGTGACGCCCATCAAGCACAGTAGGGAATGCCATGATATTGTAACCCAAACCATCACTGGTCCACCCCCATGCATGGGCATGCAACAAACAGCCTGGGTGTTAAGCCTCTTTGAGCTTCTCCACCGTAACTCCCACGGATGTGGGAAAGACCGTAAAGGTGGACTCATCAAGAACAATACATGTTTCACATTGTCCACAGCCCAAGATTTGCACTGTTGGAAACAATGAATCCAACAATTGGCATTGGCACAAGTGACTGAAGTTTTGGCTATAGCAGCCCGACCATGAATATTGACTCAGTACCTGACGAACCATTTTGGTGGAAATAGGAGAATCGAGAAGTGCATTTAATTCTGGATAAGATTTTGGATACAATCCGGGTTAGTACCTGGACATTTCTTCAGACTCTTCCTCTTGCGTCGACAGTTACTCTGGCATTATCCTGGATACCATAGCTCTCGATACACCACAAAGACTTGCACAGCTAAGCCAGTAAGACACGCACCAACAATTTGTCCTCTTATGAACTGATATGTTTTGTAGATTGCAATATCTTATGTACAGCTGTGCTATTGCTCTGCTAATTCAACCATCACAATCTGCTCTTACTGATGGAAGGTAAAATCAGTGAAGATTGGCCACCAGGCCGCGTATATATAGGCGCAAATCATCCAACACTATATTGGCCAGTGTTTCGGTTTCATTGTCCAACCACTCTAAGTCACAGTTTGGATAAAATCATCTTCATGCCAAATGCATAAATAAATGTAACATTACATATTACTGGAGAGTCCAGCACTTGACTCTCACATTTACAAGACATTCATCATTCAGAAATAATCTGTAACACTGAACCGTTCTCTTTGCTGCTCTACATTTAAAACCACCCCCTCAGATGTGATGAATTAACAGCCTGCATGGAGGTCAACCTGTGTGCAGGTCTGAGAACAGCGTAGCTCATTCACACATCAAACACACAAATACAATTTTAATGCGTGGCCTGAAGTGACTCAGCACAAGACCTGCTTGAAAATAAAGTGCAAGTAGCATACAGGATGTGGTTAATATATTGCAATTAATACAAATTAAAAACAACAAGTAAACTCATACCAAATTTTGTTGGTTATTCTGACAAAAATGTATTTTGCCAGTGAGTTAGTGACTTTTTAGCTCAGGTTTCAGCATTATATTTCAACTGTCAATGTCAGTGACATCTTCATACACACAAAATCCAAGAGCAGCCCACTTTTTTTTAATAATTATGTTTTTATCCTCTGCCATACTATTACTAATATTTACAAAAATTACATGTCAGCTTTCTAGAGCACCAGGCCATTTCATTTTGAATAAAAAATAAGTCATGTAGGTCTTGCATGGTGTAATATTCATAAGCTATTAAGGTTTAAACTTCATTTGAATATGAAAATACGACTTGCATGCTGATATTTGAGTAGTTTAGGCAACGTTTTTGACACCTAAAGTTGACTAAAATTCATTTGAAATCTAAAGAATTCCTTTTGAGTAAATACCCTATAATTACTAATCTAACATGACATATTAAGAAGTTACCATTTATTTTCTTTAAAATTATACAACCTATACAAAAACATAAAGTGACTTGAGTCTTGACATAAGTAATAATGTACAAGTATACACATTACACACGAACGTAAAAAAACTAACAATTAGGGAAACAGAGCCTTTATCCTACAACTGAATATATATACGTAGCCTAACGTACTATATGTGCACTAATTTCTGATTCTGAGTATGTTTTGGTTATGCTTTATTGGAAAGCAATACAGAATGAAACCAGCCAAATATCACTTATCCCCCCAATAATACCCAAATTCATTCCTCCACATTTCACAGCCTCCTTACCGCGATGACTCCTCCGAGAATCCGCCGTCGAGCAGGCGGACTTTACAGAACAGAACTCCGTTCACGAACGGAACCGACGACAGCTCGTCAAGCTCAAAATCCACTCTGAACTTAAACTTCTTTTTCTTCATCATCTTGACGTCGATTCCTACCAGTCCTGTTACCGCTCGATAGTACCTTTGGTCATACGCGGTGAAGGAGCATCACTTTTATTTGCACATTTTGGTTAACCTCTGTTGTTGAAGCTGATAGCCGTTAGCCACTACTAGAATCTCCCTTTGCTTATGATGAGAGAAAGCTATGCTAACGGTGATAATACAGTCCAAACGGATTCTTCTGTCATTAACTACATAGTTACATTCAGAACAATGTTACTGAAAACGGATATGCAGTCTGTGAATGATGGACTGTTTCGCTCCGCAGAGGCTTGTGCTGCTGTATTGTGTTGTCGTGTAGTAACGTTAGTGGAAACAGGCGACGTTTCTTAAAGGGCCAGTCAACTCATAAAGCGAAATGAAATAGGGGAATAAAGGACAAGTCATAGTTCAACGCATGTATAAAAAAGGTGTTAAGGATTGTATATAATCTTGATAGAACTACACAAACGAAGAAATTGAATGTACCAATGTACAATCTTGTGGCTTAAAGTTACAGGTGGTGGGTCCTACCTGTATACAGGCATGCATTTTAGTAATAATTAAATTAAATAATAATAAATAATAAATTAATTGTACCAGTGCCATCTGTCTCTTATACATTAGTCTGGAGCCTGTTCTTTTATATTGGAGCTCTTGGTATCTGTTTGTTGAAAGAGTTTGGATCAATTGGTCAGTGTGAACACAGATTTCATTTAAAGGATTGGTAAACCACGATTTCACTTTTCTAACTTTAGCTAGTGTGTAATGTTGCTGTTTGAGCATAAACAACATCTGCAAAGTTACAACGTTCAAAGTTTAAAGCAAAGGGAGATAATTGCTTTTAAAGAAATCAATTTATAAGGACTACAGCAAACGGCCGCTAGGGACTACAGACATTCCTCCACGGTCTCTGACATCACCAGCCTCAATATTTACATAAACCCCTCCTCCGAGAATATGAAATAAGGGGGGCGAGGCCATTTTGTATTGCAGTGGGTAAGCGTTGTTGTGGTATAGGTAGTAGGCTGGAGTGTTGTTGCAATGCCGACGAAACGCTGTTATTTTCATCCGGATTGCAGGTCCACTTTGTTCAGCCTTCCTAGGGACGGGGGTGCATTGCAGTGCGTTTAACATACAACATATTCATGTGTGTATGAGACAGAGGGGAACAGGTCGCATTTGCAGCAGATATATGCTGCCCATCATAAATCAAAGTACGAGACCGACAGGGGTCGGTAAATGTGACATAATGGACAATATTCGTCTGTATTTGCAATACACGAGCCGCGGTTCAGCTGCGCGAGACAAACTCTGCCAGTGTGTGAATGCACGACGGGGGCTCGCGCGACTCCCGCTGCACATTTCACGGAGGAAAGCTTCCACAATCTTTGCGAGTTCAATGAAGGATTCGCACAATGGCTTGTCCTGAAAGATGGATTTAAAAACAGAAGCTGTTTACGGGCCACAACCTGTAAGTATGATTTATTTTTGTCGATGTGTTTTCCTGTAATAGTTTGTGTTGTTAATTGTACGTTGTAGCAAGGAAGTAAACAGATTTTTTTTTTAAATCTCAACAGCGAACTTGGCATTAGTGTAAATTATTTGTGGATTATTAGAGCTTTTATGTATTGTTTATCTACATGCTTGTTTATCTACAGGCATGCTAAACATGGTTCTGTGTTTGATTTGGCTATTATAGTAAAGCCAATGTTTAGTGTTCGTTTTGGGTTAATAGTTCTTGCGACAGATATTTGGCTATAATCGTTCTAAGAATACAAAAGTAACGGTGCCATTCAGTAGCGATCACTATAGATCCGCACTCTTTACTCTTGAGGACTGAACAGGTTCTGCTCGATCATCTTCGCTAAAATTGTCTGGGTCTGATTCGGGCTCAAATTGGTATGGTTTTATTGACGCCATTGTACTACCCAAAGCACAGGCTAGTAGCCTGAGGCTACCGGTAAAGGTAAGGGGCGTGATGTTTCCGACAAACGTGCACTAGGCAGTTAGGGAATCACAACACACTGGGCCAGCTAACCAATCTGAGCCCATTGCGTATTTTTGAGGGACTGACTTCATACAACCCGGAAACCATCAGACCGTTTTTACAAGGAGGGACAGAGCAGTGTAGAATAAAGTTAAAATATATGAAAAATAATGCAATTTTTTAAAAACGAAGCATGAACACATGTTACAGTGCACCCCACAAACACAATCGAAAGAATGTGTTTTACCACCCTTTTAAATGACTTGTGTGAGTTCTGAAATAAAAGGGTAAACTTCACCACTTCAGAGAAATTCAGAGTGGGATGCTTCTGGGTCTACAGTTACGCAGTAATATGGCGCAACACTGACCACTGGTGGTTAGTAGTCTAACACCTGCGTTTGCAGAAAAGAACGAATTTGTACTGTGTGTTTGTATCATAATCTTGTGTGTGACTTAACACACAGCAGGTGGCGCTGTAACACTTCAATTGTGATGTTTGTGATCTAGCAAAACATTTAGGAACAGAAAAAAGTTGACCTTCTTTTGAACGCAACATGAAACCAATGGTAAATTGTTTGACTCACACTTCTTGCATGAAATAGGCCTATTTACTAAAACAAAATAAAAAATATTCGGGGGTTATTGGGTCATTATTAGAACTAACTTATTCCCCTCACTGTAGTTGCCTGCATAACGTCAATTGCACAGGGTGCGCTCTATTCTGCAGTCTCTGCAAATGTTTCTTCTATTCCTCATAAACATTTAACGTAACATAAAGTTCACATAGTTCACATAAAGTTTTAATGAAGTTTACTCACTAACGAGTATTATAGGGGTGAAAAGAGTGAAATAGAAATAGACTAAACGTTTTTTTTTTTTTTTTTGATTTCTTGTTTTTTCCCAAAAAATAAAAACATGCTTGGATTATAGTAAAAACTATAACTATATAGGTATGATGACTAGAAACAGAAGTCACGCGCAACGTTCAGCGTGCTCTGTGCGTCTCTCCATCCTGCCCCCTCATTTCAGCTCAAATGTCACGTCACTGCTGCTTCTTCTCAAACCAGTTTCATGCTGAGGACCAGCACCTGCCCTCATCTGGAATTTACCTCTTCTGGACTTTTGCAAAACCTTATCCCGCTTCAGTTATTTCACCTGGAAGGCAGTGCAAATGGAGATGTGTTTGACGGTTTATCGTTTTTGAAGAGGAAAAACCCAATTTGAACGCACAAAGTGCCGTATGTTTGAAGGAATTATATCACACACCTTGCATGATGACCGAGATGGGAATTTGGTGCGTTTTATGGCTCATGGCATTCGCTCTCGCTTCAGCCGCCCCGAAATCATACCAGCGACTTCTGGAGAAGACAAGGGAACAAAATGACACAATGCAAGTTGAAAGAGATAATCATGAAAATATATTAAGTCAGGTAAGATACTTTTTTTTTTTTTACAAGCGTTCAATATTCCACTGCAGTTTCTGTAGCCTATCTGCAATTATTAACACGCCATAACTTTCATTAATACATTAGCCTACTCTGCATAATGCGGTTTTTAATGTTTAAAAAAAAAAGTAGGACTTGTATACATAAAAATAATTAATATATATATTTTTTAATGTTAAAAAATAGTTTTTAAATAGTTATACGCCCTATGAATCAAAATAGGTGCATATAAGTTAGTCTATGGCATCTCTAAATAATTGAATGCAGGGTGAACTGGAGAAATCTGAACAGTATGCAGTTTTTGGCTCGTCTAAACAGCATTTTTAAAACATTTATAGGGGTGTAATGATACCCTCATATCATGATTCGATACATATCACGATACGATATTATTGCGATACTCTAAGACATATGTTAGGGTTAACAAAAAATGTACTGTTATTAAAATGCTAAATTTGGTATTACATTGGGATGAATAGGCTTGGACTTGGTGCTGGTACACAAAGCACAGGACAATGGTGAAACCAGAGTAAAAATATTAATGATTCTGAAGCTTAAAAAATTCTGAATGATTTTAGACTAATATGCTTGGACTCTGTCATTGACTAGATATGTTTAAAATAATGTATGCAACTTTTTAAAAGACTTTTGGCATTATCAGGACCCACACCTATTTCCCCATTGCATTCAACATTATATAGTAGTTTATTGTAGTACACTAAAAAAAAAAAATCTCACAGTAATTTTCAGTTTGGTAAAACTATACACAGTACAGATTATCACTATCCACGATACTGTTGCATATTTCTATTGCGATATGTTGTGACAGGATATTGTTACAGCCCTAGTGCATACTAAAGGCATCAGGCGTTGGGTTATCCAGGGAAATTGGTCCCTAGGAGGAAAAATAGGCTGCTTACTTTAAAGTTTTTAAAACAAATAAATAAATAATTGCATAATTCGCACATTGTTTTGAATGTTAAGAGGTGTGTCAATGTTATTAATGAAAGTTAGGCTACTATTAATGTTCCAGTTAAATTAATAAGCTAGACAACGTTGGTAATTGAAAAAAAATTCCTTATACAAACAACGACAGTCAGATGTTACATTGCTGGAAAATGTATCCGTCCTCTTTTCTTTGTAGCTGCTGGGTGATTATGACAAAGTGAAAGCGCTTTCGGAAGGCTCTGACTGTGGCTGTAAATGTGTTGTCAGACCTCTGAGCGCGAGCGCGTGCCAGCGGATCCGGGATGGTCACGCGACGCCTCAGGATTTCTATACGGTGGAGACCATCACATCAGGACCCCACTGCAAATGTGAATGCATTGCACCTCCGTCGGCTCTAAACCCCTGTGAGGGGGACTTCCGTTTGAAGAAGCTGCAACAGGCTGGGAAAGATAATGTCAAGGTGACCATAGTATCTGAAATCGGATCTTATATACCAGAATATGGCAGGATAACAATGCATAACATTTCCTACTCTTAAATAAAACCAGCTCTTGCCATGATGGAATTTACTTCATCGTTACAGCTGTCAACTATACTGGAATTGCTGGAGGGTTCCTTCTATGGCATGGACCTATTGAAATTGCACTCAGTCACCACAAAGCTTCTTGATCGCATGGACACAATAGAAAAAGTAAGTGTTGTTTCCTTTGTTTTACTATCTTACACTTATGAAACATAATTGATGTGTTTTATTATTGAAAGATGGTCTTAAATAACCAGACCGAGGAGAAGTCGAACACAAGGAGCACCTCTCCAAGTCCACAGCTGCCCACATCCTCACCTACAAATCTGTCCTCACAACTGCAGGAGAAGAGGACGAGTTTGAGGGAGCAGAATGACGAAGCAGCTGCTTTTCAACACATAGAGGTGGGAGGTGCTATTTAAAACAAATGTTGCATTACATAATTATCATTTCCAATACGTAACAATGGAACAATCCAAACATTATGCTAAACCACGAAGTGAAATGGCTCACCTCCTGCGGACGTTTATTTATTTACTTAGGCTCTGTCTCGGAGTCAAAAGTGACCTCATGTTGTGATTTGAAATTCTTACTAATTTATCCTGCTGTCAGCTCTTACATAAGTTGGAATGAAAAGAGCCAAATTACTTGGAATATCAAACATCCAAAACAGATGATCTATATATTAATCTATTAAAGGGATAGTTCACCCCAAAATGAAAATTCCATCATCATGTTGTTTCAAACCCATCAGACTTTGGGTAATCTTCAAAACACAAATGAAGATATTTATTTATTGAACCTTTTTATTTACTTTCAATGGAGGGACAGAAACCTCTTAGGTTTCATTAAGAAATATTTAAATTTGTGTTTCAAAGATGAATTAAGTTATGGATTTGGAATGAAATGAGAGTGAGTACTGTCAATTTTGTGGTGAAGTATCCCTTTAAGAATCATGTCTTAAAGGTAGGGTAGGCAATTTCGGAGAGACTAGTAATAGCTAGCTTTGAAAGCATAAGATCCCACCCTCCCTTCATAGCATTTCCAAAGCCACGCCTCCTTCAAAACACATGAATGCGCACAGCAGAGTCTGCAAAGGGTCATAAGAGAAGGTGTTAAATTACCTCAAAGCAAATAACATTAGAATAATGAACGTAAACAACTTACAGAGCTCTTATTTGTACCACCTGAAAGCTGCAGATTCATTGATAGTGTTGACATAGACATGCATAAATCCATGCCTGAGCACGTGAACAGCTCTGAGTAGAAGGTCACAGTTTGCCATCTCTTAATTTCGGTTATGACATGGCGTGAACGCAGCATAAGCTCGTTGTTTTGGTTCAGGAGAAACTGTAAAAGGCGGCTGCTGTTTGTTTTTGGAGCTCAGTGACGGTCTGTCTACAATTCTGCATAGCCTTGCGAAATGCGCTGCTAATGTGTGATGTCTGTGCGTGCGCGGAGGTATGGAAATACATATGTTGACAGACTGGTAGGACATCGTATCATGCAATTCAGACCGAATGCAATGATTGGACAAACATTTTTTTGGTCCTGAGACTTCCAGAGAAGATACAGTTGTGGTCAAAATTATTGGCACCCCTGGTAAATATGATCAAATATGGCTGTAAAAATACATCTGCATTGTTTATCCTTTTGCTCTTTAATTTAAAAAAAAAATCACAAAAATCTAACCTTTCATTGAAGTAAAATAATTGAAAGTGAGGGGTAAATCACATTATGAAAAAAATGCTTTTCTCCGAAACACAACCTCCAAAACCTCTTTTTGCCAAGATAGCAGCTCTTAATGCCTGACGAGTTTTGAGAACACCTGATAAGAGATCATTCCTTCATACAGAATCTCTCCAGATCCTTCAGATTCCCAGATCCATGTTGGTGCTTCTTCTCTTCAGTTCACCCCACTCATCTTCTATAGGGTTCAGGTCAGGGAACTGGGATGGTCATGGCAGAAGCTTCATTTTGTGCTCAGTGACACATTTGTGTGTTGATTTTGATGCTTGTTTTGGATCATTGTTCTGATGGAAGATACAACCACGGCCCATTATAAGATTTCTAGCAGAGGCCGTCAGGTTTTGATTTTTTATCTGTTGGTATTTGCTAGAATCCATGATACCATGTATCTGAACAAGATGTCCAGGACCTCCATCAAAAAAAATAGGCCCACATCATTAAAGAAGAGTGGTACTTTTTATCCCTGTTTGAACCAAACCAATCTGGTGGGTTTGCTGCTAAAAAAGCTATTTTTATAGTTTCATCTTACTACAGAACCAGGTCCCTTTTCCAGTCATGTGTCTGACAACTGAATATGCTGGAGTTTGTTTCTGGATGAGCAAGAAGGATTTTTCTTGAATCCCTCCCAAACAACATATGGTTATGTAGGGGGTTGTTTGAATTTTTTTTATTAGGCTTTCTGACCCCAAGACTCAACTAATCTCTGCAATTCTCCATCTGTGATCCTTGGAGAGTCTTCGGCCACTCAAACTTTCTTCCTTGCCGTGCCTTAAGACAATATAGACACACATGCCAATAATTCTGACCACAACTGTATTATACAACCCCAAATCATAAAAAGTTGGGACAGTATGGAAAACGCAAATAAAAAACAAAAGAAGTGATTTCTAAATTTACTTTGACTTGTATTTCATTGCAGACAATATTAACACAAAATATTTCATGTTTTGTCTGGTCAACTTCATGTCATTTGTAAATATGCATCCTTTCCTGTCATTCAGACCTGCAACACGTTTAAAAAAAAAGTTGGGACAGTAAAGCATTTACCACTTTGTAATGTTGCCATTCCTTTTCACAACACTTAAAAGACGTTTAGGGACTAAAGACACCAAGTGATGAAGTGTTTCAGGTGTAATTTTGTCCCATTCTTCCTGTAAACAAGTCTTAAGGTGGGCAACAGTACGGGGTCTTCGTTGCCACACATTCTCTATTGGAGACAGGTCGGGACTGCAGGCAGGCCAGTCAAGTACCCGTACCCTCTTCCTCCGCAGCCAGGACTTTGTAATGTGTCCTAAATATGTCACACCTCCATTTTTATAGCATCAAATAACTAACTAAAACCAAACTTTTTTAAAGAACCCCCCCCCCCCCCCCCCCAGAAAATCCCTGAATACGAGGTAGTACTTTTTCAAAGATCAGGAACTTTCGGAGGTGGGAATTGGACACTGAATATGCTGATTGATTGAGTTCACACAGCATTTTGATTGGTTGAATCCATGCAGCATTTTATTTCAACCTCCATTTGTGGTCTGTTGTGGTGCATGCAGTAAAAGTTGTTTGCCATTCTCATAAACAATCGAGTTTAAAACATATGACAGATGGGCAGACAACAAGGTTTAGGCTTTATTAAGCTTATATGTGGAGGACGAAATCCAGCAGGAACTGGAAAGTTGCGCACAATCCTTTGTCACCGGACCAATTTGCCTAATCTTCAAGGTACTTTAGACTGCGATGGAAACGCAGATACAGCAGACTGGGGAGTTCCTGGGACCAATTATATTCCGGGTAATTTCAGTGGAAACGCGGCTTTAGACTATTATTGATTGCTATCAGGATGAGAAGAGCATTTCAACAGTCCATGATAACAAAGTGTTTATTATAAACAATTGCCTACCCTGCCTTTAATAGCTGCAGTATCACAATGTCCTCTGATGTACTTAACAGAGTAAATATGAGGAAAAGTTTGTGGGAGATCTTATGAAGAGCAGCGGATCAGACGTAAACCAGGCTGTTGCAGCTTTGCAAGAACAAGAGCGCCAAGGAAGGGAGAAGCAACCAAAAATAATTGTTAGGGGAATCACATACTATAAATCTGACCCGGTGGATGAGACAGACACGGAGGAGAGCTGTAAGTATTACTGTGTGGTTTCAAAATATACATTCAAAGTAGGGCTGCATGATATTGGACTTGAATAGCTTAATTTGGAAAGAATTAATCATATATGACGTGCTTCAGTTTGAATCCAGTAGCATATACACTGATCAGACAACATTATGACAGGTAAAGTGAATAAAACTGATTATCTCTTCATCACGGCACCTGTTAGTGGCTGGGATATATTAGGCAGAAAGTGAACATTTTGTCCTCAAAGTTGATGTGTTAGAACAGGGGGTTTTCAAACCTGTCCTGGAGGACCCCCAGCCCTGCACATTTTGTACGCCTCCCATATTTCACGCACCCACTTCAGGTCTTGCAGTCTCTAATAATGAGCTCATGAGTTGAATCAGGTGTGTTAGATGAGGGAGACATACAAAATGTGCAGTGCTGGGGGTCCTCCAGGACAGGTTTGAAAACCACTGTGTTAGAAGCAGGACAAAAATAGACAAGCGGAAGTATTTGAGTGAGTTTGACAAGGGCCAAATTTTAATACTGGGTCAGAGCATCTCCAAAACTGCAGCTCTTGTGGGGTATTCCCGGTCTGCAGTGATCAGTATCTTTCAAAAGTGGCCCCACCTCGCAACTTACAGGACTTAAAGTATCTGCTGCTAACTTCTTGGTGCACGATACCACAGCACACCTTCAGGGGTCTAGTGGAGTCCATTCCTCGATGGGTCAGGGTAGTTTTGGCAGCAGAAGTGGGACCAACACAATATTAGGGAGGTGGTCATAATGTTATGACTGATCGGTATATTTGTGTGGTGTGTCAATTACACTAAACCATATTGCGATATCGATTTTATTTTAATATATTGTGCAGCCCTAATTGAAAGTTCTCAGAAAGAGACGTTTGACTTTTTTTTTGTTTAGGGTCCTATATAAAATATTTTGTTCTTCATTGCAGTAGATGATAGTCAGAGTGGTGACAGCCCAATTGATCTCTTTGCCGACGAGCAGCTCCTTCATCACAAGGCACGCCACTTTAGGCCGGTCATCAAGGCATGGTCTGTCCGACCAAAACCCAAGAGTGAAGTTTCAAAAGGGGGAGATGCACAAAACGGCCTTCAAACTCCATTCACTGGACTGTTGGACTCCGCCCTACCGATTAAGACGCCTACTGAACCGATATCCGTTCAGACTCAAACCAGTCGTTCCACCACAGACAACTCTACAGGAGATGAGAGAACCACACCGACACCTGCCGCGATGGATAATTTGAAGCTCACCATCCCCATGGAAGATCCCAAACCTCAAACAATCGTCAAAAAAATAGAGGCAAGCAACATAGAGCCCACAACTCCATCTGTAAGACAAGCTCAAAACATGTTGGTAAGGTCATCCAATCTGGGTCCCATAAAAACAAACGAGTCAGTCACAGCAGCTGCTGCTAAAGTGGTGGCTGCAGAGCCAACCCTGACAGACCAGACCAACGGGACTGCTGAAAAGGAAACATCTGTATCTTCTGTAACTGAAAGTGGGATTGTTACCAAAGAAACTCTGAAAGAAGATGCCTCTCATACTGGTAAACCTTTTTTTTATTCTGAAAGCACACTTAGAAGATTAACACCATCACCAACTCCTCGTTCCAACACTTTAACAGTCTCAGAAAGCTCACTGGGATCAGCTGCTCACACAAGCACAGCTGCCACCATTGTGACGACGCCACATGTCACTGAAAGCAAGACAGTTACCTACTTACCTAAAATGAGTCCTAAACAGACATTAACCTCAGTGGCGTCTTTGATGACAACTACAAAAACTATCCAAACAACAACCACAAGCAAACCTGGCAAACGCAAGTATAGCATAAGCTGGGATGAAGAGGAAGAGGTAGTGGGAGGAGAGCAAATGGATGGAGAGAAAGCTGTAAAAACGGTGGTGGAACAGAACTTTGAAGAGGAACCTCAAAAGAAGCCAGGTATAGCTATATGATGTCTTGTTTATTTTATTTTAATAAAACATTTGCTTTATTTTTTACCTTTTTAATTTGAATATATTTATAAATTAAAGCTGCAAGCAGCATTTAGCGGGGTTCAAGCCTTTAAGGCCTTTAAGCACACAAGCATCAAAATACATTAAGTTTTATTTAGCAAGATTTTAAACACTGAAATAATTTAATTGGTTGTGGCGGCAATGTTTTTTGAGATAGGCCAATGTCCTCATAGACATACATGGGACCTTGGGCCAAGACACTGCATACCAATTTTCAAGTCAATCGGACTAGCGGTCGGGTAGTTAAAGCCATTTTTATGTTTTTTTTGTGTTATAGCGCCACAAAGTGTTCAATCGTCGCGATTTTTTTATCGTGACCAAAGACTCAGACCATACACATGTGTACCAAGTTTGGTGAAGACATCTCATTTCTTTCTTGAGTTATAGCCATTTTAGTAAAATAGGCTCCTCCCACAACAGTCGTTTTCCGCCCCTTAGCGACCGTGAATAGAAATTTCAACTTTATTTCGATTATTATTAATATTCAGACTCCAGAGAACATTTCTGCACTGGTTTGGTTCCGATCAAGCAAGAAACCTAGGACTAGTTTGCAAAAGTAGTTTTTTAACAAAATTCAAAATGGCGGAAAATCTATCATGGCGTAAATGAAATCGGAGATATACGTTTTGTTCGTCATGGACTCACCCTTCCAATGATATAAGACACTTGAGTCTACGACATACGGTTTAGGAGTTATGAGCAGTTTCGCGCAATTGATTGCTATAGCGCCACCTATAGGCCAATCTGGCTCATAATTTGATAACCTCTCCTCTATGTTTGTACTACCTATTGGCCAAGTTTCAAGTCTCTAGCCCTTACGGTTTGGGCTGCACGATGTGTTTTACTGCAGAATAATATTATTTTGTGTGTAGTACAATAAAATGAACAGCGGGGGGCAGCAAACGACCACTTATTGGCTTAATATACCATTATTATCAAATGAACTCTGTAATTTTAACATTTTTTAACTTTTATAGAGGCAAATATTGTCCGATCTGTCTGAAATTTTTCATGCTTGTTTAGAGGCATATGATACATGTTCTGACTTGTTTTTAAGTAGATCTGAACATTCATTGAATAGAGAGATGGAAAATACAATTTACAGCCAATACAGGCAATTCACCATAGGGAATACATGGTTTTCAAAGCTTTTTAACAGTTTTAGCGCCACCTATGGTCCGATCTCCATGAAACTTTGCATGCTTCTTCAGCATGTTATGTCACATATACATAACAATATTTGTGACGTTTTGAGTTTTCCTTTAAGATTTATAGGCTATTGAGTGTATTTTGCTACATCCCTCTTCTAAATAATCCTTTTATAGCCATCTAAATGCAAAAGTTCAACTTTTTTTCGATAATTATTAACCTAGAGAGTCCAGAGATTTGTTCTAGACTTGTTTGGTTCCGATCGGGCAAAAAACCAGGGACTAGTTCGCGAAAGTAGGTTTTTAACATAATTGCAAATATTTAATGAACGATTTGATTGACAGCAATGGTTCTAGAGGCAAAGTTGTTCAATATGAAGAGATCTATCAAATGATATGCATATTTTGTGGATGTGTGCAACACCACGTGATTACAGAGCCATAAAACTCATTAGCGCCAACTAGTGGCCGATTTGTTTCAAAATTCTTACAGACCTCTAGGGCCATGAGTCAAATATGCCCATCGAGTTTCGTTCTGATTGGCCTCCATTAACCTTGTCTAATAGGTGCTCAAATTTAATTGGCTGTGGCGGACATGTTTTTTGAGATACGCCAATATCCTCATAGATATACATGGCACCTTGGACCAAGACACTGCATACCAATTTTCAAGTCAATCGGACTAGCGCTTGGGTGGTCATAGCCATTTTCATGTTTTTTTCGTGTTATAGCGCCACCAAGTGTTCAATCATCGCTATTTTTTTATCGAGACCAAAAACTGAGCCCATACACATGTCTACCAAGTTTGGTGAAGATATCTCATTTTGTTCTTGAGTTATAGCTGTTTTAGTAAAATAGGCTCCTCCCACAACATTCGTTTTCCACCCCTTAGCGACTGTGAATCGAAATTTCAACTTTTTTTCGATAATTATTGATATTCAGACTCCAGAGAACATTTCTGCACTGGTTTGGTTCCGATCAAGCGAAAAACCTAGGACTAGTTCGCAAAAGTAGTTTTATGACAAAATTCAAAATGGCGGAAAATCTATCATGGCGCAAATGAAATCGGAGATATACGTTATGTTCGTCATGGACTCTCCTTACCAATGATATAAGACACTTGAGTCTACGACATACGGTTTAGGAGTTATGAGCAGTTTCGCGCAATTGATTGCTATAGCGCCACCTATAGGCCAATCTGGCTCATAATTTGATAACCTCTCCTCGATTTTTGTACTACCTATTGGCCAAGTTTCAAGTCTCTAGCCCTTACGGTTTGGGCTGCACGATGCGTTTTAGGTCTGAATAATAATAATAATAATAATAATAATTAAAGCTGCAAGCAGCATTTAGCGGGGTTCAAGCCTTTAAGGCCTTTAAGCACACAAGCATCAAAAGACATCAAGTTTTATTTAGAAAGATTTTAAACACTGAAATAATTTAATTGGCTATGGCGGCAATGTTTTTTGAGATAGGCCAATGTCCTCATAGACATCCATGGTACCTTGGACCAAGACACTGCATACAAATTTTCAAGTCAATCGGACTAGCGGTCGGGTAGTTATAGCCATTTTCATGTTTTTTTCATGTTATAGCGCCACCAAGTGTTCAATCATCGCGATTTCTTTATCCTGACCAAAGACTGAGCCCATACACATGTGTACCAAGTTTGGTGAATATATCTCATTTCTTTCTTGATTTATAGCCATTTTAGTAAAATAGGCTCCTCCCACAACAGTCGTTTTCCGCCCCTTAGCGACCGTGAATAGAAATTTAAACTTTTTTTCAATTAATTATTGATATTCAGACTCCAGAGAACATTTCTGCACTGGTTTGGTTCCGATCAAGCAAGAAACCTAGGACTAGTTTGCAAAAGTATTTTTTTAACAAAATTCAAAATGGCGGAAAATGTATCATGGCGCAAATTAAATCGGAGATATACACTTTGTTCGTCATGGACTCACCTTTCCAATGATATAAGACAGTTGAGTCTACGACATACGGTTTAGGAGTTAAGAGCAGTTTCGCGCAATTGATTGCTATAGCGCCACCTATAGGCCAATCTGGCTCATAATTTGATAACCTCTCCTCGATGTGTGTACTACCTATTGGCCAAGTTTCAAGTCTCTAGCCCTTACGGTTTGGGCTGCACGATGTGTTTTACTGCAGAATAATATTATTTTGTGTGTAGTACAATAAAATGAACAGCGGGGGGCAGCAAACAACCACTTATTGGCTTAATATACCACAACTCTGTAATGTTAACATTTTTTAACTTTTATAGAGGCAAATATTGTCCGATCTGTCTGAAATTTTTCATGCTTGTTTAGAGGCATAGGATACATGTTCTGACTTGTTTTTAAGTAGATCTGAACATTCATTGAATAGAGAGATGGAAAATACAATTTACAGCCAATACAGGCAATTCACCATAGGGAATACATGGTTTTCAAAGCTTTTTAACAGTTTTAGTGCCACCTATTGTCCGATCTCCATGAAACTTTGCATGCTTTTTCAGCATGCTATGTCACATATACATAACAATTTTCGTGAAGTTTTGAGTTTTCCTTTAAGATTTATAGGCTATTGAGTGTATTTTGCTACGTCCCTCTTCTAAATGATTCTGTTATAGCCATGTAAATGCAAAAGTTGAACTTTTTTTGATAATTATTGATCTAGAGAGTCCAGAGAATTGTCCTAGACTGGTTTGCTTCCGATCGGGCAAAAAACCAGGGACTAGTTTGCAAAAGTAGGTTTTTAACATAATTGCAAATATTTAATAAACGATTTGATTGACAGCAATGGTTCTAGAGGCAAAGGTGTTCAATAGGAGGAGATCTATCAAATGATATGCATATTTTGTGGATGTGTGCAACACCACGTGATTACAGAGCCATAAAACTCATTAGAGCCAACTAGTGGCCGATTTGTTTCAAAATTCTTACAGACCTCTAGGGCCATGAGTCAAACATGCCCATCGAGTTTCGTTCCGATTGGCCTCCGTTAACCTTGTCTAATAGGTGCTTAAATTTAATTGGCTGTGGCGGCCATGATTTTTGAGATACGCCAATGTCCTCATAGACATGCATGGTACCTTGGACCAAGACACTGCATACCAATTTTCAAGTCAATCGGACTAGCGCTCGGCAGGTTATAGCCATTTTCATGTTTTTTTCGTGTTATAGCGCCACCAAGTGTTCAATCGTCGCTATTTTTTTATCGAGACCAAATACCGAGCCCATACACATGTCTACCAAGTTTGGTGAAGATATCTCATTTTGTTCTTGAGTTATAGCTGTTTTAGTAAAATAGGCTCCTCCCACAACATTCGTTTTCCGCCCCTTAGCGACCGTGAATCGAAATTTCAACTTTTTTTCGATAATTCTTGATATTCAGACTCCATAGAACATTTCTGCACTGGTTTGGTTTCGATCAAGCGAAAAACCTAGGACTAGTTTGCAAAAGTAGTTTTTTGACAAAATTCAAAATGGCGGAAAATCTATCATGGCGCAAATGAAATCGGAGATATACGTTTTGTTCGTCATGAACTCACCTTTCCAATGATATAAGACACTTGAGTCTACGACATACGGTTTAGGAGTTATGAGCAGTTTCGCGCAATTGATTGCTATAGCGCCACCTATAGGCCAATCTGGCTCATAATTTGATAACCTCTCCTCGATTTTTCTACTATCTATTGGCCAAGTTTCAAGTCTCTAGCCCTTACGGTTTGGGCTGCACGATGCGTTTTACGGCAGAATAATAATAATAATAATAATAATAATTAAAGCTGCGAGCAGCATTTAGCGGGGTTCAAGCCTTTAAGGCCTTTAAGCACACAAGCATCAAAAGACATCAAGTTTTATTTAGCAAGATTTTAAACACTGAAATAATTTAATTGGCTGTGGCGGCAATGTTTTTTGAGATAGGCCAATGTCCTCATAGACATACATGGGACCTTGGACCAAGACACTGCATACCAATTTTCAAGTCAATCGGACTAGCGGTCGGGTAGTTATAGCCATTTTCATGTTTTTTTCATGTTATAGTGCCACCAAGTGTTCAATCATCGCGATTTTTTTATCCTGACCAAAGACTGAGCCCATACACATGTGTACCAAGTGTGGTGAAGATATCTCATTTCTTTCTTGATTTATAGCCATTTTAGTAAAATAGGCTCCTCCCACAACAGTCGTTTTCCGCCCCTTAGCGACCGTGAATAGAAATTTAAACTTTTTTTCAATTATTATTGATATTCAGACTCCAGAGAACATTTCTGCACTGGTTTGGTTCCGATCAAGCAAGAAACCTAGGATTAGTTTGCAAAAGTAGTTTTTTAACAAAATTCAAAATGGCGGAAAATGTATCATGGCGCAAATGAAATCGGAGATATACATTTTGTTCGTCATGGACTCAGCTTTCCAATGATATAAGACACTTGAGTCTACGACATACGGTTTAGGAGTTATGAGCAGTTTCGCGCAATTGATTGCTATAGCGCCACCTATAGGCCAATCTGGCTCATAATTTGATAACCTCTCCTCTCTGTTTGTACTACCTATTGGCCAAGTTTCAAGTCTCTAGCCCTTACGGTTTGGGCTGCACGATGTGTTTTACTGCAGAATAATATTATTTTGTGTGTAGTACAATAAAATGAACAGCGGGGGGCAGCAAACAACCACTTATTGGCTTAATATACCAGAACTCTGTAATGTTAACATTTTTTAACTTTTATAGAGGCAAATATTGTCCGAACTGTCTGAAATTTTTCATGCTTGTTTAGAGGCATAGGATACATGTTCTGACTTGTTTTTAAGTAGATCTGAGCATTCATTGAATAGAGAGATGGAAAATACCATTTACAGCCAATACAGGCAATTCACCATAGGGAATACATGGTTTTCAAAGCTTTTTAACAGTTTTAGCGCCACCTATGGTCCGATCTCCATGAAACTTTGCATGCTTCTTCAGCATGTTGTGTCACATATACATAACAATATTCGTGACGTTTTGAGTTTTCCTTTAAGATTTATAGGCTATTGAGTGTATTTTGCTACGTCCCTCTTCTAAATGATCCTTTTATAGCCATGTAAATGCAAAAGTTGAACTTTTTTTGATAATTATTGATCTAGAGAGTCCATAGAATTGTCCTAGACTGGTTTGGTTCCGATCGGGCAAAAAACCAGGGACTAGTTTGTAAAAGTAGGTTTTTAACATAATTGCAAATATTTAATGAACGATTTGATTGACAGCAATGGTTCTAGAGGCAAAGTTGTTCAATATGAAGAGATCTATCAAATGATATGCATATTTTGTGGATGTGTGCAACACCACGTGATTACAGAGCCATAAAACTCGTTAGCGCCAACTAGTGGCCGATTTGTTTCAAAATTCTTACAGACCTCTAGGGCCATGAGTCAAACATGCCCATCGAGTTTCGTTCCGATTGGCCTCCGTTAACCTTGTCTAATAGGTGCTTACATTTAATTGGCTGTGGCGGCCATGATTTTTGAGATAGGCCAATGTCCTCATAGACATACATGGGACCTTGGACCAAGACACTGCATACCAATTTTCAAGTCAATCGGACTAGCGCTCGGCAGGTTATAGACATTTTCATGTTTTTTTCGTGTTATAGCGCCACCAAGTGTTCAATCGTCGTTATTTTTTTATCGAGACCAAATACTGAGCCCATACACATGTGTACCAAGTTTGGTGAAGATATCTCATTTTGTTCTTGAGTTATAGCTGTTTTAGTAAAATAGGCTCCTCCCACAACATTCGTTTTCCGCCCCTTAGCGAACGTGAATCGAAATTTCAACTTTTTTTCGATAATTATTGATATTCAGACTCCAGAGAACATTTCTGCACTGGTTTGGTTCCGATCAAGCAAAAAACCTAGGACTAGTTCGCAAAAGTAGTTTTTTGACAAAATTCAAAATGGCGGAAAATCTATCATGGCGCAAATGAAATCGGAGATATACGTTTTGTTCGTCATGGACTCACCTTTCCAATGATATAAGACACTTGAGTCTACGACATACGGTTTAGGAGTTATGAGCAGTTTCGCGCAATTGATTGCTATAGCGCCACCTATAGGCCAATCTGGCTCATAATTTGATAACCTCTCCTCGTTTTGTGTACTACCATCTGACAAAGTTTCAAAGTTCCAGCCCTTACGGTTTGGGCTGCACAATGCGTTTTAGCGGAGAATAATAATAATAATAATAATAATAATAAAAATCAGTACAATTACAATAGGGTTTCAGCACTTCGTGCTTGAACCCCTAATAATAATAATAATAAAAATCAGTACAATTACAATAGGGTTTCAGCACTTCGTGCTTGAACCCCTAATAATAAAAATCAGCACAAATACAATAGGTGTTCAGCACTTCGTGCTTGAACCCCTAATAAATGTAAAATAATAGCTGCAAGCAGTGATGAGGGGCCCAAACCCAGGTGGCACCGTCACCTCAGTGGCTTCAGGGAAACTGTGCACGACGGACAATAAGCATTTAAACCGGGCAAATGTAAAAAGGCTATTTTAAAATCGTTTGAAAGACATTATTTTAATCGATCGCCATGGCAACACAGTTTGAGATATCCAATATTGTTCACAATTTTACATCTTTAATTTATTGTCATCATGTTGAAAAAGTTTGGTGTGAATCATATAAACTCGCTAGGAGTAGGCTAGTAGCCTAGTTTAAAATTCAGAGCCTGGTTTTTCAAAAAATAACACTTCCTGTTTCACTTTTCTCGCCATATATATATTAATCTGAGTTAAATTAATTAATGTCAGAATTAAATTCAGAGTAGGGTCTCTGCACTGAAATGTGTATAATTTAGCATAAAAAAAGGTGGAAACCAACGTAATTGTAAATTGTCTGGTTTTGTTTGGAGGAATGTGTAAGGACACCTTGGCCACAATTTCCGAGCCCGTCACACACAACACATATGGTCGTAATGAGGGCGCTTGGATGAAGGATCCGCTGGCTCAAGATGACAAGATCTATGTCACAAATTATTACTATGGCAACAACCTACTGGAATTCCGCAACATGGATGTCTTCAAACAAGGTATCTCTATTTAATTCAAATGAACAAATCAGAACAAATAAGCAATTTGACTTATTTTGTTTTCTTACTTTCATTCAAGGCCGCTATGCTAATTCCTACAAGCTACCTTATAACTGGATTGGCACCGGCCATGTGGTCTACAACGGTGCTTTCTATTACAACCGCGCATTCTCTCGAGACATTATTAAGTACGACCTGCGGTTGCGTTACGTGGCTGCTTGGACCATGCTGCACGATGCTGTGTTTGATAATGACGACGTGTCTGCGTGGAGATGGAGAGGAAACTCGGATATGGATCTGGCCGTCGATGAGAGCGGACTTTGGGTGATCTACCCAGCTCTGGACGACGAAGGCTTCTTGCAGGAAGTGATCGTCTTGAGCCGCCTGAACCCTAGTGATCTGAGCATGAAGCGTGAAACCACCTGGAGGACCGGGCTCCGGCGCAACCGCTACGGTAACTGCTTCATCGTATGCGGCGTTCTTTACGCGACGGAGAGCTACAATCAGTACGACACCAATTTGTCCTACGCCTTCGACACCCACACCAACACTCAGGTGGTCCCTCACCTGCCTTTTAGCAACAACTACACTTACATCACTCAGATCGATTACAACCCCAAGGAGAGGGTGCTGTACGCCTGGGATAACGGACATCAGGTCACTTATAATGTTCAGTTTGCTTATGTAGACCCACTGTAGACCCTGAAGGCAAAGCAAATACGTTCTTTGCACAGAATAGAATAACCGTAAATGCATGGGCGTCGGAAGCAAAAAAAATGTGGGTGGGTCCTCAAATTTTTTTTACTGGAGTAGATGCCAATAAGTACAAATATACCGCTTTGCTAGCTAAGCGAATAGTTCAGAAAGACAAAATTACAGAAATCGCTACATCATTGAGAGTGGCAGTAGTGTAGGGGTAAGACGCACGGCATCTAGTTTTGACACAAATCGACCCGCGGTTCGAGTCCGCCTTTCGCCGAGCTCAATCTTCTCCCTTTTCCCATATCAGATCGGAAAGGCATTTATTTTCAATAAAAATGACGAAAATATTAGAAAAGTAGAAATAAAGCGTCTAACGTGTTTAACAATAAGTGTTTATCGATTAGGGGTAGGTAAACAGACATGTGCTGAATGTTAGAGACGATAAAAGTGAGTGGGTCCAATATCAGTGATCGTAAAAAGTGGGTGGGTCTTGTCCCACCCACATACAATGGTTCCGACGCCCATGCGTAAATGTGTTTGTGGATTGTGGATCAGTTCACTCAGCTTTTATTAACTCCATGTAGTTTAATGTACTTATTAATATACTATGTTTTCAGTGTAAAAATTGACCCATATCTTTACATTTATGGTCAAAAAAACAAAAAAAAAGCAAGTTGAATTTCTTAATAACATGCAAATAATGCAGCGTTATGCAGTTTGCATTGACGGTCATTTCTTTTAGATATTGCCATTTGCTTTTGCACTATGAAGTCGGACCTCTTTATGTTTATAGCTGTACCTCCTGTAAGGCTGGCAGAATTATGAAGAAGTTTTGAGGTGTTGTATTCTTAAATCCAGTAGAATACATTGTATATACTGTAATATAAAAGCTAAAACCATGGGATTGATGAATGTAAAAAATGCTATTTGTATTTTCATAAATATAGGCCTATCTCAAAGTTTTTTAGTTTTTTTATCACGTGCATATAAAAAAATAAAGTCCTATAATTTCAGTAAAAGCAAGACAGGTTTCGGGGCACATTTTCATTGTGTTGTTTTATTTCATCAGTAAGTTTGCTCAAATTACAGTACTGTGTAATCTTTTTATGCATATTTTATATTGCCATTTCATTTGAAACTCTTCTAGCACTTAAGAAGTTCAAATCTCTGTCAGACTCAGAAAATGGCTCCAATAAAATTCAGAATTAAGATTTATGGCATTGGTCTTCCTTTCATTTTAAACATGTCAAGCGAGTGCATTCTCAGCGCAGACCTTCTCATTGGACACTTAGATAAGAGCAAAATGCTACACTGTAAAACCCTTGATCCACAGAGCTAAATCTAGACAAACAAAACACATCTACCATAGTTGAACCCAAAAACATTGTTTACCCCAGCCTTTGAAATGACCTATAATCAGCATCTTACAACGCTTCAGACCCCACATTTATACAAACCCTCAATTTCTCAGCAAATTCAGACCTAAGACTGCGCCCTGACGACTAAAGATGCACACAATTCACACACAACCTTGAGTCCAGTGTTTATTACTTTGCATTGTTACAAAATTGCTTTCATTTCATTGACTGTGTGAACAAACATATAAAGTCTTTCCAAAAATGCAGAAATGAAATATATTAAACACAAAAACATTGCTCAACAGGAAAAGGGGATTTGATTAAATAAAAGAGTATTAACTCGTTTCAAACCAATTACATTCTCAGAAGAAATGTGCTCTTGGGGCACAAGAGTTGTCACTGGGGCAGTATCCGTAAAAGGATATCTTTGTACCTTTTTCACCCTTAAAAGGTGCATATTAGTACCGTGGAATAGCAACCTTTATGTACTATTATGAACCTTGTCGGTGTAAAAAAACAAACAAAAAAAAAGGTACAAAGCGGTCCTTTTAAGGGTACTGCCCCAGTGACAAGCCAGTGAGTGTATGAACACAACAAAGACACTTCTAATGCAATCCTAAAGTTGAAATGTGATATTTTCAGTCACTAAATACTCTAATAAATCATTCACATTTTAAGAACGAAAGCGCCACCTGAGTTTTTAGAATCTGTGAAAATCAAATGATGAAGAATCCTACAACCCTCTGGGTCCTAATGGTGATTGGTCGGTGCAGGGAAGTTTGTCTTTGAAGGGGAATGGTTCTTTAAAAACAAAAAGTAGGACAGGACAAGCTAACGACCACACTGCTTTCAAAATGATAACTGACTACGGCATCCTAAACAAGACAGGAACAGAGCAAACATCTAAATAGGCCAGAATAACAGATACAGAGTGTACGAGGACAGAGGAGGTAAAATAGTGGCATTAATAATTTGTTTGTATTATGTTAACAACTGAATTTATGTCAAGTACACCTCATTAAAAGTGCAAATCAAGATAAACATGAGGGCTTAAAATATATATATATAAAAAAAACTGTCAGATGTTGCCTAATCCCCAAACTATTATTCCAATTAGAATTAGTCTAAAATTATTAACCTTCAAAGACTAAACATAAGATCTTCTTTTACACTTCTTGTTTTGTGGATATATTTACATCACTGTCTGGAATCAGAGGAATGGAAAATTCAAGCAAATTATACAAAATGCCTCCATTCACAGACTAAAAAGCTTCTATTTAATAGTTATGTCATAACAAACCAATAAACTAAACAAAAAGCTTAGAAGTATTGAAGAAGTTAGCTGAATATGACTGAAGGTGCAACAAACAAACTTGGTACAAATCTTAAAAAAATATTTCAATACATTTTATAAACAACAACAAAAAAAGCACAGTGCAAACAAAAATCAAAGACAATTCCCTGACAGCTACCACATAGCAGAGAAGAGTTCAATAATTGAGCCCAATCGCACTTTGGTTTGGGAATTTGGTAGATGAATGCTTCTGTTGGCAGAGCATAGGTTCAATTTCTTGGACACACACAAAATGAAAAGACAAGTTGAAAGCGCTTCAAGTCAAATGCATACATGTAAATGTAGATGCCTTTGATGATAGATGTGTAACAACAGTCTCTGGAAACAATCGCCTGGAATAAAGACAGTGATCTGACTTTCATTAGCATTGAATGGCCCGCTTGATGCATTTTGAAGAGGTGACTTGAAGATGAATTGTTGATCAATTATCTTTGGGATCTTGGTAGTAGATTACCAAGATCTTGGTTTGCCACTTGAACAGGAAGTCACAAAAAAGAAAAGAAAAGTACAGGCTCATTATGTAACCAAAGAGATGATGGTGGGAAACCTGGCAAATTCACAACACAACGATACATTTTTGTGGTTAGTGGATTGCTGGGACTAAGAAGAACCCACGAGGACTCCAACTGGGGCCGCGGGCTGGTTGTTGCTGGCGGCGGCGTGATAAAAAGAGCCTGTGTCCGTCTGATTGACCCGCAATATGGGCGGAATACTAGACGACTTGATGTGGAGGATCTTGGTGTCCATGACCTCACAGTCGATCTGCATCATCACCTCAAACTCTTTGTCTTTTATGACGCTCTCTACAGTGAGACAGAAAAGTAATTGTATTAGCAAAGAAAAAAAAATACAAATCGGTGATGAAACAGCGCTTGATGCTCAGTTCTGTGTGAAAGTGACTTCAGATGGTGTGCTGGGTGGCCCGAGGAGGTTAAAAGGCATTTTAGGGGCTCCTTTAACACAGAGGGTTCATAGAGGTCAGTCACATGCTGCCCTTTATTTTCACATAGCAGTAAACACAAGAGCTGACGTCTCTCACATAAAAAAAAAAAAAAAAAAAAGTAATAATTTTATTTAGTGAGATAGCATTCAATTTATCAAAAGTGACAGAAAAGACATTTATAATGTCACAAAAGATTTAAATTTTTCTGTTCTTTTGAACTTTCTATTCATCAAACATATACATTTACATTTACATATCACCGTTTCCACAGAATAATTAATCAGCACAACTGTTTTCAACATTGATAATAATAAGAAATGGTTTTTGAGCACTAAATCAGCATATTAGAATGATTTCTGAAGGATCATGTGACTGAAGACTGGAATAATGACTGCTGAAAATACAGCTTTGCCATCACAGGAATAAATTATATTTTAAAATTTGTGCTGTCAAATCGATGAACCGTATCCAAAATAAAATATGTTTGTGTTAACATAATATATGTGTGTACTTTTTTATAATTATTATGTATATATAAATACACACACATGCATGTATATTGTTTAAGAAAAATGTGTTATATTTATATATAAAATATTTATATATATATATCAGATGATGTGCTGTGTACACAGTGTATATATATATATATATATTTATACACACACACAGTATATACATGCAAATATTTCTTAAATATATACATGTATTTGTGGATGCGATTAATCGTGATTAATCGCTTTGACAGAACTATTTAAAATATATTCAAATAGAAAATAGAAGTTATTTTAAATTGTAATATTTCACAATATTTTGATTGACAGTGAACACAAGTCTCCAACAACAGCAATATCTAACAAAATATTAAATATTTAAAATATTAAATAAATATAAAATAAGTTTAAATATTTTAGAGTCCAGCAAAACTATAAACTATTATATTTACTATAGAAACTTTAAGATTTTACTCATTTCTATGACTTTTCCAAGCCTGGAGATCACAATTTTAAAATTAAATTCCTTGATATTTCCAAGTTTTCCATCAAGTCAAGTCAAAATATTAACAGTTTTATTACATAGCACATATAAAAACAACAGAATTTCCACAAAAAAAAAAACAACCTTCCAAATATGCAGCATAATTCAGAAAGCCAAACAATGCTGTATCATACATAAGCGTCAATAGGCAATTACACATTTACTTAAAATTAAATTAAAATCTACTGGTACTTAAGTACAGATTTAACACTCATATTATATTGATACAATTGAAACTGTTCTAAAATATGTATTAAGCAATAATGATCAAGCTTTGGTTTAACTAGGTCTAAGGTCAGGTTGCGACTTCTTTCCCCATGTTTTGACACTCATAAAAGTGCTCGTCAAACACAAGCAGTGATTATTTTGTAAGGAAGCATTAAAAGCATGATGCTTTACACTCACTACAGATGTTTTAGGGCCTATCTTCTATAAGGATAGCTCTCTATACCAAAAAAGATGAGAGAGAGCTTCACATGTATGCACAGCATATGGACGGCAGGAAAGTTACTTTTACAGCAAAAAATACTGATAAAAACTTTATAGGCTGGAGAGCATCACGGTAGGTCAATCTAAAGCACTTTTCCAGCCATTGCTGGTGAATACATTTACGCATCCTACACTTAGTCGTTCCTGACAACTCGAGCGTTTTAGCCGCACACCCACAATGATGATCTCAGAAGCGGTGATTTACAGTCAACTTAACTGTCTCTCTGATGGTTTCCTGAAACCAAAATATTCTCATCCATCTCCGATACTACCACAATGTAATGGAATAAAGTCTAAAAATCTCACAGAATGTGTATTTTCACAGGTGCTTTTTAGAAAAAACCTCAGCAGTGCTGCAGAAATCATCACAGATGATGGGTTACAGCAATCATCTCAATCGTCTCACTGTATTTCACTGCAAGCACTAAAATGACACTGAACTGCTGAACTGTACACATCATCACATATTTAAAAAAAAAAAAAAAAAACTTTTCCATCCTATATAGAAGTGTCCAATATGTCAGAAATGTAATTTTCCATTCTTACAGAAGGCTTTTCGTTAGGTGGATCCCCTTTATGTCTGGTTCTAGGCCTGACTTTCCAAACACTATTTAAAATACTGATTAAGGCAACATGTGGACTCAAGGGTAAATTCCTGATGAGAATGTGGTTGTGAACCTTTGAGGTTCCAGCCAAACTCACTTTCCCCCTATAACAGCAGTGGTTTGCCCCAAAATGGTTGATATTTACAGCCTAAAAGGGATAGTTTGGCCAAAGACAAAATTTGAACTCTGATTTGTTATGAATCATTCCTACTGATTTGTGACCAGTTGATTAATAAAAAAGAACCATCTCAAAAGAATGAATCATTCACTGATTTCGTTCTCAAATCCAACTCACTGACTAAATGATCCAGTCACAGTGATTTGTGAGTTAACAGTTCACTGGAGGGAAGGATTATGAGTAAATGTATTTTCAGATGTTTCTGCACAAAGAGCTATAGTATGGCCTCAAAAGACCTGGAATATAATGCATAAGTTGCATGTCGTCACTATGAAATGTCCATAAACTGGACAAAAATGATCTTTTTGTGTCCATTTGAAACAAAAAGTGAGTAAATGACAACATTTTCACTTTTGGGTGAACTATTCTTTTCTGAATTAGGCTTTTTGACTATAAAGCAATGCCTTTAACTGATATGACTTTGAAAACATGCAGTGCACAAACAAACAAAGAAAGGGGAATATTATGATGGTCATCTTCAACATTCACAAACGATTATAATGCTGACTCACTTCCCCCACAGGGAAGACAGTGAAAGAGAACAGATAATATATGTACTGACTCTGCCAGGCACTGTAACAACGGTCTTCAAACCAAACATGAAATTGAAATTGATGGAGAAAAAAAAACCCTGTTTGTTTTGTTATTCATGATGTTTTCGAGACAAAAATCGATCGCCTTGAAAAAGATTTTTTCCTCCATCTTGAGCATGCAGAACGGAACAGAATCAGCTGGGGGCAATTTAAAAAAACTAAACTTCTGTTCCGAGTTGTCCAAAAGTTGTTCTCGTAATAAGACCATGTGAAAGCCAACTTTGAACATGCATTTCTAAAATCAAAACAGGATGGAGTCAGAAAAAACTGATTCAGAGTACACAGTGCTCAACTGTCTTCTCAAGAGGGAATACTTAGATTTGGATTACATAAACAATTCAAGTCTACGATCTTTAAGATATGGCAGGTTTCTTGTTTTTTCGTTTCTGCACAACTAATCGCAGACTATGTGCGTCAGTTACAACATCATGCTCTTCCCAGACATCACATACTCACACAAACTCACGCACATAGCAACACGAATGTTTATTCTTCTTGTCAACTTGGATCAAATGCCCTCATTTTTGGAGTTTTCGTTTTTTTAAACCCAGTGCACTTCTTTCTCACAATCTTATCTGCTGTTGCTCTCTAGCTCGTTGGGACAGTGCGCACACCTGACGACTAGTCGGAAAGATTCCAAACTAATTTTAAAAACAGGTTTGCAATCTGTCCTGGTGTCATTGACTAGTTAAAGTGTGTCTCATGATTGCATACACTAGAAGAGAGACACAAACAAGAAACTATGAGATAACTACTAAAAAGTTAAGGGCATTTGTCCTGATATGAGTACACATTGTTTGCCATGGACTCTGACATGAGTTATTAATAATAGGAATGACTATACTTCTACCATTCTTCTCTTGTCCTTTACAAAAGCTTGTCCACCCTGGAACATTAATAGTGACCCATTCACTCCTTCCTGAGATCAGTATTGGAATAACTTAATCTAAAACTGCAATCACAGCCAAGGAATGAAATGAGAGAAATTCAGTAATAAAGGAATGCCTGGGAAAGGACCTAGGAAAATTGACATCGTCACCCTTTATTTAAAACATTGTTAAAGATTTTGTAAGTATATTGTGTAGTTGTGCTTTGAGTCAATTGTTTTATTTGTGATAACGCAACGATACATACCAAATTGTGCGGACATGATTTTTGGCAAGGCTGTCATACAAAGAAAATTATGAACACATGGAAAAACAAGAGCGAACCAACAAAATATTAATAACTGATTTTGATGTAGTCAAACTATGCTTTTTCCTGAGCTTTTTGTTTTATGTTTTATGCATTTTTTGCATAATAAAATAAAACCTATGTTTGTAAATATACATGTGTGTGTATATATGCAATATAAAATATTAATACAATAAAAATGTTTTATTAATGCTACATGCTATAAAATATATACAGTGTTTAACAAATGTATTAGACCACCACCCAGTTTAAGGTTTGTGCCACAGCTGCCCTAAACTAACAGTATTGATTATTTTTTATGTTTCTGTAATGGTTAATCCTCAAGTATGTATAAGCTCTTTAGTCACAGTTGGCCAAGTCAAAGACTTGAATCCTATTGAACAAATTTTGGATTTAGTGGATTCAAAGATAGGTTGCACAAAAGTGTAATCAAAAGCAAGTCTTTGGGAACAACTAGAAACTATTTGGAAGTCAATAAAAACAGAGACTGTGGAAAAGTACTGTACATAAAAACAATGACAGCAAGAATGCAAGTTGTTATCAAGGCCAAAGGACACCATATAAAATATAATATGTTTTTTTGGTTTAGTTATTTCAGGTTATTTGTTGCCCAATAAATGACAATACAATACATAAATAATTGTATGTATAATGTAATTTTGTTTAAATAATACAATATAATTTTTAAATATAGTATAAATATTAAAATGCTATAATATAAATACAATTAAAAGCAATACATTTCACATATTTTTAACATATATACTTCACATACACATACTACATAAATCAATCTCAGAAGTCAAATCCCCTGCTTGCCTCGTTAAATGTTATTAACTCTGGGAGCACTTGCGTACTGGTCCCCTGTGAAGGCTCTGAGTGGAACCTTCTCACCCTGCAGTTTTGTTATCAGAGGCTACAGGCCTGCTGTGAGCAGAGACACTATACTGATTTTAAGGACAGGGATCTGACTGTGCTCTCATCAGTACACAGGCATAAACAGCAATGGTCTAAGAGCAGGACACATCTGGGCCATGGTGGTTTTGAGTGGAGGATGTGAACCAATAGCTATGTTGCCAATCAAAAGACAGTTTTTTTTGCGATCAAAAACACTGAGGATGGAATAATGCACTTCTTGCAAGTTTTTTTAACTTTTAAATTGATAAAGCATTTTAAAAAAGCAGTGCTCATTGCGGTTAAAAGCAATGAGACAAGGACCAAGAAGATCTTTTCTCTTACCATTGTAATTCATAGCTGGCAGGACCACAGACATCTTGGGGCGGCTGCCTTTGTTGTGATTGTTGGCAGGAAGAAGGAGGTGATCCTGTAAGCAAAAGAAGAACAGCCATAAAAACAAAGGCATAAGAAGAGTTTATAACTTTTTTGAGGACATAAATTGCACTGATCACTATTGAAGACGTTTGAAGCATCAATCCGGTTGCTGAAAAAGCCTGATTGTGTTGAACAGTAAGAGTGAAATAACCTGAGGATGGAGGCCTTGATATCCAGATCATACAATATCACTACAGTACCGTTCAAAAGTTTGGGGTCAGTACGATTTTCTAATGTTTTTGAGAGTAAATGTTTTGTTATGGTCATCAAGGCTTCATTTATTTGATCAAAAATGCAGTACAATAGTAATTACTACAGTTTACTATTCTTCAATATAACAATTTTAAAAAGCTGAACTTTTTGAAGCCATTGAAACTTTTTTGAATAGAACTTTTTTTTGTAATTCATTTCTTTAAAAAAAATTAAATCGTACTGACCCAAATGGTAGTGTATATACAAATAACATTTGCTGAAACCAGTTTCTTTCTGTGCAAGCAAGTTGCAACTTGAAGCGCTAGAAGGTGTCACATAACAATTCTATAATCAGGTCATAAATTTGTGTACATTAGTCCAACTCAACTGTACCATTCTGAGACATGTTCCTGTCAAGACACACACCTGTTGAAGACAGAAACCATATGGACAGGAAAGCCCTGGAGCGGGAGATTGTAATAACACTCATGTCTGTGTGATAGAAAACGGGTCATGGATTTGTGACGTCTTTAATAAATGTGTTTGCGTTTAATACCATCTGTTGTCACTATAGTAAAGATGTGCAGAAAATTGAATTCACAATGAGACACAAATAGTTCACCCAAAAATAAAAATCCTGTCATTAATTATTCATCTTCATGTCATTCCAAATCTGTATTACTTTTATTCTTCAATGGAATCAAATTTTCTAGCTGAGTCTCAATACACTGTAATTGCCTTTTTAAATTCAAGAAATTCAAGAGGGTAAGTAAATGAAGACAAAATTATCACTTTTGGGTAAACTATCCATTTAAATGTTCAGTTCTGTTCCTGATTAAAAAGAGACAAAACACCAAATAATATTTCTCAATGATTATTAAATTTGTGCAACACCTTTTTCTGGCTTTTCCTCCCTATTCCCAGCCCACTGTGATTCCCTAGACTAGATTTACAGTGCATCTGGAAAGTATTCACAGCGCTTCACTTTTTCCACATTTTGTTATGTTACAGGGTTACCTCAATTCTACAAACAATAACTCGTAATGACAATGTGAAAAACGTTAGTTTGGAATCTTAGCAAATGTATTAAATAAAAAACGAAAAAAATTGCATGTACATAAGTATTCACAGCCTTTGCTCAATGTTTTGTTGAAACACCTTTGGCACTAATTACAGCCTCTTTTTGAGTATGATGCTACAAGCTTGGCACACCTATTTTTGGTTAGTTTCTCCCATTCTTCTTTGCAGGACCTCTCAAGCTCCATCAGGTTGGATGGGGAACGTCGGTGCACAGCCATTTTCAGATCTCTTCAGAGATGTTCAATCGGGTTCAAGTCTGGGCTCTGGCTGGGCCACTCAAGGACATTCACAGAGTTGTCTGTAGCCACTTCTTTGTTATCTTGGCTGTTTGCATAGGGTCATTGTCCTATTAGAAGATGAATCTGCGCCCCAGTCTGAGGTCCAAAGTGCTCTGGAACAGGTTTTCATCAAGAATGCCTCTGTGCATTGATGCATTCATCTTTCCTTCGATCCTGTCCAGTCTTCCAGTCCCTGCTGCTGAAAAACATCCCCACAGCATGATGCTGCCACCACCATGCTTCACTGTAGGGATGGTATTGGCCAGGTGATGAGCGGCGCCTGGTTTCCTCCAGACATTATGGTAGAGTTTGCCAATCAGGCCAAAGAGTTCAATCTTTGTTTCATCAGACCAGAGAATTTTTTCTGAGAGTCCTTCAGGTGCCTTTTGGCAAACTCCAGGCGGTCTGTCATGTGCCGTCTGGCCACTCTACCAAAGAAGCCTGATTGGTGGAGTGCTGCAGAGATGGTTGTTCTTCTGGAAGGTTATCCTCTCTCCACAGAGAAATGCTGGCGCTCTGTCAGAGTGACCATCGGGTTCTTGGTCACCTCCCTGACTAAGGGCCTTCTCCAACAAATCGCTCAGTTTGGCCAGGCAGCCAGCTCTAGGAAGAGTCCTGGTGGTTCCAAACGTATTCCATTTATGGATGATGGAGCCCACTGTGCTCATTGGGACCTTCAATGCTGCAGAATTTTGTTGTACCCTTCTCCAGATCTGTGCCTCGATAGAATCCTGTCCCCTGGAGGTCTACAGACAATTCCATGGATTTCATGACTTGGTTTGTGCTCTGACATGCACTGTTAACTGTGGGACCTTACACAGACAGATGTGTGCCTTTCCAAATCATGTCCAATCAACTGAATTTACCACAGGTGGACTCCAATCAAGCTGTAGAAACATTTCAAGGATGATCAGTGGAAACAGGATGCACCTCAGCTCAATTTTGAGTGTCATGGCAAAGGCTGAATACGTAAGTACATGTGCTTTTTTTTTATTTTTAATACATTTTCAAAGATTTCAAACAAACTTCTTTCACGTTGTCATTATGAGTATTGTTTGTAGAAATGAGGGACAAAAATATGAATTTAATCCATTTTGGAATAAGGCTGTAACATAACAAAATGTGGAAAAAGTGAAGTGCTGTGAATGCTTTCCAGATGCACTGTATAACAAAATGAGGTATTTTAGGAAGAGAAGTGGCAAAGTTCTCTCTTTGTATACTCCAGCAGGGGACCTAGAACATCTCTGAAACCTGTGGGTGTGATCCTCCAATTCAATAGCTTCCATGACTAGTGCCAATGAGAGGAAACATGGAAAAGTAGAGAGAAATAAAGAGTGAAAGGGCAAAAGCCTGTGGAGAATTGTATGAGGTATACCCATCTCAAATTAAATAGACATTAACTTAATGTCAGTTCTAAAATGTGAGTAGCTCAAAGGGAGCTGCAAGCCAAGGATATTATGATTGGCTTCCATAAGGATGACAATAGAAACATCTTTAGCGCAGTTTGAACGTTTGTAGTGCAACGGTGGGAGATCAGAGAGCTTGATTCAAAGGAACAATTAAATAAGCACTATTAAGTTGCAAACACAGTCCAGAGAAGAATGCTGGGCTCACTGCACAAAAACAAAAAATAAAGCAACTTCTCAGAGACACATGCCCAGAAACCTAGGAAACAAAATAAACACACAAACAAAAACTAATAAAGTTTATAAAAAAACAAAAATTGCTCTCATTTCTAACTGAAACAATTAACAACCAATTTCATCCTTTATTTAAACTGATTGTCTTTACTCTAATGGTGCGTTCACACCAGACGCAAATGAAGCGTTTAGCGCGAGTGATTTACATGTTAAGTCAATGCAAAGACGCGAATAGACATTCTGCTGTGTGATTCGCGCAAATGAGGTGGCGCATTTCGAGCAAATGTCACAACGCGAAGTGAGCGAATTGAGCGTTTGACGCGTGATTCGTGTGAATGGCGCGAGTTGAAAAATCTGAACTTTGGTGGATATTCGCGCCACGTTAACCAATCAGGAGCTTGCTCTAGTAGTGACAACAATGAGGACACAATCATATGTGGATACCCGGAGCTGTACGTACTTTATAGAAACAGGAATAAAAAGGATCTTGCTTGGAAGAAAGTGAGTGAGGAGGTCGGACAATCTGGTAAGTAAAAACGCTCTTTACTCAATTTGAGGTATACATAGGTTGATTTTAGGGTGATTTGGACACATTTTTAAAATATTCGCTTCATTCGCGTCTGGTCTGAACGCACCATAAGCTACACATTCTCAAAAACAAATCAGAAAAGGGCTGATCTAACCAGTCAAAGGACCACTGGTGTTGTTTAGCAATAGAGGGTATGCACGTGACGTCACCGACGGCCGGAGTCACTGCAGTTACACCCAATGAGTGGAAAAAAGACTGATACCCCTTTTCCACCAGAATGAACCGGGTGCTAGTTCAGAGCCAGTGCTAGTGCCAGTTCAGAGTTGGTTCGACTGACGAGCCTTCTAAGAACCGGTTTGCCTTTCCACATGCTAGAGCCACCACAGAGCCAGGTCTTACATCACTGTATACGTCTCATCTTTCTCAGCAATGCTAGCGAGGCAGTGGGAAACACGAACATTGAAACACACCAGGCTTGTTCGAGATGCATCGGCGCTGTGCAGACCGATCTGCGTATGAAATCAAAGTACTGCAAGAGCGATTCAAAAGCATAAGGTGTCGTATGCGCTCGTTGTACTTTGATGTCATATGGCGATCGTTCTGCACAGCACCGATGCATTCGAACAAGCCTTCCATCAACAATGGCGAACGTTGTGTTACTATTGATGCTCAAGGCTTTACAATCCTACATCAGCATCAAAACACAGCGAATCCAACGCATTTGTGCAGCTCACCGTGATTTGTATAGACGGAGATTACAATCGAGCAGCTATTAACTCCATTAGCTGCTATTTCAAAAATGGAGGTCACAAGTTTAGTTTGTGGTTGTCTTGGTGGTCACGGTAACCCCGCCCCCAGCCCCTGACGCAAGCGGTTCTTACTTTCCTGGTTCGGAGCTGGTGCTTTGGTTGTGGAAAGACAAAGAACCGATTTGAAACTAGGCTCTGGCTCCGAACCAGCACCAGCAGTGCCTTGGTGGAAAAGGGGTATGAGGGGCAGCAATGGTTCTCAGCGTGAATGCTGCAAAAACACACAAAAACACATCTAAAACAGGAAAGAGCTTTTTAAACTAAACTGCTCATCTCTGCGGCTCGCCAGTGATTGCGCAATCACGGCGAAACGTCACACTAGACTGTGACAGTCGTCAATGATTTGTTTTCCTATTCTGTACTGGAGTGGCGCTGTGGAGCGTATATGCAGGGAACTAGGTAGGAAGTTATTTGAGGAAGTGTAATGGCGTCTTTCGCTCTCTCTCTCTCTCGCGCTCTCTCTAGGTTTGTTGTCAGACGCGGGTTATTCCCGGTCATGGTAACGCTAGTGGATGGCTTGTGAGTATTGCTGTTGTAGGCCGCGTTGCATTGGGTTAATGCTACCTTTAATGCTGTGGTTCTTCTTCTGTTCTAATGCTTACGATTCACATTTGGAGGAATCAGTTTCCCTCATTGAACTTCGTAAAGCATTAGGAACTTGTGGGAGAGCGATTGCCGATTTGTGTATAAGTGGAGCGTTAGAGAGAGAGTTGGTTTCCCCAATCCGGTTATTCTGTGGTTTAGACGTTAATTCAAGGTATTATAGGTAGGACGTTTTGGTGTAAATTAGGGAGGTTTTTCTTTGGGGTTTTTTGTGGCGCTCGAGTTTGCCATATTATTTTGTAAATATTGTGTGTGATGTATTGAATTGTTTCATGCCCAGTAGTTTAATGAGTGACATGGTGGAAAATGTTTTTGTTCTTTTTTGTTGAACTTTGGATCCAGACGATTTTTCCTTTGTTGCCTTAATTCTGTATTCTTATGTGCCTGCCTTATTGTATTTTGGATTTGTTTTTTCCTGCATAAGGTTTATTGCATTGCACTTTATTTTTTGAATTATTTAATTATTTGATTTATTTGTCACTCATGTATTGTTGTGAGGTAACTAAAAGGTAAATGTTTCTGGGTTTGAAACTAATAATTTATGTATTTTGTTTTGTTTTTCTCTTTTGAATTGAATGATGTATTGAGATATGCAACATGACCGGAATTTAACTAAATAATTGTGGTGGGTTTTACCCCTGGTGCCCGAACCCAACCTTGTAGAGTCAGATACCGTCACAAGACGTAGGCAGAAGTACCACCCCAAGTGAATATGTGAGGGCTAATAAAAACGGCCTTCACCAAAAAACACTCCATCGTCAACTTCAAAATCATCCGACATCATTTTACCTTTTTTTTTTTTTTTTTGCTAAAGGGCATTTGTATTAGTCTTCGCATGTGCGCTTTGTAAACACGGGGCGGTACTTCTGCCTACGTCTAGTGACGTTTTCGATGTGATTGCGTAATCACTGGTGAGCCGCAGAGCAGCGCAAGATGAGCAATTTAGGTTAAAAAGTATTCATTTTTAATTTTAAGGATCGTTTCGCTAGATAAGACCCTATTCCTCATCTGGGATCGCGCAGAGCCTCTGAAGCTATTCGAAGCCCTTTAAAACTGTGTTGATTTGGACCTTCAACATTTTGGTTGTCATGGAAGTCAATGGTGTGGAGAAAAATCCTGGAATGTTTTCCTAAAAAAAAAACTTAATTTCTTTTCAACTGAAGAAAGAAGGACATGAACATCTTGGATGAGATTAAATGAGAGTAAAAAGGGGCACTTCAGCGCTGGGAAGATGAATGTGCATTTAAACTATGTCATTTATGTAGTAGAAATGTGAAATTATTTTTGAATTTGGTGCCTTCTAGACTGAGAAAAGACTGAAAATGTATTTTTGTCTAATGTGGATGAAAGACAACAACTCCGAGAATGCACTTGCTTCGCTGCCCTACGAGGCCACTCCCTACATTGCCCCAAGCATCGTTTTGATCTTCATAATAATACAATAATTTCGTTCAATAAGAGAATAAACACTACAATTAAAAACTGAACGTGTCTTTTCAATAAAGTGTGAGTGAGCCGATCGAAAGTCAAAGGACAAACGCAGCAGGAGTCAGATCTCATTCATCACGAGAGAGAAGTAAGATCTGAGCAGAGCTGAGGTAAGCGTGGCTGTCATTCTCAGCGCGTGTCCAGTCTGGCGCCTTTTCAGATCACATATGGAAGCTAAACTTTCATAGGAATTAATTGAACAGTTGAAATACTCACTTTGCTCTGCACCGCTCCGTTATGAATGCCCAAGGCCGAGCCGAGCGCATTTACATTCTGTGCGTGAAATCTCTCCGCTGTGGGCAGGTTGAAAACATGCGGAACAGCTCCTTCTACTGGCTGTAGTTTTTAGCCTCTGGCCAAAAAATCCTCAGATGACGCAAAATGACAATATTTGCATCATCAGAGGATTTTTTCCAGAAATAAAATGGATAATTATCTCGCCTCAGGGGGATATGAGGGGGGAAAGTACCATAATTCAAATATACTACGGGGTTTCTACTGCAACAAAGCTTAATGCTAAATCACTGAAGTTACCCTTTAAGTCTTTGAATCAAATCTAGTTTAAAAAAAGTTTTGCTGGCAGAACAAAACTTGGTATCCACAAAAACATCTTCATTTTCTAATTATGAGTCATTGAAATGAGTCATTTCTTTGTTTGTTTCACAAAAGAAGAGACCTGTTTGCCATTAAAAAAAAAACAAAACAAAAAAACAGGATGAACTGGTGAGTGACAACATATACTGTCATATCCCATGCAAACTGGTGAAATATATGATTACGCTAATTATTCATTTTTGCTTTGAGCCATTGCAGTTTGTATCAATGTAAGGGAGTCTTTCCCCTCCTAACAAGAGATTTAAGATTACTTCTTTTTTTTTTTTTTAAAGATGTCGGCTAACATTATTCAAATCTTCTGAGTGAATAATCAAAAGCAGGTACTGAGTGTATGGAAAAAAACTACTTTAAACATACAAGGGATAAAGAACAAACTGATGAAAGATGACGTGCAATTAGCCTGAAACACAAAACTTTTAGCAGATTTCTACAAATGCAGTCTGACTCTAAAAAAATTACGCCCAACTTGAGATCATGTACATGTGTACAAAAAATGTGGCCTTACTCATTTGAATAACTCTTAGCCGATTCAATTTTTTGGCCTATTACAAAGATAAAAGCAGCAGCAACAAAAAAATATTTGTTAGCAAATTTACAGCTTAATTTTTACAGCTTATAACCATCGTCATAGGCAGATGGAACCATTTTATACTGAAACTAAATAAAAAATAACTTGAAAAATTGAATAAAGGTAAAAAAAATAAAATAATAAAAAACATTAAATGTTTGGAGTCGAAAAGATTTTTTAAAAATATTTTAGACTTAAGACTTAAGGCTGCATTCATTTGAAGAAAATACGGTAAAAACAGTAATATTGTGAAACAATTTATTCCTGTGAAGGCAAAACTGAATTTTCTGCATCAGCCTTTAGTGTCACATGATCCTTCAGAAATCATTCTAATAAGAAACATTTCTTATTATCATCAATGTTATTAAACAATGTTAAACAGTCGTGCTACTTAATATTTTTGTGTAATTTTTCCAGGATTCTTTGATAAAGAACAGAATTTATTTGAAATAGAAATCTTTTATAACATTATAAATGTCCATAACGTCTCTTTTGATCAATTTAATGCATCCTTGCTGAATTTTTTTTTTCTTCTAAAAATTTTGTTTTCATTTTTGAAATGTCTATTTTATCTAATTGAATTTACATTAAAAAACCCACCAATTAGTGTACTGGCTTGTATATCTTTGTAAAATTACAGAGACGTGCCAAATACTGTCATTGTCTTGGCATTAAAAGAACAACTGTGTGTTTTATTTCAAACAAGAACAATAGTTTACAAACTGAAAAAACAGGAGTTTATAAAGACCTCCCAGGATTTAACACATGCTAGAAGATTCTCTGACAGGCCATGTGTTCTACTGAGGTGGAACCATCTCAAGTGTCTCTTTATGATGCTGTGTGGGCTCTAAAACCAATTAACCATGTTCATGTGTGGTCACAGTCCGATAGTAAGCAGATAGACAGATGATAAGACAGATAGATGTGGTGGTCAACTTACCCGGCGGAAAGAGATCACGTAGAATGTATCCCCTCTTCTGTTGAGTTCATCAAAGAAGTCATTGTAGGCGCGGCGAGGGGCGTAATACACCTGCAGCTCGCTGCTGGGAATCCTACATACAGGATACAAACACTGATTTATATTTTACCAAGGATAAGAAATGCATGTGCTTGGTATGATGTTTACTGCAGGTAAAATATTTGACTTGTACTGAATAGAGAAATATATATATACTGGTTATTCATTTAAAAAAAAATTCTAGCTGTATTTGGTTTACCGTGCATATGTTATAATAGAAATACTATGAAACAGAGAGCAAGTGAAAAGTCTAATTACAGTTCTCAAAAATCTAAAGATAAAACACTTTCTTTCCTGTGTGAATGTGGCCTTTTCCCTGTTGTCAATGGAATGTCAGCCATGCTGATTTTTTGCCCAATGCTCTGCTGAGGTCAGCCAAACTATAGCAGTCAGAAATTTGATTTACCCTGAGGGAGAGCAAGTGAGCAACCCAAAAACACAAAATAACAAACAAACATGTAGGATACCTCTGTAAGGTGTAAACATATTTTACTGCTCTTGTTTCTTCAATGATCCAATATAGATTTTAAGCCAACAGAAATGGCATTCATATTGCATGGTACTGTAATGTTACATATTTCCAAGTGATTCAGAATGCGACTTGATTTTATAAATCTGGAATAGACAGGACTGTAAAAAGTGGGAGTTTACAGTCTTTTGTGGAGGCAAAAAGCCACCTTACAAGTGGGGGCTGGTGTGTTTTAAGAGGGGAGTCCGTCTTAAAACACCAGCCCCCACTTGTGCGGTGGCTTTTGTTTGGAACATGACAGCTGAGGGGCAATTTCACCCTTGTTGAGAGATAATCTCGTAATTATTGGGTTAACTACTAGAAAAAAGGCTGAATATGGCCTGCAAGAACAGGCTAAAACTATGCTTACATAGAAATTTGGCAACTGGTAACATGAACCTGAACATTACACTAAAAAGGAAAGTTATTACAGAGGTATTATAATTTCATGAAAGAGTATGAACTAATAATGTTTTCTTGGAATAACACGTACCAGTGATCATGCACAAAAAGACCAGAAATAAAAAAATTCTATTATATGGCATAGTTAGAAAGATTTTCTTCAAGCATTACTTATGGACTTGATGACAGCTTTGAAAAATGATCTTAAAAAAGGAAAAAAAATACTGGGGCAGAATTCTGCACCTTTACACGCTCTAAATTTCTGCCAAATTTACCACCTACTTTGGCAGATCATGAATTGGGCTTCAAACTTCAGTGTTGTCTTGTAATACATTAATTCAAATTGTCCTCAGACCATTTCTCAGAATGCACATTAGAGAACATTACAACATTTGTACGAAGTTTACATTACATTTTTTTTTTCTCACTGTTTTGCTAAAATAATGCTATACAGGCTTTTTAATGGGGTATTTGCTTGACACAACACTGAAGACTCAAGAACTGACAACTGACTCTCATAAACAGTCCATGATGACAGGGACTAAATTATATGCTGTTTGTCCTGAATGATGTTGAAGGAACTTACTTTTCAGAGGAATCTCTGTACTGGATCTGTGTCATTATCTGTGGTACCTCAGGCCGTTTATCTGCTGCTTTCTGTTGGACAAAGAAAAGAAAAAGGTCACTTCCTATTACCAAATTATACAAAACGAATATGAGCACAAGCCCATTCTCATGTGTGTCACTGTACGTGCTTTAAAGGGATAGTTCATCCAAAAATGAAAATTATCCCATGATTTACTCACCCTCAAGCCATCCTAGGTATGTATGACATCTTTTAGGCGAAGACAATCAGAGTTAAATAAAAAAAATGTCCTGGCTAATCCAAGCATTAAAATGGCAGTGAATGGCAGCCCAAAATTTGAATCCCAAAAAAGTGCATCTATCCATTATAAAAGTAATCCATACGGCTCAAGGTGGTTAAAATAGGCCGTCTGAAGTGAATTGCTGGGTTGGTGTAAAAAAAAAAAATCCATATTTTAAACTTTATAAAGTAAAATATTTAGCTTCCGCCAGATCGCCTTCCGTATTCAACTTACGACGAAAGTGTAACACCTCTCCAGTTCAAAATGCTTAAGCCACGTCCACGTCCACTGGAGGTTAGATATTTACTTTATAACATGTTAAATATGGATATTTTTCTTACAAAAACCCATCAAATTGGTTCAGAAGGTCTTTATTAACCCCCTGGAGCCGTATGGATTACTTTTATAATGGATGAATACACTTTTTTGGGCTTCAAATTTTGGGCTGCCATTTACTGTCATTAAAATGCTTGGAAGAGCCAGTTTTTTTATATAACTCCGATTGTATTCGTCTATTACACCTAGGATGGCTTGAGGGTGAGTAAATCATGGGGTACTTTTCATTTTTGGGTGATCTATCCCTTTAAGATCTCTATACTTAAACTCCTGTCATTGAGTGTTAGGCTGATAAAGTACATCTCTCTCACACTTTGTTTAGATCTGTGCTCTGTATCAACAGTACACAGAGTCTGGGAAACCATCTTTCAGTATACCCATCCATTTCCAATTACCCAACCTCTCAGCACCCTGCCTGACAACGTATTTACTTAGTGGCTCAGTCCTGGTGACGGAAAGCAAACATTGCGGCAACCTCCGGTACCGGCGTACACAGCTTCGTGATTATAATGGGAGTGAACTAGTTTTGTTTAGAGTTGTTGTTGGTGAGGACATTATTTCCCTGACGTTAGTGGATCCTGTTTAAGACCACCAGGTTTTTAGTGACGGACACATTTTCTGGGCCTGAAGGCCTTTAATGTAGTGTAAATGCATGGAAGGGTTTGAGATTGGGCGATGAGAACCTATTAGTGGAAAATGGTTATCAGTGAATGTCAGGGCAGTTTTCCAACATAAGGCAGACCCTTCAAACACAGGACAGCCTTTCAAACAATCAACCTGCTGCACACTATGCTTCTCTAAATTATAACAAACTGTCTTTCCAACTGCTCTCACAATTAGTTATCTGAAAAAAATAAATGATAAGGAACTAAAGCAAACATGTACAGTCTGATTAATCTTGCCTGTATGGCGTATAACCGTACAGCTTCACATTAAGACAAAATGAGGCTCAAGGGAAGGTTTCTGGAACTAGAATTGTGAACCTTTTTTGCCACAGGACTATTCATGTAAAATTATTTCAATACAGATTTGAGTAGAGAATCTGCTACCAAAGATGGCAAAATATGTTTCTTGAACATTTATGCGATGTTATGCCACAGAATACGGTCATGATCATTTACAGAAATAGTCCTTCTAGATTAACAGCATCTTTAAACATCTTGCTCAAGAGCACAATGGTGATAGATTAAGGATTATTTGAACCAATAACCTTTTTAACTTCCAGCCCAGTTCTTAAAACCATTAGGCTACACCCTCCTGAACCAACTTTTATCATTGATTTGTGGCTATGGTATAACCATTTCAAGAGTCAATATGTTGTATGGCTATCAAATAAAGTAAAATGTGTGTAAGCACATTGGTAGCCATAATCTTTGCCATATCTTGTCCCCTGCGCAACAGACAAGCAGTAAATAAGGTGAATTGATTCATATTGTGATTTCAGTGTTGATACATTTATGCTGCTTCTGCGTATTAAATACGAATGTAGTGTTTAAGTAGTTTTAATGGTATACACTAGTGTTCAAAAGTTTGGGATTCGTTTTTTAAAGACATTTATGATGTTACAAAATATTTCTGACCCCACATTTTTGAATAGTAGTGAAATATTAACATTCATGTAATATACGAGTTGTGGAAACTATTACCTCCTCTATATATGGCTTTTAAAGCTTGAACAGAACAGCAAGGGTTTTTACACACATTCAAATCAAGTAAAGGCACTGACAGTGGTTTTGAAGAGAATCAGACTTAGTGTGGCAGAGACTGTAAAGAAAAAAAAGGAAATTAGTCAGAGAGAGACATCAGATTGACTGAGCAGACTGGGGTAGGGGGCTGTTTACTTTCCCAAGACTACTGGATTATACTAAAAGTGGGTTAAAAAGGAATGAAAGAGACAGTGTGAGAGGAGAGAGAGAGAGCAAAGAAAAGGGTCTCATCCCTAATGTAAACATTTAGATAGATCTATTTAAAGAAAATAAACAGTGTTATATCCTGGTGGTTCTCAGCTGCCTGTATCCGGGTTGGAGGTATGCAGCAAAGAGTCTACACTTGAGTCGCACCGATACAGATGTCATGCTTAAGGTCAAAGAGAAAGAAACAAGGCTCTTCAATCACTACAACTGGACAATGTCAAGACCCATAGGTGTCTCGCTACGTTCACACAAATCTGATTTGGTTTTCAAATCTAATCATTAGGACTGATTTTCCACAATGTCAGAAAAAAGGCAAATAATAAAGAATAAAATAAATTTAGAAAGACAATTGAAAAAAATATTGTTAGGTCATACCGGGATGGTTCTGCCTCTGTGTTGAGTGTTGCTCATGCGCCGGGTTTTGGTCCGCTCAACCTCATGACGATGTACCCAGCCTCTCAGATCATGCGCTATCCTATATTTATACAGAAACATCATCTCAATTTCATAAGATATCAGGCGGTAAAATGAGAAATTATGTCATTCAAAACAGAGTGGTTTAGCATAAAAAAACAAGGTCAACAAGAACGTATCTTTGTGGACTTTTAGATGAATGGCTGGACATCAGATTTGAAATTGCAACCAAACTACATGATATATAACCAGAGTATACAGAAAATAATAATAAGAAAATACTCTGAGGTGCTTATTAAAGCAATAAGTCCCAAGAACCCATGGTTTATAGTGATATTAGACACATTAGCTGTTCTAAAGGCCTCGATATACTCACAGCAAAGTTTTTTTTCATTCTTGCTTAGGGGTGTAAAATAATTTCGAAATACATGGCCAGCAGAGCGGCGTTTAGATAATTATGTAAACATATGTGATGTACGCTTTCCTTTAAATAACTACATAAAAACACAACAAAAATAACAGTGGTGAGAAAACAGTAGTTAAGAAAGCATCCGTTCATAGCAATGTGGATATGTTTGCACAAGCTCTGCAATTCGACACCACAGTAAATTCACGTCTTATTTATTTATATACAACTTTATACAATAAATTGTTTAAAAGCAAGCAGCTTTACAGTATTAAACAGTGTTGTGTTTCTTTCAATTAGAATTAAAACATCAATTTCTACTATAAAGCGGGTCTCAGTGTATTCATGTTTTTACTCGTGGGCGTTTGACCTTGACGGAATGAACCGGAGATTTCCGGAGCCTACCCATGTGACTTCCGGAGTCACACCTACCCATTACATAATCGCCATGGACGAATGATAGTTTGAAGGTGTTTACCAGCCAGAGCAAACTTTTCCTGAAAGTTTGCTTTGGCAAGCTGTTTCGAAATCGCAAAACGGAGTTGGCCTGATTTTGTTCAAAATGACGTCACACCAGTTTGTTCTTTGATTTCATTTCAATTAAGCATATTAAGGCCTTAAAATCACTGTAAACTATAAGGCTTTTTAATCTATTTTTTTTAAATGATTACTACATATAAACACAGCCCAAAAAATTATAATTTATTAATAAAATGTAATAATAACTAACAATTAAAAAACGTATAATTTAAAGGTGCACTATGTAAACATTTTTCAGTAAAATATGCAAAAACCACTAGGCCAGTGTTATATATTTTGTTAAGTTGAGTACTTACAATATCCCAAATGTTTCCAACTATGTGTAAATCGTGAGAAATTGCTATTTTAACCAAGGAACCGGGACGTGTGAGGGAGTCGCCTGTCGATTGAGTCATATATTTTTACAGAAACGCTTTACTCCCACTGCAGCGTGCAACAAGTGTCATAGCAGCCGCCGAGCGAATGCACAGAGTAACGTCATAACTTTATTTTCAACACACTCAGATGTATCTAACATGATAAAGAGCTGCGTTACCTCATACTCATGACCAGAAAAGCGGAAGTGGCTCCGGCGATTGTGTCATAATAAAAGTCCTGCCGGCGACTATGCCATAATAACAGTCCCGCTGCTCGCGAGGCGTGTGTTGCCTTCATCTTATTAACAATCGCTCCAGCGGCCTTGCTCAGCTCAAACGTGGCGTCATCTAACTACGCCTTTGTTTTGAACAAGTGACCTCCAGTGGACGGGAAAGTTACATAGTGTACTTTTAAAGATAACAGTTGTGTGTTTATAGAGGATTATGAGGATGAGCCATATTTAAATCCGTTGTAAAATACAGGACCAGAACTATCCATTTTCCAAAAAGCTGGTCTAACAGCTGTTGGAGCACTGATCGAAAGACTGCTACAATTATCTTTTACTGTTATAACAACAGAGCTCAGAAGGGTATGTACCAGAGCTATTGTTTAGGGCTGTTGTACTAAGTCCTTCTCGGTTCAGATCAGATCAGACAGACAAATTTGGGGCACTGTGGACCAGATGCTCTGTACTCATAAATTTTAAGAGAATTGGCTCGTCACAGAACTGCCAGATACTACTAACACTATTAAATGTATAATAAAACAGCAATTGAATATCAAAGGGGAAAGGGTAATATCAACATTGATGTTAAACAAGCTCAGTACTGACTTCATGCACTTGGTCCTGTTGACGGGTGGCTGGCAGGGGGGTGGAGTTCTGAAATACAGAGGATCCTTGACCACCATCAGAGCCTTCTGCTCTGATACCACATCCTCCAACCTATGAGAAAGAGAAAATAAAAATAATATTATAGACAGTAAAGTGTAACAAGGAAAGAATGGGTTTTAGAGTCTTTATAAGGATGTTTTAATTCCAAAACAATGTATGGAATTTTATAAGGCTCTTGATTTAATCATCTCTTGGTACTGGCTTAATCTCTGAAAGAATACCATGTGCAAGTGTGCAAGCCAAGACGGTTCTTTCTTATCTTGTTTATGGAAAAGGCAGCATCTCTAAAAGCTATAAATAAACAATGCCAAGTTCACGTGTAGCACAGGTACAGTGAACCTGTATTTAAAATAAAGCCAAGAAATCATGAACGCAATGGCTTCAGAAAACCAGGAAAACATGTGGCCTCTGAAACGACATGTCAAACACTTCTGGCTGGTGATGAGTGACGGTGAAACTCTGGGAAGCAATCTTTGCTGACATAGAGAAGCTCATCTCACAGAAGAGATAGTGAGTGGGAAGTCTGGATTACTGTGGTCTTAAGAAAGGAATAAATTAAGACAGCAGACTAAACTGTTCTTAATATGTCCAATACTCAACAATAAAAATGCTTTACATAGGGTTATTAGAAACACAATTCCAGATTCCATCTCAGACTGAGAAGCATGAAGAAAGTTGAGGATAAACCCTTTTAGAAATGTCAAATAAAGGAGCAAGAGCTAAGAGATCTGTGGAAATATTCTATAAACTACAGATTTCACAGAAGATTTTTTTTAAATTCTAACAGACATCCATGAACTCCCTATAGAAAACCAACATCTGGATCTCAATCTATATCCTTTCATTCATTCCCCAGTGCTAAATTACATCATTTAATCTCCTGCTTTGCTCTCCGGATAGCCAAAAACCTTACCAGCTCAAACAATCCAACCCTACGATGCATTTCAAAGAATCTATTACACAGTTTAAGCTGGATAAGAAACCGTTAGTCCAGAGTAGAAATGGTTGTTAGTGGAAAAAAAACTGCAGAAATGGAAACATTAGAGTAACGGAGGAGGCAGGGAAATAAAAACGGACCTAAAATTGAGCCTTGTGGAACACCACCTCTTTTGGCCAAAAAAAAAAAAACACAAAAAAACCCCCCCTCACAGTCTTAATAAAGCTGGTGATCTTGTCTAACTCAGGCCGCAGGAAGTTTGAAACATTACCCCTGGGAGTGAAGTATCTCAAAATTGACTAGACCTGCTTGATGAATGTCTTTGAGAAAACACAGAGACAGGTTTTCAAAGTAATCATGTCTTCAAATATCTGTCTTTTCATGTGGGGTATTTGAAGTGCTCTGAGTTTCATGTTTTTAAAGCAATTTATTTGGACATGAGAAGCCAGTATTGCCTTTCAAAACATCATCCTGGGTAGATAAAATAACAAACTTAGCTAGCTGCCCAGTTTCTGAAAACTTGTGTGTGGGGCAGATGTGAGAACAGAGCCTTGTTCTGTTATGCAGGCATTTGGTCAGAGTCACTCAACACCTGTGCTGTGTTTTCTAAAACAAAAATGGACTCTGCAAGCTTTGGTAGGTAAGGGTCTCTGGTGTTTCCGGTCCCACACAGAGGACTAAGCATGACTAGGTGTCATGCAAATGTAGAAGACTACAGAATAGTATTACCTGTTCACGGGGTTAAATGTATCAGTCTGAGACCTGTCTGAATCCAAGTTTCTCTCTGACTCAGGTGAAAAGCCCAGCAGGTGTCTGCCATTGAACGCAGGGGCAGCAGGAAACGCTGACCCTCTGTCTCCTCCAAGCAGACTGGGTGGGACACAAAAGGAAACAAGTCAGGATATTGAAAACCTTTATACAACACATTCCTACTGGTTCCTTCAGAAGAGTTTCATATGGGAATCTTCCAATAGGACCACCTAGTTTTCCTTGTGTTACCAAGTACTTTCATCTACAAATTTCATGTGACCGATTTATTCATTTACCAATCTGAAAGTTCAATAGTGCGATCTGTGACAAATTAAAAATACTGAAATGGTATGATTCATTTAAATTGTTTACCTCATTGGACCCAAGTTGAAGACCAAGAAGACCAGAACCGCCATAAGACACACAGCCCTCCGTTTTGGAGCTGTTGCTTTCAGCACAGAGTTCTTAAGAGATGAACAATGATAAGATATTAACTTATCTTAGAGCAACAGCACAACCCATTTCCATTTACAGTCTTTTCATTGTTCCATTTACAATGAAAATTAAGCTTTGCCATTATAGGAAAAAAGAATATTTGAACATTTATATACATAAAGCAATTGTAATAATGTTTTACAATAATACAGTTTAAACTGTATTTTATTGTAATGATCAAATTAATGCAGCCTTGGTGAGTATAAGAGACTTCTTTCAAAAACATTTTTAAAAAATCTTAAAACTCAAATATTTGAATGGTTGTGTACCCACCTCACTCATCAGGCCTTCCACTTGTCTTTTCAATGTGCCATTTTCATTCTTCAGCTTCTCGTTCTCTGACAGCGCCACCTTCAGACGGGCCTCCAGTGTCAGCAAATATTCCTTTTTCTTCTTCCGGGAGAGAGAGGCAGACTCTCTGTTCTTTATCATGCGCTGCTGTCTCCGAGATGCATTTGACTGGAAGAGAAAAAAAAAGAAGAGAGAAATCAGGTCAATATAGCTTGACACCAGTAATTACACTAGTATTTGTTCACGGGACGTGACCCACAGGCAAGGTACTTTGTGGCTGAACTAGCACCCCACTACACAAATTAGATCTTGGTCTCATGCATTTGTAGCAGACATAGCCTAACAGGTCCTGCAGGAAAATTGTGTCATTGCAATCATTTGTGAGTCACACTAAAGGTTGTTTATTGTGCAAGAAAATTAGAAAAGTGATTGCGGCTAGGATCTCAGATTTTTGCACTAGCTGTACCTTTGATCAAGACAAATGAAGCATGGCTGGATATTAATGTATGTCTGTGCTTACACGCACACGCGCACACGCACACACACACCACCTAAAGCTAATAGCAGACAGGACCATCTGGCATACTGTCCAGTATAGAGGAATGTGAAGAGAGAGAGAGAAAGACCTAATGTCCTATTTTCCATTCAAAGCCATGAGAATGTTTCTGTTGCTCATTAGGTCGGAATTATAAGTGGAAAATTGAAGAGGAAAAATTAATGGCAAAAATAATGATGCATCATGTAAATAAAATTAATTTATGATACCATCATAAGATTTTAGTTTTTGAAAGCAATAATTATTTTTTCTATTTCCTATTTTAAATAAATACTGTTTTTTTTTAACTTTCTATTCCTAAAGAAATCCTGATAAAACAATGCCAACGTTTCCACAAAAATATTACGCAGTAAAACTGTTTTCAACATTGATAATAATATTAAACGTTTTTTTGACACTTTCAGACTGCTGAAAATTCAGCGTTGCCATCATAGGAATAAATTACATTTTAAAATAGAAATTATTTATTTTAAATTCTAATATATTTTACAATATTACTGACTTTACTGTATTTTTTAATCAAATAAATGCAGCCTTGGTGAGCATAAAGGAACAAACACTTTTTTTTTTTTCTTGTCCAAACTTTTGAATGGTAATGTATACATTTTATTCGTGATTGGAAATGCTATTAAAATATGCACTTTTGTTTGGGCAATTTGAGCTTTCTTCATTCAAATAAATAGCAATTGTTCTTGTATGACCGGACAACAGCAGTCCAGGAGCAATATCCAGGACGGCTCCAAAAAATGAACCATTAAAAAACAGCTACGCTTTCTAAGCACAGACATAACAATGAGGCCTTATTCTTACATAAAACATTTAAAGCAAGTGCTGAATTTATGTGTGCTCCACATTAACAATGTTCTGGAGCATGATTAAAACTCCAGCCTAATTAAACATAGTTAATTAAGCTTACATAAACGGGCCTGTTCATAATCAAACCACCACCAAGTCCTGACTCAGGGGTCAGATGCTTGGAGCAGACATGTTTGAGAACATACCCCACCCTAAAGAAAGGAGAAAGACGAAGGTGAACAAAAGAACTTTACTGCAATAGACTAAAGAAAAACCGAGACCACTGGTAGGGTGGGGTGGACTGTTCTCACAGCCAGACCATTTTAAGACTGTGGCCTAATAGTCATGGTGATTAAACCGCTTGGATCTCCATGTGCCTGTTTGTGCTCCCATCTCATGAGAAAGCTCTCCTAAAACCGGGAACCGGGCCATGGCCAGGGCCTGGGAATGAATAACATGTTTGGTTACAAGAGCGCGGGGTGCCATCACCATGGCAATCGAATCGGGTGGGAGGGGAGGGAGGGATTGGTGGATGTTGGCACAGCTCACCAAAATTCAGCATTACTGAAGACTTGTGCTGAAACAATGAAAGATGTTCATGACATTTCATTCCCATTTATGACTGAGGGAATGTACTGTAATTTAACCAAAACCTCAGTATATTCAAACCAAATGTCTATCACCCAACACTCAGATTGATGGCAGCCACTTGATAAAATTACAAATACGAGAGTACGACTCCACCAAAACTTTACCTTACTAGCAGAGCGAAGTAGGCTCAAAACACCAACCAATGGATCTTCTAAACAACCAATTCAGTCTGTCTCTGAAACATTCTGGCTGAATTTATTTGTTAGCTCATGGTTATTACCCAAATTCACAAAGCTGATCCAGCAGTTTTCTACCAACATGACTGCTGAAAGCTAAATTACTGAGCTTGAAAGCTGCTTTGTTTGGCATCTTCTTCAGAGATCCAAGACAGTTAATTTTACTCTAAGGAATCTGCTTTAGAAATGATGTGCTTAAGTGAGTTATTTATAATGCTGAGTGTCGTGAGAAAAAGGGGAACAATTAATCTACTAGGGCTTAGACAAGTGTCTTAGAAAAAGAAAAAGAAACATTTACCTGTTGTGCCCATCTCAAGACTTTTTTGAACCTCAACTATATAAAAAAAAGTCTATATTCTCATTCTGTAAAATCTGTATTCTGGAGAAATAACCTAGTTTCTAGATGGCATCCACAACCAAAACTATAATTAAAGAAGCAATTTACCCAAGAATGAAAATTGTGTCATTTTTAACTCATGTCGTTCCAAACCCATACGCTGTTATTTTTCCATGGAACACAAAAATGGAATTTTAATATAATCTTCTCACATATCTTTTCCATACAACGATACATCACAGTGGCCAACAACAACAAAAAAACCCCCACACATTTAAAGCACCTTAACAGAAGTTCATCCTCCTTTTTATGTGTGGGCTGATGTAACTATCTATTAGCAGTAAGTAGGTAATACATAACCGTTATGGGGTTAACAGTCTGATGACAGTAAAGGCATGTATAATGTTACCAGTGATTGGTGTAACTCATTACGAAGTAATTAATTACTGTGATTTAATTACTTTTCCCTTGAAAATAATTAAGCAAGGCCCTTAATTTTTCTGTAATTTAATGAGTTACTTCTGATGTAATTGCATTAAATAGTAATGCAATACTTTTTAGATAGAGTAATTAGTACAGTAATCTATAGTAATTACACTGTTGGAAATGAATTATTAATTAATAACTTAGCCAACACTGAATGTTAGAAGAAAAAAAAATCAAATAAATAATAAATGCTGTTCTTTTGAACTTTCTATTCATCAAATAATCCTGAAAAAAATGACCACAGTTCACACAAAAATATTAAATTGTTTTCAACATTGATAATATATGCTTCTTGAGAAACAAATCAGCCTATTACAATGATTTCTGAAGGATCATGTGACACTGAAGACTAAAGCTGAAAATTCAGTTTTGCCATCAAATGGAATAAATTAAAAAAAATTATATATTAAAACAGAAAAGTTATTGTAATCTGAATTAAATTGTAATATTTCACAAAATCAGATTAATGCAGCCTTGGTGAACACCATCTTTCCAACCCAAAACGTTTGAACAGTAGAGTAGTTACTTACTAAAGTGACAAATTAATAAATCTTTGATAATCTGGTCCCTTCTTCACTCTAAATCTATGGGGATTTTATCCAACAGGCAAAAAAACACAAAAACCAATAAATAAACAAATAAAATATAAGGTCAGAACAGAAAAGATTAAAGAAGCACTACTAATAATACAGTTTAATGATAACAAATGAAACATGTTATACAATATTCAAAATAGAAAACAAGTGCTCATATCAGCCAGGCATGCACACTTATCAGGCAATGTCAGTAATATAAAATACTGGCCAATTAATCATTCCGGCTGATATATTGGTTTATTAATAGTGCAAATTATGACTTTATGTATAAAGAAAGGTTTAAAGAGTCTCAGTCTACTGGGGCAGGGAATCTGCTCAACGCTGCAGAGAATGACTTGCCAAAGATCATTAATCTTAAACTGCCATAACAAAGCATTAGTTATCAGCATTCAGCTGTTTCAAACATCCCATGCCGCAATAACTCTCCAGCAGCTAAACATAAGCACACACACACTCAAAGACACCTGCCCCACCTGCCAGTTTTACTGTTGCACTGCAATTCCTCCTAAACCCAACCTCCTCTGAGGCCAAACCACAAGCAGCCATAGTTAAACTACAGCTGTGCTAACCTCCACAAATACACACACACACAGACTTAATGGCTCTCTATGGACTGTGACAGTTTCAATGGGCTTTCACATTTTACCACTTGCATGATCATGACATTAGTGCTGGCAAATAAAAGATAGGAAAGATAAACATAGAACTCTGTCTGACCTATGCTTTTTTTAATCTTCTTGACTTAAAACTAATTAATCGCCATACGCCATTCCATGAATCCTGTTTGCTCTAAACTGAGGGATGCAATCCATTGACCAAAACAGGAAAAGATTCACTGCAAAAAATATGGTAAATTAATATTTCTACAAAATGAAAAGGGTGGGATAGCATTATTATTTTTAGCTATTAAATCACATCCGTGTGTAAGAACATGAGTAACTGTTTAGATTTGACTGTAATAAAAACAAAGCATTACGTACATTATATATATATATATATATAAAGTTGGGACACACCTCCAAATCATTGAACTCAATTGTTCCAATCACTTCCATGGCCACAGGTGTATAAAATCAAGCACCTAGGCATGTAGATGCGTCTACAAACATTTGTGAAAGAATGGGTCGCTCTCAGGAGCTCAGTGAATTCAAGCATGGTACCGTGATAGGTTGCCACCTGTGCAAGAAGTCCATTCATGAAATTTCCTCACTACTAAATATTCCACAGTCAACTGTTAGTCGTATTAAAAAAATTTTATAAGCAATTGGGAACAACAGCAACTCGGCCACGAAGTGGTAGGCCATGTAAAATCACAGAGCGGGGTCAGCGCATGCTGAGGTGCACAGTGCGCATAAGTTGCCAACTTTCTGCAGAGTCAATAGCTACAGACCTCCAAACTTCTCGTGGCCTTCAGATTAGCTCAAGAACTTCATGGAATGGGTTTCCATGGCTGAGCAGCAAAGTGGCAGATGGAGTGGTGTAAAGCACGCCGCCACTGGACTCTGAATTAGAGCGGAGACTGTGAGCCAAGCCTTCTCGTCCAACATCAGTGCCTGACCTCACAAATGCGCTTCTAGAAGAATGGTCAAAAATTCCCATAAACACACTAGAGGTCTTCACAGGTCCAAAAATTTGTACCAGAGCCCGAAGAGACCCGTAATGTGCTAAACGGAACCGACCCGGATCCGTCTATTATTTAAAAGCTGGAAGCCCGGCGTGAAGACACAGACTCGACTGGACCCGATTGTCACATATTCCACAATAAACTGATATTAACAAGTCAATAAACAAGTTGCGAAACATATAACTTTTTGTCTTACCTATAGCCGTCGTCTCCCTTCCTTGTAACATTACTTGATTGTGATGCATTACACCCTTGCCAAAAAGTTAAAATCCATGTTATTCCTCTCTTGTTATTCCAAGCATGCTTAATTCACTCATCATTTCAGCTTTAAAAGTCCACTTTAAGTCACGGTGACGGATGACAAATACGTCTTTGCAGATTTGCATTTCGACTCTAGTTAACTTGCATAATAACTTTGACTGTTTGCCTTTTTTAACTATAATAACGATTGCTTGTTCGGTTGCCGCTGACGTCCACATTATTTATTTGCCATCATCTCTGTGAGCCGAGTCTGTTCACCAAAACTTTAAAGGTCCCGTTCTTCGTGATCCTATTGTTCAAACTTTAGTTAGTGTGTAATGTTGCTGTTAGAGCATAAATAATACCTGTAAAATTATAAAGCTCAAAGGTCAATGCCAAGCGAGATATTTTATTTAACAGAAGTTCCCTTTCAAAGCCTACAGCGAACGGCTGGCTTGGACTACATCCTGGTACTTCCTTCATAAATGACGTCAGTAGAACCGTAGAACAGACTAACCTCCGCCCACAAGAATGCGCGAAAAAAGGGGGCGTGGTCTTGTTGCTGTCCCACGTGGAGAAGAGGACGTGTCGCGTGGGGAAAAGGAATTGTTGCGTTTGAGTGTGTTTGTCGCCATGTCGTCGAGACACTGTTATTTTCATCCCGGAGTCAAATCACCTTTTGTTTGGCTTTCCCAGGGACGCTGTAGAGATCATCAAGCGCATATATCTCCCGTTAAGAGGCGTGACCTTTCCACGTGCGCTAAGCTGCTGTCGAATCACAACACGGGAACCGCTGGCACAATCAGAACTCGTTACGTATTTCTGAAGGAGGGACTTCATAGAATAAAGGAAGTCATCAGCCGTTTTTAGGACAGTAAAAACAGCGGTATACAGATAAGTAAATTGTGTTAAAAATACTGTTTTTTTTTACACGCGAAACATGAACACGTTATATTGCACACTGTAAACACAATCAAAGCTTCAAAAAACCACGAAGAATGGGACCTTTAAGATTAAATAAGACGGTTCATTCATATTATTATTAATAATCAGTCACAGTGGAAGCTCGGATTGCCATAGAAACATGACACGAGCTTGAGACTGGACATGCGCGTTAGCTGGAGCAACCTGAAATATTAGCTTTTTGACACAATTTGAACGTCATAGAAAACATTTATGTGACAGTTCACCTGAGATTGTGTTGCTGATTTGAAATATATTATTTAAATATAAGTTCAAATCAAACTTCAACAGTGCGTCACACGTAGGTTAATACACTTGACAGCACTTACTTTTTTCGCACGTTTGTCCACAATGGGCTATGCATGAAGGATGCCCAGACAGAAGAGGTGCCCGTGGGTTTAACTTCTTTATATTCGTTGTTGTTTTAGCTTTTTTCGCACATTAATTCAATTCAAATCAATTTTTTTTTAAACCTTATTTCCCGGCTCACACTTTTCTTATCCTAATTTTACAAGTTGCAAGTTACAAAAAACACACAAGCAGTGCTGACTGACTCTGATCACGGGCAGGTGTTCTATGAGTCCGGATCGACTCAGGTATTAGACACAAATGTTAAACAGACCCGGGACCCGAAGTAATAGAATAGGACCCAGCCCGGACTCGGCTGATCATTTAAAATATAGACCCGAACCTGTACGGGTCCCGGGTCCACGGGTCTCAGGGGCTCCGTGAAGAACTCTAAAACACACTCCTAAACCCTTGCCTTCCCAGAAGAGTTGAAGCTGTTATAGCTGCAAAGGATGGGCCAACTCCATATTAAATCCTACTGATTAAGAATGGGATGTCATTAAAGTTCATGTGCATGTAAAATCAGGTGTCCCAAAACTTTTGTCAATATAGTGTATATCTGATTAGACACGCAGACAAAAAAATCCTTAGGGTTGAGCCCTATTGCATAATCTGTTTGAAATGCATAAAGGCATCACTCCGTTTTTCTCTTTCTCTTTGCAGCAGAGAGTGGCCTGCGTGAGTGTGAGAGTTCATGCATGATCGTGTGTGTGTGTTTGCCACGTAGGAGTATAACACCCCAACCTAAGAGTCTGGAGCTCAGAATAAAGGACAAAAACAGAGGCAGGAGAGAGAGTTAACATGTGGCTGCGCTCTGCTAAAAAAGTTTTTTCTAAAAGCCAACAGACGTTGAGGCTACAGATGCGAGTCTTTCATCATATTCCCCTTATTGTGAGATCCATCTAGCGGAGTCATTGCTTACATACTAAAGACATTAGATATTCTTCGGACTTTGAATCCAATTCACACCTTCAAACATTAGAAAGTCTACATTTGAAACCTGTCTAAATCTAAAAATTACAAAAGACCGATTTATAATTAGAGACTATAATAATAAAATCTGATACCTGCAGAATTGCAAAGATGCAAAGATGATGTGGATTTTACAAGGAAACCGCTGGTGCATATGGAGACAATAACTGTTGCTATAAATGTGTGAACTTGTTTTTCTACCCTTTCGGCCCAGACATTCACGACCGAGTCTAAATGACAGCGTGTGTGAACTGAATGCATTCAACACTGTCTAAAAATCACACAAGTCATGAACTACAACATAAGCATGCAGATGGGAATGAAATGCACATGCATGGTGGCTACTGCACAGCTGATACTAATCTACTATAAAATATGGATCTCACTCAAAGTGTCATATTTTAACAGTAGGAAACAGAACTCACATGGCGCTGCACTACGGGGGTTTTAGACACATGAACTTTATATACATGCAGCCATTCAGCTGAGAAACATGAGAGCAGTGAACGCTCATTCACAACAACTGTGCTACGCCACTGCATGTCCTAAATAATGCTCCTGTGCACGCAATACAATTAGCCATGGATGTATATCCTGGTGATTTGGAGAAGACAGCTGCAATGTTATGTGGCAATATAGTATTCATTTTTTCCTGGCATATGTCTTCACGGTAACTGAGTGATGCATAATTATTGCAATGTAAATATTACACTGTATTTACATCATTATATCGTACTAATAAATTCATAAGTGATTCATATGACCCCTGGGCCATCATTATTGGTGGCAAAGGTTCTTGCACAATGAAGTCAAATCAATGACAGATTAATGAGAAGCATCATTATGATAACTAAACTTAACTAAAACATACCGTTGACAAAAATATGGTACTAATAACAACACTATATACAAAATTTAATTGCATAAACTTGAACATATGTAAAATGAATATGCAAGAAGCTAATATACAAAGTCAAAAGAATCAAGTAATGTCTTTAAAATAGTGAATACCTTAGTATACTCATATTTCAGGAGCTCAGTTTTCACATAATTCGGTTTTAATACACATTTGTGACATTATATTTGTCAACAAAATTTTGTACATCCCATCCCATCCCATATCAAATAATAAATAATGCCATGATAAAATATTGACTGCAGTGCATACGCAGCATTTTATAGCGTAACAACTAAATGATGAATATGCACCTATTGACAGTTTTTGAGATTAAAACATTTGAGAGGGGTTTTATCAGGCTGACTGACTTTTCACACAACTATAGTAAAGAAGTCTGATGTTAAGCAGTAATTTCTGACATTACCCAGCAATGTTTACTACAGGGCCTGTGTTTATCAGTACTTCTATGGCGGTCTCTATGTTCTCTCCCAATCAATGCCACTCCACCTACACGCACCAAACTAATGTACACACAGGTGCTGTGCTGTGTTTTTTTTTTTTTTTTTTTTCTCAGAGAACTTGGAAATTGAAAAGAGCTCGGAGCGAAAGCTGTAACAACACCCAATGTGGAAAAGGCAGCACTAAATGCACAGGAATTTGAGACTAATCCTCAACTCCATTTAATTAATCTGAGGTCAGTTGAATCTACAGTATGTCGGAACAAATACTTTAATGGAAAATAATGAGAGCATGAGCTCACTGTTGGTTGGTTGCTAGGAACACTGGGACAAAAAGTTGACTCTAAGAGCCATACTCTTACAAAAAAAAAAGAAATAAAAAATATTGTTCTTTAAACACAACTAGTGCTGGGAATCGATTAAAAAAATAACTAATTAAATCACTTTTTTCTGTAATTAATCGCGATTAATCGCAAGTTTTTAATATTGTAATAATTTCAGTTACTCTCCAAATTAATGTAGATACAATTTAAAGACAGTATATTTTAAATATGTGTTGTAATGGCATCTTTTTATGAATGAAGGCCAGTATCACGGATGCTGATGTCTCTATGAAACATTAATGACATTACATTACAGTATAACTGAAAGCTCCCATTTTCAACATTTATTAGGCTTTAAAAAAAACAACTTTTAATTTAAGTGAACTTAAAACAATCTTTATATAAACCCATTATAATAAATGTTATTTTTACCTGTGGCCTTCCCTGTTAGACATATACAGAAATGTAATAGTTATCAAACACTATCTTAACTGCATAAATTATAAATTAAATATAGATTAATCATCATTAAAGCTACAATTCTCTCTGTTCCTGTTGTTCTTTGATGAATATTAATGACAGGCATCATCAGTGCTCCTGTCACTCTAAGAACAGCTCTGCCGAACATGACACGGATCTCACACGCTGACCCACGCATCTCATTTCCTCACAACTCTTTAAGTTCATTTAAGACGTTATTTAACTAATTTAAGAATACTAATATGAGAATACTCAAAATTCTCTGTGTTGTTGTTTGTTCATGAGCCAAAGAGAACTTGATGTGGGCAGGAGACTGACGCAAGTCTGTCTGTGCGTCAAGTGTGTGTGTGTCAGAGTGTCCCTCGATTAGCTGACATGAGGCGCAGCTACACAGACAGGACATTGACATACAGCGCGTTCTCGTGTGTCTTGTCGCGCTTGGAAGCGTTTACATGAATAGGAGCGTGATCATGTAACGCTAGGCAAAAATGGATATAAAAACGAATGGTGCGTTATTTGCGTAAAATATTTTGAATGCGTTAAGCTGAAAAAATTAATCGCCCGTGTTAATTTGCCCAGCCCTAAACACAACATAACATGCTTATCAGAATGACAATGTCCTGTAAAATTAAATAATACACATTTTAGTACACAAGATATACACTACCGTTTTTGGAGCGGTAAGGTAAAGATCTTTTTGTAATGAATAAATTTAATAAATGCAAAAAAATGCTGTTCATTGAACTTCTATTCATCAGCCCTGAAAAAAAGTATCACCATTTCCACAAATTTGATAAACAGCACAACTGTTTTCAGCATTAATAACAGTAATAATAATAATAATAATAATAATAATAATAATAATAATAAATGTTTCTTGAGCACCAAATCAGCATTTAAGAATGATTTCTGAAGGATCACGTGAAACTAATAAGTAATGATGCTAATGATTCAGCTTTGCCATCACAGGAATAAATTACTTTTTAAAATGTATTCAAATAGAAAACAATTATTTTAATTTGTAATAATATTTTGCACATATACCAAGCAGCTACAGTTACTTCCAAATCCTATAGAAAAAGGGTCTTCGACAGGGGCTTTGCGGCCCAAAGTGAGCAGTACTGCACAGGGTTTGGCAATTATTGATCTCAAATTATTTTTTGTGAAGAAAAGTGACACTCTTTAGCCACCATTATCCCTTCTACAGAAATATGTGCTCTTCTCATCAAGGCGTCTCAACCATAACACCTTCTCCTCCTCTCTCAAATATAAACAGCCTAATTTCTCACATCTGGGTAGGGCTTTTCGCTGATGTCAGCGCATCTGGGAGAACACATGCTTTTGATTAGAGAACCATTTGATGAGTAAATACTAATATCAAAGTAAGACCAGATCCTTGGTCATTCAGGTTCCCTTTCTAGCTTTCTTGTTCTCCATATTTATTTAAAGTCACAGCGTGTAATTTCTACATGACTAGTATTATTAAACTAAGATTATGAAAACAGGTTTCCAAAACAGGAAATCCCACCACAAACTCATGCTATTGGTTGAGCCAGTGTTGCCATGTCGAGACACCCAAACAAACAGAGCAATGTGGAAAGTGCTGCAGAGCCACACTTTTTTTTTTTTTGAAAAGTCAATCAGTTTAAAATTTTGGACAGGAAATAACACACAGCAGCTAAAAGTCCTTGAGTAAATACACTAGAATTAGAGACTGATGCAGTACTGACTATTACTGAGATTTAGTGAGAAAAAGTGTAGGGTAAGCGAGATAAAAAAATTGTAAAAAAAAATTACAACTTATTTGGCAAAAATGCATTAAAATGTATCAAATAATCTATTTCAAATAAATGCTGCTCTTTTAAACTTAATTCATAATAGAATCCTCAAAAAATGTATCACGGTTTCCACAAATAATACGGTAATAAGCAGCATGAAAAATATAATAATAAAAAAAGTGTTTCTTGAGCACCAAATCATCATATTAGAAGGATTTCTGAAGAATTTCTGAAGACTCGAGTAATGGCTGCTGAAACTTATTTTAAATTGGCCCATTTCATAATATTACTATTTTTACTGTATTTTTGATCAAATAAATGCAGTCTTGTTGAGCATAAGAGACATAAAAAAGCATTTAAAAATCATACCGCCTCCAAAATGGTCACCTTAGTGTAACAGTAACTATATTCTTAAACAATATTTAAGACAATTGTTTAATAATTAAACAAACATATTCAGTCTGTATGAATACAAATATTACATTAAATTTAATTATTAATATTTAATATTGCCAATTGTCAAACTGAGAAAATATTATAATATTACAAGAAGTGGCTGTTGTTGTTTTTCTATGTGGCCCCATGGTGAATTATCAGGCCTTTAACAAGTTATTTCAGAAGCAAGTTTACTGAGTTTAAGATTAGGCTACTGGTCAGATAATGAACCCTTTCACAGACTGTGATTTGCGTTTTAATGGTCATCAACATCGTAAACTGTAAATATTTGTGAACACTTCAATTAATGTTTGCATAGAGATTATTGTGACTGTAAAATATACTTGCCATCAGCTTTACAAGGCAAATCATGTTGGCTTGTACATCAATCCATTCCTGTTCAAAAACATTGCTGCATGGTCTCTTTATTTGTGGAATACCACAAAGACTTTCACTGTCAGTATCTGGTTTTCTGACAAACTCAATCCTCATAGCAGCTCTTTTTGGTACAGATCTGCACCTGGAATAACTGCACACTAAATTGAGATGTGCAAAACTACTGGTACACTTTCGTATAAAAGTTTGGGGTTAGTACGTTTTGGATTTGTTTGTTTTTTGGGAAAGCAAAGAAATTAAAACTTTTATTCAGCAAGGATCCATAAAATTTATCAAATCTTGTAAAGATTTGTACAGGATATTTTTACATCAAATAAATGCTGTTCTTTTGAATTTGAACTTTCAAAGAACCTACAAAAACATTTAAATTAAATAAATTCAAGTAGAAAAACTTTATTTTAAACTGTGATACTTCTGTTTTCACTGTATTTTCGACTAAATAAATGCAGCCTTGGTGAGCATAAGAGATTTTTTTAAAAAATATTTTTAAAAATCTTAACCTCAAATTTTTGAATGGTATTGTACATATTTTCATAAAAAAACTAGTTAGTGAGTGGCCTAAACAACAAAATGGCTTATCAGTCTTCTTATTAGAGAGGGTTTTACCACACTGAAAAGCAATGCAAGCTGTCAGCATTGCTGTTAAAAATATCAAAACTGAGCTAGTTGAACTCTGGTGGACAACTAGCTGAATGACAGAGGATTGGTGCCATATGCAGTGATGATTCACATTTATAAACCACAAAATAAATTGTCATCACCCTTAACCCATTCAATAGCATATTAACAGGTAATTTTGGCAAATAAACAGTGTTTTTGCGACTTGAGAATTCTGGCGGTAGAAAACTCACATCGTCGTCAGGGATGGAATTCTGCAGTGTCATGGTGACCACAGGAGAAGCTGTTACCGGGGAAACAACAGAGATGGATCGGTCCTGAGCCAGCGTTGGCACAGTGACTACACGCGTGGGCATTGCCTGAGGCGTCTGAAGCTGGACAACCTGAGTAGGCTGAGATAGCAGCATTTGTTGACCTGCAAGAGAAACACATTTAATTTAAAGGGGTGGCAAAACACGATTTCACTTCTCTAACTTTTGCTAGTGTGTAATGTTGCTGTTTGAGCATAAACAACATCTGCAAAGTTACAACGTTCAAAGTTTAAAGCAAAGGGAGATATTTGCTTTTAAAGAAATCAATTTCTAAGGACTACAGCAAACGACCGGTAGGGACTACTAGACATTCCTCCAGGGTCTCTGACATCACCAGCCCGAGGCCATCACGCGAGGCCATTTTGTATTGCAGTGGGTAAGCGTTGTTGTGGTATAGTAAGTAGGTTGGAGTGTTGTTGCCGCAATGCAGACGAAACGCTGTTATTTTCATCCGGATTGCAGGTCCACTTTGTTCAGCCTTCCTAGGGACGGGGGTGCATTGCAGTGCGTTTAACATACAACATATTCATGTGTGTATGAGACAGAGGGGTCGCATTTGCAGCAGATATATGCTGCCCATCATAAATCAAAGCACGAGACAGACAGGGGTCGGAGGAGAAGACCGGAAAATGTGACATAATGGACAATATTCGTCTGTATTTGCAATACACAAGCCGCGGTTCAGTTGCGCGAGACAAACGCTGCCAGTGTGTGAATGCACGACGGGGGCGTGCGGCCGTTGCTCCCATTGTACTACCCAAAGCACAGGCTAGTAGCCTGAGGCTACCGGTAAAGGTAAGGGGCGTGACGTTTCCGACAAACGTGCACTAGGCGGTTATCGAATCACAACACACTGGGCCAGCTAACCAATCTGAGCCCATTGCGTATTTTTGAGGGACTGACTTCATACAACCTGGAAACTATCAGACCGTTTTTACAAGGAGGGACAGAGCAGTGTAGAATAAAGGTAAAATATATGAAAAATAATGCAATTTTTTAAAAACGAAGCATGATGAACACATGTTACAGTGCACCCCAAAAACACAATCAAGCCTTCGAAAGAATGTGTTTTACCACCCCTTTAAACTCTTTACCATTCAAATAAAGTAAGAAATATATTGAGAGTTATGTTTGCGGTTATTTTTCTTCACTTTTACTAATCTCCATTAATCTCAAGACGTTTTTACAGCAGATTGGTTTAAAAACTTTTTTAATCACAAAGGAAACCGTTGTGCCAAGCAACGTCCTTCACCCAGGACAATACACGTCACCGCCAGGTAACACAGACAAACACAATTTGTCAGGCATGACGGTTTGCTGTTGGTGTTGAGTTAAATAAGAGGAATTCGCTGTGGCACCCTGGCAGGGTTCATTCTGAACGACTTCCATTCTCTCAGCCACCCACTGACTTACCCATTAGTCTTCCGACAAACTACAATTAACCTTGCATCAAAACTCTGCGGTTAGCCAGAAAATAATTACTGTAGCATGAACGCAATCAGTTCAAAGTGCACTTCCGCTAGGTTTCACACGGATGGATTCAATACATATACAAGCAGCTTGTGTCAGTTCTCTCTTTTCCTACTGAGAAAACGGGAAAAAGATTGTAGTGCTTTGTGAGGCATAGAACTTATAAACTAAACTGTATCGACACGCAATGCCTTATTCTGAAAAAACGTTCATACAGTTCTCAAAAACGGAGTGAAAATTGATTGTTTGAACACACTGGAGTACAGTTATTTGTAAAATCAAGTAGTGTTTTAAATAAGGTGATTACAGGATAAGATTTGAATTCAGGCTGCTCTTGCCTTCTGCTCCAGTTGTGTTTCCAGGTGTGTGAGGTAAATGTTTATACTAGTCACAAGGAAACGGATACTGAAGCTTGCTGATTCTTGACAGCCATAGTTTAACACTCAAGACATTATACAGAGTCGCCGATTTCATCAGAGCAGTCTGTGGAGAAATCTTTTTCCTACTGTGCTTAATCACAATAAATCAGCATTGACTGCAGTAAAAATGAATGGACTAATTAAAACATACAAATAGAGAAATTAACAGTTTCCCAAAGAACATTCAAAAAGCAAAAATTTGTATCCACATACAGTGAAGAAAATAAGTATTTGAACACCCTGCTATTTTGCAAGTTCTCCCACTTGGAAATCATGGAGGGGTCTGAAATTGTCATCGTAGGTGCATGTCCACTGTGAGAGACATAATCTAAAAAAATCCAGATGTATGATTAAAATAATCACAATGTATGATTTTTTAAAACCATTTATTTGTATGATACAGCTGCAAATAAGTATTTGAACACCCGTCTATCAGCTAGAATTCTGACCCTCAAAGACCTGTTAGTCTGCCTTTAAAATGTCCACCTTCACTCCATTTATTATCCTAAATTAGATGCAACTGTTTGAGGTTGTTAGCTGCATAAAGACACCTGTCCACTCCATACAATCAGTAAGAATCCAACTACTAACATGGCCAAGACCAAAGAGCTGTCCAAAGACACTAGAGACAAAATTGTACACCTCCACAAGGCTGGAAAGGACTACGGGGAAATTGCCATCCAGCTTGGTGAAAAAAGGTCCACTGTTGGAGCAATCATTAGAAAATGGAAGAAGCTAAACATGACTGCCAATCTCCCTGACAGTCAGGACTGGGGCTCCATGCAAGATCTCACCTCGTGGGGACTCAATGATCCTAAGAAAGGTGAGAAATCAGCCAAGAACTACACGGGAGGAGCTGGTCAATGACCTGAAAAGAGCTGGGACCACCGTTTCCAAGGTTACTGTTGGTAATACACTAAGACGTCATGGTTTGAAATCATGCATGGCACGGAAGGTTCCCCTGCTTAAACCAGCACATGTCAAGGCCCGTCCTAAAGGTCCCGTTCTTCGTGATCCCATTGTTCAAACTTTAGTTAGTGTGTAATGTTGCTGTTAGAGCATGAATAATACCTGTAAAATTATAAAGCTCAAAGTTCAATGCCAAGCGAGATATTTTATTTAACAGAAGTTCCCTTTCAAAGCCTACAGCGAACGGCCGGCTTGGACTACATCCTGGTACAGCCTGCTTTAATTACGTCAGTAGAACAGTAGAACAGACTAACCTCCGCCCACAAGAATACGTGAAAAAGGGGGCGTGGTCTTGTTGCTCTCCCACGTGGAGAAGAGGAAGTGTTGCGTGGAGAAGACGAGGTAGTGTTGCGTTTGATTGTGTTTGTCGCCATGTCATCGAGACGCTGTTATTTTCATCCCGGAGTCAAATCACCTTTGTTTGGCTTTCACAGGGACGCTGTACTTAGAGATCATTGAGCGCATACATCTCCCCGTTAAGAGGCGTGACCTTTCCGTGCAACGTGCGCTAAGCTGCGGTCAAATCACAACACAGGAACCGCTGGCACAATCAGAACTCGTTACGTATTTCTGAAGGAGGGACTTCATAGAACAAGGAACTCATCAGCCCGTTTTTAGGACAGTGAAAACAGCGGTATACAGATAAATAAATTGTGTGAAAAATACTGTGTTTTTTTACACGCGAAACATGAACACATGTTATATTGCACACTGTAAACACAATCAAAGCTTCAAAAAAACACGAAGAACGGGACCTTTAAGTTTGCCAATGACCATTTGGATGATCCAGGGGAGTCATGGGAGAAAGTCATGTGGTCAGATGAGACCAAAATAGAACTTTTTGGTCATAATTCCACTAAACGTGTTTGGAGGAAGAAGAATGATGAGTACCATCCCAAGAACACCATCCCTACTGTGAAGCATGGGGGTGGTAGCATCATGCTTTGGGGGTGTTTTTCTGCACATGGGACAGGGCGACTGCACTGTATTAAGGAGAGGATGACCGGGGCCATGTATTGCGAGATTTTGGGGAACAACCACCTTCCCTCAGTTAGAGCATTGGGTTGAGGCTGGGTCTTCCAACATGACAATGACCCGAAGCACACAGCCAGGATAACCAAGGAGTGGCTCTGTAAGAAGCATATCAAGATTCTGGCATGGCCTAGCCAGTCTCCAGACCTAAACCCAATAGAGAATCTTTGGAGGGAGCTCAAACTCTGTGTTTCTCAGCGACAGGCCAGAAACCTGACTGATCTAGAGAAGATCTGTGTGGAGGAGTGGGCCAAAATCCCTCCTGCAGTGTGTGCAAACCATGGTGGAAAAACTACAGGAAACGTTTGACCTCTGTAATTGCAAACAAAGGCTACTGTACCAAATTTTAACATTGATTTTCTCAGGTGTTCAAATACTTATTTGCAGCTGTAGCATACAAATAAATAGTTAAAAAATCATACATAGTGATTTCTGGATTTTTTTTTAAGATTATGTCTCTCACAGTGGACATGCACCTACAATGACAATTTCAGACCCCTCCATGATTTCCAAGTGGGAGAACTTGCAAAATAGCAGGGTGTTCAAATACTCATTTCCCTCACTGTATGTATTACTTATTCATATATCTATCTCTCTATCTCTCTATCATTTATTTTTTTAATACTTAATATTGTGTTGGTCCCCCTTTTGCCAAAACAGCCCTGACCCGTCAAGGCATGGACTCCACTAGACCCCTGAAGGTGTGCTGTGGTATCTGGCACAAAGATGTTAGCAGCAGATCCTTTAAGTCCTGTAAGTTGCGTGGTGGGGCCTCCATGGATCGGACTTGTTTGTTCAGCACATCCCACAGATGCTTGATTGGATTGAGATCTGGGGAATTTGGAGGCCAAGTCAACACCTCAAACTCGTGCTCCTCAAACCATTCCTGAACCATTTTTCCTTTGTGGCAGGGCGCATTATCCTGCTCAAAGAGGCCACAGCCACCAGGGAATACCATTTCCATGAAAGGGTGTACATGGTCTGCAGCAATGCTTAGGCAGGTGGTACGTGTCAAAGTAACACCCACATGGATGGCAGAACCCAAGGTCTCCCAGCAGAACAATGCCCAAAGCATCACACTGCATCCGCAGGCTTGCCTTCTTCCCATAGTGCATCCTGGTGCCATGTGTTCCCCAGGTAAGCGACATACACGCACCCGGCCATCCACGTGATGTAAAAGAAAACGTGATTCATCCGACCAGGCCATTTTCTTCCATTGCTCCGGGGCCCAGTTCTGATGCTCACATGCCCATTGTTGCCACTTTTGGCGGTGAACAGGGGTCAGCATGGGCACCCTAACTGGTCTGCAGCTATGCAGCCCCATACGCAACAAACTGCGACGCACTGTGTATTCTGACAAAAAGCATTTTTATCACAACCAGCATTAACTTCTTGAGCAATCTGAGTTACAGTAGCTCATCTTTGATCGGACCACACAGGCCAGCCTTCGCTCCCCACATGTATCAATGAACCTTTAATAATGTCATAATGTTATGCAAAACTGAATTTATTATATATATATATCACTGTAAATAACTTATAAAATTGTAAAAGTAAAATTAATATTACATGAATCATTAATCATATATTTATACACAAATATATATATATATATATATATATATATATATATATATATATATATATATATATATATATATATATATATATATATATATATATATATATATATATATATATATATGATCCATGAATTACATTTAATAAATTAAGTTTTGCACACATATAACTGCTATAGATAGTTAATGACTGTCTAGTTAACAACCACTTTTGTTGCACAAATTACCCAACTCTAAACATCCCCTTAAAACAATGTGTGAATGGTCAGAAAGTCACAAAGAAACAGGCAGCTCATTCATATCTACTTCGCTTCTGCTTTTTCTAGGATATGTAACAGCAGTTGAAGAACAATTCCCAGTTTGCTTGAAGATAGACTTTAAAATGAGATGCCTACCAATATTACAAAAAGTTGATGCTTTGCGCCATCTGCTGGTTTTTGTATGCATGAACAGAGAGTTGCAATACACCCTGAAACATTTGACTTTGCAAAAAAACTAATAAAAAGGTATAAAAATTGTTTATATAAACATACCGAGACCTTTTATCACATACTAGACTTTAAAAAGAGTGATTTAAAAAAAAAAGTGTGGCAGATTAAGAAACCGTTTTTGTTTTATTTTTACCTGTAAGGGGCGCTGGTTGAATAGTGACAGGTGAAGGTTTCACCACAGGCAGAACAGTAGTCTGGAGAGGTTGGATGATGATGGTCTTAGTCTGAAGCGGGGCTGTAGCATGGGTGATGGGCACCGTGGTAATGAGTGGTTTAGGCTGAATGGAAACCTTGGGGCTAACCTGAATGGGTCTCTTCGCTGGTTGGACAGGCTTTGCTGTGAGAACAATTTTGCTGTTAATCAACTTTATAATAAAAAGTTAGAAATAAATAGTTCAAATAAGGAAATTAGGGAGGTTTCGGTTATTCTAAATGAATGTACTTTACTTACCTTTTGTCTGATTGGTCCTCTTGGAAGGCTTTCTCTCAGTGGGTGCCTCAGCAAAACCGCTCGAGTCAGAACAGACAGACAGTGGAGAGGGCTGAGAATGCCAGGAGACTGGAGATAGCGCCTCATCCTGAAGTAAGCATATTTGAATAGAATGAACAAATCAATTTCTGACATGACAAAAGTACGACAGTATAATGGTTAGTTAGGTCTAGCAAAGAAAAGCCATCAGTGCCCTTATAGAGATAAAAAGAACTGAAAGTGCGCTCAAGCATGGGAATTCTGGGTTGTAAATCCAGATGGTCTAAAAGTATACATATCATTACTTAATAAAAATACTTAATAAAACCATAACACACTACAGAACACCTGTGATGCCACCCTATTCTTTAATGTGTCTACAGTCATTACCTTGCATCTGACTGTAACTGAGCCTTGCGAGTTATTTTTCTTTAAACATATTAAAAATAGTTCAACTTTTAAAATGCGTATTTAAAAAAAAAAAGTATCCATTGTTTAGTTTCATTCATCCAACTGATGAATTTTCTGTAAACAAGAAGGCGTCCCGTGTGCACGTCCCTTACAAGATGTTGCATCATTCAGTAACAGAACAGAATGTGATAACATTCAGTATATGCAAACTATAGCAAAAATGTGGCATGTTAAATAGTTCACTGACTTTTAAACTGCTATGGTTTTTAGTTCCCTTCTCATAAATTTTTTGAGGTGACACCGAGATTCAAGTATTTAGGTTTTCACTGAAACATGTATGTGTGATAGTAGCCTGGTTTCCATTAAAGATTTGCGCAATATTTTTTTGACTGAAAAGTTTTTTTTTTTCATAAGTCATTCTAAGAATCTTGCTAGGTTAAAATATAAATCGCAGTCTTCACGCTAGCCATTATTCTTAATCGAAGGAGACGCAGGCTAGTTACCCAGGCATTAATGACAAGGAAAGCCCCTTTTACTATAATGTATAAGGTGTTTCTGGGTGTTTCTCCCTCATATCTGCTTCGAGGTCTTGATAAATTGTGGCATTTCTTTGTTGTTTAGAATCCTGTATTCCCGTAAGTCTTGTATTTTATGAGTTTAATAAAGAACTCTGTCTCGTAGAGGTGTAACAATATATCTTTAATCGATATATTGCGATATAAAAATGCGACGATATGTATCAGTGATGTAAATGACATGATTCTCAATATAGAGTTATTTTATCCGAGGCTCAACTTGCTGTATTTATAAGGTATAATTCACCCAAAAATGTCAACTCTGTCATCATGTACTCACCCTCATGAAGATATTCTTTATAAATCCTGAGAGATTTCTGTCCCTCCATTTAAAGTTCATTCCTCTCAAACTTAAAAGTAATAAATGTAATAAAGGCATTGTAAAAATAACTAATCGAGTGTCTAATCCAAATCCAAATATGTTTGAAAGTGCAAACATCGTTTAGATCACATTTCGTTTTAGTAGTATGATTATTCAAAGAATTTTAGATGGTTTATTCTTATGTATAGTGCATTAATAGCAGGAGAGGCAGGACAAAGTGAGCACCGGGAGAGAATGCTGCCTGCATTGAAAGCGTGAGCAATGCGTGAGAGAGAAAAAATGAACGTTTACAGAGTTTCAGTGATATTACTACATTAAACAACTATATATAATGTTGAATATAAATGTATAATAATGCAATGGGGGAATATTTGTGGGTCCTGATAATAATACGCTAATAATAATAATATATTAATATTATTATTTTAATCGTGAGATGGTGGACCAGTGGGTTAAACCATGGAACTGATACACAGAAGGTTGTTGGTTCAATCCCAGCGGTCACCACCAGTGTGTCCTTGAGCAAGGTACTTTACTCCATGTTGCTCCAGGGGGATTGTCCCTGTAATAAGGACACTGTAAGTCGCTTTGGATAAAAGTGTCTGCCAAATGCATAAATGTAAATGTTAATTTAAAAAAATCTTCTTTATTTTGGCTTAAAATATTGATACATATCGTATCGTGAGATCAGTATCGTGATTTATATCGAATCGTGACTCAAGTGTATCGTTACACCCCTACTGTCTCATCTTTTTTTTCCAAACATACCACGCCTATCTATGCCAGGTCACCTGTAAATGCAAAAAAATAAAAAATAAAAATAACATTTCCATTGCAGTTTTACGAAATATTCCTTTTTCGAACTGCATGAAAATCCACCTCATGCGAGCGTAAACATTTTTTAGCAATATAAGGGAGTTTTTGAGAAATTGTTGTGTTTCCATTGGGCGTATTTTAAAAAGGGTAATGTAAACACAGCTTCTGTTTTTCTTTTAAACCTTGAAAGGGACACTGTGATTTTAGCTAATACACCTTGAACTGTCAACACACATTACAAAATAAGCCTAGACACATCTCAATGTGAGACATTAATTAGTTTGATGGTGTGCTGAGAGCTGATTGAGACATTCGTTAACACAGTGGAGAATTAATTAGACACCTAATTCACATGGGTGTATGTGCGTGTCTGCCCTCTTGATCCCTGAACCACAGCAGCTGGCAGAACCAGTGCAGCCCAAACACACTCCATCTGGGCACTGGATGGGCATTTGACTAATTAAGTCATTAAATAAAGGAAGAAAATAGAACTACATCTGAGTATATATATATATAACAAAATAAAATAAATTAAGAAAGTAAAATAGTATATAATTTTGCTTTATAAATATATAAATAAAATACATTTAAAATAAAATATTTTAATAAAATGTTGTGTCTCTTTTGCAATTCCTAAATGTTTTGTTATTATTATCATTATCTGTGTATGTTGATGTATGCAAACAAATTAAAAATAAACAATTGTGTGCATGTTAGTTTGACTGTGACTGTAAAAGTTCAAAACACTGACATATTTAGATGCAAATTTCAGTAGGTAGAAATGCAAAAGGACAGTGCATCTTTGTTTTGGGGGTGGAGTTTGACTCACATGTGTGGAGTACGGTGAGTGGGGCTCTACTGACGCTGGAGAGGATACTGAGCTGAGCGTGTGGTTTGGTGACAATGAGTCCACGGTTACATCACCATCTGTGAGAGCAGAGTGAACAAGGACAGAAAAAAATATTCAGATGTTTTACCTGGACACAGTGACGTGACCCTCGAATAGTGACTGTACATGTAGGTTTTTTATTTTTTGCTTTGGTGATATTCTAAACGTTTCTCAAAAATATTGAGTTACTATGAATTCATTGCTGTTATAGAAAATCAAAAATAGTAATATCCAGTCCACAGAAATCTATTACCTGAACGAGGGCTACTCCACACTGGATGCTCAATGTCAAAGTTCAGGCCAGGAACAGAGGTGTCCTAAAGCAGCAAAGATCCACAATGTTTTTCTTTTTCATTCTTAATTATTGATGTTTTTCTACAAACTTCTGTTTACAGCTGTGATCAAACTAAAAAATTATAGTAATCATTTAATAAAATGAGTTGGGCTGTGTTTCCCAGAAGCATCATGAGTAGTTGATCGGAGAGACCATTGGTGGCAATGGTTCTACTTAGGCTTACAATGCTTTTGGGAAACGCAGCCTTGGGTAGTCTTTAAAAGAATGAGTTTTTCCAAATGCAATAAAAAAAAATCCAATTCCAAGAAAAACTATTGCGTGATGAACCGGTTATGACAGATTTGACTCACATAGCTTACACTCTCCACCAGCGCCTTCAGAAACTCGTCAGCATCCCCAAGATCCTCCAGCTCATCAAACAAACTGATATCTGTACAAGTAAAAGACAGTGTCATGAAATTGAGCAAGACGAAATGCAGGAAATGTACATAACACAAAATTCTTTGGAGTTGTGGGTTTGTATCCAGGTCAAGCTACCTGCAACCATTCACCCTGAGGTGTCATATGACACGGGTATTTTGGTTTCCATTGCAGTTTACTTTATGTTAACCTAACCCTTACTGACAGACACACTGTGATTAACTACTATACCTGTGTATTCACAAGACAATTAGAATTTGTTGTAATTTACATAACCAAAAACATATTAATAGTGATGTAAAGTTGAATTAACGAATGTGTTTTAATTTCGAATTTATTCATGTTTATATTTTTCATTCAACTAACGTGAACTTACATTTTAAATCGAAGACACAACACGGTCTAAGGATGAATGGGAAACAAGTTCGCCAGTCAGTTAAAGAAAACAACAACAAAAAAACACTATAAAGTCGCTCCATTATGAGATTTAGCTATACGTTAAGAGATTTTGCTAATCGTAAAGCTAGTAACTTAGTAGAAGTCGGTAACGTTAGTTAATGCTTGTCGCAAGCCGCACGCGTTGTCATGGATATTTCTAGAAAGTGTATCTTACCCCATTCTCCATCCTGATCGATGGAAATGTCTCCTGCTTCCTTATTCATTATTGACTGATTCACGAAATCTAACCTTAAATCCGACGACATTGTGCCTTGAACACATTAGTAAGGTTAAAAGTGAGTCGGGTGACGGACAGCAGTTATAGATGACTTCTGTGTGAAGTTGTAAACAGTCGCATTTCCCGATTCTGATGAAACTACATAACAATAATACAGTAAGTACACGTCTAGTTTATGGTAACTCTACGGGTGCCGAAGTGGGTCACACACAGGCCTGTAAAAGACTCTTGTTTTTCATTTCTGCGCCACATGGTGGTAGCAGACTGTCGACTTTCCAACAGTTTCGCTCTAGCGATGGACCAGTTGAATCAGTTAAATCTGCATTTGAACCGGTTCTTTAAAATGAACTGTTTGAAAGAACCGATTTGCCATTTAATTGGTTCTTTCAACAGTTCATGAACCAGTTCGGTTCAAAGACTAATTTAAGTGATTCAACTACTAGTCCATGCGTGACACATCCAGGCTATGTTCCGAAACAAAAGTTATATTAAAACTGTGTCGCAGTTTTGGGTGACGATGCTTTTGAGAAACGCAGTCAAGAGCAGTTTGTGAATTGTTTCAACCGATCATTTGAAAATAATCGACTTAAAATAACCAATAATTGGACCAATCGGACATTGAATGCATTGGACAACTAGAATGACGTTGCATAAGATTTGTTTTACAAATATAGACATAGTTACTGTCTGCAAGCTGACACATTGACATTTGGCTGTGTGTTACTAAGCTAGTCTTGGCCACTGGATATCCTATTTAAAGCAGTGTTGAATAAAGTAAGAGATGCAAGATATGTAGCTAATTATTTAACAGATGTATTCAACAATAATAATTGTAATGCTTTTTTTGAGTGATAGTAGAACAAACTATATAACGTATACATTTACAGGTATAACAGATTGCTTACTCATAGGCTCTTCATCTCTTCTCGTCCTTGTTAAGTTACTAAATGTCAGACCAGCCGGTCACACTGGCTGGTTTGAAGATCTGGAGCAGGTGTTCATAGACATAATCTTGTTGGTCTTCCCAGGACATTGTCAGCTTAACCTGAGGTGGTCTACAACAATCTCAGCCAGATCTGAACCTCTCTCATGCTTTATATGAAACGCTCTTTTGTTTTCAAAAACCTAAACCTAACATTTTTATTTTAAATGTGGCCATCAATGTATCCAAAATTCAAGCAAGATTACTGAAGTTGTGATTGTACAAAGAAAACAAAACATCTTTTTGCTATATGAATAGGTTAGGGGTTTTATGTCAAGCCATGTTAAGCACTAAAAAGGTCATTCATATTGAGTGTTTTAAGATAAATGCATCCAATGAGTTAAACTCATTTGTGTGAGAGGATTCTGGGGCTTTGTTTGTGTTTTAGCCAATCATGAACCAGTACAGTCCATTCAGGTTAATTGTGTATAAACCCACCAGCCCCCTCACACAAACAGTCTGAGGATTAACAGGTTAATATAACGCATGTCAAGAGCATCCATTTGGAATGATTACAGCTTTGACCACCATGTATTTATGTTGCCATAGGAACTTGTTTGTTCAAAATCAGACTTCAGGTTTTCAAAAGGTAAATCAAAAAACAAGCAGCTAAATCATAATTCATAATGGAAGTAAAACTTAATTTGAGAGTTTCTGTCTATTTGCCCTTATAAGAAAACAGTGAATACTGCAAAAATACCAAAGCATATAGTACTATTTTAGAGCTTCCTGCTGTAAAACAGAAGATGTATGAAATAGCCTACACAAAACTGAAGGATTCGTAATTCCATAAAATCACCCCCACTCCTCGGTTTCTGTGCTCAATTTGTTGCATCTCTGTGGGTGTTTTAACTCAGCAGTCATCAGGAGAAAGCTTCGGTCTGAAAAAAAATGGAGGTTAAAGATAGAAAAGAGCTGAAGAGAGTAAGCAAACAGACATTTCACAAACAGCCCTCTGCTCACTTCATCTTTTGTTTGCGTGATGGATGTCTTCTGAGATTGATGATGTTGAACACAGTTGTTGAGTATTGTCTCCTCAAAGCGACAACAGAAGAGGATCACTTATCATCTCAGCTTGTGTGAGGGGGATTTGTGGTGGATTTTGAGAACATACGAGTGGAGTGAAGAAGAACAGATTGAAGGGGGAGCGTTTGCACATGGGTTGCCAGTAGGAATAGAAAGACAATTCATAACATACACAATGTCAGAGAGAAATATTCAGCATTCACACACTGACACAAACGTGTAGGTCTTCATCCTTTGGTTTGTGTCTGGGTGTATGATGTAGAGTTAGCAGGTGGCCTAGGTCTGGTGTGCTGGGGGTGGGACGTGGCTGGGACACATTGTTTGTCTGGATGGGTTTGTGAATACAAAGGGATTACTGCATATGGTTTGGCTCACTGACAGCTCTGACTGTGTGTGTGTGTGTGTGTGTGTGTGTGTGTGTGTGTGTGTGTGTGTGTGTGTGTGTGTGTGTGTGTGTGTGTGTGTGTGTGTGTGTGTGTGTGTGTGTGTGTGTGTGTGTGTGTGTGTGTGTGTTAGAAAGAGAGTGTGTGACTGATTATCTTTGAGATAAGAAGGCAAAAGAAACATGATGGAGGTTAAAAGGGGTAGACTCAGAGAAAAATAAAAACAACAAATTAAATAAATAGTTGGAAAAAAAGACAGAATCCAGGGCTGTTTCTGGCAGCTGGTGTCAAATGTATAGTCAACATGACAAATGTTTGACATCATACTTTATTCACATTTTGCATTCATCAAATTTATTATTAGCAGTTATGCCAAAAGAAACGGACAATAACTTGATTTCCCTGTATGATCAACCCAAAAATGACTTTAAAATAAAATAAAAAGAAGAGTAAAAAGAAAAGGATAACAAATTGCAGGCCTTACACCATGTGCCACCATTAAGCCCACACAAAGAGAGCAGTGAAAAATGACTGCTTTAATTCTTCGGTTTGACTTTAATAAATTAACATGGTCTAATAGACTTAAGGAAGGGGGTTCAAACAGAAAGCCTTGATTGGTGTGAGATGGGTTGGAAAAAAAGCCATTCGTCTTGTTTACCATGGTCTTGTGTTCTTTAATAGGTCATTTACAATGAGGGGACAGAGTATGTGGGGGATGTGGGATGGGGTGGGCTTTTCCTGAAACCTAGAGGGAAGGGCCTTGTGAAGTCACTGGTCATTTAGAGCACTAACCCCACACTAGTTCAAGACTGGTGAATGCTGGTGACTTCTGAATAACCTTCGGAGGTAGTGAGAGCTCACCCTTGTATGACCCCACACTTTGAGGAACAGTCTGGGGGGATTTTAAGGAATCTTTGAGCCACCACATTGAAACCAGGTGGCCAGACAGATCTCTCACAAATATAATTTTATTCCTGTTTTGTAATCTTGATATAATACAAGTTTGCATTAACATTGAGTTATTATGCTGAATGCAAGCAATGTACATAACTGGCCTATAAATTGTAACACACTCATATTGAAATTCATAGCTATTGTACGTTTTGGCAAATTGGTGGCTAATTTGTATAAATTCATACAATCTCATTCTGATGCCTTCGTAGCTACTATATGCTTAGGGGTGGACCTTCATTTTCTTTCTAAAAATCCAGTTTCCATACTAATCACATCATATAAATTCATATGAAATTGCCATCTCATAAAATAGTTACGTTTTCTCATGAGATCGGGTTAATCATTTCTTAAATTCTACCCTTTGCCTGGCTGAAATTATGCTATTCCTTTTGACACACTGTAAAAAAAGAAAACTGTTAAGTTCTTACCTCAAGTAGGCATTTATACATGATCTGGTCTGTTTCGCAAAAGCATCGCGCAAGCCTAACTATTAGCATCTACCTAAGCCTTATACTTTTGGGAAACACAGCCCTGATTCTTTTAAATTACTTTTACTGGTGTAACTAAATGTAGTCAAGTCATATTAAATAAAAATTTTAAGTTTCCTAACAAGACATTTTACAATGTCCAGCTTGGTACTGTTGCTATTGATGGTTGAATGGTTCAGTAGTCACTGAAACCAAGGTCTTTGGTTCAATTCCCAGGAAATGCATGCACTTAAAATATGTATACTTTAAATGAGTTGCAAGTTGCTTTGCATAAAAAAATGTCAGTACATAGGCTAAATGTAAATGCCAGTTGCAATATATTTAATAAAATTGTGTTTTCTAAATTGTAATTAGTCATGGTTATACTGTTGAAATGTTATTTTGTACAAACTGTTGTACACACGTGTTGAAGTCATCTGCCTGTGTCTTATCTGATTGTTGTCGTTTGTGAAACCCCTCCTCCCAGCCTCCCCCTGAGCGGGGCCCCGAGCCAGCCAGTCGCGCCGCAGATTTCAGTTCACTCGGGCCGGGCAGAGGAATTGAGAGGGGTGCCGCGCGGCTCCAGGACAAGACCCGACAGTAAACTGACTCGGAATGGATACTCACAACACTTATTTACATATCCGTAAGTCTCCGTCTTTCTTCATTTCCTGTTGCTACTCTTCTGTCATCTTTGCCCAGTTGCCCGTGCTGTTTGTCACAAGCGCGCGTGCCGTCAATACTTTAAAACAACTTCGCTGATGAACTTCAGACAGATTATTATAGTACTATCAGCCCGCGTGAATTGCCATTGGTCAGGTGATCACGCCGTGGTTTACAGGCATGGTTGGCATTTTAATTGCATATATAATCGATCGCTCTCAAAGCACGCCTGAATGCGAATGACATGTTATTTTAGACAAAGTCAAAGGCGCGTTCTAATGGTAGCCTATACAGTGTTGTTGAGTGTAAATCATAAAACGCGAATCAAATCAAAATCGCCAGTTTGACACACCGAATTAAAGTGCACGAAGCTGTCATTTCAACTTACTTGACATATTCATGTCAAATTGTTATGAATTTACTTAATGCTTCATTATTTATTCAGATTTAAAAACGTCACCAGAATACATTAGCACACTGTTGTGTTTTGGAACATTGTAGGAGGTTTCTAGTTTGACCACTCTGGTTATTAGCTGGTCATTAGTTGCCTAAGTATGGTCGTTATCATGTTAAAACAGTTTGACCATCTTGAGCTGGTTTGACCAGCAGGCAGCTCCAAGATGATCTACCAGCTTATACCAGCTAATGACCAGCTTGAAACCATCTTCCATGTTCCAAAACACAGCTGTACAGGGTTAAGCTGGATTTTCCAGCAGAGAAAGAATTCAGCCTAATGTGCATATGCTTTCGAGGTAAGGTATCAGATGTGTATATATTTTTAACGAAGAATACCATGTATTTACTAAATGTGTTTTACAGAGTTCTTGTGAATAAACACAAGTATAGTATGCTGTCTTAATAAGTGTAACGTTTCTTGTGAATAACAGAGAACAGTATTCATGCATGCATGATGCAATAAGAATGGGAACTAATAATGATGAATAAATATAGAATGAAATGCTGTAAATATATGATGCAGTCATGATGAGCCATTATGATGTTGAGGTTATTTCTGTTGCTTAGCTAGACAGACACGCTGCAGGTTTTGAACTTTGAACCAGGTTAACAAGGTTAAATTAATCACCGTTAACTACATTTTTGTAGTGAACAGCTATATACATTCAATTGCTTTTTAATTACATTTGCATTTATACATTTGGCAGACGTTTCTATCCAAAGCACATGCATTCAGGGTTTATATTATATTGGTTCATGCATTCCCTGGGAATGGAACCCATGACCTTGGCGTTGCTAGCTACATCTCTATAGGAATTTTTGATGTTAGTGAAGCCGTCTGTGCCTTCACTCTCAGCTTTTTTTCTGTTGCTGTAGACTTTCAGAGAATTGTTTATAGCTGACAACATTCCTCCACCTTTAACAATGTGAACCCACTCTGCAAGTCCAAAGACGCTTAGATGAGAAAACAGAAAGGACACGTGTGTTACAGTCGTCAAGCAGGAGTGGCTCAGAAACCTTTGTTATTTGTCAGCTGTACACATGCTTTCAAACTACTCACAGTGGTTTCTGTAGTTTTCCAATGCACTTAAGGCTTTTAACATGTGACTCACTGAGCAGCCTTGCCTTTACCATCACTTTCAGGAGAGTCAGAAAAGCCCAGCTTTTGGGAAAGGCTTTGGGGGAAAACAGAGGATATGCAATCCATGAGAAAAGAATGTATTGGAGTGTGTTCTTTATGCAAATTATCCTGTTAGTCATTTGATTTTGAGATCATGACCAGCTGAATTAAAATTGGATGATTATTAAGATTAGTCCTTTTTAGGAGCAGTTTGACAATTCATATGCACAGTCATAACCTCCACACCGGTGGTGCTGCTACTATAACTGCTATAGATAAATGAACTAACAGAGATACTATTTTGGCCCTCAGCTCCTCATTCTGGATATATAAACATGCTGGAGATGTCTGGGGTAAAGTAGACTGGGTCAGGGGTGGAAATCTATTTTGATCGCCGGACATGTTCGCACCCTGAGTGCTTCCTAGGACATGCTGCTTTGAAATGTTAGACATGGACCCTTATATCACAGTAGCAGGGTTGAACTGTGTTCACATGCTTGTCAACATAGGTTGCAGGCTGTAAGATTTTTTGAGGAGAAGTCTCTTATCATCAAGTTTATGTGATCAAAAAATACAGTAAAACAGTTGAACAAATTAAAAGTATTAAACATGCATTTGGGGCTCACTGCTCGAGAAGCATTTCGTAGTATTATCACTGTTGACAAAAGTCAACAGAGTTCTTTTGGACAGATACTGATGCTGATTTTGAAGGGTTAGTTCTAGCCGGGTCCTACCAGACTCTGAACTACATTTAATTTGTACAGAGAGTCTGGCCACTCTCCATTGACAAGCATTAACTTCCTTGAAAGCGGGTACTCTGTTGAAGTTAAAAACTATTGGATCTGCCCAGAGCCACTCTGGATCTGCCATTACCAATTGCTTACATTTGGTCGTGACGCATGTCATCTCAAACTAGCGCACGACATCAACGTCATCATTCTCAGCTACTCCCTCTGTTTGCTGATTGGACTGATTAAAATTTGAACGGAGAAAACCAGATAATATACCGCAATCACAGACGGAGTACTGAAGGAAAGGGAAAATTGAGCTGAAGTTCGTAGGAGGGTGGAGCCAGGCTAGGTTAGTTCACCCCAAAAAAAACATTCTGTCATCATTAGCTCACCTTTATGTCATTCCAGACCCATAAGACTTTCGTTCATCTTCGGATCACAAATGAAGATATTTTTGCAAAAATCTGAGGCAGCTCTGTACTCTTCATTGAAAGCTTCGCAACTACCACTTACACGCTTCAAAAAGAGATGGTAAAACGAATCCACAAGTGGTTTAGTTAAAATTTTCTGAAGAGACACAATTGCTTTTTATGAGCAGATTGAATTTAGGCTTTTATTCACATATAAACATTGATCAGCAAACATAAACAGAAGCTCAGCCAAACATGCTTGACACACTAGAACAAATCTCATTGGTTCTCAACACACGAGAATGAGCCTAATTGGTTCTCACATGTCAAGCAAGCATGCCTGAGCTTCCGTTTATCATAACTTATGTGTGCTTTGATGAATGTTTATATCTGAATACAAGTATAAATTAAATCTGTTCAGAGTATAAAACGATCATGTCTCTTCAGAAAATTTTGACTAAACCACTCAATTCATATGGATTAGTTTTACTTTTTGAAGTGTCAAAGTGCTAGTTGCGTAGCTGTCAATAGAAGGAAAGAAATCGCTCCGATTTAAGTAATAATATCTTCATTTATGTACCGAAGAAGAACGAAAGTCTTAGGGGTTTGGAACGACATGACGGTGAGTAAATGATGACAGAATTTTCTTTTTTGGGTGAACAAACCTAGTCTGGCTCCACCCTCCTAAGTACTTCCGCTTAATTTTCATTTTCCTTCAGTACTCCGGTATAGATTGCGGTATATTCTCTGGTTTTCTCCGGTCATATTTTAACCAGTCCAATCAGCGAACAGAGGGAGTGGCTGAGAACGACGACGTTGATGTCGTGCGCTAGTTTGAGATTACATGCGTCACGACCAAACGTTAGCGATTGGTTACGGCAGATCCAGAGTGGCTCTGCGCAGATCCAAAAGTTTTGAACTTCAACAGAGTACCCGCCTTCTACGAAGTTAACGCTTGTCAATGGAGAGTGGCCAGACTCTTTATACAAATTAAATGTATGACAGTCTGGTAGGACCAGGCTAGAACTAACCCTTAAACAAACAACTATTGGCCAATTCCAATACCAATATTTGTCACTTTATTTGAACTTGTGTCATTACAGTAGACGACTTGTTTTGATCATGTTTTAAATTAGCAAAGTTCAAAAACACATGCATTAAGTTATGCTAACTAGTTTATTGCTGCATCAGCAAATTATTTTAATAAAACATGACACATTTTATTAACAAATAGAAAGACATTACAACTCAGTGCATTCATATAGTTAATTAATAAACAGTTTGATATGCCTTTTTTATGCTATAGCCGATATGCAGATGATGGTTTTAAATTGATCAAAAAATCGGCCGACAAATATCGACGACTGATACATAAGTGCATCTTTACTGCCACTTTTGATCAATTTAATGCATCCTTGCTGAATAAAAGTATTAATTAATACTTTAAAAAGTTTGTTAGGTTTAATAAATATTTTTTGACATGGGTCGTGTTATTTGGTTCAGATTTGTATTAAAAATAAAATCTAATAATAATATCAGAAATTATAACTTGAGTGATGTCAGTGTCTGATGTTTTTGTTAGCAATAAGAAAAATGCAAGGAGATTGAGAACCTAATACTGTTGTTTTGGTGATGTGGCTCCTAATATCTCTACAGGCAGCTCCAATTGTGTCAATCTTCTGTGTGATCTCAACTCTCTTTTCATTCAGACTGATCCATGTGGGGCATTGCTTTTATAGGATGACATATTAACGAGACTTTTTTAGATTTACCCCGAGGGCATTCTGTCATAATGTCAGTTCTCTACTCCCTGTGTGTCTCAATGAAACTCTAATGGCATCATTATTGATATATTGTTGGCTTTAGTAGAAAGTCTTCTGCATTGTTGCAATGCTTTCAAGGCATCTCTGTTGAAATCTCTCAGTTTCATTTTATTCTTTTACTGGACCATTTTTGCAATTAATTTAGCTCAAAATCCACAATTGACTTGATGCTGATATGACACGGATATTTCAAACAGTAAATATGAAGTTGCAGTTGATTAATTGACTGCATTATATGAAGATATTACTTTGTCTCTAGATTATTATTTTTTTTATTAATACAATACAGTTTGTGGTCGGTAAGATAATTTAATGTTTCAATAGAAATCTCTTATACATACCAAGGCAAGGCTGTATTTTATTTGATCAAAATACAGTAAAAACTGTAATAATGTGAAATATTATTACAATTTAAAATAATTATGACAGCATCCATTACTTCAGTCTTCAGCACATGATCCTTCAAAAATCATTCTAATATTATGCTGATTTATAGCTTAAGAAACATTTCGTATTATCAGTTGTGCTGCTTAATATTTTTGTGGAAGCTTAATTTTTGTAATAATGTATACGTCTTTACTGTGACTTTTGATCAATTCAATGCATTCTTACTGAATAAAAAAAGTATTAATTTATTTATAAAACAAAACCTTTGGACAGTAGTGTGAATAATATCCAAGCTAATTTTTCTTCTTGGTCTTTCAACTGTCCAGTTCTAATGTTGATTCATGGCACTGTGTTCAGCATGGCACACAGTCTGGAGTTAGAAGTGCATTAGATAATAAACACACAAGCAGGTGTGTGAGAGGAGGCTGCCAGACTTGGCTGTGAACTATGCTTCATAGTGTGTGTGTGTGTGTGTGTGTGTGTGTGTGTGTGTGTGTGTGTGTGTGTGTGTGTGTGTGTGTGTGTGTGTGTGTGTGTGTGTGTGTGTGTGTGTGTGTGTAAGACAGTGCTGTCATTGCCACTTGACTGCTTTGATAGAAGTACAGTTATATTATGGTCAATTATACAATTTATTTGATAATTAGATGTTCACTGTAAATATAATCTTAAAATCTGAATCCAAACAAATTGCTTCTTTATTTGAATCTCACACACTTGAGCACACTTCATCCCTGGGCTAGCAACAGGTGGCCCATCTGTGCTGATAGATTTAATGATACCCTGAGCCTCTGTCCGGTCTGTGCAGAAGGAGTCTTGTCAAAGCTTGGAGGGAGGCTGATCTTTGTGGCAGTAAACGGTTCTTGCTGGATTCAATCTTTGATAATCCGAGTAATCCCATAAACGAGCCGACTCCTCCCCGTGGATCCTCCCCCTACGGCCGTCCTATTTTGCTCATATCCGTCCTATTTTGCTCATATCCCATCTGTTCCATCAATGGAGCGAGTCTATGTTCGGACAGGTGCTATACTTTGCCCGGTGAGGTTTGGTTAAGTGGTGCTCGCGGTCATGTGGCATCCGCCGGCGTTGCCTCTTCACGGTCAGAGTCACGGCAGAGAGAACGGTCACTACAGCCACTGTGAGTATCTGATAATAAGACCTGGTCCTAAACTGCTTATGCTCCCAGGAACAACAAGGCTGGTGCATCCTAATGGCAAATGAGAGAACTGTGCTGCGTAAAACAATTGGGAAAAAAACTTGTTTGACTGATTTCGAAGTCTGATTAGATTGTGCATTACTTGCAGTTTTATGGATGTGTTGGTATGTGGTTCATTGTCGTGAATAAAGAAGTTGTACCTTTTATTATTTCTAAGCATGGGAATAAACCGCTTAAATTCATAACTAGAATTGGTTTGTTTTTGCATTAATAAATGGGATTGCAAAAGTAATTATTGTTTTTAAACAGGTTTCCTGATTTCCTAAACAAACAGATCAGTCCCACCCCAAACTGATGAAGGAGATCTGACCTACAAAAATTTGTTTGATTGTAACCCAAAATAGTCAGCTTGATTCAGTCATATTTATTAAAGGGGTCATGAACTGAGAAATCACATTTTCCTTGAGCTTTTGAAATATATGAGGTCATCATACTATAAGGATATCCTGTAAGTTTCAGAACTGAAAACTTCCTTGTTAGTCAAAGAAAAGCTTTTATTGACACCAGGCCCAGCAAACGACAGGTTTTTCAAAGTGGGGGTCTATGACGTCAAAGGGTGGCAAGCACCACCTCTGTAGAAGAATATCAACACCTACTTCATCACTGCCTGTTTAGCCCCGTCCACCGATCGAGCTACCAAGCAATAAACATGCCGTTGAGGATTACAAAATATTGTGCAGTACCTGGGCTCGACAGTAATGCAACATGTAAGTAACTGTGGTAATTCTAATGCTTGATCTGAAATGTAATGATTCATGTACAGTCAGATGTACTTAGTGTGTCAGTAAATCAGACCAGTCAAACGTCAACTTGCGTTGTTTCTCTTAATAGGATGAAAATAATCTGTTATTTAATGGTGATTCAATTCTATAAAGAAAGCGATCAAAGAAAGCTCCCTTTGCAATCATTGGAGCAGCGTGTGCTGGAGCTGTCAATCAAACAGGAGAGTTTATCAGTGACTCCCGTTTTATTCAACAAATCTCTTTAACTATATCACATTTGCACTGTTAGTGAAGATGAAAGCATTCGTTAGTGTACAGAAACTGAGTTGCAATGACGAGATCACTGCTTTCATGCGCTCAGCATGTGTGATCGGCTACAATGCTCATCACTGCAACCTTTCATGCCACAATCTTAATATAATGCCATGGATCTAAATGCAATGCAACACTTTTCACGATTAGTTAACCATAAGAGCTGTAGTGAAAACGCACTAAAAGACAGAGTAATACTTTTTCAATTGGAAAGACGTTAGCCAATCACAGCAGTGGGTGTTTACACTGAAGTCTCGCAGCAGACACGCCCCTTAAAACAGAGCGTTCAGAGCAGAGGGCTAAAATCAGGGTAGGAAAAATGCCTTTTATTTATAAATTATGACAATTTTTGATGTAAAAAGCATTCTAACATTATAAGTGTACCCCAGGAAACATCATAAAACAGCGCAGTTCATGACCCCTTTAATATATTTGACTTGTATAAAACCAGTTATCACTTGAAGGTTTTTAAGGGGTTTTTTTTAGATGTTGAATTTTTTTTACAGCACGATGGGAGTTTGCGTGGTTGTGGTTTATTTTATTCTTTGTGAGTTCACGTAACAAGAGACGTATCAAAGCACATAACATTACAATAATAATGAACATATCAACTTAGGGTGCTTTCACTCTAGCAGTTTTGGTGCGCACCCGGGTTCGATTGACGTCAGAGTTCAGGACAATGCATCCCATGCTGCAAAAAACACCACAGCAATAAAACTGTTTGAAAATGTATTTCCAACTGTAAACATTTTTGTGAGTTTTGGTTAGAGGTGGCTGCCAGCCTGCATGGAGAGGTTCTTGACACTCCAGAGACCCCAGCTTCAAATACTTGTTTGCAGCTCAACAGTGGCTTTTTTATAGCTATCTTTATAATACAATACATTTTTTTGACATAAACTTTCCTTAATAAGCCTTTATCTGACCGAGTTCTCTTGTGCTGTAAATTACTCACAAATCTTATGATAGTTCAATAAACTCCATTCAGTTTTCACACAATATTAGTTGTTTTCATGCCTTTTGCATAACATTGCATCATTTCATGTTTTTCATCTTCAGAAAGATCTTTCTTCCTCCCCATATTGCATGAGAACTGTGACTTGCTTAATAATGTGGAACACCCTCTTTAAGTAGGGTTTCCATTTACACTGGCAAACTATTTAACAAACCTGTCTGAGATCGATACCAGTTATCTAAAAAGATATGGATAAATAAAACAAACAAACTAAAAACCTACTGGTATGTCACTTGCGTAATAATTTGGAACACAGTGTTTGTGTATATGTGTATATATATATATTTTTTTATATAATATATTAGTAGCCTGTGTAATTAATCTGTAACCTCTGCTCTCAGCCGTTGACAGTGAGAATACTTGCCAAGGCTCTGTACTCTAATGCTGTTCAAATGGAGTATTGCGGATATTTTGGGAAAGTCTGCTTGGATCAATCTATTTCGGTGTATCCCTTTATAGTTCACACATTTGTGGTTCTTCACCCCCTCACTTCTTTGCTTCTCCTCTGTTTTTTATGTGCTCTTTCTACAAATTCACCATCTCTTTCTCTCTGACAATAGTTTTGTTGAAGGCATTTGTGTGTGTGGGTGTGTGTGTAAATACTTTAACTGACAAGGACAAACTCCTATTTGATCGCACAATAGAAAGCGGTGACGGAAGTTGTCACCGCTGATTGACGGTCGGTTATTCACTGTCTGTTGTTCTTTCTCTTTCAGTTTCTATATTTCTCTGAATGTTGACAACAAATAAAAAAAACTTTTGCAATTCTTACATAGTGAGCTTGCATTGATGTTTGCATGTCTCGTTTTACAAATTAATGTTAAGTGTCTTTAATAATGGTATACTTGCTGCTTTGGAAATGAGGGCTGAAACATGCATTGCAAGTATGTGGACATGCCCTTCTAATTACCAGGTCTGTCTTGGCTTCTTAATTCCAGTGATGACAAATATAAGGGATGGTTCACCCAAAAATGAAAATTACCCCATGGTTTACTCACCCTCAAGCAGGTGTATATGACATTCTTCTTTCAGATGAATCAAATCGGAGTTATATTAAAAGATTGGTGGGGGGTTAATAGAGGACTTCTGAAGCGAATCGATGGGTTTTTGTATGAAAAAAGCGTAATGGCTGCGACAATGATGTCGGATGTAGCGTAAGCATTTTGAACGGTGAGAGGCTTTACACTTTTTTCGTAAGTTGAATACGGAAGCTGGTCTGCCGGAAAGCTAGATATTTTATTAACCCCCCGGAGCCGTGCGGATTACTTTATAATGAATGGATGCACTTTTTTGGTCTTCAAATTTTGGGCTTCCATTATAAAGCTTGGAAGCTTTTTTTTAATATAACTCCAATTGCATTCATCTGAAAGAAGAATGTCATATACACCTAGGGTGGCTTGAGGGTGAGTAATAAAACTCACCCACCCTTTAAAGGGATAGTAAAAAAAAAGACAATTCTGTCATTTATTCACTCTTATGTCGTTCCAACATTTTATGATTTTCTCTCTTCTGTGGAACACAAGATGTACAGAAAGTCAATGTGTTCCAAAACATCATTGGACCCCATTTACTTTCATATGGACAATAAACCCTCTTTTTCATAATATCTTTGGTATTAATTGGAACACTGACTCTGAGCGTGTCCCCATCACCAGTGCCTGACCTCATTGATGATATATATATACCTTCCCATAAGAGTGGAAGCCATTAGGGAGAACCAGGATTAATGCCTGGTTTTGTGATTAAGAAGCACATGCGGTGGTGTCCACATGCTTTATCCATATAGTGTAGTTTGTTTACTTTAATCCATAGCATGCTTGCTTTTTCTTTCTGTAATTTGTTTTTAATAACTGCTAAATCAAACCACCTTAGAATATTAAAGTTGTAGGTACCATAAGAAAACCTTGTTTGATTTGTTTCATAAGACCATAAAATCTTGAATAGGTATTGGCCAACCCAGCAAAATGTCTTCAAAATGGTATTACGTAACTTTTTGCATGTTTCACAAGACTTTTAAATTGAAATGCTCTGTGAGTGACGTTAAAAGTGCATTCAGTTTCATCCAAAACAGATCAACTTGGCATTGTTTAATTCAGTGGTTGTTGTACATAACATAACTGATACTAAAAGGTTAATGTTCTGTAGCATACCACCTACATTAAACCCTACCCTAAACGTAACCGATAACAAAGCAAACATGAGATAAAAATGCATTTGCTGAAGGCAGTCATGCAATTTTAGCTTGCTTCTACAAGTGTTTTTGCTTTTTTTTTTACCGTGACTCGTGTTTCACAGGACTCAGTCATACCCAATTGCAGTGCTGTACCAGTTGAGTTACAGAGCAAGTTTACTACATCAAAACAATGCAATGGTAAAAGTTATAAAATAATATTGTGCAAAGAACCAAGTGTCTTTATTATCTGCCTCTGTTATCATAATGTTAGTGTTTTACTGCCTCTAGTGTTCATTTCACCTGGAAATGGCAGTGAATTGAGCTGTAGGTATAGGTAGAGGCATCATTTTTTTATTTTCAGAGATTGGCACAGTAGGTTAGTGTTTGAATTAGTACTGAGAAAAACGTCCTGTGAGGGTCTGTATTGCTGAGATTCTTTTAAATAATCTTTCAACATTTTACAGTACATTTGACTCAGCACTTACATAAACACTACGGACTTCCTTTCTATCCTAATCTTTCCTTTCACCAGTTCTCTTTTATTTTTTTCTTGAACTCCCTCTTTTGCTGAAGTTACTAAATGTTATGTGTAGGGCTGACAAGACGACAACACTGTGGTTTCTCACATGCTGCTGTTTTACGCTGTTCTATCATTCCCTAGCATCAAAAGTGGTAAACACTTTTGTAAAAACTGTATACATGCAGTTGTTACTTTGAGGAACTTGAGGAATGTGCTTTTAATAAATATGTCATTAAACAAAGCTAGTTTAGATGTTAGCACATGTGCCGATAACACATGTTCTAGGCCTCTCTGTCAGTAAAACTGAAAACATCCATTCACTTTTTAGGTTTTGATTGAGATGGTTGGTTTCAGATATCCCAGGACAGCTTGTTTTCTAGAAAGCTATACTAGAAAGTTTATTCTGAAGGTTGAGAGAGGCGTGTACATGTACATGTGTTTGTGACTTTATCTGTTTCTACATGTCTCTTATCTGTCTCAGAAGAAACTTTACATTGATCCTCTGTTAAACCCTCAAGAACAAGCACAGTTTCAGGAATTTTGGAACAGAAATTGTTGTCTTGTGTAATTTTCTTGACTGGTCAGCTGGCTAGTGTGACCCTTATCCAGTGTTTCCTGTAACAGACAGTAAGATCTTTTTAAGGAAATGTAAAAAAAAAAAAAAAAAAAAAGCAAAATGTGCAAAAAAGCATTAAACTGATCAAAAGTGACAGTAAACACTTTTGTTTTGATCTTGTTTTCAACATTGATAGTAAGAAGAAATGTTTCCTGAGCACCAAATCAGCATATTACAATGATTTCTGAAGGATCTTTTACGTTTTATTACTGTTTTACTGTAGTTTTTGTCAAATACACTCACCTAAAGGATTATTAGGAACACCTGTTCAATTTCTCATTAATGCAATTATCTAATCAACCAATCACATGGCAGTTGCTTCAATGCATTTAGGGGTGTGGCATTTAGGGGTCTACTGAACTCCAAACTGAATGTCAGAATGGGAAATAAAGGTGATTTAAAGTCCCCGTTCTTCGTGTTTTTTTTAAGCTTTGATTGTGTTTACAGTGTGCAATATAACATGTGTTCATGTTTCGCGTGTAAAAAACCCCCAGTATTTTTCACACAATTTACTTATCTGTATACCGCTGTTTTCACTGTCCTAAAAACGGGCTGAGGAGTTCCTTGTTCTATGAAGTCACTCCTTCAGAAATACGTAACGAGTTCTGATTGTGCCAGCGGTTCCCGTGTTGTGATTTGACCGCAGCTTAGCGAACGTGGCACGGTTCCTGTGTTGTGATTCGACAGCAGCTTAGTGCACGTAACTTGCACGGAAAGGTCACGCCTCTTAACGGGGAGATGTATGCGCTCAATGATCTCTACAGCGTCCCTGGGAAAGCCAAACAAAGGTGATTTGACTCCGGGATGAAAATAACAGCGTCTCGACAACATGGCGACAAACAGTCAAACGCAACAATTCCTTTTCTCCACGCGACACTTCCTCTTCTCCATGTGGGACAGCAACAAGACCACGCCCCCTTTTTTCGCGTATTCTTGTGGGCGGAGGTTAGTCTGTTCTACTGTTCAACTGACGTAATTAATGAAGGAAGTACCAGGATGTAGTCCAAGCCGGCCGTTCGCTGTAGGCTTTGAAAGGGAACTTCTGTTAAATAAAATATCTCGCTTGGCATTGAACTTTGAGCTTTATAATTTTACAGGTATTATTTATGCTCTAACAGCAACATTACACACTAACTAAAGTTTGAACAATGGGATCACGAAGAACGGGACCTTTAAGCAATTTTGAGCGTGGCATGGTTTGTTTGTGCCAGACGGGCCGGTCTGAGTATTTCACAATCTGCTCAGTTACTGGGATTTTCACGCACAACCATTTCTAGGGTTTACAAAGAATGGTGTGAAAAACATCCAGTATGCGGCAGTCCTGTGGGCGAAAATGCCTTGTTGAAGCTAGAGGTCAGAGGAGAATGGGCCGACTGATTCAAGCTGATAGAAGAGCAACTTTGACTGAAATAACCACTCGTTACAACCGAGGTATGCAGCAAAGCATTTGTGAAGCCACAACACACACAACCTTGAGGCGGATGGGCTACAACAGCAGAAGACCCCACCGGGTACCACTCATCTCCACTACAAATAGGAAAAAGAGGCTACAATTTGCACAAGCTCACCAAAATTGGACAGTTGAAGACTGGAAAAATGTTGCCTGGTCTGATGAGTCTCGATTTCTGTTGAGACATTCAGATGGTAGAGTCAGAATTTGGCGTGAACAGAATGAGAACATGGATCCATCATGCCTTGTTACCACTTTGCAGGCTGGTGGTGTAATGGTGTGGGGGATGTTTTCTTGGCACACTTTAGGCCCCTTAGTGCCAATTGGGCATCATTTAAATGCCACGGCCTACCTAAGCATTGTTTCTGACCATGTCCATCCCTTTCTGACCAACGTTTACCCATCCTCTGATGGCTACTTCCAGCAGGATAATGCATCATGTCACAAAGCTCGAATCATTTCAAATTGGTTTCTTGAACATGACAGTGAGTTCACTGTACTAAAATGGCCCACACAGTCAACAGATCTCAACCCAATAGAGAATCTTTGGGATGTGGTGGAACGGAAGCTTCGTGCCCTGGATGTGCATCCCACAAATCTCCATCAACTGCAAGATGCTATCCTATCAATATGGGCCAACATTTCTAAAGAATGCTTTCAGCACCTTGTTGAATCAATGCCACGTAGAATTAAGGCAGTTCTGAAGGTGAAAGGGGGTCAAACACAGTATTAGTATGGTGTTCCTAATAATCCTTTAGGTGAGTGTAGATGCAGCCTTGGTGAGCAAAAGCGACTTCTTTCAAAACTTTTCAATGGTAGTGTAAATGTATTCCAACCCGTTCTCACTCCCAGGGCGTCGATAAACGAAGCATGGTCAAGTGCCAACGAAGACGCTAAAGGCCCCCCTAGGCGTCACTATTTTGACGCGCTGGGTGCTCCATTCATTTCAGTTGTTTACCCAATGTGTCAGATCAAGACGCATTTTATTCTTTGCATTTGTAAAAGCATACATGATTTTATTAATATTTTATTCATATTTAAAGGTTACTTTTATATTTTGGAGCAGCTAACCCAACTCCTACCCTAAACCTAACCACTCCTAAACAATATAAAACACACAACAGGCAAATACAAGTACAGTCACAGGTATTTATTGCAAAAACTTACCAACAACAGTATAAAATATTAACTCGTGTTGCATTCCAAGTCTTCTGAAGTCACACGATGTCTTCATGTAAAGAACAGAGTTGATCTTAATGTTTTAATCGCTGAGATGATGATCCCGCCGCGCCGTTAACGCACTCATTCATATCTCATTCAAATAATACACACGCCTCTTTAGCATGACGCATTCGGTCACAAGACACACGAGAACCAATGAAATTTTACAATCAAAGCTGACGTAATGACGCAATTAGTCACGAGACATACGAGAGCCAATGAAATGTCACTATGAAAACTGACGTAACGGGCGGCAACATTTGAAATTGTTTGTGTTCGTGATCTTCTGCGGATGGAGACGCTGATCGCTTTTGGGGATTTCCTTCACACAAATCAATCGCTTGGCCTCGGAATATTTGTATTTTTTTAATTGCCTGTTATATCTGCGTTTTATACCACACAAATGGGTAGGTTTAGGGTTGGAATGGGGTTGGGTTACATGTTAAAACGTGTCTAGATAGCGTAAATAAAATGATGCTGGCTGATTAAATTGAGAATCACAGTCCAACATGTCATAATGGCAAAATCATAACCCAACATATGATCAGCATGACGATAACGTTCCCATGCCCATGGCGTCTGTGTCTGACGCCGAAGGTTTCTCATTGAAATAAATGGAGCACTCAGCGCGTCGATATAGTGACGCCTAGGGGTGCCTTTAGCGTCTTTATTGTGACGCGGAAAGCACTTGACCATGCTTCGTTTTTCGACGCTTTGGGAGTGAGAACGGGTTGTGTATTCAGTGAGTTTATTCAGTGAAGGATTGATCAGACTTATTGAAAACCCAGACAACTTGTGAGTTTGAGAGTATTTTTGTCCTGGTTGGTTCATAAGACTCATTCTTTCAAAAATCATACGACACTTGTTATTTTGGGAACCAGTAAAAATAATAAAAAATATAGGCTAGTAGACAGGTCATCTTGACATTGTTTTGAAGTTCGCAGTTCTTCAGAATTCAGGCTATTGAGGGTCAGTCACTGCTTTTGAATTGTTTTCACTTTAGGTTCCTTTTGACAAATAAAGAGGTCTGGCTGCCGCTCAACACATTTACTCCACAGTCTCTTGTGCAATGTTTAAGGAACATAGTCCCTGTGGATCTCTGCAGATTGTTACATTGTGACATTACCAGGAGTCATCAAGTATGATATCACAAACAATAATCTTTTTTTTTAGTTCATTACTTTATCATCCTCAACACTACCGATTATCAGATGTCATATGATCATGATATGACAAGATGTTTTGAAACTGATTAATGTTCCTTTATTTCCTGTGGAGTTTATTTCCATATGTCAGCATATCGCCTCCATTTTCAGACTGTACTGTTTAGTGTACAGTATTATCTATCTATCATCTGGCCCTCTGTCTGTCTGTAACAAATGATGCATGTAACAAAATGTGCTTGTTTTTAACAGATTAATACAGAGGTTACTACAGGACACACTCAGAGTTCATTGACTTCATTCCGCTTCACTCAATACTCTATTTTTCTTTTAGAATTCACTTCACTCTTACCTCACCGCGTCATCCACATCAGCCGTTATAAGCCTATAGTATATCTTTTGTGCAACAGAACACACACATTCACACAAAACCCCTCCAGAAAATTAAATTTCATCAGTAATAGTGTAAGACAGTGCTCAATACAGCTCATGAAAAGCAGTATGTGTTTGTGTTTGTTTGTGTGGTTCCATCCAATAATATATGGCTAAATAAAAAAAAATCTAACTGTCAAAGCCTATTTTTACAGATGTCCTCAAAGAAAAAATGTCCAAAAACGGACTTCAATAACTTTTGGACTTTTAACTAGCTATTTGGCTATTTTGACCAGCAGTTTAAGTCTAGTTTATTGCAAATTTTTGCATTTAGACTTTTCCTTTGAAATCACATGCAGTATTGTTTTATTCTGAAAATGCAAAATTATTCTTTGAGCCATAAAGCTTGCATTGTTTGTAGTTAATGATGCATTCTAATAAATCAATAAATCAAAAATATAATATAATAAAATAATATAATAATAAACAGCATAATGTTATTAATCATTAAAATACACTGTAAAAAATCTGTAGTTTTTTTATTTTATTTTTTTTTTAACAAAAAATATAATGATATACAACTGTGGTTGCTAGAATAAAAAATATAAACATATGTACAGAACAACCTGTAAATTTATACAATTTAATAAAAAATGTAATCTGTAAATCCAATTGATTTAGCAAGGCCTTGTTGCTGCTACTATCATCTGTTTTGTACTTTTAACATGTACTGGCATCCACTATAATAACACTGGTGTTAAAGGGAAAAGCCACACGATGAATCAATAAGTAGCTTTTCCACAAGCTGCAGGAAATATGGAAGATGCACACAGTTTCATACACACAAACACAAAACACACATGGCACTAAATAATGCAATGAATGTTAATTTAACAACATAACATTTAACATAAAACCCTAATGTACATAACTGATAAGAGGAAACTAAGAATTATTCAAATTAAAACCATCAAATGTGAAGTGTCACACAAGGAATTGTGGGAATGACAGCTTACAGTTTTTCACTGTAAATTATATGTTGATTCTTTCTTTTTACTTACAAAAATACATTTGTGGTACATTTAACAGTATTTTACTGTAAAATTGCACAAAATGTGAGGTTAGATCCATTACAGTTTTTCTCCGTATATAGTACGGAAACTTGCTGTTAACCAATTAACAGGTTTTTACTGTGACATTTTTACTCTTTTGCAGTTAAAATTATTTACTGTGTAATAAAAATCAATATCAATAATTATTTGAAAACAAAAGAAGTCTAAATGTAAGTCATTATTTAGATATCTAGATAAATGGGTTTCTTATCTTTTGTACATTTTGTAGTGGCGCACGCCGCGCACCACACTCTTTTTATATGGTCCATGTCACTTTCCAATCTGCTGTTCAGCTTTGTATGTGTTTGTAATTCTTTCTTAGCAAGCAACATTGATTGTTTTTTTCTCTTTTTCCCAAGTGGAACAGTATTAGGGATGGGCGATATGACCAAATTCTTATTTCATGATTTGAGAAATTTTCATAATAACGATATATATCTCAATATAGTTATTTTGTGTTATTTTATCTAATTTCTTTTATTAAAAAAGAAGCAAATTACAAACAATACAATTTAAATTAAACAAATGTTTTTTTGGGGTACAATAGGTTTATTCAACAGGCAGTTAGAATTACAGATTATCGAATGTAAAAATAAAATATTGCATAGTCTTCACTGTGTTATTTAAATATAAATGAATTCTTATTAAAGCTAAAAAAAACCTGTTTAGTCAAGAGCAGTAAGTTATTTTCTCTTTTGTTTGATTCACATTAATGACACAGAACAGCAGGTAGGCATATTAGCAGGTAGGCTGCTGTCACTTTAAAACCAAATGTTTATTTTCCCTTGAGAAATAACTGGCTGAATACTCCACACAATCGGCATTCAACCATTCAAGTGCATAAGACGTGAAAGAGAACTGAATTTGCAATTGCATGCTGAGAGACGCAGCTTTCTTTGCACCGCATTGTCTTATTTTTCACTTCTTATTTTGCTTAATTTTGCTAAAATTATTTAGCTTTTTTTTTTAACATCGAGCATGTCCCACATTTACGATGTTATACCACGGTAATGGTAGATATTGTCATACCGACCAGCCCTAAACAGTATTAATATACCATCAACAAAAAAACATTGGAGAAAAAAAAATATATATATGTATATATGTATATATATATAATTTTTTTATTTTATTTATTTATTTATTTTTGAATTTCAGAAGTCGTTTTACTATAAGTCGTTTTACTACTATATAATAACATAAATATAATAGATTCAGAATGAAATATAGAAATTATAGTTGATGAACTTTCCCTCTCTCTATCACAGAGGCGTAGCCAGCGGGCGGACCTGACGGGCACAGGCCCGCCCACTATGATGACTAGGCCCCCCCAGTTTATTATACAAATATAATAATATTTGTTAAATAAAAGTTGTTTAAATTATTTTAACGTAATAAAATTATTATAACATCTCTAATACTAAAATAAATAAAATGCACTTTTTTTACAGTCTATAGTTTTTGCATAATGCTTGATGAGTTTGATTGACAGCTGTGTTAGGCAATTAGGTGTGAGGCTTTCTCATGTATGTCGCGCGGATCGCGCCTATGAGTTCATGAAGTGTGTTTACCTATTCACTTAGCCTATAAATTGCAGTTGTGTGATAGATAAACAGCAGCGATGCATAATTCTATAAAAAGGACTTTTAAAAACTCGCATTAACGCCAGAGAGAACCCATCCATCAGGCCACAAGTAACGTTAAGACTTTTCAATTCCAATCGCGCGTTCATTCTGTAAAGTCGGGAACATGCCATCAGTATTTGTCAGTCGTGATAGTGTAGGGCTAAGGTGCGTGGCACTAAGTTTTGACGCTATTTGACCTGAGTTTCGAATACGCCTTTTGCCGAACTATCTGTACTTCCTTTTCCCATCACATATCAGATCGGAAAGGCGTTTATTTTCAATTAAAAATCAAGAAAATATTTGAAAAGTGGAAATAAATTGTCTAACGTTTGTTGTAACCACTGCTCGTGTTTTGTATGTAGCTAGAGTTTTGGTTTATGTTGACAGTGATAGTGACCCCCCACCCCGCATGAAAGTGCCCGCTCACTTTTGCCCAGGCCCGACCAAAAATAGAAAATTCTGCCTACGCCACTGCTCTATCATGTCCGTGTGAATTATTAGTTAGTTAGTGAGAGGCTTAATGAATTAGAGCCCTGCTGGAGACTCCACATATCAGCTGACCAGTAATTAAAAATCTAAAGATTTTAGTTAGCTCTGTCCAAATCCTGTTGTGATCCAGCCCTTGAATCTGTGTCTAGTATCAGTCTGAGGGCTAGTCTTGTCATGTTAATTGAAACTATACAGCTTTCTCTGTTTTGAGTGTACAAAGTATCTATGAGGATGCTGATTACAGTTTTGCTTTCATGAAAGGTGCAACAACAGTGCATGCATGTGATTGCAATTTCATATGGTCTCCTCTAAACTTGATAGTAGTCTACCAAAGGCTGCACGTTGCTATCAGACTGCTGTACAAAGGTCATGGGCATTGCAGAGTGTCATTGTGAAATCCTGATGAATGTCTGGCACATGGACTGTCTCAGAAGAATAAGATCCGAATTCTCAGCTAAAGGTTGATACGTCTAAAAGTATAAATGTGTTTTCAACTTTATGAAATACAAGTCTGCACTGCAGAGTTGGAGATAAAGTATCCTGCCATCTACAGGATGTCAATTTCGATATCTTCCATTATACTTTATATATTTTAAAGTCAACATAAAATGACACAATCCATTTTATTTTGGTATGTTCTATATTTTGGAGTTAAAGGTAGGAAATATATATATTGTGATGATGGGAATCCTATACATCCTTCTAACCCACAAAAATGTCAGTATTAATTTGATCATCAGCATTAATTTGCGGTATGTTTTGACATTTTTTAAATGTCAAATTTAAAGATGCAATACCAAAGCCATAAAAATGTTGTATTTCAGGCATTTGACTTGTGTGGTCTGATTTAAATGTAATGGATCCGGTGGGTTATTTGAGGATAGGTCGACATGTGGATCACTGGTTGGCCATGTTTCCGCCCTACCAAAGGCATCTTGATCTTGATCTTGACCATCCGCCACAGATATTTTCCCTTCTGCCTAGAGTCTTAACACACACACACACACACACATGCAACCAACTTGGAAGAAATCAGACTAACTGCTGTAATGCTTGATTTTGCCTTGTTAATAATCAAAACATTCTGGATCTATTCAAGTTTGAATAAAAGAAAAAACAAGATTAAATACACTCATCTCTCTAATATTACAAAAGAAGCTAATTTCAGACACTCAGGGTGTCTCAATTTGCCCTCTATTGTTCCCAAGAATGCTGGCCAGTGTGTCAACCATTTCTAGGGCTGTCTTATTATCCAAATCTTTCAAGTACACTGAAATGTTTGAATAGAAATTCATGGTAACACTACATATGTTACATGTAGTTACAATAGTACTAACTATCTATAAAGTATGCATAATTACATGCAACTAACCCTAAACCAAACCCTGATCTTAACCCCTAGTAAGCACATGTAGTTACTTAATATTAGTCAGTACTTAAATGTATAATTACCATGTAACAAAGACACCTTAAAATAAAGTGTAACCAAATTCACATCATAATTCATTTTAAATCAACTCTAGTTTGTATGCATTTTGTGAGCTTGACAGAAAATGCTTCTCATTTAGCAAGTTTAAGAGGTTCATGCTTCAAAACTACATTTCCCATTATTCTGAGCTTGACATGAGCATGATAAAATGTATAGATTATATATAATGATTAATGGAAATGTTTTGTCTTGATTTGCAATGATTGTTGTGCATTATGGTGTTGTGCTGTAGTTGATAGCTTGACAGTCATTAGTAAAATCAAATGTTCACCGTTATTTTACAGTAATGCATTAAGCAGTAAATGGAAATAACCTGCCAGAGGTAAACAATTACAATCATCTTAAAGGCTGCTTAAAACTGTATTCATGTTAATTTAATCTTAGATTAATTTGATTTGATCTTCATCTTGATGAATGATGAAACAAGTTAATGGATTGCAACACTATCGGGATTGGCAAAAAGGTGCAACCTTTGCCCTGTGTGTGTCCTTGTACTACGTTAGATTATATGTGCTTGTTTTGGTACAAACTACAGGTACTCATATGTAGCACTCCATCAGCTGCTGACTGAATGGTTAAAGCAGAAGGATTTAATGGACTCTCAGTAAAGTGTTCTTTTGCATTTACTCAAACAGCACATTTTTTTCATTACACATTACACTACACAGTTTTAAACCTTATTAATGGAGGAAAAGTATGTTTTGCAAAGGCAATCATGCCTCCACAGGTACTTGATGTTCCCGTGGGCATAGTTACTCGGTTCTCTGACGTCTGTACGTGCTAAATAAAAAGTATTGGCTGCGTCCTGATGTATTTATACATACCTGTCACACCGGTAAAATTCTTTTTTTATATCTACACTGTAAAAAAAAAAAAAAAAATTGTATTAAGATTATTAGAGTATGTTTTAAATTTTTCTAACTTCAAAATTTCACATTTAATTCAGTGGGCCCTACGCAGTTATTATTTTCACATCCAGCACCACGTTGTTTAAATGGCAAATGCACTCGCGCCCATCTGTTTGCCCATAGCCGTGCTGGTCTGAAAACGAGGTGTGTTCAGGGGCTATTTTGAGGCTTCTGAAAACGACTGCGCCATTGACCAACAAAAACCTGGTCGTAAGTCAATAGTATTTATAAGTCGCAGTATTTTTTGTGTTATTTAAAGGACGCGTTAGTAATATGCGTCTTTAGGCGGATGCACAACACACGTACACTGCTTGTTACACACACATCAACAGCACACAAACATTTTTAAAGGATTACTTCAGCGATTTAGCATTAAGCTTTGTATCAGTAGAAACCCGGTAGTATATTCAAATTATCATACTTTCCCCCTTCATGTCCCCCTGAGACGAGAGAATTATGCATTTTATTTCTGAAAAAAATCCTCTGATGTCATCTGAGGATTTTTTGGCCAGAGGCTAGAGACTACAGCCAGTAGAAGGAGCTGGTTCCACATGTTTTCAACCCGCCCATAGGGGTGGGATCTCACTCACAGAATGTAAATGCGCACGGCCGCTCAGCTCGGGCATTCATAACAGAGTGGTGTGGAGCAAAGTAAGTGTTTCAACTTTTCAATGAATTCCTATGAAAGTTAAGCTTCCATAGGCATGATCTGATAACGCGCCAGACTGGACACGCGTCGTGAATGACTGCCGCGCCTACCTCAGCTCTTCGCTCTCGTGATGAATTAAATCTGACTCCTGCTGCATTTGTGCCGTGACTTTCGTTCGGTTCACTCACACTTTATTGAAAAGACACGTTTAGTTTTTAATTGTAGTGTCTGTTCTCTAACTGAACGAAATGATTTTATTACTTTGAATATCAAAACGACGTTGGGGGCGGTGCCGCGGTGGACAAGAGATGTAACCAGTAGCCGTGGCTTTGGGAGTGGCCTCGTAGGGCAGCCAAGCAAGTGCATTCTGGGAGTTGTTGTCTTTCATCCACATGAGACAAAAATAAATTTTCTGTCTTTTCTCAGTCTAGAAGGCACCAAATTAAAAAATAATTTCACATTTCTACTTCATAAATGACCCAGTCATTTTGTGAAATGTACTAGCAATTTCTGAGGTGAATGTCATTAGCAATCATTTTAGCACTACATTTGAATTCCTCTTGTCTAATATTAATCTCACCTATTCATCTCTTTATAGACACTAGTGCTCTTAATTCGCCCCCCTCTCATCCGCCACCCATGAGCTCCATAGTGGGTCATCCGTCCGTCATCAGTTCCTCCCGCCCACTGCAGTCTCCCATGAGCACCCTGGGCTCGTCAATGAATTGCCTGGCCTCTCCCTACTCAGTCATCGCCCCATCTCTGGGCTCACCGTCCGTTTCCATGCCCTCTACACCCAATATGGGCTTTAACTCTCTCAACAGCCCTCAGGTAAGAACATTCCCATAACTCTGTGCTCTCTCAGGCTGACACCAACTAAAAGCAATACAAGAGTCAAGCATGCAAACTTAGAAATGAGCTTTTCTTTCTAACTTGGGTACATATGTAACCCCTCCAGTCCTACTCACCCCTCGTCTCTGGCATGGGAGGCAGGCGCACTAACAAGGACGCTAAAGACTGCAGTCTTCAGCATCAGTCGCTAGTGTTTACCTGCACAGCTCTCACTAGCTGGCCTCTGTTACACATATACAAAAAGTTAAATGAAACTAAAATAAAAATAAAGTCATGAAACTCTAGATGGCACTGATTGCAATCAAATCGTTATCTGTAGGGCACAGCTGATTGGTTCCTGCTGTAACAGTAGCCAATGAGCTTGCTGCTCAAGCTTCAAATACTTGATCAGCATTTGCTGTAGCAGTTGCAGCGCACTTTTAGAAACCCTCCCCCTTCCTCAGCTCCACTTGTATAGATCTGCTGTGGGTAATTTGTGTATCCTACTTGTACTGAAGCAGTATGTCTTACATGCACACTGAAGTGTATCGGTGTACACTGCTGTTTAAACATTTTTGATCGGTAAGATTTTTAACTCTATTATGCTCACCAAGGCTGCATTTATTTAATTAAAAATACAACAAAAAACAGTAATATTGTGAAATATTATTAAAATGTAAAATAACTGTTTTCTATTTGAAATATATTTGATAATTTCTGTAATGCAAAGCTGAATTTTCAGCATTATTACTCCAGTCTTCAGTGTCACATGATCCTTCAGAAATCATTCTAATATGATTTGCAGTTGTGTAAAACATTTTTTTTAGGATTTTTTGAAGAACCGAAGGTTCAAAAGAACATAATTTATTTTAAATAGAATCTTTTGTAACATTATAAATGTCTTTAATGTCACTTTTGACAATTCACAATTTAATACATCCTTGCTGAATACATGTATTCATTTCTTTAAGTTCCTTACTGACACAAAACTTTTGAACAGTACGATGTTGCAAAAGCTTTCTATTTCAGATAAATACTTTTCTTTTGAACCTTCTTTTCATCAAAGAATCCCAAAAAATGTTTTACACTGTTTTCAACATTGATAATAACCATAAATGTTTCTTGAGCAGCAAATTATCATATTAGAATGATTTCTGAAGGATCATGTGACTCTGAAGACTGGAGTAATGATGCTGAAAATTCAGCTTTGCGTCATAGAAATAAATTACATTTTAAAATGTATAATAAAAAAGTTATTTTACATTTTAATATTATTTCACAATATTTCTGTTTTTCTTTTTTGTATTTTCAATAAAATAAATGCAGCCTTAGTGAGCATAAAATACTTCCTCTAGAACATTAAAAATCTTACCAATCAAAAACTTTTGAATGGAGAGTGTCTGGCAGTAGCAAGTTCCGTACTTGCTCTGTATCAGCTACAGCAATAACATCAGCACCATAACAGATCTATTCTGCCAATCCCAAACATATCAACATTGTCATATCTACATGACAGAATTATATTTATTTGAATGTTGTTTCATGTATATTATCCCCTTTTAAATAAATAAAAATAAATAAATTCTAGCCAATAAATGTACTCACAAACACACAACATTTTTGGGAAAAGCAGTTTTAAATAATTGTGTAATCGGACAGCCAAAAATATCATTTCACTCCAAATTGATTTGAGAGAAAATTTAAACGAACTGTTTTTTATTCCCAAAATGACATCATGTGGCTTAAATTTAGCATGGTTTACTGCATTGTATACTTCACAATATTTAGTATGTAGTAAGCTAGTATTTTCGGAACATTGAGGCTATACACTGAGGTGATGTGCATCACGTTGTACCATGACTGTCACTTATACTGATGCCCTGTTATTACAGAGAGGTCAGCTTATGTTTGTGTATGTGTGTCTCATTTCTCCCTGGAGGCCTGAGAAAGCCATTGTTTTTAGTCCAATGAAAGGACATAAATAACAGTGAACTTATATGGGTATACAGGGCAAGTAAATGTGTGTGTACCGACAGACATACAAGTTCTAAATAGGCTTGAAATTATATTGCAATTAAAAGAAAATGTGTTGAAATGCTGGTTAATTGTGCCTGGTGCTTCTTCTTCTGAAACCATGTTACAAGGGATACTTGGCCACTTTTTGATCTCAATGGTATATATATATATATATATATATATATATATATATATATATATATATATATATATATATATATATATATATATATATATATATATATATATATATATATATATATATATATATATATATATATATATTAGACTTTTTAAAACTTTTAAGAATCAAAGAGTGAAATTATCATATTGTGTGAAAATGATCAATGAAGGTTTTTACCCATATTACAACAACAGAAAGTAAAGAAAAACCAAGGTAAGTATCACTAATTTTAAGTAATTTTGTCCAGTTATTAAAAATGTGAGAAAATGTAATTGTGTTTAGGGGTCATAACATGTTAGCTTTGAAATGAGCCTTAATGCAGCAAAGAAGTTAAATGTTTAAAATTTCTATCACTGTAATTTTTGTCAAATAATTTGATCAAACCAGTTATTTTAAGTATTATTATTTATGTACTTGTTGTATTCCTCATTCCTAAATGGATTTGGATAAACATGTCTGTAAAATGAATATATGTAAATAAATACTATAGTATTTTAATGTTAATAATTTCAATGTTTACATTTTTATTTTGTTATATTTTGAGTTGTTTTATTGTTTTCTGTCATTTCTATTATTTTTTTTATTTTATTATCCCTGTTTATTTCAGTAATTTGCCATGGCAACATTTCAAGTTTTCTAGTAAAGTTTAAGTTTTTCAATATTTATATTTTTCAGTTTTGTTTCAGTTACCAGTTTCAAATCATTTTAGTTTTAGTTAACAGTAACAGCACTGTATTGTGAACAATGACTGATATTACATTGTAGTGAAAAGTCAAGTGTGTGTGTCATGTGACATGAAATAGACAATGTTGGACATGTTAGACGACTAGTGAAAGTGTTTTAAGAGAGATAATTTTTTTACACAAAAGAAACAGCCATATACAAACACATAAGTCAACAAACATATATTCCAGTAAAATGAGAACAAGGCTAGACTGAATGAAGCTCTTCATGATTTGACATGTTTTGTGCCCGAGGCATGGCTATATCCTGCCACCTGCAGGCTGAATGCAGTAGTGCAGAAAATAACGTGATGGAAAAATAGTCAATTCTCATGAGAGAGAGAGAGAGAGAGAGAGAGAGAGAGAGAGAGAGAGAGAGAGAGAGAGAGAGAGAGAGAGAGAGAGAGACAAATATCCCTCCTCCCCTTTGAAATGTTATGTCAGCGCTCTCACAACTACCTGTGTAATGGCCTTGTAAGGGTGAAGTCTGTTTTTGTGAGTTTGTTGTTGTGGATTTGTGTGTGTGTGTGTGTGTGTGTGTGTGTGTGTGCTGCGCTGGAAGGACACAAACAATCAGCTGTATTGTGAAATAAACTGTACTCCTTATTGCACTGTATGATAAGTAGTTTCCGTCTCTCCTCACCTCTCTTCCTGCCTCACAGATGAACTCTTTGAATGTGAATAGCTCAGAAGACATCAAGCCTCCACCAGGATTGGCTCCGCTGGGCAACATGAGCAGCTATCAGTGCAGTAGCCCTGGATCCCTCTCCAAACACATCTGTGCCATTTGTGGGGACCGATCTTCAGGTACAACTCACAGAGATGTTTAGATGTTGCATTTGGTTTTGGCTTGGAATTTAATGCAAAATACATCTCCATCTTTTCTGGGTTTCATGACAAATGTGGTTGTGTTTGCAGGGAAGCACTATGGTGTTTACAGTTGTGAAGGTTGCAAAGGCTTCTTTAAGAGGACCATCCGAAAAGACCTGACCTACACGTGTCGAGACAGCAAAGAGTGCCTGATCGACAAACGTCAGCGCAACCGCTGCCAATACTGCCGCTACCAGAAGTGCCTAGCCATGGGCATGAAGCGGGAAGGTTTGTATTTGCTTATGTGTGTTTTGTATCCATAATTGTATGATGTCTGAGCACTTAAAGACACTGAGGATAGGCCTTTTGGAAACTGAATTGCTGTTTTGTTTTGTTTTTTGCTGCCTCTGTGCCTGGTCACTCTTGCAAGAGATTTTGGTAGCACTTTATTTTACAGTCCTATTCCGTATATACACTCACCTAAAGGATTATTAGGAACACCATACTAATACTGTGTTTGACCCCCTTTCACCTTCAGAACTGCCTTAATTCTACGTGGCATTGATTCAGCAAGGTGCTGAAAGCATTCTTTAGAAATGTTGGCCCATATTGATAGGATAGCATCTTGCAGTTGATGGAGATTTGTGGGATGCACATCCAGGCACCACATCCTAAAGATGCTGAGATCTGGTGACTGTGGGGGCCATTTTAGTACAGTGAACTCATTGTCATGTTCAAGAAACCAATCTGTAATGATTCGAGCTTTGTGACATGGTGCATTATCCTGCTGGAAGTAGCCATCAGAGGATGGGTACATGGTGGTCATAAAGGGATGGACATGGTCAGAAACAATGCTCAGGTAGGCCGTGGCATTCAAAAAATGCCCAATTGGCACTAAGGGGCCTAAAGTGTGCCAAGAAAACATCCCCCACACCATTACACCACCACCAGCCTGCAAAGTGGTAACAAGGCATGATGGATCCATGTTCTCATTCTGTTTATGCCAAATTCTGACTCTAAACAGAAATCGAGACTCATCAGACCAGGCAACATTTTTCCAGTCTTCAACTGTCCAATTTTGGTGAACTTGTGCAAATTGTAGCCTCTTTTTCCTATTTGTAGTGGAGATGAGTGGTACCCGGTGGGGTCTTCTGCTGTTGTAGCCCATCCGCCTCAAGGTTGTGCGTGTTGTGGCTTCACAAATGCTTTGCTGCATACCTCGGTTGTAACGAGTGGTTATATCAGTCAAAGTTGCTCTTCTATCAGCTTGAATCAGTCGGCCCATTCTCCTCTGACCTCTAGCATCAACAAGGCATTTTCGCCTACAGGAGTGCCGCATACTGGATGTTTTTCCCTTTTCACACCATTCTTTGTAAACCCTAGAAATGGTTGTGCGTGAAAATCCCAGTAACTGAGCAGATTGTGAAATACTCAGACCGGCCCGTCTGGCACCAACAACCATGCCACAATTGCTTAAATCACCTTTCTTTACCATTCTGACATTCACTTTGGAGTTCAGGAGATTGTCTTGACCAGGACCACACCCCTAAATGCATTGAAGCAACTGCCATGTGATTGGTTGATTAGATAATTGCATTAATGAGAAATTGAACAGGTGTTCCTAATAATCCTTTAGGTAAGTGTACATACTATGTACTTATTATATTAATAATAATAACTAAATACTAACCCTGAACCTACCCCTAAACTTAGTCTAGTTACATTATATTACCCTGTCCTTTAAGCAAGTACACATACTGTAAAATAAAGTGTAACTTTTATATTATATTCTATATTGACTCGTACTATTATTTGAAACGAAAGCGGGCGACTCGGATTAATTGTTCTATAAACCATCAGGAAACAGTGGTGAGAAGAAGTAGAAGAATGTACACAGGTGACAATATTTATTTTAGTACACTTCACCAAAACTCACACTACAAAAGAATTGTGTAAAACTCAGTAAACCTTGATATTATTACTAGTGACATGAGAACAAAATGTATGTACACATGTATAGACAGTTTCATCAGACGCATGCGCGTTGCCACGGTTACGTGCCTGGCCCGAAGTTAACTTCCGGTCTGTGTTTGTTTATCGGTCTGGCAAGGGGATAGTATGGCGCACTACTCAGTAGAAACACATTTTTGACGTACTATTCTTGGATAACATGATATAAATATTAACGATCAAGCAAAGAGAATATGACACAAAAAAAACTGTGTGTGCGACTCACCAAAAGCCTTAAATGTTTCATAAATATCCAGTCATACGAGAGCAGCGTCTAATGTAATTTAGACTGTATGTCTAATGTAATTTACTTTATGTTGATTGTTATCGGAAATGATCTACTCTAGAGGAACTTATTCTGACTGCGTTTACACTTGGCAAAGTCAATCAGGACACAGCGAGTTTACATTTGTTCACATCAAGTGGTCGCCATCTGGATAAATGATCGGATTTATGTTTCCCGCAAAATATTTATATGTGCCTTTATCACGGAGTGCAAAACAACTTTGCTTTGTCCTCTATTAATGGCACTGCCCATAGAGCACAGGATTTTTTGTGATGCAGTCAAGTTATCTACAAGTTAACTTTCCCAAAATTAATCTTGTTATGCAACAAAGAAACATGTTATTCCGATGCATTGCATGATTGAAGGCGAGCGCGCAAGCACTAGATACTGTACAGAAAACGGCATTACACAGTCCAAAGGGTTAGTTCACCCAAAATTTTTAATTCTGTACTCTCCTTCATGTCGTTCCAACCCTATAAGACCTTCGTTCATCTTCGGAACACAACTTAAGATATTTTTCTTCTTCTCTACGGTCTGACGGGTTGGGGTTGACATGAGGGTGAGTAATTAATGTATGAATTTACATTTTTGGGTGAACTAACCCTTTAAGGGGGGCGTTTCCCCCCCTCTATGTTACAGACAGAAATGGGAGATTATTTGTAATAAACATGCTGAAATAATAAAAACATTTCAATGAATATAATGCTGCCCAATTAAAATTAAAGATGATAGTGCATAAGATAATGCAGCCTCTGTTGTTATCGATTGTAACGTTTGTTTATGTTGTTGCCGTTGAAACCGTCTATACAACTAAATTAAAGAGCTCTTAAATATTTACTAATTTCACTAAACATTTTCATTTAGTTTTGTGAATTTCTTTTTATTAAACATGGATCTTTATTTTCAATAAAACGTTAATAAAACTTAAAATACATTTGCTCATTCGTGAACATGATTTCTGCCCGAGTCCGTTGGATTCCTTTCCATCGGTTGTGGAGGTGATGAGTCGAGACTACAATTCACATTATTCCATGCTCATTCACAGCATCACGCTACGCCTTTATATTGAATAAGCGTTCTCTTGCGGCAAAATTACATATTGTGCCTTTAATATACACAGTTATTATAGGTGCACTATAAACTGTATAGTCCTAAAGAATTTTCAAATGTATGATAATCATGAATTAGACTGTTTTTTGATGTACTCATTTACTCCGCTTGACCTGTGTGATTTCCCCCCCAGCGGTTCAGGAAGAGAGGCAGCGTGGGAAGGAGAAAAGTGATAATGAGGTAGAATCAACGAGCAGTTTTAATGAAGAGATGCCTGTGGATAAGATTCTGGATGCGGAGCTTGCAGTCGAACCCAAAACTGAGACATACACAGAGAGCAGCCCTGGCAACTCTGTAAGACACAGACATTCGGTCAAATACATTTTACACAGTACATATCTGCTGACTTTAGCCTCATGAAAAAAAATCCTTTACAAAAAACAAACAAATTTACTCGTTTTCTTTACACAGTGTTCCCGCGGGGTCTTTAAATGTCTTAAATTTAAAAATCTAAATTTTTGGCCTTAAAAAGTCTTAAATTCTCTGAAGTATTGAGTTCTAGGTCTTAAATAGTTTGAAACAGGTCTTAATTTTCCAACGTCCATGTAACGCTACCTCTAAAACCCGGGGTATACTTCACTTTCCGCGCCCGGACGCGTCACGCGCGCAGTCCTGTCCACGCGTCTACACCACGGACGCGCGCGGATGATCGCGTTCGACACATGCGCAGTAGATTTTTTTTCTATGCTCTACCAGACATCGGAGGGCAGCACTGAGTCCTGTCATCAACGGGACATTCGCCTGGCATGATCCGAGAATAACTGTAGTGCATCCACCATTGCAACATAGTTTGGAAGAAACACTGAAGAATCGAAAATGTTTTCTTTCAAGCGTGTTGTTTTTAAACCGGTCTTTTCACACTCTTCTTCGACGGCTGAACACTGTGCTCAATACTGTGCGTATTGCCACCTAGTGGACTCTTCTGTACTGCTGGCGCATGCGCTGTTGCACGCGGACCATCCGCGCAGTCTCGAAATTTGGGCTGCGCGCGGACGGGGTGTGCGGCCGGTGTTCTGTCGATTTGTCCTACCTTGTCAGATTTTGCTACCTCCCATTAAAACAGTAGGTAGCACAATTCGACAGCAAAAAATGCTGCCTGTCCAATTGTGCTACCAGCATCATATTCATCTGATTTGAGGCTTTATTAATATCCATACCTACCCCTACCCTGAACCTACCCTTAAAACTATGTAAATATTTTAAATAAATAAATATTAAATATGGATGTAAAATGCTACCTATCAGATTGTGCTACCAGAATCATATTAATGTGATTTGCTTTATTAATATTCATTAATATCCATACCTACATCCATACCTACCCCTAAACCTACCCAAAATGTAAATATAAAAAATAAAAATAAAAAATATTGATGTGGGCATGCGCAGTAAGCCCTGGTAGGACAATCTGACGGGTAGGATGAAATGTCAGGACACCGGCCGCACGCCCTCCGAATGACGAAAATTACGTCATGTGGGCGGTGCACGAACGCGGACGGCCGAAGTATACCCGCAGCGCTTTTGTGTGTGTGTGGGTGTGTTTATTCCGGGCTGTTGTAGTTCTTTCTTTTGCTAGTCCAACTATAGTTCGCTGTATTACAACTACAAATGAGACCAGCATGCATCTTATATTGCAGCCAATCAGCTTTCATGTTATTGGCGCGGGTCTCTTTCGGATTGTACCACAGACGCATCAAACGGATTCTTCAGCTTCAGTTCTTCAGTTCACGTGATCGTGAAAGCGAAGGTGAATCTTTCTCACCAAATAAAAGTATGATACGTCCGATAGCACTAAAAAGAGTTAATAAAAGCGATGTAAACCACGAACTCAATTCGGTAGACACACAGACCGGTGTCAGACTGGCTCTGCTGTGGATTCTGTGCACACTTTTGCCACCTGTCAGTTTGCGCGAGTGTAAGTTCGCTAATGTAGCGGAGTAAAGTTAGTTTTAGGTTTGATATTCGCCGGATTTTCGTTTGCCCTTGATACAGTTCTAAAGAGTCAACAATATTTCAGAGACATAAATACCATGACTATTTTAACAATTATGCAACTACTGTATAGCAACATAAACAATTAATTCAAAACCACTTACGTGTATTACAGCTGCATATTTATGCCTGATTTATACCCGAGAATGCTTTGACGCGCTATCACCGGGCTTCATGACAAAGGGAATGTCTGTAAATTCCCCAACAGCGTAAAAACGTCTAATTTGTATAAGTTAAAATGACTTTTAAAATAAATACAAATAATTCGAAGTTGTAGTACATTAAAAATATTTAAGACTGACTTACAAGTATTAGCGCTCATCATATATGTTGGCCTACTGTACACAAATATATTTAGAAATATTTACTGTTAAGGTATTTTTCATATTACTGTAATGCAATGTAAGTTTTTTTTCCCTACTCCAAAGGTTGTAGTACGTTCCTATTACAAGACTGACTTACTACAGGTGAAATTACGCCAATATCGCCCTTACTGTACGTACAGTACACTAATATTTATAGAAAAACAATTACAGTAACTCACCAAAAGGGTTTCTTCATGATCCAAAGGTTGTAGTACATTCCTACTGGCCAGACTGACTTACTACAGGTGAAATTATGCCAATATCGCCCTTACTGTACAGTTCCAACCTTTGGAACACGAAAAAACCCTTTTGGTGAGTTACTGTAATTGTTTTTCTATAAATATTAGTGTACTGTACATACAGTAAGGGCGATATTGGCATAATTTCACCTGTAGTAAGTCAGTCTGGCCAGTAAGAATGTACTACAACCTTTGGAACACTAAAACATGTTTTAGTGAGTTACTGTAATTGTTTTTCTATAAATATTAGTGCACTGTACATACAGTAAGGGCGATATTGGCATAATGTCACCTGTAGTAAGTCAGTCTGGCCAGTAGGAATGTACTACAACCTTTGGAACACGAAAAAAATCCTTTTTAGTGAGTTACTGTATATATATATTTTTTCTATAAATATTAGTGTACTGTACGTACAGTAAGGAGGATATTGTCTAAAACGAGATATTGGCAAAATATAATAAATATTTTCGCCCGCTATGCATTTACATAGCCCTGTAAAAAATTATTTGAATGAATTGTTGAGACTCGATTTGCACTGTGTGGTGAATTTGCAGACGGTCCCTTAAGCAGCCTATGCGGATATGCGGCGAATATCAACCCTAAAACTAACTTTACCTCGCTACCGAAGCGATGTGTCTATTTCTAGGCTTACTCTTGAACGATCATACACACATTCATATCCCTATGTTCTTATTGGCGGTTATGTCTTGACTCTTGAGTAAAAAAGTTTGGGACGTGTGTCAGTATTGGATCTGCACATTACTGAAGTTCTTAAAGTGAAAGCATACTAATACAGTTTATACCCGCTCCTGTCTGTGTTAATGTTAAACAAACAACAGGGGAAAAAACGGTACTTCAACTTAAAGCACTGTTTGTATCCGTATCTTTAGGTTGTATTTATTTGTTCTATTGTAATTGGTTAATAAGTTCTTAATTTATTAATGACAGTTTACTTGAAAACTTTTTACTTATATTAAGCAATTGTTTACTTGTAAGATTTTGGTCATATTTCCCACCCTAAGTGATAATGTTATCAATGCTAGATAGCGCACCACTGGACCAGCCTTTTTTTGTAATACCAAACAAGATTCATGCATTTTGTTTGTTTTATTGTCATGTGTGACTATTGTGCATCAAATATGGTAAATGTGGCATCCTATGAAAAAAACAACAAAACTGGAAATGACCACCACAAAATCAGTCATTTTGATCTCAGAAGGAGAGAGAATTGATTTATATATATATTAGTTAAATCCTGGGATTGAGCAGTGAGGAAGTGTAAGTTTACTAATACTTTGTTCAATTTGAATAAATTAATTTGCTTTGCAAGTCATTTTGTGATTCTGCATTTCCTTTTGTACGTTTTTTTATTGCGTTATATAGGTCTTAAATTTAATTTATAATGGTCTTAAAAAGTCTTAAATTTGACTTGGTGAAACCTGCAGATACCCTATTACATCTTCTGGTCTCCCTTAGACAAATGACCCAGTCACTAATATCTGCCATGCAGCTGACAAGCAACTGTTCACTCTGGTGGAGTGGGCCAAGAGAATACCTCACTTCTCCGATCTGCCTCTGGACGATCAGGTCATTCTGCTTCGGGCAGGTATGTGACACAAATATATGAACATGCATGACAAAGATACCGAAGTTACTGTTTACAAACAAACACTCATCTGAAACACACTTAAAACCACCACCAGTGTATTTTAGTATTATTTATAAACTATAATATATAATATTTATTAATATTTTGAATTAGCTTTTATTTTTATAATTTTCATTTTAGTTTTAGCATTTATGTTGTGTTTTTATCAATTTTTTTATATTTCTATACAGTGGCAAGAAAAGGTATGTGAACCACTTGCAGAATCTGTGAAAATGTGAATAATTTTAACTAAATAAAAGAGATCATACAAAATGCATGTTATTTTTGATTTAGTACTGTCCTGAATAATATTTTTTTTTTACATATAGTCCACAAGACAAAAAAAAAATAGCTGAATTTATTAAAATAACCCTGTTCAAAAGTTTATGAACCATTAATTCTCAATAATGTGGGTCGTTCCCGGGATGATCCACGGCAGTTTTTTTGTTTTGTGATGGTTGTTCATAAGTCCCTTGTTTGTCTTGAGCAGTTAAACTGTCCAATGTTCTTCAGAAAAATCCTCCAGGTCCTGCACATTCTTCCGTTTTCCAGCATCTTTTGCATATTTGAACCCTCTCCAGCAGTGACTGTATGATTTTGAGATCCATAGGGACTCAAACACAACCACTAAAAAAAGGTTGAAACATTCACTGATGCTCCAGAAGGAAACACAATGCATTAAGAGCTGGGGATGAAAACTTTTGAGCAGAATGAAGGTGTCCAAATGCTTCTTATTTTGTTTATCCCTTGTATGGTCTTCGTTTGGTAATTACACTCACTGTCTTTGGGGTCTCCACAGACCCCAGGCAACAAAAATTTAATTTTGTAACAAAAAAATTGGGGTTTTTTTTTTTAGAACAAATGTAATTTTACTGTGTTTATTAATGTTTTTACTCAACATCTGTGCAGTTTTTGGAGTATTTATAATAATTTTTAAATTTATATAAATAAATTAAAATATATATTTTTAATGAAATTTCACACAAAATAATGTTTTTATGTAAAATTTACTTTATAAAAGACCCACATTTCTATCTTTTATTCGTGGTGATAACCAATCAATAATTTGACAGGGTTTAGTGTAAGATTTAGTTTCCCATTTTTTGGAAAATACAGTTTTAAAATAAAAAAATAACAGTAAATGACTGTAGAGCTCCACTATTTGCTATGTGCTATTTGACTGACTGAAAGACATCTTTTCACAATTATCTTTCAGTTGGATTCATATCTAAATGTTATGAAATCACAATTATAACAATTAAAATTTATAAATTTTGTTTTTTTTGTACTGAAAAAATATTTTTTTCAATGATGTTACATTATGATTAGAATCAAACCTGAACAAGAGAAATGTTGGAGTCTTTAGAGTTTATCATTTATTTCAAACATCTGATTTTCTTATAATTCTACAAATTTAATCTACACTTCAGTTACTAACTAACAGAACAAAAATTAACAGAAATGAACAGTTATTACATATTGAGTAAAAAATACACAACATGAACATCAAAATGCATGTTTTATGCATTGTTGGAAGTGTGCCACTTCATTTCTGTATGCGTGTTCTGTGTTGTTTCTTGTTTTTGAGGATGAATTTTGTCCATTTTCTACTTTTTTTTTCACACGAACATAAAAACAGATATCAATCCTATTTATTTTTGTATTTGTAGATCTAGAGAGTGTTGACAACACAAAGTCTCATTCCATTTGGACAAAGGGAACATTTTATTTTATTTGAGCAAACGTCCTTTGGGGTCAGAAAGACCCCGAAGACCCTAGTTAAATATCTTCTCTTTTTTTTTCCATTTAGTACTGCCCTTCAGAAGCAACAGAAGATACTTGCATGTTTCCCAGAAGACAAATTGAGTACAATTTACCTTGATCTTCAAATTCAATAAGTGTGAATTGAATTTTGTAAGATCTCTTTTATTTAGATAAAATTATTCTAATTTTCACAGATTCTGCAAGTGGTTCACATACTTTTTCTTGCCACTGGATATAGCTTTAATAGCTTTTTATTAATTTTTTGAAATTAGTTTAGTACTTCAACTTTTGGTTGCTAAGGTAACAGTTTTCATTTTTGTATTTTAAGTTTAAGTTATTCCTCAAGTAATATTTACATTTTATTTTATCTCAATTGTCTTTAGTTACTCCAGGGGCCTACACAATGAAGCCGGTTTAGCTGGCTAGACAGATATGCTTAAGCTTAGTTTGTGCTAATCCTGGGTTTTAGGTACCATTAAAGTGGTTTGGCTTTTAGCAGTGTTCATCTCCATAGTAACTTGCTGGCTAACCTGCTCCAGGGCAGGTTATTTTCTGGATAAGAGATCAAACTGAAATTGGACCAATCAGCTGTGAGCAAAGTGACACACCTCTGATGCAATAAAGCCACTCCCCCTGTTTCTACTCCAAATTAAAGGTCACTACATAGCAGATGGCTATTAAAGACTAAAGTGTCTGGCTTTTAACAATGCTTATTTATAATAATTTTGAATGATTTAGATATCATTTATGTAATTATTATACCCATAATCAATTACACATGTATAATTTTAGTTAATCAATCATTAATAGGCACTTAGTTGAAATTAATATAAATAGCCTATACAAAGGTCATACAAATAAGCTTTAAAATCAATAAATAAAGCAATAAAAATTACTACATTACTCAATTCTCTATATATCAACTAAACTAACTTCATAACTTTTACTTGCATTGACGTAGTGAATATTTTCTTTAAGTTGTACTCTTGTATAGACAGCTCTTTTCTTCTTGCTGGGTAAATTTGTTTAAATTCTTAATATTTTCAATCATGTAATATTCTGCAGAAGAGAGAAATTAATCTCGCTGCTTCTCTCGCGACCTCTGCTGGACAAACATCACATGCCCTCATAAAATAGTCATCGCTAAAGAAGAACACTCTTTTGAGTTCATGAAGACAGAGAGGGGAGATATAGATATGATTTTCCTGCTATTCATGTCATTTTTCTCCTTCAGGATGGAACGAGCTCCTCATTGCTTCATTCTCTCATCGCTCAATCACGGTTAAAGATGGCATCTTGCTGGGCACAGGCCTCCATGTCCACAGGAGCAGTGCTCACAGTGCAGGTGTGGGATCCATCTTCAACAGGTGAGGATCTAGTTTGTTTTTAGAAAATCAGAAAATCTGTAGCATTTATTTAATTACACCAATTGTGCATTGAAATTAAAGCCCTGTGTGTGTGTGTGTGACAGGGTACTGACCGAGCTGGTGTCTAAAATGAAGGATATGCAGATGGATAAGACGGAACTAGGCTGTCTTAGAGCCATCGTCCTCTTCAACCCTGGTGTGTTGCTCATTGACATTTATATACACTTGTCTGCAGCATAGATAAAATAAAATAAAAATATTTCATTTGGAGTTATATAGAATTCCATATAATAAATATAATATAATATTTTTAGGGGAAATATTGCTTTAACATATTATATTATATAAAATATAATGTCAAGTTAAAGGGTTAGTTTATCTAATAATATAAAATAATTTTAAATACTCAAGTTAAAGGGATATTTCACCCTAAATTTTAAAATTATTATATTATATTAATTTTATTATAATAAAATAGGGGTGCTCCGATCAGGATTTTTGGAGCTGATCGCAAATCACAGTAAGCAGTATCTGCCGATACCGATCACCGATACGGATCTGTTTGATGCCTTCTTTTTATTGTGTAGAATTATTTATAGGGATGCTCCAATCAGGATTTTACAGACATTCATTCAGGCCCCATTAGACATTTCTCAAAAAATATAGAATTATCTCACCTAGGCCTAAATGTTTGATCATGCAGTGCATTTTTTTTTTTTACAACGGGACAATTGTTGCACAATAGCTTACACGCAGCAGAAGCCAGATTTCAAACTCTGAATTGAATTCACAAAAAAGACAAGTCAACAGTCAGTAATAAAATAAGAACAAATAAACAATTTAGTTGTAGTAGCACAAATAAATGAAATAGAATAAAATTACAAGAAGGTAATTTTGTACATTTGTGTGTATTTGACCATATGAAAGTGCAGCGTGTAATATTTATGAGGATCTATTGACAGAAATGCACTATAATATACATAACTAAACCTTTCATAATGAACCGTTATGTTTTTATTACCTTAGAATGAGCCATTTCTATCTCCATACACCACGGTTCCCCTTACAGTGAAATCGCCATTGTGTGCCGTCATGTTTCTACAGTAGCCCTAAATGGACAAATTGCTCTACAGAGCGCTGTCTCAGAGGATGACATCTTTGTCCTTTGTCAGCCACCTTAGATTCTCTGTGCTTCAACAGGGATGAGTGAGCAGTGGGAGGTTGCAATTCGCAACCTCACCGCTAGATATCGTTAAAATTTACACTAGTTATCTTTGAGCGCAATTTGGTACTCGCAAGCTGTTTGTGAGGCGGCCTTATGTGTGTGTTCTTTGAGTGTGAAACTTTAGTGATGATCCGACACTGTAAAGAAATTGTTTATCCAAAATCTAATAAGATAACATAAAATAATGTTATCTCAAGTTAAAAGGATATTTCAAAAATATTATTATATTACATTATAAGTTAACAGGATAGTTTACCCAAATCTAATAATATAGGCAAGGCAAGGCAAGTTTATTTGTATAGCACATTTCATACACAGTGGCAATTCAAAGTGCTTTACACAGAAATGAAGTTAAAATATTCGTAAGTGAATTAAATAAAAATATATATAGTATAAAATTTATAATAGAAATTAAAAGAAATAAAAGATAAAGATGAAATCCCCTATCTGGGGTGGAAGAAAATGGAGAGTCAGGTTTACTTTAACAATATTTGTCAGGTAACTGTGCGTTTAGATAGTACCCTTGCAGACAAATCTTCTTGGCCTAACTTGAGGGCGTTCTCTAGATGTTTTACCCATCAGAGCAGATCTAAACGGGTCTTCCTCGCACTGGAGGGAGTACTCAAAAAAAATATTTGTCAGGTAACTGTGCATTTAAACATTACCCTTACAGACAAATCTTCCTGGACAGGAACACCAGGGCTATCTCTACTTTGTTTGACCGTCAGAGCGGATCTACACGGTCCTGTATACCAAGGCTATACAGATCTATCCGTCAGAGCAGATCTAAACGGATCGTCCTCGCGCCGGAGGGATCGCTCCCCCGTCTCTCAACCTCTTCCACCCAGACAGCCTTAACAAAATTTTTTTTTTTTTTTAATTAAATTAAAAGTATAATTAAAAATAAAAATAAAAACAGGGTTAAATTGAAACACTAAAAATAAAAAAGGGTTAAATTGAAACATAATTAAAGTGCAAGAAGTTCGGACAGAGCACAGAGCTCATTCAGTAAAAGCATAAGATAAGGCGCAATCAGTCGGATGTACAGTAGCACAGTGCTCATTCAGTAAATGCACAGCTGAACAGATGTGTTTTGAGTCTGGATTTGAAAGTGGCTACTGTTGGAGCACATCTGATCTGTTCAGGAAGCTGGTTCCAGCTGCGGCTGGCATAATAGCTAAAAGCAGACTCTCCTTGCTTTGAGTGAACCCTTGGTATTTCTAATTGACTTTATCCTGATGATCTGAGTGATCTGTTAGGTTTGTATTTAATCAGCATGTCTGCAATGTATTGAGGTCCTAGGTCATTGAGTGACTTATATACAAGTAATAGTACTTTAAAATCGATCCTAAATGTAACTGGAAACCAGTGTAAAGACCTGAGGACTGGTGTGATATGGTCATATTTTCTTGCTCTGCTCAGGATCCTGGCAGCAGCGTTCTGTATGAGCTGCAGCTGTCTAATTGTCTTTTTGGGAAGGCCGGTGAGAAGACCATTACAATAGTCCACCCTGCTGGTGATAAAAGCATAAACGAGTTTCTCTAAGTCTTGCCTGGAAACAAAGTATCCAATTCTTGCAATATTTTTGAGATGATAGTAAACTGATTTAGTTATTGCTTTGACATGACGACTGAAACTCAGGTCTGACTCCAGAATCACACCCAGATTCCTGACCTGATCTTTAGTTATTAGACCTTTAGTCTCAAGATATGTGTTCACCTTGAGAATTTCATCTTTATAGTACATAGTACAATATGTACTTATAGTATATAGTACAATATAATATAATATTTATAATATATTTTATTATTCATAGTATATATTATAATTTGTAAGATATTGTTAATATACTGAGTGTATACTAAATCATGCAAATTGCCTCTTCACATAGACGCCAAAGGCTTGTCCAACCCAGTGGAGGTAGAGGCACTGAGGGAGAAAGTTTATGCCTCACTGGAGACTTACACTAAACACAAATACCCTGACCAGCCTGGCAGGTACAGCCATGCACATATTTGTTAAGAAAATACTGATCATATCTATTGCTCATACCTAATAATATCTTCTTCTTCTCTCCTTGCTTAACAGGTTTGCTAAACTTTTGTTGCGTCTCCCTGCCCTCCGATCCATCGGACTCAAGTGTTTGGAGCACCTATTTTTCTTTAAGCTAATTGGAGACACACCCATAGACACTTTCCTAATGGAGATGCTCGAAGCACCTCATCAGATCACGTGACACGAGTTCCAATGGACCATTTTTTGTACATATTCTTATGTAACTAATATAATAGTGAACTTGATTGAAGATATTGCAGTACGCTGCATATTTTATACCAAGCACAAATTATTATTTTATTTTTTTGAAAAATATTTGCAGAGGAAACAGAGTAATTTTATTGGTATTGTATTAAAAAGAAATGTTTCTGTAAATAGATCATATCAGGTATACATTGGCAAGACAATGCAATAAAGAAATTATATTTTATTCAAGGAATATGTTTATCAAACCCAAACAATAATTTCTAAAATTAAGTTTAGAATTCTGTCCAAATAAATATTTAAATATTTAAATGCTATGTCCTTTTTGTTTTGTTTTTTTAAATAAAAAAAGGAGCAAGTTGTCGTTTTCTATTAATCTTATTTTACTGAAGCATCTAACCTTTTCTCCCTGCAGAACCAAAAGCCTTTAAAGAGCAAGCCACTGACTGCTGCTTGTGGTGTTGTCTACGAAGCCCCCAAACACCCCCCCCCCCCCCCCCCCCCCCCCCCCACGTGTCCCACTTTGTCAAAAAAAATTATTATAACTATCTCATGGCCTCAAGATAGTATCTCGTGGCCTCAAGATAGTAACTCGTGGCCTCAAGATAGTATCTCGTGGCCTCAAGATAGTATCTCGTGGCCTCAAGATAGTAACTCGTGGCCTCAAGATAGTATCTCGTGGCCTCAAGATAGTATCTCGTGGCCTCAAGATAGTATCTCGTGGCCTCAAGATAGTAACTCGTGGCCTCAAGATAGTATCTCGTGGCCTCAAGATAGTAACTTGTGGCCTCAACACTCGTGGCCTCAAGATAGTAACTCGTGACCTCAACACTCGTGGCCTCAAGATAGTAACTTGTGGCCTCAAGATAGTAACTCGTGGCCTCAAGATAGTAACTCGTGGCCTCAAGATAGTAACTCGTGGGCTCAAGATAGTAACTCGTGGCCTCAACACTTGTGGCCTCAAGATAGTAACTCGTGGCCTCAAGATAGTAACTCGTGGGCTCAAGATAGTAACTCGTGGCCTCAACACTCGTGGCCTCAAGATAGTATCTCGTGGCCTCAAGATAGTAACTCGTGGGCTCAAGATAGTAACTCGTGGCCTCAACACTCGTGGCCTCAAGATAGTAACTCGTGGCCTCAAGATAGTAACTCGTGGCCTCAAGATAGTATCTCGTGGCCTCAAGATAGTAACTCGTGGCCTCAACACTCGTGGCCTCAAGATAGTAACTCGTGGCCTCAAGATAGTAACTCGTGGCCTCAAGATAGTAACTCGTGGCCTCAAGATAGTAACTCGTGGCCTCAAGATAGTAACTCGTGGCATCAAGATACTATCTCGTGGCCTCAAGATAGTAACTCGTGGCCTCAAGATAGTATCTCGTGGCCTCAAGATAGTAACTCGTGGCCTCAAGATAGTCACTCGTGGCCTCAAGATAGTAACTCGTGGCCTCAAGATAGTAACTTGTGGCCTCAAGATAAAAACTCATGGCCTCAACACTCGTGGCCTCAAGATAGTAACTTGTGGCCTCAAGATAGTAACTCGTGGCCTCAAGATAGTAACTTGTGGCCTCAACACTCGTGGCCTCAAGATAGTAACTCGTGGCCTCAAGATAAAAACTCGTGGCCTCAACACTCGTGGCCTCAAGATAGTATCTTGTGGCCTCAAGATAGTAACTCGTGGCCTCAAGATAGTAACTCGTGGCCTCAAGATAGTAACTCGTGGCCTCAAGATAGTATCTCGTGGCCTCAAGATAGTAACTTGTGGCCTCAAGATAGTAACTTGTGGCCTCAACACTCGTGGCCTCAAGATAGTATCTCGTGGCCTCAAGATAGTAACTCATGGCCTCAAGATAGTAACTCGTGGCCTCAAGATAGTAACTCGTGGCCTCAACACTCGTGGCCTCAAGATAGTAACTCGTGGCCTCAAGATTGTAACTCGTGGCCTCAAGATAGTAACTCGTGGCCTCAACACTCGTGGCCTCAAGATAGTATCTCGTGGCCTCAAGATAGTAACTCGTGGGCTCAAGATAGTAACTCGTGGCCTCAACACTCGTGGCCTCAAGATAGTATCTCGTGGCCTCAAGATAGTAACTCGTGGGCTCAAGATAGTAACTCGTGGCCTCAACACTCGTGGCCTCAAGATAGTAACTCGTGGCCTCAAGATAGTAACTCGTGGCCTCAAGATAGTAACTCGTGGCCTCAAGATAGTATCTCGTGGCCTCAAGATAGTAACTCGTGGCCTCAACACTCGTGGCCTCAAGATAGTAACTAGTGGCCTCAAGATAGTAACTAGTGGCCTCAAGATAGTAACTCGTGGCCTCAAGATAGTAACTCGTGGCATCAAGATACTATCTCGTGGCCTCAAGATAGTAACTCGTGGCCTCAAGATAGTATCTCGTGGCCTCAAGATAGTATCTCGTGGCCTCAAGATAGTAACTCGTGGCCTCAAGATAGTAACTCGTGGCCTCAAGATAGTAACTCGTGGCCTCAAGATAGTAACTTGTGGCCTCAAGATAAAAACTCATGGCCTCAACACTCGTGGCCTCAAGATAGTAACTTGTGGCCTCAAGATAGTAACTCGTGGCCTCAAGATAGTAACTTGTGGCCTCAACACTCGTGGCCTCAAGATAGTAACTCGTGGCCTCAAGATAAAAACTCGTGGCCTCAACACTCGTGGCCTCAAGATAGTATCTTGTGGCCTCAAGATAGTAACTCGTGGCCTCAAGATAGTAACTCGTGGCCTCAAGATAGTAACTCGTGGCCTCAAGATAGTATCTCGTGGCCTCAAGATAGTAACTTGTGGCCTCAAGATAGTAACTTGTGGCCTCAACACTCGTGGCCTCAAGATAGTATCTCGTGGCCTCAAGATAGTAACTCATGGCCTCAAGATAGTAACTCGTGGCCTCAAGATAGTAACTCGTGGCCTCAACACTCGTGGCCTCAAGATAGTAACTCGTGGCCTCAAGATTGTAACTCGTGGCCTCAAGATAGTAACTCGTGGCCTCAACACTCGTGGCCTCAAGATAGTAACTCGTGGCCTCAAGATAGTAACTCGTGGCCTCAAGATAGTATCTCGTGGCCTCAAGATAGTAACTCGTGGCCTCAAGATAGTAACTTGTGGCCTCAACACTCGTGGCCTCAAGATAGTATCTCGTGGCCTCAAGATAGTAACTCATGGCCTCAAGATAGTAACTCGTGGCCTCAAGATAGTAACTCGTGGCCTCAACACTCGTGGCCTCAAGATAGTAACTCGTGGCCTCAAGATTGTAACTCGTGGCCTCAAGATAGTAACTCGTGGCCTCAAGATAGTAACTCGTGGCCTCAACACTCGTGGCCTCAAGATAGTATCTCGTGGCCTCAAGATAGTAACTCGTGGCCTCAAGATAGTAACTCGTGGCCTCAAGATAGTATCTCGTGGCCTCAAGATAGTAACTCGTGGCCTCAAGATAGTAACTCGTGGCCTCAACACTTGTGGCCTCAAGATAGTAACTCGTGGCCTCAAGATAGTAACTCGTGGCCTCAACACTTGTGGCCTCAAGATAGTAACTCGTGGCCTCAAGATAGTATCTCGTAGCCTCAAGATAGTAACTCGTGGCCTCAAGATAGTAACTCGTGGCCTCAAGATAGTATCTCGTGGCCTCAAGATAGTAACTCGTGGCCTCAAGATAGTATCTCGTGGCCTCAAGATAGTAACTCGTGGCCTCAAGATAGTAACTTGTGGCCTCAACACTCGTGGCCTCAAGATAGTAACTCGTGGCCTCAACACTCGTGGCCTCAAGATAGTAACTCTTGGCCTCAACACTCGTGGCCTCAAGATAGTAACTCTTGGCCTCAACACTCGTGGCCTCAAGATAGTAACTCGTGGCCTCAACACTCGTGGCCTCAACACTCGTGGCCTCAAGATAGTAACTCGTGGCCTCAAGATTGTAACTCGTGGCCTCAAGATAGTAACTCGTGGCCTCAAGATAGTAACTCGTGGCCTCAAGATAGTATCTCGTGGCCTCAAGATAGTAACTCTTGGCCTCAAGATAGTAACTCGTGGCCTCAAGATTGTAACTCGTGGCCTCAAGATAGTAACTCGTGGCCTCAAGATAGTAACTCGTGGCCTCAAGATAGTATCTCGTGGCCTCAAGATAGTAACTCGTGGCCTCAACACTCGTGGCCTCAAGATAGTAACTCGTGGCCTCAAGATAGTAACTTGTGGCCTCAAGATAAAAACTCATGGCCTCAACACTCGTGGCCTCAAGATAGTAACTTGTGGCCTCAAGATAGTAACTCGTGGCCTCAAGATAGTAACTTGTGGCCTCAACACTCTTGGCCTCAAGATAGTAACTCGTGGCCTCAAGATAAAAACTCGTGGCCTCAACACTCGTGGCCTCAAGATAGTATCTTGTGGCCTCAAGATAGTAACTCGTGGCCTCAAGATAGTAACTCGTGGCCTCAAGATAGTATCTCGTGGCCTCAAGATAGTAACTTGTGGCCTCAAGATAGTAACTTGTGGCCTCAACACTCGTGGCCTCAAGATAGTATCTCGTGGCCTCAAGATAGTAACTCATGGCCTCAAGATAGTAACTCGTGGCCTCAAGATAGTAACTCGTGGCCTCAACACTCGTGGCCTCAAGATAGTAACTCGTGGCCTCAAGATTGTAACTCGTGGCCTCAAGATAGTAACTCGTGGCCTCAACACTCGTGGCCTCAAGATAGTATCTCGTGGCCTCAAGATAGTAACTCGTGGCCTCAAGATAGTAACTCGTGGCCTCAAGATAGTAACTCGTGGCCTCAAGATAGTATCTCGTGGCCTCAAGATAGTAACTCGTGGCCTCAAGATAGTAACTTGTGGCCTCAACACTCGTGGCCTCAAGATAGTATCTCGTGGCCTCAAGATAGTAACTCATGGCCTCAAGATAGTAACTCGTGGCCTCAAGATAGTAACTCGTGGCCTCAACACTCGTGGCCTCAAGATAGTAACTCGTGGCCTCAAGATTGTAACTCGTGGCCTCAAGATAGTAACTCGTGGCCTCAAGATAGTAACTCGTGGCCTCAACACTCGTGGCCTCAAGATAGTATCTCGTGGCCTCAAGATAGTAACTCGTGGCCTCAAGATAGTAACTCGTGGCCTCAAGATAGTATCTCGTGGCCTCAAGATAGTAACTCGTGGCCTCAAGATAGTAACTCGTGGCCTCAACACTTGTGGCCTCAAGATAGTAACTCGTGGCCTCAAGATAGTAACTCGTGGCCTCAACACTTGTGGCCTCAAGATAGTAACTCGTGGCCTCAAGATAGTATCTCGTGGCCTCAAGATAGTATCTCGTGGCCTCAAGATAGTATCTCGTGGCCTCAAGATAGTAACTCGTGGCCTCAAGATAGTATCTCGTGGCCTCAAGATAGTAACTCGTGGCCTCAAGATAGTAACTTGTGGCCTCAACACTCGTGGCCTCAAGATAGTAACTCGTGGCCTCAACACTCGTGGCCTCAAGATAGTAACTCTTGGCCTCAACACTCGTGGCCTCAAGATAGTAACTCTTGGCCTCAACACTCGTGGCCTCAAGATAGTAACTCGTGGCCTCAACACTCGTGGCCTCAACACTCGTGGCCTCAACACTCGTGGCCTCAAGATAGTAACTCGTGGCCTCAAGATTGTAACTCGTGGCCTCAAGATAGTAACTCGTGGCCTCAAGATAGTAACTCGTGGCCTCAAGATAGTATCTCGTGGCCTCAAGATAGTAACTCTTGGCCTCAAGATAGTAACTCGTGGCCTCAAGATTGTAACTCGTGGCCTCAAGATAGTAACTCGTGGCCTCAAGATAGTAACTCGTGGCCTCAAGATAGTATCTCGTGGCCTCAAGATAGTAACTCGTGGCCTCAACACTCGTGGCCTCAAGATAGTAACTCGTGGCCTCAAGATAGTAACTCGTGGCCTCAAGATAGTAACTCGTGGCCTCAAGATAGTAACTCGTGGCCTCAACACTCGTGGCCTCAAGATAGTATCTCGTGGCCTCAAAATAGTATCTCGTGGCCTCAAGATAGCATCTTGTGGCCTCAAGATAGTAACTCGTGGCCTCAAGATAGTAACTTGTGGCCTCAAGATAGTAACTCGTGGCCTCAAGATAGTAACTCGTGGCCTCAAGATAGTAACTCGTGGCCTCAAGATAGTAACTCGTGGCCTCAAGATAGTATCTCGTGGCCTCAAGATAGTAACTTGTGGCCTCAAGATAGTAACTCGTGGCCTCAACACTCGTGGCCTCAAGATAGTATCTTGTGGCCTCAAAATAGTATCTCGTGGCCTCAAGATAGTATCTTGTGGCCTCAAGATAGTAACTCGTGGCCTCAAGATAGTAACTTGTGGCCTCAAGATAGTAACTTGTGGCCTCAAGATAGTAACTTGTGGCCTCAAGATAGTAACTCGTGGCCTCAAGATAGTATCTCGTGGCCTCAAGATAGTAACTTGTGGCCTCAAGATAGTAACTCGTGGCCTCAACACTCGTGGCCTCAAGATAGTATCTCGTGGCCTCAAAATAGTATCTCGTGGCCTCAAGATAGTATCTTGTGGCCTCAAGATAGTAACTTGTGGCCTCAAGATAGTAACTTGTGGCCTCAAGATAGTAACTTGTGGCCTCAAGATAGTAACTTGTGGCCTCAAGATAGTAACTCGTGGCCTCAACACTCGTGCCCTCAAGATAGTGTCTCGTGGCCTCAAGATAGTATCTCGTGGTCTCAAGATAGTATCTCGTGGCCTCAAGATAGTAACTCGTGGCCTCAAGATAGTAAAGTGTCTGACACATGGACTCTTTGTTATTAAACTGGACCCTGTACTGCAATACTTCACATTCTGTGCAATATTCTCTGTTTTAATATTCAGTGTGCAATATAGTTTGCTGCAGTTCTGCTTCTATTTATTTACTAGAACTGTTCATCACAATTATGTTAATACAGTAATGTAAATCTTGTAGGCTGCATATCCATAGTTCTTTAAAATTCTTCTTCATATTTTATAGAGATAGTATCTCGTGGCCTCAAGATAGTAACTCGTGGCCTCAAGATAGTAACTCGTGGCCTCAAGATAGTATCTCATGGCCTCAAGATAGTAACTCGTGGTCTCAAGATAGTAACTCGTGGCCTCAAGATAGTAACTCTTGGCCTCAAGATAGTAACTTGTGGCCTCAACACTCGTGGCCTCAAGATAGTAACTCGTGGCCTCAACACTCGTGGCCTCAAGATAGTAACTCGTGGCCTCAAGATTGTAACTCGTGGCCTCAACATAGTAACTCGTGGCCTCAAGATAGTAACTCGTGGCCTCAAAATATTATCTCGTGGCCTCAAGATAGTAACTCGTGGCCTCAACACTCGTGGCCTCAAGATAGTAACTCGTGGCCTCAACACTCGTGGCCTCAAGATAGTAACTCGTGGCCTCAAGATTGTAACTCGTGGCCTCAAGATAGTATCTCGTGGCCTCAAGATAGTAACTCGTGGCCTCAAGATAGTAACTCGTGGCCTCAAGATAGTAACTCGTGGCCTCAAGATAGTAACTCGTGGCCTCAAGATAGTAACTTGTGGCCTCAAGATAGTAACTCGTGGCCTCAAGATAGTATCTCGTGGCCTCAAGATAGTAACTCGTGGCCTCAACACTCGTGGCCTCTAGATAGTAACTCGTGGCCTCAACACTCGTGGCCTCAAGATAGTAACTTGTGGCCTCAACACTCGTGGCCTCAAGATAGTAACTCGTGGCCTCAAGATAGTATCTCGTGGCCTCAAGATAGTAACTCGTGGCCTCAAGATAGTAACTCGTGGCCTCAACACTCGTGGCCTCAAGATAGTATCTCGTGGCCTCAAAATAGTATCTCGTGGCCTCAAGATAGTATCTTGTGGCCTCACGATAGTAACTCGTGGCCTCAAGATAGTAACTTGTGGCCTCAAGATAGTATCTCGTGCCCTCAAGATAGTATCTCGTGGCCTCAAGATAGTATCTCGTGGTCTCAAGATAGTATCTCGTGGCCTCAAGATAGTAACTTGTGGCCTCAAGATAGTATCTCGTGCCCTCAAGATAGTATCTCGTGGCCTCAAGATAGTATCTCGTGGTCTCAAGATAGTATCTCGTGGCCTCAAGATAGTAACTCGTGGCCTCAAGATAGTAAAGTGTCTGACACATGGACTCTTTGTTATTAAACTGGACCCTGTACTGCAATACTTCACATTCTGTGCAATATTCTCTGTTTTAATATTCAGTGTGCAATATAGTTTGCTGCAGTTCTGCTTCTATTTATTTACTAGTACTGTTCATCACAATTATGTTAATACAGTAATGTAAATCTTGTAGGCTGCATATCCATAGTTCTTTAAAATTCTTCTTCATATTTTATAGCCTATATTTATACTTTTTACATGTATATACTTGTTTATTTACTAACTTCTATTATTATTTATATTCCTTTAAATGTCTTTATGTGCACATCAACTGTGACACAAGAATTGTTCCCCGGGTTATCAATAGCATCAATAAAGATCAATAAAGTGTTTCTGATTTTAAGTTAGCCTATAGTGGAGTGTGCAGACTGGTTCATTAATTATTGAAGTGTTTCACATTGTGGTAGTTTTGAATGTAAGAAAAGCACGTGTCCGTGTAGCCTACGAAAAAACGCCAGCAGAGGGCGTTCTAGGCTTAGGTCACGCTACCTCCCTCTGTTATTAGTTTTTTTTTTCAATCGCTATGACAATTTTTCCATTAATTTTAACAAATTTTAACAAAACTTAAGACAGTTAGCACAGCATCTGTCTCTGTAGGCTATACAATTAACACATTTATATTTGCTTTTACACAAACTGCATACAGTTAACACAAATTTAAAATGCTTGAACAAAATATATAAATCACAGCTGATTCCCATCTAGGAATTGTTCAGGTGTTGGTGTTCTTTCAATCACATGGCCATAAGGTATAAAAGAGGACATCTTTGGTATTATCTTGTGGAAAAGGAACAATATAGAGCAACAAAAAGAAAGTAAGAAAAATGCCTTCATGAGGGAGAGGAATATGAGTACCAGGACAAGGGAGAGGATTGGGGCGATGGAGAGGAGTGGGGGAGAGGAATGCCTGGAAAAGGACAAGGTAGAGATTGAGGTGGGTAGAGATTAGGGTAACTGATGAAATAAGAGCTAGACCATGTCATAAACCACATGCTATCATACAGAGAGGCTGGTGAACGAGTACAGCCAAATCTTAGCCGGGACACAGTGGTATCCATTATCCAGATTTTTTCTAGAAACCAACAGGTATGATATTGTATAACGGCTTCTGCTGCAAAGTGTAAATGTATTGCAGTGACTCTATGCCTCTGGTCTCTATATGTAACTGTATTTTGTCTATCTAAGGATTCAACACCTCTCTCCCTCAGGGGGCGGAGGAAAGCTCCTAAATGAAGATCAGGAACTATGGTGATTGTTAACATGGTGATTGCTGACAATGAAATAAAACTGAAGGGCATTCTATAAAGCTACTCTGAGATGGGACATTCATTTTTTGTATTGAATTTCTGCAGCAAAATAAACAAAATGCATGCATTTACAAAACCCAACAAAAATATATATAGAGGCTTCAAAAGATACACAATCTATGATCAATAAAACACACTTGTCTATTGTATAAGGGCAGACCTGACACATAAAATAATGCAGTTTATGTGTATTGTGTTAGTGTATTATTTTATTCAGAAAATTTGTGTTAGAGTTTAGTTTACAATATGTGATTTTGAGCATGAAACTAACCATTTTGCCAATTGTGTGTTGGTGCGTTAAGAGTTTTGGAAATTGTTAAAAGTGTTGACAAATTTGTCTTGGCGATTGTAAGAAACTGTAATGAAATATGATCTCAGAACAGCGCCACCTTCAGGTGACTGTACCCACAGATCACTGGACGACTGGTTCTCTGGGGAACTCGTGCACCAAGAAGAAGTATGAAGAAGAATTATAAAGAACTATGGATATGCAGCCTACAAGATTTACATTACTGTATTAACATAATTGTGATGAACAGTACTAGTAAATAAATAGAAGCAGAACTGCAGCAAACTATTGCACACTGAATATTAAAACAGAATGTGAAGTATTGCAGTACAGGGTCCAGTTTAATAACAAAGAGTCCATGTGTCAGACACTTTACTATCTTGAGGCCACGAGTTACTATCTTGAGGCCACGAGATACTATCTTGAGGCCACGAGACACTATCTTGAGGCCACGAGATACTATCTTGAGGCCACGAGACACTATCTTGAGGCCACGAGATACTATCTTGAGGCCACGAGTTACTATCTTGAGGCCACGAGATAGTATCTGGAGGCCACAAGTTAGTATCTGGAGGCCACAAGTTACTATCTTGATAAGTTACTATCTTACTATCTTGAGGCCACGAGATACTATCTTGAGGCCACGAGATACTATCTTGAGGCCACGAGATACTATCTTGAGGCCACGAGATAGTATCTGGAGGCCACAAGTTACTATCTTGAGGCCACGAGTTACTATCTTGAGGCCACAAGTTACTATCTTGAGGCCACGAGATACTATCTTGAGGCCACGAGATAGTTATAATAAAATTTTTTGACAAAGTGGAACTAGGGGGTCTCCGTAGTACGCCAATTTTATATTATTATATATATATCGTAAATTTTAGCAAAACAATATCTCATTTAATGAGCCCCGCACGCCAGATGGCGCCATTTAACGATACAAACCATAATTTAACTTTCACTTTATGTGACTGGTGGCTTTATCATAATTGCGCAAATGCCGTGATTGCTCTAAAGGTAAAGTTTGAACTGTCATATGGGAAAGTAGCATATAAGACTTCTTACCCAAACTTTTTTTGACATCTAAAAAAGGTTTCACTAAGCATGTCTAATATTTTCCATAAATTAATTTCTAAAATGTAGCCTATATACATTTTAAAAAAATCTCACGATAAACCATATACTCTGTACTGTGTTCATTATATGTTTAAAATAATAAAACATTTTAATTTATATAATATAAATTAGTCAATCATTCATGAATCACTAATCATCACTCTTAAGTTTAGTTATTTGTTTTTTGTTTTATGTATTTATTATTATTATTATTATTATTATTATTAAAATAAACTATATAAGGTAGCCTATAGGACCTTGTTCTGGTCATGACACTGAATACTATAAACTGTATGTACTTGTATGTTTGAGATCACCCCAATGTTGAGTATGTAAAAAAAAAAAAAAAAAAAAAAAAAATTTGAAATTAACCTCTTTTACAGATCTTTTTAAACATTTTTATCTGATCTAATTAAAACCCAGTAGCTTAAACCAATCTTTACAGAAAAGGTAGGCTATTATTATATACAGTAAAAGACACAATAAATCCATACATACATGTCATGAGTGCACTGCTTCATTGTGATGAAATGCATTGCATTTATGCTTTGGAACATTTTTCTATGTGACCGCAAGCAGAATTAATGTAACATTTTTCAGGACATGTTTACATCACGTTTATATATTTCAATCAAGGTTTATAATCAGTTATTATAAAAACAATCTGATACTTTCATTTAAAGTATAGGATGTTTTTCAAAAAATCATGCTTGATTAATTTCATGCTTGAGAGAGATTCGTTTACCCCCTATTAAATAAAATTACCCACTCACTTTATAAATGTAAGTTTTTTCATAATGTAGCCTTCATGTTAAGCCTTCATCGTAAGTTAAGGGCTGTACACTTACTGCGCACTCTCCACCTTTTAATGGGAGGAGAGAGAGAGAGAGAGAGAGAGAGAGAGAGAGAGAGAGAGAGAGAGAGAGAGAGAGAGAGAGAGAGAGAGAGAGAGAGAGAGAGAGAGAGAGAGAGAGAGAGAGAGAGAGAGAGAGAGAGAGAGAGAGAGAGAGAGAGAGAGAGAGAGAGAGAGAGAGAGAGAAGGTAAACGAGGCACAGGTTTATTTTCATATGGAGCTTTTGTGCGCGTTTACAACTATCTGGGCATCTGTCGAAAGTTATACAGGGCGCAAACGGATATTTTCTCCTCAATGGTAGGTGGATGCCTGTCTAATTTTGCATATTTTAAAGTTTTTGTCAAGTTTTTTCATGTTCTAGGCTATATTAGAAGCAGTTTCTGTTGTTGAACAACCCTGGTGAAATATGCGACAGTAATGAATGCTATAGAACTATAGCATTACGTAGCTATTTTGATTTCGAAAAGATAAAAGATAAACGTGAAAAAGATAAACTTTTTTTATGTTTTGAATGAATAATCTTAATAGAATTTGAAAATTATTATTTTTAACGAGACACAACATCAAATCATATCTGTCTATAGCCTACTATATTTCTGCTGTAAAGTTTTTTGTAATTTTGTAAAGCTCGTGGGTGAATTCGCATAGCCTTTTTATTTTAGTTTTTCAGTGATTGTCCACAGTAGGCTAAACTTTTATTTTACTTTTGCATTTTCTTGGGATAACTCCTATTGTAAAAGGACGGCATTTGTCATTTCAGCTTCAAACAGTAGCCTATAGAATAAGTTATCAAGGAGTAGCCTACAGACCTTTCCTTTTTGTTATTAATTTGTCTAGTAAAGCATATACAGTTAGACACTGAAGACGTTGAAGTTACCCGGATGGATTAAAGGCTTGTCTTTATTTCAGACATGTGGAGAAAGAGCGTGTGTGAGGGGTGTAATGAGCTCATCCGGGACAGGTACCTGCTCCGCGTGCAGGACGGACTGTGGCACGAGCGCTGCCTGCACTGCGCATCATGTCGGGAGCCTCTGAAAGACACCTGCTTCCTCCGCAATAAGACACTCTACTGCAAGCGAGACTACCAGAAGTAAGACTTTACTTACTGCTATTTGTGTAAACAATTATTTTGTTTTATGATAGCCTACTATTTGAATTAGGCTACTATTTGAAGTTCAATAGGAAAAATGTGGAGTCCACGGTAGTCGGAAGTTTCTTTCAGTCAGACGAAGCACCCTCAAATAACCTAGCCTAGGATATAGTATCTATATAGTATAATCTTAATTTTACCCTTGTTGATTCTTTGTTTTAATTTATCTGCTCATTTCACATATTTGTTAGTCTTCGCCATTATTTTTTCTTAAATCAAATGTTTTAGAGAACGAAAACAATATGACCGTACGAGATTATTGCGAGAAATATTTGTATTTCCCAGTATATTGATATGAGAGAACGGAAAAGCGTAGCGCCAAACAACAGTCCAACCCAGATTAATTAATGTGTATAGATATAAAATTACAAATTGGTCATACAAAATGGTTATATAGTTTTCTAGAAATGCATGTGAAAGTTTAATCGATTATTTGTAAAGATTTCAGGCTGACAATAAATATGCCTAATTGCTCGACGAAACTGAACTTTTTTTTTGTTTTCATCATACTTAATTTACTGCAGAAATCCCTTTCATTATTCTCGAAAGAACATTTTCATGATTCATCTGCACAGAAATAATCTTTAAGGATAATGCTAGTAAAATGTTAATATTAAAGTTTGAGTATCTGAACATCCTTCATTAAAAATGATGCTGTAAATCATTTAAAATACTTTCAATTCCACATCAAAGATGGCAGTGGTGTTTATTCTATTGATTGTTTGGATGTTGCAGGCTGGTTAATTTCTAGCTCTTAAATTAATTTTGACAAGGCAACTTTGTTTACATTTTTAACAACAAATTAATTCCTGAAATGTTATATCTTTCTGATATAATACAATGAATGCATGTACTATTTTGTTAGGGCATAATTGTTTACCAATTTACATGAACAATATTTCTATAGTCCTATGATTGTCTTATGATGAATGATGGTTTTGTGTGTGTGTGTGTGTGAGAGAGAGAGAGAGAGAGAGAGAGAGAGAGAGAGAGAGAGAGAGAGAGAGAGAGAGAGAGAGAGAGAGAGAGAGAGAGAGAGAGAGAGAGAGAGAGAGTGTGTATTGAGGGACTTGGCACAGAACTCCTGAAAGACAAGGTGACTGCAGGAGGAAGGGTCGTGGTGGGCCATGGAATGCGAGAAGGCTTTCACACACAAACACACACCGTTAGATCAGGAGGACAGCACTACTGACACACTGTCAAGATGTGTTAAATTAGCAGGACCCATCGGTGTGGCAACGGCAAGCTGGGGACAGCATATGGCCACATCGACACAGTGTGCAGACCCCCTACTACCCCCGAAACTCACTCTGATTCTCATTCACACACTCATACGCACATTCTCACCTCCAAATAAAAAGAAAACTGTTTGCCAAACGACAGAGCGCAATGACCCTGAAAAAAACAGAGAATGGACACTATTTGAAATTTCATTTCAATAGCTGATCCAGCTGTCGAAAAGTTTGTGTTTTCAACAGAAAGGCTCTGACTTCTGCAAATCATAATGCATTTCATATTAATGATGGAGAAGTGACCACTGTGCTCTTAATAAGAGAGCTGAGGCTGAGTGGAGGATTGAGCCATATGTTCTGGGTACAGGAGAGAATATGAGTGTGTTTATGTGTGCATGTTGGGGAGGGGGTGCATGTAGCGGGGATCTCTGCGTGTGAATTATGTCAAGGCATCTGGATAGGTTGGTGCCCAGTGGTGCCCCTGCTTGGTGCCCGTCCGACCGTGAGATATCTGACCTGACCAATTAGCCACATAGGCAGCACTTGGCTGGCAATCCTACCCAGTAGCCCAGTGCTTAACTATATGGGCTCAGGGATGGGGAGCTCGCTGACCCAGCACTCACTGACCAGCAGCTTTACTGTAAATGGGTCAGCAAGCTGTTCTATTAACAGATACTTCACTGTTTTATAAAGGTGATCAATTTGATTTGGATTTAAAGTGATGTTTACACTGTATAGGGGTAGTGTGTGTGTGTGTGGGGGGGGTCTCTCCTTCAGACTCTTGAACAGAGAAGTGCAATTCTTTAGTGATTTGATTAAAGATGAAATAAGTCTCCTCTCCACTCACCAAGGCTGCATATTACAATTTTAAATAACTGTTAAAATTATTAATTTTAGTATTAGTAATTTATTCCTGTGATGGCAAAGCTGACTCTTCAGACATTACTCCAGTCTTCAGTGTCACATTGTCTTTCAGAAATCATTCTAATGCTGATTTGATTCTCTCATTTCTTATTTTATCACAGTTGAAAACTGTTTTATACTGCTTAATTCTTTTGTGGAACCATTTTTTTTTCTTCAGGATTCTTCAATTAATAGAAAGTTCAAAACATAATTTGTGTAACAATGTGAAAGTTATTACTGTCACTTTTGATCAATTTATCCTTGCTGAATACAAGTAATAATTAATTTCAAAAGAAAAAAATCATACTGATCCAAAACTTTTGAACGATTATGAAAAATAGAACTTACTGTGACTTTCATTGTTATATCATGACTGTCAAAAGATTAAAATAATTGAGTGATTTTATTTTATAGTTGATATCTTAACACATTTCTTATGATAATTGAATCCTACAATTTAAAAAATGCAAATCATTTCTGTCAAGCATCTCATCTTTCATTTATAAATCATTGCAATTCATATGTTTTACTTAGTTTATATTGGTTTTAAATAATTGAAATAATGGAAACTATGGAAAATCTGTAATCTCTGGGTGCAAAAAAATCAAAATATTGAGAAAATCGCCTTTAAAGTTGTCCAAATGAAGTCCTCAATAATGCATATTACTAATAATAATAATACATTTTTGGTATATTTACAGTCATTTACAAAATATCTTCATGGAACATGATCTTTACTTTATATCCTAATGATTTTTTACACAAAAGAAATCAATAATTTTGGCCCATACAATGTATTGTTGACTATTGCCACAAATATACCCGTGCGACTTATGACTGGTTTTGTAGTCCACCGTCACATATTATAATATGATATTATGATGAACACATTTCTAGTTTGTTGTCAAAGAGAACCAGGCTCTGAAGAGCAGGTTTTTTATTGCAACATTGCTTCCTGATCAAAATAGCTGTAGTTTTTTATATCTTGTCAATGCAACTTTTAACTAAACTCTATATCTAAATATATCTTAAAGCATGTGTCATATTGCTTCCAATGCCACTATAATACACAAACATGCCATTGGCATATTCTGCTATGTGCATTCACATACCACAGATGCTCTCGTGTATAATGGAGTAGAGATTTTTTCTGTCCCTTCTACTGAACCCTAAAGAACTTGCAGCGGTTTCCCCAGCAACCTCAGGGCAACACTAATAGTTCTCAACAATGCAAGGCTTTGGGATGTTTCAATTCATACTTATGAAGGAGGAGGATTTTTTTTGCTGTACGTGAACACACTGCAATGCCCCGTGCACCTAGCTGAGATACACATATCAACAATAACACCCACTGATCGATAGCTAAAAGCCTATAATTGGTACAAATTGTAGCAGAGAAACACAGTTATGCATCAACATACAGTAATCATGGCGCTGTCATTTAAAGAAACAGTGTGTGATGAGTCCAAATCAATACTGTCCGTGTCTGAAAGGAAAACTTCTTGGGGTCCTTTTAAAGCAAGACACTATAGGTAAATAGGGTAAAAACTAACTTAATAAATATCACCATCCTTAACACAGTTGATTAATAACAGTACATTTACGGCATACATGTTTTCTGAAATGTTATGCAAATGAGGCATTATCTAATATAGGCTATGTGCTAATTTGCATACACTTCCAGAACAAAAATCTCAACATTGGATAAAACCATTGGTTCAGAATTCTTGTTTTATTTTGTTTCAGTATTTTTGGAATTGTGTCACTCCATAAGTAATAAAATGCTGTCAACAGCCAGAAAAAATACATGTTCACCATGTTTTTAGAAATAAAAGTATTTTGTAATTTAGTATTTTGAATGTCTTCTTTCCATTAGTCTGAAAGAAAACATGTTATGGAAGCCAAATAGCCCAAAATCTCAAAATTGAGCAGCGAGTGAAAAAACAATGGTTTTGCCTGTAGTGTCTTGCTTTAAGGAGTAACCTGTCAGCCCAAGTCTGAAGCTGTCATACCTCTGGGGATGATTCTCTCTAAGCCTCCCTGTCACGCTCACCCTAAACCTTAAACTACAGCTCCACTCTCTGCCCCCCCCCCCCTCTGGGCACGGAAATCTCAGGCCAGTTTGACAAACAGAAAATGTGGTGTCTGCCAGGGCAGGACAATGGCAGCGAGGCTCTGGGCCAGCTCCCTCCTTTGTCTGGGTTTGGTTAAGTCGAGTTAAGATCATTCCCTGGACCAGCCTCGCCCGCCGGGAGGCATGATTCTTTCTCTCCGTCTGGAGCCACAGCCTGCCGAGCTCCTTTCTCCCCCCTCCCCGGGAGTCCTGCCCCGGACACAGTCGTGGAGCCGGCCGCCTCTGTCTAACCCACTGAAACCCAGCTCTGGTTGCCAGGCGCTAAGATGCACACTCACCATGCTGGAGGTATGCGTCTGCATGCTTGTTTTTGGGTGGAGGGGACATGGCAAGTTCTTGTCTCACTCCTTGATGGACGGGGCGACTCAGCAACATTCCTGGAATCTCTGATGGTACACTGTAATACTCAATGAGTTAAGGAAACTCAAACCGTTTGAGAAAACCAATTGCCTTAAACCAATTAATTTTGAAATATGATTTATCCTATTTTTTCTTTAATCGAAATAACTTCCCCTTCATGCAACAACATCTCTTCTCTTCTCTGATGACGTGTTTACTGGCGCGGGGGCAGGGCCAACCTGTCAATTCAACGATCAATTCAATTCAACGATCTATTCAATTCCCGATGGACAAAATTTCCAGAGTCCAACATTTATTCTTGTTTGAGAAGCTGTTTCACATAGATACATCACAATAGGGAAGAAACTATCACAACTTCCGTTTTATGCTGACTTTGACAGCTCACATAACATCTCTTCTATTAAGTACAATGGACTTTCAGTAGTATTTGAGTAAAATTGACTTATTTAGTACATTTGACTGTTAAAAGTCAAAATCATTGTCTATGCTGTCCATCAAGAGATGCATTTTATTTATCCTTTCAGATTGTTTTTGGTACGGTGCAAGGGCTGCGCAGAGGTCATCTCTCCGGCCGAGCTGGTGATGCACGCAGGCCCTGCGGTTTTCCACCTGCGGTGCTTTTGCTGCTGCGTGTGCGCCTGCAGGCTGCAGAAGGGAGACCGCTGTGTGCTTACAGAGGACAGGCTTTTCTGTGCCAGAGACTATCACAACCAACTGGCCAGCCCAACCACCTCCGACTCAGGTATTGTTTTAAAACAATCCTGGTCCTGGGGTACCACAGCACTGCTCATTTGGGATGCCTTCCTTATCCTATACGCTCAGTAAGGTCATGGTGCTTCTGCAAATGAAATGATGTGTGGTAAATAAAGGAGACATCCCAAATGTGCAGTGCTTGGGTCCTTCAGTACCAGGATTGAAAACCACTATTTTGAAAAGAAAAGAAAAAAAATAGAGGAACATTTCAGGCTTCTTCTGGTACAACATACACTCACTGGCACAGTATTAAGAATAAATATATATTAGTATAATAGTAAAACATATTGTTAATAAATTATATTAATAAAGCACAATAGTATAATTCTATAAATGAATAAATCATAATATAAGAGAATATATAAAAACAATCTTTTATGATAAAGGTTACATTTATTTACAGTAAAAACAGTAGTATTGTGAAAAACATTACAGTTTAAATGAACTGTTTTCTATTTAAATGTATTTTAAAAATGCAATTTATTCCTGTAATGTCAAAGTCTCTTTGGTGTCACATGATCTTTCAGAAATCATTATAATATGATGATTTGATACTCAAGAATTTCAATTCATTATTATTATTATTTCTAGTTATTATCTGTTATTTGTTAGGCACTACAAACATCTGTTTCCTTAACTACAGGTAAAAGTGAAGATGTTGAGGAGGAGGATGATGATGATGAAGACAACATTAAGACTGCAGGGGAGTCTAACACAATAGGAGACTTGGACCACAAGAGACCTAAAAGGCCTCGTACCATCCTCACAACACAGCAGAGGCGTGCTTTCAAAGCTTCTTTTGAGGTCTCATCCAAACCATGTCGAAAGGTCAGCCATTTACACTGACAGCCTGAAAATTGAATATATAATAATAAATTCATATAAAATGCATGTACTACTAATAGTTTAATAACACAAAAGCACCAAGCTTTGTTTTACCTCCCTATACATTTCAATTTTATTTGCAATGATTATCTTTTAGATTTTGTGAAGGAGGTTTTTGTGTAGTCGCAGCATTGCTGTATCTATCTCTGTTGATCTGATACTCTAGTGTGGGTCAGTTCATCAGTTAGCCTACATGACCCATAGACCATGAAGGTCACACTATGGCTTTCTCTCTGTCTGTCTCTCTATTGTAAGGTAAGGGAGACGCTGGCAGCAGAGACAGGATTGAGCGTACGAGTCGTCCAGGTCTGGTTCCAGAACCAAAGAGCCAAGGTAATGTGATGCCCACCGACACAGACAAACACACTCATTGAAAGAACATCAACTTATGCAATTGATAACAGATCTCTTTCTGCAGTATATTAGCTTGCCAATAAGGAAACAAGCTGTGTTATTGCCTCATAGGAAACTGATGACATATTAAGCATAGATCTCCGTAGATTAGACTTGGATTTCCTTTCAGTGTAGTGGTGTGTGTTTTTTTCTGCCTTCCTTCTCATTACAACGAGATTTTCTCTTATTAGTTTCTCATTTCTATATGTGAACATGGACATGTTTTTATTATAAGATTCTCTCTCACACACATTGTCTCTTTAGATGAAAAAACTGGCAAGAAGACAACAGCAGCAGAAGCAAAGTGTGTCCTCTCAGGAGAAAAGGGATGGCCAATCACAACACACTGGTATACAAAGTTCACAACAATTTCACACGTTGCTTAACCCTGGGTTATTCTATTTTTAAAACCCACTTTTAAAGTAACGTTTCACACTTGTGGCTTACCTGGTATTATGTAAACGATGCCCTCTTCAGTGAATGTGATTCTTTGTTGATTCTGGAACAATATTCCAATCAACCAATCAGAGTTGAGGGACAAGTTTACAATTTATGTCAATTTTAGGCTTACAACCAGGGGCCTGTACCATGAAGCCGGTTTAGCTGGCTAGCCAGATATGTTTAAGCTTAGTTTGTGCTAATCCTGGGTTTTGGGTACCATTAAAGTGGTTTGGCTTTTAGCAGTGTTCGCTGGCTAACCTGCTTCAGGGCAGGTTATGTTCTGGATAAGACATCAAACTGAAATTGGACCAATCAGCTGTGAGCAAAGTGACACACCTCTGATGCAATAAAGCCACTCCCCCTGTTTCTACTCCAAATTAAAGGTCACTACATAGCAAATGGCTATTAAAGACTAAAGTGTCTGCCTTTTAACAATGCTTATTTATAATAATAATAATTTTGAATTATTTAGATATAATTTATGTAATTATTATACCCGTAATCAATTACACATGTATCATTTTAGTTAATTAATCATTTAGTTGAAATTAATATAAATAGCTTACACAAAGGTCATACAAATAAGCTTTAAAATCAATAAATAAAGCTATAAAAATTACTACATGCAAGCTTAAACGTTAAATTATCTATATATGAACAAAACTAACTTCATAACTTTTACTTGCATTGACGTAGTGTATATTTTCTTTAACTTGTACTCTTGTATAGACAGCTCTTTTCTTCTTGCTGTGTAAATTTGTTTAAATTCTTAATATTTTTCAATCATGTAATATTCTGCAGAAGAGAGAAATGAATCTCGCTGCTTCTCTCGCGAGAAGTGACTCTCAGTTTCACTGATCTACAGCATGTGATTGGCTGTTCACTACTGATGTCACAGCTAAACTCCTAAACTCAGGATCAAAGCCTGAGTTGACAGAGAAAGCTGATGATCAGCATCATGGGACCAACAAAGCCTGAATAGATTGGTTTGATTTTGTCAACTCGAAACTAATCATGTAACCCTGAGTTTGTTAAACTACCATCATGGTACAGGCACCGGGATTAGGTGCTTCTACATCAGTGTTATTGATCCTTTCCCTCTGGTTTTAGGGATCAATGATGGGTATAGGGTAGGTTCAGGGATAGAGACTACATTTTTGGACAGGAATTTTGTTCCAGGATCAACCAAATATGTTGATCCAGGTCCGGAACAGGTCTTGGCAAAATCAGGGTGACAGCCAGAATGTAACGGCCAGTTGTTTAGCAACAACTAATCATAAACTGAACAGTGCATGTATCATTAAATATTCATGAGCTTTGAACAGTCAGAAATTTCTGACGCTGTATTTCATTTGCATATCACCTTGAAATGATAAGGTTCTATCTGACATTTTTGTCAGTTATTCACATATTCTAATTCTATATTTATAAGCTATATAGACTCCTTTATATCTATTTGTTTATGCTTTATGCTTCCATTAGGCTATATCTAATATTTCTAATCCATCCATCCAAGATTCTAGCTTTTAAAACTACTTAAACTAAAACTTAAATCTATTTCAAACTTAAAACATTCAAACTTATATCTGTTCAAACTATTTCAAACTTTCTAGCTAGCTTTCTCAATCTAACATCAAAGTTTGTCTACAAACTTTTCAATCCATACTGATCTCTAGAGAGAAAGCCATTTGACCTTTCCCACTTTCTGTGGAATAAAGTCCTGGTCAGATTTATTACAGTAGCTGCTTTCTGTCTAAACCAAGAGAAACTTATAACATTTCCTGCAATAATGTGATTAATTACCCACCATATTCCTATCAAAAATAAACATCTGCACTGAACAAAATATTTAGCACTGCCTTTTTTTTTGCCTAACTTGAACAAGAAAATAATTATTTGTCCTAAAATATGAAATAAATGTCATAGAAAGCATTACATTTAATTTTTCATACATGTCGATGCATTGTTACAACACTAATTTTATACAGTTTTAAAACTAATTATAAGTAAACTGTTTTTCTTGAAAAGTATTGCTTCAATTAGTGTTTGGAGGGATAGAACTTTATAATTCCAAGCCGAAAGTGACTTATTTTTTATTTTTTAAATAAAATCATTTCTGCATTTGACCTGTTCCAAAAATCCACATTTACAAATTTGAGAGGATTTTCATATTATACATAGCCTATAGAATACATTTAGGGTCTTTGTCATTTTCAAGTGTAAGAGACTTGCTCCCCATATAATTTTTGATATAGGCCTAATAATAATATAATCTTTGAATCTCAATATCTCAAAACCGCTCAGAATGCAGAACCTTATAATTCCAAGATAGCGGTATGTAAAACAAACAAACAAACAAACAAAAAATTGTTTTATTCATACAGTTACATTACAAAACGTTTATTCGGCTCAAACTGAAAGGTACAGTAGGAAGGAATAAACGCAGCTAATGCGCAAGCGCGAGACGCCGTTTTTTAATCAGGTAGAATTCGGGTTGTGGTGAAACGTAAAAAAATATATAACTCATTATTCTGTCAAACCAATGTTTAGAATGACCCGGGTTAGAAATGTTATTTGTGAAAAGCCTTTATGTGTCCTAAATATATCATTTAGGCCAATATATGTAACTACGCTGCAAGTTCTTTTCTTGCCATTTGTATGATCACAGCACCCTCTTGTGGAGGTCTGCCTGCTGAGCTGGAGTGCGCAGGTTCATATTCACTTACCCAGCAGAATATCAGTCTAGACTCACGGAGCTTCAAGCTGGACCCCTTCAGACAGGGCCTCACCCCTCCTCAAATGCCTGGAGACCACATGCATCCCTATGGTATATAGCACACACTCATAGTCATAGTCACACCCAAATACAGTACTGGAGAATCTTTGCTCCTTGTCCATCCAATTAATTTATCCCCACTCTTTTAATAGGTTGTGACACACTCTATGACGATACAGACAGTGACCCTCTGTGCCATTTTGGAGACTGTATGTCATCCAGCGAACCCTCACTTTTAACACCGATTGACCGATTGTATTCAATGCAAGATTCTTATTTTGCCTCTTGAGCGTCATTCAGATGGCTCAGAAAAGATGGGGAGAGAGTGCAAGTGTATGTATGCTTGTGTATGTATTATGCATGTTTTTTAGAGTAGAAATGGTGGTGACTGGCGACAATGGAAATGTACTGTGATGAAAATGTTCTTTGTGTCATTTGTATTTATTATTTTATGTGTGTAATCTGGACTGAATTACAATAAAATGCTGCAGATTTTTTTTTATTTAAAACAGCCGACGAATTGGCAAGATTGTTTCTTAATTTATTTGACTTTGTTTGGAACTTGACTTATCAAGTTATAGTCAATGTAAATTTCCATTTGCATGGTTTCACTCTGATATGCAGATGCATTAGTGATATGGTCATTTATAACAGTATCCACAAACAATCATGCACTATGCTGCATTTTCCAAACTCAAGGTCATAGGCAGTCAAGGCTTTCAGCACCTCCTATCATTATGCATATCTTTATGGCACTTTTTCAGAGCCAGATGGTGGTCCACCACGGGGCATAGCATCGCCCAGATCTTCAGCATCAGAAATACCCATAAATATACTCTGCATCCGGCCATAAATGCCTATACTGTGATTTTCTTTTGTAGTTCTATAGCTGCCAAGCTGCATTCTTGCATTTTGTCTTTATCTCGTGGGCTTGTATGTGACCACCCAAAAGCCAGACCATCGGGGCTGCCCCTCTGGAATGTGTCAGTATTATAGTTTGGTGTATTATACTGTAGAGGTTGAGGATAATATCAGGTGAAAATGTAAGGCATGCTGCAAAGATAGGAAGCCTTTCATACCTCTTTGCCCCAGTAATGAACCCTCTTTCTATCTGTACCAGGTTCACATTTCTTACTCTGATATCAGACCTCCAGATGTAAGTGCCACAAGTCACTGGGCAGGAACAATTTAACTGTCTGTTCCTGTCATGTGGACCTGTCAGAGGATGTTGCAGAGCAGAGGTGAGCAGATGAACCTCGTTTTGAGGTTATTCGGATAAATAATAATAAATAGTCACATAAAAATAAATAATTCAAATTTTAACTCTGCAAAATTATGAATGAGCGAGTAGGACTGGTTGTTACTGAGAACTGTTTCCATTTATTTTGGCCTGATGTTGCCTACATTCATGAAAATCTAAATCTGCACTACTTAGCCATCAGTGGTCTGATTTCCCAACAAATAACTCATATGAGCAGGTTCTTTTAAGTCAAAAACACACCGGTCCGAATGCAGTGATACAATGTCATACCTGCCTGTCAGCGTATGTATTTCCATACACACACACCCTATCACTATTGGGCCCGCACAGACATTACACATCATCAGTGCGTTTCATGCTACACTATATAGCACTAAAAGTGGTTCATTGGCTTGTAATCAAAGGGGAAAATAGCACCTTTAAAGGGGCTATACAGAACCTTTGTCAAATGGTGCTATCTATGTAGAACCATAAGAGGTATAGGCTACATTCATTCAAAGACTACAGTCAAACACCATGTCTTATCCTTCTCATCCTACAACTGTATTCCTCCTTCCGCATAATTTAAACTGCAACTGACAGCTCCCAGTATCCAAACTGTCTTGTTGCATCCCACCACCACCCCATTCTCCTCCTTAGATTTTAGATCTGTTACTCCACTCTCATATGTTTGCTATGAATTGGGTATTCACAACCATGGCAAAAGCTGTTTTGAAACACCTTTATGCAGGGGCGTAGCTAAGGGGTGGCCATGGGTGGCCAGTGCCACCCCTGTTTGAAGCTTGGCCACCCCTCTGGCCACCCCTGTTGTGCAAGCTGAAAAGCACTTGACAATGACTAAGAGTTGACGTTAAAATCGCCGCTCTCACACAAACAGTCTGCGCAAAGTGCGCTATTCTGAACAGCTTCCCCCCAAAACCAGTTCGACGGTAACTTCGCCCTGCAGCGGATTCTTACGATTTTATTGGTCACGACAATCACAGTACTGACCAAACACTGATTCCTAAACCACCTGTCACTAGTACCTTAACCAATGAAATTAGCTGCAGGGCGGGGTTTCTGGTGAAGGGGTTCGCTTGCGCACTGTCTGAGGTTCTGTCTCTGTGTGACGGTATAAGCGAGCGGTAATATTTCAAGTTCAGCACAAGCTGGTTTTCCTACCTTTTCGGTGAATTTGTTAAAGTTGAGGTACTGCGAATGTTTCCTTAGCAGAAACACGTTAGGGTATGCATCGTCGTTAGTCGGGACTCAGTGGGACTGCTGCATGAATGGATATTGATTTGGGAAACGCAAGTAAAAAAAACAGTTATCAGTTTAAACTAAAGGTTTTGGACTCGATATAGTGTTCCTTACAACTTAACAAAGATCCAGCGATCCATGGATATTGACATGCAGCCAGGAATCATGTTTTCCTGACATTTATATGAGCCTGATTTCGATACATAAATATTGTCATGAATGGAAAATAAAAGTTTTATTCAAATTCTGAATATATCATATATATCATATTTCAGATATGTTATATCGCCTAGATAGTGTGCAAAGAGCATTCCCTTTATAATCACTAAAAGCTGTCAGTCATTCAATGAACGTGATATCAAGTTCTGTTATATTAATCAATTAATTTCTTACATGTCTACACTTGGAGTGTAGACCTTATTCAGAGCAGAGCCATGACAGGCTTGAACATCTGGAAAATGGAAAATTGGAAAATTTCCAGGTTTGAAAGTGAGGCTATGAGGGTAAGACGTACCATTTCAATGGCATCTGCTGTAAAAGGCTGTATAAAGCTCCTAAATCACTTATCATTTTCCACAGCTTTTTTGTCTACTGAAACATCTTTGAAATATATTTTTTCAGTGTTTTATAAGCAGAACAATCCAAAAATACATTAAATAACAGTACAACCCACTGAAGAGATGTATGTCTATCCCCACAGCCTCACTTTCATACTAATTTCTTTCATAAAGAAGGCGCTGCTGTGAATAAGGTCTATTAGGTCTATTAGTGCATGTACAGACCTCGTCGCTGGACAAAAACTCAGGTGGTGAGTGGATTCTAACTTCAACACCTGTGATTGGCCATTGCGTTTTAGAAATCAACAAACATGTCTGTGACTGTGATTGGCTTCATTACTCACCAAAGCGAATACCCAGATGCGCATACTCTCTATTAATCATATAAATTAGCTAATGTTAGCTAAAGTTACTGCAAATGTTAGCAAGTTAATTAAAAAAAGGTACCACAAACATTACATATACACTTACATTATGACTGTCACTGTTGTATAAGTAGCTGTTTATATTAATAATAATACAATCGTTTCTTTGTCTGTTTGTCTGAACTGTAGAGAGCATGAAAAGGAAAGCAAAGGAAGATAGGGGGATACATTCCTTTTTTACAAAAAGGACTAGTACCATCAGAATTGAAAATGACAAAGAGGCAGGGGGAAATACTGATACAGAGAGGACAGTAGCAGTGGAAATGTCTGGTGCTAAGAGAGGCGATGAGGAAGCAGAGATTCAGTAACTTTTCTCTTTTTGTAATGATACTTTATCTGTTTTCTTAGGGCAACATTTTGTTTGGCAAAGGACAAAGCAGTAAGCATAAAAAGTTTGAGAATTTTGTTCATGTGTGAACGACTTGTTAATTTTGTTTAGGATTTCTTTTCTGACTTTAAGCTTTTTGTCTTTTTCCCTAAAATTATCAACATACAGTACATATTTGACTTATTTTGTATGACATTGTAAATAAAATTATAATTTTTAATTATTTTTGTTCGTTTGTGATCTATATTTTCTGTAGAATTTGCTTTGGTACAGCATGTCATAGTCAGTAGTAATTTTTTTGGCCACCCCAATAAAATCACTGGGTCTTACCTGGCCACCCCTGAAAAAATGTTCTGGCTACGCCCCTGCCTTTATGCTTTTCTGAGGTCAAAAAATGTCATGTGGGGACCCTGGAATATTTCCTTATAGGGGGGCCTTGGGGGCAAAAGGTTGAGAACCACGTTATCTTCAGGAAATACACTGTATTTGAATGTTGTTTTAATCCTTTCCCCAACTAAACTAAGAGACTAAGGGAGAGTTAGAGAGCCTTTAAGAACTATACAGGGGCTTAACAGGTTTTTTATGGCAGCGGTGCTATATAGCACCTCAACCACCCCCAAAGAACCACTGAAGAACCAGTTTTTTGTGTGTGTGTGTGTGTGTGTGTATGCAAAGACGTCAGTCACCGACCACCACAACCGAATACAGCCACCATAGTTCCTCCTAAACCAAAACGAGCTTATGCTGCGTTCATACTATAACTACAGTAATTTGGAAGAGATGGTTCATGACAATTTATGCGTTTCAGTGGCAACACTATCAACGTTGAAAAGATTCTGCAGACAGGTGGTACAGGTCAGTGCTCTTTAAAGGGATAGTTCATCATTTACTCACCCTTAAATTGTTCCAAACCTGTATGAGTTTCTTTGTTCTGCTGAACACAAAAGAAGATATTTAGAAGAATGTTTGTAACAAAGCAGATAGAGCAACCATTGACTACCATAGTATTTCCCCCCTACCATGGTCAATGGTTGCTCTATCTGCTTGGTTACAAACATTCTTCTAAATATCTTCTTTTGTGTTCAGCAGAACAAAGAAACTCATAAAGGTTTGGAACAACTTTAGGGTGAGACAATTATGCTGCAGGTATGACGTCACTTTGTAGGCCAACTGGCAAAATTAGCATCAGTGCGATGCTAATTTTGCCAGTTGGCCTACAAAGTTCCCTCTGGGAAAAAACAATAGGATTTTCCCATAGGCTTTTAGATTATCGCAAAAAACAAGCTCTGATATCAACAAAATTTTACGATACTTACACGTTTTTTTCCATCAAGATAATTATCACAGATTAACTTTTAATAACTTTGAAGCCTAAATGCAGTCCTCAGAAGTAGGCTAACGTTAAAAGGCTAAAGGTAAGCTAAACGAAGACACAATGGTCCCGCGATTTCAACGTCACCATCACTAAGCCTCCGACAACTCTATCTCAAAAATGTTTCCCAGAACGTTTGAGTTAAACTAGTTTATAAGAGCACAATTGTGAACATAACGAGTTTACCTTTTCGGCGTGATGGAAAATGTCTTGAGCTTGTCTTCACCACAGACCTTATTTCAACCATTTAACCAAAATCCGATTAAAAAAAACCATTGACTTCGGGACATAGGCTAGCTGATGTCATACCTGCCATAGCCTTTCTGAAAATGTCATACCCTGCATTTAACTGTAAACATATCCCTCAAATCTGATTGATTGATTGATTGATTGATTACATGTTGTTCCATGATCAACAGAAATTGTTCGTAGAACGTAGTAATGCAGTTTCAACTTTTTATGTAGGTAGGCTAATCAGTAAAATAATATTTTCCGACGGTATATGTCCACTAATGATTGGCTTCACTAATCTGCTTAAAACAGCACTGGCACGCGAATCGCAGTCTCTCGTGCATTTATTGGCGCGATACTGTCAGTTGGCAGACCAAGCAGCCAACCAAACGAAAAATAATCAAACTGCTATCATACGGTCGCAGCGGGTAGCAATAGCCTCGTTATTATTACGACAGCAGCCAGGAGTCATCCAGTCAGCTGATCAGTTATTTATTACGCATTTCGTGCCAGGATGGGCTGCAGACCCGCTCCCTCTTAATATAATATAATTGGCGTCACGCTGCGTTAATGCCAGGACAGATGCGACTGGTTAGGTGCCCGTGCAACTCTTCTCCTTCTGTGCTGAAATGCAGAAGGGCTCCTACTGACCAGCAACACACACAAAAAATACATAGAAGGGCTATTCTTGTCAGTAGCTACATTTCACATCACAAAAATCATAGCCTATTAGTTTAATCACATTTAAGTGAACATAGAGTGAACTGTAAAAATATATGCAAATCCATTTAGTTAAGGCATCTTTTGTAAAGCCTAGACATAGATGTAGAAAATGCTCATTAGCTCCTGACCCTAAAGCCCCCTATAGAAGGAACAAGGTGAAGGGGCAACTAGAGGCCTATAGAGACCGTGGGCCTGGGTGACAGTAGGCATAGTGCCCAGAGGCAGCACGTCCTGGCCTGGGTGTCTGATCTGGTGCAGCATGTCCAGGGTGAGGCTATATGAAACAGTGGGTGTGTGAGCGAGTGGACAACAGGGTGTTTTTGGCAGTGTCTCTACTGTCTCTCACATACTTAGTGAGGGTGCCACACAGACACTAAGTAATGATCCTGCACTAACTAATATTACATTATTAGCATATTTCAACACTGGAAACAGAAATGTTATTTTATAGGGTGCAAATAACTTTTTCAAACACAGTTCTATTCAAATATTCATTTATTGCAAGAACAAAACAACATGGAAAATATTGGTTACTTTACCCAGAATAAAAAGTAAATTTGTTTTTTAATTGAATTCAAATACTGGGTTCATTTCCCCTTCCCATGAAGATTCATTCAGATCGTAGTGAGCTGCGGAGAAGAATAAGCGTCTTAAGATACTGTAAGAACTGACACAAGTTAAAGTGATAGTTCACCCAAAAATGAAAATTATGTCATCATTTACTAACTCTCATGTTGTTCCAAACCCGTATGACTATTGAGAAATGTTGGTAGTCAAACAGTTTTGGTAACCAATATCTCCCTCAGTTACTGTATACTATAGTAACTATCTGCATTTTGTGTTTTAAAGAGCAAAAACACATTCTGTGTGATCATCCACTTATGCCTGTCACAAACTTAAATGCTTCTCCTCATCCAGATGGATGAATAATTTACAGTCAACAGTAAAATTGAGTTTACCACTATGTTGTTACTGATGTGTGAATGGAATATTACCGTATAAAAAAACATCATTGCTTATGTGAACAGCAAATTTGTGTATTTACTGGAAAAGTCAATCTGGTATTTTTACCGTAATTTACTGAGTTTAATGTGTGAAAGGGACTATTGACTACCTATTGACTTGTTTGGGCAAAAAAACCCCACTAAGACCTTTCACAAAATATATTTTATGTTCCACAGAAGAAAGAAAATCATACAGGGTTGGAACAGCATTTCAAATTACTGTACCGGTCTTTGTTGAATTAGACCCAAACACATAATTGGCCAAACTTATCACAATAACAAACTAAATTTGACTAAAGCTAAACATAAAACCAGATTTGCAAGCACTAAATAATCAAATAACAATGAACGACTTGAGGCATTTGTCAAATAACAACCAAATAATGTTATTATCAAATGCTATTAAATTACACTTTTTAATAGTTGAATGCTTTAAAGCAGGGGTGGCGAACTCCGGTCCTGGAGGGCCACTGTCCTGTATAGTTTTGCTTCAACCCTAATCAAACACACCTGAACAAGCTAATCATGGTCTGAAGGGTTACTAGAAAGCTACAGGCAGGTGAGTTTTATCAGGGTTGGAGCTGAACTCTGCAGGACTGTGGCCCTCCAGGACCGGAGTTCGCCACCCCTGCGTTAAAGGAACACGCCAACTTTTTGGGACTTTAGCTTATTCACTGTATCCCCCAGAGTTAGATAAGTCCATACATACCATTCTCATCTCCGTGTGTGCCTTAAAGGGTTAGTTCACCCAAAAATCAAGCATACATCGTTAGTTCTGGCAGGCCACGTAGTCAAGCTCCGCTATCAGCTGATTTGGAAATTCTAACTCCGCCCCTTTCAGCTGATCCGATTCAGCTGATCCTATGCACTCAACTGGCTTCTCTCAAACAGGGCGCCTTACTTAAGCATAGCTTCACTTAAATCTGCCTGCTTGGACGCTTCTGCTGCACGATGCTTTGCAACCCATCTCCTCCCCAGCTCCTCCTTAAACTGCTTAACTTAATCAATGTCATTCTGTTGTCATTGATGCATACTCTGTTCTAAATGGGGGATTTGCTCTGCCCTCCCAGTTTTAAACGGGAGGTTGTCCCCAGAATCTGCTGCTGTTCCCTGTCTTGGCTTTTCATGGAGCTCAATGTTACAATGTCCATCTCACTACAGTGGTTCTACAATAACTTTATAAAGCGACGAGAATAGTTTTTGTGCGCAAAAAAAACCTAAATAAAGACTTATATAGTGATGACTGATTTCAAAACACTGCATCATGAAGCTTCGAAGCGCTTAGCACAAAGACTGGAGGTAAACGGCTCCATATAGCCTTTTCCTCAATAAGTGACAAAATAACTCCAACAGGAAAATGAACAGTCGGAAACCGACGGAAAATTAAAAGTTGTATACAGTTCCTAGCCATATCGGTTTAGAAAATCGCAACCTTTCATTTTCTGTCGGTCTTAGTACACAGTGTAACTATACACATCATCACAAAATGTAAACAGGAAAATGTTGGCGTTATTTTGTCACTTATTGAGCAGTAGGCTAGCTGGAGCCGTTTACCTCCAGTCTTTGTGCTAAGTTAGGCTAGCGGTGGGTGCGTCAAACAGAGTTATGACACACACGGAGATGAGAAGGGCATGTATGGACGTATGTTTAACAAAATGGTTATGGCAACAGTAGAAAAGGATTCATCTTTTTTTTACCCTTTTTAGTGAATTGGCGCATCAACAAAAACATTAGTCCTCCAAGCAAAAGTAGACCAGCTGAAGAAGCAACTCCCACAGCTGCATACATCAGCATGCCGGCACTCACTGACATCTCCTTTACTGAAAGCACATAATAAATATGTCATAATGCAGAGATTCCCAAAATGTTTTTTTTGTCACTCGTGAACCCCATTGACATAAAGTATTTACATGGCTAAATATTTGACATGAACACATTTACTTTGTGTTTTGTTTGCGTTTTATTATGTGTGTGTGGCAGCCGTCCGTGAGAGGGGCTGTCTGCATTACTTTAATTTTGTGTTTGTTTATTTATTAAAGTCTTTAAACGTTCGCTGGTTCCCGCCTCCTTATTCCCATAACTACGAACTTTGTTACAACTGCATTTAATACTTACTACCTTAAAAGGTTAGTTCAACCAAAAATTAAAATTCGTCATCTTTTACTCACCCTCATGTCGTTCCAAACCCATAAGACCTTTGTTCATCTTCGGAACACAAATTAAGATATTTCATTTGTATATAAAGTCTGTGTCAGTGTCTTACACAGTTTACGCTGTTAGCGCAAGTGTATCGCTTCCTAGTTCTACGTCAGAACAACAGCTCACCATTGGCTAACTCCTATGTCAGCATCACACGCATGCGTCGTGGTGCTCACGTGAACAGCATCGGCCAATGGTGAGGTGGCGAATGACATAGAACTAGGAAGCTCTGCACTGCGGTAACAACGTAAACTGCATAGGACACGGACACAGACGAGAAGAAATTGTTGCATAAAGTCGTTATTTTTGTTTGTTTTTTTGCGCACAAAAAGTATTCTCATCGCTTCATAAAATTAAGGTTGAACCACTGGAGTCACATGGACGATTTTAACAATGTCTTTCCTACCTTTCTGGGCCTTGAACGTGTTCATTACTGTTTATGGAGAGGTCAGAGAGCTCTCGGATTTCATCAAAAAATATCTTAATTTGTGTTCCGAAGATAAACGACATGAGGGTGAGTAATTAATGACAGAATTTTCATTTTTGGGTGAACTAATCCTTTAAGCTGACTGTTATAGTGTATTGTATTGTTATCATTTTCACTTGTGAATTTTATAAAATATTTGTATATAAAATATATTTAATATATAGTAATATTTAATATTTTTAACAGCCCAAGCATACATACATGCCTATAGAATGGTGTGTAAACAAATTTATAAGGAAAAACCTATAAATATCAGCTCCATATTGGATTCCAAACGATCAAGGGCTTATGGTGTTCCATTTAAACACACTTTTCAAGGGTTCCGCCAGTAGTGGGCACTCATGCAACATAAGCAATGATGCACATCTGAGTGAATCAGACAGAGGGAAAGCCCCTGTCATAATGTTCCAGTGTAATTATGCATTCTGCATTTTGTAATTTAATATGTAATGCTAGTGTTAGTAATGTGCATGCAGTATTTTCCCACAGAATTAATGCACCAAAAAAGGGTTAAGAAGAGTTGACCTTACCAACACAACTGGGTGGAGAATTGGTCCAGTACCCTTTGGAGGTGCAGATGAGCTGACTGGTTCCATTGAGCTCATGGCTCGTGGCACACTTGAAAAAACACTGAGATCCAAAGCTGAAGTTTCCATGTGGGTGAGAGCAGTTCATTGAGGGTAGAGGTCCCAGCTCAGGATGTTGAGAGAATGAAAGGGGATCACAACGAACAGCTGTTATTTAAAAGAGAAACGATGGTAAAGCATTTAGGGATAAATGTTTTCCATGTCCCATGATTCTTACTAAGATCAGATTTAAATGAAATGGCCTGATCATTTTTCATCAGTGTTTAACAGGGGAAGCCTAGCTAACATTTTTGGTTCCCAGAACATTCAGGGAATCTTAGTTTTTAATCTGCTTATGTAGTTCTTATTAGATTTTTAGAAGAAAAAAAAAACTCCCTGCAACATAATGAGAATGTTAGTTTATGGTTACAACAATAGAATTTAAAGAGAATGTTCCTTTAATGTTAAGATATGAAAAAATGAATCAACTTGAACATTACATTTTTGTCGAGAGGTAGATACCAGTGCAAGAGGGCATCTCCCGACTCCAGTTCCCAGAAGCAGAGCACTCCATGCCTGGCTCTCCTGTAATTTCAAATCCAGCCTCACATCCCAAGAAGCATTGTGAGCCGTAGCTAAACTTGGAGTGAGGATGAGAACAATTCATCCAGCCATTTTCTTGAGCAGCCAAAAGAGGGCACTGTTGAGCTATGGACAATAATAAATAAATGTCAACATACATAATAATCAGCTGCCTTGAGTTCCCCTTCGAGGGAACTCGCACTGCGTCGTCGAGTGACAACACTCTGGGAACGCCCACAGCGTTACGCATCTGAAGCATGAATGAAATCAAGCCAATCTGATTGGTGTCGCGTCGTGACGTAGTAGATGACGGCATACCCGGAAGATACAAAAAGGAAGCTGATGCAAACACACACTAGCTTTTTTGCTCTTCAGCGAAGCGCTCTGTTTTGTCAGTCTTATTTGATGTTGTTTGTCTACCAACGTTGTTCACAAGCAGGGCTCGCGAACCCCGTGGCTGGTCCCGTGTCTGTCGAAAAAAAAAAAAAAAAGACAGCACGGTTGATCAATCATGGGACTCGCAGATGGGCTGTCAGGGGAACTTGAGAGGGTGCTGAGGCATCTTCTCCTTCCCTGTTTGACAGTTCCATCGTTCTCCTTCCCCGTGTGGAAGCCCGCACTGCGGCTTCTTCCTCCGGGGTGGAGGACCCGATGCGTGAGCTGTCTGATTCTGAGGAATTAGACGTGCTCCGTATCGAGGCTCGCCATTTCCTACGCTAGATTCAACCTACGGCAGTGCGTAGGTTCGAGTCTGCTAGTGAAGTGATACAACGTGATACGGTGAAATGTGATACTGTTGGGTGCGAGGCATGCGGTCGGCACCTGAGGGTGCTGGCTGTTTTCATTGAGAAATATCTCGACGCGTACTGCCGTGCGCTTTTCGGGTGTTTCAGCCTCGCGCCTGTTTGGCTTTTTTTCCCGAGGGATGAAAGCCAATTGTATTATAAGGGCTCGAGCCACGTTGCTGAGGCAACGTGTGGTTTACGAGTCCGTATAAATACAATAAAGCAGTATCGTCTGGTGTTATTTCCGACCATGTTTCACTGTATTGTGGATACTGTTGGGTGCGAGGCATGCGGTCAGCGCCTGAGGGTGCTGGCTGTTTTCATTGAGAAATATCTCGACGCGTACTACCATGCTGAGGCAACGTATGGTTACGAGCCATATAAATACAATAACACAGTATCGTCTGATGATTTGGGCTGTATTTAATTCTGAGGAATTAAATAATATAGGATCTGACTTTGAGGAGTTAGATATTCAGCCTATCATTCAGACCATATTATGGCTGCATTTAATTAATATTATCTAACGTGAGGAGTTAGATGTATTTTTTATTCAGCCTGTTATTCAGACTAGGTTGCACGGGTTGGGTGATTATGATGACATTTAATTCTGAGGAATTGAGTGTATGTTATCTGACTTTGATAAGTTAGATACTTTAATCGGTCTGTCACCCAAGCGTGTTTGACTTGTCTGGATATTCATCTAAGAGGGAGCCCTCCTGAAGTTGATGTCGTTCTCGCCGCCTGGTGGCCTGCGGGACACATCAGTTTCAGGCGGTTGCTAGGCGCAGTGTCCGCCCTAGTATTGCGGCCCTGTCGAGCTGCTCCCTTAGATGAGGCCCCTGCTGGCCAGCCCCCTCTCCCGGGTAGGAGTGACCGAGGTCGTTTTCCCCCAGGAGCTCTCGGGAAATCAGTGCTGTGTTCCCGCCGTCAAAGACGCTTCGGGCCTCACTGATTTCCCGCGCACACACGCTGCCTTTGTCGCCTCCAAAGGGACTTGCGACTGGGCAGCGAACGTGTGCGCCCACCGAAAATCGTTCTCGACCGCTCCCTGCCGGTTAGCCGCTTCAGGGGGGTCGGGAACGAGTTTCGGTTGACACCCGAGGCCAGCCTCGAGAGGCTGGTTCCCTTAGTAGATTATCTTGGCGCATGGTCATGCCTTCCGAGTGTATCTACATGGGTCCTGCAGACTGTAGAGCTGGGTTACAGGCTGCAGTTCGGTTCTCCTCCCCCGAGTTTCAACGGGGTGGTCCGGACTGTGGTCGGCCCAGAGCAGGTTCGGGTTATGGAACAAGAAGTACAAGCCCTGTTAGCCAAGGAAGCCATAGAGCGGGTTCCTTTGGCGGACAGGGACTCCGGGTTCTACAGCCGGTACTTCATAGTTCCAAAGAAGGATGGTGGGTTGCGTCCGATTATAGATCTCAGGCTCTTGAATCGGTCTCTGAGGAGATTCAGGTTCAAGATGCTCATAATTCCAGCCATCGTGAGTCAGATCCAGTCCGAGGACTGGTTCGTCACGATAGATCTAAAGGACGCATACTTCCACATTTCCATCCTTCCATGTCACAGGAAGTTCCTGAGGTTCGCTTTCGGGGGCGAAGCGTACCAATATCGGGTTCTTCCCTTCGGCCTGGCACTCTCCCCTCGCGGTGGCGGTTCGGCATCGAGATGTCGTTCTGGCCCACATCAGATGCTTGGGACTGAGACTCAACACGAAGAAGAGCGTGTTGACGCCCTCCCAGCGGACTACGTTCCTGGGGGTTGTATGGGACTCCACGTCGATGCGGGCACAAATGTCCCCCGCACGCGTGGAGTCCATACTGGCGATGGTCTCCTGAGTGAAGCCGGGCCGCAGCCTCACTGTGAAGCAGTTTCAGAGACTGCTGGGGCTCAGGGCAGCAGCGTCCAAGGTGATACCTTTTGACCTGCTGCACATGAGACCCCTACAGTGGTGGCTTAGGGCCAGGGGGTTTTCCCCGAGGGGAAATCCGTTTCATATGATCAGGGTAACGCGCAAATGCCTTCGTTCCCTCGTCATATGGCGGAAACCTTGGTTCCTGTCCCAAGGACCAGTGCTGGGAGCATCATGTTGCCGGAGAGCCGCTTCAACAGATGCTTCCCTCACTGGTTGGGGCGCGGTCATGGAAGGCCGTTTTGCGAGAGGTCTGTGGGAGACCCGGCATTTCTTCAGGGCACATCAACTGCCTGGAGATGCTGGCGGTCTACAAAGCTCTGAGGAGCTTTTACCCGGACCTCCGCGGCCACCATGTCCTGATACGCTCAGACAACACTTCGGTTGTCGCGTATCTCAATCACCAGGGGGGTTTGAGGTCGCGCCCTCTATGCAGACTGGCGCATCAAATCCTCCTGTGGTCCCAGGGGAAGTTATCGTCCCTCAGGGCGATGTACATTCCCGGAGACCAAAATCAGGGAGCAGACATCCTGTCGAGGCAGGGGCTGAGGCCCGGGGAGAGGCGACTCCACCCAGAGGTGGTGGAGGCCAGGTGCGAGAGATTTGGCCCAGTGGAAGTGGACCTGTTCGCGTCTCGAGAGACGTCCCACTGTCCACTGTGGTTCTCTCTCAAGCATCCAGCTCCGTTAGGGCTGGACGCCATGATGCAGACGTGGCCGAGGCTGCGTCTGTACGCATTCCCCCGATCGCTCTGCTCCCGAGAGTTCTGGAGCGGGTCCGCCGGGAGGGCATCAGGCTGCTCTTAGTAGCACCCCGGTGGCCCACTCGAGTATGGTTCTCGGACATCATAGCTCTGCTAGACGACTCTCCGTGGCAGGTTCCTCTGAGGAGGGATCTGCTCTCTCAGGCAGGGGGCACAATATTTCACCCCCGGCCAGAGTTTTGGAGCCTCTGGGCCTGGCCCCTGAGGGGGCTCGGTACCTAGAGGCGGGCCTGTCAGCAGAAGTGGTCGAGAACTTACTCAGCTCCAGGGCTCCTTTTACCAGGAGACTGTACAGCCTCAAGTGGAATGTATTTTCCACTTGATGTAGAGAGCGTGAGGTGGATCCAGTTAACTGCCCAGTGGCTTCAGTGCTGGAGTTCCTCCAAGATCGCTTCTCCGCTGGTCTTACCCCGTCCACCCTGAAGGTGTACGTGGCTGCCCTTGGGGCTTTCCACGCACCGCTAGGTGATGGACCCTTGGGGAAGCACCACCTGGTTGTACAGTTCCTCCGTGGGGCTCGGAGGGTGAGGCCTGCGGCTCGCTCCAGAGTCCCAACCTGGGACCTGGCGGTGGTTCTGGAAGGGCTGGCTGAGGCCCCCTTCGAGCCACTGGAGCTGGCTGAGCCTGAGAACCTGACCCTGAAGGTGGCCTTTCTACTCGCCATTACCTCTCTGAGGAGAGTGGGAGATCTCCAGGCCTTGGCGGTCACGCCAACTTGCCTGGAGTTTGCCCCCGGCTGAGTAAGGGCCATCCTTCACCCTAGACCGGGTTACATTCCCAAGGTTCCATCTCAGGGAGCCCGGTCTCTGGTTCTTCAGGCTTTCCATCCCCCTCCCCACCTGACGGCGGAAGAGGGGAGACTTCATCTGCTCTGCCCGGTCAGAGCCCTGAGTATTTATCTAGAGAAGTCTTCCCATTGGAGAAGGTCAGACCAGTTGTTGGTGTGCTTTGGCTCACCCAAGAAGGGGCTGCCTGCGTCAACTCAGACGATCAGTAACTGGATCGTCCAGGCTATAGCCACGGCTTATAGGGTGCGCAATTTGCCTTCACCCATGGCCGTGAGGGCCCATTCCACCAGGAGCTTGGCTTCCTCAGTGGCCCTCCTTTCTGCGTCTCGCTTCAAGAGGTATGCGAGGCGGCCGGGTGGGCCACCCCGCACACCTTCATAAGATTCTACAGTCTGCACCTCCCGGTGACGCCTGGTGCTCGAGTTCTTGCGTCCTAAGTGTGCCTGGGTACCCAGCTTCACACTGGGACGTGGGGTGATTTGGTGTGGCTTAGTGGGTATTAACGTTCCCAGAGTGTTGTCACTCGACGACGCAGTGCGAGTTCCCTCGAAGGGGAACGTCTCGGGTTATGACTATAACCCTTGTTCCCCGAGAAGGGAACGAGACACTGCGTCTCGTCGCCACACCTATCACGGCTAGAGCGCTTGCTTCATCGCAAAAGAGCTAGTGTGTGTTTGCATCAGCTTCCTTTTTGTATCTTCCGGGTATGCCGTCATCTACTACGTCACGACGCGACACCAATCAGATTGGCTTGATTTCATTCATGCTTCAGATGCGTAACGCTGTGGGCGTTCCCAGAGTGTTGTCACTCGACGACGCAGTGTCTCGTTCCCTTCTCGGGGAACAAGGGTTATAGTCATAACCCGAGACGTTATAAACGTCAAAACATGAAGTTTTAGATCAAGTAGGTTAGTTTAATCTCATTTTGCTTTAATGGGTTGACAGAGATGAATACAGGATATCAAAAGATGACACATCAAGACGCCTGAGATGAAATAGGAAGACCCAGAAGTGATTACCCAAGCAGAAGGGTGGGGTGTCTGTCCACTTCCCCATTTCCAAGCACTCTATTCGAGGTGTGCCATGTCGTTTGAAGCCTGCCTGACAGTTAAATTCACACACTGTACCGAAGCTGAGCTGCCCGTGAGGATGCGTGCAGGTTACAGTACTATGAGAAGGGTCAATTAAGGGGCTGCACTGCTGTGCTATTGGACAGATATATTATAATGCCTTACTTTCCATGACTTTATAGTTAATTTAAGATGTTAGTGCTACATTTTTATTCTTTATTTATGATATAGGGCAGGACTGGAGAAGTTGGCAATACAAATAAATTATCCCTCAATAACCTTCCTATTTATCCATCAGAGTAGCAAGACTGTTTGGTAACCTTGACAAACAGGAAGGTCCTGGCTCCATTTCCCTTGTGATGTACAGTAAGTGGAATTACTTCCATTCAAAGTAAATCCAGCTCCACACTTCAGCCAGCACAAGGAGCCATAGCTGAACTTCTCCAAGCGGTCATGACACTGCACAATCCCATGCTGAAAAGACTCCAGAGCATCACATCTTATAACTGAAAAGATTATAAAACGGCATGAGAGCATGCTTATGCTGATGTAATTATTTCATCATTGTGAATGTGTGGTGTTATTCTGTTGTAAGCTGCAACAGGACAATATATATTTTGGTTTAGTCCATGTGGATCTATTAGCAAACCAACGCAGATTTGTATGGTTGTCCTGTAATAACTATTTACAGAAGCCATCTTGTAGGGTTGAACTGCATTTTATCTTTACAAATAATAATTAGTGTTTATTTATATTATAAATGAGCCCAAACCGTCACATTTCCATTAAAAACACACAAACACACATTCACAAAACTTTAGTGTGCATATGAAAAAATAAACAGTTGTGGATGTGTGAGAAACTTCTATGCGACTGACAACTCAAATATGAACATTAAAAATCAGGAGAAAACATTCGTATTGGGACTGTCCTCACACAGCTATTTTGAATTGAATCTTCTAAGTTCAGTTAGGACATTTAAGTATAGCTTTTTAAGATATATCAGTGCAAGTTGCTTTCAGTTAAAAACTAGAGGCTAAAGTTTGTGCTCTGTATTTATTTATAATTAATGCTTTGCTCGCCGTTTTATTTAATTATGTACATTTTATATTTTATCATTATAGTTTCCGGTCTGTGTACTTTTCACATGCGCACACAAAAGTGTCACATCTACAAATTTCACTTTAGTGTCTCCGCAGTATTAGAACTACCAGTTAAATCACTTTTTTTTCTTCTCAATTTCATAACGTAACCTGAATTTCACATGATGCTATTGTTTAAAACAAGAATTTAAATTGAAGAATTAATGTATTATTTATTGAAATAGATTTAAACCCACCTTCACATGCAGGTGCGGCTGCTGACCAGTTGCCATCACTCTGACAGGTGAGTGTGGATTCTCCTCTTAGTGTGTATCCCTCCTCACAAGTAGCATTGCAAGATGAACGAAAAGAGAACTTTCCCAATGGATCAGCACAGGTCAGGTGACTCTGTGCAGGGACCACGAGAGGGTCACAAGCCACAGCTTAAATTTTAAATGAGACAGTAATTAATTTTTCTGTTCTAAATCATTAAAAAAAATCATGAAACCCTGATCATGTACAGTGTGTACAGAATAATAATAAAATATGTTTCATATATGTTGGGAACACCTAAAAGTTTCTATACTGTATACTTGTATCCTGTGACAAATCTTTCCCTCGCAGGACAAAATTACCCGGATCCCTAAAAACCCGAAGCAAATTGTTGTTCTGCTGGGTCCTAAAGTCAGTTCTTGAGTTTATCTCTTCAGTATGCATTCAGATACACATGTAGACGTTATAAAATATTTTTTTTTCTGGTAATGTTTTAGCATTTTTAGTTTTAATTGGAGCATTTGTTAGGATTTTTTTATGTTTACTGAAGCACTCCTCGCATTCCATTTATTCCTAAGGGGGTCAAATTGACCCGCGAGGGAAGGATTTGTTACTTTTTTTATTACAACTCCTCGAATACAGTCATTTTTTTGTGTTTATTCGTGGTTCAAGTGTGACAACAGTCCTAAGGTCTTGGACCACTCTGATGAACACTCAATTTAAAAAAAAATTTTTTAAAATTATTTTCGGGTCAAAATGACCCGAGGGAAAGGTGAGGGTTGTAGAACCTTCTAAGAGTGAATAACAGCTAATATACAGAATTTAATGGTATTAGGTCAACAAGAATTATATGAACTGATGCCAAACCTGTACAAATGGGTGTACTGTGTGTCCAGTTCCCAGTATGGTCACAGAGAGTGGAATCTGCACCTTTGAGCACAAAACCCTCTTCACACTTGAACTCACAGCTGGAGTTATAGCTGTTGTTGGAGAGGGGGTGTGTGCAGCTCATACTTCCATAACTTGGTGCATTAGAGAGAGGTGGACACTGTATAGCTGTGGGAAGCAACTCATAAAGTGAATATGTTAGATCTACAGCATTAACTGAAATATGTATGTGCTGTTTAAGAAGCAGGTTACCATGGCAAACAGGCGGGATGTGACTCCAGATCCCATGTTCGGTACAGTGAGTGGAATTTGTACCATTGTGGACAAAACCAAAGTCACATTTTACCCAACAAGTGGAGCCATAAGCAAACTCCTCCATAGGATTATAACATTGCAGGGAGCCATGTGGGCTGGGATTCAGTGGGTCACACTTTACAACTGCCAAAATGATTGAAACAAAACAGACAAGACAGATTATAGGCTAAAATTAGTATGTGGTAGTGTAAAAGAGCATGGTTTATGACTCTTTTTTGCAGTGCACTTACAGTTAGAACATAATGACCCTTTTCCATTGCTCACATTGTGGATTCAATAACTCCGTATGACACTGAGAAATCATGTATGCTCTAAAAACCTACCTTCACATGCAGGTGTGGCTGCTGACCAGTTTCCGTCACTCTGACAGGTGAGTGTGGATTCTCCTCTTAGTGTGTATCCCTCCTCACAAGTAGCATTGCAAGATGAACGAAAAGAGAACTTTCCCAATGGATCAGCACAGGTCAGGTGACTCTGTGCAGGGACCACGAGAGGGTCACAAGCCACAGCTTAAATTTTAAATGAGATCAGTAGTTAATTTTTCTGTTCTAAATAATTAAGAAAATCCTGAAACCCTTAAGCCTGATAATGTACAGTGTGTACCGAACAATAATAAAATATATTTAATATATGATGGGAACACCTAAAGCAGGGGTGTCCAAACTCGGTCCTGGAGGGCCACTGTCCTGCAGGGTTTAGCTCCAACTTGCTTCAACACACCTGTCTGGACATTTCTAGTATGCCTAATAAGACCTTGATTAGCTGGTTCAGGTGTGTTTAATTGGGGTTGGAGCTAAACTCTGCAGGACAGTGGCCCTCCAGGAGCAGGATTGGACACCCCTGACCTAAAGGGTTCTATACTTAGTGCTGTCCGGACTCAAGACGTTTTTCTATTGTCTCGGACTTGTCTTGGACTCGGTATTTGCACTTGGACTTGTCTCTTGTCGTTGTTTAGTTTTATTTAGGAGTATTTGTTAGGTTTTTTTATGTTTACTGAAGCATTCCATTCATTCCTAAGGGGGTCAAATTGACCAGAGGTGGACAAAGTACACAACTCTTTTACTTGAGTAAAAGTAAAAGTACTACAGGTCAAATATTACTCCGTTACAAGTGAAAGTTCTAAAAACAGATTTTTACTTAAGTAAAAGTACAGAAGTATTTGTTTTTAAAAGTACTTAAGTATCAAAAGTAAATTTCCTTTTTTATGTCAATGCATTATTTTATTATTGTTGCATTGTAGTATTGGAAGTTTCAATTTCTTGTATAAAAGTTATAAAGCTCTTTACAAAGCTGCTGTCACTTTAAGGCTGAATGCATGGACCCTATACTCTGATACGCATACGATATTCTCCCAACTGTTTACTCTTCTCTTTCTCTCAGACATTTACATTTTTGAACATTTTATGAGACAGGCATCAAAGTGTATGCCAACTAAACTAATCTTTAATCTTTTGAGAAAACTGAAACATACTTTTTAAGTATAGCCATGGGTGCATACACGGTGCCAAGGAACCGTCTTCTTCCATTTTGCTATAAACTGATCAGGGTTCAAAAAATGTTGGGAAACTTCACATGACCCTATACAAGAGTGATTACTGATAGGCTGTCTGCAAAAAAACAACAACAAAAAAACTTTTAAAGAAGAAAAAAAATCATCCACTGACTTTTAAAGCTGCTACAGAAATGACTTTCAACTTTGAGGACCTCGCTAGAAATGTAATGGAGTAAAAAGTACAATATTTGTCTTTCAAATGTAGTGAAATTAAAGTAAAAGTATCCCTAAAAAAGAATACTCCAGTAAAGTACAGATACTCAAAAAGTGTACTTAAGTACAGTACTCAAGTAAATGTACTTAGTTACTGTCCACCTCTGAAATTGACCCAAGAGGGAAGGATTTGTTACTCTTTTACAACTTTTTTTTTATTTACATCCACATAAACTAAAAAAAAAAAGTTGTGTATTTGTGGTTTAAGTGCGACACCCCTCTGATGAACACTCAATTCTTTGAAAAAAAAAGAAAAGAATTTATGAGTTTCGGGTCAAAATGACCCGAGGGAAAGATGAGGGTTGTAGAACCTTTTCTTCTAAGAGTGATTAACATTTAATATACAGTAATTTAATGGTATTAGGTCAACAAGAATTATATGAACTGATGCCAAACCTGTACAAATGGGTGTACTGTGTGTCCAGTTCCCAGTATGGTCACAGAGAGTGGAATCTGCACCTTTGAGCACAAAACCCTCTTCACACTTGAACGCACAGCTGGAGTTATAGCTGTTGTTGGAGAGGGGGTGTGTGCAGCTCATACTTCCATAACTTGGTGCATTAGAGAGAGGTGGACACTGTATAGCTGTGGGAAGCAACTCATAAAGTGAATATGTTAGATCTACAGCATTAACTGAAATATGTATGTGCTGTTTAAGAAGCAGGTTACCATGGCAAACAGGCGGGATGTGACTCCAGATCCCATGTTCGGTACAGTGAGTGGAATTTGTACCATTGTGGACAAAACCAAAGTCACATTTTACCCAACAAGTGGAGCCATAAGCAAACTCCTCCATAGGATTATAACATTGCAGGGAGCCATGTGGGCTGGGATTCAGTGGGTCACACTTTACAACTGCCAAAAATGATTAAAACAAAACAGACAAGACAGATTATAGACTCAAATGAGGATAAGGTAGTGTAAAAGAGCATGGTTTATGATTCTTTTTTGCAGTACACTCACATTGGGGATTCAATAACTCCGTATGACACTGAGAAATAAGGTATGCTCCAAAAACCCACCTTCACATAAAGGTGTGGCTGCTGACCAGTTGCCGTCACTCTGACAGGTGAGTGCGGCTTTTCCTCTAAGTTTGTATCCCTCATCACAGGAAACATTGCAAGAAGAACGAAAAGAGAATTTTCCGAAATGATCAGCACAGGTCAGATGACTCTTTTCAGGGGCCAGAAAGGGATTACAGGTCACCACTGCAACATATGCACACATCGATTCATTTACTTATTGTGTCTGCTCAAAAACACAAAAACCTTATTCACCTCTTTTCTTTATAATACTGTTAATGTTCCAGGGTGTGTCTTAGCAGTGTTACCCAACATGAAAATGAAAATATTTCACAAGAACGAAAAGGAAGTGCACTATTGTGAAAAGGAAGTGAACTACCTTTGCACTTTCTGAATTATTAAAAACTTTTGGGTTTTTAAATAAAACAATTTCCCAACATCTAGCTTTTGTTAAATCATGTCATTGTCAACATGTATATTCAGTAGGGGTGTAACGGTACACGAAACTGATACATTTTGGAATCACAGTTCCGTACAACAGGGGAGAGAATACTAAATATAAAATTGCTTTTTATTTGTTTTTATCTCTGAACAAATTGTGTCTGTCCTTAAATTAATTCAATTATAACTAAAAGTTTATCAAAGGTAATGCAGTAAACTATATAGGGAGCCCTTACTTGCACATTACTATTATAATGTTAACAACAGAGTCCAAAATATTAGCCTAAATTCAATTGCTATTTATTTTTAGATATAATAATCAACACTCAATTAACAAATTGTATGCAATTAACAATTAACAAATTGTATGCAAACATGTAAACATCACATAAGGCAGTTTTTGCATTAACTTCTAAATCTAATTATTTATAAAATGATGTTTTTACTAAAAAATTGTTGTATATCATTTATACACAGTGGCTGTAATTTTCATGACAGATTTATTTAAACATACATTAAATAATCAAGACATCACTAACAGGGTAAGTAGAATATAATGAATATATAGACTAATATAGTGCATATATTTAGCGAAAGAGTTTCTCTAGTCAACTAACCAGCTGTGGTATAGACTGTAAAAAAAGCAGACCTTCACTCTCTTCCGTTGGCGTAAGTGAAGCCGCCAGTTCAAATATGGCGCTGACATTTTGGGTCTCGAGTCTATGCCCTATGGTCTACGTAGTGAGTGCGAAGAGGTGCTGCGATATCAAGGTCCCGCCCACACTCCCACCTAAACAACAATCTTTTGTGAAATAAACATTTATGGAAATGCAGAGATTAAAGTTAAAGCTCTCAGCGGTCAACCACAACGTCACACCCCTGTTTTTATAGCATCAAATAACTAACTAAAACCTAACTTATGTAAAGAACAAACATCGGCATGATAAAAACATGATAAAAAAATGACAGAAACCATCTTTGGAAAAAAATTATTTGAAGTGTAATTTGATTGTTTAGTTTGTCTATATCCCATTACATTTCATGGAGAGGGCGGGGTTTATGGTCTATACTGCATCCAGCCACCTGGCGGGCGAACGAGACGCTTTGGCTTCACTTTTCAGGACTTGTGTGGCACACTTGCCTGAGGTAAATGTAATGCTACGTGACATTATTTACGCTGTTTTGTTGACGCCTTTCCGCTGTTTAAACACTGATTGAGCGATTACATGACATATGATACGTTTCAGTAAGTTGCAGTGTATCCTCAACATACCTTCCGATGTTGATTCATGTTTATACTTTGACTAAAGAGATTATCGCGTTCACTTGCGTGCCGCGCCTATACAGTGATCTGCCACGTCACATTAAAGAGCGTCAAAAAACGGCATTTATCGTTTCTATTTCAGGATAAAATGGACAGAATACTTAATATGTCCATGTGGGAACTCGGACTGAAGTATGTTCCGCGCATAAAACAAGCCTAACTGTTAACTGTTAAAGATTGCATTCGGTACCGTTCACTACACATGTGCACCGTACCGGAAGTCCTGTACCAAAATGGTTCGGTATGAATATGTGTACCGTTACACCACTAATATTCAGTGCACTTGAATGAACCAGCAACTGCCTGGTGATTAATTGAGGAAAGTCCTGCAAATGTGCTGTACCTGCGCAGGTGGGGGGTTTGTGTGTCCATTGGCCAGTGTGGTCACACCAGGTTGTACTTGAGCCTTGGAGCTCAAATCCCTCCTCGCACTTGAACTCGCAGCTAGTGTTATAGCTATTGATGGAAAGGGGATGAGTGCAGTTCATACTCCAACCACCAGGGGCATCAATGATCGGCAGACACTGGACAGCTGTAAAGGTAACAAATGTAAGCTGTAAGGGTAACACATCAGCAATCGAATAATTATAATAATCTATACTTATTTTTTTATTACCCACACTTTTAACAATTTTAACTCAGAAATTGCTCGTAAATGTCACAAATAATTACAAAGAAACAGCAATATTACAGATTGAATGAAACGTAACATTTTGAAGTAGAAAGATTTAAATATTGTTTTCTAATAATCTTTGTATTTTTTACAACTTCGAAAAAAAGCTTTTTTACTGTGCTCTATCAAGCTATACTTAAGGCATGTTATTTAGAACCATAACTATAAAGATAACAAACTTATTTGCATCCACCAGCGGATGATTTCGTTCTCTAAGCGTGGACTGAAGTTTTGTCGTCTGTCGCTTTAAAGCAGGATGAATTCTGATTGGCTGTCAATGTTTTTATCGTTTATCAGCTGGAAAAAAATTGTTCTAAAAGTGATTCCAACGATATTGTTTCTCTGTGCCGTTATTGTTCTAGTTGTGGTATGGACTGCTATGCTTTTATACAGTATTTAGAACGATTTTAAGAACTATACATTTTATATTATATATATAGTTATCATCCTACTTGGTGTGATCGGCCTTTAGAGTTACTGCAGTACAATTCATGCATGGCAATGTATTCTGTTTCTGTTCCATACCCTGGCAAACAGGAAGAGCGTTATCCCAGTGCCCAGATGCCAGGCAGTGTAGCCTTTGTTCCCCCTCCAGCTTGAACCCTGTGGCACATTGGAACTGGCATGATGAGTTAAAATGAAAAGCTCCAAAGACACCGTCACACCTCACAAAACCTTGCTGTGGACTTTTAACTGGCCAGCACTGGACAGCTGCAAAAGTCAAAACGATAACCTAGTTAAAAAATGCACAAACACACAGCTACGATATTTGAACTTGAATGGGTTCTTCAGCACCTTCCTCACAGCGTGGGCCCATAAAACCGGGGTCACACTGACATGTGTAGTTCCCAATAGTCTCCACACACTCCGAGTGTTGACTGCAGGATGTATCTGAACAGGAGGCTACACAGAAAATCAAGTGTAATGGCAACAAATGAGTACTGAGGTTTCAGTCAGAACTGGATACATTAATACACTTATCATGCATATGAATGTGCATTAAACAGCAATTAATTATTTCTCCAAATAAACAACATTCTTAAAATAATTGATTTGATCAGAATTTAAATTAAAATGATCTCAACTCAAAATGTCATGTTATCAAGTGTGTTCACCTAAATAACAGAGAGCTGCTTTCTTTTTGTTGCACCTCTCATCATTCCATTTGGCTGTGTTTTTTTGCCCCTTAATGTAGATCTCTACACAGTCTTCTCCAGTTCCCCTGTTATTCGGTTCACCTTTCGCCCAGTTTGCTGATTCGGGGACCAAGTGCTTTTTGGTCCCAACCCACGTCCAGTGTCCATCAATCTTCCTAATGCCAATCCAGTAGTATTTCCGATGGAAGGGTAGTTCTTGGTTAAGGTATGCAACTTCTGCCAGGTTTTGGATGGCCACCATATCAGTGAAATGCTTTTGACACCACTGACGAGCTCCAGTCCAGTCCACATCAGTGTCTATGTTGTAATGGTATGTCCAGGCCTTGACTGATAAACACAGTTGTGTTGAATTAAAATGTACTCTATATATTTTATTTGCTATTTTGTTCATTTTACTGTGAAACTTTGTAGTTTATTATCTATTTAAGAAACAAATTGTTTAGAAATAGATCAAATGAGAACATACCATTATAAATTCCAGTTATAAGGACAAGACATCCAGAAAATAGTCTAATATTCACCCACAAAACCATCTGAAGGATGTGAGAAATGCATTTGTGAGTATTTATTAATACACTATTTGTATACTAATTTATGCATGTCATCAAACCAAAGGGTTTATTCATTTATTTTAAGTATGAATATAACAATATTACCCTAAAAACCATGTGGACCTGTAGACCCTTTAGTTTGATGACATGAATATTCAATATAAATATATATCAAGTAAAGCAGATTGTTCATCTCACCTTCTCTGCTGCCATGCAGTGTCATTTATTCTGAGAGGAATTCTGAGAGGACGTTCACAGTTTAATGCATACGAAATAGCTGACAAATATGATTTGCCAATTTTCAGACAGTTACATTGCATGGGAACTAAGTGATGGGAAATTGTGTAATGGTGCAGCCAAAAGTTACAGCGCAACATTGCACGAGACTATTGTATATTATATACCTATTATATTCCAGAAATTAAATCATTTTAATGTCTCACACTGAATTATGTTTTTACTGCAACAATGAACAACATTAAGCACAATCTAAAAAAGAGGTTTCTTTAAAGCTTCTTTACACATAGTAACAGTTCTATTTAGAACTTTATCGTCCCGAAAAACCATTTATATGCTAAAATTGTTCTTTGTGTTAGAGTTAGTGTTCTTTATTCCCGCCTTTTTTTTAAAAAACCTGTAACTGTCAAAGCCACCTGATTTTCTGGAGCTCAGCTATACAACCACACAGACTGTCAATGTCAACACTCTCGACAGGTAAATTATTTATTTCTTAAAATGTCTGTACATTTTAACTTTAAATATTGTAACTGGTTTCCTACCAATCATGTTTTCTTTCTAGTTTAACAGAACATGTAAGTGTGAGTAGCTTTGTTCAGTTAAGGATAGCCTACTCCTCTTCTCCACAAAGTAAATAACAGAGATATTGAATGTGTGATCCATGTTGTTAGATTTTTTACAATTATTACTTTATGCCTAAACATACGAGTCACAAAAAACATTCAAGCTATCCCATGACTTTATATAACTTTTTCCCTTTAACCATAATTGTTTTTACATAATCTAATGTACAGACAAACTGTAACTCTAAACTCAATTGCGTATTTCAGATCCTGCCAGGTACCATAATCATCTGCAGAGAGAAACTGCCACTCAGAATACACACATAAAGATGGACGTAAGGACTTCATAGAGGATTGTGAAGATATTTTACTGGAACTTGGTCTTCATTACATCTACTGTACATCACGTTCAATGTCAATGTTATTTATTAATGTATTCAGCTAACAACCGTTGTTAGAGCACTGTAATTTTTCCTACCATTGACACAACATGCAGTTTTTCCGAGCAGCTGCATACAAGCCTTATATCACCAAGTGCAATGCAAAGCATCGGATGCAGGTGTAAAGCACGCCGCCACTGGAGTAGAGACGTGTTCTCTGGAGTGACCAATCATGCTTGGCGGTTGCCAGTAGAACTTTTCTTGCCTGACTGCATTGTGCCAAGTGTAAAGTTTGGTGGAGGAGGGAGTAGGGTATGGGGTGTTTTTCAGGGGTTGGGCTTGGTAAATGGACTGCATTTATATAGCGCTTTTAACAGATCAATGGCCATCCAAAGCGCTTTACACATTGCCTCACATTCACCCATTCACACACCGACGGCGGTGTCAGCCATGCGAGGCGCCATCCAGCTCGTCAGGAGCAGCTAGGGTTAGGTGTCTTGCTCATGGACACCTCAACACTTGGTCAGGTGGAACCGGGGATTGAACCACCAACCTTCCGGTTTGTAGACAACCTACATGAACCACTGAGCCACTGCCGCCCGAAGGGGCTTGGCCCCTTAGTTCCAGTGAAAGGAACTCTTAATGCTTCAGCATACCAAGACATTTTGGACAATTTCATGCTCCCAACTTTGTGGGAACAGTTTGGGGATGGCTCCTTCCTGTTCCAACATGACTGCGCACTAGTGCACAAAGCAAGGTTCATAAAGACATGGATGAGTGAGTTTGGTGTGGAGGAACTTGACGGGCCTACACAGAGTCCTAACCTTAACCCGATAGAACACCTTTGGGATGAATTAGAGTGGAGACTGAGAGCCAGGCCTTCTCGTCCAACATCAGTGCCTGACTTCACAAATGCGCTTCTAGAAAAATGGTCAAAAATTCTCATAAACACACTCCTAAACTTTGTGGAAAGCCTTCCCAGAAGAGTTGAAGCTGTTATAGCTGCAAAAGGTGGGCCAACTCCATATAAAACCCTATGGATTAAGAATTTTATGTCATGCAGGAGTCACGTGACGTGATGCAAGAGGAGGCAGCATAGTAACGAGCTCCGCTTCAGTTTGCTACATTTTGACATTGTTTTACAAGTAAACAAGGTAAAAAAAGCTTGAAATCCTCGGCCTGTGGGGATATAAAAAGACACTTACGTTCACACATGCCCGACGCTGCTCAGGAGGATCAAGATGGCAGGGGTCTAGTGGAACCCGACACCGAGCATACTGATGGGAGTCATCACAAACATTTATTCAATCCTGACAAAAATCTCAGGTGACATGGAAGGAATTGCAGAGGTATGAAAAACTACCGCATCGGTGGAGGCTAAACTATCCTCTCTGATTACAAGATTGGATGAGGTTGAAAAACAAGTGGAGTTTTTAGAGGGGGGGCCAAGAAAGAACTACATGCTAATCCACCTGCCACCAAAGCCGAGCAATATCCGGCAAAATCTGAGTAATATCTGACAATATCCGGATCGTCGGAATACCTGAAGGGAAGAAAGGCCAGGACATGGTACGGTTTTTGGATTGACTCGCCGGGCCAGCAACTTGAGATGGAACGTGCACATCGATCTCCTGGTCAGCGGAGACCATTTTTCCTTTATTGAAAAAATGGAGTGATTTTTTGAAACACTGATATCCTTTTTCATGCTCCGCCGTTTTTTAGTTTTGTTTTTATTATAACTGTATATTGTATTACAGGCATAATACATGTCAACAATATTTGTTTAGTTATTGTTTACATTGAAGACTGTAGGGGAGATTACTGCAGTTCATCTGTCATGCTTATTGGAGTAGCAGAAGTGTCGCGGAACACCTATTTGAACGAGTCATGTACCATTGGTTCCCTTTCGTTCAGTCACTACGACGTACGTTAGTGACTAACGAATGGGGGTTTCGCTTAGAAGCCTATCATCTTCGAGAATTCAACAGTGCCCAATGGCAGTGCCAATGCCATGGGCATGCGGAATTTGCATGCGTAACTCCGCCCCACCCTGTGGGTATATAAGGAAGTACGCTGGCAACATCGCATTATGTTTCTGCTTTGGAGCCAAGAGCATCTCTTCACTCCTACAAGCCTGAATTCTGAAGTCTTCTCTTCAGTCTTTGAGACGAGCGGTTCTCCAGGGTGTTGGTGTGACGGCGCATTCCAGCGATCTCACATTGCCTGCCTGCTGATCTGTGCAGTGATCTGCAACAGCTGTGTGTGTTTTCCCTGGGCGCTTCGGCACTCTGCAGAGCTTTCCTCTCACAAAAAAGAGCTTGCGGGTGGCACGTCTTTTTCAAGACGGTTCGCCCGTGCACTTCCGGGTGCGATCGATCTCCGTTGCTGTCTATGGGCACATTCACTGCTCGGCGTGTTTGGGCTTCAGCACGTTTGGGCAGTGATTGTGGATGTGTCATGTTCCCACTGCGGGAACGTGACCATCGCGATGTCGCGGTCGAGACTCAGTGATCTCTGCGAGGAGAGAGAGTCCCCTCTGCCACACCCCAAACTACCGTCTCTGAGAGAGGTGGTACTTTGGCTGGTGGCCAGGGTGACCCTCTCGCACATCGCTTCCCGCGAGTGCTGGACTGAAACAGCGGCCCGTCTCTGACGCCTCGTTCGTTTCGTTCACACTCCAGATAGCGGCGAGATGTCGATCGCCGCATCCCAAGGTGGGCTAGATCCTTTGGGGATGACGATTAGGTGCGGCCTAGGGTACACTGGGCCCCCCCCCCCACTGTTGAACAACTCTGTTGCGCACTACGGTGTCCACAGAGGGCTTTGACGTGGTGTGGCTGTCCTAAGCACCCTCCCTAAGCCTGTGGGCTCGTCTACTTCGGTGGCGTGGTCCTGCAGTGCTATGGGGTAGGCCGCCGCCCCTTTGCACATGCACAAGGGTGGAGCTGACCCAGGGCTCTTTGTTGAGCTGCGTGCCACCACTGATCCCGCCCTCTGGGTGGTGAAGGTGGCCACACGCTCCCTCGGTCGGGCGATGTCCACAGCTGTGGTCCGGGAGAATTTCCTGGCTTTACCTGGTGATATGGGGGGGTTGACTGAGCCCGCCTCCTCAACTCGCCCATATCCCAGGATGGCCTCTTCTGCGGCGCGGCTGAGAACTGCGCCCAACAGTTCTCGGCCGCCCCAGAGCAGATTGAGGCTGTAACACGTACTGCCCCGGCAGCTGGCTGCTGCACCAGCCGCCGACCCAGTCGCCTCAGTCCGCTCGCCGCCGAGGGTGCCCTCCCTCCTCCCGTCCGGCCCCAGCAGCAGCCTTCTCCGGGCCGCACCGTGGAGGTAGTTGCAGGATGTCGCCCAGTCCGCTCCTCAGCCTGGCTAAACGCCAGGCTGGAGGTGGACAACTCAGAGATGGGTTCCAGTTCTTTCCAGGGGATGGTTGCAGGGCCTCTCCTTCCCCCGGTGGAGGGCCGGGGGAAAATCCTTCTGCTGCTGGCCCTCGCCCATTGGGTTATGGCCAATCCTGGATCTGCCCGTCTTGAACCGATCCTTCACAGGCTTCTGTTCAGGATGTCGGTAGCGAACGCCTCTTTGGACGCGTTCGTCCGGTAGATTGGTTGCAGCGATCGACCTGAAGGACGCTTACTTCATGTCTCCTTCCTCGACGCGGACCGTTCCTACGGTTTGCTTCGAGGGGCGGACATTCAGTACGCAGTCCCCCCATTCGGGCAGCTCTGTCCCCTCGTGACTCTACGTAGTCTATCGAGGCAGCCCTTGCGCCACTCGGCAGCACGGGGTTCGCATCCTGAACTACTTTGATGACTGGCTCATACTGGGTCACTCTCATAAGCAGGTCTGCGGACACAGAGTCCAAGTGCTCCAGCACTTAGCCCGTCTGGGCCTTCGGGTCGACTGGGAGAAGAGCGACTCTGCCCCGTGCAGAGGATCTCCTTTCTCAGTGTGGTTTCCAACTCGGTCGCAGGTGCGTGCTGCTTACCAGCGAGTGCGCACATAGTCTCTGCTGACTTGCCTTCGTCAAATCGAGGGCGAGAGTGCGGTCCCACTGAAGCTATTTCAGAGGCTCCTGGGGCATATGGCATCTGCAGCCGCGGTGATGCCGCTCGGATTGCTACATATGAGACCGCTTCAGCACTGGCTACGCGATCGAGTCCCGAGATGGGCATGGCGGTCTGGCACGCTCCGGGTACAAGTGTCTCAGGCCTGCTTACAGACTCTCACCCCGTGGTCGAACCTCAGGTTTCTACGGACCGGTGTGTCCTTAGAACGAGTTTCCAGGCATCTTGTTGTGTTAACAGATGCATCATCCACGGGCTGGGGTGCCATGTGCAATGGACAAGCAGCCGCAGGCTCCTGGACAGGACCCCAGCGCCTTCTGCATGTCAATTGCCTCGAGTTACTGGCAGTACGGTTCGCCCTGCACCGCTTTCGAGTGTTGCTGAGGGGTCAACATGTACTAGTCAGGACAGACAACACGGCCGTAGTAGCGTACATCAACCACCAGGGCGGTCTACGCTCCCGCCGTATGTCTCAACTCGCCCGCCATCTCGTTTTATGGAGTCAGAAGCATCTGAGGTCCCTTCATGCTGTCCACATCCCGGGAGTCCTGAACCGTGCAGCTGACGAGCTCTCACGGCTTCAGCCACTTCCTGGAGAATGGAGACTCCATCCCCAGACGGTCCAGCTGATGTGGGAGCGGTTCGGCGACGCACAGGTAGACCTGTTGCCTCCCAGGACTCTTCCCATTGCTCCCTGTATTATTCCCTGACCTATGGTCGGCACGGATGCACTGGCGCACAGCTGGCCGTCGGGGCTACGCAAGTATGCGTTTTCCCCAGTGAGCCTTCTCGCACAGGTACTGTGCAAGATCAGGGAGGACAAGGAGCAGGTCATGTTGGTCGCCCCGTTGGCACGGCCAGATCTGGTTCTCAGAACTGCTACTCCTTGCGACAGCCCCTCCCTGGCCTATTCCTCTGAGTCAAGACCCTCTCACTCAGAGACGGGGCACCCTTTGGCACCCTTCCACCTGCGGTGGTCGCTATCATCACTTCCGCTAGAGCAGAGTCTACACGACACCTCTATGCGTTGAAGTGGAACCTCTTCGTCACATGGTGCTCTTCCCGCCAAGAAGACCCCTGGAAATGCCCGATCGGGTCCGTGCTATCGTTTCTCCAGGAGGGGGTGGAAAGAAGGCTGTCTCCTTCCACCCTTAAAGTGTATGTGGCCGCAATATCTGCCTACCACGATCTCCTGGGAGACAAAAAGGTAAGTCAGCACGACCTGATCATCAGGTTCCTGAGGGGGGCGAGGAGACTGAATCATCCTCGCTCTCCTCTCGTTCCCTCTTGGGACCTCTCAGTAGTCTTAAGTGCTCTGCAGAGGCCTCCCTTGAGCCTTTGCGGTCGGTTGAGATTAAGTTCTCGTCTATAAAGACGGCTCTGCTGACCGCATTGGCCTCTCTTAAGAGGGTCGGGGACCTGCAAGCATTTTCGGTTGACGAAGCGTGCCTTGAGTTCGGGCCAGCTAACTCTCACGTGATCCTGAGACCCCGACCCAGATATGTGCCCAAGGTTGCCACCACTCCGTTCCAAGAAGCCAGGTGGTGAACCTGCAAGCACTGCCTTTGGAGGAGGCAGACCCAGCCTTGGCATTGCTCTGTCCAGTACGCGCTCTCCGCGCTTATGTAGACAGTACGCGATGTTTCAGGACCTCAGACCAGCTCTGTGTCTGTTATGGTGGAGAGCGGAAGGGAAGTGCTCTCTCAAAGCAGAGGTTGTCTCACTGGGTAGTGGACACCGTTGTTTTGGCTTACCAGCAGCAAGGTCGACCATGTCCCCTTGGGGTCAGGGCACACTCCACCTGGAGTGTGGCCTCCTCTTGGGCTTTAGCGCATGGCGCCTCGCTAACAGACATCTGCAGAGCTGCAGGCTGGGCGACACCAAACACATTCGCCAGATTCTACAATCTCCGAGTGGAGCCAGTGTCCGACTATGTACTCGCCCCTACGGGTGGCCGGTAATGGGCCAGGCTCAGGTGTCTTCGCTTGCTCGCCATTGCACTCCAAGGACTGGATACGTGCGATATTTTCCCTCAGATGAGCTCCCCGAGAGCCCTGAGCTCCTCCAGCACTGCTGACGCCGACATCAGTTCAGTCTGCCCTTTCGAGCCCAGACCCTCATGTCCGGCCAGGTGCTCCGTGTGCATGGTTCCCCTCCGGCGACCCCCACACGAGTATTCCCACCGTAAGCCTCCTCAGCGAGCAGGTGTCTTTCCCTCGGCAAGTCCCTGCCACCCCTAGGGTTAAAAATCCACCTTCGGCTGGTACCCTAGAGATCTTCCATATGCAGCCCTTAGCGGGTCATATGTGTATTCTTAAGTCCTCCCTACGGGTAGGCATCTTGGCATTCCCTCACTGGGATATGCTTCCCAGTGTACCTTGGTAATCCTGTGATAAGTGGGAGTCCTTCGTCCGTACTAGTCTTACGACAGGGTACTCACACTTACGCAGGGCACTGGATGACAGCTGAGTGGCGTTGTTGTATTGGAACCCCCATTCGTTAGTCACTAACGTACGTCGTAGTGACTGAACGAAAGGGAACGTCTCGGTTACGTATGTAACCCTCGTTCCCTGAGGAGGGAACGGAGACGTACGTTCCTTTGCCACGGTCAGCTGTGTTGCTGGTATGCGGAGTTCAGTCTTGGCTCCTGCAGCAGTAACATAATGCGATGTTGCCAGCGTACTTCCTTATATACCCACAGGGTGGGGCGGAGTTACGCATGCAAATTCCGCATGCCCGTGGCATTGGCACTGCCATTGGGCGCTGTTGAATTCTCGAAGATGATAGGCTTCTAAGCGAAACCCCCATTCGTTAGTCACTAACGTACGTCTCCGTTCCCTCCTCAGGGAACGAGGGTTACATACGTAACCGAGACGTTTTCTGTGGGATGGATGTTGAAGCGCATTGCTCAAGTTGAAGCGCATTTTGTTTTTGTCTTTTCATTGGCTGTTTGGTGTTTTACGTTCACACTACGGTTTGAATATGCTTTAAAGAATGTGGACTTGGCTATACATGATTGTACACTTCAAGAATGTCAATTATCTCTCTGCACGTGGAATGTGAATGGGCTGGGGCAGTCTATTAAAAGGAAAAAGATGGCATCTTCTCTTAAGCATATTAAATTTGATATAGTATTTCTCCAAGAGACCCATCTTGCTTTGCAGGAAGCTGAACATTTTGACAGAATATTCGGCAGATATATGTTTTGCAGCAAAGGGTCAAGTAACAGTAGGGGAGTTATAATATTAATTAAAAAGCAGTTACAATTGTTGAAAGACAAATTTGGAAGAATTATTATGGCCAGGGCAGAAAACCAAGGGCAAAATCTTTTATTGGCCAATATCGATTCGACAGCACTGCCACAAACGGTAGTAACAGTGTTCATTAATGCCTGATCTGTGATCAATGATTTCTGATGTGTAACTGAGATGGTGGTCCAGTGGGTTAAACCATGGAACTGATACACAGAAGGTTGCTGGTTCGATCCCAGCGGTCACCACCAGTGTGTCCTTGAGCAAGGCACTTTACTCCATGTTGCTCCAGGGGGATTGTCCCTGTAATAAGGGCACTGTAAGTCGCTTTGGATAAAAGTGTCTGCCAAATGCGTAAATGTAGTTATTCGAGTTCACAAAGTGATAGAAAAGACTTTCTATCTAAATCGTTTAATATTGTTTATGCATCAGTGAATCAAGCCAGTGACTAAACGATCAACTTTACATTGTTTAGAATTAAACAAATCTGTTATTTAAATTGTGATTAAACTATAGAAAGTGATCAAAGAGGACTCTCTGTACAATGGCTGAAGCTGTCAATCACACGTCGCAAATATATATCTGAACACTTGCCCAAACTGCCATTATTATGAATGACGCTGTTATGCTGCACAACAAAGCTCTTATTGTATTCATATCGATGTTGTGTTTGCTGTTAGTTGTGGTGAAAGCATGTCTACTCACTGCTCATCACTGCAGCCTTTCATGTGATGGGAAAAGATCTAAAAAATAATGCTATAATCAACACTTTAATGATTCGTTAATCTCGACAGCTGTAATAGTACAAAAAAAAAAAACGTAGTAAAGGTATTTGAGAGGGGTTCCACATGTAATGCACATTTCAAATGCAAAGACGTCAGCCAATCACAACAGTGGCAGTTTACGCTGAAGTCTTACAGCAGACACGCCCGTTCAAACAGAGCATTCAAGCCAGGGCTAAAATCAAAATAGTAAAATGCCTTTTATTTCTAAATTAGGACATTTTATGATGTAAAAATCATACTAACAATATTAGTACACCTCAGGAAACATTATACATAAAAATAAAAATCCACATCATGGGACCTTTTATTTGCTAATGGATCCAATCCTAGATCATAGCTGCTCAAAAGTATATAACACACCTAAAGCAAAATTGATATTACATAAGATGCATCAATCTTTTGGCCTTATAGACATTTGGAGACTCCTGAATCCATTTGGAAGAGATTATACCTTTTTTCTAATGCACATAACATTTTCTCTAGAATTGACTCCTTTCCTTTCCTTTTATCAAAATCACTTATCCCTTCTGTTATTACATGTAAAATCTTGATTTCGGACCATGCCTAGGTATGTTTAGATTTGAAGCCTTATATAAAGAGGAAAAAATCATGTAGCCTTAATACATCTTTCTTACAAGAACCAGTATTCCAACAAATGTTAAAAACATAAATTAATGTTTACATAAAAACTAACTCGGTATCCTGGGAGATGGGATGCTTTAAAGGCAGTTAATCAATCATTAATTAGGGGACGTATCATTCAATTTGCCGCACATTCTAAAATACTTAAAGCACAAGAACTTTTGGAGTTGGAAAATAGTATTAAAAGGGCTGAAACAAAGATAAAATGTCAAGTGACACCTAATGGCCTTACAGAATTAACCAAGCTAAAATATAGATATAACCACATCCTGTCTCAAAAGATAGAATTTTTACGTCTAGCTAATTATATTAAACACAAGAAATGTTCCTCCATTATTCCATCTGTTAGGTCTTCCAGTGGAGATATATTTACTACTACTACAGATATAAATAGAACATTTAAAGAATTTTACAACCCTAACCATAACCCTAACCTAAGTCAGCATCATCATCAACTGATAAGGATATTAGCAGATTCCTGGAACCTCTAGATCTCCCTAAACTATCACATGAACAGAAGCAACTTCTGGATTTAGATATAATTCTGAAAGAGGTGATGGAGGTGATCAAAGCACTGTCTACAGGAAAAGCTCCTGGTCCGGATGGTTTTCCCACATAAGTTTTAGGGATAACGTTAAAACTAACATTATTAATATGAAGATGCTAATATACTAATATTAATGAAAATAAACTATTATTAAAAAGGTTATTTAAAACACCATTCCTATAACACTTTCAAAGCATGGTTCTATATGGAACCTTATAAAAAAGGATCTATTTAGCACCGAAAATGGTTCTGCTATTGTTACAAGCCAAAGAATCCTAATTTGGTACTGTTTAGAACCTTTTTTCTTTGTGCAAAAGATGGCAGTGGGATTATTGCCTTTATTTTGTTTTTGCACATAAAAAAGCTAGTCTCTAAAATAAGAATGGACTGAAGATTTGACAATTAAATAAAACTAAAATATAACATCAAGTCCAGTTATTGTCTGATTAGAAAACTTTATGCTGAACATAGAGGGCCATCTAGTGGTGAGTGTTCTGCTTCAAACCCTGGATTCAGCGTTTCCTCTTGAGTTCTGTAAGAAAACATGGTGGAGTAGGATTTACATAGTGTAATTTAAACCATCTAAATCAGTGAAACCGGCTAGAAAAATTTAAGTAAGCATAATTTACCCCGATCTCACTGCCTTTTTACCTACAAACACATTTAAAAAGGAAAAACATTTTTTATATATATTTTTTTCCCCTCTGGAATAAATTGTTTGATATTTGATAAATCCTTCAAAACTTCACGTATACTCACTCTTTCTGCAGATGGAGCAACAAAAACAGCCACAAAACACTGAGATGACAACAGATGCCAAAAGAGCAATTAGAAAATGGACAAAACCTGAGGAAAAATATAACAATATGAATACAAAAAAGTAATATTTTTATGCAAAAGATATATATATATATATTTTTTAATGATATAAAAATGTAATCTTTTTTATATATATAAAAAAATAGATTTTGCCTTTATAGGCTACTTCGTTTTTTGTTCCCTGAAATCTCTTCCATTTAAAAATAATAATGGATTAATTGAATCATATTTTTGACCATGGAGTTTATACATTATAATGGAATAATGTTTCTCAAAATCTCCAAATATTTTAAAATGTAACATATTTGGTTTTTGAAAGATTTTTTGTGGGAATCATTCTGAATTAAATCAGTTATGCATTCATATTAGAAATATATGAATTTATTAAATAATAATATTTATATAAAAATAGGCGGCCTCAGGAAAACAGTGAATAGTGGACAACATGCATTGAAGCACTTAAAATTTGGAAAGTCATTTTGATATGCCATACTTCCTGCTGCCAGCAGGTGGTGCATTGACTATAACTGAATATTGACATGTAGATGTCTTTGGGCCAAGACTCCAATAAAGAATGTGGGCCCTCGGATATGACGTCACTTCCACACTTCAAGCGTTCTGGTATGTTTTGCGCGTCCGAGTCGGAGAAAAACATGGACGCCACCCGGAAAGCTGTTGCTATGGTAGCACTGGCCGCTCCACACTCCGCACACACACTTGGTTATATAATAATAGCTAACAATATTCTAGGTTAACGTTATCAAATCAAATCATGCATTTTCTAACGTTACCTACCGCGAGTCAGCGCTGCGCCAGTTTGAAAAAGGCGGGTACAGGACCCTTTTTAATGAACGTTTGTTGTAGGTCTACTAGGCATAGAGATATCTGAACATCTTTGCCAAATGAACATTTAAACAACTAAATCGGTCCAAAAACAATGAAAACAATTCGTACTTAAAGTCACACAGGTCGCAGCCATCTTGTATTCCGATTCGGAATTCTTGCTCGGTGTCCTCACGGTTGTCCAAACTTCCGAGCGGCAAAATCCGAGGAAAGGGGGCGTGTTGGTGCGTGTTGCTAGGTAACGTCTGTCTTCCTAGTCGGAGCTCCGACACGGATAAATAATAGAACGCAGCACTAGTCTAGCGACAGTCAGCTTGGGGGGTGTGAACCGGAAGCGTAACACACGACGGGAGCGAATGGCAGCGACATCAGCAGGACGCGATCGAGGAAATAGTAATCGACTGAAAGCGGGAAATTCAAAAAATATTGGAAACACTGTTTTAGGAGCGGTTGAGCACGACTGCTTCGTGAATGGATCAGACGTAGGTAGGTGGGCGGAAATGGATTACAGTGAAGAAGAAGGAAATGAGGGAATATTGAAGGGAGAGGTTTCAAAAAAGAGAGTAAGTCAGGTAAAAGGGAATAAAAGAATAAGGAATGAAAATGATGAGATTTCGGAAAGTGAAGAAGAAGGACATGAGCAAAATAAGAAGGAAATACGTGAGAATTTTATAGTCATAATAAGATTCAATGAAAAAGATCAAGAAAACATGAAGATAATCAACCCGTTTGTATTAACAAAACATCTGGCAAGTAAGATAGGGGAGATCTTATATGCTAAGGTCCTAAATGATGGAAATTTGTTGGTCAATTGTGCAAATGAAGATCAATTTGAGAAAGCAATCAAAGTAAAAGAGATTGGAAAACTGAAAGTGATAAACACACGGAGGGTGGGAGAACAAAATGGTGGAGGATGCAAAGGAGTGATCACAGGGGTACCAATGAATGTAGGAATGGAAGAACTTAAGAGACATCTTAAAGGGGGGGAAATAGTGATTGCACAAAGATTAAAAACAACAAGAGAAGGAGTGAAAAAGGATAGTGAAACGGTATTGATTGAATTTGAGGGGGGAAATATGCCAAAAAAGGTATACCTTGGTTATATGAGCTACCCAGTGAGAATGTATGTACCAAAACCATTGAGGTGTTTTAACTGTCAGAGGTTTGGACACATAGCCAATAACTGTAAAGAGAAGAAGACATGTGCAAGATGTGGGGGTGAGCATGACTACGGATAGTGTGGATCAGGAGTGCAACCAAAATGTTGTAATTGTGGAGGAAGCCATAATGTGGCATATGGAGGATGTGAGGTGATGAGACAGGAAAATAAAATCCAGAAAATAAGAGTTGAAAGAAGGATCACTTATGCAGAAGCAGCAAGAGTGTCAAGAGTACACAATAATATCACTATAGAACAAGCAGAGTTGGGGGTGGAAGAACAACAACAAAGAACAAGTGACAAGATTTATGTGGACAAAAAGGACTTGGTGACGTTTATTGCAGGAGTGATAAACAGTACAGCTGAAGTTAAATCAAAAAATGATAAAATACAGCTGGTTGTCAAAAGCAGCAGTAAGTCATTTAGGACTAGTGGGACTGACGTGGGAAGAAGTGAGGGAGAACCTCACTAATCAGTCAATCCAGGAAGCACCATGTATTGGTTAATATTAATGGTTATCATCTTACAATGGAATGCAAGAAGCTTACTGGCCAATGGTCAGGAATTCAAACATTTCATTAAAGACAGGAAAATAAATCCAGATGTAGTGTGTATCCAGGAAACTTGGTTAAAGCTTTAGAGTTAGGTTTAGAGTTTGTGATTCATGGATTTATAGGGATAAGAAATGACAGAGAAAATGGGGGACGGGGAGGAGGAGGATGTGCTACGTTTATTAAGCAAGATGTTCCATATAGGGTACTGGAAAAGCTAAAAGGGCAAGTTGGAGGAAAATTTGCAATGAAATAGGAAGAACAACACCCGTGGGTGAGGTTTGGGGAATGATAAAAAGGATGGGTGGAGTAAGGAGGGAATGGGAAATTCCAGTTATAATTTCTGAGGAAGGTACAGCAATCTCCAATAACGATAAGGCAGAGATAATGGCAAAAGCATTTGTAAACATTCACAGTTCAGATAACCTGTCAGAAGTACGCAAAATGAGAAAGGAAATAACAATGAATCAGCATCCTGGTGTGTTAGACTGGAGGGAAAAAACTGATGATAAAATTGATGAACCTTTTAATATGGCAGAGTTGATGAGAGCAATAAATAAAGCTAAACCAACATCTCCAGGAAAAGATCAGATATGCTACGTGATGCTAAAACATCTAGGGAAAGAAGCACTTTTAAAGTTGCTGCACCTATATAACAGAGTGTGGGAGAAGGGAAGATTACCGAGTGCATGGAAAGAAGCAGTAGTCATTCCAATAAGGAAACCAGGCAAGGATCCTTCTAAACCCACAAGTTATAGGCCAATAGCATTAACATCAAATGTATGCAAAATTATGGAAAGGATGATAACAGAAAGGTTATCATATATACTAGAGAAAAGTGGAAAACTAGCAAACTTGACAAAAAAAAACACAAAAAGTGGTTTTAGGAAAGGGAGAAGTACCATGGATTCGGTTATAAGACTAGAAAATGAAATAAGAAAGGCTCAGACAAATAAGGAATCAGTCATTACAGTGTTTTTTGATATAGAAAAAGCATATGACATGATGTGGAAGGAAGGATTGTTGATAGAGTTGCACATGATGGGTGTAGGTGGAAGAGTTTTTAATTGGATAAAGAATTTTTTGTTTGGAAGAAAAATTGAAGTACGAATAGGGTCAGATATATCAAGTCAATTCGATGTGGGCAATGGAACACCTCAGGGCAGTGTGATAAGTCCGCTACTTTTTATCATCATGATTGATGATGTCTTTACTAAGGTGCCAATGGATATAGGGAGGTCACTGTTTGCGGATGATGGGGCGTTGTGGAAAAGGGGAAGGAATATGGAGCATGCAAACAGGAAAGTACAAGGAGCAATTGATGAGGTAGTGGAGTGGGGATATGATTGGGGGTTTAAGTTTTCAATAGAAAAAACTCAAACAGTCTTTTTCACCAAGAAACAAATTAAGGAAGGGATGAAGTTAAATATGTATGGGAAAGAGTTAGAAAGGGTTGGAACTTTCAATTTTTTAGGGATTATTTTCGATTCACGGTTAACATGGGTAGATCATATAAAGAAAATAGAAGGAAAATGCAAAAAAGTAATTAATGTAATGAGATGTTTGACAGGTAGGAAATGGGGAGCTAGTTGTTCTGCATTAAAAACAGTATATGTGGCATTGATTAGATCTGTGTTGGATTATGGCAGTGTAGCTTATGGGTCAGCAGCCAAATCTCTGTTAAAGAAACTAGATGGGATCCAGGCACAGGCATTAAGAGTGTGTAGTGGTGCTTTTAAAACTTCACCAGTACCTGCACTGCAGGTAGAAATGGGAGAAATGCCGTTAGCATTAAGGAGGAGGCAGCTGATGACAAATTATTGGGCTAATTTGCAGGGTCATAATGAGTTCCACCCCACAAAAATAGTGTTGCAGGAGACCTGGGAGAATGCAAGATACAACAGAGATCATTTTAGTAGAATAGGCAACGAGGTAGCAAGAGAATTTGGAGTATTTTATATGAAGATGAGCCCTACTGTAGTATATCCAATGGTGGCTCCGTGGTTACTTGTTTGGCCTGATATTGACTGGTATTTGTTAGAATTAAAAAGGAAAGAAAAAGATCAAATAGATTTGGTAAATGCATTTAAGTACCTTGTAAATAAAGAGTATAAATAATTTGTACATGTGTTCACAGATGGTTCTAAGAAACCTGAGACAGGAGTGACAGGATATGGGGTGGCAATACCTGCTAAAGGAATAGGAATTAATAGAAGAACATCCGATTTTTTAGGAGTATACACAGTGGAAATGGTGGCAGTATTAGTTGCGTTACGGTGGGTGGAAAAACCAAGTCAAGAAAAGGTTCCGATATGCTCCGATTCAACCTCAGTCCTTGAGAGTTTAAGGTCTTTTCACTCTAGCCGTCAAGATGTATTATATGAAGTCCTTCAGTCAGTAACAAGGATAACAAATCAAGGAGGACAGGTACAATTTATGTGGGTTCCAGCACATGTAGGGGTGAAAGGGAATGAGCAGGTGGATGAATTGGCAAAGAGGGCTTTGAAGAAGGGAAATATAGAAATGCAAATTAAAATAAGTAAAGCAGAGGTCAAAAGTATCATCTGGGAAAAAACTAACCAAATTTGGCAAGAAAGGTGGGACGGAGAGGAGAAAGGAAGGCATTTATATCAAATTCAAAAGAGTGTAAAAATAAATAGGTTAGGTGGTGGGCACAGGAGAGAGGAAACTGTAATGACAAGGTTAAGGCTGGGGCACGGTGCTCTAAACAAATCACTGAAAATTATAGGAAAACACGAGACAGGCTTGTGTGAGTGGTGTCAAGAAGAGGAGTCAGTGGAGCACATAATTATAAGATGTAGGAGGTATGAGGAACAGAGAGTGAAAATTAGGAATAATTTGAGGGAAATAGGGGTGCAGGAATTAACATTAAAAGGAGTGTTGAGCATAGGTGACAGAGCACAGATTAGGATATTGTTAACTTTCTTAAGGGAAACCGGTTAACAGGTTATGATGATAAAATAGGGATATGGATAAGTGTGTTGGGTAATGAATGAATGTGTGTTAGTTTTTTTTTTTTTTTTAATGTGGAAATTGGCTTTATGCACAGCTACACTACTTCCTGAACTTCAGCCAGCTCCTTTGTTTCCTGTCTGCGATTATTGGACAAACTGATTAATCCAGGTGTGCCTGACCTCTGAAGTCACAACAACAATAATCAGACACACCTGGATTAATCAGTTTGTCCAATAATGGCAGACAGGAAACAAAGGAGCTGGCTGAAGTTCAGGAAGTAGTGCAGCTGTGCATAAAGCCAATTAGATTGTAAGCCTATTGTCTGATTCACACTCCGGAGCAGAAGGGGGCGGTAATGCACCAAAAGCTGGTTGCCAACCGCCGTTAAAAAAAAGAAAGAAGAAGAAGACTCCAATAAAACATGTGAAGGTTGGAGCAGATCGGACATTGTGTGCCCGAGACGAGTTACAACAACAACTTATTTCATGGCGAAACATCAAACTTTGTCAGACCGCCACGGACACGCCCTTCAGGGGAAAACTCAAGATCTACACAATTTAACTTCGCCAATACCTTTAGATTAGACTGACTAAATATGTTGATCTGATTAAATCTCTAGGAGGAGTTAATCACAGTGTAAAACATGTCATTTTCTGTTGGAAGGTGGCGCTATGTCTTTAACTGAATATTGATATGTAGATGTCTTCAGACAAGGACTCTAATAAAACATGTAAAGTTTGGGGCACATTGTATGCCTGAGTTACAACAGCTTCCTGTTTCATGGCGAAACATCGAACTTTGTGAGGCCGCCACGGACATGCCCTTCAGCGAAAACTCAAGATCTTCGCAATTTAATAATCGCAAAGGCCTTTAGATTAGACTGACAAAATATGATGTTGATCTGATTAAACCTCTAGGAGGAGTTTGTTAAAGTACAACTTATTTTGGCAGAGAAAATTCAAAATAGCCAACTTCAATCACTTCCTGTTGGGTTTTCAGATTTTGCTCCCAGAGACTTTTTTGTCGATATTGTGCTGTTACATGCGTCTACCGAATTTCATACTCATACGCTAGCGTGAACGGCACTTCATTAGAGATTTTGTAGGTGGCGCCATTTTGCCACACCTAATTCTGAAACCCATATCAGACGTAGGCTACATTTTCGCCACTTCTGACGCGTGTACAAAGTTTTCGAGCATGTTTAGGCCCTCAAAAATTCAAATAATTTCAGAGAAGAAGAATATTAGACTGAGCATTTACAATAGGGCAGGGCTATTCAATTGGCGATCCACCAACCATCTCCATCCGGCCCGAGGGCCCCCTTCTTTTTCCTGGTGGTGCAGCTAGATTTGGTTAGATGAATGGCCATGGTGGCACTGGCAGCTGTACGGCTATATGCACTGTGCGTAGGCCATGAATGCTCTGACTGACCTGAGAAACGTTTTCCAAGCGAATATTTAAGCAGTTATTATGTGTGTCCCATATTTCTGTCAACTGAACCAGCGATACCAATCATTTGTACACAAATGATTCTTTTCACTCGATTCTTTCTTTTCCGTGAATTGGCCAAATGCGCTTGCATAACAGTCTGAAACTATTCAGACTTTTAAATCCCCAAATCACCACTCTTACAAACATTTACCATTAATGTACTAGAGTAATTTACCATGGTTTGAGCTGAAATGTGGAATATTTATACTGAATACTATGTTGTAGCCATTTTGCATCATACATTATATTTATTAGGTGGGTAGGGGAATATATTCATTTTACACAAATACATTTTTGTTATAAAATTGTAATTTTCTTTGTGAAGGTGTGTATAGTTTTTACCTGTGTTTAGGCGTATTTTTTTTTAAATACATAATATATTCATAAGATCATAATATTATTTGACAGTGGTAGTGAGTAGCCATGCATGGTTTTACCTGTGGTTACCAAGTCTCACTGTCAGAATATTTTCATTTAAGCCTATAATAATTATAAATAAAATTTGCCAATAGCTATGAGCTTGTATAATGCATATATTTGTTTCAAGGAAAATAGTTGTACATAGCTGTAAATTATCAAGTATCTGCATACTGTTGGGTACCACATTTCCAAGGTTTACTTCAGTTTATCTATTGAAACTGTTGTGTCCCCATATACTCCATATCTGTGGTAAACAACTGAAAAGTGTGAACTCCTTACTTGCACACATCAACGGAAAGGAAGACTCCCACATGCCATCAGCTCTGCAGGTGAACTCAGCAAAGCCCAGCAGCAATTGTCCTGGTGGACACTGTACTCTACAGGCAGATCTGGAACTGTCATGTCCTTTAGTGCAGTTCATTAATCCACCACCAAATAAAAGAAGGGGAAAACACTCCACTGCAAGAGGAAAACAACTCAATTTTACATGCATATAATGTAAACACAGAATCATACTATTGAAATATCTATTGAACCTGCACATGAAGGTGGAGGTGCGTTCCATGCACCCGAGGAATTGCATTTAAGATCAGCTGTGCCTCTCAGCTTATGCACCAGCACAGGAACATTTACAGTTTGAGCTGAGGGAATGATTCCCATAAAGACCGGAGAATTCCATGTTCATGGAATGTCATAAATAAGAATTATTGTAATACAAACTATTCAGGATTATATAGTTGTATCCATTTAACATTGTTTTCCCCCCATGGGCCACGTCGGAACAGACCTTCCTTTGGCCGCCAGTTGAGAACCTTTTATCAAACAAAGCTTGTCTCCTCCTTGTTATAAACAGCCACATGCCGAGAAGCAAGAACAAGATCTGCTGTAAGGTCTCCATCGTTCTTCTTCGCGCACACGAATGACGTCAACCGATGCTTTCCGTCATACACCACGCCTATCAAGTGACGTTGATTACTACTTTCCGGCATACACCACGCCTATCAAAAAGGGTACTGTTGGCAGTGGAAACGCTCGCCGAATTCATGGTTTACCGACCCGAACCGTACCGTACTGTACTGTACCGTACCGCTCAGTGGAAACGAGCCATAATTAATGGCCTGTTTCCACTGAGCGGTTCGGTACGGTACGGTACGCATTTATTTGCGTTTCCACTGTCAAAAGTTGTGACTGGTACCAAAATGCCGAACCGTACCGTACCATTTTTTCGGTACCCTTCCGTTGGGGTACCTAGCACAGTGGTACGGTACTAAAGGGTGGCGCTAGACTCACTGCAGAACGCTAGTTGTTGACAGAGAATCGTCACTTGCGCGTACGACAGGGGGATCGACAAAGCAAGAGGCGCCATTTTAATATCTCTTTAAGATACTTCTCTGTCTGCTGACTGGCTGCATCACCACCTGGTACGGCAACAGTACCGCCCGCAACCGCAAGGCCCTGCAAAGGGTAGTGCGCACGGCCAGCTGCATCATCGGAGGTGAGCTTCCCTCCCTCCAGGACATTTATGCCAGGCGGTGTGTGAAGAGAGCTCAGAGGATCATCAGAGACTCTAGCCACCCGAACCATGGGCTGCTCTCACTGCTGCCATCAGGCAGACGGTACCGCAGCATCAGAACACGCACCAGCCGACTCCAGAACAGCTTCTTCCCACAAGCAATCAGACTACTTAACTCCTGATCCATCAGGATCATAACACACACTGGACAGAATATCACTCAGCACAACCCACTGTAGATACACACACATTATATACACATTTATTTATCATACAGCATCTATTGCACTTTGGATTTCAATTTGTGAACATATTGTATACTGTACATTGTATATTATTACTATAGCTTAATGTATACTGTTATTGTTTAATGTATGTTTAGTGTATATTGTTTAAAGTATATGTATATTGTAAGTATGTGTATATTGTTTAAAGCTGTGAGAACTACACTCACATTGTGTAAATTATTTATTGTTTATTGTAGTGTATACTGTGCTGTGAGTAATTGTGTGCGCATCAGATGTGTAATCTGTTGTTGCTTAAATGTTGTACGTCATGTCATGACTACTATGTTTGCTCGGACTGCACCTAAGAATTTCACCTACTGTTGCACTTGTGCATATGGTAGAGTGACAATAAAGTGATTTGATTTGATTGATTGATTGATACAACTCAATCTTACATTAATATAATGTAAAAACAGAACCTCACTATTGAAATATTTATAGTACCTGCACATGAAGGTGGAGGTGCGGTCCATTCACCTGAGGAGTTGCATTTGAGCTCAGCTGTGCCTCTCAGCTTATAACCACCAGCACAGGAAAATGTACAGCTTGAGTTGAGGGAATGATTCCCATACAGACCGGAGCATTGCATCCAGCCATGCAGTGGTGCAGATAGTTGCTCACATGACACGGCTAGAGAGAGAGAGAGAGAGAGAGAGAGAGAGAGAGAGAGAGAGAGAGAGAGAGAGAGAGAGAGAGAGAGAGAGAGAGAGAGAGAGAGAGAGAGAGAGAGAGAGAGAGAGAGAGAGAGAGAGAGAGAGAGAGAGAGAGAGAGAGAGAGAGAGAGAGAGAGAGAGAGAGAGAGAGAGAGAGAGAGAGAGAGAGAGAGAGAGAGAAAATTGCATGTTCAAGGGATGTCGTAAGTAAAGATTATTGTAATATAAACTATTCAGGATTATATATGGTTTTATCAATTTAACTTTGTTTCTCCCTCTAGGCCACATCCGAACAGACCTTCCTTGGGCCACCACTTTTGAATCACTCATTTAAATTATAATATATTTCACTAGTCACTTCATAGTTAGATATTTCACCACTTTACATTTGTTTGTTCTGACCTGATTCACACCGTGGCCCAGAGAAACCTGGCTCACATTCACAGGTGAAGTTGTTGACTTGTTCTTTGCAGAGCCCTTTATCACTGCATGAATTGTTTAGACATTGTGCTGAAATAAAATGTATAGATTTATAAGAAACATCCTTTCTGGACTGTAAAACACTCCATTTATCTCTCACAGAGATGTCTTTCATAGACTCATGAAAGTTATTTGATACTGTATATGTACTCTATACTGGAAATAAATGAAACATTTGACAAATTCAGACTCCTTACCTTTTTGACACACAGGATACTTTATGTTTCCGCAGCCGTCATCGTTCCACTTGCCATTGTTGTTTGTTTCGCTGATGTACAATTCCACACAGCTTTCATCAGACTTAGCATTGTTGGGCTCATTGGCTGCCCAGTTTTGATATTTCACGATCTCTCTGTTGGCATCCCATATCCAACTGTCATTGATCTTTTTGAGTCCAATCCAGTAGTAAGGAGTCGAGGTTTTTTTTTGGCAAATCGTTTTTAAGTACATGTGTTACATTTTCAATGTCAACCACTACCATGTCTGTGTGCTGTATTTTACACCAATCCCTTGTCTCATTCCAGGTCCTTTGCTTGTCATCTGAGTGATATGTCCATCCTTCAACACTGACTGTAATGTTTGAAATGAAAAGTTCAAGTTAAATTTATTTTATTCTCGAAGGTTGATGAATGTAGAATACACTTACCCAGTATCAGCCAGAAAACTCCCACAGATACAGCTCTAAGATTCATAACACCTCCAGTCTAAACAATAAAAACAGCCATTTAATTGCACATATACATTTTCAAAAAGGTTTTTATTGAACCAAAAAGCTTACAATAAAATGCAAAGACTCATACTAGATACATACCATGGTCTTCTTTAGTCTCCTTTCAACTGAATCGCTTGTCGTTAGTGGAATTTGGTTCACAGTTGCTTTTCAACAGTCTCTTCTCACATAAAGTCTCTTTTGCTCTGTTAGCAACGTGGGTTTTCCCACCATATATATCAGTCGTTCGCATTAAATTGCAGGATGTTTTCTTTCCAGGTTTGAAACATTATGTAACATGAGAATAAAAGAATGGCACTTTCTGGAAACGGCTGGTCATCTTTTACATGTTCTTTTATCTTTTCATAAAATCATCTCTTGCACAAATAGAATGGTGCTGAGATGCACATGATGATTAGATGAACAACTTAAGAACAGACTCAATTAAAAAATATAAAAAATGATAAAATGTGGTACATTTCAAGAGACACTTTAACTACTGTAAACTCACTGAAAATATATTATATAACATACATACACTCCCTGATTATGCGCAGCTTCAGGGAAGGACACAGTCACAGGATACGACCAGATGAACGTGACCCAGGTTATTTAAACAAAACCTTTCACTGCACTCACAATGCTATTGGGTTTATGAACTTAGGTGAGGAAAGATAAAGATAAAGATGCCGTGACTTAAATTCCAACCTTTATTTAGGTGTTAAAGGGATAGTTCAGCCTTAAATAAAAATGAAGTCATCATGACATTTACTCACCCTGGTGTTGTTCTAATGCTGTATGCCCTTCTTTCTTTTATGGACCACAATCGTGCTCGTCCCTAATGGTGCATCTTGACTAGCAAAAGTATCACAGAATGATCCCATGCGACACGTGGGACAAACAAATGTATTATTAAACCTTAATTAGACTTAAAATATTATTAACCTTCATCTGTCCCTCGCTCTGCAACAAATCAGTCCCTCATGGGTCAAAAGCAAAAAAGCTTTAAATTATATATTTTATGGTCTAGAAAGCTTATATTGTTTCATTTTTATAATATTTTTAATGCATTTTTTATTTTACCTTTTTATACTTTATATTACCTTTAAATATTTTTTTTTTACACATTTAAGCACATTATTCACATTGTTTCGACTTTCAAAATAACATTTCATGCATAACCCTGTTAATTCAGCTCAGAATATCTCACATTGGGTGTCTCTGCCGAACTCTTGTGGGAAAAAAAAAATATATATAACATGATATTTCATGACTCTTGCCACTAGATGGACTTGTAGCTTTATATGGAGCAAATGAGCTGTTTCACTGGGTCCTCAAGTCAGTTCTTCAGTATGCAGATACACATGTTGACATTATAAAATTTTTGGTAAAGTTTAGTTTTAATTTTGAGTATTTTTTAGGTATTGGACCACTCCAATACCAAACAGATTCGAGTCAAAATGACCCGAGGGAAAGATGAGGGTTGTAGAACCTTCTAAGAGTGAATAACATTTAATATACAGTAGTTTAATGGTATTAGGTCAACAAGAATTATATGAACTGATGCCAAACCTGTACAAATGGGTGTACTGTGTGTCCAGTGCCCAGTATGGTCACAGATATTGGAATCTGCACCTTTGAGCACAATTGAACTACAATTGACAATGGAAAACTGCATTTAATCATTCTTTTAACTAAATAAAGTTATATTGTGACAAATTAAAATGACCAAGTATTTATTGGGTGGGCCACAATTCAAAGTGCCTGTCACAATTCACCAGTGTGAGTGCCCATGAGAACCACCTGAGGGCACTCCACTTCAGACTGTCACTCCACCCCGGACTTGTCACTTCATCATAAACTACATTACCCATAATCCTTTGCCCGGACTCATCTTCACTCATTGTTTGCACCTGTGTCACATTACCCCATTACCCCAGCCTATATAAACCATGTTCACTCTGTCTATCATTGCTAAGTCTTGTTTAGTGTTTCACTGCATTTCTGAGCGTTTCCCTGGTTTCATGTCTGTTGGTTTTTGGATTTCTTGCCTGTCTCCCGGATTACCCTTTTGCCTGTCTCTCCTGCCTTGTTTGCCTGTTTGGACTGCTTTCCTGTGTATGACCTTTCTGCCTGTACTTTTGACTACGATTGTGGATTACCCTTTTACAAATAAAGCTGCATTTGGATCCTCAACCTTCTGACTCGGAGCAGTACGTAACAGAAGACTTAGCCACTATGAATCCAGCAGCACAGTTAATGCGTCTCCGTCAGGGAGATCGCCCCATCGAGGACTATGTAGAGGACTTCATTGAGCTGGCCCATTGGACTTCAATGGACGAGGTGTGCCTCATGATATTTTTCAGAGGAGGACTATCTGAGCCACTCAGTTCTAACATGCCTTTGCACGATCCTAATTGCTCTCTAAAAAACTACATTGATATTGCATTGCAACTGAGCGGTTCTGCTTTTACAGTGGGTATAATGGAGAAGGATAGTGACATACCCACTGCATCTGCTATGCATGTGTCTTCGGACGACATGGCCACCAGTCCAGTCGGGCCTGCAATTCACGTCACTTCTGCCGATCCAGAGACAGAGCTTCACGTCACTTCTGCCGATCCAGAGACCGAGCTTCACGTCACGTCTGCCGATCCAGAGACTGAGCTTCACGTCACTTCTGCCGATCCAGAGACAGAGCTTCACGTCACTTCTGCCGATCCAGAGACAGTGCTTCACGTCACGTCTGCCGATCCAGAGACTGAGCTTCACGTCACGTCTGCTGATCCAGAGACAGAGCTTCACGTCACGTCTGCCCGTCAAGAGTCTCGTCCCGCCGAGCCTGAATCTGTTCCTCTTCCTCTTCCCGTGTCTGTGTTTTCGGACAAGATGGCCGACTCCACGCCTGTGTCTCTTGACAAGATGGCTTCCGGCGAGCCAGTGTCTCCGTACAAGATGGCCGCCGCCGAGCCTGTGTCTCTGTACAAGATGGCTCCGGCCACTGACCAGCATCTAGAGACGGCTCCAGCCACTGACCAGCGTCCAGAGACGGCTCCAGCCACTGACCAGCGTCCAGAGACGGCTCCAGCCACTGACCAGCGTCCAGAGACGGCTCCAGCCACTGACCAGCGTCCAGAGACGGCTCCAGCCACTGACCAGCGTCCAGAGACGGCTCCAGCCACTGACCAGCGTCCAGAGACGGCTCCAGCCACTGACCAGCGTCCAGAGACGGCTCCAGCCACTGACCAGCGTCCAGAGACGGCTCCGGCCACTGACCTGCGTCCAGAGACGGCTCCGGCCACTGACCTGCGTCCAGAGACGGCTCCGGCCACTGACCAGCGTCCAGAGACGGCTCCGGCCACTGACCTGCGTCCAAAGACGGCTCCGGCCACTGACCTGCGTCCAAAGACGGCTCCGGCCACTGACCTGCGTCCGGAGACGGCTCCCGCCACAGACCTGCGTCCGGAGACGGCTCCCGCCACTGACCAGCGTCCTGTGAGGGCTCCGGCCCGTGTCCCGAGTCCAGTGAGGGCTCCGGCCCGTGTCCCGAGTCCAGTGAGGGCTCCGGCCCGTGTCCCGAGTCCAGTGAGGGCTCCGGCCCGTGTCCCGAGTCCAGTGAGGGCTCCGGCCCGTGTCCCGAGTCCAGTGAGGGCTCCGGCCCGTGTCCCGAGTCCAGTGAGGGCTCCGGCCCGTGTCCCGAGTCCAGTGAGGGCTCCGGCCCGTGTCCCGAGTCCAGTGAGGGCTCCGGCCCGTGTCCCGAGTCCAGTGAGGGCTCCGGCCCGTGTCCCGAGTCCAGAGAGGGCTCCGGCCCGTGTCCCGAGTCCAGTGAGGGCTCCGGCCCGTGTCCCGAGTCCAGAGAGGGCTCCGGCCCGTGTCCCGAGTCCAGAGAGGGCTCCGGCCCGTGTCCCGAGTCCAGAGAGGGCTCCGCCTCCAGTCACGAGTCCAGAGAGGGCTCCGCCTCCAGTCACGAGTCCAGAGAGGGCTCCGCCTCCAGTCACGAGTCCAGAGAGGGCTCCGCCTCCAGTCACGAGTCCAGAGAGGGCTCCGCCTCCAGTCACGAGTCCAGAGAGGGCTCCGCCTCCAGTCACGAGTCCAGAGAGGGCTCCGCCTCCAGTCACGAGTCCAGAGAGGGCTCCGCCTCCAGTCACGAGTCCAGAGAGGGCTCCGCCTCCAGTCACGAGTCCAGAGAGGGCTCCGCCTCCAGTCACGAGTCCAGAGAGGGCTCCGCCTCCAGTCACGAGTCCAGAGAGGGCTCCGCCTCCAGTCACGAGTCCAGAGAGGACTCTTACCGGGCCACCTGCTCAGCCTGCACCGTCGTGGGGGTCTCCAAGACCGTCTGCGCAGCTATGGTGGTCGTCTGCTCCGCCGTGGGGGTCTTCAACCTCACCTGCACTGCTGTGGTGGTCGTCTGCTCCGCCGTGGGGGTCTCCAAGACCGTCTGCACTGCTGTGGGGTTCGTCTGCTCCGCCGTGGGGGTCTTCAACCTCACCTGCACTGCTGTGGTGGTCGTCTGCTCCGCCGTGGAGGTCTCCAAGACCGTCTGCGCTGCTGTGGTGGTCGTCTGCTCCGCCGTGGGGGTCTCCAAGACCGCTTGTGCTGCTGTGGTGGTCGTCTGCTCCGCCGTGGGGGTCTCCAAGACCGCTTGTGCTGCTGTGGTGGTCGTCTGCTCCGCCGTGGGGGTCTCCAAGACCGCTTGTGCTGCTGTGGTGGTCGTCTGCTCCGCCGTGGGGGTCTTCAACCTTGTCTGCACTGCTGTGGTGGTCGTCTGCCAAGCCGTGGGGGTCTTCAACCTCGTCTGCGCTGTGGTGGTCGTCTGCTCCACCCTGGCTGCCTGCGCCACCCTGGTCATCTGTCTGGCCTGCACCACCCTGGTCATCTGTTCAGCCTGCTCCTTCCTGGTCTTCTGCTCGGTCTCCAGGCCCTCTTCCGCTCCATGGGCCTGGCCCTCCATCCCACCCCCTGGTCCGCCTCCGCTCCACCTCCCTCCGGTATTATTATTATAGGAGTGTCTGGAAGCCACTCCTTAGGAGGGGGGCTATGTCACAATTCACCAGTGTGAGTGCCCATGAGAACCACCTGAGGGCACTCCACTTCAGACTGTCACTCCACCCCGGACTTGTCACTTCATCATAAACTACATTACCCATAATCCTTTGCCCGGACTCATCTTCACTCATTGTTTGCACCTGTGTCACATTACCCCATTACCCCAGCCTATATAAACCATGTTCACTCTGTCTATCATTGCTAAGTCTTGTTTAGTGTTTCACTGCATTTCTGAGCGTTTCCCTGGTTTCATGTCTGTTGGTTTTTGGATTTCTTGCCTGTCTCCCGGATTACCCTTTTGCCTGTCTCTCCTGCCTTGTTTGCCTGTTTGGACTGCTTTCCTGTGTATGACCTTTCTGCCTGTACTTTTGACTACGATTGTGGATTACCCTTTTACAAATAAAGCTGCATTTGGATCCTCAACCTTCTGACTCGGAGCAGTACGTAACAGTGCCAAATTAAAGTTAATGTCAAATTCTTACATTTGATCAAGAAATTCAGTTAACCTATAATAATAATAATAATAAGACACTATAGGGCTGTTACCAGTCAAATTAAATATTTTACACTGAAAAATTACAACTGCAATAAATAGCTTAATGTTATGAGATTAATGTTTTAAATGAATGTTTGAATACACGCAAGTAAGAAAAAATGCAATGACACTTTTAAACATAAAACATGGCGGCAAGTGACCGTCTTTAGTTAAACGATTCGTTCAAAGTTCAAAACGCTAAATCGTTCAGTAACAAGAGACACATGGGGGTATTCCAGAAAGCAGGTTATGTGACATACCTGGGTATGTTTAAGGGTAGTTAAGTAAGCAGATAATCTCAACTTTCAGTTCCAAAAACGGAGGTAACTTTCATTGCATTCAAATTTTGTCTTGAGAGGGCGTTCGTGTCTAATTTTTTTAAACTAATATACGATAGGAATTACGATATCAAGTGAAGGCTGCACTCCTCTTTGTATGATGAAATTTCTTTAAAAGTTGAGTAGCCTAGCTTGCATGATGCATAGCTACCTGGATATTGCTGTCGGTCGTTCAACATTCCTATCGTAAAACAGTTGTCAAATATTGAATATTTAACTGTTACTTTCCAAGCACTCTTGTAGCGGTAAAACTAAAGCGATGAGCTGGAAATGGAATTCTCTCTTGTAAACAGTAGACCATTAAGATATGTAATGATAAGTTAAAGTGTTCGTTTTTTAAAATAAGTTTGCCTTCACAGTGAGGTTCTTGAGACCGACTCCACTTTGAATCTTAAGGGTCCTGCACACTGTGCGATTTTTCTAAATCCTCTGCGAATGTTGCTTGTCAGACTGTACGAACATGATCCCCGATGTAATACATGTCATACTGTAGGATCTCAGTTGTCATTATGTCAGACTGTACGACAGTCAGACGCGAAAAACGAAAAACGGACACAAGCAAGAGACTCGTACGGACTGAGTTTTACGTCATCAATCCGTGACACGTTCGGTAACGGTGAGCCGCATTCACAGACACAACGGTAGCGTTTAGCAAACAACAAAAACAAGTGGTGGCATTTTTCATTCACCTGACTCTTTTCGACATGTTCCCTGTTGTGATTTGATGTTGTAGCACGAAATGCGTCATCAGGTTCTGTGCTCCTGGTTCTTGATTTGACTGTCGTCCTAGGAGAAGTCACACTGCAGGATTGCGCCTCAAATCTTCTGACACTGCCAGAATTTTGTCCGAGGTAAAATTTGATCGCAGCGGTCATTAATCGGTTGTCGGTGCACATGTCAAACTAAGGATCAAAGACTTCAGATTTTAGCCTAGGATCAGAGAAATCTTTTAGGATTTAAAAATTTGTCTCAGACGGCCAAATTGTGGCCAAAATCGCACAGTGTGCACCCGGCTTCAGACGGCCAAATCGTGGCCAAAATCGCATAGTGTGTGGGGGTCAATATTCAAATCCATCAGTTACAACCCCCCCAATATTTCACATGAAAGTCACAGTAGATCAAATGAAAAATAGGTAGAATTAGTTTATTTTGTATCAAATATGAGTTTGTCATAATAAATCAGACAAAAAATACTCCCCCTCCATTGAACCGATTGGTAACGCCAAACCAATGAGTCCAAACCATAGATATAAATAATAAAGGCTAGATATCTCGTCCGTCCCTATGGTCCGCGCTATTGGCCAATGGAGGTCGACGTCCGCACCTGGCGGCCATCTTGTCACAGTCAGCTCACTCACTCGTAACATTGTTTTCATGGTGCTTGCACTTTTTAAATAACCATAACTTGCTAAATTTTCTACCGATTTTCAAACTGTTTGGTTTGTTATAAACGTCAGCGATGTAGTTATGACACTGCATACTTATGAAAAATTATTCATAATTTGTTCAAGCATCCATAATTATAGCCACGTTAATAACGTTTGTAAGAAACCAAACCATTTGTAAATCCGTCAAGATTTCAGTGAGATAAGAGTATTTGTGTTCATGCAGATCACTCACCTTACATCAGGTACCACAGAGCCCTGCCTGTGACAAGATGGCCGCTGGTGATGACGTTAGAGACTCTGCTGTAAGACATCTAGCCTTTATTATGTATATCTATGGTCCAAACACCCTGTCGCCGGTGTTACAATATATTCGGTTCCTGAAATATTTGGTTCCAGTGGGTGGTGTTTTCATGAATATTCATAAGTTTCCCCGTGATATGGGCGTGTCCTTGAGACTACGCGCAAATCAATGGAACAGAAAATATTTGCACACACTCCTGTTTAATGGATTATTTCGTAATGTAAAAAAAGTTTCAGTGTTTAATCATAAACAACAACTGTTCACAGTTTCAAAACAATTCATAGTTTGATAAATCGTCAGAGCTGTTTTACCTGATTTTACCTGATTGTTAGCAGACATTCAGAGCTTATAGGTAAGTATATGAGCGAATAACTGGTGAGTCTAGGCTAATACAGTTTATTTTTAACCTTTGATCTGTTTGGCCTTTTTTAAACTTGTGAGGATTTAAAATTAATTTGAATAGTTGCCTTGTGCTACCTAGTTGTCATTCGGTGATACAGTAGCGTTTTGACAATGACTGAAATTAATCTCCTGTGGCCTAAAAATATTTAAGCTGTTTTGATTATTTCTGTGTCATCCTTAAAGGTCCCGTTCTTCGTGATCCCATTGTTCAAACTTTAGTTAGTGTGTAATGTTGCTGTTAGAGCATAAATAATACCTGTAAAATTATAAAGCTCAAAGTTCAATGCCAAGCGAGATATTTTATTTAACAGAAGTCCCCTTTCAAAGCCTACAGCGAACAGCCGGCTTGGACTACATCCTGGTACTTCCTACATAAATGACGTCAGTAGAACAGACTAACCTCCGCCCACAAGAATACAGAACAAGGAACTCATCAGCCTGTTTTTAGGAGAGTGAAAACAGCGGTGTACAGATAAGTAAATTGTGTGAAAAATACTGTGTTTTTTTACACGCAAAACATGAACACGTTATATTGCACTCTGTTAACACAATCAAAGCTTCAAAAACACACGAAGAACGGGACCTTTAATGTCTTGCTCATTTTGTAGAAAACCCTCATCAGTAAGGCTCAAGTGCCCATTATCAACACCAAACTACAAATGTTTTCCTTTTTGTCTCACATTATAGTTGATATCATATTATCATTAAAGTCACAACAATAAATGCACAATTAACTACATAAGCTACATACTGAAGAAAAATATTATTATTATTATTGTAGTCATTATAATAAACATTGCAGTATTGTAAAATACACAAGTGTATAAACATTTTAATTATTTGTATTTGTATTATATATATATATACACTTTTAAGTATATAACAATTAAGTATATAACAATACTTAATTGTTATAGTAACAGTATTAATGGAAACATGCAAATATTTTGTTAAATTGAAATATTAACTTAAAATCTCAGGAGACTTCAAGTAAATATTTTAGGCCAACCAAGTTTGGCTGGCAAAATAGTTTGGCAATCCCTGCCCTACAAGATTATGGTGCAACATACCTTTGTTTATCATTGTATGATGTATAGAAAAAACACCTCTGATAGATTTGAGAATGTTACACAATTAAACACACCTCTATGGATCATATGGATAATTTTGGATGCGTCCACACATCATTATATTAACATGACATGAAGGTTGTTTCAAAATAATTTTCACCACAGTGCAACATATTGTCAAAGAACAGACAACATGTTAGTTTATGGTTTTGTGGACCCATTTTAAAGGGATTGTCACCAACATTAAAATGGTCACCTTCATTATATTTCAAACCTGTATGAAATTTTCTTCTGTGGAACATAAGAATATATTTTGAAATTATATGTGAGAAAAGTGGGGGGGGGGGGTTTCCCTTCCCATTAGGAATATCTTTCATAAGGAGTCATACAGGTTTAGATACAGTATACTCTATAGACAAATATTTTGATGTTGCTTTGTTAAAGCTTTGTGACTTTAATGCTACACAATAACCAGTATAATATGGGAAAATAAACATTTGAGGTTGTGGAAAAGAGGTACTTGAGTCTTATCGATGGGCCTGTGGAGGTTGGGAAACACTGGCTATCTAAAAAATAAGCAAGAAATTAAGGATGACATGAATAATCACACCAGGGTAGCACATGCTTTTATTTTATACATTTGTGGAGGTTTATTTCAGTTATTGTTGTCGACACAAACTATTCCAATTAAAGGTCCCGTTCTTCGCGATCTCACTGTTCAAACTTTAGTTAGTGTGTAATGTTGCTGTTAGAGCATAAATAATACTTGTAAAATTATAAAGCTCAAAGTTCAATGCCAGTTCGAGACGCTGTTATTTTCATCCCGGAGTCAAATCACCTTTGTTTGGCTTTCCCAGGGACGCCGTAGAGATCATTGAGCGCATACATCTCCCCGTTAAGAGGCGTGACCTTTCCGTGCAAGTTACGTGCGCTAAGCTGCTGTCGAATCACAACACAGGAACCGTGCCACGTGCGCTAAGCTGCGGTCAAATCACAACACGGGAACCGTTGGCACAATCAGAACTCGTTACGTATTTCTGAAGGAGGGACTTCATAGAACAAGGAACTCCTCAGCCCGTTTTTAGGACAGTGAAAACAGCGGTATACAGATAAGTACATTGTGTGAAAAATACTGTGGTTTTTTACACGCGAAACATGAACACGTTACATTGCACACTGTAAACACAATCAAAGCTTCAAAAACACACGAAGAACGGGACCTTTAAAATATCAAGCCCAAACACATCAAAGTCAAAATAAATGTTATTTATTAAGCTTTTTAATTGAATGCATCTAATAAATCAATCAGCACAACAGCTCAGTCAGTATCATAATACACAAACTGTTTTGAAAATGTGAAGAGTTGGGTCAAGTTGTAATCCATTAAACATGTTGCGATTTGAAGAGCATGCACCAATATTTTCTGTTCCATGCGCGTAGTCTCAAGGACACGCCCACAGCACGGGTAAACTAATCAATATTCATGATTGCACCACCCACTGGAACCAAATATTTCAGGAACCGAATATATTGTAACACCTGTTCACCGCTGTTCCTTCCTTGGACCACTTTTGATACTGACTACTGCAGACCCCACACCCCACAAGAGCTGCAGTTTTGGAGATGCTCTGACACAGTCATCTAGCCATCACAATTTGGCCCTTGTCAAACTCGTTAAAATCCTTACGCTTGCCAATTTTTCCTGCTTCTAACTTTGAGGCCAAAATGTTCACTTGCTGCCTAATAAATCCCACCCACTAACAGGTGCCGTGATGAAGAGATAATCAGCTTCTTCACTTTCAGTGGTCATAATGTTATACCTGATCGGTGTACATCTGATGTGTAAAGCACAACATAAATTACATTCAACTTTACAGGTTAATACATTAAAATTATATAGAAAAAAGTATTAAAACCAAATAGAAAATTGTATTAAAACTAAGCAGTAATGTTTTTGTTTTTTTTAAATGACAAAAGCACATAACACAATTACTAAAAATCAAACTAAAATTAAAGCTAAAAATATAAAAAATAATCACTACCAAAACAACACTGATCTTGACCCTTCTCACTTTTACAAGTGGGTTGTGAATCATTCCAGCATCCCACTGCTCCACAGAAGTGGATGTATCCTTTTTTTTTCACATACAAACTCACAGTTGGATTGGTAGCTGAAGATGCCCATCGGATGATTACACCACGTTTCCCCTTCCTGTGATTTCTTCAGCTGTGTAAAATGATCTGTGATCCAGTGGTAGCTACAAAGATATCATTTTAAGGGTAGCTCCAGTGACAAAGGTACAATTTTTGCCCATTGTTTTTGAGAGTGTACTTTTTTCACTGAAACTATGTTTGTCTGATTACAGTCAGAATGACAGGTGACAGATGTGAACACGATAACTTCTTGTTACAACAAACACAACAGACATATTCATCTCAAAGAAGTAGGTAGGCTACATGGGTTGTATTTCATGTCGCATTTTTGTTAATCTTGATTTCTCACAACTTTTTCTGAGCGAGACGGAGTGAACAGTAGCACTTATAAGTCTCACAAGCGCCCACGTCGTGCAGTCATGCAGAGAAGACCAATGGCCAAGGTCAAGGTCAAGAATGTTGTTAAACAATACATACAATTCTGATTTTCACCAAACCCTATTGTATACCCCCAGAACACTTATCTGTAATATCTGGCATGGGATCATTCTGTGATACTTCTGTGTCTTTTTTTTAAATCTTGATGCTGGTCGCTATTCACTGTCATTATATGGACAAGCTAAATTCTCCTTTTGAGGTCCATAACAGAAATAAGGGCATACTACATTGAAACAACACCAGGTGAGTAAATTATTTTACTCACTCTAATGGAGTATCATCAATCATTGAATGTTTATTTATACTTTGATGTTGATGAATGATATTCACACGTCCCCTATCACCTCCTGCACCCCCTCTCCTCCCCCCTCCTGTCATCCAACCCGAGCTTAAGGTCTGTGTGGAGGACGTGAGCCGAGTCTTCAAAAAACAGAAGACTAGGAAAGCTTCGGGCCCAGACGGCATCTCAACTGCCTGTTTGAAAGCCTGCGCTGACCAACTGGCCCCAGTCTTCACGCAGATCTTCAACAGATCATTGGAGCAGTGTGAAGTTCCCTGCTGCTTCAAACGCTCCACTATCATTCCCGTCCCCAAAAAACCCAAAATCACTGGACTAAATGACTACAGACCTGTCGCTCTCACGTCTGTGGTCATGAAATCGTTTGAAAGACTGGTTCTGGCCCACCTGAAGGACACCACTGGACCCTTGCTGGATCCTCTTCAATTTGCCTAGAGCAAACAGGTCTGTGGATGATGCAGTCAACATGGGACTGCATTATATCCTGCAACATCTCGACAGACCTGGGACTTATGCAAGGATCTTATTCGTGGACTTCAGTTCGGCCTTCAATACCATCATGCCTGATCTTCTCTCAGCTAAACTGACCCAGCTCTCCATGCCATCCTCAATCTGTCAGTGGATCTCCAGCTTCCTGACAGACCGACAACAGCTTGTGAGACTGGGGAAACTCACATCAGGACACCAGCACTGGTGCCACCCAGGGGTGTGTTCTCTCCCCACTGCTCTTCTCCCTGTACACCAATGACTGCACTTCTAAAGACCCCTCTGTGAAGCTCCTGAAATTTGCAGACAACCCCACTGTCATCGGCCTCATCCAAAATGGTGACGAGTCTGCTTACAGACTGGAGGTTGAACAGCTGGCTGTCTGGTGCAGTTATAACAACCTTGAGCTCAACACGCTCAAAACGGTGGAGATGATAGTGGACTTCAGGAGCAACAGCCCAGCTCTCCCCCCACTCACCATCATGAAGCAGTGGAGTCATTCAGGTTCCTGGGCACTACCATCTCTCAGGACCTGAAGTGGGACAATCACATTGACTCCATTGTGAAAAAGGCCCAACAGAGACTGTACTTCCTTCGTCAGCTGAGGAAGTTCAACCTCCCACAGGAGCTGCTGATTCAGTTCTACTTGGCTGTCATTGAGTCTGTCTTATGCACTTCCATCACTGTCTGGTTTGGTTCAGCTACCAAATCTGACATCAAGAGACTACAACACACAATTCGGACTGCGGAGAGGATTATTGGTGCTCCCCTGCCAGCCCTCCAGGACCTGTACTCTTCCAGAGTGAGGAAGAGAGCAGGGAAAATCATCACAGACTCCACTCACCCTGGACACCTCCTGTTTGAACTGTTACCATCAGGACAGCGACTCCGATCACTGGCCGCTAGAACATCTAGGCACAGGAACAGTTTCTTCCCACCGGCCATTTCCCTCTTGAACAGTTACATTTTTTAAATACTTTTTTATACTATTTTTCATATTTTTATTCTTAGAATTTGTATTACTAGGTTCTTGTTGTTTGTATTGTATATGTGCACTGGAAGCTTCAGCACCAAGAAAAATTCCTTGTGTGTGTACTCTTGGCAATAAAGCTCTTTCTGATTCTGATTCTGATAAATGTATGCTTTTGTGGCACTCATCTGTTAGAGGAAAAGACATTGAAACACCCAAATCATGATGTCATGAAAGTCAAACTTTATTGTTTTACATTTACAAATAGTTTAATCAGACAATACTGTTTTGGAACAATAAATAGTACAAAAAATAGTATTAATAACATAAAAAAGAGAATATTTAAACCGTACAGAACAATATGTTCAGTCAAGTAAATAGTTAAAGCTTCCATTGGGAAGTAGAAATCACATTCAGTTAGGACTGTTGCCTGATAAAATCAGATTGAGTAGAATATTAATCACATCAAAAGTGTCAAATCATTTGGATGAATTTTGATGTCCAGCGATGCAGTAGCGATAGATTCCTGTAAAAAAGAAAGGTTGAATTATTTTTTAAATTAATTGTTCTCTGGATTAAACTACATTAGCCATACTGGCCTGTTTAAGTGCATGAGGAATATAATGCTCACCGTGTGTAGTTTGATTCTCTTCTGCTCTATATGAGACTGTCAACACTGCTCTTATAAACCTGTGGTGGATCCTCAATATCCAAGGTACTAAAGATTTAAATAGACAAAAGCAGAGTTAAACAGGATATAGTCCTTTATGGATAAACCTAGTGCAATAAATTGATAAATAACAATAGTAATAATGTAAGAAAAGAAGGATATATTTGCCAAATAAGCCATATCTCACCTGTTCAGGTCAAAGTTGTTAGCTGAAAACAAAAATACATAAATTAGCATTTTGGGTAGAACATATATCATATGGAAGAACATATTTTAGTCAACTATATGAAATACTGGATCTTTGCATATAACAATTTTAAAAAAATCTCACCTTTACTCCTCAGTCTCTTCAGTATCCAGTAGACTAAGAACAGACTGGAGCTACTGATAGCACCAGCAACAAGAATCACTTCTGTCGCTTTGATAAGTGATGCAGAAGGACCAGGATGAGCTGAAAATACAGATAAAAGGAAAGCTGTAGAATGTCTTTCTCACTTCATCACTGAAACTGCATATCTGCATCCCACAACAATTATTGTTTGCTGTTTACCTCGACACACTGCCACTTCCCCTGACCAGCTCCCATTGAGGTTGCATGTCATTTCATTACTGATAAGCTGGTGGCCGTCAAGACAGCTGAAGGTGCAGACAGTGCCAAAGGTGGGTTCTTCAGATGAGCAGTTTATATGCCCGCTAATTGGCTCAGGAAGTTGTGGGCAGACCACTGCTACAGAGTTGAAAAAGACAAAGTGTTTAGTATGATAAAATACACTTACAATACATTAAATCAACCTGTAAATCCATAAACGAGACAAGAGTTTGTTCATTACCTTCACAGTGAGGTGGTTCCTGACTCCACTTTGCCGCTCTTGTACAGCTGATCTCTGAAGCCCCCTGGAGGAGGAATCCTTCTAAACAACTGAAGCTGCATTTGCTCCCATAACTAAAACTTGAAGTACAGCTCAGCTCTCCATTGATAGGACTGTCAAAGGCGGGGCAGTGAAGAACTGAGTGGTAAGAAAAATGATGAACAGATCAGCAAGTTTTTCTAAAAAGCATTTGTAAAAATACATCTGATGTGTAAAGCACAACATAAATTCCACTCATGTTTACAGGTTAATAAAAGAAAAATTACATTAAAACTAAATAGAAAAATTAAACTAAAATTAAGCGGTAATATTACGAAACAAATGACAAAAGTACATAACAAAATTACAAAAAATTAAACTAAAATAAAAATCTAAAAATAAAAGCTACTAAAACAACACTGATCATGACCATTCTTACTTTCACAAGTGGGTTGTGAATCATTCCAGCGTCCCGTTGCTCCACAGAACAGTGTAGAGGAGCTGGAGTCTCGCAGCTTGTATCCTTCATCACATACAAACTCACAGGTGGATTGGTAGCTGAAGATGCCCATCGGATGATTACACTGCATTTTCCCTTCCTGTGGTTTGTTCAACTCTGGACATTGAACAACTGCAAAAAGATTCAAAGACATTTCAAAGAAAATTAATTTTAGAAGTTTTGAAGAGCATCTGTAAATGTTCCCCAGTGTAAATTAAACTCACGTTCACAGGTTGGCGGTTTGCTTGACCACTCTGTTGTTGAAGTGCATCTTGTTGTATTGGAGCCCTTTAGTTCATAACCCTCCTCACAGGAGTATTCACACTGAGAGCCATATGAGAAATCAGTAGGATCAGAGCACTGGACGCTAGCATGATCTGGTGGGGTGATGTCCTCAGGTTTACATTTTAAAACTGAAAAACAGAAAACATGATCATGATTAAATGAATTTGCCTGGTTTCAATGAACTAAGAGGAGACCTGCAACTAAACATGTAAAAACATGACCATTCTTACTTTCACAAGTGGGTTGTGAATCATTCCAGTGTCCCGTTGCTCCACAGAACAGTGTAGAGGAGCTGGAGTCTCGGAGCTTGTATCCTTCATCACATACAAACTCACAGGTGGATTGGTAGCTGAAGATGCCCATCGGATGATTACACCACATTTTCCCTTCCTGTGGTTTGTTCAACTCAGGACATTGAACAACTGCAAAAAGATTCAAAGACATTTCAAAGAAAATTAATTTTAGAAGTTTTGAAGAGCATCTGTAAATATTCCTCAAGTGTAAATGAAACTCACGTTCACAGGTTGGCGGTTTGCTTGACCACTCTGTTGTTGAAGTGCATCTTGTTGTATTGGAGCCCTTTAGTTCATAACCCTCCTCACAGGAGTATTCACACTGAGAGCCATATGAGTAATTGGTAGGATCAGAGCACTGGACGCTAGCATGATCTGGTGGGGTGATGTCCTCAGGTTTACATATTAAAACTGAAAAACAGAAAACATGACCATGATTAAACTCATTTGCCTAGTTTCAAAGAACTAAGAACAGTCCAGCAACTAAACATTATTTAAAAACATGACTAGTCTTACTTTCACAAGTGGGTTGTGATTCATTCCAGCGTCCCGTTGCTCCACAGAACAGTGTAGAGGAGCTGGAGTCTCGCAGCTTGTATCCTTCTTTACATACAAACTCACAGGTGGATCGGTAGCTGAAGATGCCCATCGGATGATTACACCCCATCTCACCATTCTGTGGTTTGATCAGCTCCGGACATTGAAACACTGCAAAAAGATATCAAAGATTTTTTTAAAGTGCCTGATCAAATTTGCCATTTTCATTTCATAATGTAATTTTTACTCACATTCGCAGGTAGGTGGTTTGCTTAACCACTCAGTTGTAGAAGTGCATCTTGTTGTACTGGAACCTTTTAGTTTATAACCCTCCTCACAGGAGTATTCACACTGAGAGCCATATGAGAAATTTCCATTGGGGTGAGAGCACTGGACACTAGTATGATCTGCTGGTGTGACTTCATTTGGTTTGCATTTTACAACTGAAAAGCAGAAAAAAGTTAACATGGTTACATTTCACTTTTCACTGTCAACACAGATATAGTCGGCAGTATCAAGAGAATTATTACCCACCATTTTCACATTGTTTTCCATTGAAACCTTCAAAGCATGAGCATTTATGGCTGTTTATGGTTTCTACACACTCTCCTTGACCACTAACACAAGAGTCATCCTTGCAAGAAGCTAAAGGAGAAAAAGTGCATAACTGTTCATTGATGGTTGCATTTATACAAAAAATACAGCAAAATGACTCTTCTTTTTTCATTTCAATTGAAAATTCATTGGTTAGAAGATTTTACAACACCTCACAAAGGCTACCTACCCATGTAGCACAGTGCAGTCTTCTCTTTTAAGCAGGATTCATCATTCCATTTGCCTTCATCTTCTTTTCTTTTAATGTATATTTCCACACAGTCTTCATTATTCCTTCCGTTGTTGGGCTCATTTTTTGCCCAGTTCTCAGCTTCCTTGGTAAGAATCTTGTTAGTTCCCACCCAGGTCCAATTGCCACGAATTTTTCGAATGCCAATCCAGTAATATCCATTGATTTTTGGAAGGATGCTGTTGAGGTGATTAATCTCCTCTTTGTTCTGGATGGCCACCATGTCAGTGTAGTGCTGTCTGCACCAATGTCTAGCATGTTCCCAGTTCATTCTGGAGTCTGAGTGGTGGTATGACCAGCCTTCAATGCCTCCCCATATGTTTAGCACTGCAGAAATAAGGCATTGCAACTTTGAATAAACTATTTTTACAGGTTGTATTTACTTAGTAGAGTTTATACACTAGAATGGTTTACTTTCTTACCTGAATAAATAAGAACAAGGGAAGCAAAAACGTGCCACGGTACTTTGTCGCAAACACCCTGCAAAATTAAAGAACTACATCAATTAGATGAACATAATATTAAATGATACTATGCATTATGCATACTATGCATTACTTACCATAGTCAGAGATGTACAGATATGAAAGGGTCCTGTTGACGGTCGTCTCTGTAGGTCTTTATTAATATGATGGTTCAGTTCAGTGTGTTGGGGCATTTATATAGGACTCAACTATGGATTAGGACTTCCCTTCCCGGAACCACTTGTGACATCAACCAATAGAAGCAGTGGAATTTTAGACTCTGGAAATACCCCTCTCTAACACTGATCAAGGAGGAAACTGCTTTCACTTTTAATTTTTTCGGGGGGCGGATGGGGGGGGGGGGGGGGGGTTGACATTCTCTAGGTGTTAGTGTGAGGAAGTGACCTCTCAGGAAATGTTGTAGAGCTTTTGGGCTGATATGCCTACAGAAGGATGACTGCAAATGTTTATATTCAGCAATGAAATATATACTTTCTTTCTTATTGTCCATTTGTTTCAAATCGATCAACTGAATATGTAACTTTAAAAGAACAATTCCGACTTTCACTTTTTGGTGTGAAAAAGTAATCAGCAGGGAAATATTTACATTTTCTGTCAATTTCCTCAGTTCTGTTTATAAAGGAAAGAGAGAGAGACAATATAGGTCAAGAGGGGCATGAATTGTCATGTTGCCAGTAATCATTTGGCACCTTTACAGTTTCTTCCATGGAAATACAATTAATGTAACTGTTATAATCTACTCAGTGAAGTGAACGTCACATAAATATGACATAAGCATGAAGATTTTAGGACAATGAATTAAGTCTGTATATTAGTATTAAACAAAAGTAATATGAATAGAAGAAGAACTTCTGAAGAACAGAGATATTACACAGAACTTCCATAAAAATATTTACATTCAAATATTTTTGTGTGTGAGACAAATTTGTTGAAATAAATCGAAGCTGGGCTGCAAAATTTGCTTTGTTTAAAAGCTGTTATTACAATTAAGCTCCCCAGAGGTTTCTTGTTTTGAAGTTTCTAAACTCATTTCTGTGAGACCTCATTTCTGTGAGACCTTGACCCTTCTCAGATGCCACTCAGTTCAGTGTGTTTGCTGTTGTACCAGTTTCCGTATTACAGAAATAGCTGAAAATGACTAGTGAGCAAAGAACAGAAAAGTAAATAATCTATGCGTGTCAAAATAATATGTAATAACTTATCTAATATCTTATAATATTAATGTTCATACAAACATCTATTTGAAAATAAATCTAATAAGCTAGCACACTCAAATTGAGGATGATTGTTTTTAATGTTTTTATTATTTTTATTCATTTAAATGATCAATGTGTGGATTGGTCACACACACACAATTCAAATTTATTTGTATAGCGCTTTTCACGATACATATCGTTTCAAAGCAGCTTCACAGAAACTGCATCTACATTACAATTTAAATTGATTTGTACATGTTATGCATTTCAGAAATGCACATATACAAGCATACAGATTAGCTAACTATATATTATTAATCAATATAATAACTATGGCACAGAATTAAGTGTGATAAGAATACATGTCGTTAATGAATATGGTATATCGAGATGAGCATGGGTGTGTGTTGATGCAGAGCTGTGTCATCTGAAGTCCTCGCAGGAGTTGAGTCGTCTCTTCACAGGTGTTGGTCATCTGAAGTCTTTACGAGAAGCTGGATTCAGACTGGAGCTGATGGACTCTCTAGTTATCTCAGGATGGGCATCCCAAGATAAAACAGAACAGAAAAATAATTAGCGTAGCTGCTGTTCAAAGCATTAAACAAAGACGATCATGTGCATTGATATAACTATAGAGTACAAGGTTAGGAGATGTGAATGCCTGGCTAAAGAGATGCGTCTTTAATCTACATTTAAACTGGAGGAGTGAGTCTGAGCCCCGAACATTATTAGGAAGACTATTTCATAGTTTAGGTGCCAAATATGAAAACGTTCTTCCTCCTTTAGTGGACTTAGATATCCTCTGTATTACCAGAAGCCCAGAGTTTAGTGATCTTAAAGATCGTGATGGGTTATAAGGTGATAGAAGATCAGTTAAATACACAGGAGCTAAACCATTTAGGGCCTTATAGGTCAGTAGCAATACTTTATAATTGATACAAAACTTAACAGGTAACCAGTGTAGAGATGTTAGAATTGGTGTTATGTGATCATATTTTCTTGACCTAGTAAGAACTCTAGCAGCTGCATTTTGGACTAATTGTAGCTTGTTTATTGAGGAGGCAGGACAGCAGCTAGTAGTGCATTACAGTAATCTAGTCTAGAGGTCATAAATGCATGAACTAACTTTTCTGCATCAGAGACAGATAGCATGTTTCTTAGCTTAGCGATGTTTCTGAGGTGGAAGAAGGCTGTTTTTGTAGTATTAGAAATATGATTTTGCAACAAATATGAAGTTGCTGTCTAATATAACACCCAGGTCTTTAACTGTATCAGATGAAGTAACAGTACATCCTTCTAAATGCAAGTTATAATTTAAGAGATTCTGTGTACCAGTTTTTGGTCCAATAAGTAATACCTCAGCCTTATCTGAATTTAGTGGGAGAAAATTACAGGTCATCCAATATTTTATATCTTTAACACACTCTGTTAGCTTGGATAATTTAGAGATTTCATCTGGTCGTGCTGAAATATATAACTGAGTATCATCGGCATAACAGTGGAAACTAATTCCATGTTTTCTTATAAATATTACCAAGTGGCAGCATATATATTGAGAATAACAGAGGGCCTAACACAGATCCTTGCGGCACTCCATAATTTACCGACGTTATCTTAGAATTTTCCCTGTTTAAATAGACAAATTGGTAATGCTCTGATAGATATGATCTAAACCACTTTAATGCCTGTCCCTGAATACCAGTGTAATTTTGTAGACGATCTAAGAGTAAAACTAGTAATGAGATATAGCCTTGGTCAGGAGCTAAGAGTAAGTCATTTGTGATTTTAACGAGCGCAGTTTCTGTGCTATACACTCTAAAAAAAAAAAGGTTCTATATTGCACCAAAAATGGTTCTTGGCTCGTAATCATAGGGGAACCTTTTTTAGTGCTATATAGCACCAATTTTGGTGCTTCAGTGGTTCTTCAGCGGTTCTTCAGAGGTTCTTCAGCGGTTCTTCAGAGGTTCTTCACCGGTTCTTTGACTAAGGTGCTATATAGCACCTCTGAAGAACCGCTGAAGAACCACTGAAGCACCAAAATTGGTGCTATATAGCACTAAAAAAGGTTCCCCTATGATTACGAGCCTTTTTTTTTAGAGTGTATGATGGGGTCTGAATCCAGACTGAAATTTTTCATAGATATCGTTTTCTTGTAAGTAAGAGCATAATTGAGCAGACACCATTTTTTTCTAATATTGGAAGATTTGAAATTGGTCTGTAATTTGCCAATTCATTTGGATCTAGTTGTGGTTTCTTAATGATAGGTTTAATAACTGCCATCTTGAATGGTCTTGGGACATGACCTAGAGTTAAAGATGAATTAATAATATTGAGAAGAGGCTCTTCTGCTACAGGTAACAACTCTTTCAGTAGTTTAGTTGGTATTGGATCTAATAAACATGTTGTTGGTTTAGAAGCAATGATTAGTTTATTTAGCTCTTCCTGTCCTATAGTTGTAAAGCACTGCAGTTGTTCTTCAGGGGTGATAATTGAGGCTGAATCGCAAAACCCTGTCAACGGTTGTACATTTATAATTGTTTTGTTTTTCTGATGTTTTCGATTTTTTTAGTGAAGAAATTCATAAAGTAATTTCTACTAAACTGTACTGGAATATTTTGTTCAGCTGATGTGCGTTTATTTGTTAAACTGCCCACTGTACTAAATAAAAACCTGGGGTTGTTTTGGTTATTTTCTATCAGTTTATGGTAATGCCCTGGCTGCTTTTAGAGCCTTTTTATAACGGGAAGTTCTGTCTTTCCACAGGATTCTAAAGACCTCTAAATGTGTTTCCATTTACGAGTCTCTCTCTTGATAGCGTGAGTAATATTGTTGTACCACGGTGCAGTACTTTTCTCTCTCACCTTTTTTAATCTGATCGGTGCACCCGTTTCTAATGTACTAGAGAAAATGGTGCTCATACTGCTAGTCATTTCCTCTAGTTAATTTGTGTGTTTGGGTACACTGAGCAGCTGAGATAAATCTGATAGGTTATTTGTGAATTTATCAATAGTGTTTGGGAGAATTGTTCTTCCTGGTCTATAACGCGGAGCAGTATGTAAAATATCAGCAGTACGCAGTGTGTACGTTAGAAGGTAGTGATCAGTGACATCATCACTTTGCGGTATGATGTCTATATCAGTAGGATTGATTCCATGTGATATAATAAAATCTAGTGTATGATTAAAACGATGAGTGGGCCCATTTACATTTTGCTTGACCCCAAAGGAGTTTAATAAATCTCTAAACGTAACCCCTAGCACATCGTTTGTATTATCTACATGAATGTTCAAATCACAGACAATCAGTGCTTTATCGACAGTAACCATTAGGTCTGAGAGAAAATCTGCAAACTCTTTTAGGAAATCAACATAGGGCCCTGGCGGCCTATACAGTGAGGAAAATAAGTATTTGAACACCCTGCTATTTTGCAAGTTCTCCCACTTGGAAATCATAATTTTCTCCCACTTGGAAATTGTCATCATAGGTGCATGTCCACTGTGAGAGACATAATCTAAAAAAAAAATCCAGAAATCACAATGTATGTTTTTTTAACTATTTATTTGTATGATACAGCTGCAAATAAGTATTTGAACACCTGTCTATCAGCTAGAATTCTGACCCTCAAAGACCTGTTAGTCTGCCTTTAAAATGTCCACCTCCACTCCATTTATTATCCTAAATTAGATGTACCTGTTTGAGGTCGTTAGCTGCATAAAGACACCTGTCCACCCCATACAATCAGTAAGAATCCAACTACTAACATGGCCAAGACCAAAGAGCTGTCCAAAGACACTAGAGACAAAATTGTACACCTCCACAAGGCTGGAAAGGGCTACAGGGAAATTGCCAAGCAGCTTGGTGAAAAAAGGTCCACTGTTGGAGCAATCATTAGAAAATGGAAGAAGCTAAACATGACTGTCAATCTCCCTCGGACTGGGGCTCCATGCAAGATCTCACCTCGTGGGGTCTCAATGATGCTAAGAAAGGTGAGAAATCAGCCCAGAACTACACGGGAGGAGCTGGTCAACGACCTGAAAAGAGCTGGGACCACCGTTTCCAAGGTTACTGTTGGTAATACACTAAGACGTCATGGTTTGAAATCATGCATGGCACGAAAGGTTCCCATGCTTAAACCAGCACATGTCAAGGCCCGTCTTAAGTTTGCCAATGACCATTTGGATGATCCAGAGGAGTCATGGGAGAAAGTCATGTGGTCAGATGAGACCAAAATAGAACTTTTTGGTCATAATTCCACTAAACGTGTTTGGAGGAAGAAGAATGATGAGTACCATCCCAAGAACACTATCCCTACTGTGAAGCATGGGGGTGGTAGCATCATGCTTTGGGGGTGTTTTTCTGCACATGGGACAGGGCGACTGCACTGTATTAAGGAGAGAATGACCGGGGCCATGTATTGCGAGATTTCGGGGAACAACCTCCTTCCCTCAGTTAGAGCATTGAAGATGGGTCGAGGCTGGGTCTTCCAACATGACAATGACCCAAAGCACACAGCCAGGATAACCAAGGAGTGGCTCTGTAAGAAGCATATCAAGGTTCTGGCGTGGCCTAGCCAGTCTCCAGACCTAAACCCAATAGAGAATCTTTGGAGGGAGCTCAAACTCTGTGTTTCTCAGCAACAGGCCAGAAACCTGACTGATCTAGAGAAGATCTGTGTGGAGGAGTGGGCCAAAATTCCCGAGATTTCGGGGAACAACCTCCTTCCCTCAGTTAGAGCATTGAAGATGGGTCGAGGCTGGGTCTTCCAACATGACAATGACCCAAAGCACACAGCCAGGATAACCAAGGAGTGGCTCTGTAAGAAGCATATCAAGGTCCTAGGTCACTGAGTGACTTATATACAAGTAATAGTACTTTAAAATCGATCCTAAATGTAACTGGAAGCCAGTTTAAAGACCTAAGAAGTGGTGTGATATGTTCATATTTTCTGGTTCTGCTCAGGATCCTGGCAGCAGCGTTCTGTATGAGCTGCAGCTGTCTAATGGTCTTTTTGGGAAGGCCGGTGAGAAGACCATTACAATAGTCCACCCTGCTGGTGATAAAAGCATGAACGAGTTTCTCTAAGTCTTGCCTAGAAACAAAGCATCTAATTCTTGCAATATTTTTGAGATGATAGTAAGCTGATTTAGTTATTGCTTTGACATGACAACTGAAACTCAGGTCTGACTCCAAAATCACACCAAGATTCCTGACTTGATTTTTTGATTTTAGACCTTTAGCCTCAAGATATGCGTTCACCTTGAGAATTTCATCTTTGTTTCCAAATGTAGTGATTTCAGTTTTGTCTTTGTTTAACTGAAGAAAGTTTTGGCACATCCAACTGTTAACTTCATCAATGCATTTGCACAGAGAGTCAATGGGGCTGTAGTCATTAATTGATAGGGCTAAGCAGGGCTTAAAAACGGAAAAAAATATCAATCGGTTCACTAAGAGCAGAATCGATATTATAGCGTTTCGGTTTTTGCGTTCCTCAATAAACATTACTGTTCCGAAAACGGTTTGATATGAAAAAATACCGGTTAATAACGTTATTTTAATTAAGCCTATACTTTAAACAAATATGTATACATTTTAAACAAATATGTATAAATAGACTTATTTTCACTCAATAATAATATAACACATGGTAATTAAACTTGAATATTTATTTAATAACATTTTTAAAACCAGAAATACATGCATTAATTACAAGGCATAAACAGCGGACCTGTTTTAATGGAGCGTTAGACAATCGAAAGTGGCCTCTAATGCCGAATTATTTTCAGAAGAGTGATAACATTCTTTGTACATAACTTTTTTTCAACACGACTTGTTTTAAAAAATGCATGAATAAAGAATAAATAAACTGGATAACCATTGCTCTTTTAATGCACCGTCAACTGCTAATTTCAAAGCAAACACTGCGCAACACGTTCTTGCATCACATAATCAAATTCAGTCAGCTAATAAAGCTTGCATTTAATGCAATATAACATACCATTTAATACGAAGCATCAACCGTCTATATAGAAAACATTGACCTGTCCTGTATTGGCAATCTGAAAGACTATAGGAAAAATGTTTGATAGATGCTATAGCCTACTTGGATAGGCTTAAACGGAATCCATAAACTATCCTAAATCAGTCTATTTGAGCTTAAAGTCCGTACTGCTTATTTAAACGTTCGAAAAGAATGTCCTCCAATACCTGCACATTCATTGTAGACCTCAGCGGGGAAAGAAATGTACTTGAGGCATGAAAATGCGCGCTCACACTGACTTGCGTTACCGGTAGATTCATAGATGATGGTGCGCGGGCATTTCACTCACGCTTGATCCGTCAACATCACATGCTGTACTACTCATTTCATGATTGGTCACTGCCAAATTAAAATATTAAAGAGAACGATAAAATAACGTTATTAACCGGTTAATGGTCATTTCAAATTAACGTTTCTGTTCAGAACGATTCAAATTGATTTTGATTTCGTTTCCATTTTTGTTCCTCTTAAAATTTCGTTCGTTTCCGGTTTTCGTTTTCGTTCCTTGAACCGGTTCAGAGCCCTGGGGCTAAGTAGATCTGGGTGTTGTCAGCATAGCTGTGGTAAGCCATTTTGTTATTTTTCATTATTTGGCTCAGTGGGAGCATGTACAGGTTGAATAGGAGTGGTGCAAGAATTGACCCTTGTGGGACTCCGCATGTCATGGATGTCCACTCAGACTTATGGTCACCTATACTCACATAATAACCTCTCCCTTCTAAGTATGACCTGAACCATTTGAGGACCATTCCGGAAAGCCCAACCCAATTTTCTAGCCTGTCAAGAAGTATGTTGTGGTCAACAGTGTTGAAAGCAGCACTGAGGTCGAGTAGTACCAGAATTGATGTTTTGCCTGTATCTGTATTGAGGTGAATATAATTTATTATCTTTATGAGCGCTGTCTCTGTGCTGTGATGCGGTCAGAAACCAGATTGAAAATTGTCAAAGTATCCGTTTGAGTTCAAGAATTTGTTCAGCTGACTGAAAACAAATTTTTCAATGATCTTGCCTATGAAGAGAAGATTTGAGATTGGTCTGTAGTTGCTCAGTATGGAGTTATCCAGATTTCTCTTTTTCAGGAGAGGCTTAACTACTGCGGTTTTAAGGGAGTTTGGAAAAGTCCCAGAAAGTGAGGCGTTTGCCACTTCTAGGAGATCTGCTTCTAAACAGTTAAACACACTTTTGAAATAAGAAGTGGGGAGTGTGTCAAGGGCACAGGTTGATGTTTTTAGGTGCTGTACCATTTCTTCTAAAATTTTACCATCTATTGCTTTGAAATCAGTCATAGTATCTTTCTGAGGTAGTGGTCTGATCTGACTCACCCCAGAGCAACTCAAGGATATGCTGATCGCATTTCTGATATTATTGATTTTCTCTGAGAAGAAGAAGGCAAACTCACTACATTTGCTGTCTGAGAGCATTTCATTGAGAATGTGACTCGGAGGGTTTGTTAGTCTCTCTACAGTAGCAAAAAGAGTGCGCGTGTTGTTTATGTTTCTGTTTATAATATTTGAAAAGAAAGTCTGTCTAGCTTTGCCTAGTTCCACATTGAAAGCACAAAGACTGTCTTTATAGATGGACTACAAGTTTTGTCTTTCGCCACATGCGCTCATCTATCCTGCATTGTCTTTTCATTAATTGCATTAATTGCTTTTTGTTTGCCACTCTTTTTTCTGACTTTCACAGGAGCAATATCATCGATTACACTCTTAACTTTTGAGTTAAAAGAGAGAGAAAAAAAATCAACAGAGTCCGCAGATATGCTTGGTGTTAGAGATATAGCCTTCATAAACAGCACACTAGTGTTCTCATTTAATCATCTCTTTTTGACAGAGACAGATCTAGTTTCAATGGCAGGAGAGATTGATATATCAAAGAAAATACAGAAATGATCAGACAGTGCCACATCCTTAATAAGTATCGATGAAATGTTTAGACGCTTACTGATAAGTAAATCTAGAGTGTGTCCACTATCATGTGTGGGTCCGTGTACATGTTGTGTCAAATCAAAAGTGTTAAGAACAGTCATGAGATCTTTTGTTGTACTGGATTCAGCATTGTCAATGTGAATGTTAAAATCCCCAGCAATAGCAAAACAGTCATACTCAGATGAGATTGCTGATAACAGCTCTGTAAAGTCATCAATAAAAGCTGGACAATATTTTGGAGGCCTGTAAATAATGATAAGCAGGATGCGTGGAGCACCTTTTAGCACAATGCCCAGATGTTCTAGAGACAAATAGTCACCAAATGATACTTGCTTACATTGATAGACATCTTTAAAAAGAGCAGCGACCCCTAGCTGTCTAATCAGCACACTCAATCGCCTGTGATCCCTTGAGTTTCCCTGCACTCTCCCGCAAAAACACTGGTGTGTATCTTTTTTGTGCAATATTCACAAAAGAGCAAGTGACGTTGTTGCAAATGTCGCGCCACACCTGTGGCACATGCAGAGCCTCACTGCATGATGAAGACGGGCATGGCGAGTGTGTTGTTTGTCTGGGCAAGGACCACGTAGACGCCGTTCTTTCCGGATTATGCCGCTCTTCTCTCTCCGCTTGAGGATATCGCTCTTCTCCACCCCTCGCGCTCTCCCGTATCCTTTTCCGTCCGAGCCTCGGGCAGAGTTAGAGTATACGGAGACCAGTGATCTCACGTTGGCCCACGGCCCGCGTGCTTCACCGTCTCCCCAGAGAGATGTTTCGCCCGTCATGTTCTCCCGATCGGACCAGCACCACCTGCTCGATGCCTCTTTCTGTCTCTGTCTTGTCTCTTTCTGATGAAGACCCACACGAGGAGCCACATTATGACTCTGTGTCATTAGTGGCATCAGATGCTGAGGATTGCTCAGGCTCTATCAAAGACCCCGTCTCCACTTCAGCTCTGCAGCGACTCCAAGGCTGGTGTTGACGCCGAACTCATCCTCACAATAGCTGCCAGCGAGCTAGGCCTCAATTGGGCCTCGCCGGAGGAGCATGCACGCAGCCGACTGGACAAGTGGTTCCTATTGGGGCGCCAACAGGCCCCTTCACAGAGAGCAGCACCGTTTATCCCGGAGGTGCACGATGAGCTGGTGAAATCATGGCGAGCCCCTTATTCTGTCCACTTACGTCCATCATCGCTCTTGACCATCGACGGCGCTGAGGAAAAAGCCGCGGCTGCACACCTCTGCCTGCCCGCAGCGGTAGGGTGGAAAGCCAAAGTGTCGCACCCATCTAAGCCCTGCAGGACAACCTCAGCATTAGCGGTCGATGGCAGTCCTCCAAACTCCTCTGTGCTATGGATGAGACAGGACCTGACCCAGAAGCTTTTCGTGACGTCCGTAGCGCCACAGACCTGGCCCTGCGCACCAAGAAAGCCATCACCCAGGCCATAGGGAGATCTATTGCCAACCTTGTGGTGTTAGAGCGACAACTGTGGTTGAACTTAACAGAGGAAGCCAACAAGATCGCCTTCCTTAATGCACCAATCTCCCCCACTGGCCTCTTCGGCCCTGCTCTGGATGGTTTCTCAGAGGGCTTCACCGTGGTACAAAAGGCGTCCCAGGCTATGCAACACTTTTTGCAGAAACGTTCCAGTTCTGCTTCCTCGAGTCGCTAGAGAATGCAGACACAGCAACAGTTAAAGCCTGCGCCTGCAGCCACTCAGCCACGCCCAGCACCTGAGCAGCGGCAGCACCCCAGTCAGGTAGAACATACAGTCCTACTAGTGGCCCCTCTCTGGCAGACTCAGCCTTGGTTCCCCGAGATGATTCAGCTGCTCTCAGCAGCGCCATGGCCAATTTCCCTGAGGAGAGACTTTTTGGCACCCCTGGGTGTCCTAAGCACTATCATTGAGGCAAGAGCTCTGTCTACTAGACGCCTCTATGCTCTTAAATGGTCTGTGTTCTCTAGCTGGTGCTCAGCCAGGAACCAGGAACCAGGAACCAGGACCCAGCCTCGTGTGAAGTATCACCGATACTTTCTTTCCTACAAGAGCTGTTGGATGCAGGCCGTACTCCATCTACACTCAAAGCCAATGTGGCAGCCATCGCCGATTTTCATACACCGTCAGTGGGCAGGAACGACATGATTGTGCGTTTCCTAAAAGGATCCAGAAGGCTTACGCCGCTTTGCCATTGGTTCCTGCAGTTCCCACTAACCAGCCAATAGTGTGCGAGTAAGCCTCAGCACTGTTGTGGCTGTGCAGTAGCACTGCATTATTTTATAAAAAGCTTCAGTACACTCTAAAAAAAAAAGGTTCTATATGGCACCAAAAAAGGTTCTTGGCTCGTAATCATAGGGGAACCTTTTTTAGTGCTATATAGCACCAATTTTGGTGCTTCAGTGGTTCTTCAGCGGTTCTTCAGAGGTGCTATATAGCACCTTAGTCAAAGAACCGGTGAAGAACATCTGAAGAACCGCTGAAGAATTTTTCGAGAAAAGGAGTTTTCCCACTGCGTCTAGCAAAGAGATCGATACTCGGTTACTTAACTTAACCTCGGTTCTCTCTAGAAGAGGGAACGAGTATTGCGTAAGTTCCTTACGCTACGGGAAAGTATTCTTTCTTCGAGATTTCTGAAAAACCCAAAATTATCCTTAATTTTGTAACATTGTCAACGCAGTGCGGCAGCCTGGCAGACCATAGCAGGCTATTCCAGCGTGCTATTGGCTGCTCTGCTGGCAACTGCAGCAGCCTATCGGTGAGCCCGCGTGACGTGGCGACCAATGAGGGCGCTTCGCGCCCACCTGGCTTCATTTGCCTACAGGTGGGGCGTGGCCACGTGTATATAAGCAGGGCTCACGGGCTGCATATTCGGTTTTCGTAGTTCTGAAGCGTAAAAGCCCGCGGGGCGCACGGCAAGGAACGCAATACTCGTTCCCTCTTCTAGAGAGAACCGAGGTTACGTTAAGTAACCGAGTATCGTTCTCTTACGAGAGGTTCTCTCATATTGCGTAAGTTCCTTACGCTACGGGAACATATTGTCAACGCCGTGCGCGCCTCGCATACAGCATATGTATCCCAGGGAACCGGGGACCATAACACTGCTCGGGCAGGGTGGCCGGTAAGGAAAACGGGCCACCACATATACAGACACTTCATTCGAACTGACGGGTGGTTACGACGGGTGGTTACAACACCCTGTCCCATGAATGAGGGAACGGCACCTGCCGGTCTCCTTCAAATTCACCACACCTTGTCTCATGAATGAGGGAGCGGCAACGCCGGTCGCCTTCAAATTCACAATATCTTGTTATATGAGTGAGGTAACGGCACCGCCGGTCACCTTCAAACTCACAACAGCTCGTCTCGTAAATGAGGGAACGGCACCGCCGGTCTCCTTCAAATTCACAATGAGCCTAGTACCGAACTTACTACCAGTATGTGAGCTATGTCTGCGCAGAACCACTGGGCAGAACCAACAGCCCTATTGAACTGATAACACTTTCGCCTGTAAGGCAGGAACTTCCAGATTGTAAAATCTCACGAACGTAGACGGGGAGGCCCAGCCTGCCGCCATACAGATATCGTGGATGGAAATCCCTCTGGCCCAAGCCCACGAAGAGGCCATGCCTCTGGTGGAGTGTGCTCTGACACCTAGCGGGCACTGCAGGTGTTTGGAAGCGTATGCAGCTGCAATCGCGTCCACTATCCACCTGGACAGGGTCTGTTTCGAGGAGGCGAGACCTTTAGTGCGCCCACCAAACGAAACAAATAGCTGCTCAGAACGCCTGAAGGCGGCGGAGCGTGTGACATAAACCCTCAATGCCCTGACAGGGCAGAGGAAATTGCCACCGTCCCCCTCATCGGATGCTGGCAGAGCCGAGAGGGAGATAATCTGCGCCCTGAAGGGAGTGTCGATCGCTTTGGGGACATAACCATGCCTCGGTCTGAGAATGACCTTAGAGTCATTAGGACCAAACTCCATACACGTCGGGCTCACTGAGAGCGCGTGTAGATCCCCCACGCGTTTCACTGAAGCCAGAGCTATCAGAAACGCGGTTTTTAGCGAAAGGAACCTTGGTTCCACAGTCTCGAGCGGTTCAAAGGGATGAGCCTTCAGGGCCTCTAGGACCAAGGCCAGATCCCATATAGGAACCGACGGGGGCCGCGGGGGATTCATCCGTCTGGCTCCTCTGAGGAAACGGATGATGAGCTCGTTCCTTCCTAGCGTGCTACCTAGCGTCGTCTGAGCGAACGCTGCTATAGCCGCCACATACACTTTGAGCGTGGAAGGGGACCTGCCCCGTTCCAAAAGCTCTTGGAGGAAGGAGAGCACCCGCTGGACCCCACATTGCTGTGGGTCCAATCCCTTGGAAACACACCACTCAGTGAACACCGACCACTTAGAACTATATAACCGCCTCGTCGAGGGGGCTCTAGAGTGTGAAATCGTGTTCATAACCCCTTCGGGCAGGTCAACGGGTATCCGTTGGTCACCCATACATGCAGAGACCATCGCTCTGGATGGGGATGCCAAACTGACCCTCCTGCTTGAGAGAGAAGGTCTGCTCTCAGCGGAACTGGCCAGGGGGGTGAGTGCGACAGCTTCACCAGCTCTGGGTACCAAATCTGGTTCTCCCAGCGCGGTGCTATAAGGAGCACCGGACGGCGCGTTTCCCTGATTTTCGCTATGACCTGGGGCAATAGGGAGATCGGCGGGAAAGCATACAGCGGGAGGCTGGGCCAAGTTTGGGACAGCGCATCCTCGCTTTTGGACAGAAACGTCGGGCAGCGGGCGTTCTCTTTTGTTGCAAAGAGGTCGAGCTCCGCTCTGCCGAACAGGCGCCATACCAGCTGGACTGTCTGGGGGTGCAGGGACCATTCTCCTGGGAGAATGAGGCCCCTGGACAGCTTGTCCGGGCCCACATTGAGGTGGCCCGGCACGTGCGCAGCTCTCAGCGAGCGCAGCGAGCTGTGTGCCCACACGAGCAGGCGTTCTGTCAGATTGCCCAGACCTCTGGACCTGACACCGCCCTGCCGGTTCACGTAGGACACCACTGTGGTGTTGTCCGACCGGACTAACACATGGTGTCCTCGTATAAGCGGGAGAAACTGCCTGAGCGCGTTCTCTACCGCTATCATCTCCAAACAGTTTATGTGTAGGAGTTTTTCCTCGCTCGACCAAAGGCCCGAGGCTGATCTGCCCTCGAAAACGGCGCCCCAACCCGTGGTGGAGGCGTCCGTCGAGATGACCTTGCGGTGTGAGATGGCTCCCATCGTCACTCCCCTCTGGTACCAGTCGGCTACTAACCAGGGCTCTAGGGCTGACACGCAGCCCTGAGTCACTCTGATCCTGAAGCCACCGGACGCCCAGGCTCTGTGAGGCACTCGGGCGTTTAACCAGTATTGCAGCGGGCGCATGCGCATTAAGCCCAGCTGGAGCACAGCCGCAGCTGAGGCCATACGTCCCAGCATCCTCTGAAAAAGCTTGAGAGGTGCGATTTTGCCCGGCCAGAAGTACGCAGCCATGCGCCGAACTTGGCGCGCGCGATGGGGTGACAGGTGGGCTGACATTGCCACAGTGTCCAGATTCAAACCCAGGAATGAGGTTGATTGCGTGGGCACTAATGAGCTCTTGGTCCAATTGACCGTGAGCCCTAGGCTGTCCAGATGGCTGAGCAGCATTGCCCTGTGGGCGAGGAGCTCGGCCTCCGACTGCGCCAGGATGAGCCAATCGTCCAGATAGTTCAATACTCGCATCCCTCGATTTCTCAGAGGAGCGAGGGCCGCGTCCATGCACTTCGTAAATGTACGGGGTGCTAGTGACAGGCCGAACGGAAGGACGGTGTATTGATAAGCCTGGCCGTCGAAGGCGAATCGTAAGAATGGCCTGTGACGCGGCGTTATCTTGATTTGAAAATATGCATCTTTCAAATCTAGGGAGATTAGCCAGTCTCTCGGGCGAATATGCGCGAGGATCTGCTTGGTCGTGAGCATCTTGAACGATCTTTTCATAAGAGCTTTGTTCAGACGCCTCAGATCCAGAATCGGTCTGAGCGACCCATCCCTTTTTGGCACGAGAAAATACCGGCTGTAAAAGCCTGACTTGCTCATAGAATGGGGAACCGGTTCTATAGCCCCTTTGCACAGCAGCGTGGCTATTTCTGCTCGAAGTAGATGTGCTACTTCCTCGCTCACTCTCGTCTCTGTACGCGCAAAGAAGCGCGGAGGGCGGCGAGCGAACTGCAGAGTGTAGCCGTGCTTCACTGTTTTCAGCACCCATTCTGATACACCTGGAATGGCTTCCCACGCTCTCGCGTGCGCCACACGGGATAGAACGGCCTCCGGGCTCGAAACGGCGCGCTTCGCGGGTTTGACGGCCTGTATAGGAGGGGCGGGCGCAGTGCGCGCGCTCTCTGTGCTGTGGGCCAGCCGATCGCTCGCGATGGCTGGCCGCCCTACACACTGCATCTCTGCCGCTTCGAGCGGGGAGTGGCTTGTGTGCGGCCCTACACTCATCGCTCCGGCCACCCTGGGCGGAAAACAAATGGTGTGTGGCGCGGCGCGTGGCGCCTGAGGCATAATGTTCGCGAAAATGTGTGAGCGCGTTTGAGCGGGCACAACTCTTACGCGTGGAACATGACCGGTTAAGAGTGGCTGTGTGACAGCGCGTGTGGTGGTTAGTCGTGGACGCAAACAAGCGGACACGTGACCTAACTCTAGCACTGGGGACACTGGGTTTATAGTGCTTGTGTGCAGGGGTGAACACAGAAAAGTGGGCACATTTACTGCATTTGAAACACATACGGCGTGAGCCGTGCAACCAGAAATAATGCAACTTTTGTGATTTCTCTGGTTCGCCGTAAAAACGGCGGTTATTGACAGGCGAGAAGGCATTTTTGCCGGCTCGTTGGCTGCGTGAAATCCATCTGCAGCAGCCACAGTGGTGGGGGCTGACAGGAAAGAGAGTTTTGACGGTGGTCCGGCCGCGGCGGGACTTAACCGTCGTTTCTTGCCTCTGGCTAGGAGGACTTTGGAGGCTCGGGCTTCAGCGCGATCCTAGGCCGGGGGCCCCGAGGTGGAGGCGGCTTACCACGGCTGGAAGAGCGCGATCTGGGGCGGCCGCTCGGTCTTCGCTGAGACGAAGGGGGCCGCGCTGGGCGCTGCGCGGAGCTTGTTGCTGGCTGGTCACGAGGACGGCGAGTAGCGGAGCTATTGCTAGCGCCGGGGCGTCGAGGCAGGAAAAGGTTCATGGCCTGCGTCGTTTTCTGCACTTCGGAGAAACGGTCGACGATCCCCTTGACCGCTGGTCCAAAGAGCCCAGACGGGGAGAGCGGGGCATTTAGGAAGGCCCCGCGCTCTGTTTCTCGCATGTCCGCGAGCGTGAGCCAGAGGTGGCGCTCAGCTACCGTGAGGGAGGCCATAGAGCGTCCGAGGGCCTGTGCTGCGGTCTTGGTGGCGCGAAGGGAGAGATCCGTCGCGCTTCGCAAATCCGTGATTAACTCAGCGTCACAGCATTTCTCGTCCAGGTCGCGGAGGAGATTAGCTTGGAGGATTTGCAGCACAGCCATAGAGTGCAGAGCGGACGCAGCTTGACCGGAGGCAGCGAAAGCGCGGCTGATCAGCGATGACGTCACTCTGCAGGCCTTAGACGGGAGGGCAGCCTTTGAGCGCCAACCAGAAGGCGGGCAAAGGTGCGCTGCGACCGCCTCTTCCACCGGAGGGATAGCGTTGTAGCCTTTCTCGGCCGCGCCGTCAACTTGTGAGAGCGTCGAAGAAGCCTGAGACGAGACCCTCGCGGAGAATGGCGCGTTCCAGGACTTTGCGAGCTCCTCGTGAAGCTCCGGCAGAAAGGGTGCAGTCCTGGAGGTGGGCGCACGGCGGCGACTGTTTAGGAAGCATCCGTCAAGTCGGTTCGGCGCTGCCACCTTGGGCGGGGCCCATTCGAGGCCTAGCTGCTCGACAGCCCGGGTGAGAAGGCGCAAAAGTTTGGCGTCCTCACCCGCTCGAGAGCGTCCGGAGCCCCGGACTGAAGAGGACGCGGAAGACCAGTCCTCGCTGTCGGAAGCCATGATGGAGCAGCTGTCGGCGCGTTCCGCGGCCGCATCCGCCTCATCCCCGGAGGCGGCAACAGAAATGGCGGCCTGGGGTGGGGGCGGGGAAGGCGAGAGTGAAGCGGGCGGGAAAGGTTCCGGCGAGCTTCTCTCGGCGAACTCCGGAATCCGCTGCGAGCGGCGCTTCTTTCTGCGCGGCGTGGCAGGGACTGGAGGGATATCATCATCGAACAGGACGAGTCGAGCCCGCAGGGTCGACATCGTCAGTTCTTCGCACTCTTGGCATCCGCCGGCGAGGAGTGCGGCGGCGGCGTGATCACGGCCCAGGCAGAGAGCGCAGATCACGTGGCGGTCCCCGGAGCTGAGCTGCGCGTGACACGAGCCCGCAGGTGGAACGAGACAACGCTCGGCTCTTTTTGTGAAAAAGTGTGACGCAGCGGCGACAACACTTTTGAGCGTAAAGGATATGGGCTGCCGGATAGCAGAGCAGGCACGGATGGCTGAAGGTGGCGCGATGCTGCCGGCTTCCTCAGGCGCTGTCCTCTGCTTGCTTGTCTGCGCGGTCACGGCGGCGGGTTCCAGATCCAGCGATGCGAAGGGCTTCGCTGAAGAAAAGAAAATCGAATATGCAGCCCGTGAGCCCTGCTTATATACACGTGGCCACGTCCCACCTGTAGGCAAATGAAGCCAGGTGGGCGCGAAGCGCCCTCATTGGTCGCCACGTCACGCGGGCTCACCGATAGGCTGCTGCAGTTGCCAGCAGAGCAGCCAATAGCACGCTGGAATAGCCTGCTATGGTCTGCCAGGCTGCCGCACTGCGTTGACAATGTTACAAAATTAAGGATAATTTTGGGTTTTTCAGAAATCTCGAAGAAAGAATACTTTCCCGTAGCGTAAGGAACTTACGCAATACGAGAGAACCTCTCGTAAGAGAACTCATGTTTATTACAATTTTTTATGTTTAATTTGACGATTAAAGCCTGACTGAAAACATGACACAATTTTAAAAAAAAAATTAAGTTTACATTTACATGTAAATGTAAGTTAACAAGTGATATACCTTGTCCTTGATTTTTCTTTGTTTTCTTATCGAATGTTATTGTGATCTTCGCTGACAGTCTCCTTGGTAAACAAAACGTTTGATATAAACACTTGTTTTGGGCCAATTCTATCTGTAGAGGGACAAAATATTTTCAAACAACAAATACTTAAATAGTCAATGATTGTGAACATTTAAGTTTTTGAAGTATAATAATGAATCATTTTTATGGTGATCATAGCTATAGATTTATATAGTCTGAAAGTCTGGGATGAGGTTTAAACAATCAAATCTATGAAATAGGTTATTAAATAACAATGTAACAAAAAGAAGGCATTCTTTTAAATTCATTTTTAAAAATATATGATTTACTTTAATTAATCTTTTATTGTAGGCTATTAACCTTTTTTAAAAGTCATACAATACTTGCCTCTAGATAAACAATATTTGAAAATATGCTATACAAGAAGAACAGTATTTAGGCTCGATGACCAACTTGCTTGCTGGTGTCGTTTGCTTGCTAGGGAAAGTCCGCAGATCAGAAAGGAAGGGCTGGTGAAAGCGAGATAACGGATACAATGTTACACTGAAGAACAACATTTTTTTTTTTACCAAGTTTGACATAAACTGCATATAACACCAGTTCTGCCAAATAGGAACTATCTGAATTTATATTTTGTATTAATTAACTACTCCATTCAGTAATTTCTGCTCCATACAAACTGTTCAACCATATTTCTAGAAAGATATATATTCTATTTTTTTATTTCTATTTTAACATTTCTTTCTTCGTGTTATTTTGTTATGTACTTCCGGTTTGTAGTTTGTATCGCATGATGACTCTATAAGGTTCGCCTGCTGCTGTCTAGAGCTGCCAGTGCCACAGCAAAGATGGCAGACGCTCTGAGCAAAGTGCCCGATGTCGATATTGATCCAGAGGGAACGTTTAAATACATATTAGTGAACTTAAAGGTTAAAGGTGGAACTGAACATAAAGTGATAGTGAGGGGAACTAAAACTGCGGAGTACCACAGTAAGTGTGCACGCTAGCAAGTGCAATAGCTAATAAAAACTTTATCCTCAGAAAGCTCCGTAATATTTGTAAATCAGCTGGTAACTTTCACTCTGTTCTTCACTGTTTATGGGAATTGAGGAAAAATATCTGTCAACATAAAAACGTTGGTGTAAATGATTGACAGGTAACATTGCATTGATTTTGTTATTTTATTGAGATGCTAATTTGTAAAGAATTTATATTATAATTTATAGTAATGGCAATAATGTAATGGTTTAGTGAATACAAAAAACTGTTGACAGGCTCACCAGACTTGTATCCGTTTCACTCAAAATAAACATTATCATGGGTAGTATTGCTGGAATGATTTTCAGTCTTTATTCTTCTCATTACTTATTTTATTCAGATCACATATTTGAAAAAGTGAACCCGGCTATGGAGGCTTTGGGACTGGAGTGTAATTGTCTTGGAGGTGGCAAGATTGAGCACAACAACACCGAAAAGAAACTCCGGGTGTTTGGAGAGTCTACGGTAATACACACACATAACCATTATAATTTAAAATGATGGCATAAAATACAGTTACAGGCACACTCAACAACTGCAATGTTTCATAGAGACACACAAGGTAGAAGTAGGCCTACTATTCAGATACTATTCTATTTTTATCAAGTGCATTTCATAAGAGATCACATCACCTCATACATATATGGAAACACTTTCATATGTTAAAAATGGACCAGATACTGTATGTAAAGTGAGAAAACCATAGTGCATCAAAATCTTCTTTTTGGCTTATAAGTTTGCTTTTAAAGAGATGGTCTAACATATTTTTTTTCTTTTTTCTAGGGATTTGGGAAGGCTGACCATGCTGTCACCGTGGAAAAGCTCAAATCTGTCTTTAAAGACTATGAAATCACTATGGAATAAAAAAACAAATTGAGCAAAATGTATAATGATTGAGTGAAAATGTAAATTTTTTATAACACTTTAGCTATACCTATTTTTATTTGGACACAAATTAAATAATAGTTCACAGCTCTGTCAGTGCCAAAGTTGAACTTAGATGGTTAACCTTGATAGCGAGGTCTAACCTGCACAGGAACTCTGCTTGTGCTTTGTACAGCGATAAACATATCCTGTCTCCTGTCTCTATCACGGAATGTGTCCGTTTAGAGATCAGGAACAGATAAAAGAGCATCTATATGATTCATGGATGGTATGTCTAGTTGATCAATTTGCCATTAAAATACAAGCTAACATATTTGTATGGATTTATATTTGCTGAGAAAACATTTCACAGAACCAAACATTATGTTTTTACCGTTACAATTAAATAGTAAAGACCCATTATTTTGCAAAGCATTACATTTATATGGTTACATATGCACTTTTCAATAGAACCCTTTCAATTGATCTCATTTTACAATGTCAGTGTATTATGCATAAGTGATTTTTCATCCTGTTTCTGGGGGTTTTTTTTATTTATTTTTTTACTTTTACCAGTTTCCTGTATCCTGAGACCCTGAATAAACCAATATGACCCTCATTGTCTATTAGCATTATGAGGTTAAATGAGAGAGCTTAGACAGGTTTAGTCATTTACAGACAGGCACCATGATGCCTGTGATGCACCATGATACATTTATGAGGGTATGAAAAAGCTACTCAAATGACCAGATTGGATTTATTTATATATTATATTTTTTACAGTCAATTATGTATTATTGGTTCTAGTAAAGTTATCTTAATAGGTGCCAGTGCCAAGTGTTTTGTTTGAGCAATGGCCTTCTCAAGCATTTAAATAATGCTTAGTACAGTGCCTGAGCTTTAGTAGTAATTCATTTTAATTCAAAATAAGTAGTGTATAAAACAAATATGTAGTCAGGCTGAACAAGGTAAAGTGCTGTAATTGATTGCCTTTTATTTTCCTTGTGGAATTTCCATCTTCCTGTGACACATTTGGAGTCTATTGAACATAATGGTGCTGTATTTGGAAAATCCTGTAGATGTTATCGGCATCGTAGCCTTCTCTTAATAGGCTTTTGTTTCCCTTAGCATGTGTCTGGTGCATGTTTTCGCACTTACCGTTACCGCCAAGGATGTTAAAAAAAATTGAAAGTGTCACTTTGAAGTGGAGAGGTGTGGCATAGTTGAACACAATATTGGCAGCCAGTGTACATTTTCCAGACAGTAGCAGTGTATTCTGGTTATTTCTTTGTAGTCAGCTCACTGTTCCTGCCCTCACTTACAGGAACCACTGGAGTATTTAAATCCATCTGAATGTAGTAAATCAGTCAATCTGTATTAATTACAAATAATAAAGATATAATTATGAAGAAGTTGAAAAGTAACCTGTGGTGGCAATAAGACATTAACAATAAAAGAAATATAAAAAAAAATATCTCTGTCACCAAGATAACAGTCAATAACAATAAGGTCAAATTCTGTTCATTTCAAAATAGTGACAAGCAAGAGAAGCACTGTTGTTTCTCGTTTTATTAATTGAGTTTTGCTTGTTTCATGGGCTTGATGAGTGAAATTCAATGCAAGTGAGGCATTGATTCTGTGATGAGGATGGTCCACTGAACAATTAAGCTTGTTTGGGGGCGGGGACAGCATTCATGGCACTATAAACCAGGGCTAAAACGTGTTACTGCAGTGTGGCTGTGTGGCATTGTGGAGGCTGCAATAATGGGACTTAGACAATGTGTACTTGGGCTTTTAGTGCTGGTTGCACTTGATCATGTGTATGGTGCCAGCGTAAAGGCTAGGGTGTTTTGGCCACGGGTGCTGATGCAAGAGTCTCAAAGAGAGGATTATCAGCTTGGGGAGCAGCAGAAACCAACCCAAGTCCCTGATGGAGTTCAATCTCAGAAGCCTCAGCTGGCCCCGCTGACTATCAATCTGGTGCCTTCAAGTATTCAGTCTAAAAAAGAGTTGCAGGGTCCAGTCAGGGAGATGACCTGGAAGTTCCCAGTGGCCCCAGAAGAGCCAGCACAGCCACATTTTAATTTTAAGTTGCAGCAGCCTAACCCTTCTGACAGCATAGCAACCCAGTGTTGGGAAAATGGGGTGCATGTGGAAGTGAAGCAGGACTTCTTTGGTACCGGTCAACTCCTTGAGCCCTCTCTTGTGTCTCTAGGGGACTGTGGTGTTGTGGACATAGATGCAGCTGCCAGAGTCCTCATCTTTCATTCGGCACTTCAGGAGTGTGGTGGCGAGCTTGTGGTATGTCTAATGGTTTCTTAACTGGGTTGCTGTATATGCTTGTAAGGCTCTGCTGTATCTGTCTGATTCTAAACTTTCCCTTTCACAGGTGACTGAGGATGAGCTTGTGTACAGCTTTACTCTTGAATATAGACCAGTGGCATTTCAGAACACTCCAATTGTACGGTCCAGTGGTGTTACAATTGGCATTGAATGCCATTACCCCAGGTCAATCTTCTTTCACTACTCATTTTGCCATTAATGTCTTTTGGACACGACTGAATGAGTATTTCAATACAGGAGACAAAATGTGAGCAGTAGTGACCTGCAGCCATCTTGGATCCCGTACATGTTCACCAAGGCTGCAGAGGATGTTCTGGTTTTCTCACTGAAGCTCATGACTGGTTTGTATTGCCTTGCTCTATATTTCCCTTAATGGTGTCTTTATTTTGATTGTCTTTTTTTTTTTTTTTTTTTTTTAAAGACGACTGGATGTTTGAAAGGCCTTCGACTGTTTTCTTCCTGGGTGACATCTTCAATATTCAGGCATCTTTGAAGCAGTACAACCATGTTCCCCTTCGTATATTTGTGGACCACTGTGTGGCCACTGCAGGCCCTGATGTGAACTCCACTCCTAAATATTCTTTTATTGAAAATCATGGGTAAGGAGTAGCCTACTTTTACTGAACTTTCATATAAGTGGGTGAATTGAGATCCTCATGAAACCTCTTGGTGTTTCAGTTGTCTCACTGATGCAAAGTATACGAACTCCAGCTCCAACTTTCTACCCCGGGTACAAGATGACAAACTACAATTTCAGTTGGAGGCCTTCAGATTCCAGCAGGAAAACAGTGGTGCTGTATGTATTGCAGGATTATTTGGTGTGGTCCAAGTTAAGTGCTTTTAGAGTTTGATTTCTTGCCTTTTTTTTTTTTTTTTTTTAAATGGTGCTCTTCAGCAGATTTACATCACCTGTTTTCTAAGAGCAAGTTCAGCTTCATCCCAGATTGATGAGGATCATAAGGCTTGTTCTTTTAGAACAAATGGGTGAGTCTTGATGGATTCTAGGTTATTCTGTATAACATGCACCCCCTCCTGACAATTATTGTGTTTTAGATGGATCTCCTCTGATGGAAGTGATCAGGTGTGTGGCTGCTGTGACACAAGCTGTGGCTTGAGGACGGATAGTGTGTTATCCAAAGTTTTAGGTATATTAAGTGACTAAGCCCAAAAGCAGTCTGCAGATTTCATATTCCGACTTGTGTTGACTGGTTTCCTATCACTGCAGGTTTCCAATGGGAGGGAAAAGCCCAAATTGGTCCCCTTCAGGTCAGGGAGAGCCAAAGTCAAGAAAAAAACGTTTAACTTTTGTAAATAAAGATTTAAGTACTACATAAATGGTCTCTTTACTGTCTGGTTGAGAATCCATGGACTATTCTGGGACTTAAGATGTGTAAGTGGGATGTCCTCTGGGTGTGGGGTTGCACTAAATGCACCTACAAATGGGGTAATCTTTATTTATTCCGGGTCTCAGGATACAGGAAACTGGTAAAAGTTTTACCTTCAGAATCAGGATGGAATTATTTTGCTGAATTCAACTGATGGCCCTAGACCTATTTCTAGTCCCCTATAGGTTCACTTACTTGCCAATTTTAGGCTACTCCAATAAAATCAGTAGATTTTAACTGACACATCTAAATGTGGGCTTAATGGTACACCAATACACTGGAGAAATCTGCCTGAGCCGGCAAATGGGTTAAGTTACTCTTCCAGCAATTTGCAGTAAAGGCACTTTTACAGACGAATCCTATTCACCGTTGTTCCGCTGTCACTGCCTCGTACATTGATAAAACATTACAGCTGAATCCGAAATCGCCCCCTAAACTCTCAATCACTTCCCTACTTTAGTCCGCTAATACTGTTCACTTGAAGGAGTGGGTGAATTCGGACAGCCGCTGTGTGTACACTCGTTATTGCGGTGCAATGTGGGATAGAATGAGTGCACTCAACGTCCACTGTGGTTTCGGACACCACTACATGGCTCTTCCCTCAAATTATAGGGGGCGATTTCGGATCCAGCCCATGTTTGTGATTGGGCCATGAATGAAGTATACCCACATTCTGACCAATCACCGTAGAGTGCGGTGAATTAAAACCACCTAAAACGGCGCGAAGTTGGGAGCGGAGCGGTACCATATCAAGTGAATAGGGGAAATCGTAAGCACCGTACCATTAATGAAATACATTAGTTAAACAAACGACAACTTAATGAGCGAATTTGCTTCGCATGTCATTATATAACACACACACACAGCGCTTAAAACCTGTCTACCAACAGGTTTCGTTTTTCTAAGAAAACCCCATCCAGTGCTGGCAAATGAAATCACCCAGCAGCAGAAGGAAATGAGAACTCAAACCCGAAGACCTAAATATGTGTTCAGGATCTCATCTCCATAATTGTCACATTATTTTGTTAGTAAGCGCTATTGTATTCATCTGAGTGAGTTGGTAAGTTCGAAGTAGTTAATAGTTTGAAAACGGTGTATGAAGCTAGTTATGTCGTTTATTGACATGATAACGGCTACCTTTCACCGCGAAAACGTGCTTCGCAATCGATATATTTGTTACGTAAATATATAAAAATCGATTTAAGTTGCAACTTTTTCAACGCAGGTGTGTTTTGAAAAAGTGACCACAATGTCTCAAGTGACTCTTTTGGATGAAGTCTCTCAGTGGAACCAGGAGACCTGTCAACAAGAACTCAAAACTGTCCTACCTAAACTAGTTATATCCTTTCCTGAGTACCTCTTCGAATTAATTTATTTAGTAGGTGAATGTATGAACGTAGGCAGGAGTTACAAACGTGTATTTGATTGTTTAGGACTGTCTTAGTTGTCATAGGTGTATTAAAATGATTTAGACTGGCCTTGACACATGCACGCCATGCATCAAGAGACTGACAGCTGGGAAGAGCACATAAGTAAGTCTAAACTGACCTGGCATATCACAGGTGACTCCAAACATAAGTTTGAGACATTTAATTGGCTTGTCTTTATCAAGTTCCAGTGTTTTGTATATTGTAGTGGCTTCCATTGCTTTTTTCAATAAATATAATTTTTTTTTATTTGTATAACCTGCTTTGTTTGATTTTTGTCTCCACAGATATTCTGCAAATAATCACAAGCAAGTTCCTCCCTCATCTTTCTTTATCTGAATTAGAGACGGGATGTTTCTCCACTGTCTTACCCAAGGTTTGATCTTTAAATTCCCGCAAAAAATTTTTTTTGTTGATAGTTTATTTAAAAAAAGTACTCAAGTACTTGGGGTATCATTATGATAATGAAACTATTTTAATTATTAAACCATACTGTTAATGAAAACTATAAAAGAAAAATAATAGGCCTAGTACTAATTATTATTAATAGTGCTTCAATGTTTTTTTTAATGCAACTTTTGAAAGAAATAGGATTATTCAAAAATGTTGGGACATTGTCGTTTCAGCTGCATAAGCTGATGCTGAAAACACGCACTTTGGAAGCTCAAATGCATCCTATATGAGATTTTAGAGATATGAGATGTATTTTTAATGATCAATCATCGCTGTAACTTTCAAGTACTCAAGTCCTGTACTCATTCCTGTTCTATAGCTTGAAATATTCAACCTGGGGCGTGTTTTTATGTGTTGTCATGCACAATCCACAGGTGGTGAAAGTGTTTGCAAGTCTTTTGGAAGAAATCAGCAAGCAAATTGGAGGCCTTTCCAGTCAGAACACAGAGCTGCGTGTATTTTTGAGAAATATACTGAAGGTTTGAATATTCCTTATTTGATTTGATTTTAAGCTTGTGTACAGCAGTACAGCTTTCTTCATTTGCTGGTCATAGAACTCTCTGCTGATGTGTTTTTGGCCAGATGATGGTCCAGACCCTGGAGTCTCTCTCTGGCTGTGTGCGTCATGTCAGTTCCTTTGAAGAGTCTGTCTCCTTTGACACCATTCGCTCTCTGCCCTCTTGCATCCTCAGAGTCCTAAAGGACACCTTCCAGCACTGCAAGGTACTTTTTCTTTTATATCATGCACTGGACATATTCAAAACAAGCAGGTACAACCCTCCCAATATTTATACCATGGTTAATGGAAACAGAATCAGGCTATTAATTAATATATACATCGCGCGTCTTGAGCTTTTGTAAGCACTACAACCAAACGGACCAATTATCTGCACAATATAACAGAAGCCCGGTTTATTTAATTGTGTGTGCGTGGCAATCAAATCACCGTATACTCTGTGCGCGTTCACCAGCACGCTCCAAAAGTGTGATTAGATCTTCGTGAACTGTTCCCATCGCGACGTTGATGATAAAATGTGCGATCCATTTGAATTCTCTATTGACAACATTCTGCACCAACACAAATTACAAATCTTTTTTAAAACTACTTATACCATCTTTATTAGAATGGATCACATTCTATTGTATTTATTGTGGTTCATTTTGTCCAAGGCCATTACCATGTCTTGAACATTGGGGGGGCCAAAGTTTTCTTTCTTTTTTGCGGGGGGTGTTTTTATTTAAAAAAAATTACATAATTAAAGGATTAAAAGGGATTTAAGGGAATAAATAAGAAATTAGAGCAGTAAAAGAAGTTCCAGATCTATATAGCTTATATAGTTCTGGACTAATCCATTTAAAATCTTTGCAAATAATATATATTGTTAGAATGTCTATGTCAAAAATGTAAAAAAACCTTTTCTTGTCTTGTCACATTCAGTTATGAATGACATAATTTAAATGACTGCATATTTTCAATTCAAAATAGTAAAATTACATAATAAAATCTGATTAGTTTGCATCAGTGGATTTTACTATGGGTTGTTAAACGTATCCATCGTATAACAGTTGTCAAATTGTCGTTTATCTATATCTTACCACGCCCACACTCTTTCACTGTAAAAACTAAAATTGTCATGTTCGAATTCACACTCATCTTCAGTCAACTTCAGTAACTTGTAGAATTTATAATAGATTATCTGTTAAGGAAATGGATTTATATTAAAAACTGTGGCATGTTGTCTCTATAGTTTCTATGTGTAGGCTGCTGTTTTTCATTACAAATTCTAGATAAAAATTAAAGAAAAAAGTTAACATTGCCTTAAGCATGGTAATGAGGAGCCATCAATGGTCTTACCTGTAATTATGTCCTTATTGTAACAAATGCTATAATCAAACAATTATAACTGTTACTTTTGGCCAAGTACAAGTTAGGGAAAAAAAAGAAGGAAAAAAAAAAAATATATATATATATATATATATATATATATATATATGTATATGTATATGTATATATATATATATATATATATATATATATATATATATATATATATATATATATATATATATATATATATATATATATATATATATATATATATATATATATATATATGTATGTATATATATGTATATATATATATATGTATATATATATATATATATATATATATGTGTATATGTATATATATGTATGTGTATATATATATATATGTATATGTATATATATATGTCTATGTGTGTGGTGGGCGTTCTGGTGCAATATGGCTGCCATCGCATCATCCAGACGGATGCTGCACATTGGTGGTGGTTGAGGAGATTCCCCCCTTCTATATGTAAAACGCTTTGAGTGCCTAGAAAAGTGCTAAATAAATGTAACAAATTAGTATTATAGAAAGAGCTTTAAAGTCAGGACCTTCTTGACTTATTGACTAAACAATTGGTTTTCCCTATTTGTAAAATGTGTTCTGCTAATAAAAAAAAACCTGGCTTTCAGATATTCCAAGTGATGACAGAAAATTAACATTTTCAGTATAAGAAATTTTCAGTATAAAGTAAAATTCTGTCAAATTGATAAGCTTTTAGGTGTTTAAATAATATAAAATGCATATATCCTATGTAAACAAGTAATTGTTAACTAGGCTTTTACTTTATTTCAGTTATCAACCAACTTTGCGAATGATACAACAAATTACCATTTTGCAAAAAGAAATAAACAAACAAGCAAATAAATAAATCCCATGAGGGAGCATGCCCCGGGACCCCGCTAAACGGTTCACACTTCAACCCAATGTTCAAACCAAAACCACGCTCTTGCCTGTAAATACACCAAAAAGGCTGTTGGCTGTTTTAGTGTGTTTGTGATCCGCTATAGTGGTTGTGTGGAGAATTGTATTTGCTGTTAATTTCAGTATGATGTTGATATGATGTATGATGTTGTGTTTATAGGACAGCGAGGTCATGTACAGCGGAAGGCTGTCGTTTGTGGGCGATCTGCTTCAGGGCCTGTTTAAAGAGGCCTATTCTTTGCAGAAGGGTCTGATGGAACTGTTGGACAAAATTAACTTGGAGGACACTGCATCTGAGGAGGAGGTATCGGATATTGTCACAGGTTTGTAATTTCTATGTGAGGGAAAGGTTCAGTTTGTTTCATGCAAACTCTAGTGAAGAGATGGATGTGTTTTTATTTTGTTTTTTTTTGTTGGAATTTTGAATTGAATTTTTTTGTTTGGCTTGCCTTGCAGTGATTCACAGTCTGCTGGACATATGCTCGATCATATCCAGATTGGACATTGCGCTACATGCCAACACATGGAAATTTATCATTAAGTAAGTATAATTTGCATCATAAATAGAGATGCTCTGGTCATCCGGCCATAAATCGGAACCGGGCTGATTTAGATATCCGCACCTTATTGTCACATAACTTGCATAACGTCACATAACTGAACGTCCCTCCAGAAAAACGTGATTATGCGATCGCGTGATTTAACGCATAATCAGCCAAAGTCCGCATATTTATTTACTTTCGCCACATAAATTGCCTATTTCCGCGTGCAAAATATGCGGGGCTAACATGATTTCATAATCCCCGCATTTTCGTTGCAAAAAAGTCATATATATATTAGCAGAAAGTTGAAAAATGTTCATTACTTCACACAAGAGCCGCCATTTCCGCCTATTGCCATGGGAACGTTTTGAAGTGACGTAATTACCCGACGTGAACATCATCGAAAAGCTGCAAGCCCCCGTGGTGAAACCATAGATATCGGTGAAACCATGATGAAGCGCAAACTCCCATTTGCCAACAAAAATAACAGCAAAAGGCCGCGCAAAGCAGTTTCCCGGTGTGTTGACTGATTTCAAAACACAGCATCATGAAGCTTTGAAGCGTTATGAATCAATGAGTTGATTCAGCGGTTCGGATCGCCAAAGTCACGTATTTCAGCAGTTTGACACGCGATCCGAATCATGAATCGACTCACTGATTCATAGCATCATGATGCTGTGTTTTGAAATCGGTCATCACTATATAAGTCGTTATTTAGAGACGAACAGAGGTCTTACGGGTGTCCAACGACATGAGGGGACGTCATTAATGGTTGAATTTAAATTTTTGGATGAACTAACCCTTTAAGAGATTGCACTTTGTGCATTGGAAGCACTCAAATGTCTGTTTTTTTTTTATAGCTACCTCTGTAAAACAGGAAGTTATTTATTCATTTTTCAGAAGTTGTAGCATATTCCTTTTGTAAAGCTACAGAACTTGTTTGACTCAATGTTGAGCCATGTGTTTATTAAGGTCTTCAATAAAACAAGATGGGAACTTAAATATTCCCAGCACTTTCTGCGATGTAGTGCTTTTTTTCTCTTTTTCATCAAACCGCAGTTTTTGCTAATTCCTGCAATTTCATCGCATAAAATTGCATAAATATCCCGCATTTTCCCGCATTTTTCATCACATTTTTTAAGAAAACATGCCGCATAATCAAGGATTTTTGCCCGCAACAATCACAAAAAAAAGCCGAATTTTTCTGGAAGGACTGATAACTCCAAATATAACCATAACTCAAATCCTCAGTGTTAAGCGTGAGGATATGGTAACATATTACTCTGAAGTAGGCTGCTTTTAAATGTATATTTATATAATTTAGTTCTTCTTTGGTAAAAGTGCATTTCCATAATAGCCTAACACAGGCTTTACTCCCTTCAAACTTAAATTGTCACTGTTTCAGTCATTGCAACTTCCAGATCACACACACAAGAAATTAAATACGTTCAACCCAAGCAAAGGCTGGAAATAGCCTTTATTATTTATTGTCATATACATTCAGCACAGTTACTTATCACATACCCAGCACTTGATTGGTCCTGTTGAACTATTTCAGCAAAACGGTCTCACTTGCTTCCATTGCAGGGTAAACATGTGGATCCCGCAGCTGCGTAGTTTAAATGGATAGATAATTTACTTGCCCTCAAGTTGTTCCAAACCTGTCTGAGTTTCTTTTCAGTTGAACTCAAAAAAAGATATTATGAAGAATGTTGCTAATCAGACATTTGACCGTAGCCATGGACTTCCATAGTAGAAAAAATACTATGGAAGATAGTGGCTACCAATTAATGGCTCAATTCTTTGTATACACATAATATCACAATAGATTGCGAGTAACACAAGTCCAGTAACTTCTTTCAAATGACTAGAAAATGCTAAACAGTAATAAAAAAAAAACCTCCTTACCCTTTCCTTTTGAAATGTTCAGACATCTTAAATTACACATAATACCTAATTATTAAATCTAAAATCTGTATGAAGAAATGAATAATACCAATTTGTGTACTAACAGTTTGTATTTAATTTCAGACAAAGCGTGAAGTACCAGTCCCTAGTAGAAGATCAGCTTCACCACACTGACATAGCCGCCTCATTGTGTGAAGACCTGTGTACATCTGTCCAGAATTGTCTTGAGCTGGCTCAACAGATCCAACAGGCAGGCCTACAGGTGAAGTAGACTCATCAGTTAAAATAAGTGAAGTAGGGATGCACCGGTCCACATTTTTTCACTTCCGATCCGATCCCGATACCTGAATTTGGATATCGGCCGATACCGATACTATTCCGATACCAGAGCTGTGTTTGCTTTAATATTATTATTATCATTATTGTTGATTTTATATGATGCTGACATAAACTCCACTCAACAGGCAAGTATGATATGAACATAATAGTGACCCAAATTATCACGGTTATCAATTTATATTTGAAAATCAACAAACAAAAAATAAATCAAGCAGCTCTACGCATTTTTTTAAGCTAGATTCTGTGGGATTTCCTTCCTTATAATGGCTGTCGTCAATGGCAACGTATAATGCATAAATCTCTAATATTATATCTGTAAATATATTCTCAAGCAATATTCTCATCAGTGTTCTATCAGCTATGACACATTTAAATCTAGCATATTTTGTGTAATAGCCCATACAGTATTCTAGTGAAATAAAGCATTTTCATATGATTTGACAGTTTATTTGATTAAATTTCAAAAATCCAAAAGGTGTGCATCATACCTAACACCTAGATGAACACTTTACAGTCAGTTTTATGACTAAGTCATTCTCTTCAAATGCCATTTAAGTTAGAAACGTGTATAGCCTACCAATGTTGTATGTAACTTTAGAGACGGTCCCTAGATTCGCGAACGTCAAGCCAACCTAATGCCAGTCATAAAATGCGCTGTGGTTCTGCTGTGTTTTGTTTGAAACTATTTTCGGTGCTGAAATAGAACAAAAACTGTCAATCACTATATGATGAATTAATCTCCTGCATGCATCGCACGTTTATCTCTGCTTTGAGTGTAGATTTCAGCGAGCGTGAGAGCCGCGCGCGCTCTGAACAAAACTCCGCTAATCTGAACGCCTCTGATTATTATATTAATAAACTCAATATAAACACGTGTGATTGGTTATAATGCGCAACGTGATTATAACAGATGGCTTTTGAGAAGACCATAATAAGTTCAAAGTGGCTGGTGTGAGTGTTACACAGCCGAAATACAACCGCAGATGGCGATTGTCAATGTCAAGCCCTGATTATTATCTCTTAAATGTCACCCTAGTCTTGTCTGCTTTTTTAAATGTTTGATTGCGTTCGTTGTGTTGTACGACGCGATGGAGCTTCCACCTCTCTGAAATACGGTTTAGTAAACATTGTCTTGCTCTCTCTGCGGTGTTTCCAGTGTGAAGTATTTCCACACAGCTGACATTGGCTAGCCACAATGCTGCTCAATGCTATCCTGCTGCAAACTGCGGAATGGCTTTCCTGAGTGGGGCGTGTCTCATAACTCTGTGTCTCATTGAGCCGCGCCTCCGTTCAGAAAATCCATTCCATAGTTTGCAGACAAGCCGGCGGGAATCACTTTTGGAAAGCGCAGACGTGGCTCATGGGTATCGGATTTCTCCGCAGGTTGGATCGGGAAAATCCGATACGTGAATTAAGCTGGTATCGGTCCCGATACCGATACTGGATCGGATCGGCCCCATCCCTAAAGTGAAGTAATATATTAGATTTATTTTTTAATTATCGGCATCGGCATTCAGGAAATACTAATATCTTTTCAACAAGTCTAATATCTAATTTGAATATCTAATAAACATACACGTTTACGAACCTTGCAGTCTTAGTCGAATCCAGCTGTGAGATCTTCTTAAGTGTGCAGTGTGCTTAAGTGTGTTTGTAGACAGCATAAAAATGTGTTCTCTGTGCACAAGAGTTAGTCTGTGCGACAAACATTAAATCCTTGATTTCAAACTCTTCTGTGCTTCATCCAGTTGGCCACAAAGTCGTATTCTTGTCATTTTCACTGTTGTATGTAAAATTAGAAATATGATTCCCAGTAGGCCTGTTACAGTAACTACTTTTTTTGGGCAATAAATTGTCCCAGAAATAATTGTGTTAAATGATATTATTCTAATTTTAAGACCCTGATTATATATTGGTAATATAACAGCATAATAATGCAACTACTCGTGTTCAAATAACAGAACTTCAAATAAGAACTTTTTTAATTCTTAAGAATATTTAGATACTTTAATTTAAATAACAAAAATAACTAATATCCTAAATAAATAAAACTTGAATAAATAATATATAAATCTTTGTAAACAAAAAGTAACAAGAAGTAAAAAAAAAACTAACATGTTTGACATTTAAGTAATTTTAGACTTTTAAATTGTTTCATTCAGATGTCCATATGAATAAAGACACAGATGCCTCAACAGGCCATATCTGCTGCCAAGTCTCTTTACTGAACTCAAAACACCGTTGATCCACTTACCTCATAAACTGCTAACTCTCCTACCTCACATCTGCCTTCACTTTGTTATTTGCACTACCGACTGTTTATTACAGTAACAACTGTTTACTTATGCATCTTGCACTGCCATATCTTAACTGGATTATGCTCATTTGCACTGCCGACTGTATTTACAGTACCAATGTTTACATTTGCATTTTGCACCGTACCTCTAACTGCAATATGCAACCACTTTCCACTGCACTTTTACACTTTCTTTCGGATAGCTCTGTCCATAATTTATTGCACTAACTTAATCCACTGCTATATTCCTCATCTTGCCTAACATATTATTGTATACCTCTATCTGTAAAATTCTGTTCAAAATAATAGCCATCTGTATATTATATTCATAGTACATATTCACCTGTATATTCTGTTTATAGTAATAGCCATCTGTATATTTATTCACTGTATATATTCATCTGTAAATTCAGTTCTGTTTATAGTAATAACCATCTCTCTACTTATACATATTTATATATATTCAGTACATTTTTATGCCCTGCACTTACGCAACCATTGTATATATCCTGCACTTGCTGCTATTGCACTTCTGGTTAGACCTAAACTGCATTTCGTTGCCTTGTACTTGTGTAATGACAATAAAGTTGAATCAAATCTATTTTTCTAGGGATCTGTTTTTTAAAGTTGAACTATTAACTTGAGCGCCACAGACATATCCGTTATAGAAAAACAATGGAAATATGGCTGTCCATAAAAAACAGGTTCTTTGTGAATGCTATCGGTGAGCATGCTCCAATTCTCGCTGGCACTGGAACAGTGCATAAACCAAGTTCATTTAGACATGTACATATATTTTGCGATAAATCGTTTTAGTAATTATTGCAACGGGCCTAATTCCCAGTGCACATACTGCTCACAAATTACCAGATTACCGTGTCCTGTTCATTACAGTGTTTACTTCTTTTTCTGTTCATATTTTTTTAACAATTTCTTTTATTTGTTGAAAATAGCTTAATAGTCTGTTTATTTTACAGAAATATTTTAATTATTTTCAAATTATTTATTTGTAATTTAGTAAATATTAAGTAAAATAAAAATATTAATTTCAGCAATTGTTATGCATGCGTGTTTACAATTTTTTAATTAGTGTGAGTATTTATATATTTATTTATTTATTTATTTATAATTTTCAGCTTTATATCTGCTGTCGAACACCCTGCTCTCTAAAATATCTGCATTGGCATCGGCCCTGAAAAAAAATCAATATCGATCGATCACTAGTTTAAATGAAAAAGAACAATGTCCATATCATTTTTTTTACAGAGGTGGTGATTTATCTATTGGTTGCTATAGTATTTTCGATGGCAATAATTGTGACCTAGAAAAGTGCATAAGGGACTTTTTTTGTTGGATGATAAGCAAGTGTTTTTATATGAAAGGTCAGCTCATATCTTCTTTCCTCCTTTTGTTCCTCATAGGAAGTTGTGCACTGTCCAGAATACAAGCTTTTCCAAAAAGCAACAAAGATGTGTAGGTTTTTTGCCAACACATTAGTCCACTACACAAAGGTAACTGAGGGGGAAACTAAATGTATTCATCAAAACCATGATTATTAAGTTATTATTTATTTATTTATCATGTAATAGGAATTTAAAGCATTCCTTGCTAAGTCATGCTGCCGATTTCACCAGTTATATCTCCAAATCCACAGGTACTCAAATATATATTGCATATGGTCAACACTCAACATGGGGATTTTCATTTTAAATGAAAGTGTTGTCCATTATGTTTAATTGAACTTGTGGTTTTCTCCTACTTAGCAAGTTCCCCCCATCTGTGTGTGCCCCATCGGTGCCACCTGCCCTCAGTGAGGAGCTGAGAGTGGCGGTCCTGGTTCCCATGGATGTCATGCTGACACAGCTGATGTCCTTCCAACCCTTTGCTGAGGCTGTCCTGAACCCAGACCACCGTGAGCTTCTTATTGCAAACTACCATAACAACTTCCAGTTTACTCTTGAACCCTGGAACATTTAACATTTCCTACAAAAAAAATATATCACTCAGCCTGGTAATTTAAGGTTGTTGTGCTGTTTGTAATATGAGTGATTGGTCACTTTCTGGAGGGTCTCTGGAGGGTTAAAAGATTAGGTCATGAATTTCTTTCATGTCAAGGACATGGTTATATAAGAAATGCAGAGAGACCGACTGTCCGTAGCACATTGCTGAGTGTGCATCCTGTGCCTTCCCGGGTCATTTAATTTTGAACAAACGGTTTTGGCCTTTCATTATTACAGGGCGACACATCCTTCACTGCAACATAGAGTTTCACTTTATGTCTGTGATGTTTTAGATTTTTGCATGATTAAACACAGGTTTTGCAACCACTATAGTAGACTATACTAACGTTAGTCATTAGGAAAATTCTGTTGTAATGTGATAATTTCAGACCAATTACATGCTCCTAGGTAAGCGAAAAAACATTTAGTGCATATTTCATGCTGTACATTACGTAGCCCCGCACAAATAAAAAAGAATTTGTTCCCACAACTTAATTAATTCCATTGATTTTGTTAAATCATGGCCAATATTTAACTAAATTACAATAAGGTAAACAAATGTAATACAATTTAATACAACATTTTAACAATCTCATTTTTATTTGCATTTCATGTGCAGGGCTTCATAATACACATTTCCAAACGTTTAAAAAAGTCAGACATCTGATTTTTGTTTTTGTGTTTTAGAGAGCAGGACAGAGCTTTGTCTACCACAGTGTCTACTGCTGGTGAATGTATTGGGTAAACTCTCCTCCCAGCCAGAGGAGGCGCTACGGTTGTGGAGTGATGGCAGCCAATTTTCAGAGGAAACTCCCAGGTGCTTTTGTGTAATGTATGATTTAGCAAGATAAACGTGCCAATTAAACTCAGAATTGGCATGAAGAACATTTGCAGTTTTAGTTGTAAGATTGCTGTGTTGCTAAATAAAATAATTTATTAAATGTATAGGGTAAACGTACCTATAGACCAGGGATGGGCAACTCCAGTCCTCGAGGGCCACTGTCCTGCAGAGTTTAGCTCCAACCCTAATCAAACACACCTGAACCAGCTAATCAATGTCTTCAGGATTACTAGAAGGCTACAGGCAGGTGAGTTTTATCAGGGTTGGAGCTAAACTTTGCAGGACAGTGGCCCTCGAGGACTGGAGTTGCCCATCCCTGCTATAGACCAATTGTCAGCCTACGTCACACTGACGTCATGCAAGCCCATGTGGGTTGCAAAAGACAATCGGGAAAAAGTTGAATGTATGGAACCATTGGTTTAAATTGTGCTTTAGGCTATACATAACAACAGTTAAATGATTTCAGCAAATAAGCAGTTCAATTTGATTAAATGTTTGATTAAATTGCTGACACTGAATGAAAATAATGAAAATTTGAAACATCCATTTAAGTATGCGTGTTTATTTTAGTACTTCTGTCAGTGAAACATACTACAGCCTGTAAAACATTTCAATAAATATCAGTAAATAATGGTATTATAAATTATATAAGAAAGTTAAATATTATTTAAATATGTTTTATATTTCCCCGCAGAGGTGCTCATTTTCCACTTTGTGCGGAAAGGGATGTGGGACATGAGCAGGAAAGAGAGCATCGCTTTTCTAATATATTCATGTTTTCTTCTGATATTCCAAAACTAATACTTGTAGTAAAAGGTGTGAAGAACAAAAATATCTTCCGCAGGGTCAAGAACTTTAGGCATTGTTTGATTTATGCGCTACAAGAGAAAGCAAAACTAAAAATCTCCGGCGTGTATGAAATGCGCTATACACATAAACTTGACGCACCTTAAGTCTGATAACAAGCACACACTGTGTTAAATAGAATTTTAAGTAAAATGCATCTATCCTACACCGTTTTCTACTTTACCACAGTAAATTATGAGAATATACTCCTAATTAAAAGTAAACAAAAGGAAGAAGTGTGCATAATCCCCTGTGAGAGACGTAAATGAAGATTTGGGAAAATAAATAAGAGATTCCATCTTGGATTAAGCCTATTGTTAAATTCGTGGAAAATCGGGTGACCAGATCTCAAAATGCAGGCAAAGCTTAAATTTAGCTCACCTCACAAAGCCCACCTCTCTCGTTCGGCATGAATTCATGTTTCCATGGCTGCGATGTAACATTTAATTGCGAACCTATTATTTATTTTGTAAATAAATGTTTGTGCTTTACTCGTGTCATAATATTCACGTAAAACAGCATTCACCAAAAAAAAAAAAGTGTTTTGTCCGACCAGCGGCGGTGCTACTCAGCCACTGTGGTGCGGTTGTCACGCACAGCCCTATCGCTCGGTAACAAACTATTTTAATATGCGGACAACATTTTGAAAATAATAATTAGTAATCTATAAATAATCTATAATCTTTTTTAATCTTAATGATTTTGTACCATATCCATGTAGTTTTCTATACGTAAACGCTATCTCTCCCTGGTTTTCTGCAACCTAGCTGTGTGCGCATCCTGTATGTTTACAAACAGACAATTGGTCTATTAAGCTCACCAAAGTCTACATTGAGACATTTTAGTGCACAGGGTATTGGTTTCAGTACCCAAGTTATGTTAAAATAAAATATTAATCTCTCACACAATATTTTATTTTAAATGACAAAAGCATTTACGGCAAATTAAGATGTTCATCATTAAATGCAAAAAGTCTGGTTGTGCTTAATGGGTAAATGTTTGTACCCTTTAAGCACACCCCTGTTGCCATTAAGCTCACAACATGTTTTTTTTTGTGTGTGGAATATTCTTGTTTATTTTAAACAACATTTTTAAAGAATCATTTTATAAAGATTAACTTGAAGTGACAACCATCAGTTAATATTTAAAGTCTGTTTATTAAGTATTTACATAGATGTTCAATGTGGATGAGCTTAAAGGGCGCACACTGAGCTTTATTGGAACAACAAAAATATTTAAATTAATAAATATTATTAAATTTTGCTAAATAAATAATCTAGGTCATGTATTAAGTTCATACATATTTTAATATGAACATATTATTGAAAATATCTATGAAATTATATTTTTTCTTATTGATGTCACACTGAATCTGTGTGATTTTAATAGTAGTGCACCCTTTAAGCTCACCTTACAATAATATGAAGTCTTTAAAAATGACTTAAAGTGTAAAACCACAGAACATCAATAAACAGTAAATTTGTAATATAATGGATTTAAAAGTACAAGTCAGTAATGCCTGTGAAGTAATATATTAGTGTAGCACACAATCTTATACAGCTATTAAGCCAACAATGTTCTGTAGCATCTGCGCTAGGTTGCTAAAACTTTTGGGTCTAACTGTAATTATTTTCCACATCCAGGTTCCAGGTTATAATATGCAAAAGTATAAACATTAATCTCTTAATTTTGCTTATTGAAAATAAAGTATTAAACATCTAAAAAATGCACATTTTAAGGGGCTCAATTTTTAAGTTTTCAGACAGCTTTCAAAATGGCCACCAGACAGTGTGAACGCATAGATACTCATATCTCAGTGTGCAATGGTCTGATTAGCTTGAAATTACAGGGGGCATATAGTAACAAACACATCAATTGGTTAAGACATCAAGTAGGATAATAAATTATTCTTTTATTTTTATCTGAGCTCAAATATAGTAGTGTGCTTAATTGGTACTTGAGCTTAATAGGTACGTTTACCCTAAAATATGTATTGTGTGAGAAATGTGATATGATAATTGTGACTTTAAATTCTTTAGTAGTGTTGAAGTCTTAACTGTCACTTTTTATCATCAATATAATGAATGCTGAATAAAAGAAAAAAATCTTACTGACCCCAAACTTTTAAATGTTAAAGTACATCTATATATATTTACAATTTAAAAATGGTCCATACTTAAAGGATTAGTTTACTCACCCCCATGTCATTCAAGATGTTCATGTCTTTCTTTTTTCAGTCGAAAATAAATGAATGTTTTTGAGGAAAACAATCCAGGATTTTTCTACATATAGTGGACTTAGACTGGGACCAATGGGTTGAAGGTCCAAATTGCAGTTTCAATGCAGCTTCAAAGGGCTCGACATGTTCCCAGCCTAGGAATAAGGGTCTTATCTTAGTCATTTTCACAACAACAACAAAAAATTATACACTTTTTAACCACAAATGCTCGTCTTGCACTAGCTCTGTGATGCGTGACACGTTATGTGCGAAGTCGTGGAAGCGCATCGCAGAGCTAGCGCAAGATGAGCATTTGTGGACCCTTATTCCTCATCTGGATCATGTAGAGCCCTTTGAAACTGCAATTTGGACCTTCAACTTGTTGGTCCCCATTGAAGTCCACTATATGGAGAAAAATCCTGGAATGTTTTCCTCAAAAACCTTACTTTATTTTCGACTAAAGAAAGACATGAACATCTTGGATGACATGGGGATGAGTAAATTATCAGGAAATTTTAATTCTGGAGTGAACTAAAGGCGGGTGTACACAGTGCGAATTCAGACACTCGGGAGGTTGTGAGATATTGCACCCGCTACGAGTCAGGTAACCTCGCATCAAAGCAGCTGGTACGCGGCACGACTGTATTGCGCGGCAATGAGTGAGCAAGCAAACGCTGTAGGGTTGCAGCCACTGAGCTATAGCCTAATAATACTCTTCTATCTAGCCTATGTGACGTGGTTGTGCATGATTTGGCAATAGGGGACAGCCTATACTCTGGTGAAAATCAGGCTGACTCCCCGAATTTTAAAAACATTTTTAAAAGTTATTGTGAGGTCGGGAGGTGCACGTAACATGCTCGGCTCATCTCGTAATTCCTCTCACACGCTGCGATCAGCGACCATATAAGCATCCATGATGTCCTTGCGATTTCTCCCGAGATAAAAAAATCGTCTGCAAGCTCATACCACAGCTAAAATCGCACCGTGTATGCCTGGCTTAATCCTTTAAATCAACATTTGTTTTTTAGTGTTTTTGGCTAAAGTACATAAAACCAGCAAAAACTCTCTTTTTCCTCAGATGGTCTGTGTTTGAGGCCGTGTTGCAGAGTTTCCGGCAGTGTATGTTGGAGCGTGCAGTTCCGGTGTGGTTACCGGGGGTAATGCTGAGAGGACAGGCTCAGGGTAGAGTCAGTCTGCACCAGCATGTGTGTGTGCATATGTGTGCTTGTGTGGGTGTGCTGCCCGCACAACACTTTCCTCCACTGGTCAGTGATTTCTTTTGAACATTGATTACATTCTGTGTACCAACAAATCTTTTACTACATCCTAAAAGTATGTACTCTTTTTGTGAAGAACTTTTAAGTGTGTAGCAGAAAAGTAGGCAAGCTTTGGGACATACTACTTTGTCATCTTTAATGGACAGCTCTGTTGCATCCAGTTATGTGCATCCTGTCACCGTTTAAACTGCCCTGTTAATCATCACAGTTTATCACAATAATCATCACAATAATCGTCACAGTTAAAATCCTCCACATTCAATTTAATTGAATGTTCTACCGTATCGGAGAGAAATGTTGATCTGCCAGTCGTGGGTCTTTCATGCGCAGACTCCTCTCATGTGTTTGCAATTTGAATATGATGATGTGTTTAAAAGTTAATGGCCAAACATATCATTACAACAGTTCTCAATGCTGTTGCAGATGAAATATAATGTGGATAACACTGAATAATCTTTGGAATACTCAGTTCAACATGCTACGATTTGGGACGTACTAATTCTATTTTCAAATACTATTTAAGATGGATAGTATGCAAATTGGAACGCACCATTGATGTTTCTCTCTGGATGACTTGTATAAGATTTACTTCAGACCTTTTGTCTTGAAAAAAGACACAGTCGCAGCTTGACGTGTCTTGACATAATTATTTTGTCATGCTATTTTTTTTATTACTTTATGATAACATGGTTCTCTCAGAGAAAACAAAGAAAGAAAATATGAATCATTACTTTTAATATTAGCTTCTAAATTCTCCCATATATGCCCAAAGTAGTGTTCGATATTGAATGCTGAAATAATTTTCTACTGACCAAGTTACAAATAGCTGTACTTATTAATACATTTAATCCGAAAAAGGAAACATCATACAATCTTTCAGTCTTCTTCTGTTTCCTTCTTTAAGGAGCGGTCACTATTAGCTGCAGTATTACAGGCAGACACACAGACGGCTGTCTTGGCCACAGATGTCTGGTGCTTCCTGGCACGGTAATTACAGATACACACACCCAGGAGCATAGACCATCAGATTTCTATGACTACTACTTTCCAGAGCTGTCACAGTTACACTGAGCATGAACAATCAGGGGACATTCCTGTGTTTAAATTATTGAATAGTAGAAAATTCCAAAGTTTTGTTATTGAGTCATTCAGAACTTTCTATAAACACCCTCAGTACCTCAGTAATACTGATAACCATCCTTTAACTTAGACTTGTTAGGAAAGGAGGAAAGGAAACATCTACTGCACTGAGAAATACAAGTACACACCCATTTTTTTTTTTTACAATATCAGAGTTGTGTTCTCTCGTTCTCTCTTCAGGTATGGTACGGCAGAGTTGTGTTTTCACCATGTTCTCCTTATTGCTCACATGGTGAGTGGAGTCTGTTGGGAATGTGACCATTTCTATGCTCTTGTGGTTTTCTGGAAACCTGTCCGGGATGAGGGACCACAGGGAACCCTTTTTCTCTCTTACACCCAGACTGAGCTGACAATTGGTGTCAAATCAACCTGGGGAAGAACACACCTGTCCATCACAACACTCTTGTGGCATTTGTCTTGATTGCTTAGTATTATTGTAAATGTTATTAATTAAGTGTTGAATGAACAACTTCAATTCTATGGTTTACACACGCACTCAAAAATCTCTTATGCTCATCATTGCTGCATTTATTTGATCAACAATACAGTAAAACAGTAATATTGTTAAATATTATTGGAATTAAATAACAGTCTTATGTTTTAATGTTTTTTAATTACATTTATTTGTGTCACATGATCCTGCATAAATCATTCAAATCTGGTGCTCAAGAATCATTTCTTATTGTTGAAAAACAGTTGCTGCTTATTATCTTTGTGGCAATTGATACATATTTTGATGATTCTTTGATTAATAGAAAGTTCAAAATAACAGCATTTGTTTGAAATGGATATCTTTTGTAACATTTTAAATGTCTTTACTGTCACTTTTGATTCATTTAATGAAACCTTTGTCTTCATTTTAAATACTCTTTGGACCTATTGTAATTGAACTTTTTGAGAGCGTTTTTTTTTCCTTAAATTTTAAGTTTGAATATTTTGTCTGAACATATTTCCATTAAATACAAGGTCTTTAAGTAAAGCAATAGTTGTTTCAGTGACCTGTATTGTTCTGTGACCTGTATTGTTGTTGTACTGTCTAGATAAGGTCGTGTCCTGGCGAGGATTATCAGCTGTTCCACTTGGCCCTGCTGCTTAGACGCCTGCTTTTTCTCATGACTCCAAGACACCAGGTTTGTTTCTTTTTCATTGTCCATATGAACATACAACTCTGCAGAAAACTTCCTCAGAAAATTGATGAGGTTGTTAGTTTTTTTTTTTTGGCTTACATAAAATTATGTTCCCACGGTTGTTCTGTCTTTGTTTTGAAGGTACCAAAATGCTACGTTTCTAAATATGAAGTGTTGTTGTGACAGGTGGAGTTTGTGGAACGCTTCCCTCCCTCTCAGGAGGAGAACCTGTGTGTGTGGCGTCACACTCTGCTGAGGTGTTTGTGTGTGGAGGCACGTATGCAGGTGGAGAAAGAGGTGCTTGCCAGGGCTTCTGTTGTGCTGCAGGAATGGCAGAATAGTGGCCACAGGCTGGGAGATATACCGAGACTGGTGAGTTAACAGAAGTGATAGTGCTGCCACCAACCACATAAACTTTTGATACTTAACAGGATGTTTGCCATCGTTTTGAATCACATAAGGCCTTGATTTTACAGCCATCAAAAATGCTGGCATATAAACTCTACCTAACCATCAACAGTTCATTACCAAAGACACCCATATTTATCCATCTGTGCTAATAATCTGATGGCAGAGGAAATGGAGAGGCTTGGATTAGGGCCGCACGATTAATCCAAACAAAATTGCGATCTCGATTCAAACATAAATGCGATCTCATTTCTTAATGTTCGCGATTCACTTCCGTGTATTTCCCTCAGATTGTGCTGCGTTCACGCGTTATTGGTCACACCAGAGCTTGTCACACTCACACTATAACAAAACACCAACCAATCAATCATAAATCTCCACTCCTCTCCCTCATTGGCCATGTTCCGCTGTTACTGACGTGTAACAAGGCGGCAGACCTAAACGGAGTCAGATTTGTAGCGGTAAGAGGTAGAAATTAACCCCAGTGTGGAAAATCCCGGTGGTGACGGTGAGAGTGAGGATGTAACAACAACATTGGTACAGAAAAAGGAGCACATTCCACGGTGTGGAGCTTTTTCGAGTTTAAACCTGAAGACGATGCGCAAAGAGTTATTTGCAAACAGTGCTTTTGCATCATCGCAGCACCGCAAGGTAACACTACTAATCTATACAATCACCTCAAACGTCACCACAAAACACAGTACGAGTTACCCATGAGAGACAAGGGAGCCACACCACAAAATACCAGCCGCCAGACCACGCAAACTTCCATAACTCAGACGTTGTAGTACGGAGCATGCCATAGCCTACCCTCCAAGTTCCCAGCGGCACAAAGATATAACAAAAGCCATTAGGCTGTCACTTTTTATTCGATATTCGAATATGCATTCGAACATGACGTGAAATATCCGTAATCGAACTATAAATAAACTATCCGGTTTCTAAAGTGCCATGCAGAGCGGATATTGCTGAAACAGGTGAAAAACATCCCAACTGTGTCGGATACGGGTGCGGGCCGGGTCGGACAAGGGAGAACACGGGTTTTAAACAGTCACGTGCAAACTAATATAAAAAAATATATGCATGTACAGTGCAGCCGCTCCCATTACGCGCATCACGCGCTGCGTGTTTGGCACCAAGTGCTGAGGGGGGCACCACAAGAAAATGCTCTCTCCACCTGTATTTCAAGATGATACAATAATTTCAAATCTATATTAGTTTATTTGTGCGCGCGCGCCCTCCCAGGAGAATCACAACCGCGCGCGTGATCTGCCTGCACTGGTCGAGATGGATCATGAGGAGTTGAAGAAAAGATAGCCGCAAATGTGGAACTTCATCGCTGGGGAAGCACGCAGATAACTGTGGTAACAAACCAAGCACAAGCAGTTCTATCCAACAGTATTTTTGTTATGTTTCCTGAGTTTGGTCTCTTAATAACACTGTCTTAGTACATTAAGCCACGTTAAGCGTTTTCTTATAACATTTTTTTTTTTAAATATTTTATTTATAGTTTTCATTTTTTACAAAAAACAAAAATAAACAACGAAATAAGACAACAAAACCCCTCTCTCCACAAGAAAAGATATTAAATAATCATTAAAATAGAAATAAACAGTAATAAGCATAGATTTACATCTAGTCTGTCTACATTTGTTGTTTCTAGATTTTAATTTAATTGTAACTAATTACTTTTATTTAAAAATGTTATTCATTTTTAGAAAAAAGAAAAAATGAGAATCGTGTAAGAGAATCGTGATCTCAATTCCCATGGAGAAAAATCGTGATTCACATTTTAGCAAGAATCGTGCAGCCCTAGCTTGGATCCAGAAATTCCAAGGCTGTGAATGTGTTTTACCCTGAACAAATTCTGATAAGGGCTGTTTTAGATAAAAAAAATTGATTATGGACACAAAACAAAAGACTGCACTTATATACTTTGGCCATGGAAAACTCGGGGACTTTTATTTTTATTTCAACGCTTAAGGTTTTAGTGTGCTGTTTATTTAACACATCAATTATAAATGACACCCTGCCCTTAAAAACCAGACTCGCTTTTAAGATAAATATGCCCAGTACCCATTTTTAACTCTTGTTTCTCTTTGTGATTCAGAACCGAATACTGGGCTGTGTGCTGTTGGTGATGGGAGGGAGCAGCCTGCAGGCTGAATGTGTTCTGTCTTCTGTGAAGATCATCTCTCAGCTGTGGAGTCGCATGAGTAGCAACCAGGTGACCAGATTTCAGATATACAAAACTGGTTAAAAGTTTGGGGTCAGTTGTTTTATTACTCAATAGAAGTTGACACACTTATTCAGCAAGAATGCATTAAATGTATCAAAAGTGATGGTAAAGACATTACATCATACATACAGTTACAAAATATTTCTATTTCATAAATGCTGTACTTTTGAACTTTCTATTCAACAAAGTCTCCTAAAAATGGGTGTGCAGCGTAGCCAATATCTGTATCTGTAACAATCTAAGAATTATTTGAATCTGCATTTGTATTTGTATAAATCCGGAAGTGGGCGTGGCTTTAACTGGAAGTTCTTGAAATTACATGAGAAGCACGTTTTAAATGTAATTCCGTTCCCTTCATAGTTTTCAGTGGTTGCTAAAACAACTTATATATATATATATATATATATATATATATATATATATATATATATATATATATATATATATATATATATATATATATAGATCTTAAAATATTTATCTTAAAAGTGAGTAAAAATAAAAGTCCCAGAGTTTTTCTTAGCTAATTTCTTAGTTTTACACTCATTCATGTGTTATATCGTACAAGGTTTAATTATTTGAATTACAAGAATTATTTGAATCTGCATTTGTATTTGTATAAATCCGGAAGTGGGCGTGGCTTTAACTGGAAGTTCTTGAAATTACATGAGAAGCACGTTTTAAATGTAATTCCGTTCCCTTCATAGTTTTCAGTGGTTGCTAAAACAACTTTATATATATATATATATATATATATATATATATATATATATATATATATATATATATATATATATATATATATATATATATATATATATAGATCTTAAAATATTTATCTTTAAAAGTGAGTAAAAATAAAAGTCCCAGAGTTTTTCTTAGCTAATTTCTTAGTTTTACACTCATTCATGTGTTATATCGTACAAGGTTTAAAACATTTAAATAGACATATCTAGAAGTAGAAAACACTCCTTTCAGCTATTTGATTTGTGATCGTGTTCTGCTCTTTTCATTCATGAAGTGCACACTCATTCACTTTTATTTTGATTTGAGATGTTTATGTATAATATCGTGCTATGCTATCTCCTGGCTCACCTGTTATCCAGCCAGCATGAGAAATGAAGGGGTCTACAAAATATTTGTCCTGTTATTTGCTAGAAATCGCTATTCGTTTTAAAGCCATTAACCTTGCCTTTCCGAATAAGATAAGATGCTTGTCTGGCTATCACCAGACCAAGCTCAATTTAAGATTGAACATTGGTCTGGGGAATCTGCTCTGTATTTTCTACTGCACAAGAGGCGTGATAATTGAGCATAATGCACATGACTCTGTACGCAATTGGATAGTCCTTCAACCAATCAGACCACAAGAGGCGTGATCAACGGGCAACGACCCATTGCTTCTCTATCCGTCATCGTGTTAAACCCGCCAATAGTGCGCCAGGTGGATAAGCCGGTCTGTGATTGGTTCCCGCAAAAGTGTAACAGAAGCAGTAGAAATGAATGTACAGGTTTCCAGACTGAGTTGCAGGGCGACGATCAAATCGCCGAAATCAAATTTTACCCTTCTGGTCAAATATTACGATGCAAACATCAATAACAGCTTTAAGTTGTCAATGCGAGCAAATAACCATGGTATAAACGGGATAATCCACGGCTAGATGATTTCAATGCACTCCGCTTTGAGTCGTGCATTAAAATAGTTTAATGCACAGCTAGCCATAGATTATCCCTTACTTAAAACATTAAAATAGTAAACAGTTATTTAAAGTGTAATAATTGTTCACAATATTATGGCTTTTACTGTATTTTTGAACAAATAAATGCAACCTTGGTAAGCAAAAACATTTTGTGAACGATTTTACACAAACTAAGTTTAAGTTTTTATGTTAAGCAGTTGCACTTACATGGATGACATGAGAAAATGAAGAATCATGTTCTCATTCAGGTATTACCGGGTTTATATTAGTTTTTCTTCACTATAATCAGGTGCAGAATCATCCTCCTCTCCAGTGCACTGTGAAGCTACTCCTGTCTTTATCAGCTGTTCTGATCAAAAGTGTAGAGCCACAAGTCATCATTCAGGTGATCTTTTGACATTACATTCAGTGGGTCATTTTTACTGTGTATCTTTTAGAACCTTCATAGTTCTCTTTCTTTTAAAGCTTTATATATCCTTGTTCATTCTGATTATTTTTCAGGCTGTTTCCTGTTTGAGTGGTTTGACTATCCAGAAATGCTCTGATGACCTGCTTTTAGCTGCTTTGGAGTTCCTTGGTTCCATGGGAAAAGTCTTTTTTCCTTCAAATATTCAGGTTTAAGTGGAATATGAGTCAGACCGCAAATGAGTCCCTTTCATTTAGCCGTTTCTCTTTGTGTGCATATGAATATTTATTTGTGTGATTGCAGTGCCATGTTTTGCCCAGAATCAGTGGTCTGTTTAATGGTCTCCTGACTCACCCATCCTGGTTGATACTCCATCATGTCCTGGAGGCCTTTGGAAGCTTTGCAGAGGTCAGAATTTTCCCCATATATAACTATTTTTTATTTATTAATCAGGCAGTATCTTCAATTGTTCAATATGTAATTGAGTAAATCAGAAGTGAATGTATGATACATTTTTGAAACACAAGTTCCGACTTATATTAACTAACACAAGGGTGCATTTCCTTGTAAACCCAAATGATAATTTTCTAGGAATATATATATATATAAAGTATATAAGTATATCAAATAATATATATATTTGGTAAAAAAAATCTAAAATCTCATCCATTTATTTATGTGATATAGATATATATTAGTATTAAATGATGTCACTAACCCTTCAATTTATATAAACCCTGCCCCCGGGAACACGCAACAATGGGGGTGAGATTATCATGACAGAATATGCTAATCAATGACTTGCAGATAGTTAACTCCACATCAGTTGCATAAATTCATCAACTAACCATTCAGGGACATCCTGTTGAATTCTACATGTTGTCACTTCTTTTTGAGTCTCTCCATCATTTGTCCGACTCGGGTTTGAACATAAAAGGCTGAACAGTTTCATTGCCTGTCTGCATGAGGTAATCAGAGCTGCTAACACAAGCTCTTGAAGCTCCGCCCTGTGAGCAGTAGCTCATTTGCATTTAAAGGGACACACAAAAACGGCACGTTTTTGCTCACCCTCAAAAAGTGACAATTTTAACATGCTATAAAAATGATCTGTGGGGTATTTTGAGCTAAAACTTCACACATACACTCTGGGGACATCAGATAATTATTTGACATCTTGTAAAAAGGGGCAATCAATCACCCCTTTAAGGTGACTTGTAATCCGTCTCTTTTTTAACTTTAAGATAACCAACCACGAGGAAGTGATTTCTCAAACATTGACATCAGAGGAGGTCAAAACCAAAGTGTTGCATTTCCTCAGTAAGGTAAGAAGTGAGATCTGCATAAACTTTAAAGGTATAATTTAGTTTCTTATACAGACAATTATATTACTTTCAATAGACCGTCTCACAGCTGGAGTCTGGGGAAGTGAAACTAGAACGTCTCAAGGAGTGGAGGAGTATAATAGAGAAACACTGTGAGCAAATGGAGCGTGAGAACAGCTCACCTGTACACACGCCGCTTACTGAGGAGGTGAGTGAGTGAAAGGATGTCTTGCTTTCCTGTCTGACATACATATGGAACCAATTTTTACTACTTCTATAATTCGTGTTCTCTGCCAGCCATGTCCGAAAAAGGCAAGACAGGAGACTAACACAGAAGAGGAGTATGAGCGATACCTCCAGACAGCAGAAAGTGCCTTGAAAGCCCTGCAGGCTATAGAGGGGCCTGACCACAGCCCGTCCCCTCCAGTGTGGGTCAAGGACAGACTTCATGTCTTACAGACACTGATTACTCAAATCAACACCACTGCAGAACAGCAGTCCTGATTCAACCACAACACCACCTCTACCTCTGGTTGCTTTTAACACAACACTTGTTTGTTTGTTCCATAACACTATTTTTGTTGATGTCACCTAAGAGTTTTGTATAGAAGTTTATATGGAAATGGATCACTCCAAAATACCATTTCATTTTTTATTGAACTTTATTAAAATGTATTGATTTGTAAATTGTATAGCTTCTAGTATTTATGTTGTGTTGTATGTTGGCTGGTGGATATTTTAAGCGCTCCTTTTAATGGTGCATTTGCCACCATGTCAGAATGATCATAATTATGAGATTCTGACTTGTAAAAAACATTCACATTCTCATAATGAAGACTTGTAAACACTTGATATGTCTTAGAGTTTCGATTTAGTAATTCCAACATGACAGGAATCCCATTATCCCATTTAAGAAATAATAGTGCTTGCTGTTGTTGTGATGCTCATTTTTAGCAGCCATTTTTATTTTGGTTGTGCTTTAAAATCAACATGATACTATTTAGTGTAAAGGCAGCTGCATGGTCAACAGCAATGAAACAGACGTTGTGACAGATCTTTCCTTTCAAGTTGTGACGTACATCCGAGTGTAATGGATTATCATAGGAAAAAATGGTAGGGTGTTGGTTGTTGTTGAGATGTGACTGTTGCACTGGAAAATGAATGCAAGCTTGTAGAGGGGCGAATGAGAGAATAGTTCCTAGCCATATCGGTCTAGACAATCGAAACTTAATTTCCCGTCGGTCTTAGTACACGATGTAACTACACAGGGTTTCCGCTGAGTCATAAAAAGTCTTACATTTAATAATACAAATTTTAGGCCATAAAAACATCCGGATTTTCCATACATGGTCATAAATTACATTTAGCCACGTCTTAAATTGATATGCTCATTCATTCATCGGTTCCACCATCGCCTTTTCCCCCTGAAAATGCGCTGGCAGTGGCATTCATTCGTTTCGCCTGTTGTAGTTCTGTCTGAGGAGTCTGGGTGGTGTCACAGCGCTCCAGGTGCGGCAGTGCAGCAAACAGACTTGTCGGAATGGACTTTCACAGAAACCCGCGCAAACTCACAAGAGTCTCCTTAGCTTATTACTGTATATGTCGTTGTCGTTGAGTCACTGCTTAGTTTTACTGAAATTATGGCTGGGCATTAAACGATACCGGCATGGGCGTCGGAACCATTGTACGTGGGTGGGACAAGACCCACCCACTTTTTACGATCAATGATATTGGACCCACTCACTTTTATCGTCTCTAACATTCAGCACGTGTGTGTTTACCTACCCCTAATCGATAAACACTTATTATTAAACATGTGTTAGATGCTTTATTTCCACTTTTCTAATATTTTCTTCATTTTTATTGAAAATAAATGCCTTTCCGACCTGATATGTGATGGGAAAAGGGAGAAGATTGAGTTCGGCGAAAGGCGGACTCGAACCGCGGGGTCGATTTGTGTCAAAACTAGATGCCGTGCGTCTTACCCCTACACTACTGCCACTCTCAATGACATGGCGATTTCCTTAATTTTGTCTTTCCGAACTATACGTTTAGCAAGCAAAGCGGTATATTTGTACTTAATGTAATTGGCAGCTACTCCATTTAAAAAATTGAGGACCCACCCACATTTTTTTTGCTTCCGACGCCCATGGATACCGGAACAAAACTCATTTGAACCGTGCGCCACATTTATCCGCTCGGCTCAAAGTCCAAACGGCAGCGCAGCGCGTTTACTCTGATCGGTCTCGGTCACAAGATCCAGTGAGAATCGCTTGAATTCAGAGAAGAACACAAATGTCTCAGTGATTTAAACCAGTTTAAAGGCAGATGAAACAGCGCTGACAAACAGGAGAAACGCTGTGTGCAACAACACAGTTAGAAGGCGTTTCCATCAACAAATCCCCATCATTTACCATGGATTTACTGGAACGTTAGCCTAGTAATATTAACTCCACTGTGAAATGTGGGATATACATTTTGAATTGAATCGTATTTTATTATTAATGTAGACAATGTATTAAAGGACTAATGGAATATAATTAAAGTATTTAATGTATTTAGGATACTATTGTTTTTCATACATTTCATGAAGATCAAAGTCAGGCAACACAAACCTGTTTCAAGACTTGAAACAATATCCTCCATTAGCACATGCAGAAAATAAGAAATTAATTTTCCAATAAAGGTATTTATTTTGTTACGGACAAATGTTTGAATGTTTTACCTCAGATTTGTGAAATGTTCACCTGTTTGGCATGATATGTTCTGACAATAAAGAGTAGTTTAAAACCACAATTAATGCTCTGGTTTCTACAATTTTCAGTTGCGAACAAAAATCTGCCTTTAAACTTGAAAGAAATAAAGATTTGACATTTATTGTGATAATTATCGATATTGACAGATATATTATGATAATTGTTTAGTGTTGTTCCTGTTATTGATACTTAGGAAAAGGGAGCCTTCAGTTTGTTACTCTTAAGAAAATGGAACCTTTAAATAATGAAACGTGTTACTTTTAAAGAAAGTCAATTAAAAAAAAAAGACTTTTTTGAAAGGAAGTTATTTTTCGTAATTCGTTTAGGTCATAAATTTAAATCATAATTAGGGTTGCCACCCGTCCCGTAAAATACGGAATCGTCCCGTATTTACAAGCAAAATGACGTGTCCCGTATCAAACCAATACGGGACGCGATTTGTCCCGTATTTTTACACAGGTCCACACATAGTTCAATAAACACATACGGATTTTGCAGTGTGGAGAATACTGATAGCAAATATAAAGAAATCAATTTCACAATAAGTAGTACAGGAGCTCATTTGTGCGTGATTGTGTTTTAGTTGCCGGAGTCTCGAGAACATGCGCTGTGCCAGTGTGCCTGCAAACTTGCGAGGTGTTTTAAAAACATGTCGAGCTCGCCTATAGTTTTTTTAAATGGATAATATATTAATATAATATTCCATACATTATCAGAGCTTGGCAGACAGAATTATTATTTTTTAGACAGGTTAATTAATAGATTATAGCCTAATAAATGTTATCATTAATTTATAATTCATCTAGGCTATATTCATCATACATAATAAATAATCCTGTCATATAAAGTTTGACATTTAAAAAAATATAAGATAAAGATTATAAGATTAGATAAAAATGGGACAAATAATTACATGATAATATAGTCATAATTTAAGTAAATTAATAAAATAAAATATATATATATTTTTTAAATTCAAAAAAGTGATTACTGGTTCAGAATGACTGCTTAAAGGGACAGTTCACCCAAAAATAAAAATTGTGTCATCATTTGCTCACCCTCAAGTTGTTCCAAACATGTATACATTTCTTTGTTATGTTGAACACATAGGAAGATTACTGTGGAAGTCAATGGTGCCCCCAAAGCAGCCTGCGTACAGGCTGAACTTTGAACTTTCTTCAAAATATCTTCTTTTGTGTTCAGCAGAACTCGTACAGGTTTGGAACATCATGAGGGCGAGTAAATGATGACAGAATTTTCATTTTGGGTGAACTATCCCTTTAAAGTGCACCAAATAGGCTACTAAAGAGTTATTTTGAAGTAAATAAAATCAAATGTAAAATAATATAAAATGTGTTCTGTTGCAAGTTCACATACTTGATCTCATGTTTTCTTATATGGTTTATTATTGAGCTGTCAAATTGTAAATGTTGAAATAATCATTTCATGACGTATTCTTTATGTCTGTCCGTTATGCAATTGTTTTTTTTGGGGGGGGGGGGCGAGTGGGTGTCATGAATGGGTGTCCCTTATTTTGCCACACTGAAGGTGGCAACCCTAATCATAATGGTCATAAAAAGGTCTTAAAAAGTCTTAAATTTGACTGACTAAACCCTGCAGAAACCCTGCTACAGAAGAGCCAAGTTTTGAATAGGAAAAATATTGAAAGTCTTTGGTCATTTTTGAGCGCGATGCTAATGGTCTAATCCGATTCAATGATGTATGCTAAGCTATGCTAAAAATGCTACCGCCAGATACAGAGATTGGCTGAATGGTTTCAAAAACTGTAAAACAACTGTTGGATACAATGAGCCTATTTTCAATGTGTTCCTTTGAAAAAGGCACTATTTGAGGACACAGACATTTGTAGTGGTGTCCGAAACCAGTTGAGTGCACTTGATCAATCCCACAATGCACCACAATAACCAATGGCTAGAGAATACCCATTATGCACTGTGAGTCACGCGCTGAATTAATTCTAATTATAAATGCTCAAAAGATGATTAATTGCAATTCAGCATTTAGATACTACATGACATGTCCATCAGTTAAATTTTGAAATGTAAACCATTCTAAATGCTCACACTGCACAGACAGACACCAACAATCACCAGATTACATCACTTTGTTGGAAAATCATACCATACTGCCCAGACATTCCATAACTGGACAAACACAGATTGAACATGTTCAGTCACTGAAAATAAATGCCAACTAATGGGCTAACACTCTGATCTGAAATCCAACAAACATGTCTGCTGGCTTTGGTTGGTGTCTTGTCGGTGCAGTGTCAACTAGCCTTAAGTGAGTGGGAGATTTGTTTTTTTCCTTTTCATAGTCAACATTACATTAAAATTTAACCAGATTTAACTTAATACTGTTCATGTGGAAAGGAATAAAAGCAGGTCAAATACCATAAAACCATTTATTTAATCAGCAGCTGATAATACAAATAAATTATGTCAGGCTCTCACCCAAATCTAGTAAACACAAATTAGAGTCTATGTATTTTGTTTTCTCAAGTTGAGGCTGTCTGTCCTCTAAGGCTCAATGAACAACAACAACAAAAAGCTGTATGGCACAAATAAAACCAGCATTAGAAGTGGATGTATTTTCAAGTTATCTACCCCTCCTCAATGCAACATAACTGAGGGATTCCTAATAGAGTTTGGCATATTTAGGTCCATCATGCTATCCTGAAAAAACTAAAGGGCACAGAACTTTTTACAGTAGCCAAACAATTTCTATGGCGACATTATTATATTGGATTTCGTGGGGGAATCTGAAAATACACTACTCTCTTCAATTATACTTCTTAGTAACTACATTGTCAAGTTGTGATCTAATTGGTTGGTCTTTAGTGACAATGTCATGATGGCATATGTAACTGTTTTTGTATGGGAATCTCTCTCATATGGCTTTCTGTAGTAGAGGACCACACTGATCACCATGTGTTCTCGTCTTCCCAGTTGAGGTCATCACCCCAACCTTCAGCTTCCGTCTGTGAAAACAAAACAAAAGTTTAACGCATGCAATTCAATGTTATTCATCGTCATACTGTAGTTATGAAAATCCCACAGCCGAACTTACCTCAGTCACGTCAGCTGCAGCAAACTTAGCAGTGAGGCCTAGTCTATCTATCGATGGGTCTGATGTTGTGTGTCCTGTGACGGGTTCACTGGTCGAGCTCTCCACAGGGAGCAGAAAAGATGAGGAAGACGGCTTTATATCTGGAACCATATCTGCGAAGAAGTCTAGTTCTGGGTCTTTCTCTGGCTTCTTCTTCTTCACCGCAATTGTGAACTCCTCCCCGAGACTACCAGCTTCAGGGCTTTTGATTGTGCTTTTTGGCTTGGGCTCCGGTGCTAAGCTTGTTTTGCTGGGTTTGAGGGTGTCAGTTCCCTGGTCCCAGCTGGTGTCCCATGATGAGGTATGGTTATGATCTGGAACACTTTTGACACTAAGGTTCAGTTTGAGTGCTTTTGACTGCCTTGGAGGTCCGCCTCTAGATTCAGACAGAGATGACAGACTTTTTGTTGATGTCTTTGGTACAGAGACTGAGGTCACTTCTGAGTCCTCGAAATCATCCCAGGGTTCCTCATGCTCATCCACATTGTCAGCTGGCATAGCAGAGTTGCTCTGATCTGGGATGTTTGCTGACTGAATGCTGATCTGGACTGATTGGCTCTTGTCTTTCTCTACCTCCTCTGTGTCACTCCAGTTAGGCCAGTCTTCGTCGGATCTCACCGCTCTGTTACTTTTCATGCTGTCCACAGCCTGTGTGCCCATTTTGTACCCATTCAAATGGAACGACATCTCGCTGCTCAACCCTGAAAAGACCACTTGTTTTAGAAGGGTTGCGCAATCAAACACCAAGCAGGGAAAAATACATTTAATTCAAGGTAAATTTAGCTTTTCTTTTCAAATGTACACATTTTTGCTTGAGAATAAGCAGTTCAGAATTGTAAGCTGTTAAGAGTTATTGTAAGTGTCGGTTGTGCCATACCTGCTCTCTCTGCAATGGTGAGCTGGGCTTTGTTTTTTTCAGTTGCTTGGAAGGAGTACATATTTTCTATAACAACCTTTTTGTCCTCAGAGCCTTTAGGGAACACATTCAGAACTTTTGATGGTTGTGAGATATGGGGATGCAATGGCCCAACAATATGCACAGGCGATGCTGCAGAGGGAAAAGTTTAGATGAGTGTACACAATTTAGATGAGTGTATTTTTTTTTTGAACTTTAAACATTAAAATGTCTTTATCTGTTTGTAATCAATGTGATTAAAGGGGTACTTCAGCGATGGGAAGATGAATGTGTATTTAAACTGGGTCATTTATGTAGTAGAAATTAGGGGTGGCACGGTACATGAAAAAAACCCGAACCGTTAGGTTCGCTTGTCTCGGTTCGGAGCGTGTGCGTCGCATGGTTTCGACGCATACTCAATATATCCTCGTGCCCGTATGTGTGTGTGTGTGTGTGTGTGTGTGTGTGTGTGTGTGTGTGTGTGTGTGTGTGTGTGTGGAGTGCTGCAGGTCACGTCACGTGTAGAAATGCAAGTGGGAGAGATAAGGAAGGCTGCCTGGAGTTGGAGGATGCGCCGGCGACGTATAGCTGGCAGGGCAGATGCAGTGCGTATGCGCGCGCGCACGTGCATTCACACACTGGCAGTGTTTGTCTCGCGCAGCTGAACCGCGGCTCGTGCAAATACAGACAAATATTGTCCATTCTGTCACATTTTCCGGTGTTCTCCTCCGACCCCTGTCTGTCTCATGCTTTGATTTATGATGGGCAGCATATATCTGCTGCAGATGCGACCGTGTTCCCCTCGGTCTCATACACACATGCATATAACATGCTGTATATAAGTAGTTCACATGATAAATGTAACATTTAAGATGCTTCTAGTTTTAATAATTTAAACATGCCTTTGAAGTTTGGGCAAAAACTTCTGGCAGTGTTGTGTTTTCGTGGTTTTTTGTTTTTCTTTTCACAGCGCTGGATGTCATATGGTGATTGTGAAACACACGGAACACTTCATGGTGAAATTTGTTAATCAGGTCAGCTGAATTAAAGCCACAGTGCATTGTTCTGATCAAAATTGACATGATTAACATGAAAAATGTTACGCCAATGTGTCGGACTCTGTAGACAGCAAGAAACAACTTCTACATGATATAACCATTTTTTAATACTGTATCCTAATTGTGGATGATTAAGCTATATATCATATGCTGAAGTAAATTTCTTGAGTGTTAACGATAAAAAAACAACAACAACAAGAACCGCACAGAACCGAAAACCGTGACCCTAAAACCGTGATACGAACCAAACCGTGGGTTTTGTGAACCGTGCCACCCCTAGTAGAAATGTGAAATTATTTTTGAATTTGGTGCCTTCTAGACTGAGAAAAGACAGAAAATGTATTTTTGTCTCATGTGGATGAAAGACAACAACTCCAAGAATGCACTTGCTTCGCTTGCCAACGAGGCCACTCCCAAAGCCACAGCTACTGGTTATCACCATAGACTAAAAAAATATGGACATAGTGCCCGTGACGTCACCCATAGGATTCTGATGAGCAGTTTTAAAGCGCAAAGTAGGGAAGAGCTGGCCGTTGCCATCTTGGCAGTGCATCACTCCCGGATAACAGAAAATGGGCAAAAAGGTGTGATGTGGGCGGAGCTGAAGTGACGCGATGACTAACAGACAGCAGATAAATGGATATCCACCTGTCACTCGAAGTGGCCACGTCCTTAATTATGCAGAACTTTAATGCTTTATATAATGTAAACGAATGAGTAAAAAAAAAAAAAAAATCACCCCCCTCACAGTTGTCATGAAGGGCAAAATTAGCCGTATAGACCAAAACCACAATTTCTACCAGGCTATAAACATGTTTTAATCTGCTGTAAAGTTGGGCATTTTAACATGGGGCTCAATGAGATTCTGCTCCCTTTGGGACAGAGGTGGACAAAGTACACAACTCTATTACTTGAGTAAAACTAAAAGTACTACTGGTCAAATATTACTCCGTTACAAGTGAAAGTTCTAAAAACAGATTTTTACTTAAGTAAGTATTTGTTTTTAAAAGTACTTAAGTATCAAAAGTAAATTTCCTTTTTTTATGTCTATGCATTATTTATTATTGTTGCATTGCTGTATAAATGCACTCTATGCCATCATGGTGGTTTAAGCCAGTTCCAGTAACAGTAACGTAATACGTTTCCAGAAAAAAATAATACTCAAGTAAAGTAGATACTCAAAAAGTGTACTTAAGTACAGTACTCAAGTAAATTTACTTAGTTACTGTCCACCTCTGCTTCGGGAGCCTGTCCCTAGCGGCCAGTCGATGAATTGCAGTATATGTCACTTCCGTATTGACTTCAAGAGAAACTGCGGGAGGTTGCCGCTTGGTTATCACTTGCCCACCATGCCACCGTCGTTTTGTTTTTCATAGTAATACAATCATTTCGTTCAGTTAGAGAACAGACACTACAATTAAAAACTGAACGTGTCTTTTCAATAATGTGTGAGTGAGCCGAACGAACGCCACGGCGCAAACGAGGCAGGAGTCAGATTTCATTCATCACGAGAACGAAGAGCTGAGGTAAGCACAGCATTCATTCACGGCGCGTGTCCAATGTGTTGTATCGCATGTGGAAGCTTAACTTTCATAAGAATTCATTGAAAAGTGGGCGGGTTGAAAATATGCGGAACCAGCTCCTACTGGCTATAGCCTCTGGCCAAAAAATCCTCGGATGATGCAAAATGACAATATTTGTGTCATCTGAGGATTTTTTCCAGAAATAAAATGCATTATTTTCTTGTCTCAGGGGGTTATGTGGGGGGAAAGTACCATCATTTGAATATACTACCAGGTTTCTACTGATCAAAAGCTTAATGCCAAATCGCTGAAGTAACCCTTTAATCTCAAATGTTGTGCATTCAGCTCCTCTTCTAGGAAAAGAAAAATAGATATCAAATATATAGAAATTTATGCAGCAGCGTCCTCCAGTGGCCTGAAAACAATGTTAGTCCAACAATGTAAATACAATCCAGCTACAGGATACTTACTCTCTGGCGTGACCTCTGTGGACTTGGGGAAGTTTGGTGTAGTCCGTTTAAAAACTTTTGTTCTCTCCCCACCAACAACCACTTGGGCACCCAGCAACGGGACAAGCACAGCCAAGCTCTGTAGCGTCATAGTGACGAGTGAGTCATTTGTATCCCTCATTCCCAGCAAAACCTGCATGATAAAGTGTGGGAAATAACCGAAACAATCACAGTATAAATATCAACTTATAAAACATGAATTTACTAATTTTACATTTCTCAAAAGTATACAGTAGTACTAAGCTGTTGATACAAGCACAGACATTCTCAAAGTACCTGAGGAAGAATCTGTTTTTTGAGTTCTTCATGAGGAAAGAACTCTGCATAGATGTGAATGTGGGAGAGAAGCACGATCCTGACGTGTTCCTCATTCACTTTATAGAGCTTGAGGAGCTGAGGAACCACGTATCTCCGATACAAAGACAAAGACAGCAGACACTCCTCTCCAGCGCTCACACTCGAGTCTGTACATCAGAAAACAGATCTTAGTCTGCATCACCACTAAGACTAATGAAGCGTACAGTAAGCATCTCCAAAAGTTGACTGACTGGTTCTACCTTGCTTAGGCCGTAGGAGGTGAGGAAGGAAGCTTTTTACAGCCATTGGCTCAGCAAACACTAAAGAATTGAGCAGTTTAGGAGCCAGACGTGTAGCAATTAATACCTCTGGGAGGTTCTGAACTCGGTCCAAGAGAAACCTGCAGAACACACCCAGTTATTTAAGCACAGCATGTCTTTCTTCTAATAGAATCATGTATTTGAGAGAGAAGCTTACTTGAAGAATTCATTCTTCTCATCCTCATTTTTCAGGGTCAAACTCGTCAGAAAATTCATGATATCTAAGAAGTCATTTCTATAAGAGAGGTTATACATTTTAATAATCTTATTTCAATACAGGAAAATGTACTTTTTATAGTAAAATTTAATTATTTTTTTCTGCATAAAAAATACAGCAAAAACTGTCAAATAGTGAAATATTACTACGATTTAAAGTGTAATGGCAAAGCAGAATTCTTTTGTTAATTTCAAAAGACACTTTATCACGAATAGACTATTAATTTAAATAGTGTCGTTTTCAAAAGCGAACCTGAAGAATGTGTGAGTCAGCAAAGTGCTGAGAGATGTGCGAGACATGGGGTCAGGGTTCAATAGGCTGGCCTGCAGCATGTTCTTTAGACTCTCCAACAAATCTTCTGACACTGCGACATAAAGTTTGGGTGGAGGACCACATGGAGGTCACAAAGATGGGGAGCAGACATGGAAAAATAAATAAAAACACGTAAGAAAGAGGGAATGGAAAAAAACGATTTAATGAGTGAGACTCACTAAAAGAAAAAAAAAGATAGCCACGCATGTGTTTTCAATGAGCCTCTGCTCCAAAAACCAACATAGAAGCCAAAATGTTGCATCACTATTACATTGCTCATGTGGATCATTTTGTTCTTTGAACATGAAAATATCATAACCTGCTCTGAATGGAAAACTTGTCCTTAAAGAGTCTCTGGCGTGTAAAGTCGTTTTGATCACAGTTGTCTGTCCATTAACAAATATGTCACAATGTCTGAGCAGTAAGGGCTTGGCAACTGCCACAACAGGATGAATCCTAGACACACTCAGCCTGCTTTACATGCGTCTGTTGAATTAAGAGCGTTACTAACCATGTCCCGTCAGGAGTGGAAGAAGAGCTTCCACCATCACCCCGAATGAAAAAGCATCTCGGGAGTGGGCATGCTTGTCGGGAAGAGTTCTGAATCCTTCAAGCTACAGAAAACAAAAGCAAAACATTATTATATTACTTAGTCAGAATGATCTATGCTGTCATCAGTCTGTAATTTGCCCCAGGCCTTGTGGATTCCGGCAACAAATCTGATTATGATGAAAAATTTGGTTTTTAAAAGAAGTCTTCTCTGCTTAACAAGAATACATTTATTTAATTAAAAATAGAGTAACGTTTTCTATTTTAATATATTTTAAAAATGTAAGGAATTCCTGTGATGGCAAAGTAAAATCAGCAGTCATTATTCCAGTCTTCAGTGTCACATGATCTTCAGAAATCATTCTAATATGCTGATTTAGCAAGTAATATAATATAGAATTAATATTTAAAATATTTTTGTAACATTTTTATTATCAATGTTGAATACTACATTGTATTTGTATTAGTACACTGTTGCAAGTTCAAAAGAACAGCATTTATTTTAAATTGAAGTCTTTTGTAACATTATAAATGTTTTTTCTCAATTTCATCAATTGAATGCATCCTTGCTGAATAAAAGCATTCATTTCTTTATAAAAGTCTTACTGACCACAAACTTTTGAATGGTGGTGAATATGGTTGCTTACCTTTTCCTCGGGAGGAATAGCACCATTTTCTCTTACATTCTGGATATTACTGAGAAACTGGAAAGGAAGTCACAGATACAAAGAGTTAGAGTAATCAACTTTGTCTATATTTAATATTAAAGACATTGACCTATTTTCAACAAAACCATGACATTAAAAATTTTTTGAAACAAGAGAAAGTGAGACCCCAGGAGTGGGGGTATGGGATTTGCACCCTCTTTAAAGGTGCATTTTATGAGTCGATACACCATCAATCCTTCTTCCAAATTGTGTTTTTGTCTTACACTAATAGGCCCTTTTCAGAATGACATCAGAAAACTTCCGCCTTTCCTCAAAGCAGTGTATACGCACTTCCGTTGAACAGTACTCACGTTGGATACTTCAGGAGAGTGCCAGAACTGGCTACCTAACAACTCGTATAAAGTTTAGAATAATAATGTTTACATATTTACAAGGTTTTATTTACAAGGTTTTTGTAGTTAGTTTCGTTTAATAACGTTAATGATCATTTCCAGTTTATAATTCTTTAACATGTATGTTAACTGGATGGGAAGCCTTATTCCAAAACGCTTACCTTTTCAAATCAAACCGGTTCGGTTCAATGTATTTTTATCCTTTACCAAGTTTAGAACGTGTTGTAAGCAAAAGTTTGTCTGAAAGTTGCTGTACATCATCTAAACGTATTTCTGGCAGATGTACAGCCAGGCGAGAGCAGCCTTTCCTCGGCTAGTCCTTCTGCCGTCTGCCGCTGGCTCTGATGTCTCAGGGCGATCTTTGGTCTCATGAATCTATTTGCTTGCCAAATCGTTTTGACTGAGAGCAAAGTTTCATAACTTAAATTTTTTTGGCTATTTAACTTTAGACTGGGTTGTGTTTTATGAATTATTTAATTTTATTACAGTGATATAGCCTATGCACACTTCTTTTCTGAACCACATGTTAATGTGTAGGCCTATATTTTTATTTTATTTTTAAATGGAAACGAGGCATGGTTTTGTTTTATATTTTGTTTGTTATAAATATACATTCAGTGAAAATGATCCAGGTATGCGTTGCCTGAACCACATTTGTGTGGCTATTAATGTTTAATATTTTTTTAATGCAAATGAAAAGAGGCGGAGTGGTGTTATGACATTTCGTTTTATTGTATACATACAGGAGTGAGAGCGAGCTGTCATTCAGGCGCAGTCTTGAACTTGCGTCTATTTCGCTTCAAACACTAGATTTCTATGCACGTCCAATTCGCTGCGGATGCGTGAATGGATTCAAAATGTTCACACGTCAAACTAGACGCAATAGACACGATTTTGACGCTCTATTCGCGTTTGGTGTGAACGCAGCATAAAACTCCATAACGTTTCACTAGTTTCACTATGCTGGCGGAAGTAATCATACACAGCTCTGTGTCGGAACGGAAGTTGCGTTACGTCATGTGAAAAGGGCCTATTCACTATGATAAGCCTGTTATACGTGTTTATATTAGGGATGAAACGGTATGGAAATTTCACATCACGATTTTGTTCAAATGAGATGAAAGTGTTCAAAAAGAACAGATGCACACACTTAAAACATTTCATCAAGTTTTATATTTGAAAATCAACAAACAACAAATAAATAAAGCAGCTCTATGCACTTTTTAAGCTAGATTCTATTCTGTGGGATCTCCTTCCTTATAATGGCCGTCGTCAATAGCAACGCATAAATAATAATTTGGTGTAAATATAATCTCTAATATTATCTCTGTAAATATATTCTCAAGCAATATTCTCATCAGTGTTCAGCTATGATGCATTTAAATCTAGCATATTTTGTGTAAGAGCCCAAACAGTATCCTACTGAAATAATGCATATCCATATTTTCATATGATTTGACAGTTTATTTTATTAAATATCAAAATGTGTGCATCATACCGGACACCTAGATGAACACTTTACAGTCAGTTTTATGACTGTCATTCTCTTCAAATGCTATTGAAGTTTGAAACGTGTATAACGTTACCAATGTTGTATGTAACTTTAGAGACGGCCCCTAAATTCGTTATGCCAGTCATATCAGATGCGCTGTGGTTCTGCTGCGTTTGTTTGAAACTATTTTCGCTGCTGAAATAGAACAAAAACAGTCAACTGCTGTATGATGAGTGAATCTCCTGCGTTTCCCACGTTTATCTCCGCTTTGAGTGCAGATTTCAGCGAGTGAGAGCACGCTCTGAACATAACTCTGGCTAATCTGAATGCCTCTGAATATGCGACATTTCATTCATAAACTCAAAAGCAACACGTGTGATTGGTTATAATGCGCAACGCGATTGTAACAGATGGCTTTTGAGAAGACTATAAAGTTCAACCGCCAGAGTGTCTAGTGTGCAGCCGAAATAACGTTACACCCGCAAATGGCGGTTGTTAATGTCAAGCCCTGATTATTATCCCTTAAAATTAAAATTTTATTGTGGTTTATCGTGAAACCAGTAATCGTTGCATCCCTATATTAGACCGAGTGGGATGCTTTTCACTGGAAATTGTGTACTTGTTATGTAACTCAATTGTAGCTCTGGCTACTTTGACGCATGTAGGAGTTGCATAGCTTAGTTGTCACAACAAGTAAGAAAGATTGACATGGAGCACACTAAATCTCAAACCTCTGGGTAATCTGGGTTAAAAAAAACAGCTAACAGAGGAGCTTCTGCTAGCAGAAAGAGAACGCAACAGGGTTCGTAATAAAACGAGAATCATCATTGGCTTGGCTTTTCAGAGCTGGTGAGAACTGATGGATTTGAAATGTTTTTTTCCAACAGGTAAGGTATTTTATTGAACTGATAAATTGGTATATGTAGCTCTCTAACAGAGTTCACTGTAAAGCATTGTCTATTATGAAGGGTCATTTTATTATAGAGTTTTATTATGCATAGAGTTTTGCAAAAGTTACATGGTGTACCTTTAAAGTATGTATAAGGAATAAATTAGTACTTAAGTAGTTACAGATGTCACCTCTGGTGTTGCCTCTGAAAACTTGCAGACGGTTTCCATCCCCCCAAGCTTCCAATGGCCATCTTCACTGACAAACACTGAAGATATGCACACGTTGTTGTGACTTGATTTGCCCTAAGAGACAGAGAGAAAAAAATTATTTCGCTAGAACAATGAGTGTATAATGTCATTGCTCAGCTAAAAAAAAAATCACATGAGTTAAATGTAAGTGCACTCTTACCCTGTCATGTAGAAAGACTAGTGCTTGCAGCAGGTCGTAGAGGCCTGCACAGATCTCCTCTGGAGTAAGACTGTCAAGCAGCCGCTTTAGTGGTTGAACTGGCTCTGTCACTAAATGTATACCGTGACCCTGCACTGAGCAATACAGGAAGCGGAGAAGACATGGATGCCTTAATGTCTTCAAGTGCTGTAAAGGAAGATGGATTATCTCAGGTTAATTCATTTCAATGTACATGGCATGGCCATAACTGAACTAGCTGAGAGATTTGGAGGTAGGCTGTATTGTGTGTGTGTGTATATACAGTACTGGTCAAAAGTTTGAAAACGTTAAGGTTTTTGAATGGTTTTGAAAGTAGTTTCTTAATCTCAACAAAGCTATACTGTATAAACAGAAATACTGTGAAATATTATTACAATTTAACTTTCTGTTGTAATCAGCATCCATTACTTCAGTCACATGATCTCTCAAAAATCATTCTAATATGCTGATTTTGTGTTAAAGAAACACTTATTATTATTAATGTTAAATACAGTTGTGCTACTTAATATTTGTATGGAAACAAATATTTTTTTCAAGATTCTTTGATGAATAGAAAGTTCAAAACAACAGCATTTATTATAAATGGAACTTTTTTGTAATATTTATTGAAGGTCGCGTTCTTCGTGATCCCATTGTTCAAACTTTAGTTGGTGTGTAATGTTGCTGTTAGAGCATAAATAATACCTGTAAAATTATAAAGCTCAAAGTTCAATGCCAAGCGAGATATTTTATTTAACAGAAGTTCCCTTTCAAAGCCTACAGCGAACGGCCGGCTTGGACTACATCCTGGTACTTCCTTCATTAATTACGTCAGTAGAACAGTAGAACAGACTAACCTCCGCCCACAAGAATACGCGAAAAAAGGGGGCGGCGTGGTCTTGTTGCTGTCCCACGTGGAGAAGAGGAAGTGTCGCGTGGAGAAAAGGAATTGTTGCGTTTGACTGTGTTTGTCGCCATGTCGTCGAGACGCTGTTATTTTCATCCCGGAGTCAAATCACCTTTGTTTGGCTTTCCCAGGGACGCTGTAGAGATCATTGAGCGCATACATCTCCCGTTAAGAGGCGTGACCTCTCCGTACGCTAAGCTGCTGTCGAATCACAACACAGAAAAATACTGTGCTTTTTTGCATGCGAAACATGAACACGTTATATTGCACACTGTAAACACAATCAAAGCTTCAAAAAAACGGGAACGGGACCTTTAATTTAATAGAAGTCTTTAAAAAAAAATTATCAATTTAATGTGCCTTTGCTAAATAAAAGTATTAATTTGTTTTCTTTTTTTTAAATCTTACTTGCCCCAAACTTTTAAATGGCAGTGTATCACTGTATTTTTGATCAAATAAATATAACCTTGGTGAGATTAAGAGACTTCTTTCAAAAACATAAAAAAAAAACTTAATGTTTCCAAACTTTTGACAATATATATACAATTGAGTTATCGATATTTATCATTTTTAATTTATAACTGTTTATTAATGATTATATCATTAAAATTATGGTTACTACATAATTCCATTAGTTCAATTCAATTTGTGTTACTTCATAGTTTTGATGACTAAACTGTTATTATAAAATGTGGAAAATACTAATAATAAAGTATTTGTGAGTACTAGATGCGTCTAAACTTTTGACAGGTAATGCATGTTATTAGTGAGGTTACTTATTAGCTGTTCACTTATACCTTAGCAGCTTTATTGACTTTATCTTCATTGTCTTGCTTATGCACAAAGACGGAGGCAGGCTTGCCATCCTGGAGGAGGGCGGAGTACATGGTAAGACCAGAGGGAAGGGTCAGCAGCGGCTCTTCCAGCACACAGCTTGGTAGGGCACTGCTCTCAGCACCCATCCTTATACAGAGATGGTACCGTCTGCCTAGTATACTGTCAGTGGAAAAACATAATGAATACCTGTACTACAAAAGACAAAATGTCTCCTTCATATGAAAGCTGATGACAATGTCAATTAAAACGCCACTGACCACTGAAACGGTACAGATGGACACGCAATAAGGAGCATGCAAGATGTCAAAGTAGTAGAATGTTCGTTACAATCCGTATTCAATCTCTTACCCGTCTTTCAAAGACAATCTGAAAATAACTTTCACACTAAGTTGTCACAGTAATAATTGGCATATGGCTGCAATGAAATGCAAGTTTTCCAAACAACATGTCATGTCAGGAATTCTTTAGAGCATTTTTACTGTATCAACATTGGCAGAATTCACACTGGACAAGCTCTTAACGTCACATATTAGTTATTCGATTCTCATTTTAATTGTCATTCGGTATTGAGAAGTGTTTATTTTGTGTACCGATCTATACATGACAGCTTTACAGTGAGCAGACTACCTGTATGGCGGTGTCACCTCACAGGAAGCGAATTGCCTAGGAAAACCAGTTTTCCTTTCCAGTGGGCACCATTATTGCAAAACCTCTCAGCGTTTGCTTTCCATTAACTTCGACCAAGACTTTGAGCAGCGGACAAACACTTTGAATTCATTTCCTCCGCAACAAATCGGTTGATTTCACACTGCATCGATTCTGGCACGAAGCACTTCCTGTTCGCAAACGGTAAACACCGGCTCTTCCTGTTATAGATTTGGAAGAAGCCATCTTGCTGTACAGGGGTGACTTTGTTTCTCGCAACGAAAAGGGAATAGATCTTTCAAGATTCCTTTTTTAGCCCCGGATTTTACTGAATATGATTAATTTAAAATATTGTTTTAGCTTCACACGCTCGCACATGAAGGTGTTTTAAAGTGCACTGTACATATTTAGTCGATTCATACCCACCGAGATATTGTCAATGGTTTACCCGTCGGTGGTGTGAGATAACGCATTTGGCAAATAGTAATAAGCAAACAATAATAGGCATGCAGCCTTTTAAAAACGAATACAATGTAAATGAACGATTAAACGTTTTAATATACTATGTATTAATATTATATTTAATACATATAAAAATTTAACATAAAAGTAAGGAAAATATAGGCTACAGGTTATTTTTTAATTTTTTTTACTGTAACAACATTTGGTTCCAAACAGTATACTTTAGCTATAGACGTCCAGCAACTCTCCTCTGCTGATCTCTCCTCAGTCATGGAGTCAGTTGACTTCTACAACCAATCTCTGAGCAACATCCTAGATCTTCACGCCCCTGTCAGAACTAGAATGGTCACCTTCTCGCGGAAGATGAAGACGGTTGGGCGTGTACTTGAGAGGCATCTCAAGCTTTCAGGACTCACTGTTCATAGGCTAGCTTATAGAGAGCATCAGAAGGCCTATGCAAGGTCCTTGAGAGATGCTCAGTCACAGTTCTACTCTTGCATCATTAACAATAACCCTGGAAACTCCAAGAAACTTTTCTCCACTATAAATCACATCCTCAAACTGCAAACTCACTCTTTTTCAGAAGCCACAGAAGAGAGGTGCAATAAGTTCATGACCTTTTTTAGGAACAAAGTAGACAACATCCACTTTCACCTTCCTAGCACCTCCGCTCTGCCTGTCCCAACTGTCGATCCACAGCCTGGGACTTTGCAACATCTCTGCTGCTTCTCCATCATCACACAGCGCGAGGTTGAGGACATCATCAGAAAGATGAAACCATCCACCTGTGCACTGGATCCTTTTCCCACAGCCTTGCTAAAATAATCAAAATTGGTAAAACCTTATAACCAAGATCACTAATCATTCCCTCCAGGCTGGCCATGTTCCTTCATCACTCAAAACTACTATTATCAGAACACTTCTTAAAAAAACCATTTTAGACCCAGATATTATTGACAACTACAGACACATATCCAACCTTCCATTCCTCTCTAAGGTGCTGGAAAAAGTTGTTGCTGCACAGCTTCAGGTCCATTTAAAACAAAATAATCTATATGAGAAATTTCAGTCTGGTTTCCGCACAGGACACAGCACAGAAACAGCTTTGGTCAGGGTCACAAACGACCTATTGATGGTGGCAGATGCTGGTTCCCCATCCCTTCTCATCCTCCTGGATTTAACTGCAGCTTTCGATACTGTTGATCATAACATCCTCCTTCACAGTTTACATTCCACCATCGGTCTCTCTGACTCTGTCCACAACTATTTCTCATCTTATCTCACTGGGAGAACTTGCGTTGGGAGAAGCTACATCCCTGTCACACAACGTCACCTGCGGTGTCCCTCAAGGCTCAGTGATCGGCCCCATCCTGTTCATCCTCTACATGCTCCCCCTTGGCCGTGTCATCAGCCGGCATGGGATTTCTTTTCACTGCTATGCTGATGACACTCAACTTTACCTTACACTCTAAAAAAAAAAAGGTTCTATATGGCACCAAAAATGGTTCTTCGTCGTAATCATAGAGGAACTACTTTTGGTGCTATATAGCACCATATCTTAACATGTTCTGTATATGGTAGCGGTGCTATATAGCACCATAGTTAGCGGTGCTATATAGCACCTTAGTCAAAGAACCGGTGAAGAACCTCTGAAGCACCAAAATTGGTGCTATATAGCACTTAAAAAGGTTCCCCTATGATTACGAGCCAAAAAACATTTTTGGTGCCATATAGAACCTTTTTTTTTTTAGAGTGTAGGACAAATTCTTCCCCCTCTGTTGACCTCACTCCATCCACTTTGATCACTTGCCTGGATGAGATAAAGGCGTGGATGAAGCAAAACTTTCTGCAGCTAAACAGCTCCAAGACTGAAGCAATCCTAGTCGGCACTCCACTTCAGGTCAGGAATTCCGTTATCACCAGCATTGCTTTCTCTGATCAGGACATTTCACTTTCTACATCAGTCACCAACCCGGAGGTCAGAATGAAGCTCTTTTGAAGCTCACATCAAACCTCTGTGTAAGAAACATTGCCAAACTTCGGCCCATTCTAACACTGGCAGATGCGGAGAAGCTTGTCCACGCCTTTGTCTCCTCCAGGCTGGACAACTGCAATGCGCTCCTTATCGGGATCCCTGGCAAAAATCTCCAGAAGCTGCAGTATATTCAGAACAGCGCTGCTAGGATCCTGATGAGGGTGTGCAAATATGACCCCCATTATCACCCCCATTCTCAAATCACTCCACTGGCTCACTGTCTCACTCAGGATTGAGTATAAGATCTCCCTCCTTACTCATCAGTGCATCCATGGTTACGCACCCACCTATCTCAAGGAACTCCTCACCACACAAACATCCACACGTAACCTCCGTTCTGTTTCAACCCATCTTCTTAAAACTCCCACGACCAAACTCCGTACTATGGGAGATCAGGCCTTCTGCTCAGCTGCCCCCAGTCTGTGGAATGCTCTCCCTGACCACTTGCGGATCCCACAGACTGTAGATGCTTTTAAATGTGGTCTTAAAACCCACCTTTTTAGCAGAGCTTGTGATTGATTTGTTACTTTAATTTTTCAGTTTTTTTTTTTACAGTTTTTTTTTCTGTTTTATTTATTCTTATTTATTTTTATTTTATTTTTATTTTTTATTGTTTTAAATCTGTAGCACTTTGAGATTTTGTTTAATGTAAAGTGCGTTACAAATAAAATGTATTATTATTATTAGTAGTAGTAGTAGTAGTAGTAGTATTTGGTGTAGGCCTAATGCATTACTAATTAGTTACGTACATTTAAATGTAAAGTAATGGATTACTTTAAATTATTCTGTAATTAAATTACAGTAATTGCATTAAATACTGTATAGACTAACAATTCTATAGGCTATAAAATTATAATGGTTTAACATCAAAATGTAACGCCTAATGTTAAAATTTATCTTGTTTTTAACATTTTCCTTTTAAATACTTTGGTCAGTTCAAGAATAATTTATGCAATTTTATATTATTTATTTGAAAGAATTAAAAGATCAGTTTTATATATCTATATGGTTCAACTGGTCGAGGTTGATATGGCATTTAGAAAGCAATTAATCTAATAGCCCTAAGTAATGCAATTTTTTGAGTTTTTTAGAGAGAGTAATTAGTATAGTAATCTTTTTTTTTTTTTTTTTATTGACAAAAAACAGCAAAATACAAAACTCTCGTAGGGGAAAGAGAATATACACATACATGTAATTACAAATGTTGTCAAAATACAAAAGTTAATAACTAAACAGAAAACAACAACAAAACAAAACCAAAAAAAAGAAAGAAAGGGGCTACTTAAAAACACAAGTCAATGTAAAAAAAAAAAATCTCCTTTCTTCTTTTTTTTTCTGACTTTATCACACAATTCAAATCTGACTATCACACAATTCTGACTTTATATCACACAATTCAAATCTGACTATCACACAATTCTGACTTTATATCACACAATTCAAATCTGACTATCACACAATTCTGACTTTATATCACACAATTCAAATCTGACTATCACACAATTCTGACTTTATACACGCAATTCTGACTTTATACCTACAATTCTGACTTTATGCCTACAATTCTGACTTTATATCACACAATTCAAATCTGACTATCACACAATTCTGACTTTATATCACAATTCTGACTTTATACCCACAATTCTGACTTTATATCACACAATTCAAATCTGACTATCACACAATTCTGACTTTATATCACACAATTCAAATCTGACTATCACACAATTCTGACTTTATATCACACCTCTGACTTTATACCCACAATTCTGACTTTATACAGACAATTATTATTATTATTATTATTTTATTTGTTTTCCTTAACCGACAGACCAAAATAGTGCAGTAATAAACAATCTAGTAATTCCATAAGTCTAGAAGTGAAGTAAAAATGTGTAAATGTATAGGTGTGAGTGTGTGTGCATAAGCAAAGTAACCATTAATTATATTAATTATTTATTACCCTCGTCATTACCATCACCACCACCACTCATCACTTCCATCATACTGCCTTCATTGTATTAAAAAAAAAGTATAGTAATCTAATTACACTGTTGAAGATATAGCATAATTAGAAGCTTGTAATGAATTACGGTGGTGTCAGGAGCACAACCTCTCCCTCAACGTCAGCAAGACCAAGGAGCTGGTGGTCGACTTCAGGAGGAATGAGAGAGAACACCGCCCCATCACCATCAATGGAGCACCGGTGGAGAGAGTCAGCAGCTTCAAGTTCCTCGGTGTCCACATCACAGAGGAACTCTCATGGTCCGTCCACTCTGAGGCCGTTGTGAAGAAGGCTCATCAGCGCCTTTTCTTCCTGCGACGGCTGAGGAGGTTTGGAATGAACCGCCACATCCTCACACGCTTCTACAGCAGCACCATAGAGAGCCTGCTGACTGGCTGCATCACCACCTGGTACGGCAACAGTACCGCACGCAACAGCAAAGCCCTGCAATGGGTAGTGCGCACGGCCAGCTGCATCATCGGAGGTAGCTTCCCTCCCTCCAGGACATTTATGCCAGGCGGTGTGTGAAAAGAGCTCAGAGGATCATCAGAGACTCTAGCCACCCGAACCATGGGCTGCTCTCACTGCTGCCATCAGGCAGACGGTACCGCAGCATCAGAACACGCACCAGCCGACTCCAGAACAGCTTCTTCCCACAAGCAATTAGACTCCTTAACTCTTGATCCATCAGTTCATAACACACACTGGACAGAATATCACTCAGCACAAACCACTGGAGATACACACACATTATATACACATTTATTTATCATATAGCATCTATTGTACATCGGATTTCTATTTGTGAACATATTGTATACTGTACATTGTATATTATTACTATAGCTTAATGTATACTGTTATTGTTTAATGTATGTTTAGTGTATATTGTTTAAAGTATATGTATATTGTAAGTACAGGGAGTGCAGAATTATTAGGCAAATGAGTATTTTGACCACATCCTCGTTATGCATGTTGTCTTACTCCAAGCTGTATAGGCTGGAAAGCCTACTACCAATTAAGCATATTAGGTGATGTGCATCTCTGTAATGAGAAGGGGTGTGGTCTAATGACATCAACACCCTATATCAGGTGTGCATAATTATTAGGCAACTTCCTTTCCTTTGGCAAAATGGGTCAAAAGAAGGACTTGACAAGCTCAGAAAAGTCAAAAATAGTGAGATATATTGCAGAGGGATGCAGCTGTCTTAAAATAGCCAAGCTTCTGAAGCGTGATCATCGAACAATCAAGCGTTTCATTCAAAATAGTCAACAGGGTCGCAAGAAGCGTGTGGAAAAACCAAGGCGCAAAATAACTGCCCGTGAACTGAGAAAAGTCAAGCGTGCAGCTGCCAAGATGCCACTTGCCACCAGTTTGGCCATATTTCAGAGCTGCAACATCACTGGAGTGCCCAAAAGCACAAGGTGTGCAATACTCAGAGACATGGCCAAGGTAAGAAATGCAGAAAGTCGACCACCACTGAACAAGACACACAAGCTGAAACGTCAAGACTGGGCCAAGAAATATCTCAAGACTGATTTTTCTAAGGTTTTATGGACTGATGAAATGAGAGTGAGTCTTGATGGGCCAGATGGATGGGCCCGTGGCTGGATTGGTAAAGGGCAGAGAGCTCCAGTCCGACTCAGACACCAGCAAGGTGGAGGTGGAGTACTGGTTTGGGCTGGTATCATCAAAGATGAGCTTGTGGGGCCTTTTCGGGTTGAGGATGGAGTCAAGCTCAACTCCCAGTCCTACTGCCAGTTTCTGGAAGACACCTTCTTCAAGCAGTGGTACAGGAAGAAGTCTGCATCCTTCAAGAAAAACATGATTTTCATGCAGGACAATGCTCCATCACACGCGTCCAAGTACTCCACAGCGTGGCTGGCAAGAAAGGGTATAAAAGAAGAAAATCTAATGATATGGCCTCCTTGTTCACCTGATCTGAACCCCATTGAGAACCTGTGGTCCATCATCAAATGTGCGATTTACAAGGAGGGAAAACAGTACACCTCTCTGAACAGTGTCTGGGAGGCTGTGGTTGCTGCTGCACGCAATGTTGATGGTGAACAGATCAAAACACTGACAGAATCCATGGATGGCAGGCTTTGGAGTGTCCTTGCAAAGAAAGGTGGCTACATTGGTCACTGATTTGTTTTTGTTTGGTTTTTGAATGTCAGAAATGTATATTTGTGAATGTTGAGATGTTATATTGGTTTCACTGGTAAAAATAAATAATTGAAATGGGTATAAATTTGTTTTTTGTTGAGTTGCCTAATAATTATGCACAGTAATAGTCACCTGCACACACAGATATCCCCCTAAAATAGCTAAAACTAAAAACCACTTCCAAAAATATTCAGCTTTGATATTAATGAGTTTTTTGTGTTCATTGACAACATGGTTGTTGTTTAATTATTAATGTTGTAAAATTAATCTTCAAAAATACAACTTGCCTAATAATTCTGCACTCCCTGTAATGTGTATATTGTTTAAAGCTGCGAGAACTACACTCACATTGTGTGTAAATTATTTATTGTTTATTGTAGTGTATACTGTGCTGTGAGTAATTGTGTGCACATCAGATGTGTAATCTGTTGTTGCTTAAATGTTGTACATGTCATGTCATGACTACTATGTTTGCTCGGACTGCACCTAAGAATTTCACCTGCTGTTGCACTTGTGCATATGGTAGAGTGACAATAAAGTGATTTGATTTGATTGATTACTGTTTTAGAGTAACTCAATACCGGTCCCAAACAAACAAATTTTCTTTGATTTCAAAATGTTTTTATTAATATTATATATTATTTGCTAGGGACGCCAAAGGGGAAAAAATGCCCCAGAAAATCATACTGGCAGAAATTTCATTAAAATATTGATAATTTTCGACTGGAACATTTGTAATGAGAATAGCCTGTGATGTCACCCAGGCAGCGAACTTTGTAAATGTTTTCGGACAGGCGCACACAGTGAGGGGGGAATGTTAAAGTCTGTTTGTCTTTGTGAATCACCGCACCCTTGAAAACTAGACGATTACGAATTCAGCACTGGCAGTATAATTGGACCGACAGGGGAACACCAACGCATTCTGCCTCTGTATAAAAGTGAAGATCACTGCAGGTGAAAAAACAGAGGGTCTATTAGACGACTGTAATGACTCCAGAGAACAACTGAGATGGCCACATATCTGTCCTTACTGCTGCTCTTTGCATGTGCCTCCACAAGCTCTTCAGATCCAAGTAAGGCAACATAATCTCTCTCTCTCTCTCTCTCTCTCTCTCTCTCTCTCTCTCTCTCTCTCTCTCTCTCTCTCTCTCTCTCTCTCTCTCTCTCTCTCTCTCTCTCTCTCTCTCTCTCTCTCTCTCTCTCTCTCTCTCTCTCTCTCTCTCTCTCTCTCTCTATTTATATATAGAGATATCAATCATATATTTTATTCTGGAAATATAACAGTGAGCTGTTTTTCTCTCAGGGTAGTGATGCAGTCATTTCTGTTACACTGTAAATAATTAACTCATGTCTAGTGTTTGTCTCTGTGTCTAAATATACAGATATGTTGCTCAATATATTGAATTTTTTGTCAAAATCTGCATTTTCTTTTAAAAAAAACTCTGTCCAGGTAGCTGTCGGGGTCGTTGTGGACAAGGGTACTACAGAGGAAGTTCCTGCCAGTGTGACTATGAGTGTCTGGGCCTGAATGAGTGCTGTATAGACTTTCAAGACTTGTGTACTTCACGTAAGGTTCATGTGAACTTCATTAGTATTGGTGTAGCATTTGGTGTGAATGTTATAAACACTATGAGATTGCATTTCTATTATTTCTGATCACAGCGGACTCATGCAAAGGACGCTGCGGGGAGCCTTTTAATAGAGGCAATCCATGTCACTGTGATATCGACTGCGTCTCATACAATCAGTGCTGCCATGATTATGAGAGCATGTGCCTGACGGAAGGTAAAAAAATTAAGCTAGATGGAGAATTTTGGTATAGTAAAGCAACTGCAGCATATTTGAAACAAATTATATCTAAATAAAACTTAATTGATGCCTCTCCCAACATGTACGTAAATACATTTGCAACAATTGAAACTAATTGTATATTTTGACGAGACTAACATACACAGATTGCAAAAATACAAACTACCTAATATTACTACTTTTGCTCACCAATAGGCTACTGCCTTTTTTGATAAAAAAAATACAGTAAAACAGTAAATATTGTGAACTATTATTACAATTTAAAATAACCTTTCTATTTTAATATATGTAATGCATAAAATTAAATGTTTTCTGTAATGGCAAAGCTGCATGTTCAGCATCATTACTCCAGTGTTTAGTGTCACATGATGCTCCAGAAATCATGCTGATTTGCTGCTCAGTAATTTTTTTGTTGCTTATGATTTTTGTGGAAACATTTTTTCAGGATTATTTGATGAAAAGAAAGAAATAGAAATGAATTTGCAACAGTAATCTTTTGTAATACCTTTTGTAACTTTGTCTTGACTGTCACTTTTGATGATTTTAATGCATCCTTGCAATTAATTTCTTTCAACAACAACAAAAAAATCTTACTGACCCATACATTTGAACGGTATTTATTAATTGAAATAATTAACAACAAAAATTTGTAATTGCAGATGTATCCATCTGTTTGCATGTCTAATCTTGCACTAATTTTAAGCTTATATTTTTGTGACTGTCACACATACTGCCTTAAAGCCAAGAAACACTGCCACTGCAGCTCAAAGGACTGCTAACTTATGCCTAAACATAAAGAATAAAAAATCTACAGGTATAATCACTGCAGCATTGCCACAAATAACCAAATCAAAGTGTACTGATCTTTTGTTTCATGTAGCTGCTAATTTTTGTAGTAACAGTTCTCTTTAAGTATAGTTGTGAGTGTGACATCTTTTTGTTGTTGTTGGTAGAATCCTCCAATGAGGAGATGACCAATGAGGAAGGGATTGGAGGTGAGTCTTTCTCTTTGTCTCGCTTTGTCTTTCCCCCCCCTCCCTGTAGGGCACTTGTTGAACTGTGTTACTTTGCCATTTTTCCTGATGAAAAAAATATTATGCTTAAAGCCACAATTTGTAATTTTTCTCAGCTAGAGGTCGCTTATTCAAAACAAAGGCGTAGCTTAATAATGCCTGGATTTCACAGAGCTTTTATTATGCCGCAGACAAACGATTACCGCCTTTTCTGGTTATGCATAAACATCGTTGTTTTATCAAATTAGATACATTATTTGAGTGTGTTGAAAGTTATGTTATAATGCTTCTCTGTGCATTCGCTCGGCGGCTACTATGAAACACTTGTTGCAAACTGCAGTAAGCTAGATCGATATTAGGCATGGTAAAACATGGTTGTAAATAGTGAAAACTAAATTTAAACAATAAGACTAACTGGATTGAGCTATATAATAATGATTCGTTTTCTGTCGATGAATGTATCCAAACAGTTGCTCACCTGTCTAATAAAACACATAATATATTAAAGTGTCTTTGGTGTTTGTAATTGATAACCGACGCACAGACACAGTCCGTGTCCTGGTTAAAATGGCTTATTTCTCTGGATTTAAACATTCTTGGTAACATTTGGGATAATGTAAGTACACAAGTCAACAAAATATATAACATTGTTCTAGTGGTTTTTGGATATTTGAATCCAAAAATCTTACATATTGTGCCTTTAAAGTAAAATCCTAATGTTTTTCCCTGTGTGAATGATTACACATAGATGAAGAATAATAAGTAATACAAAATATATAACCGCATTATTGGAAGTTTGATCACTTATGACAATTGAAAAAGCAGTTGAGTTTATATCTTGTTTATACTTAAGATAATTGCTTGTTTGGTAAGACACTTTCAGTCAATATTGTGTTTGCAACCTGAGGCAAAACCATTGTACTCAGATAAAACGACATTGTCTTCTTATGCTGAGGCAGAAGAGTTAATGATCCCTGAGGATGAAAGTGAGCCCACACCTTCTGAGGTCCTTGGTGAGCAAGTTTTATGTCAAATAAAAAAACCCCCAAAAAACAGCAGTACTTGCTGACAAACATAATTACAAAATGAATTGAACATTTAACTTTTATGTTACTCAGACAATGAGGAGTCCACTCCAGGACCAAACAGCAGCACCTTGGCTTCATCCCTCCCCCCATCCAGCCCATCTCTCACCCTGACAGAAGGTGCTTGCCACAACAGCAACATTTTATGTCCTTTGTGGTTTACAGTGTTACACAGGGTTTGACAAAACAGTGCTGGTGTTATAGTTTTCCTGTGCATGCTGTAGACCACAGTCATTCCACCATAACTGTAATCATTTTATCCTCTCCAGATACAAGCGGCATGCTCCCTGATGATGAGAACCCTCTAGAGTCAACCACTCAACAGCCATCTGAGGAGATGACAACTTCCAGCACACCACAGCCACAAGAGAATGCAAGCACAGCACCAACAGAAGGTCCAACAAGCACAGCACCAACTGAAGGTCCTACAAGCGCGCCACTAACAGAACGTCCTACAAGCACAGCAACTGAAGGTCCTACAAGCGCGCCACTAACAGAACGTCCTACAAGCGCGCCACTAACAGAAGGTCCTACAAGCGCGCCACTAACAGAAGGTCCTACAAGCACGGCAACAACAGAAGGTCCTACAAAAGCGCCACTAACAGAAGGTCCTACAAGCGCGGCACCAACAGAAGGTCCTACAAGCGCGGCACCAACAGAAGGTCCTACAAGCGCGGCCCTAATAGAAGTGCCTACAAGCACGGCAACAACAGAAGCGCCACTAACAGAAGGTCCTACAAGCGCGGCACCAACAGAAGGTCCTACAAGCGCACCACTAACAGAAGGTCCTACAAGCGCACCACTAACAGAAGGTCCTACAAGCACAGCACCAACAGAAGGTCCTACAAGCACAGCACCAACAGAAGGTCCAACAAGCACAGCACCATCAGAAGGTCCTGCTAGCGTGGCACCAACAGAAGGTCCTACAAGTGCAGCACCAACAGAAAGTCCTACAAGCACAGCACCAACAGATGGTCCAACAAGCACAGCACCATCAGAAGGTCCTGCTAGCGTGGCACCAACAGAAGGTCCTACAAGTGCAGCACCAACAGAAGGTCCTACTAGCGTGACACCAACAACTGGTCCAGCAAAGGAATCTCCTAAGGATCCTAGTGGCATTGGTCAGATCAGACCAGAAAAAAAACCTTTTAAACCAAGCTCAGACAAGAATGGCAAAACAGAGAGTATTAAGGATTATCAAGCTGGTAAGATCTTTCATGCTTCTTATTCATTGTGGCAAATTGTGTTTCCACAAAGCGCCTTCATGGTTTCCATCTGAACACTGCTGACATTCAGATACTATCATGTATATTTAAACTTAAACTTCCAATTACTATAAAGTTTTTAAAAAGGTTTTGCATCATTATTGATTTGTTGTTTCTTAACCCCCCCCCCCCAGATGATTATGACACTAACCTCTGCAGTGGACGTCCAGTCAGTGGTCTGACTACACTGAGAAATGGTACCATTGTGGTGTTCAGAGGTCAGTACCACACATTTGCTTTATAGCAGCACGTATTTAGGTTCAAAGCATTTATCCTGTCCAGTTTTTAAGAGGTAGCACAAAGTAGAATTTGGAAAAACACATTTTATTCCTTTATAATTATATGGAAAGTTCCAGAGTGTAGGAAACAGTGACCCAAATGTTAAGTGTGGAAGAATTGTGTGTCACTTTCCCTTTCTTCTCTATAGGACATTATTTTTGGACACTGGACAAATACAGAAATCCTGATCCTCCTCAGTTAATTACAAAGGTGTGGGGAATCCCATCTCCCATCGACACCGTTTACACCCGCTGCAACTGCCAGGGCAAAACCTACTTCTTCAAGGTTCACATATAGTCATTAGGACAAAACACTTCATTTCACCACAGATTTGGAATCACAGACAATTATAACAGAAGTTGCGCTGTTTGCACATATTTCACAGGGAAAGGACTACTGGAGGTTTGAGAATGGCATAATGGATCCTGGCTTTCCCAAAACTGTCAGCCAGGGCTTCGGACAGATTGGTCATATCACAGCTGCTTTATCTATACCCGAGTACAGAAGCAGAAAAGAGTCTGTAATCTTCTTCAGAAGAGGTAAGAATTAGAAGAAAATATTTAAATGTGCATGCTGTAAGCACACTATGGCTGCTTGTTTTTATTAGGCATGTGTGTCAGTGTTGATTTTCAAATCGATTTCTGCAGGTGGAATGGCTCAAACGTACACATACCAGGTTACTCCAACTTGTGGGAAAAGGCCAAGAATCCCTGTGTTCACATTGAGGACGAGAGCCAGACGACAAGCCGGTAAAGAATCACAAGTTTGATTACAAAATACCATTTTAGTCCATATAGCATTACAACATTTAAAAGATTTATTGCATTTAAATGACAGAATAATAATAATAATAATAATAATAAACTAAACATAAAGGGAGGGGGAAGTTTTATGTGCAGTTTGTGAAAAGTGAAAATACCATGTATGATACTTCCTGGAACAGAAGTTTCACCAATATAGCCTCAAAAAGGACATTTTGTTCCAGATGTGACCTTAAAAAAATAGTGAAACAGACCTCTGAGTGTTTTAATTCATTTTAGGAGTTTTTTTCCCCCCCCAGGTGCAGCTCTGGGGCAAGTGATCAATATCTCAAAGACCTGGAGAGGATTTCCAACCACGGTGACCTCATCCGTGTCCGTTCCCTCTAGGGTGAAAGAGGGGTACAAGTATTATGTGTTCTCTCAAAGTGAGTGTTACAACATTCATTAAAACTAGTGAAAAGCTGGTTTCAAGTCACAACGAATGATTATGATTAATCATATTTGGCAAGCAATACATTCGCAAGATTCATTAGAAAAATTACTTGTTTAACAATTTTTCATTGACAATATTTAGAATTTCAGTTGGTCATTTTATTAGCTTTTGCCTTTTACAAAATTTCTATATAGCATTCATTTCTTTTTATTTCAGTTTTAGTAATTTTAGTACTTCGACTTAAAATATATTTAGCCAAGAAAACATTTCTAATTTTTCAAATGTAAAGAAGTTTTTCATATTTAAATTAACGCAAATGTCGTTTATTACACGTGTTCTTGTCTTTCACAGGAAAGTATTACAGCATGAAAATGGAAAGAGAAAAACCAGTGATCTTAAAACCTGCAACAGGTCCGAAGGAAAATTCAGCAAACAGCTTCTTCAAATGCCAAGAAACTCAGAAAAACTGAGTCATTCACCTCTTTACCTCATACCATATACAGGGAATTTAGATTTCTAGTGATGCCCTTGTATTATGTGCAGTGGAAAAACAGCCTTTGGCGTTGCATCGTCAGTGACAGTATTAAAGGACAAACTAAGAATTTCCTTCAAAACTTTTATTGTACGAATGTAAAATCACTAAAATAACAATGATGAATTGCTCAAAGCATTAAACTAACAAACAACAGTTATAATACATTGACTGAATCCTTGAAGCAGAACAAAAACAAGGTTGTGTTCATTTAGGAACTATTAGTTCAAAATGTGTCGCTCCAGAACTAGAACGATGACTGTTGGGAGTTTGCTTCACCTGGCAAAACGGCCCCTCACTCCCATGACGCCTGGTCCACCTTCAGTTACAAAAAAATTAAAAAGTCAAGAAATATTTTAAATCTTACTGTGTTAATACATCTGGGTTTACATATTCTTACCCCTCTTAACAAAGCTCCTAGAACCACGACCACTAGTCCATTGTCTGCCAGACCCTGTTCTGGCTTTAGGAGGCTGAGAGCTGCTTGTGTCTAGAACAGAATAGAGACGCACAGTTTGTAAACCCGAAATGAGATATTTGAAGTGGTTTACATAATTTTAGTGTGCTTGTGTGTACCTGCAGAACTAGATGAAGGTTCTTGGCTTGTGGAAGGCAGACTCGCCTCATCTGATGTCTGAACTTGTTCCTCTGCCTCAGTCTGTGACACAGCCTCAAGTGACGCTTCAGCACTGCAGATATATTCAGACACAATTACCTTAAAAACACACATATTACACCTACTGCTCCTTTATGGAGTACCGGATGTATCAAACTCCTTATGGCACAAGAATGAAAGGAAGCCGTCAATGTGTTGTGTGGGTAGATTTAAGGGCTCGCACTCACCTGTCTCCTGGGTCCATGAACATGTCGTCTCTCTCCTCCACCCCACTATGGCCTGCGGGAGCGCTGAGGCCCGGTGTGGATGTGCTCACCATGGGCACAGACTGAGAAGCATGCTCATTTGCTTCAGATGACACAGTCTCTGATAAAATTGTCACTGAATGGATAGAAACAGCTGATTTAACAGATTATAAAGTGGTACAGCAATAAGGCATAAAAATATAAAAATAATTATTTTGAAATGGCTTGTCATCCCTCTGTCAGCAATTTTGGAAAGTGCAGCAAGTGGCAATTGCATAATACTGTCCTTTTCCAGATTTGTTCAATTAGGGAATTTCCAAGAAACCTTAAATTTAGATACTCATTCTGTGTAAATTTATAAACACACAAACTTTTCTTCATATTTTTTAAGTGTCTCTAATGCTTACCAAGGCTGCATTTATTTGATCAAAAATACAGTAAATTGAAGTAATATTGTGAAGCATTGCAATTTTCAGTAGCTATTACGCCAGTCTTCGGTATCACATGATCTTTCAGAAATCATTCTAATATGCTGATTTGGTGCTCAAGAAACATTTCATTTTACCATCAAGGTTGAAAACCATTGTGAAAACTGATACGTTCAGGATTCTTTGATAAATTAAAAGTTCAACAAAACAGCATTTATTTGAAAGAATTCAATGTTCTGTAACTTTACTGTCATTTTTGATCAATTTAATGCAAAAAAAAAAAGAAACCAAAAAAGGATGCATGACTTTGTACATACCAGGAGCAGCGATCTGTAATGGGGTTGTGGGCACACTGCGGCCCCCTGACTCCTCTTCATGAGCTCCAAGGAAAACAGAACCATCATACATGCCTAAACCTGCAAAACACAGAAGACACCATAAAAAAAAACTAACCAATATCTGACATAAAGAGCAGTTAATGAATAGTCCTTTCAGACTCAACAGCATAAAGGCCTGTTCACACCGGGACGATTTTCGCGCGCGTTTATCGCCGACGTTTAACGCCTCGTGACTAAACAATGGGCGCCAATGTGAGTGTTCACACCGACGCGTAAAACGTCAGGCGTAAAAGCGTCATTTTTAAAAAAACGCCTCGGGTTCGTTTTTTTTTGACGCGGCGCGTTAAAAACTGGCCGACCAATCAGATCGGCGCTTTTGTTCACGTGCCTGGAGCTGCTGAAGTTACAGTAAAACACGACTTGGTGGCGCTCAAGCACAAAACGGTCTAGCCGAGCACACATTGGTGAAGAAGACTCCAGCGATGTTGTTCTGTTGAACGAGGAAAGACAACAGAAAAGACGCAGATTTTGGATACATCCCATAGTTAAAAAAAGAGAAGAACATGGGGAGTTCTATTGACTGATACAAGAGCTAAAAATGTATCATGAACGTTTTCGGGGGTATTTTAGAATGTCCGTCAGCGAGTTCGAAGATTTACTTCTTTTTTTAACTATGGGATGTATCCAAAATCTGCGTCTTTTCTGTTGTCTTTCCTCGTTCAACAGAACAACAATGTCCTCATCGCTGGAGCTGCTGCTGCTGCTTGAGAAATCCATGTTCTAGTATGTGAGAAAGTTATGTGTGTTTCGGCTAACATGTAAATACTCTCTCTTCTTCTTCTTCTTCTGTGTGACAAGGGATGCAGCGAGCGCAGCGCCACCTTGTGTACCGGGCTATTTCTGTTTTTCAATAAGCGCCATCTAATGTCAGGGAGTGAAATTGCACATTCACTCGGCGCATCGCGAGTGAAAATCGCTTGGGTGTGAACACTCAAGACGCGCCGAAAAACGTCACGAAAAACGCTGGTGATAAACGCGCGCGATATTCGTCCCGGTGTGTACAGGCCTTAAGGTAATGCATACAACCTTGTGAGGGCAGCTGGACAAGGTCTGAGTGAGAGGAGCTGGTCTGTGGGAGGTCATCTGAAAGACCGAATCGGAATCGTGATACGCCTGCGACCTGTGGAGAACTTTGTACAACAGAGAAGAAATCAGTGTACAGTGTACAAGCACAGAGAAGTGTAAAAAATAAATAAATAAGGAAACGCACTGGATTGCTTCAGCAAATCCATCCGAGCGCAGAGGAATGAGCGTAGGGGTACTGGGAACCATCCTGTCATCGTCCTCAAAGTAATGCTGCTGCTGGGAAACAGAGGAAACCGATTATTCTGGGATTGAACGGCAAGCATTCAAGCTCAGGTGCAAACACCACACAATCAAACCGAGTACTAAAAAGGCGACTCACTGCACTACTGGCCATTCCAGGGGTAAGCTGAAGACCTCGGCCCACTGACTGCCGACGAACTGGGAGACGCTGCAGACACATGCAGTTTTTTTTTTTTTTTCAATGCACACTCCAGGCAATGTCTAACAACAGCAAACCATGAAAAAACAAGTTCCTCAGGCTATGCCACGCAGTACACACTTTTACACACACCTGGACTTGAGCAGGAGGCCCCAGCTCCTGAGCAGGGGGGGCCAAGATGTTCAGTCGAGGTGGCAGAGGATGTTGAGGTCTCCTGGGTGATTGTGGAGGTCGAGGGGCAGAGCTCGTGACAGGTGCATCAAACACATCCAAGGTGCTTGTTTCAACTGAGACGTCATACAGAAGAAAGGAAAAGAGAAGGTGCTTTAAAACACCAACAACTGACTTTTCGAAACTTGAAAGCCTCAAATTGCACTCATTGTAATTGCATGGAAAAGATCAACAGTACATGAAAGACGCTTCCACGTCCTTTCAGACAGATGACTTACAGCTCTGAGAATCTGCCATGCGTAGGGTGGAGTCTGTCGCTCCAAGACTTTCCTCTGTCTCAGTGCCTGGATCTGTGGGATCAGGGCCCTTGGAAAGGATGGTGTGGAAAGATAGAAAGGGGGAGAAAAGGCAGAAATAGCAGGAAGAACATTTCTAGTTAAGTACTGACATTTTGATTCATAAATACACAGAGAAAATGAGCCCAAAGCTATATTTAGCCGAATGGGTTGACTTTTTAAAAAAATTATCATTAAAGATGAGTGAAGAGTGCATAGTCAAACTGAGCCTGTTGTGCCAGCTACACATGAATACATTGCATAATGGAAAGTTATGGTTAGATCATTAAAACAGAATGAGCTAGCTTATACAGACCTCTCTGATGTTAAGTCCAAATGTAGGTTTATGCTGCACAAAAACCAATTGTGTGTAAAAGGGTTGGGCAAAGGGAAGAGGAATTTACTGAACATCAATTCATAGATTTCTATTTACATGAAGGAATTTAATTGGTCCAACAAGTTTTGCAACAAATAAAATGCATAGATAATTTTAGACTAATTATGCCCATTTTCCAACTAAGTAGAATTGTTTTCCTCAACTAATTAATTTAGAGATATACACTACCATTCAAAAGTTTGAGGTGAGTAACTTTTAGGTTTTTTTAAAATAAATTAACACTTTTATTAAGGAAGGATGCGTTCAAATGATCAAAAGTGGTAGTAAAAGACATTTATAAATGTAACAATTTCTATTTAAAAAAATGCTGTTTCCACAAAAAAAATTAAGCAGCAAATGAAAACGAAATGTTATTAGAATGATTTCTGAAGGATCATGTGACACTGAAGACTGGAGTAAATGATGCTGAAAATTCAGCTTTGCCATCACAGGAGTAATTTACATTTGAAAATAAATGCTGTATTAAATGATCAAATCTTTGTTTAATCTTTGATTATTGATCATCCTTGGTGAGCATAAGAGACTTCTTTCAAAAATATACCAAAAAATCTTTTGAAAAGGTAAATTAAAACTAATAACCAGTTTGATGAATAATATCCAGTGTTTGTCAGAATTTCTCATGTTTTAGGGATGATCATAATTAACTGACAGTAATAATTTTGACTGATTAATACGATCTGTTAAACAGTTTAAAAAGTAATTTTCAAAATATTTTGAAAACATTTGCTGCATGGTTAAATACACTACATAACATTTAATTTTTGAGAAAAAAAAAAACTTACGTTTTATGTCACATTTTATTACACAAAAAATAATGTATATGGCTAGCGGTAAATAAATTGAAATGTTTACAAACATTATAAACATCATTAACAGGATTCCTACACATTTTCCATTTCAAAATTCCATACTCAAATTTCCAAAACTATCCGGACCACATTTAACATAAATGGTTTATAAAACATTATTTTCAGCATTATGTTTGGTATTTAGTACAGTCACATGTAAATATTTATATTTTCTTTTTCATTGGTTCTCAAAGTGTCTGATACAGTGTGACACTGATCACCAAACAACAAAGTACAGACTGATTTAGAGGATTATTTGCTCCTTTCTGTTGCTGGTTTGAGTGGCACACACACATTTGTTTAGTGAAGTTTTAAAAGAGGCTTGCTTATGGTAAAGATACACAATTTTGCATAATGAAAATGTGCCTTCAATTCATTCATACATTTTATATTTAGAAAACTGAAAGAAAAAAGAAAACTGAATAGGCGCAATAGCCTGGAAACAAATATTTTTCAATAGTTATTCAGACCTGGAAATCCCATAATTTTCCAAACTGAGTAGGAAGGAACCCTGTATTAACATAGCTAGCTATGGGCTACTGTATTCCCCTCATTCCACAACAAATCAGAACAGAACATGGAGGGGGGAAAAAGATGAAGGAAAAAAAAAAAAAGCTATATAAGCGTCAAGCCGGTTGTGCGGGTAAACACGGGCAAAATTTGGGCTGGTTTGGGGTCAGTTTGGCAGTTTTCAAACATCTATATTTTATAGTCTAATTGGTTAATGACAAACTCAAGTGTGCATGTACTCCATACAATCAGTGATCATCATGACACACGCACAGGCAGAGTCAGCTAGCAGGTGTTGATGTTGCCGACGAGCACGCACTTTTAGCCAATCAGCAATCGGCAGGGAGACGCGCTCATTCATGAAAGGTTTTCAGCGAAATTGTAGCTGGATAGCAAGTGACCGCTATGCCAAAGTGGCATAATCCACAGCAAGTTATCTACAGTAATGAGTGGGAGAGTGAACCAACTCTCAAAACGTGGATTTCACCTGTGACTCGGAGACTCTTTATAAATATAACTAACTCTAAGAGCACAGTTGAATGACTTGAATTGAAATCGAATGGGATTATGACTCCTGTCCATCATCATGGCCCGATCAGGACATCTTCACCTTTTAAACCATCTAGACCTCGCTGTACTCGCCCCGACAGCTGCTGAAAGAGGTTTCAATCAACGATCAATCCATTTTGACTGTGTTAAGTTCGGCGTTACTTCACGAAAGACATAACGTTACTGTGGTTCTGTCTGAAGTTAAAGCACAGCACAAAGATAAACACATTCTAGTTAATTTTTTGTTGTAGGATTATCGTACAGTATGTATCAGTGAATTACACATTTTGGCTGTGGTGTGTGTGTGATGCCTGGTAGTTTCGTTGTTTATTGCGATCACTTATATTGGGTACTTTTTGACATATGAAAATTATGCATGTTTTTTCCGTGGGTTAAAGTCATCAGTTAATTTCGTGATTTTGACAGTTTCCACTTTGACATTTTAGTCATGCATGACTGATTTACGTGTATTTGCCCTGTTTTGATCCGTTTTCCTGGAAAATGTATTTTTATTTTGTCATCATTTTGTTTTAAGGAGATAAAATGGTGCTAATCGGTCTTAATTGATATGGCGATAAAATTACAGGTGCTGCTCATACAATTAGAATATCATCAAAAAGTTGATTTATTTCTCGAATTCCATTCAAAAAGTGAAACTTGTATATTATATTCATTCATTACACACAGATTGATATATTTTAAATGTTTATTTTTTAAAATTTTGATGATTATAACAGACAACTAAGGAAAATCCCAAATTCAGTATCTCATAAAATTTGAATATTACTTAAGACCAATACAAAGAAAGGATTTTTTAGAAATCTTGGCCAACTGAAAAGTATGAGCATGTACAGCACTCAATACTTAGTTGGGGCTCCTTTTGCCTGAATTACTGCAGCAATGCGGCGTGGAATGGAGTCGATCAGTCTGTGTCCAATTAAGAACAGGGATACCATGGTCCTTAAACCAGGTACTGGTTGCTTTGGCACTGTGTGCAAGTGCCAAGTCCTGTTGGAAAATGAAATCTGCATCTTCATAAAGTTGGTCAGCAGTAGGAAGCATGAAGTGCTCTAAAACTTCCTGGTATACGGCTGCGTTGACCTTGGACCTCAGAAAACACTGGGTTTTGTTTCACAATCCTCTCCAGGGTGCGGTTATCCCTATTGCTTGTACACTTTTTTTCTACCACATCTTTTCCTTCCCTTCGCCTCTCTATTAATGTGCTTGGACACAGAGCTCTGTGAACAGCCAGCCTCTTTTGCAATGACCTTTTGTGTCTTGCTCTCCTTGTGCAAGGTGTCAATTGTCGTCTTTTGGACAGCTGTCAAGTCAGCAGTCTTCCCCATGATTGTGTAGCCTACAGAACTAGACTGAGAGACCATTTAAAAGGCCTTTGCAGGTGTTTTGAGTTAATTAGCTGATTAGAGTGTGGCACCAGGTGTCTTCAATATTGAACCTTTTCACAATATTCAAATGTTTTGAGATACTGAATTTGGGATTTTCCTTAGTTGTCTGTTATAATCATCAAAATTAAAAGAAAAAAGTTTGAAATATATCAGTCTGTGTGTAATGAATGAATATAATAAGGTTCACTTTTTGAATGGAAATAGTGAAATAAATCAACTTTTTGATGATATTATAATTATATGACCAGCACCTGTATATCACATTATTTTGGCAGTTAAAATTTTCTTAGATTAGGCGGGTTTTAGTAAGCTTTTGGGCTGGAAATCGTCAACCCAATCTGGCAACACTGACGTAAGGCCAAAATGAAATTAACTGTGAAACTGAAACCGTCATTGGGCTCACAGAGCCTACCCCTCTCATTTGGCACAAATGTATTTGGATGCTAAACTATTATTAATTATGGCTTTGTACTTCACTTGCATTCCAATATCAAAATAAAATATCCTTGACACGCACAAAAATGCTTAACACCACAGTGGGACGGTGCTCACACGGAATGCCACAGATTTGACTTCAGACCATTTAAATTGAGAAGTGTAACTTGTTATATGTTTGGTTGACTGTTTTATTTTGATAATGAACAGACTGCGATGGCAAGTTAGCAATGCTGGAACTGATATGAAGTGTGTGTGTGCACGAGGAGTCTGCGTGATTACGTATAACAGCGGAAACAGCTTAAAATACGCTGTCATTAATGGTCATACAGATAAGAGTAAGACATCATTCAAAACTTACTTTTATTTGTGTACACTCACAATATAAACAAAACAGTCTGCTTTTGTAAAATAAAGAAAACAAACAGGATGCCGTTTTCTGCCGTCTCAGTGAACTTGTTTTTGGAGCGCATCACAAAAATGAACAAACTTGGCATATTTTTCTTTTGTTGGGTTAATCTGTTAATTATTTAAGTGATGTTTTGTTTATTCCTGTTATATATAAATTATTTTATTGTGTTTTTCTCCGTTCACAGAAGTGCTGCAGGTGCGTGATGTGACGATGAATCCTCATGTTCTGTTGTTTATGCTGCTATTTGTGCATGTAAAACTAAACCCCTGGAAAACAAATTTTGGTATTTTTAATGGATTACAGACACTTACCCATTCTAAATTAATTTAACAATCTTGTTTAACGAGCTTCGGTTGTCAGTTAGGGAAAAAACCTAAATCAACATCCCTAGTACGTTTCTACAGATCATACATAAAACATATGCTATATGGATAATTCAGAGTGAAAAAATACAATGTATTAAAAAAGAAAACTACACTTACAACAGTTTCTTTGAATATCATTTGACTTTAAAATATACAATTCTGCATCCTTCCTCAATTTAAATTCCGCAATCAATGTTCTCAACTGAATTCTGATTGGTGCACAGCTCTGCTATGTACCTCTGTGTCGTCTCCCTCATAGGCCTCATTGTCATCTCTGCTGGCACTCCCTTCATTGCTCTCTTCTCCCTCTTCCCCAATCCCTCCATCCTCCTCATCATCTTCATCTTCCTCCTCTTCCTCATCCTCCTCCTCCTCATAATCCTAAAGTGGGTAAAAACAGTTCATATAACAGGATCAAACATCACTGAATTTTAGCGGCGGAGCGACTACAAACCTGCTCTTCTTCCTCCTCATCCTCCTCCTCCTCGGATTCATCTTCGTGGTCTCCCTCGCTATCTGTGTCACTAACAATGACTATGACATGGTGCTCGGGCTCATCTTGGCTTCGATGGGTGTCGGAGGAATGGGGCAGAAGTCGATCTCCAGGCACAGACTGAGATGGTCCTGGTTCCTCATCCATCATCTCCAAGGTAGAGTAGCTCTCCAACTCCTTCAAACAGACATGCATATGAAACACCAATTTCCATTGGTTTCACACTTCTACTCTACTGAATACAAACAGGAAGTTCTACACACACATCCTTCTGACATTACCTGTCCAGCGTCAGGAGCCTCCTGGTTCTCACCCGGGACAACGCTCTCAGCCTCAGTGCTGTCCTCGGCCAACATCTCTTCCTGCAAAGTATATTTTGTGTTTTATGTAGCACAGTCTTGAATTTAAAAAATAAAAAAAATGATGCCACTTTATATAAAATAATATAGTTCTAAAACCTCACCTCCAGCCCCATCCTATGAATGCGGACCCTCTTGCAAATGGGAGTGTCACTGGGCTCATCCTGGGACTGCGTGTCAGCAGACATGCTCTCTTGTTCCTCTTCACGGGGACGTTTGCTCAAGGCACTACTAGGAGATGCGGTCACTACAGGAGGACACATTAGAACTCATCTGTAGAGTGAAGTTCCACGAATAAAAATGTGTTCAGCTAATCTGGTTGCTTTTATAATTGACATTACCTGCATTGGCACTGCTTGTGCTAGCGGTGGCACTCCACAGCCCGGTGGATGTAGAAAGAGGCCTGTCTAACTGTGAGGTTGGGAGCATTACAGCAGCTGGAGGTTCCTGATTGGATGGTTCAGCAGGGGGTTGGGTTTGTTGTTGAGTGGGCTGGATGAACGCAGTGGCTTGGTTCTGCTGTTGGACGTTCAGCAGAGGTTGAGACAGGGTGGTCTGAACATTAGGGCTGGTGGACCGCACTGATCCGCTGGCACTGCCATAAACAGTCACATGCTCTGGCGGGCCCTCAGATGACTGCATGGCTGCAAGATCAAGGGGAAGAAAAGAGAAATAAATTGCTCAGTGTTGTTGTTAACTAAAACTATTAAATATTTGTGTTAATGTTAATAAAGCAGAAATAAAATAAATATTAAATGAAAGATTTAAATATAAACAAATGCACATAAAATGACAAAGTAAAATGGAAAACACAATAAATACTTTAGTTTTAAACAGTGAAAATCATTTATTTTAGTATAATTAATAAACCATTACATTTTTTGGTAATATATATTTTAGTTAAAGTTTAAGATTTTTTTGTGCATGTGTCATTTTTATTAATTTATTTAAATGTCTATATAGTTTTAATTTAGTTTTAGTTCTTTTAAACTTCGACCTAAACTAAATGAAAATCAGAAATGTTGCTATGGCAACTAGCTGAAAAAGTGTTTGTATTTATTTCAATTAATGTTTATTTGATTTAATTTCCAGTAAGTTTTTTGAAAACGGTATTCCTGGTCTAAAACCTGGCCAACACTTACGCTCTTGGCTCTCCTGCGTGGTGGGCATGACTGTGGCAGTGGGTGTAGGAGTAGGCACTGGGGCAGGAGTGATCATGGGTTTGATGCTGGCCCTTGGGGTGGATTTGTTTCCTGGGATGGCTGGAGGCTTGCTGGGGGTTGCCGCCAGAGGTGTGGGCTTTATGTTAGCAGTTGGCGGTTCTGAAGTGCTTGCACTATCAAAGAGACATAGAGGGGATGTAGAGAAGCTTGACTGGAGCCTTTTTTTTTTCTTTTTTTTTTTTAATTATGACAGTGACGAAGAATTAAATATGCAGGTGAATGTGTAGTGGCCCCTTAAAAATACTATACCTTCCTCTTTCTGCCACTGGTGTGGACTTGAGAGAGATCTGTCGCTGTTCTGTTGTCCTTTGAGGCTCCTGGGTCTGCAGACAGAAGAAAAACTAGATAAACACTTTAAACTTTCAGCTATAGGTTTGCAATTGCACAAACGTGTGGCGTTACCTTGCTGGAGCCCTGTTCTGGTGGTTCGTCTCTCTGTTCTCCATGTCTCTCCTGCTGCTCACGGAGGTCTCGCAGCTCTCTTTCCTGTCTGTTCAGACGGCCCTCGTACTGAGACTTTAGTGCGCTCACTCGAACTTCCAATTCCTCTTTTTGTTGCTTCAGCTCCTCATTTTCTTTCAGAAGCTGACCCTTTACACCTGGTTTAAAGGACAAGGTGAAAAAAAAACAAAAACACAATCAGTGTCAAACTGGGAAAGACTTTATTGATTTTAAAACCGAAAATCAATCGCTTTTAAAACAGAGGGGCAATTCTTACTAGAAAGCTGGCTAATCTTCTGCTTGGCCATTACTATGGCCTTCTTAGTCCTCTCCTCCTTGTCAGTCAGCTGCTGCTTGAGTCGCTCCTCCTGAGAAGATTTCTCTTGAAGCTCCTGTTTAAGACGCGTTAGCTCCCCCTGAAGGCGAGAGGCCTGTTCCTGTGCACTGCGTGCCTCTAATTCCCGCTCGCCTACAGTCTGAAAAGGGCAACAGAAATCTCATACTATGAGGATCCTATTTTCAAAAAGGTACCCAATAAACTTTTTCAGTCTGATCTTAGAAGGTTGTGCAGTATGTTTCACCGCAGACTGTTTTGAGATCCAATCACAAAGTAATGCAGGTTTTGCAAAGAGACTGATGATAGACATGGAAGCCACACTATATTTCACATGACAGATAAGGGGGTCAGAGAAAGGGTGGAAAGTGGTAATAAATATGAATCACACAAAAAAATAATAATTATTATATATATATATATATATATATATATATATATATATATATATATATATATATATATATATATAAAGTGTCATTAACCTTTTAAACTAGGAAGTGCACTTACTCTATTGAGGTTCTCCAGATGGCCTTCCAGTTCTCTTGTTCTGTTCTCTGATTGGTTGAGGGACTCTTTGAGGCCCTGAAGTTCTTGAGCTGATGCCTGCAGTGCCTCCTGATCCTGGGCTGGTGCAGATGCAGCAGCGGCTACAACCTGCACAAAACCAATTGAATCAGATCTCCACTCCAAACACACATTTCAACTTTCTTAAATCATAAACTTTGTCTCACCTTGTCATATTCAACCTTGAGCTCCTCATACTGAGTTTTATACCGTCGACCAATCTTTTTAACTTGGGTGATGGTTTTCAGTTTCTCCTGGATGTCCAAAGTTTTGGCCTCCTGGTCTTTCTTCAGGTTGTCCCTCTCCACCATCACCTTCCCCAGGTTCTCTCTTAGGTTCTGAACCTGAGACTGCATCATAGCCAAAGAGCCACTGCTCCTGCAAAGAGCAAGAAAATGTGACATGCATAAGATACAGCAAGACACAAAAATAAAATGTATTTTTTTTAACCTGTGAAACTTTGCTCTAACCTGGAAGCCTCAGCTTTGAGCCGGCTAGACTCCTCAACAAGCTGCTGGATGCGTTTAAGATGTGCTTCCCTCTCAGAGTGCAGGCGCTTGTACTCCTCTGGGTCAGTGTCTTTCTGCTGGCTCACTAGGTGCTAAACATCGCCAGAAAGAATCATCAGGACCCAATCATTTTCACCAATGAAAAATGCATAGTTTTTGAAGGAAATGCCTCAAAACACATAAATTCTGACCTGAGTACGTGCTTTCCAGCGTTTGATGTCTTCTTCCAGAAGCTTCTTCTCTGCCTGTAGCATACCACTCTTCTCACTGAGCTCTGCATTGGACTCCTGCATAGGCAAGATGTCCGACTCCAGCTTACGCACCTGTAAACCATTATGAAATCAACAATTGATACCAAAAGCATTTTGCGATCAACTTATCCAATTTTAAAATGCACACATAAAATGTGTTATATGTAAAGTAACATGCATAATTATGCAAATATAACTTAACTACAGTTAACACAAACAATATGCATTATCAATATAAATCATGAAAAAGGTCTGTTTGCTATATTATTTGCTAAATTATACAAAAACAGATGGTTTCAAAAGTGCATCAATAAATTGATTGATAGGGGTAAAGTATTACTGTCTTTTTAGCAGCAGTTACATTTGCAAATATTATGAGTTAGTTATGTGTCATAAGAGTGCTTTATAAGAGTTATAAGAGTTCCTTGCCTTGGCTTGAGTATCCTGCATCTCCTGTTCCAGTTTCTCTTTCTCCTCCCTCAGCATCTTATTGGTCTCCATTAGCACATTCATGGTCTCGGTCTTCTTCATCAGCTCATCATGCTGGGACAGTGTCTTTGCAGTCACCTTTAGACAATTAAACACAGTTAGTACCATGCACAGGCTAAAGGAAAGAATGGGATCTGTAACCAAGGCAGTTAAAGGGATAGTTCACCCAAAAATGAAAATTAGCCCATGATTTACCCTCGAGTCATCCTAGGTGTATATGACATTCTTCTTTCAGATTAATATAATCAGAGTTACATTACAAAAGTCCAGGCTAATCCAAGCATTATAATTGCAATAATAGCACTGTTTTTGAAGTCCATAAAAAAAAAATGCATCTATCCATTGAATAACGTGCTCCACGCGGCTCTGGGGTGTAAATAAAGGCGAATTGATGCGCTTGTGTAAGAAAAATATCCATATTTAGAACTTTATCAAGTAAAGCTCCAGCCGATCGCCTTCCGTGGAAAAGTGTTGAAAGTTGAAAGTGAAACTCAAGATGCGTACGTGACGTCATGACGGACGTACCTGGTCGTGTTATGTGGCGTTCACACCGGACGCGAATAATTCGCGCGAAGTTGGATGCTTGAACATTGAGTTTACTCGCTTCATTTGCATTCACACGTGACATTCACTTCACAACAGACGCAAATTCACGTCATGGGAGGGGCTTCTGCCAGCCGGCTCATCTCGTTGAGAAATGGCTGACATGGGCTGTGTTTACACGTATTTTTTGGTTAAAATCCATTGTTAATGTGTGACAAAACGTAGTTTTAAGACTTTTTCAGGCGATAATGTAGTTGTTTAAAGCTCAAATCTGTGGTTTATTTATAAAAAGAGAGTGCCTATTTGAACATTTTATCTGCCATTTTCAGAGTTGTGAGCTCCAGTGGATCAGTGGCGCTCTGCGGTTGTTTACCCCGGCGAGAGTAGCCTTTCCTCAGCCAGTCCTTCTGCCGTCTGCTTCTGATGTCTCTGTGGTGTTTCGAGCTATAATTCGTCTTGTGTAGATGTAACGGCTGATCTTTGGTCTCATGGATCTATAATTTGTTCCCTGGCAAATCGTTTAGGCTGATGGGAAAGTGAAGTTTCATTACTTTTTTATTTTTAGGCTATAACTTTAAGTTACAGTTGTAGCCTACTAGCGCTGACTTTGAATGTTTGACTGAATTGTTTGCTTTATTTCATGTATAGCTTATTATACCTTTTACTTATACTTTTGTATTATTGATCAAACAAACTTGCATTTAACAAAAAGAGACTGGGTTATGTTTCATGTCATTTAATGATATCACAGTGATAATCATTGTCTGAAACAGATAGTAATATACAGATTTTCTCCTCATTGTTGTCACTACTAGAGCAAGCTCCTGATTGGTTAACGCGGCGCAAATATCCACCAAAGTTCAGATTTTTCAACTTGAGCGATTTGCGCGAATCACCGTTCAAAATGCTTAATTCGCGTCATTCGCGGAGCAGAATGCCTATTCGCATTTCTGCATTGACTTAACATGTAAATCACTCGCGCGAATCGCGTCATTCGCTTCCGGTGTGAACGCACCATTAGTCTTTCTATCGGCAGAGGACCTTTCAACACTTTTTCCATAAATTGAACAAGGAAGGCAGTCGGCAGAAACTTTACTTTATAAAGTCTTAAATATGGATATTTTTCTTACACAAACGCATCGATTCGCTTCAGACGGCCTTTATTAACACACCGGAGCCGCGTGGAGCACGCTATTTGACGGAGAGATGCATTTTTTATGGACTTCAAAAACAGAGCAACCATTACTGCTATAATAATGCTTGGATTATTAGCCTGGACTTTTGTAATATAACTCAGATTTTATTTGTCTGAAAGAAGAATGTCATATACACCTAGGATGACTTGAGGGTGAGTAAATCATGGGCTAATTTTCATTTTTGGGTGAACTAACCCTTTAACTAGTATAATTGGTCAGGAATAAAAAAAGAACACATCTTGGTCCTCCACACCAACCTGCATTCTCTCTCTCTCTGCACTTAGACTCTCCTGAACATCCTTCAGCTCTCTCTCCAGATGCTCCACTCTCAGCCTGTGCCTCAGACTCTCACCCTGGACCACCTCAAACCGAGACTCTGCAATCTCCTTCTCCCGTCGCACAAACCTGCAAACCAAAGGAGAAAAAGAGACTGCCTTGAATGAGGAAGCAAAAGAAAAAAATATATAATTTCATCTCATTTCTATTTTACTCCATCTAATCTATTTTTAATATATTCTCTGCACAATCAACCCTCTAAGAACAATTTTGCCTGTGGCAAAATTTGGTCACATATGTGAGTGATTTACTCGCATTGAAGAGGGTTGACAATTAAAATCACCGAAATTCCTAACATCTTGGATGGGGATATTCACCTGAGTATCTCCAGGAGCTGATCCTGAGACTTGCCCTCCTCAGTTAGAGAGATGTTGAGTGGACTCTCACTGGCTGCTCGCTGCAGCTGACTGGCCATCTGTCCACTCAGAGTCTGTATCTGCTCATGGAGGAGTGTGTTCTGCCTTTGCAGATCTTCACACCGAGACTCTATCTTACACTGCTCCTCCTGATGTGGAGAGAGAAACAGTGACTGAAAATGCTATAAATACTTCTATAATAGGCTTTTTTTTGCCATTCCTTTACCTTGAGAATCTTCTCTTGCTCTTCCCAGGAGACACGAGCCTCCAGCAGCTGTGCGCTGGTGCTCTGAACCTTCTCCTCCAGCTGCTGTCTGAGAAGAGTCACCTGTAGAGCCTGAGCTTTGGCAGCCTGCAGTGCTTCCACGTCAGCCGCGTGCAGCAACATCTCCCTCTCATATTTATCCTGAGCCTCAGCTGCCATCTTAGCCTGCTGCTGACTGTCCATGACAGCCTGCTGCTCCTGTGCAGCAGCAACAGAAGCTTTCTCCAGGGCACTCTTGTGTTCTGCCTGCAGGCTGCTCAGAGACTTCCTCAGTTCACTCAGCTAGGATAAAATATTAAGACACAAGTCAAATTCAGCCTCAATATTAAACTAAATAATAAAATATTGTTCACTTAGAAAATTAGAAATGAACACAGAACGCAATACATAAACGCCCATTAACATCAGCATGGCCCTCCCAGGAAAATGACACTGAACCTAATCAGGGGTGCCCATGTAAACACAAATATGATCATCCTCATGTGAGGGACTGCCATCCTTAAAAGGCAGCTATATATTTAATGACTAAAGACCCAATTTCCCTAATTATATTGAAAATGTAATATGGAAAAAGTTGTGTGTTTTTTGTTTGTTTTTTACATTTTCCTACTCACTATAGTACTGTCAGATGTTGTATGCCAATTTTTGATGATTTAATATACTTGTTTTATTATTTCTTTTAATAATTTTATTCATTTATTTAGTGTAATCTTACACTGTTTTTGACTTTTCTATGGATATCATAATTAAATAAGTTCAGTTTTCTAAGTTCTTAAGTTTTACCTTGATACCTTGAATAACATAAGAAAAATAAAGTGTAGATTATGGCCTCTTTAAAAAAAATAAGAAAGGTCAAGCATCTATTGAGCAGATAGTAGTAGAGGTGGGAATAGTATTACCTCTTGTTCCACAGAAGCAACAGCTTTGCTTTTCTCTTCCTGCAAGCTCTGCTTCACCTTATCCATCTCCAGAAGTTTCTGCTCTAACTGTTTATATTGCCCCTGAGCCGCCTCCATCTGGGTTTCCACAGATGATCGCACCTGCTCTGTTACCTAAAAGGGGAAAGAGAACAATTTACGAAATAATCAAACATAAAAAAACTCCCGAAGTTAATTCCATTACTTTCTTAAAATGTCCCATGGTCAGTTTAATATTCTTTATTATTATGGGAGGTAAATTGTGTTACAGTACAGAACAGTGATTTTTATCATTTCCCACCTACCTGTTTCTCTTTATCCAGGGACTCCTCCAGGCTAAGGCTCATGGCTTTGTACTGCTCCATACTGGCAGTAGTGTTCTTCAGTCGCTCAGCCAGCTCTTCTACCTTGTTCTCAGCCTGCTTCAGCTGGGCACGTACAGCCTCCATGTCCCCCTCACTGCCCTGCAGGCCTGGAGAGGGGGAAGAAAAAGAAAAACAACTTTAGAAAGGAACTTTTTTTTCAACAACACTGCTCTGTTCTTCATAGCCTAATGGAATGTTAGGCAATCTAAGGAGTGTTAGGTAAACTAAGCAAAAATAAAATAAGTGCTCTGCTACCAAGTTGGCTAAATCATGAGCAAAGTCTCTCACTTGTATGTACTGTGGGGAACACCAGCCGGCTCTCCCCGTTATTGATCTGAAGCCTCAGGTTTTTAAGCTCAAGTTGGGCAGCACTAAGCTGTTCTCTTGTCCTGTGGTGCTGGGTTGTTTGTGTTTCCAGCTGCTTCTTAGCATCCATCAGCTGCATCTGTAATGTAGGGGAATGTCAAAGAGACGTGAATGAGCCAAGATACCAATAAGGAGGAAATAAGTGGAGAGAGAGAGAAAGATGTGTCCCTCACGTCTTGATTGCGTGCCAGCAGGTGCTTCTGTTCCACCTCATTCTCGAGTCTCTTCTGGAGCTGAGCAATCTCTCGCTCCTGCTTCTCAATTTGTGCAGTCAGCCGTTGTCTGGTCTCCGTTTCAGAGCGCTCTAGAGTTGCCTGCAAAAATAATTTTCAAATCCACAAGTTCTCAAAACATCCTTTGTGAGACCCAGATTGTCTGTACCAAAGTTTGAGATGATTAATAAAAGCACTCGTCACCTGTATTGATTTGAGGTTGGTCAGCAGCATGTTCTGGCCGAGTTGTTGGGCCTGGAAGATCTCCTTCTCCTGGGTCAGTCTGATCTCCACCATCTTCAGCATGTCTCTCTCTTTACGCAGGTTCTCTGCCTCAGACTGAAACAGAGACATAGACGATTATTCAATGTACGACTGAACTAACAGTCGTCAGAGAAACCTGTTCTTGAGTGTGAAACAACCTCAGCAATGGTGAGTTTCTCGGTAGCTGCTCGCCGTTCCTGGGTGAGAGTGTGTATAGTCTGTTCGCTCTGCTGAATTGCTGCAGCCTGTTTCTGAGTCTTCTCATTCAGAGAGGCAATCTCCTTACGGTAGCCCTCTACATTATCCTGGAGCATCTCATACCTGACATACATCACAAGAAAAAAATTAATAAATCAAGGATTCTACAATGAGGCGGTTGGGGGGGGGGGGGGTGTATTAGTATGAGGACCAAAAGACTATATCTGGATACCGTTTGGAGGTGAACTCCAGTTGTGTGGAAATCTTGCTGTTTTCAGAGCGGAGTTCTGTTACTTGATCCTGCAGTTTCTCACTTTGCTCATTCAGAGCCTTTTCACACTCATTTTTTTCCTTCTTATAGGCCACAAAGACTTCCTGAAGCTGATGCATTAAATTAAAGACATTTATAATGTTACAAAAACAATTCTATTTCAAATAAATGCTGTTCTTTTGAACTTTATGTTTAAATAACCTACCTGTTTCAGTGCAGCCTTGGCCTCTACTGACTCAGTGGAATCTATCACCGTGGCAACCAGACCTGTAGGGGTACCTGCAGTAGGTGTGACAACTGGAGAACGGCGGGGAGTGGAGGTCAGCATAAGCTCCTCAGCAACAGCACCTGTCACAGTACAAGTTTATTCAATCATTGTGCAGAATGCCTTAATGTGAAGTTTCACAATCTCAAATACTCAAAATAATTGCAATGATTACATGCCGGTGAAATAAAATTAGGCAACATTGTTTTTTTTTTCATTTGCTCATGTCAATAAACTAAACAATGATTACCCTGTGGGAAGGTGACTCCAGTGGTCTGGGTCAGAAGCATGCGGAACATGTCCCTCTGTCGTGCCACAGCGTCAACCTTCTGTAGGTCCTGAGCTCTCTTTTCCTTCAGCTGCTCCAATTCACATTGAAGATCCTCGAGATATTTCTCCACCTCACTGCGTCTGAACACACTCAGCATTATGCTTTCCCTATCGATATTTAATCTGATATTAGGTTAACAGATCCACTTAAATCACACAAACACACTTACTTCATGGTGTCTACCTCCAACTCATCCTTCTCCTTTGCCTCACTGAGGTCTCTGAGTGCCACTAGGAGTCGCTGGTTCTGCTGCTGCAGCTCTTCAACACCACGGAAGGTGACCAGGTGCTGAGAAATCACCTCTGAAGTGCTGCTCACGTCTGCTGAACACATCTCATCCTCATCACGCATCACATGGTTACCACGTGCTTCCTCCAGCTCAATGAGGAGGACCCGCACCTGAGATGGTGATGTGAAAACAACAGGATTTTAGATTTGGCAACACTTTACAATAAAGTCTCATTTATTAATATTGGTTAATGCATTTACTAGCATAAACCAAAAATGAACAATCTTACAGCATTTATTAACTTTTGTTAATGTTAGTTAACTAACTTGCGTTAACAGATACAAATTTTGATCTTGGTAATGTATTAATAAATTGAAATTAACATCAACTAATATTAATAAATGCTGTAGAAGTTTTGTTAGTTCACGTTAACAAATTAAACCTTATTGTAAAGTGCCGATTATTTCTCTCGCATAAAGGATTGATGTCTGAGCTGTGCCATTAGACCTTACCTGTTGAGCCATGTCAGCCAGCTGCACCTCAAACCTCTGGTTATCTCTCTCCAACACAGATGAACGTTTGTTGCCTTCATCTGCTTCTTTCTGCAAGCGATGGACCTCCTGAAAGGATAGTCATAGATTTGGTTTCGTAAGTGCAAAGCAATCATTAGGCAGCATGTATTGGTAGTGTGACATGCAGTAACTGACTCCTCCGTCCTCACCGTGAGAGCTTGCTCTAGTTTAGCAGACAGACTGGAAACAGACTTTTGCATGCGCTCGTACTCCTCTCTCTGTCTCTTCAGGATGGGTGCCTTTGCTTCCATCTCCTGCACAATGTCATCCAAGTACTTGTGCAAGCGTTTGTTCTCCATTTTCTCCCGTTGTAGTTGTTCTTGAGTATCTACATATGCTGTATATATCTACATAAAATAGGAGAATGTATATTAACATTTAAACAATAACTTCTGCATATGAACTATCCAATTGGCATCACAAATATCAGAATGTAGGTCAGTACCTCTGTAAGTTTCATGCCTGGTTTGATGATTTTAGCAACTGTAGCTGCGGTGGGGGACATTGTTGTCACATGCTCTTCTGTAAGAATTGAAGTAGTTCCTGGAATTGCAAAAAAAAACAACAACACTCATAATATCTTTAAAGTGAGTTGCAAGTCACTGCCCATAAAACAGCAGAATTAATAAAGAAGTTTAGCTTGCAAAGCAACAAATTTACAAATACCATTTCACATGCTAGAAGCAGGCATATGATCAGCTAAAGAAAAAAAATAAAAAACCCTAATTTCAGAAAAATTAATTTCTTTGTTTTCAAAAATTAAACCATTGAGCTTTTATTTTGGTGGAAAACCACAGGAAGACCTTAAACATTTCTCATTACGAAGATGGTTGGCACATGCTGCATTCGCAAATGCGTCTCAAACTCTCAGCACTTGCACTTTTATGCAAATGTCATTCTTTTCAGGTCAAAAATTTGGAATACAGAAGAAAAAAAAAAAATCCTGTAGAAGGTAAAGAAATACAGTGCTGATGCTAACCTCTGTGTTTGGTGTCAGACAGCAGCTCATTTGCATTTTCCAGCTCTTTCTCCTGGCTGCTTATTTTCTCTTTCAGTTCAGTGATTTCCTTATCCTTACAACCCTCCAGCTCTGCCATCTTTACTTCCAGAGTTTTGTGTGCTATTCAAAGTAGACAGGACATTGTAATGGGCATTATAAGAAGTGCAAGAATAACGACTAACGTTGAAATAATAAAAAAAACAAAACACACTTCCATTCAAAAGTTTGAGGTCAATATAATTTTTTTATGCTTTTGAAAAAAAAAAAAAAGAGCCAACCAAGGCTGCGTTTATTTGATCAAAATGCAATAATAACAGTATTATTGCAAACTATTATTGCAATATAAAATTACTGTTTTAATATAAATTTATTTATTCCTGAAAAAACAAAACAAAAAACATTTTAACTCCAGTCTTTGTCACATGATCCTTCAGAAATCATTCTTATTGGCTGCTATTTATGGTGCCCAAGAATCATTTCTTACCATTATCAAATGTGAAAAGTTGTGGTGCTTAACTTTTTTAAAGGATTTTTGATCAATAGAAAGTTAAAAAGAACAGCATTTATTTGAAATAGAAATCAATTTAATGCATCCTTGTGACTAAAAGTACGAATTTCTTTCAAAAACAAAAAAATATTTCTGACTCCAAAGTTGAACTTCCTGCATCTACAAAAACAAGACTCTGGGTCTCATTCATCAAGCATGAATTTTCACAAAACAAATCATGATTCATCAATTACTTTCATTCTACTTTCGTCTTTAGAGAGCATTAAGTTTGCTGAGAATGGCGAAAGAAAAGTGTGCATGGAAAGCCCTTATATGGGCATGGTTTGGTTGTGTTTTAGGTAAATGAATTACTTCAGGCATGCGGTTGCTCACTTAGAATACTTCCAAATTCATCAACATTAGAACAAAGTTAAGAACAAATTCATGTGCGTATGCACATGTTGTGAATTAGTTAGACCATTTTCGTGAGAAGTTCAAATGTGCTTATAAATACGAATAGCGTATGCAATTAATAGTGAATGAGACCCAATGTCTATGCAGGCCCCTTTACTGGTCAGACACATGCATATTGACAGGACCATTCAATTCGCTTACCCTCTCCAGCCTCTTTAAGCAGCTTGTGAAGTTCCTCAACAGCTCTGCTGAGCTCCTCCCCCTTGGCCTCGGCATCAGCTGCAGCTCCCTGTGAATCATCAACAGAACTCAAACATAAATTCTTAGCAATATCATTAAGAATTAAATTTGCTTTTAGAGTGATAAAACATTATATTCTGATTCAGGCACTCTTTTAAATCATACACAAATTCTTCGAGCAATTAAAATTTACCTTATACAAATTTGAGAGCTTGATATTGGCATTGAGTTCATTACTGAACTTCTCCTCCAAACTGGCTTGCTGTTCTTTTGCCTAAAAGTACAACATGCCCAACAGATTATGAAGAACTCTGAAACCCAATTCAGCTGAAAAAACAAACAAACAAACAGCAATGGATAACATTGTCTAACCTCTCTCATCTTGGTGATCATCTCCTCTGCTTGTCTCTGAAGGTTCTCATTGGATGTCTTTAGACTGGTCACCTGATCTTGGAGGCGGGTGATCTACACAGACATGCAGAGATTAGCACACAGACTAAAAACTAACACATTTCAAAGCAGATCAGACAACATTACTGATAACTTAAAATACATACAAAACATATAGAAAAAGGCTTATGCAGTACCTCATCCTCCTTGTTATTAAGGTTGCATTGGAGCTCCAGTATCTCATTGCCTTTCTGCCGGGAAAGAGACAGCAGCTCTTCACTCTTAGCCTTAAGCTCAGTGTTCAGCCAGGTTACTTGACTCTGGAGTAGATCTTTCTCCTGCTCCATTCGCTTCTCCTTATACTGGAAGATGAACAGCATATCAAATCATGGTAATAAAAATAAATATAAGCTTGTTATAAAACTGTTTGAAATCAGACAAATATAGTTGTCAAAAACCAGTAAATTACAAACACACTAGTGTGATAAATCTTTTCAAAAAGAGAATTATACTGGTGCAGACACTGATCAGGGTATTAGATCAATGAATTACTATAGAAATTGTTAGATTTCTTTCAATCTTACCTTGATTGAGACCTCAGAGGCTTCAGATCCATCCAGTTTTATCTGAAACTGCATCCTCTCTGCATTGACTTCCACCAATCTATCATTAAGACGCTTCAGGTCATCTTTAAAAGAAGAAAAAAAGCTGTGCATTATACAATACTGTTTAACAGTTTGGGATCAGTCTTTTTTTATTTTAAGAAATCAGTCTTTTTTTCAGAAAGGACCCATTCATCTTTTCAAAATAAAGGCAGAAAACAGATTTTTCTCTTGCGCTCCAAATCCACATAGAATTTCTATAGGATCATGTGACATTGAAGATTGCATTAATAACTGCTGAATATTCAGTTTTATTTTTAATTGTAATATTTCACAATAATGTTTTTACTGTTTTTTTGTTCAAATAAATGCAGCCATGGTGAACATAAGACACTTATTCCACTTTTTTTTTCTGACCCCAACATTTAAAACCCAAACCATATACACCCTGTGAAAAAATGTGTTTTTAATGTCCATTAAAGAATGCTTATTAAATACCGCTTTGTTGTTCCATCTCCTGGGATCTCCTTTCCAATGTCCGCACAAGCTCTCGTTTTTCCGCCTCGAGCTCATCTTTGGCTTTAGAAAGTTCATTCTACACAAAGAATGCACAATTTCACCATTCTTCAACATCACAAAATTCAAGAGTAGACATAGACTTCTCTCTGTTACACCATCTTTCGTTACCTGTTGTGATTCTAGTTTGGTGTATGAAGATGCTTGCTCCTTATTTTTCACTTGTGAGGATTTTAGCTCTTCCTCTGCAAAAAGACAAGTACAATATAACATGAAGTCTGGTATTTTTAATCAAAGAAGAGGCATTTGATTACCACCTGCTTACCCAATTTGCAATACTCTTCTTTCAGTATTTGATGTTCTTGGGTCTGGGACACAAACTGAGTTTGACTCTCAGCGAACTTCTTCTCGATGTCAAAATATTGTTGTTCTATATGAAACAACAAAAAATGAATCATCATCCATACAAACAAGTCTACGGTAATGAATGCAGATAGACATTTCCTATTACACTTAAAAACTATTTAACAAGTGTAACGTATGTTTACTACATATAGATTGCAGAACAATATGTCAAAGTGGGAAAAATAAAGTTTAAATAAAGATAAGAAGACCCAGGCCTCGTTCATGAGTTTTTCGTTCGTGGCTATGGACTGTTTACATCTATTAAAACAACATAGCCTTACCACTATCCACCCGATATTGCTCTTGTTGTGCCTTGAGAAAATCAACTTCACATTGCTGGTCAGAAATGTACTTCTCTAATTTAGTCAAGACAGTTTTTTGGAGTTTCGCTATCTCCGACCGCTCCAATATTTGCTGCAACACAGCCGCCATTTTTCGTTCGTGTAACTCCTCCTCCTCCGCGTCAAACCTAAACGTGCTTATTACTATTTCCTACTAGGGGGGAAAAACGTCCGCCAGGAGGCGCTGAGCGGCTTAAATCGCCAATGAGCATACATCATGGCATGCATTTGAAATTCAATTCGTTTGGAGATATGTGTACCCCACCACTTTATAATCGTTTAATCGTCCACAAATTCCACTACTTATTCTTCAAGTACAAATGAAAATCTGATCTTGTAGGTTCTATAAAAACGCCAATTCTAGTCATCACAAACGACTGTGATTGGTCCAGCCACTGAATTTAAAAAGTTACTAGTTAACTCAATATACTCACATACTCATACATACACACTTAATATACATACCGTATACTCAACTCATATACAAAGAAGTGAACACAAGAGGGAGACGTTGTCTCAGACAGATCAAGGTCAATAACAAAAAACAAAACATAGCAAGATGATCCCGTTTAAGTTTAGCCAACCTTGATGGTTGGATAACAGTTTATTGTGGACAACCTTTGCCTTAGTTTGCCCATTTTTGTTCATTTTGTTTTCTCATTTGTAATGTGGTAAAATCTGAATAAGCATTGTTACTTCTCTCTCTGTTTGAAATCCACTTTTGTTCCCTTTTTGTCTCCCTAATAGGCTACTCTACTTACTGTCCATAAGTTTCGATGATTAATATCTAACATCACTACTATGAAATGTGCAAAATAATAAAAACATTCCAAAAGTAAAATGTTTTATATTGTTGATTTATGGGTTTATTTAAAACAATAATAATAATGTGTAGTTATATGTTTTAAAACTATATGTTTTTAATAATGATTTGTAAGCATGTTGTTAAATTGTTTAATTCACTCCTCAACTGACCCCTTAACGTAAAAATTTATCACTTTTAATAAATAATATTTACGCATATGGCCTCAAAAAAAATTAGCTATGTTTGTTTACCTCTATCTAATTTCTACTTGGCTCATCTTACCCCATCCCTTGATTTAAAAAAAAGTTCTCTCTTTCTTGCATTCGGTCTCTTTCGATTCTTTTCAGTTTTCCATTCCTTAGACCAGTCATAACACATATCAATGTGACCACAGATGATTAATCAATATGGAATTTTCAAATGGAAGCAAAAAAGAAAACATATAATAGTCGTTAATGCTCTTAGTGGCCCCTCAGGCACTGGATATTATTTACAGTAATACTGTCTGTATGGAGAGATAGTGTAACCTCGCCTCTCTTTGCTATGCAGCCTTAACCTTGAATCAGCCAAGCAAAGCTCTCTCTGCACCTTCTTCACGCTTTCACTTTCACCTCTTTTTGTCCAGAAAACAAAGACCCATGGGAATGTCTTAAGACCTCACCTCATTTCATGTTTTGAAAACATTTAGGGCCAATTAACAATCACTGCACCAAAAAAAAGAAATAACATAATTTGTTTGTTTATGATTCAAATCATTGGTGGTTGAACACAGAGCCTATTTCGTTGCCTGTTTTTTAATATCCAAAAAAGGCAATCGTGCTATTGTGTGCTTCCTTTTCTAATGGAAATGTTGTGTGTTTAGAATTTTTGTTCAGTGATTTATTTATTTTTTAACCCCAAATCCTGGTCTCCATAGTGACATATGGGGAAAATAAACTACTACTTCACCTTTGCGTGACAAAGCTACATAAGATGTTGAGTAAGAAGAGGGTAGGAAGTTTTCAAGTATGTGTTTGTGTGTGTGTGTGGGTGGTGAATGCTTCTGTAATTTTCACACAAAGCAGTGGTAAAAAGGCCTGTGACCTCATATCCCCCCCGACTCCACCTCCATCCAAACCGTCACCTATGGCACAATTTACACCTGTCATTAATATCCATCATATCTGTCCACCCACTATCCCTCTTTGTGTCCAACGTCGCTCCCAGAAGGCATTATATTTAGAGCTCAGCAAATCCTACAATAGACTTTATTCAGAGCAGCACCATGACAGGTATGAAAGCGAGGCTGTGAGGGATAGACCTACCGTGTTTTCAAAGGCATCCGCTGTAAAAAAAAAAAAAAATATATATATATATATATATATATATATATATTTTGTTTAATCTCTGCTGTAATTCATGACTCGTGTTCTCGTGTTGTAGAATGTTTTATACTGTGTCGTTTTTGTTTTATTCTCATGTCTAGCATGATTCATTCTGACAGAAATTCCTGTGGATTTATCTGGGATATAAATGATAAATTATTGCTTACGTTTTTCATTTTTAATTAGATCACAATGATAGGAATAGCCTTCTGCTCTATGTCATATGGTATTATGAGAACTGCATACATCTGTTGTATTTATTATATTTCATTTTATTGTATGATCTTTAATTTTATTATACCTTATTGTTTACTATTAGGCCTACATATCCTCTACTCAGATCTTCTGCATGAAATTAGATTTAATTTATTTCAAATCTAGTAAATTGAATGAATGTTAATGTTTGCAGAGGGAATGTCAATACCTAAACTGGTTCTTTAAACATTAATGCTATGAAATATAATTCCGGAACAGATGAAAAACAACAAATGCCAACCATTAATATTTGAGTCTGTGGTCAAAATGTAGGAATATGGTGTTTTTATATTCTCAAAACTCAAATTTCAGTCTTGGCTAACATATAATATTACCGTATTCCATACCCATGGAAAACATATAACATTTTATGCATGTATTATGTGCTTTTTCTGAAATAGAATAAACAAACACAATAAAACTTCCTATATTACAATAAAGCAAGACTAAAATACTTTTAGAGTTCCAGGCCTAAAGCTCTTATCTGCAAGCTTTATGATCCGGCTGTTACATCAGCTACACGAAGGAGATATTTGTGGGGGGAACATCTCTGATTTTCCTTATGAAACCAAAGAAAAAAAAACAGCACAGCACTGTGATCTTATCCACTAACGGCTTAATCACTGTACGGCAGAGACTAGTAAATATCTGTTTCAGATCTGTATAAGTGAATGTGGATTATATTAATAAAATCTACACAAACTATAGCCTGTGAGATGTTCTATAAGTAAGGTGAATTCAGGATGATTGGGACACTTTTTGCCATTGAGATGACTTGGAAAAAGTGTCCCAATTACCCTGAATTCACCCTTCATAAAGATCTGTTGTATACTATATACATGTCTATATTATAGCTCATATATATTGGTTCTTTATGCAAGCTACTTTACTTATCATACAAGCTTTGAGTGTCTGAGCCATGAACCCGTGACAACACGTCTTAGGAATTAAGTCCAGACGAGGACTTGGATGTTTGGGATACTCTTTCACGCATGCAGAGAGGATGGAAGCAAATATGGTGTCAGGTGCAGATGTTGTCAGAACATGTTCGCGTGAAGAGCAGACGACTTGGTCGCACGATATAGCAAGAGCTCGGCGTGAGACACACAATACGTTACCACAAAATCATCAAACCCTGCAGGCCCTCTGTGGGTGTGTCTGCATGGCATGGCCCTCAAGAGAAAATATGTTAGTCTCAAATTGGTTTGCATGTCTTTTTCAAATATGGAACAGATGAAAAAATTGTTTTGCTTCAAGACCCCACAAGCTGATGCAATTTTGTTGCAATTGCTGCTGGTGAAATTAAAAACTAAGCCCGTATTTTGACACTAATCAAAATAAGATCTTTAAATCCACTAATAAGATTACTTGACTAAGCTGATCAAAAAAGATCACTACTATCACACACACCGGTCATAAAAGCTTGACAATATTGGTATATGATAGCTTATGATAGTCATATATTGATTGTTGTTGACTCTCAGACCCAGCCCTTCTTTATTATACAGGATTTTAAAACAGTAGCAACAGTAGCAACCATGTCTTTTGCTGGCTCACTTCTCCATAACCTATGGTTCATATGGAGTTCAACTAGATCATTGCCCGTTACTGTGCAACTCAACTCAAAGGAAGATTCCCATAAAACCATAATTAGAACATGTCAAATTATGGGACAATTATTGGAAAATGTTCAAATGTGCATTATGGATCTATTCTTTTAATATATAATGAAACTTTTGAACCTGCAGGTCAGAATGAAGTCAGTTCCAGAGATTGTGTTTCAGCAAGTGCAGTCTCGCTTCTCTAACCACATTAAAGGAAGGTGCAAATTCTCTGGAATTTCATTTTATTGCTCTATTGAATGATTCTGTACTTTGAATGCTTTTTTTTTTTTTTGGAGTGACATGTAATTTGTGTGTAGTAGAGCATGTGTTTAAGTAATTTAATTCTATTCTATTTACATATAAATACGCCCCTCCAAATCATTGAATTCAGTTGTTCCAATCACTTCCATGGCCACAGGTGTATAAAATCAAGCCCCTAGGCATGCAGACGCTTCTACAAACATTTGTGAAAGAATGGGTCGCTCTAAGGAGCTCAGTGAATTCAAGCGTGGTGCCGTGATAGGTTGCCACCTGTGCAATAAGTCCATTCATGAAATTTCCTCACTGCTAAATATTCCACGGCCAAATGTTCGTGGTATTATAATAAATATGGAAGCAATTGGAAACAACAGCAACTCAGCCACAAAGTGGTAGGCCACATAAAATCACAGAGCGGGGTCAGTGCATGCTGAGGTGCACAGTGAGCAGAAGTCTGCAACTTTCTGCAGAGTCAATAGCTACAGACCTCCAAACTTTGTGTGGTCTTCAGATTAGCTGAAGAACAGTGCATAGAGAGCTTCATGGAATGGACTCCATGGCTGAACAGCTGCATCCAACCCTTACATCACCAAGTGCAATGCAAAGAGTCGATGCAGTGGTTTAAAGCACGCTGCCAGTGGACTCCAGAGCAGTAGAGACGTGTTTGCTGGAGTGATCACGCTTCTCTGTCTGGCAATCCGATAAATGAGTCTGAGTTTGGCGGTTGCCAACAGTACTTGCCTGACTGCATTGCACCATGTGTAAAGTTTGGTGGAGTGGGGATTATGGTGTGGGGTTGTTTTTCAGGGGTTGGGCTTGGCCCCTTAGTTCCAGTGAAAGGAACTCTTAATTCTTCAGCATACCAAGACATTTTGGACAATTTCATGCTCCCAACTTTGTGGGAATAGTTTGAGAATTGCCCCTTCATGTTCCAACATGACTGCACACTAGTGCACAAAGCAAGGTCCATAAAGACATGGATGAGCGAGTTTGGTGTGGATGAACTTAACTGGCCTGCACAGAGTCCTGACCTCAACTCGATAGAAAACCTTTGGGATGAATTAGAGAAGAGACTCAAGCCAGCGGGCCTTCTTATCTAACATCAGTGCCTGACCTCACAAATGCGCTTCCCATAAACACACTCCTAAACCTAGTGGAAAGCCTTCCCAGAAAAGTTGAAGCTGTTTTAGCAGCAAAAGGTCGGTTAACTCCATATTAAACCCTACGGATTAAGAATGTTCATTGTTCATTGTAAAGACAGACATCCCAAAACCTTTGGCAATATATATACACTCACCTAAAGGATTATTAGGAACACCACACTAATACTGTTTGACCCCCTTTCGCCCTCAGAACTGCCTTAATTCTACGTGGCATTGATTCAACAAGGTGCTGAAAGCATTCTTTAGAAATGTTGGCCCATATTGATAGGATAGCATCTTGCAGTTGACAGAGATTATGGAGATTTGTGGAATGCACATCCAGGGCACGAAGCTCCCGTTCCACCACATCCCAAAGATGTTCTATTGGGTTGAGATCTGGTGACTGTGGGGGCCATTTTAGTACAGTAAACTCATTGTCATGTTCAAGAAACCAATTTGAAATGATTCGAGCTTTGATGGTGCAATCCTGCTGGAACATTTCCATTAGAAAAGGAAGCACACAATAGCACGATTGCCTTTTTTGGATATCCTGCTGGAAGTAGCCATCAGAGGATGGGTACATGGTGGTCATAAAGGGATGGACATGGTCAGAAACAATGCTCAGGTAGGCCGTGGCATTTAAACAATGCCCAATTGGCACTAAGAGGCCTAAAGTGTGCCAAGAAAACATCCCCCACACCATTACACCACCACAACCAGCCTGCACAGTGGTAACAAGGCATGATGGATCCATGTTCTCATTCTGTTTACGCCAAATTCTGACTGCACCATCTGAATGTCTCAACAGAAATCGAGACTCATCAGACCAGGCAACATTTTTCCAGTCTTCAACTGTCCAATTTTGGTGAGCTCGTGCAAATTGTAGCCTCTTTTTCCTATTTGTAGTGGAGATGAGTGGTACCCGGTGGGGTCTTCTGCTGTTGTAGCCCATCCACCTCAAGGTTGTGCGTGTTGTGGCTTCACAAATGCTTTGCTGCATACCTCGGTTGTAACGAGTGGTTATTTATTTATATATAACTAATATATATTTATATATAAATAAATATATTTATTTATTTATTAAATAAATATATTTATTTATATATATATATATATATATATATATATATATATATATATATAATAATTATTATAATTATTATTATTATATATTATTATATATATTATTATATTTCAGTCAAAGTTGATCTTCTATCAGCTTGAATCAGTCGGCCCATTCTCCTCTGACCTCTAGCATCAACAAGGCATTTTCGCCCACAGGACTGCCGCATACTGGATGTTTTTCCCTTTTCACGCCATTCTTTGTAAACCCTAGAAATGGTTGTGCGTGAAAATCCCAGTAACTGAGCAGATTGTGAAATACTCAGACCACTGGCACTCAGAAATACTGGCACCAACAACCATGCCACGCTCAAAATTGCTTAAATCACCTTTCTTTCCCATTCTGACATTCAGTTTGGAGTTCAGGAGATTGTCTTGACCAGGACCACACCCCTAAATGCATTGAAGCAACTGCCATGTGATTGATTGATTAGATAATTGCATTAATTAGAAATTGAACAGGTGTTCCTAATAATCCTTTAGGTGAGTGTATACAGTATATGAATCTATAGTACAGGCGGGGAATGCTCAATGTTTCCATTTGGATTTATTTACTTATGCCTAAAAAATACAATTTACATCAAAATCTCCTGGTTTATGCAAAATTCCAACCAAACCAATTTGCAGTAAGACAGCTTGTGCATGCAACCCGAAAGTAAAACAATCAAATTTTACTCAGGATACTGCTTGAACCTCATACATTTTCTGTACACAGAAAAACAAAAAAATGGGCATGCATATTTCGACATTAGAAAATGTTTTGTTCCTTTTAAAGAGAGCGCGATCCTGGGCCATTCTTATTTGCATAATATTTTGCTACATGCAATCACATGTAGGCTAAAATATGTACATAAGTATTCCACATGACACTAATTCATTCTTATCTATTTCACAATTATGCAGTTGTCTATTTGTTTAAAAGAGGAAACATAATAGTTAATATGTAAATATCTTTCTTGACCTGATTCCATTCATGTTGCTTTTAAAAAACATTTAGTAGTTTTCTCTACCATGCTCAAATAGATCTTTACGTTGAGCTGTGCGTGCAAAAGGATGCATCTCATCATGTTAACTGAAGAATAATGAAACTTATTCTTGTCAGATTCAGTAAAACATTCCTCCCTTTCATTTAATACATTTTTACTTTCTGCCATTTTTAATCACTCCACATCTGCTTCATCCTCCTCAGCTCCAGGGCCACACTCCTTCTCTGGCAGCAGTCCATACTCATTGAGGAAGGCCTCTACATCGGTAGCAAAGAACTCCTCGTTGAAATGCTGTGTAACGGCTAGGAAGTTCCCAAGAAGCTCACCAGCCTTGTAAACTAACAAGGCAGGCAGAAATTCATCTGAGAAACGCTCGCCAGCTCCGGTGTCGACAGCACTAATGCGGCAGAATTTAACACTGGGATATTCGGTGGCCAAGCAATCCATGCAGCTATTAAGTGCATCACACCCCTTCACTCCATCTTTGAAGATGTGCACCACCACCACTGTGAGCCGGTGCTCCTTCTCAATGACCTCTAGAAAGGCCTCGCCACTGTCAAGGTCATACACAGTCTCGAATTTGGGCCCGAAGCTCAGGCTCTCGTGCATCTCCTGCATGCATTGTTTGCGGTACTTACGCAGACTTTTCTCATCATCTTCCTTTATCAACTCATACTCCTGTGCGCTCATCTGCAAAGGGAAAGAGAAGAAGGGAAATGTAAAGCTTATAAAGTCATTGCAGTTTTGGGAGTGACAAAAGCATTTATATTTGGGAGCAAATCCATTAAATCAGGTGAAAAAAAAGGAAACTATATATTTTTTCATGTATAAAGAATCCAATTTTTACTGTGAGAGAAAAATATTATGCATTATATTTTAAAAACAATATGTTTTTTTTCCAAAATTAATAAATTGGCTTTTATATTATCATTGTACTGAATCCAAAGTGAATTATTTAAATATTTATTTTTCTATTAAGTAACTAAGTACCCACTATTATAGTCAGTGCAATTTACTTTTAAAAGTAATGTGTTACAATATTGTGGTACTCCCTAAAAAAGTAACTAATTGCGGTACTTAGTTACTTTTTATGAAAAGCAATGTGTTATGTTACTCTGCGTTACTTTTTCTCACCTGGGCTCGGTTTGCTTGTTTGTTTTTTAATAACAAAAAAAGTTTTATTTTTGGGCAATGTAAATGCCCTTTCACTAGATTGGGTAAACCCAGCCTGATCTGCCGGCGATTTGATTTTGCCCTGCAGCTCAGTCTGAAAACCTGTACATTCATTTCTATTACTTCTGTTACACTTTTGCAGGAACCAATCACAGACTGGTTTATCCACCTGGCGCACTATTGGCAGGTTTACCACGATGACAGATAGAGAAGCGATGGGTTGTTGCCCGTTGATCACGCCTCTTGTGGTCTGATTTGTTGAAGGACTATCCAATTGCATACAGAGTCATTTGAATAATGCTTGTTTATCACGCCTCTTGTGGTCTGATTGGTTGAAGGACTATCCAATTGCATACAGAGTCATTTGAATAATGCTCGTTTATCACGCCTCTTGTGGTCTGATTAGTTGAAGAACTATCCGTCTGATTGGTTGAAGGACTATCCAATTGCATACAGAGTCATTTGAATCATGCTTGTTTATCACGCCTCTTGTGGTCTGATTGGTTGAAGGACTATCCAATTGCGTACAGACTAATTTGAATTATGTTAGTTTATCACGCCTCTTGTGGTCTGATTGGTTGAAGGACTATCCAATTGCGTACAGAGTCATTTGAATAATGCTTGTTTATCACGCCTCTCGTGGTCTGATTGGTTGAAGGACTATCCAATTGCATACAGAGTCATTTGAATAATGCTCGTTTATCACGCCTTGTGTGGTCTGATTGGTTGAAGGACTATCCAATTGCGTACAGAGTCATTTGAATAATGCTCGTTTATCACGCCTCTTGTGGTCTGATTGGTTGAAGGACTATCCAATTGCATACAGATGTAATTTTAATTATGTTCGTTTATCACGCCTCTTGTGGTCTGATTGGTTGAAGGACTATCCAATTGCATACAGAGTCATTTGAATAATGCTCGTTTATCACGCCTTGTGTGGTCTGATTGGTTGAAGGACTATCCAATTGCATACAGAGTCATTTGAATAATGCTCGTTTATCACGCCTCTTGTGGTCTGATTGGTTGAAGGACTATCCAATTGCATACAGAGTCATTTGAATAATGCTCGTTTATCACGCCTCTTGTGGTCTGATTGGTTGAAGGACTATCCAATTGCATACAGAGTCATTTGAATAATGCTTGTTTATCAAGCCTCTTGTGGTCTGATTGGTTGGAGGACTATCCAATTGCATACGGATGTCATTTGAATTATGTTTGTTTATCACGCCTCTTGTGGTCTGATTGGTTTAAAGCTACACTGTGTAACTTTTTTAGTTTATTCTTAGCTAAAAACACTTAGTTCTTTCAAAAATATAAGTGCTCATTAATGTATATTTACTTATTTCAAGTTATAAAGTATTCTCGTAAGTTTATAATATGCCATTGAAAATACATACGGGTAAGGGGTTCGAAGGGGGGTCGCCATGTTGCCCCTCCATCTTGAAAGTACATTATCCAAAGAGGGACATACCCGTAAATTCAAGCTTCGCCTTTCGCGTTTTAACACTCGATGGCACCGTGTCTGGATTGAACTGGAAGCCATGTTAATCTTGGACTAAAACGGCCACCGTAGGAGTTAAAACGAAATCGGAATTGGGAGGAACAGAACTTAATATTTACTGGATGGTCATATACCTTTTCACCGCTAGATGGGGGAAAATATCACACAGTGTAGCTTTAAGGATTATGCAGTTGCGTACAGACATTTGAATTATGATCGTTTATCACACCTCTTGTGCAGTAGAAAATACAGGGCAGACTCCCCAGACCAATGTCCAGTTGTCTAGTGATAGCCAGACAACCCTTTCTCGTCAAAAGTGAAATAAATAAGCCTCAGCCTGTACAGTAGAGGGCGCTCAAACAAACCTTTCAGCCGTGCTGCTACTCTGGATTGCAGAAGAATAAGATGCAGGAGAAGAAAGTTCAACAATCTTACTTGAACAATAATAATTTAAAAAAAAATGAAACAAATGTGATATTTATCTTGTCATTTTTGCTTATTAGTATAGTTTAATTGGATCATCAAAGGTCAGCAGCGAAGACATTGGTTAATAAAGTGAGATTAAATACATAAATTATATTTGTGTATTTAATTCATTTCAAGTTTGCATTTGCCTATTTTTATTCATTTCGAAGAATACTGAATCTGTTTTTTTGCAAGTGATATGAGTAAATGCATACTTGCATTTAGTCTAGAACTAAAATAAGCATCATGTTTACACATAACGCCTCTGCACTTACTCCCGATTTATTTTAACATGGGGTCAGGGAGGTGTCAGTATATAAATGGGAAAACAAAGTAACTTGAGTTACTTATTTGGAAAAGTAACTCAGAAATTTAGTTGTAGCCTAAATGTAAAAGTACTGCCTTACTTTAGTAGTTACTTGGAAAAAGTAATCTGATTACATATCTCATTTTTACTTGCGTTACCCCCAACACTGATTATAGTAATGGTAGATGTGTAAACTTTGATTCAGATTGAATTCTAAATCTCTTTTCACAATAAATATAATTTCAAAGCAATGAGTTATATTGAGTTATATTATATTAAATATATTTTATACATTTTTAACACACTACAGAAAATTATTTGTATAAAATGTGGTGATCTTAAATTATCCGCAGACCCCCCTAGCACCCCGTTGTGGCCCCCGGGATCCCAGTCTGAAAACCCCTGCCTTAAACGATCATTTATGTATGGAATAAAAGAGTCAATTACAAAACTGAAACAATTGACAAAATAACCATAACAACATTTTGGCATTTTGTCTATTAAAAAGAAAGTGACAACAATTTACCCTGTTTAATCAATATTTTTGATCCAACTAATATTATAGACGGAGACCCAATGTATTATTTTGACCCCACTTTTTACAACCTAATTCAGAAATGGGTAGTTTTTTTCTCCAAAGTGCTATTTTTTTATTTTTGAAACCATGGTCAAAAAGGGCAACCTTGCGAATGACTCCACCCACACAAACATCTTTGGGTTTCTGAGGGGACGACATCTGTCTTAGCAGCTCTCTCTTGCTGGGAGGCAGAACCTCCTGGTCCATGCTCTCCAATTTAAATTTACGCCAGTCATTGATGACACCCTTTGGTCCTAGGGTGGAGAAGAAAATGCCATAAATGAATGAACTGGATTACATCAATACGTAGATGGCCAACCATAAAGACAAGCTATAGCCTATATAGTCAGTTCAGTTTCAATGGTGGATGATACCAGTTCAGTTCAGGTCATATTTTATAGAAATGTATTTTGTCTCTATGGGAATGTGGGGGGAATGAGTAAATGTCCACACACTGATGTGATTTCAATAATTAAAATTATAATCAGGTTTTGAAGTTTCCTGCTCTTATCACAGGGTTGAATGTGTGTGTATGTGTGTGTTTGTTTCTATTCTCATTCTGCATGCTTTTGATTCATTCATTTGATCACTTTCCCTACCCTATGACACTTTAACTTTACAGTCTCAGAAATAATAAGAGCCATACTGACCTGTGTGAGTTACCACCACTGGTTCCTCGTCCACGATTCTGTCAGACATTTTTATCTGTTGAATATCTGTGGGAAAAGATCTTTATCACATCTATATCTACCACATCTATAGGCCTATAACAAATAATACAATTCTTTGAATGGTTTCAACAAAAGTTATATGTTTCTGCTACCTAACAAAGAAAACAACAGACATTTTAGGGATTTTAAGGCACTCAAGATATTCTAACCAAGTATAGCATCAAAACTTAATTGAAATTTCGGCACGTGGACAGTGTCTCTGTGTCGCCGAAACTGATCACTCTTTCTTGGAAGATGTTAGGTTTATCAGGAGTAAGAAGATTAGATCACCCCATGATCCAATTAGTTTACACGAGTGGACGTCGGCGATATGATGTCATGGAATGACAAATTAACTGTCCTCGACTGATTCAGAACATGCATCAACTCCCATTTCAACCCTGACAAATTGGATTAAGTCAGTTTGCAGTTTACTTTTATTCTTTTTAATGCACCTTACTATTTGATTCTACAAGCAAAACCAATAGCGTTACATAAAACTACTACCTTAATGCCAATATTAAAATTACCAGTGCAGCTATTTGGTTGTGTTCAGGTCAGACATTTTAAATGTTTTTTGTTGTTTTTCATTTCAAATGCTTGGACCTTCACCGCAGCAGATTAGCATCTTAATACTAGAGCTCAGTCTTTTTTTGCACATCTAGCCTCTGACCTCATCCTCCATCACCTTTCACAGTACATCACTGATCGCTAATTGAGGCAATTCCTCTGCTCAGATGGCAAAAGTTAGCATCCTGTGAGGTTGCTTCAGCTTTCTGTTATCTTTTTAAAACTTTGATAGTTGTTATGCATACACTGATTACTCTTTATGGGTTAAAAAAGCATGATATCATAGTATATTATCATAGTCTTCCATTGCAGTTTGTGTCTGGGAAAATGGTGTCTTAAATTTCTTATCTTTAAAATAATATATAGGGGTTAATTCAAGATAGGACACATTTGTTCAAATTTGATGATATAAATAAGGCTTTGCTATACAGTTTTTTAGCCACCTTGATTCTTTATCAAAGTCTTTCTTAATGTTTTTCTTTCAGTCTGATCTAAAACTTTAATCTTGTTGAGTCATGCAGAATAATACACATGGCATGAAAATTTGATAAGATAAATATAGACAACACTAACGCTATCTACAGTACATCAAAGTATCTGAGCCAACCACTTAAAAAGCCAGCTCCAAGGCTTGCTTTAGATTTATAGAAAAACAGGAATTCTGCTGTAACTTTTAATATGCAAATCAAACGAATAGCTGTTCTTTAAAAAGACTTTGTTTCATGCGATCTATTTGGCTGTTACCTCAAAAGTATGTTCAGGCCTATGATTACATAGGCTTTAGTTAAATAACACTGTGACTGACTTAAAGCTGTAAAACAAAACAAACATGAGAATATATAAATACAAGAATATTTAAGATGCATATAAGCATAAAACTGATAAGCCTTTAACAATTCTGTAACTGTAGTTATAACCTGCTAGATCAAAATGTTTGCCTGCTCACCTTTTTGTACCGTCCGAGTACGTCCCTTCAGTGAGTTAGCCTTCCGTGAGCTGTTATGTGGTCACTATCACCATAGGCTTTTTTGAGTGTGCATGGGGAGGGCACAAAGAGGCTTTCTTAAGTCAAGATACATTGGACAACTCTGTGCTCCTATGCAGAAATAGCACAGGGGACTTAAGAGGATTTAAGTGCAGTAATTAGACACTGTTTAGAACACGACCAATGATAAAGGTACCATATGATAAGGAAGATATTGAGAATAATGTGAGGAAGAATTAAGGATAAAATGCGGAATAACTGATGCTAAAAGGGAAGAAAAGGGATTTGGTTTCTGACTGTACATCATATCTGCTTCCTGCCTCTAATCTTAAAACTAATCTTAATTTATAGAGAGTATAGCTAATATATTAAGTGTTCTGGACACTGTGCATAAGTTTAATAGTTGTAATGTTGGCGTTAAGTCAGAATGTAACTCAAAGTTGGTGAAAAGAAGAACACTGGCATCTGATTAAGTGGTTGAAAAGATTCAATTTAAAATCCTTCTGACCCTAAACTTTGGAAATGTAGTGTATATTTTTTTTATTAAAGAAATTAATACTTTCATTCAGAAAGGGAATATTAAATTGATCAACGGTTACAGTAAAGACTTTTACCTTGTTGCAAAAGATTTCTATTTAAAATAAATGCTTTATTTTGAACATTCTATTAATCAAAAACACTAAATGGTTTCCACAATGTTTTCTACATTGATAATAATAAGAAATGTTTCTTACACCAAATCAGCATATTCAAATTATTTATAAGGATCATGTGACAAGTAATACGCATTAAATATGCATTGTAGTTATTAAATATTGGAGGGACAGATAGGTGGATAGATAAATGAAGAGAATCTGGGTATGTGAAAGAAAGACAGAGAAAGATGGGGATGAGATAAAGCAGCACTGACCGTTCTGGATCAGTGAATGTAAAAGACCAGATGGTACATAAATAGGATTGACCTCATTAGTGTTAAAAAAAAAAAACACTCATCTTTTCAGCCTAACTATTCCTAGCTGCATCCTTCCTACTGACATCACAAACTCCAACAAAATTATTTAAATTAACTGTCACTGACACATCATAAACATCACATGCACTATATTGCCAAAAGTATTGGGACACCCCTCCAAATCACTGAATTTAGTTGTTCCAATCACTTCCACGGCCAAAATTGTATAAAATCAAGCACCTAGGCATGCAAACATTTATAAACATTTGTGAAAGAATGGGTCGCTATCAGGAGCTCAGTGAATTCAAGCATAGTACCATTATAGGTTGCCACCTGTGCAATAAGTCCATTTGTGAAATTTCCTCACTACAAAATATTCCACGGCCAACTGTTAGTGTTATTAACAAAGTGGAAGCAATTGGGAACAACAGCCACGAAAAAACACAGAGCGGGGTTAACGCATGCTGAGGCGCACAGTGCGCAGAAGTTGACAACTTTCTGTAGAGTCAATAGCTACAGAGTTCCAAACTTCGTGTGGCCTTCAGATTAGCTCAAGAACAGAGAGTAGAGAGCTTCATGGAATGGGTTTCCATGGCTGAGCAGATGACTCCAGAGCAGTGGAGACGTGTTCTCTTGAGTGACGAATCACGCATCCCTGTCTGGCAATCCGATAAACGAGTCTGGGTTTGGCGTTTGCCAGGAGAATTGCCTGACTGCATTGTGCCAAGTTTAAAGTTTGGTGGAGGAGGGATTATGATGTGGGGTTATTTTTCAGAGGTTGGGTTTGGCCCCTTAGTTCTAGTGAAAGGAACTGCTTCAGTATACCAAGACATTTTGGACAATTTCATGTTCCCAACTTTGTAGGAACAGTTTGAGAATGACCCCTTTCTGTTCCAACATGACTGTGCACCAGTGCACAAAGCAAGGTCCATAAAGACATGGATGTGGAGGAACTTGACTGGCCTGCACAGAGTCCTGACCTCATCCAGGCCTTCTCGTCTAACATCAGTGCCTGACCTCACAAATGACCTTCAAGAAGAATGGTCAAAAATTCCCATAAACACACTCCTAAAGGGTGGGCCAAGGGATTAAGAATGGGATGTCATTAAAGTTCATGATGTGCATGTAAAGGCAGACGTCCAAAACTTCTGGCATTATAGTGTATAATAAAAAACTGATTTTGTCTTTAAACAAAATGATATATTCAAATGTTATTTTTTCAGGAATTTCAAGTAAAACGTAGAAAAGCATGATGTGCTAATATTGAATAATGACTCAATAAACAATGTAACAAAATACATTTCAACTGAACCTTTTTTTTAATGAATACATTGACAATCTAATTGGTGTCTATTTTCAAAAAGTAGTATGTCATATTATTTTTGGTTCGTTTTTTTTCTCTTTAATTAGGTGTGGCATGACAGCCAGATGAATATACATTCACACCTTACTCAAGCTTTATTTCACTGATACATTTATTTAAACCATATGGCTTATGAAGACATGTACATGTATGAACTATGTAAGACATGTATGAACTACAGTTATAGTTTAGTTATGACTTGAAATGAACAATCAACAGAGCAATGATTCTGTTTTAATCACAGATGGGGGGGGGGGGTGGATTAAATGGCGATATTATGTATTTGCCTTTCTGTATTTGTTCTATCAATGACTAAAAGGAATTTATCTATGCTTTCTGCTGATCAAAGAGTGGTTTGACAAACCTAAAGTGTGGGAGGTGAACTGTAAGTTATAAAAGCGGCTCTGTTTCTGCTCATGGAGACACACCTATAGGGATCACCAGTAGGCGAGTATGCACACCGCCACCCCCTTCAGTAGTTCAAATGGTTTGTCATTGTAACTGGGTGTGGTGTAGGTAAACTCCATTAGGATACCTATCAGGGCTTGCCATAGCACCATCATAACAACAACAACAGGGAGTTGTGACCACAGGTTTCAGGTAATACCTGCTAGGGGCTTCTCCTTCTTTTCTACTGTCTGTTTCACACTAGCGCAAGGTCCACTTACTCTTTTTTTTCTATTTTCTTTTTAAAGAAGCTATTCTAGGCTTTTTTAATTGTAAAAAAACAAAACAAAAAACAGTCTTTTCTACACATTCTATACATTGCATGAATGTTTGCATACTTCTGAGAGGTAAGTAGACTAGGTTACGTTCCTAATTTCAGTCACTTTCATAGTTTTAGCTATTGGTATTTCTGGCCATAAGATCAACTGATAGCATGTTGACCACAAATTTTTATTTTACTTTAATTTATTTTACGTTAACTTTCTTTTCATTTTTGGGAGAACTATCCCTTTAAAATGGTGTTCCCTCTTTTGAAACAACAGACAGGAAACACTCTCATTTCCTTTTTACACGCATCTACATGCAAACAAAAGCCAGTATGCACTTCAATGCATAGTCTTAGTATTTCCCAACCTTTATGAAAACCACTGACTCAGAGCTTGAAGACCACAGTGGGGTTTCTATTTTTTAACTTTACTGAATGAGGCTGTATCACAATGACCCACAAAGGAATTGGTTACACCTCTCTGTCCCATCATACGCCCACGTTTCCATTTAACGTTACGGTTAATAGGAATTATCTGAAAGCCCGATGTTGCTTTAGAGTGAAGTGTTCAGAATTCCTCAAGGGCTCTTAATTTCCTCTGACTAGACAGAGAAAACACTCATTTATGCACGCTATGCGCTATAAGTGCTTATTGAGGCTCCTGTACTAATTTTGCTTTCCTGCATGCATTAGCCACTTTGGTTAGATTTAGAACAAGGGGCAAAATAGCATTACACCTCTCAACTTTTAAAGCATCTGCTTTGATGCCCTGTGGAAATAAAGATGCCAAATACTTATAATAGCCTAATTTAATTTCTTTATAGAAATTACATTTGTAAAAATGCATTTCTTTGAATTTGATTCCATTTAGGCCTACTTTTTAATTCTGGATACTGTTCAGGAATTAAATAAAAATGTAAAAGGCATTCTCAGTCCACACACATATTGACCAGCACATTAAACACAACATAACATGATTTGTGCTTTTCATTTTATGCAGATTTCAGTATATTATATTATATATTTTCTTTTCTTGTAATTTATAAGATAAGCCTACACTTCAGTGAAACAAATTAAGTTTCCAGGGCCTACTAAACCAAAATAACCAAGCAGGAGAGAACGGCTGCTTTGCTGAATATACATTATGGTGCTCACAAACACACTCAAACCTACATTTTGCGTCATTACAATGAGCTCTTTCATTCACTGCAATATAGCTACCATTCTGTCACATCACAACCATTGAACAGTGCTGAATATGTGCGGACGTGCACGTTGTGCGACGTGACTTTGCTCACTGTGCCTACGCAATGACGCGCTGGTTCTCTTTCCTGTTCTTAGTCATTTACTTTCGAAAATTACGCACGCTTATTCATAAGCTTTTTATAATTATTATTATTATTTTTTAATGGGGCCCCCTTTCTCCCTCTGCAAGAAAAATAAATGACTAATGTAGGGTCTCATACTGCCACCAGGTGACAGTACACGCACAGCAACCACTTCCTGTTTAACTTAAACTGAAGAGCAGATCCATCATGGATACAAACTTTATGACACTGTAAGTAGTAATTTATCAGATTTATCAGAGTAGCGCAAAAAGACACTTAGGGCAGCTTGGGGTTAAAGGGATTTTTCTCTCAAAATAATAGTCATTATTTACTCACCCTCGTGTTGTTCAAACTGTTCAAACGCGAACACACACAATTTGATTTAAAATAATTATAATATAATGTATACAGATACTTTTCTGAGGAAACTAAATGTAAGTAGTTATATCGTAAAACTTGACATCAACTGTAGCTCTCAAAGAAAATTCTGTTTCGTGAAGTCGGTTCACAATGAATTAATTGTTTGATCCAGTTCATAAACCACTCTGATCAAAAAGTTTTTTTACGGTCTATGATCAAGACTCGAGCGTTTTTTTTTCACTGCTCGCATGAGTGAAAATTTGAACAATTTAATCAGACTTCGTCCGTCTTTTTAAAAAATACACATTATTGTTTTAGCTATTTAAAGTACATTTATTATAGTGATAGGAGAAGCTTTTCAAAACTCAATTAATTGCTTCGCAAAATGATTTAGGGCCTACTGTTTCGAAGCTGATTCGAACCACCGCACTCTTTCGACACCCACTGGTCAAAGCGGTGTACATGCAACTTCAACACAATTACAAATCAGTTTTTTTATGAAAGTGTAATCAACTAAATGTAATCTAAAAATCATTAAATACATTTTATATTTGTGTTAGTCTTTATATTAGTCTGTTTAATTTGTGTTATTTTATTAATTTAATTCATTTGTGCTTGTTTGGCCAAATTAGGCAGGACCTTTTAACTAAATCAATTAAATGAACTTAAATGACAATTAACTATCATTATCTTTGCATTAGGCTTATATAGGCCTACACGTAATGATTTACATTAATTAAAACTGAATCTACATAATTGTTATTGCGCCATTATTGCGTCCACCAGATTAACCGCCTTTTAGCTATTAACCTATTTTTATGGTCTATCATATGAACCATCAGAAGTCAAAACGTATGAGATAATGAAACATCATTTGCTGAAATCACGTCACGTGACTTGGCCAGTTTGATAGATGCTCCCATAGATCCATAGACATAATAAATGACATAAAAAATCACCGCCGGTGATGACGTTAGAGACTCCAAAGTAAGACATCTAGCCTGTATTATGGATATCTATGGATGCTCCGAGCTACTATGGTTAGAAACGAAAGATTTGCAAAGTCATGAAGGAATTATTAGCTTCATGAAGTGTTTAAGAGCGCACGCTATTATAGTATATGGCTTCAAAAGACATGGACTTACTATAACTCGCAAGTCTTATGGACCACTTTAGCTATTATTTTATGTTTTTTTTTTTTTTTTTTTTAAACATGAAAGTGTTTGTCTGCTTTCACTGAATAAAAAAAAGCAATACAGGTTTAGAAAAACATGAGGATGAGAAAATTATTCGCTTTGGTACTATTTTCACAAGTAAAGGTGTACATTTTCAAAACTTTTAATACAAAACTGATCACAGGGTTTTTCCTGGGTCAAAAATGGTCTTCGGTGGTGGCTGACAGACATGGTCATCCATACACACACAGTAAAAAAAGTACCCTACCCACGTGATCTGCAAGCTCAATACTGACAAAACATTTTAAATAAATTCAAAGAAAGTTTGTAATTTTTGCTTAGCTTATTTTGATACCTTGATGTTTGTTTTTGTTCCTCATTTTTACACTATTTACAGATTATTGATTTGGTATATAATCATATCAATATTAAAAAAATGAACAAATAGACACATTTTCTGCCATTTACAATTTCATAAAATTATCAGCTAGCTAATAACAACTTTGTTCTGGGTTCACCTCACTCCAGTCTAAACTAAATAATTTATAGGCTATTTATTTTACTACACATTGTGAACATAAGCTGAAAGACTGTGGATAATTAAACTCTTACACCCGCTAAATTGGGTAAGCACACTTGTGTTCTCATTTCAGATGTGTTCAGAGTAAATGATTAAACTGATTTGTGAGTTCAGTGTTGGACAGATAAGATGATTAAAATGATTTGGTTCAAAGGAGTTAGTTCACACCCAGCAGTAATTCACACCCAGTGGTAATTCAAGGAAAACATCGTCTGATAGCGCCACGTGCAACATGGATTCGGTCTTCCGACCTTTTGATTTTGATTAACGTAATATGTGAAATATTAGAAAGCTAAGAATGCTTATTTTGAAGACAGAGAGAGTGCCAGCGGGGGAGGAGCTCTCTGATCGTTCTCTCTGTCACTCAGTTAACGCCAACGCGCAGTCATCTATTCTACATCACTCATAAATCACAATAACTGATCAAATAAGGCTTTGGTGGGACAAAAATTTGTTTTGGTGGCCGCCAAAACATTTTCAAAGTAGGAAAAACCCTGAGTACCACAGCTAGTCATTCTTTCAAAACACAAATTCCAATCGGAAGTGAGCATCCCTATGCCCTACTCACTCCAAAGGGCAAAACATGACCATGTTCCCTTCGCCAACGGGCCTGTAGAAGGGCCCTTCGTGAAGGGATTCAGTTGTTCACTTTCACTTGGAACGCTCCTACAAATGGTGTTCCCTTCCCGAAGTGGCCTTCAAGGGTGCAAAAATGTTATTTGGAATTCCTCACTGATCTCATGCTTTCAATCTAATTGTACATATTTTCATTTTACATGTACACTGTGTCCGAAATCACGTACTGTGAGTAGGTACTACATTTAGATTTGAACTTACTTCGCGACCGTTAAAAAAGTATGTTCTATGTAGGCTTCCACACGCACTTACGAACTTTCCTAACCACTTCCCCTCGGGGGAATCCCTGCCGCCATTTGAAGCGTGTTCCACTTTGTGAAGTGGATGAGGGAAGTTTATATGGACAGACCCTCGCTCCCTCGATTTTGAGAGGGAGTGAGTCTACTTCATATGTAAACTTCAGGCAGCTCCATATACCACAATGCAACACGGTTGTGATGTCACAACATATAACGTTTAATTTAACCCACCACAAACAACTCTGATATATTAAACAATATATTTTAAACAACCCAAAGACACCTATATACATATAGAATGCTGCGTTTAACAATTTCGTAAGGGGAAAAAAATCAACTCCAAACTTGGTCCTGGAGGGCCACTGTCCTGCAGAGTTTAGCTCTTACTTCCCTCAGCACCTGTCTGGAAGTTTCTAGAATGCCTAATAAGACCTTGATTAGTTGGTTCAGGTGTGTTTAATTGGGGTTGGAGATAAACTTTGCAGGACAGTGGCCCTCCAGGATCAGGATTGGACACCCCTGCCATAGTGGATTCCAAGTGATCAAGGGCTTAGGAGGATGTTCCAATTCAGCCCATTGCTAAGGTTCCACCAGTAGTGGGCACGCATGCAACACAAGCAATGACGCCCATCCGAGTGAATGAGATGGAGGGAAATTAGCGAAAGGGCATAATAAAAATGAACTGGAACGCAACCATAGTATGAATGTGTGAATGTAATCCGGACGTACTACATCCGCCATGTTGTCATTATCACATGACCTACCGGTGTCAGTTGTGTCCCTTCACCTCCATTCATAAATCCTCTCCTGTGGCCTCGTGGGATAGTAAAGTGTCCATCACATGCAACATAAGAATTTTGCCGGAATCATATAATCCGGGTACTTTTCGCCTACTGTTTTTCAAATACTATGAATTCGAACATAGTACGCCAACAGAGTAGAATGTTCAAATTTATAGTATTCAAAAAACAGTAGGCAAAAACTATCACAATGATCTTGTGTTATGTTATGAGAACATTTGTTTTAATCACGAAAAACAACAGTATGATATTCTTTCAATTTAATACTTTTAACAATCAGTTAATTCAAAAGCAAACAATGCAAGATGTTTCAAATCACCCCTGTTGCTGAATGAATTACAGTAATATAGGCTACAGTTGCCACATTAGAAAATACACTTACATTATGTAACTGAATAATGTTTGCAATAGTATCTATCCGTGTTATCAAAAGGTGTGAAGTATGACACAGCCATGAGGTTTTGTTCTAGAACAGAGCTTGCTGCCAATACAGTAAATGTTCTCACTGTATGACAATCTATACTGTAGTTGACCTTTATAAGGGTGAGTTACAGTAATGTGGCGGTAATCTGTTTACAGTATCACATGGCATACAATGCATGTAAAGCAAAATGCTGTATCTGACACCATCTCTGATCAATCTGATATTATATTCATTGACTGTTTCCTTGTACTACTCTATGTTCACAAATTGCAAATCTCTCTGTATCTCTCTCTCTCTCTCTCTCTCTCACACACACACACACACACACACACACACACACGTGTGAACACACTTTGAACATAGTAGTTATCTGATTACAAACAAGTTCTAAACTGTCTACAGAATCAATATCTCTAGAAAACTATAGGTGTACCAAATCATTAATTGATTATTAAGTTCAGTTCGATTAAAAAGACAAATGTATTAAACTGACCGAGAAGAAGAGATACAAATCAAAAGTTTGATAAGAGTTACTGTAAGGCAGTTACTGTGAATGAAACATTTATATAGATGAAACCCTTATTTTGTGTTGTGAAAAAGATACTTTGTGTGATTTTGTGTATTGAAACACAATTGAAAATTTTCTGAAATGTTTGAAAAAGAGTTTTTAAAGAGTTTAGAAAATTTACCAACTGCTTGTGAAAATTGTGCCAAAGCAATAAAGAAAAAAAAAAACCTGTAATGACCGCATTTTTAATGTTGGGTAAACTATTCATGAACAATGTGCACGAATGTGCTATGTGCATGAACTATGATCATTAACCAATACCGTACATTAGCCCCAGCATCACTGTCATGAAAGTATGACAACACTTCCAGAATGATGCACTTCAAAAACATGTTTTTCACTGGTGACTCTTTTACTGCTTCGCCTAACCCTCAGGGGAGATGTGAAAAAAAAAATCACCTTCACATTTAGATATGTTTAACCTCTGCTAAAGTCAAAACATCCCTGTCATCACTGGCTCTTAAACGGTTCGTTCACCCAAAAATCAAAATTCTGTCATCATATACTCCTTATGTCCATTCATCTTCAGAACACAAATTAAGATATTTTTAAATAAAATCGGAGAGGTTTCTGCCCCTCCATTGACAGCTACGCAAAACTACCACTTCATAAAACTAATCAATATGAATGGAGTGGTTTAGTCCAGATTTTATGAAGAGAAAATACGTGAGAAGTGTTACACAGCACATTTGAGCTTCAGCAAGAACCAATGAGTGTCACGTAGCGATAGGGAAAAATGGAGCGAGGGCTCAAATGCAGATAGGAATGAGTATTTATTGTAAAAAAAAAAAAAAAAAAAACACAAAACAAAACCCACGAGGGGGGAAAATCAAACTTAAAATAAACTAAATACAAAGAGCAGGAACACGGCAGGAAACAGACGACATAAGACATACCACGACAATGAACCAGCACAGGACTGAAGACACAATGAGATCATAAAGGGTGACAAATCAAGCAGGAAATGAGGGAGAACAGGTGGGGCAAATAAACCAATAATGAGATAACAAGAAGGGCGGGGTGACAAGGGACCAGAGACATGACATCACATCAAAACATGACAAAACCACCACATGTGCTGCACAAGACAATACAGACGTGACAATGAGATTCATTACGCAGCACGTTTGAGCTTCAGAAAGAACCAATTAGGTAAATTCTTGTGTATTACACAGCACTTTTGAGCTTCAGCAAGAACCAATGAGGTTCATTCTTGTGTGTTACACAGCACTTTTGAGCTTCAGCGAGAACCAATGAGGTAAATTCTTGTGTATTACACAGCACTTTTGAGCTTCAGCAAGAACCAATGAGGTTCATTCTCGTGTGTTACACAGCACATTTGAGCTTCAGCAAGAACCAATGAGGTTAATTCTTGTGTATTACACAGCACATTTGAGCTTCAGCAAGAACCAATGAGGTTAATTCTTGTGTGTTACACAGCACATTTGAGTTTCAGCAAGAACCAATGAGGTTAATTCTTGTGTGTTACACTGCACATTTGAGCTTCAGCAAGAACCAATGAGGTTAATTTTCATGTGTTACTCTCCACTTTTGAGCTTCAGCAAGAACCAATGAGGTAAATTCTTGTGTATTACACAGCACTTTTGAGCTTCAGCAAGAACCAATGAGGTTCATTCTCGTGTGTTACACAGCACATTTGAGCTTCAACAAGAACCAATGAGGTTCATTCTCGTGTGTTACACAGCACATTTGAGCTTCAGCAAGAACCAATGAGGTTAATTCTTGTGTGTTACACAGCACCTTTGAGCTTCAACAAGAACCAATGAGGTTCATTCTCGTGTGTTACACAGCACATTTGAGCTTCAGCAAGAACCAATGAGGTAAATTATTGTGTGTTACACTGCACATTTGAGCTTCAGCAAGAACCAATGAGGTTAATTCTTGTGTGTTACACTACACGTTTGAGCTTCAACAAGAACCAATGAGGTTCATTCTCGTGTGTTACACAGCACATTTGAGCTTCAGCAAGAACCAATGAGGTAAATTCTTGTGTGTTACACTGCACATTTGAGCTTCAACAAGAACCAATGAGGTTCATTCTCGTGTGTTACACAGCACATTTGAGCTTCAGCAAGAACCAATGAGGTTAATTCTTGTGTGTTACACAGCACATTTGAGCTTCAGCAAGAACCAATGAGGTTAATTCTTGTGTGTTACACAGCACATTTGAGCTTCAGCAAGAACCAATGAGGTTAATTTTCATGTGTTACTCTCCACTTTTGAGCTTCAGCAAGAACCAATGAGGTTCATTCTCATGTGTTACACAGCACGTTTGAGCTTCAGCAAGAACCAATGATGTTCATTCTCGTGTGTTACACAGAACCTTTGAGCTTCAGCAAGAACCAATCAGGTTCATTATCATGTGTTACACAGCAGTTTGAGCTTCAGCAAGAACCAATGAGGTTCATTCTTGTGTTACACAGCACGTTTAAGCTTCAGCAAGAAGAACCAAAGAGGTTAATTCTCATGTGTTACTCTCCACTTTTGAGCTTCAGCAAGAACCAATGAAGTTAATTCTCGTGTGTTACACTGCACGTTTGAGCTTCAGCAAGAACCAATGAGGTTAATTCTCGTGTGTTACACAGCACATTTGAGCTTCAGCAAGAACCAATGAGGTTAATTCTCGTGTGTTACACAGCACATTTGAGCTTCAGCAAGAACCAATGAGGTTCATTCTTGTGTTACACAGCACGTTTAAGCTTCAGCAAGAAGAACCAAAGAGGTTAATTCTCATGTGTTACTCTCCACTTTTGAGCTTCAGCAAGAACCAATGAGGTTAATTCTCGTGTGTTACACAGCACTTTTGAGCTTCAGCAAGAACCAATGAGGTTAATTCCCGTGTGTTACACAGCACTTTTGAGCTTCAGCAAGAACCAATGAGGTTAATTCTTGTGTGTTACACTGCACATTTGAGCTTCAACAAGAACCAATGAGGTTCATTCTCGTGTGTTACACAGCACATTTGAGCTTCAGCAAGAACCAATGAGGTAAATTCTTGTGTTACACTGCACATTTGAGCTTCAGCAAGAACCAATGAGGTTAATTCTTGTGTGTTACACTGCACATTTGAGCTTCAGCAAGAACCAATGAGGTTCATTCTCGTGTGTTACACAGCACATTTGAGCTTCAGCAAGAACCAATGAGGTTAATTCTTGTGTGTTACACTGCACATTTGAGCTTCAGCAAGAACCAATGAGGTAAATTCTTGTGTGTTACACTGCACATTTGAGCTTCAACAAGAACCAATGAGGTTCATTCTCGTGTGTTACACAGCACATTTGAGCTTCAACAAGAACCAATGAGGTTCATTCTCGTGTGTTACACTACACGTTTGAGCTTCAGCAAGAACCAATGAGGTTAATTCTTGTGTGTTACACAGCACATTTGAGCTTCAGCAAGAACCAATGAGGTTAATTTTCATGTGTTACTCTCCACTTTTGAGCTTCAGCAAGAACCAATGAGGTTCATTCTCATGTGTTACACAGCACGTTTGAGCTTCAGCAAGAACCAATGATGTTCATTCTCGTGTGTTACACAGAACCTTTGAGCTTCAGCAAGAACCAATCAGGTTCATTATCATGTGTTACACAGCAGTTTGAGCTTCAGCAAGAACCAATGAGGTTCATTCTTGTGTTACACAGCACGTTTAAGCTTCAGCAAGAAGAACCAAAGAGGTTAATTCTCATGTGTTACTCTCCACTTTTGAGCTTCAGCAAGAACCAATGAAGTTAATTCTCGTGTGTTACACTGCACGTTTGAGCTTCAGCAAGAACCAATGAGGTTAATTCTCGTGTGTTACACAGCACTTTTGAGCTTCAGCAAGAACCAATGAGGTTAATTCCCGTGTGTTACACAGCACGTTTGAGCTTCAGCAAGAACCAATGAGGTTAATTCTCATGTGTTACACAGCACGTTTGAGCTTCAGCAAGAAGAACCAAAGAGGTTAATTCTCATGTGTTACTCTCCACTTTTGAGCTTCAGCAAGAACCAATGAAGTTAATTCTCATGTGTTACACAGCACTTTTGAGCTTCAGCAAGAACCAATCAGGTTCATTATCATGTGTTACACAGCAGTTTGAGCTTCAGCAGGAAGAACCAATGAGGTTAATTCTCGTGTGTTACACAGCACTTTTGAGCTTCAGCAAGAACCAATGAGGTTCATTATTATGTGTTACACAGCACGTTTGAGCTTCAGTAAGAACCAGTTAGGTTAATTCTCGTGTGTTACACAGAACTTTTGAGCTTCAGCAAGAACCAATGAGGTTCATTCTCGTGTTACACTGCACTTTTGAGCTTCAGCAAGAACCAATGAGGTTCATTCTCGTGAGTTACGCTGCACCTTTTTACTTCTGCAAGAACCAATGAGGTTCGTAATCATGTTACACAGCACTTTTGAGCTTCAGCAAGAACCAATGAGGTTAATTCTCGTGTGTTACACAGCACATTTGAGCTTCAGCAAGAACCAATGAGGTTAATTCTCGTGTGTTACACTACACGTTTGAGCTTCAGCAAGAACCAATGAGGTTAATTCTCATGTGTTACACAGCACGTTTGAGCTTCAGCAAGAAGAACCAATGAGGTTAATTCTCATGTGTTACTCTCCACTTTTGAGCTTCAGCAAGAACCAATGAGGTTAATTCTCGTGTGTTACACTACACGTTTGAGCTTCAGCAAGAACCAATGAGGTTCATTCTCGTGTGTTACACAGCACATTTGAGCTTCAGCAAGAACCAATGAGGTTAATTCTCATGTGTTACACAGCACGTTTGAGCTTCAGCAAGAAGAACCAATGAGGTTAATTCTCATGTGTTACACAGCACGTTTGAGCTTCAGCAAGAAGAACCAATGAGGTTAATTCTCGTGTGTTACACTACACGTTTGAGCTTCAGCAAGAACCAATGAGGTTAATTCTTGTGTGTTACACAGCACATTTGAGCTTCAGCAAGAACCAATGAGGTTAATTCTTGTGTGTTACACAGCACATTTGAGCTTCAGCAAGAACCAATGAGGTTAATTTTCATGTGTTACTCTCCACTTTTGAGCTTCAGCAAGAACCAATGAGGTTCATTCTCATGTGTTACACAGCACGTTTGAGCTTCAGCAAGAACCAATGATGTTCATTCTCGTGTGTTACACAGAACCTTTGAGCTTCAGCAAGAACCAATCAGGTTCATTATCATGTGTTACACAGCAGTTTGAGCTTCAGCAAGAACCAATGAGGTTCATTCTTGTGTTACACAGCACGTTTAAGCTTCAGCAAGAAGAACCAAAGAGGTTAATTCTCATGTGTTACTCTCCACTTTTGAGCTTCAGGAAGAACCAATGAAGTTAATTCTCGTGTGTTACACTGCACGTTTGAGCTTCAGCAAGAACCAATGAGGTTAATTCTCGTGTGTTACACAGCACTTTTGAGCTTCAGCAAGAACCAATGAGGTTAATTCCCGTGTGTTACACAGCACGTTTGAGCTTCAGCAAGAACCAATGAGGTTAATTCTCATGTGTTACTCTCCACTTTTGAGCTTCAGCAAGAACCAATGAAGTTAATTCTCATGTGTTACACAGCACTTTTGAGCTTCAGCAAGAACCAATCAGGTTCATTATCATGTGTTACACAGCAGTTTGAGCTTCAGCAGGAAGAACCAATGAGGTTAATTCTCGTGTGTTACACAGCACTTTTGAGCTTCAGCAAGAACCAATGAGGTTCATTATTATGTGTTACACAGCATGTTTGAGCTTCAGTAAGAACCAGTTAGGTTAATTCTCGTGTGTTACACAGAACTTTTGAGCTTCAGCAAGAACCAATGAGGTTCATTCTCGTGTTACACTGCACTTTTGAGCTTCAGCAAGAACCAATGAGGTTCATTCTCGTGAGTTACGCTGCACCTTTTTACTTCTGCAAGAACCAATGAGGTTCGTAATCATGTTACACAGCACTTTTGAGCTTCAGCAAGAACCAATGAGGTTAATTCTCGTGTGTTACACAGCACATTTGAGCTTCAGCAAGAACCAATGAGGTTAATTCTCGTGTGTTACACTACACGTTTGAGCTTCAGCAAGAACCAATGAGGTTAATTCTCATGTGTTACACAGCACGTTTGAGCTTCAGCAAGAAGAACCAATGAGGTTAATTCTCATGTGTTACTCTCCACTTTTGAGCTTCAGCAAGAACCAATGAGGTTAATTCTCGTGTGTTACACTACACGTTTGAGCTTCAGCAAGAACCAATGAGGTTAATTCTCGTGTGTTACACAGCACTTTTGAGCTTCAGCAAGAACCAATGAGGTTAATTCTCGTGTGTTACACAGCACTTTTGAGCTTCAGCAAGAAGGTTCATTCTCGTGTGTTACACAGAACTTTTGAGCTTCAGCAAGAACCAATCAGGTTCATTATCATGTGTTACACAGCAGTTTGAGCTTCAGCAGGAAGAACCAATGAGGTTAATTCTCGTGTGTTACACAGCACTTTTGAGCTTCAGCAATAACCAATGAGGTTCATTATCATGTGTTACACAGCACTTTTGAGCTTCAGCAATAACCAATGAGGTTCATTATCATGTGTTACGCAGTACGTTTGAACTTCTGCAAGAACCAATGAGGTTTGTTCTTGCGTGTCAAGCAGGTTCAGTTGACCTTTTTGTTTATGTTCGCTGATCAATGTTTATTTGTGAATAAAAAATCTATCTGTTTGTTCATCATATAAAGCGATTGTGTCTCTTCATAAAATTTGGGCGAAACAGCTCAAATCATATGGATTTTTACAATCTCTTTATGAATCTTTATGAAATGGCAGTTGCGTACTTGTCAGAGGAGAGTACAGAACTTGCTCAGATTTCATTAAATATATCTTCATTTGTGTTCCAAAGATTAACAAAAGTCTTACTGGTTTGGAACAACATGAAGGTGAGTAAATTATGATAGAATTTAATGAAGACTTTAATATATTATGGAAAGGTTTTGGCTTTATTTTTAAAACTGACTAAATAATATAATTGTGAAGAAGACTAAGCAATATTGATATGGTATTTTATAGAAGATTGATCTTGAGCTGTACCCAGATACATTCATTAGTTACATTGTCTCTGATGATTTTAACATAAGAATACACCCATGAATTGACTTTACAAAAGCTATCATCAAATACAGTTTGTCGTGACTTGTGCCTGGATATGAGTTGCATGACGTATGTTCTTGTTTATGTGCACTTGTGTTTACATGAACACGTGTGTGTGTGTTGACCTTTTAAGAAGTCTTCATGACTCGTCATGGTTGTTTTAGAGTTTTGTGCATATTTTTGGTCATGTTTGCCATGATAAATAAACAAAATAAATCAAATTCAGTCCTGCCAGCAGCAGCCAACCATTTGCTTCAACTAAAAATGTTGTCTTCATGCCACCTGCTAAACATACTGATCTCTCTCCTCGAAGCCTCCTCAAAATGTTTATATAGTCTAAATCAGTTTTGTCACCCTGTTTACATACGGTAAACAAGTGAGCAAGTGAGTGTAAGTTGCTCACCTGATCATAGTTCAGCTTTACAGCCATACTAAAACAAAAATGACCAACATTTCATATGAATTTTACTGTATGTCTTAGAGACATTGCAGATGAGCAGACACAAAAAAGAATACATCTTGTAGATGTAAATGCAGACATTAAATATACACTTCTGTCATGTACGTGTGCTATTAGGTTAGTAATTGAATATTATTGAGTAATATAGCAAATAATATTATTTGTTAAGTTATAGAGAAAAAAATTAACATAACAGAAAATGTAAATTTTTAGCTAAACGAATTTGGTTCTGATGCCTCAGATTGTTATCATTTTCCTACACAAATTGCCACTTAAAGGGATAGTTCAACCAAAAATCAAAATGTCATCATTTACTACATTTACATCACTTGCCCACTGGGGCAATGCCCCACTGTCGTTTAGATTTTTATAGTAATAAAATAATTTAGATCAGTTAGAGAACAGACACTGCAAATAAAAACTGAACGGCTGTGCTGTCATTCATTCACGGTGCGTGTCCAGTCTGGCGCGTTTTCAATTCATGCCTATGTAAGCTTAACTTTCATAGGAATTCATTGAAAACACTTGCTTTGTTCTGCACCGCTCCGTTATGAATGCCTGCCTGGTCATGTGCATTTTACTTTTCGGTTTAAAATTTAGTGATTTGAAAAGCCCCCGCTGGTGATACCTGTTTTATCGGTGTTGTCGCACGTCGATTAACAGGTGGGAAAATTTTCTCACCATCACATCCCTAGACGGCACCCATTGACTTCCATAGTATTTTTTCCCTATATGAAAATCAGTGGGTGCCATCAACTGTTTGGTTACTAACATTCTTTAAAATATTATCTTTTATGTTCAACAGAAGAAAGAAACCCATACTGGTTTGGAACAACTTAAGGGGGTGTAAGTAATGACCATTTTAATTTCTGGGTGAACTATCCCTTTAAACACCTGATATTTAGAGGATGTGTCTGTTGTTGACATGAATTTTATGTGGAAGCTCAAGCTATGACTAGTCAAGATGCTATGCTGACCTGTGTATCAGTGTTATGGAAACATTCCCAATTATACAAACAGAGTGCAGGAAGTATCAATGAAGCTGATGCTGTCCCGATGGGTCTTAAACAAAACCTCTCTGTTTCAGGGTTTCCTTTAACAGTATATCCAAGATATCATTTGTATCAGAGATACCTCTCTCTCTCTCTCTCTCTCTCTCTCTCTCTCTCTCTCTCTCTCTCTCTCTCTCTCTCAGGGTGAACGTAATGATAATTTTTCATCATGGAAGAATACATAATAGATCATTAAAATCCAATTTAGAATGCCATCTGTTATCAATGTTTGGGACATCTAAATAGAGTTTAAAATCACGATGTAACAGTAGTGACAGATCTTTTCTTCTGGGCGGGACTTGGTTCTATCCATAGGTTGTTGATTAGATGGAGCCAGATCTAAATGATACGTCACCATGATAAGTTGTTTTTACCAGTTTATGTAATTTTCTATAGGAATACACAAACTGTTTTTAATTGAAAGAATCATGTAAATTATGGGTAGCGCAATTGGACTGCGTCATTCCGTGTCAACTTTAAACGTGTAAAATATAGATATTGATACATTCTTTTTGGTGAAAGAAATATATAAATGGAGACGAAAGCTAAAATATGAAATGTCATGGATGAATATTTACCGATTAATCCACTATTTTGTGGAGGGGTTTCAAAATTTGTTCAATTTTCACCTGAAATTTGGAGTCAGATTACAGGGGTGTAAAATGATTAAAGATGGCAGCATCATTATTTTTTTACACAGAGATTAGGTCTATTAATAAAATCTATTGACTTTGGCGATTTTTGTTGCATGTTATCCCAACGGTGACGGTTCAAAAATGGGAAAAAGCAATTATTGTGTTTTTTGTCTAAGTTCGCGTGTCTGTAACTCAAGGAGTATTGAAGATATCCTAATATGCTTTTAGATTGTCACTTTGCACACAGCTGATACTTTTTTATTTTAAAGAGGAATATCTGAAAAACAAATAATGTTGAAACTGGAAATGTATCTCGTTTTTTTTCTATCAAAACAATTGCATAACATACCTGTCTGAGTGTCAAAAATATTATTTTTCTAATGTTTGAGTGCCTGTAAATCTAACCCCTGGTTTCACAGATAAGGCTTAAACCTTCCAGACTAAAATGCATGATTGAGCTTTTTTACCTGATAGCAACTTGCACTAATATATCTCAAAATATTTTGATTATTTAATAAACTTTTCTTATATAATCTTCATTTATAAGGCCCTATATTGGTTCAATGCCAGATATGGGGATCACAATGCGACACCATGTCCAAATTGTTGAATTTTAACTTTTCAAACAGCTGATATGTATGGATATCTGAAGAACAAAAAACTATAAATGTATCCCTCAATCAAAAGTTCCCACTATCAAATGTTCCCTCTATCAAAACAATTGCATAACATACCTCTAGCGCCAAAAAATAACATTCTTTGTCTGTAACTCAAGAAGTATAAAAGATTAAAGAAAGATCTTAAATTCATTTTAGATTCTTGTTCCTATACTACTTTTATATTGGAATCTTCATTTTTAAGGCCATATGGTTTAATCCCAGAGATATTGGGATGTAAATGCGGTAACGTGTATTTGAACTGCAGCTTCAGACCCTTATAAAATGAACAAAATCTTAACAGATCTAACAATCTTAATAATCAAACTTCTTAAAGATTCTTAAAATATAGATTCTTATACACTTTTGAGAGCAAGTTAATGGGCCTCAGTAGAATTTATTTAGCCACCAGTAATAGGACAAGGTATGTTCTATACAATTGTTATGATAGAGGGGAATCAAGATACATTTCTAGTTTCAACATTACATATTCCTCTGACAATACCTGTTAAATGCTGTAAGTATCAGCTGTATACAAAGTTACTCACATTTGGTTTTCGACCATTCAAAATGGACCCACATTTGAGATCCCCATATACAGGTCCTTCTCAAAAAATTAGCATATTGTGATAAAGTGAATTATTTTCCATAATGTAATGATAAAAATTAAACTTTCATATATTTTAGATTCATTGCACACCAACTGAAATATGTCAGGTCTTTTATTGTTTTAATACTGATGATTTTGGCATACAGCTCATGAAAACCCAAAATTCCTATCTCAATAAATTAGCATATTTCATCCAACCAATAAAAGAAAAGTGTTTTTAATACAAAAAAAGTCAACCTTCAAATAATTATGTTCAGTTATGCACTCAATACTTGGTCGGGAATCCTTTTGCAGAAATGACTGCTTCAATGCGGCGTGGCATGGAGGCAATCAGCCTGTGGCACTGCTGAGGTGTTATGGAGGCCCAGGATGCTTCGATAGCGGCCTTAAGCTCATCCAGAGTGTTGGCTCTTGCGTCTCTCAACTTTCTCTTCACAATATCCCACAGCTTCTCTGTGGGGTTCAGGTCAGGAGAGTTGGCAGGCCAATTGAGCACAGTAATACCATGGTCAGTAAACCATTTACCAGTGGTTTTGGCACTGTGAGCAGGTGCCAGCTCGTGCTGAACAATGAAATCATCTCCATAAAGCTTTTCAGCAGATGGAAGCATGAAGTGCTCCAAAATCTCCTGATAGCTAGCTGCATTGACCCTGCCCTTGATAAAACAGTGGACCAACACCAGCAGCTGACATGGCACCCCAGACCATCACTGACGGTGGGTACTTGACACTGGACTTCAGGCATTTTGGCATTTCCTTCTCCCCAGTCTTCCTCCAGACTCTGACACCTTGTTTCCAAATGACATGCAAAATTTGCTTTCATCCAAAAAAAGTACTTTGGACCACTGAGCAACAGTCCAGTGCTGCTTCTCTGTAGCCCAGGTCAGGCGCTTCTGCCGCTGTTTCTGGGTCAAAAGTGGCTTGACCTGGGGAATGCGGCACCTGTAGCCCATTTCCTTCACACGCCTGTGCACTTGGCTCTGGATGTTTCTACTCCAGACTCAGTCCACTGCTTCCACAGGTCCCCCAAGGTCTGGAATCGGTCCATCTCCACAATCTTCCTCAGGGTCCGGTCACCTCTTCTCGTTGTGCAGCGTTTTTTGCCACACTTTTTCCTTCCCACAGACTTCCCACTGAGGTGCCTTGATACAGCACTCTGGGAACAGCCTATTCGTTCAGAAATTTCTTTCTGTGTCTTACCCTCTTGCTTGAGGGTGTCAATGATGGCCTTCTGGACAGCAGTCAGGTCGGCAGTCTTACCCATGATTGCGGTTTTGAGTAATGAACCAGGCTGGGAGTTTTTAAAAGCCTCAGGAATCTTTTGCAGGTGTAATTTTGATTCAGATGATTAGGTTAATAGCTCGTTTAGAGAACCTTTTCATGATATGCTAATTTATTGAGATAGGAATTTTGGGTTTTCATGAGCTGTATGCCAAAATCATCAGTATTAAAACAATAAAAGACCTGAAATATTTCAATTGGTGTGCAATGAATCTAAAATATATGAAAGTTTAATTTGTATCATTACATTATGGAAAATAATGAACTTTATCACAATATGCTAATTTTTTTGAGAAGGACCTGTATATATGGGATTGATCCATAGTGCCTTGAAAATAAAAAGACAAGTTAAAAATATTTTTGGCATTCCGACAGGTATGTTTTGCAATTGTTTTGATGGAAAAAACGAGTTTCAGCATTATTTGTTCTTCAGCAGTTCCTCTTTGAAATAAAAACGTATCAACTGTATGAAGCCTCATTTGCTGAAATTGTAACGTATAAATAAGGCAGGATACAATTGCAAGTAAAAGGGTCGTTTATTAGACAGAATGTCGTTGGTTGAAACCAGAAGACACAAGGATCAGAGCAGAGCGTTAACTTGCAACCAGCAAACACAAGGATCAGAGCGAGGCGTAGATGGTAGCCAGCAGACACAAGGATCAGGACGGTGCGTAGGCGGAACGTAGGCAGATGGTCCAGGTAGCACAGGGACGCTGTAGACAACCCAGTCAGGTGAGGACGGTGTGGATGAAGATGGTGAAACTCCAGAGTGGAACACGGAACACAGGAAACAGGCAGGGCAGGAACACGACGGGCACAGGCAGGAGAACACGCGACAACATCCAACAACGCTCTGACAAATGACAAGGAGAACACAGACAGACTAAATAGGGTGCGCTGATGATCTGCAGCTGGAGCGCTGATCTGCAGCTGGAGCGCTGATCAGCTGTGACAGGTGTAATGATCAACAGCCAACCAGCGACTCCGCCCAAACATAAACACACATCCACACACACAAGAATGAGATGATGAATTCATGAACCGTGACAGAAATCATGTGACTTGGCCAGTTTGATAGGTGCTCTGCTCCGAACTACTGTGATACTGAGTTTTCAAAGCTTCATAAAGAATTGTTTTGAGAGCGCCCATCACTACATACAGTGAGGAAAATAAGTATTTGAACACCCTGCTATTTTGCAAGTTCTCCCACTTAGAAATCATGGAGGGGTCTGAAATTGTCATCGTAGGTGCATGTCCACTGTGAGAGACATAATAAATAAAAAAAAATCCAGAAATCACAATGTATGATTTTTTAACTATTTATTTGTATGATACAGCTGCAAATAAGTATTTGAACACCTGAGAAAATCAATGTTAATATTTGGTACAGTAGCCTTTGTTTGCAATTACAGAGGTCAAACGTTTCCTGTAGTTTTTCACCAGGTTTGCACACACTGCAGGAGGGATTTTGGCCCACTCCTCCACACAGATCTTCTCTAGATCAGTCAGGTTTCTGGCCTGTCGCTGAGAAACATGGAGTTTGAACTCCCTCCAAAGATTCTCTATTGGGTTTAGGCCTGGAGACTGGCTAGGCCACGCCAGAACCTTGATATGCTTCTTACAGAGCCACTCCTTGGTTATCCTGGCTGTGTGCTTCGGGTCATTGTCATGTTGGAAGACCCAGCCTCGACCCATCTTCAATGCTCTAACTGAGGGAAGGAGGTTGTTCCCCAAAATCTCGCAATACATGGCCCTGGTCATCCTCTCCTTAATACAGTGCAGTCGCCCTGTCCCATGTGCAGAAAAACACCCCCAAAGCATGATGCTACCACCCCCATGCTTCACAGTAGGGATGGTGTTCTTGGGATGGTACTCATCATTCTTCTTCCTCCAAACACGTTTAGTGGAATTATGACCAAAAAGTTATATTTTGGTCTCATCTGACCACATGACTTTCTCCCATGACTCCTCTGGATCATCCAAATGGTCATTGGCAAACTTAAGACGGGCCTTGACATGTGCTGGTTTAAGCAGGGGAAACTTCCGTGCCATGCATGATTTTAAACCATGACGTCTTAGTGTATTACCAATAGTAACCTTGGAAATGGTGGTCCCAGCTCTTTTCAGGTCATTGACCAGCTTCTCCTGTGTAGTTCTGGGCTGATTTCTCACCTTTCTTAGGATCATTGAGACCTCACGAGGTGAGATCCTGCATGGAGCCCGAGTCCGAGGGAGCTTGACAGTCATGTTTAGCTTCTTCCATTTTCTAATGATTGCTCCAACAGTGGACCTTTTTTCACCAAGCTGCTTGGCCCTTTCCAGCCTTGTGGAGGTGTACAATTTTGTCTCTAGTGTCTTTGGACAGCTCTTTGGTCTTGGCCATGTTAGTAGTTGGATTCTTACTGATTGTATGGGGTGGACAGGTGTCTTTATGCAGCTAACAACCTCAAACAGTTGCATCTAATTTAGGATAATAAATGGAGTGGAGGTGGACATTTTAAAGGCAGACTAACAGGTCTTTGAGGGTCAGAATTCTAGCTGATAGACAGGTGTTCAAATACTTATTTGCAGCTGTATCATACAAATAAATAGTTAAAAAATCATATTGTGATTTCTGGATTTTTTTTATTTTTTAGATTATGTCTCTCACAATGGGCATGCACATACGATGACAATTTCAGACCCCTCCATGATTTCCAAGTGGGAGAACTTGCAAAATAGCAGGGTGTTCAAATACTTATTTTCCTCAATGTAATTGCACTTCCTCAATTAAAAATGAGTGAACAATACATATCTATTCATCACACAGAGCTATTATGGCTTCAGAAGACATGGACTATTGCTCACAAGTCGTATGCATGGACCACTTTTGCTATACTTTCATGGTGCTTTTGTGTGTGTGTGTGTGTGTGTGTGTTGTTGTTTTTTTTTTTTTACTTGTCTGCTTTCACTGAATAAAAAAATAGCAAAAACTCAGACAAGTTTAGAAAAAAATGATGATGAGACAAACCCTGCAAAAATAATATTTTTGGCACTCCGACAGGTATGATGTTTTGTTTTGTTTTTTTTGATGGAAAAAAAACTAGATGCATTTCTAGTTTCAACATTATTTGTTCAGCTGCTCCTTTCTGAAATAAAAAATTGAGTTCCCAATACCTCTGGAATTGAACCATACATAGAGACTTAAAAAATATAAATACCAAATGAAAAGTTTGTTAAAGACCAAAATATAAAAGCATAATGATACCTTCAATACTGAGTTATAGACATATAAACTTCGGGCAAAAAACTTTTTGAAAAAAAGAAGAAGGGCTTTTTCGCTTTTTGAACTGTCACTGTTGGCATGTATAATGCAACAAAGACTGTGAAAGTCAACTAATTTTACTAATATACCTTCCTAACTCTGTTGATCCAAACTCTGTTGACCCTCAAGTTGTTCCAAACCTGTATGAGTTTCTTTGTTCTGCTGAACACAAAAGAAGATATTTTGAAGAATGTTTGTAATAGGCATGTGCCGGTATCAAATTTTCATGTTGTGATTATTTGCTGAAGCTTTTATCACGGTATGCGGTATTATCACGATATTGAAATAAGTTGCAAAAAAAGTGTTGTCATACTATAACAGGTTTAATAACTTTCTTATAACAAGAACCAAACATTTAAATACAATAAAGCAATACACAAAAAGTATAAATTAATCAAATATTTAAAACAGATTAAGTGCAAAAGAATTATAAAGAACAATAGGTAACACTTTACAATAATGTCTCACCAGTTAATGCATTAACAAAGAATGAATAGCTACATTTTTACAGAATTGATTCTTCTTTGATAATGTTAGTTTAAAAAGCAACTGTTAGTTAGTGTAAGCTCAGGTCCATTAAATAATACAGTTACAACTTTTGATTTGGGTCTTGTTCACGAGTGAGGGAGGATGGAACGGGAGATTGACAGACGGATCAGTGCAGCTTCTGCAGTAATGAGGTCAATGTACCGGTCTGTCGTGGTGAAGAAAGAGCTAAGCCGTAAGGCGAAGCTCTCGATTTACCGATCAAACTACGTTCCTACTCTCACCTATGGTTATGAGCTTTGGGTCATGACCGAAAGGACAAGATCCCGGATACAGGCGGCCGAAATGAGCTTTCTCCGCAGGGTGGCTGGGCTCTCCCTTAGAGATAGGGTGAGAAGCTCAGTCATTCGGGAGGAACTCGGAGTAGAGCCGCTGCTCCTCCACATCGAGAGGGGACAGCTGAGGTGGCTCGGGCATCTGTTCCGGATGCCTCCTGAACGCCTTCCCGGGAAGGTGTTTCAGGCATGCCCAACCGGGAGGAGGCCCCGGGGAAGACCAAGGACACGCTGGAGGGACTATGTCTCCCGGCTGGCCTGGGAACGCCTCGTGTCCCATCTCTGGGCATCTCTGCTTAGACTGCTGCCCCCGCGACCCGGCCCCGGATAAAGCGGAAGAAGATGGATGGATGTAACTTTTGATTAATAATGTGTTATTAAATGTACATTTAACTAAGATTAATACATGCTTTAGAAGTATTTTTCATTGTCAGTTTGTTAATGAATGAACTAATGTTAAATAACGGAGCCTTATGTAATTTAGTCCAGATTAAAATATAAAATGTTTAAGTCTTTAAGTATTAAGTATTAGGTTATGTGACGACAGCACCGTATAGTTTTGTTTACCGGGGAAACGGCTGCATTTCTGCTGTTCCATCAGCGCCCTCTGCTGTCAGAGAGTGAATATGCACTTCAGCGCACTTGTTCCGCCATGTGCTCGGCTCATGCACGGTCTGCGTTCCTCTTTGACATGTTCATTTTAAACGGTTGATGGGTAAAGTATTCTTAAAATGCATTCTAAAATCTGAATAATTCGTAATAAATAATTATTCACGGTATTTTGAAGTGCCCACGATAACAATATTGTGCATGTTCATTATTGCGGTATATCGTATTATCGTTTACCTGCACATGTCTAGTTTGTAACAAAGCAAATAGAGCAACCATTGACTACCATAGTATTTTTCCCCTACTATGGTAGTCAATGGTTGCTTGGATCTGCATGGTTTACAAACATTCTTCAAAATATCTTCTTTTGTGTTCAGCAGAACAAAGAAACTCATACAGGTTTGGAACAACTTGAGGGTGAGTAAATGATGACAGAATTTTCTTTTTTGGGTGAACTAACCCTTTAAATTGGCTCCAAATCTCAGATGACCCCTATTTTAACCCCTATAAAACTCATTACTCATCCGTGACATTTAATATTTTGGCTTTTCTCACACTTATGCTTATCTTTTTCACAAAATCTTAAATTTGAGCCAGGGAAGTTTCTGAAATAGTTTTATAATAACTTTGTGCTTGACAAATGTACTCAACACAACATGTAGAACTAGTATATTTGTTGACCTAAAATGAATGTGACATTTTTGTTCTACCAGTGACTTATTTTCCAAATTGATGTATGAATGGGGATTTCCCTCTCTTTGTTTTAGTTGACTGATCACAAAATTGGAGATGCAAGCCAAATATTACCAATTAAACAGTCACAATCAGATCTGAGTATGTGTGTGTCAGGGCGTGTTTGTGTATGTATAACTATTTGGACGAAAACCCAGTAGCTACGTGAACATTCGAAACTTTAATTAACAGTGTTTTAACAGTGTCATCTAAGGTTCTGAATTTGACCTGATGTGCCATTCAGATCTGTGTGAGAACAGACTGCTAAATTACTGGTGGTTTTAAAGTAAAAAAAGGTAAAATTGATCAGAAATAAAATAAGAAATCATGATAATGAATGAGATTATTGTTAGATTGAAACATTTTTCAGCAATATGCAAATATCAGAATGCACCAATAATCAAAACTGAGAACAGTACACTATTTTTAACTATTTATTAAATGCACTCATTTGAATATGGTTTTGTGAAGATAGAAGGCTTTTCATTAAATATGAAACAAAGCTATGTTGTTTATTGGATTATAGATTATTTAGAAAAAAAAGGTCCCAGTAACAGGATTGTTTTAAAATGATAGAATAATACAAATGATTGGCTGTACAGTGAAAGACCATGAGAAGGTCACAAAAGCATGCAACAATCTTTTATGATTCATACATTTTCTCTCGTAATTAAGTATGTGGCCTGTATTTCAGTGTAAATGTATTGGATTTTTTGGCTTTTTTATTGCCTGAATTTGATAACTGTATGTCTGATCACTAAGCACTTCTCAACAAACCGCACAATTTGGGGAATCATTCCAATTCATATCAAGTTAAAAATGAAAGGATATTCAAATATGTCAAATAGTTTTTTTTATAATGGAGCTAGAGGTGACTGAGTCACTATAGATACAATAAAGAGTACGGGAAAAGGTGTGTCACTTTAATGTTATCACTAATTGCATAAGAAGCTAAACAGAAACTATCAAGTCAAGTCAAGCGGTACCTTTTTGTTGCAATGCCTCATTCTTGCCTAAAATATACTCTAAAACCTATAAACTCACTGACGCATTATACTACACATTAGTCATGTTAGAGGTATTTTACAGGTATGCCTAGAGGATAAGGGGCCTATTGACAATTTAAAAATATTCATTCTTGGAAATCAGACACAAAGAAATGTGTGTGTATAAGTGCTGTCAAATCGATTAAAGGAACACTCCACTTTTTTGGGACTTTAGCTTATTCACTGTATCCCCCAAAGTTAGATAAGTCCATACATACCATTCTCATCTCCGTGCATCCCATAACTCTGTCTGACGCACCCACTGTTAGCCTAGCTTAGCACAAAGACTGGAGGTAAACGGCTCCAGCTAGCCTACTGCTCAATAAGTGACAAAATAACACCAACATTTTCCTATTTACATGTTGTGATGTGTATAGTCACAGCGTGTACAAAAAACACGGTTACATGAGACACAGCCATATTATAAACGTATACACACTGGGGACTATATTCTCAGAAGGCGCAGCACTGCTCTACTTCTGCAGAGTGATTTGCTCGCAGGACCGGAGAAGCCCCTGCTGTTACGTTTGCCAACAAAACCAACGTGACTAGATAGTAGTGAACATGACTGTTGCTTGGCTGACTTTGAGGAATTGTCAGAGGATTTTAACTTTGTATCAAACCAAAATCCAGAACCATATAGTTGAGCCAGAATACACGGACAAGGAGTTGCAAACTTTGGAAGCTGATAGACAAGACGCCGAATTACCTCTGGCACCGCTCATTTGTTACTGTGACAGTCAGAGCGCGTTCGTGACAACACAATACTAACATTACAGAGGATACATGGAGCACGGGAACAACTGCAATACAGTGATTCATGTAATGTTAATAGTGTCACTAACGTTACATTAGATCTAGCTAATGGCACTGTTACAGGAGGCTAGTCATCTAAAAACATAACGGAACACTTACCGCAGCCACAGATGGTCCGCTTTGTCTTGTCTGTAGTCACTACCGATGGGATGGCCGTATCCTTCAGCCCATGTTTCATGGTCCGTGTAGCAAATTCCATTTTTTCAAAATATTCGTCCTCGGTTAAATGTTCTGAGCAAACCCGTGGCTACAGGTGTGTTTGGATCCATATCCAGAGAAAGCAGCTGCAGTAAGAACTTCCTTTATGTTTTTAGATGACTAGCCTACTGTAACAGTGTCATTAGCTATACATAATGTACCGTTAGTGACACTATTACATGAATAGGGTGGTCACTACTGTATTTTTCCTGTGCTCCATGTATCCCCTGTAATGTTAGTATTGTGTTGTCACGAATGCTCTCTCACTGTCACAGTGCGCCTCACAGTGCGCCTTTTGAGAATGTGTCTGTGTCTCATGTAACCTTGTTATTTGTACACGCTGTGACTATACACATCACAACATGTAAATAGGAAAATGTTGGTGTTATTTTGTCACTTTTTGAGCAGTAGGCTAGCTGGAGCCATATACCTCCAGTCTTTGTGCTAAGCTAGGCTAACGGTGGGTGCCTTAGACAGAGTTATGGTATACACGAGAATGGTGGTGTGTATGGACCTATCTAACTCTGGGGAATACAGTGAATAAGCTAATGTCCCAAAAAAGTGGAGTGTTCCTTTAAATGCATCTAACACCAAAAGTTTGTTTATATAATATATGTGTGTATATATTATTATATTTATATATTTTATGTGTGTGTGTACATACATAGGCTATTGTTTATTTAAGAATTTTCTTATCCATTCAAATGGTTCATAGCAGTGGTGAGAGGTATTTGTGACTAATCAAACACTCAAAACGTGTGTTAATGCCAGTAAACTTCAAATGATATAATTTCCTTTTACACCTTTAATTAAATGCCGTTTTTCTGGATGCCATGAGGCAGAAGAATAAGAGCAATTCTACACAACAATACCTTGTTGTAGCCAAGATGTGTCATACTTTTCATTGATTTCCAGTGCTCCTGCCAGAGAAGCATTACATTAACAACGGGTGTCTGTATGAAGCACATGATGAATGAGATTTATAACAATTTATATCCACACAAAATACTACAAAATACCACACAAAATACACATAATAATAGATAGTTGGAAATCAAACAAACACAACCACGATAACATAAGACGATACCGGACACTAAACAGAAATAACTCAATGATTGCCTTCCAGTGCCATTCGGAATTATTGAAAATATGAGTTTCCTAGTTACAAATTGGACATTAATGTCCTCTCAAGTCATATTTGTCGTATTTACCACAAACTTTAAAGATGGTGGAGGGAAGAACGGTTGTTGCCGTGACTGATATTCTTTATTAGGTTTTCCAACAACAGCTACATCGCGTTGTCTTGTCATTAAAGTAGTGCATATTTACAAATATGAATACAAAAATTGAAGCATATTTTATGTTTTAAACAGCAAAATAGCCTGCATTTGACGAGAATGTTCATTGTCGATGAATGGGATGCTAATATCTTTTTGGCTTTAATAAGATTTTCACAATAAATAGGCAAGAATATTAAACCTGGTGCTCTCCATAATTCTTGTTCTTTCAGACAACAAAGCACTTGAATGTGACGAGCTCGTAATCATGACTTCAGAAGTGGGAAGTAATTTCCTATAGCACGTGTAGGCGGCTCAAACACACTGATTGTCGGCTGCATCCGAACACTGATACATTTTTGAAGGCAGCATAGATGTATCCTTTGAAGCCTTTGATATCCCACAATCCTATGCGTCCCATTCGGTGACAGTTGAGCTAAGAAAGACGGCGTCTGAAAGTTGAGGTTGCTGATCAGTTTGTGTATGTTTTTGACCAACGTTTTCCACTTCTGATGTAATTTCTATCGAGAAAGTTATTTAGTAATTAAATAATTGTTTAGTTCTCACCAAAGCTCACTCTATTTTGCTGTAGATCATTAAACTGTTATGCTGCCTCAGAAGTCTGTCCGAAATCACTTTCATGAGGTGCCTTCGTGCGCTGCGAGGCAACAAGTCAGCTGGATGCAGCCACAGTGAAAATAATTTAGGAGAACAGAAACAGGTGTGTGGAAACTAACTAGGAACTCAGTCAATCAAGAACAGAGCAAAAATAACAAAGACAGAGCCCCATTGACTGATTCCCTGATCAGTGCCCTGACTACTGAACTAGGGAGCTGATTGAGACGCACCCTAAAAGTGAGAGAGTTTTTCTTTGGCCTTACTAATATGACTGGCATGTAGTTTGATGTAGGCTTTAGACAACAAGAGTTGCAAAGTAGCAATGTGTGATGTGTCAGTGTTGTGACGTAAAATGGATAGTGATACAAGCTGGTTCCTCTACTGATGTTGTGCAAAGACTGTCTGGTCTACAATTAGACTCTGAGTAGTCTTATACGGTTGTGGATGAACTTTGTGTTGAACTTTACGATGCTGATGCATGTGGATGTGGCTCATCATTACAAAGCTTACATGGGTTTTATGACCAGAATGTCTCTACATGAAGGGCCCATGAAATCACAATTTCCAATGGATGAAAAAAAATTGTTCACTTCAGAATTCAAATTTCCTATTCATTTACTCACCCTCACGTCATCCAAGATGTTCGTCTTTCTTTCTTCAGTCGTCCCAGAAAACGTTCCAGGATTTTTCTCCATATAGTGGACTTCAATGAGGTACAACGGTTTGAAGATCCAAACTGCAGCTTCAAAGGGCTCTACACGATCTTAAACGAGGAATAAGGGTTTTATCTAGAGATACGATCGGTTATTTTCTAAAAAATGAACAAATTTATATACTTTTTGTTTTAATTTTTTACCACAAATGCTCTTCTTGCTCTGATCTGCGATGCGCCACACATTACATGAAAGTACGATCAAGTGTTTACAAAGCTAACATGCGAGAAAATGAGATGGACTTTTTCACCCTACCGCAATACTTGCGCCTATATGTCACGCGTGACCTTTCCAACGTGATGACGTAATGCGTGGTGCATCGCAAATCAGAGCATTTTATATTTTTCTGAAAATGACAGATCATTTCGCTAGATAAGACCCTTATTCCTCATCTGGGATCGCTTAGAGCCCTTTGAAGTTGCATTTAAACTTCAATTTGGACCTTCAAACCATTGTATCCCATTGAAGTCCACTATATGAAACATCTTGGAATGTTTTCCTCAAAAACCTTAATTTCTTTTTGACTGAAGAAAGAAAGGCAAGGCAAGTTTATTTGTATAGCACATTTCATACACAGTGGCAATTCAATGTGCTTTACACAAAAATGGAATTAAAATATTCGTAAGTGAATAGACATCTTGAATGACATGGGGGCGGGCGAGTAAATTATTAGGAAATATTAATTGTGAAGTGAACTACTCCTTTAAGATCTTAGACATTTTACCAAAGAATCCATTAACTAATTTGTGTTTTTTGCTGGGTTTTCCCTATGACTCTAATATCCTCATTCCTGTAGCTTCCTGTAGATTTTAGAACATCAATCTGAAAAAAAAGATTCAAATAGCACTGACGGTAATTGTAAACTGTATGATTTATTGTGCCAGATCTAGTCGTATGATATAGCTTTGAGTAAGGAACGGACTGAAATTTAATTCATTATTCACTGATGATTTTGCATTCAAACTTGCCACTTCATGTTAAGTTATGAGACATGTATCAATGTTTATGTATACACATGCAAGGGCGAGAGAGAATTTAATTTTTTGATGAAAAAATGCAGATAAAATGCATATGAACGTGGCCAAGCAATATGCCACTGCATAGTGTAATGTGTTTTATTTATTTATTGTTTAGGTGTTTTTTTTTTGTAGAACATGCCACTGTACACTTGTATGACTGAAATGTCAGTAAAGCAAAGTAAACAAAACTTTTTATTATTAGGTCAAGAGCATTTTTGGCACAGTCCCTGGTTTAATGTTTTTTTATGTTTATTATCTTCCGTTAAGGAGACCACACAGAGAATGAAGTCTGGAATTTTGTTTAGAGATAATAAATTCTGAGGCATTTCAGGGGAGGCTGAAACTTTTGTATCATTTTAAACAAGGTTCTATTTTTTTTGTAATTTCTTGGAATATATATATATAAAAAAAGTCTATATGTTTCTTAGATTGATGGAAGGATGTTTGTTACTCATTGAATGCCAGCTTCCAGTTGTTCTTAAACTTTCATTTCTTTTTAAATTCTTTTTTTAGCTGTGCTGGGAAGTTTAAAGGAAACCGGAAGCTTTTGGATTCCGGTGTGAGCAGCATTTACAAAGTATAAAGATTGCGCTAGCGCAAAATTTTGTAATTAATAGATTATTCATCTTTCAGATGAGAGAGAGAAGTCATCTGTAAGGCACATATAGGCTTTGTGTGGCTCAGGTTGCCTGAAAAACTGGCAATTTTTCCTTCTTCCTTGAAGGAAAGTGAAATCATTTTGAATGAGATATGCATGTGCAGACACGGGCACACTCCCATATAAACACAGGCATACGGGAAAGTTTCTACCCTGGGTCCTTCTTCGCTGTCCTCTTTATTTTTAAACAAAGATATTACAAATTCAAAACAACCAAAGACATTCAATGTCATCTGACCCAATGAGTTTAGATGAGGCGAGTGGCACATACTGAAGATGTTTTACATTTGTCTCTCCTTTTATGGTGTGAGAATGTTTACAAAATTAAATGGAAGGCCGCAGACAGTGTCACAGTGTAGTTTCAGTATTGATGAGTTAACACTCTATCTTGCTCGAGGACCCAACTTAAAGCATTTTTATAAGCATTACCTCATATGTGTCAGATGCATGACAAGTGGTGACAGGTTTATAGTTTTCTCCAAATATGTTCATCTAGCCTATATTCAAATTCCTTTTGTTACAGTGTGTGTGTGTGCTACAGTGTTAAGATTTTAATATTAAGGGATAGTTAATGAAATGTACTCATGTCGTCTGTTTGTTTGTTTTTTTGGTCCATGCAATGAACGTCAGTGTTATTTTTAGATAACAATTTTTTGACAATTTTTTGAAATATCTTTGTTTGAATGATGACATCATTTTCATTTTTGGTGAACTAAAACTTTAACATGTAATGCTCATGGCAGTTGTTGATTTTTATTTTTTTTACCCTGAGAGCTCATACACTGTAAAAATTATTTTATATAAATAATAATTCAAAATAAAAAAAATATATAAAAATGATAACATTTTAAAAATAATAATAAAATTAAACAAAGATTATTGTAGTATGTTAAAACAGATTATTGTAGTATACAAGAAAATACTATTTCAGTCTTCTTCAACATTTCATGCTTATTCAATTTGTTACTTGCTGTTTCTTTGTAATTAATTGTGAAATTTTCTAACAATTTCTGAGTAAACATTATTTCTACACCAAAAGTTTTGTCAGTTAAAAAAGATTATTGAATTTCATGTTAAAATGACTGTTGAAAAGTGCTTCTTCCTCTGATTCTATTTCTCTCTGCCAAGTTCTCACACTGGGAAGTGACCAGGGACTGAGTCCAACTGCCCCTCATTTTCATCACTTGTCAAATGGCACGTATCTCCTCTCGAGCCTCACACAGCCACACAGGCTTTCCCGGTGGCACGTCCCCTTGCCGGTGAAAAAAAACTCTGCGTACACTATCAATCGCTGAGGAGACAGTCTGTACTGAGGCAATGGAAACATGCGCTCCACAATCTTCCCTTCTGGCCCGCGGTGCCTATTTCATGCCAATTTATCACAGAGAATGGGAGATTGTCCTTAGTCTGCCCACAGAAGTGAGCTAGTTGGAGCTCATACAGTAAAGCTTTGGAAAATCAGAGCCCCCGCAGGGTCATTGATGACCAGAAGCACAAATGCAAAGTCATAATCACTTTCACAATTATGGGGCTTAATCGGATGCTTCTCGTCAAAAGCTTTACTCAGGGGCGATTCTAGGATTTTCATTTTAGGGGGGCTCAGCCCCCAGTGAGTGTATGAAATAAAAAATGGGTAAGACTTTAGTTTAGGGTCCAATTCTCTATTAACAAGTAGCTTATTAATATGCATATTAGGCCATTCTAAAAAATGCTGGGTTAAAAATAACCCAAGTTGGGTTGAAAATGGGCTAACCCAGCAATTTGGTTGTTTTAAGCAAACATTTAACCCAACCGCTGGGTTAAAACAACCCAATTGCTGGGTTAGTCTGAACGCCAAAAAATTACATAACAATAGATTGAAAACCATGCCAGTGGGCAGATATGACTGATAAAGTTTTTCCATTTTTGTCAGTGAAGAAAGTAAACATATGTTTAACTTATATTTATACACGGGTTTCCTGTTTACAAACATTACAGGGTGCGTGCGCATCCTGGAGGCAGAAAGACAGATCGCTGAGCTGGTCCGCTACTGCAACAACCTTAAGTATTGAAGCTTTCCTTATTGTTTGTATATAACTGCTGACTCAATAAAACGTGATTTTAGTTGGATCTGTTTGTCTGTCTTTAATTTTGCAGTGTTGCTGTGATACATGTATGAATGATCATGTCAGGCTAGTAATGTAATCAATTAATCAAACATTACAGATACAGTTATTAATAAGCACTGGCTCTGTTGGTACAATTAACCACGCAGCAACTCCTTGGCATTTTGACTTTCAGACACGCCGCTGCTAACCTACAACACGCGAGATCTCTTCTTTCTGCCTCTCGGTTGCGTGCGCAAGCAGTGATGACGTCGCCGAGAAATCCATGTATATGTTTTTAATCATTTTCGAAGGCTAACAGGAAAGCTAGGTAACTAAATTTATTAAATTAATTCACAATATGCACACATTCATTACTAATCTTATGCCCAATCAATCAATTCAAGCTGAAAAAATACTGAACTTTTTTATTTACTGAGAGCTACACATGAAATTATTAATTTACAATATGTACACATTCATTACTATTAATCTTATGCCTAATCTGAAGAAAACGGCTTTGTTAATATTTCTTGTTTGTTAATTATATTATAAATGACATTACATAGGCCTATTTCCAATCAAAATGGCGAAATTAGACAAACGTTTATTAATTTGGCTGAATATTTTTGTCATTTGTTTAACACTTCTGACTTCTGACACAGCCGCGGCCCACTTTGATCCAAAGCTGGCCTGAATGCCACGCTTGGGAAGGAACCCGTGATTTCAGCCAGTACTGCAGGAGGCGCATGTGCATCATACCCAGCGGAAGTACTGGAGAAGCTGATGCCATTAGGCCTAGCATTCTCTGAAATTTTTTTAGGGGTCTGTTGTTTCCCATTTTGAATGAACGTGCAAGCTACTGTGTAGTCAGAGCGCGTTCATCCGATAGCCAAGCCTTCATTTGGGCTGAGTCTAAAATTGTTCCCAGGAAGGAGGTTCTCTGCCTGGGAAGCAATGAGCTCTTGGCTGTATTTATTCTGAGACCCAGACATTCTAGATGGCTGAGTAGCACAGATTTTTGAGATTTTATTTCTTCCTCTGACTGGGCCAGTATGAGCCATTCGTTGAGGTAGTTCAGAATGCGCATTCCTGCTTGTCTTAAGGGGGAGAGAGCTGCATCCATGCACTTCGTGAAAGTGCGGGGGACCAGGGACAGGCCAAATGGCAGGACAGTGTACTGATAAGCCTTCCCGTCGAACGCGAATCTCAAAAACGGTCTGTGACGTGTCGGTCTGTGGCACGGCTATGGCGTAAATCGCGCTCTCTACGGTGTTTTGGTGTGTAGGGCGTGCGTGCTTCATAACAGGCTCGTTTACTACACTGTTGAACCTCTCCAGTCGCCTGAATAGGGGACTGAGAGAAGTGGTGGAGTGCTTGGCTGCCATTCACTAAATTGAGACTCACTGAGAAACCTGTGAGAGCGGGGCTCGAACCGGCAACCCTGTGTGCAAAAGTGCACCGTACCAGCAGAGGGCGCGGCTATGACATAAGTCGCGCTCTCGACGGTGTTTTGGTGTGTAGGGCGTGAATGCTTCTTAACAGGCTCGTTTACTACACTGTTGAACCTCTTCAGTCACCTGAATAGGACTGAGAGAAGTGATAGAGGGCTTGGCCGCTATTCACTAAATTGAGACTCACTGAGAAACCTGTGAGAGCGGGGCTCGAACCGGCAACCCTGTGTGTGAAAGTGCACCGTAACAGCACAGGGCGCGGCTATGACATAAGTCGCGCTCTCGACGGTGTTTTGGTTTGTAGGGTGTGTGTGTTTCAAACAGGCTCACTACTACACTGTTGAACCTCTCCAGTCGCCTGAATAGGACTGAGAGAAGTGATAGAGAGTGAAAAAGGCGCAGGGCTTGGCCGCCATTCACGGCGCCATTATGCGCTAGGCAGCGAGCGCTCGCTGGGAGAGAGAGAGAGAGTAGAAAGTGCGAGCTGCAGTGACAACAGTCTGTAAGGCAAGGCAAGTTTATTTGTATAGCACATTTCATACACAGTGGCAATTCAAAGTGCTTTACACAGAAATGAATTTAAAATATTCATAAGTGAATAAAATAAAAATATATATAGTATAACAGTTATAATAGGAATTAAAAGAAGAAAAAAGATAAAGAATATATATATATATATATATATATATATATATATATATATATATATATATATATATATATATATATATAAAAAGTATAATTAACACTAAAAATAAAAACCGGGTTAAATTGAAACATAATTAAAGTGCAAGAAGTTCGGACAGAGCACAGAGCTCATTCAGTAAAAGCATAAGATAAGGTGCAATCAGTCGGATGTACAGTGGCACAGTGCTCATTCAGTAAATGCACAGCTGAACAGATGTGTTTTGAGTCTGGATTTGAAAGTGGTTACTGTTGGAGCACATCTGATCTGTTCAGGAAGCTGGTTCCAGCTGCGGCTAGCATAATAGCTAAAAGCAGACTCTCCTTGCTTTGAGTGAACCCTTGGTATTTCTAATTGACTTGATCCTGATGATCTGAGTGATCTGTTGGGTTTGTATTTAATCAGCATATCAGCAATGTATTGAGGTCCTAGGTCACTGAGTGATTTATATACAAGTAATAGTACTTTAAAATTGATCCTAAATGTAACTGGAAGCAAGTGTAAAGACCTGAGGACTGGTGTGATATGGTCATATTTTCTGGTTCTGCTCAGGATCCTGGCAGCAGCGTTCTGTATGAGCTGCAGCTGTCTAATGGTCTTTTTGGGAAGGCCGGTGAGAAGACCATTACAATAGTCCACCCTGCTGGTGATAAAAGCATGAACGAGTTTCTCTAAGTCTTGTCTGTAAACAAAGCATCTAATTCTTGCAATATTTTTGAGATGATAGTAAGCTGATTTAGTTATTGCTTTGACATGACAACTGAAACTCAGGTCTGACTCCAAAATCACACCAAGATTCCTGACTTGATTTTTTGATTTTAGACCTTTAGCCTCAAGATATGCGTTCACCTTGAGAATTTCATCTTTATTTCCAAATGTAGTGATTTCAGTTTTGTCTTTGTTTAACTGAAGAAAGTTTTGGCACATCCAACTGTTAACTTCATCAATGCATTTGCACAGAGAGTCAGTGGGGCTGTAGTCATTAGGTAATAGGGCTAAGTAGATCTGGGTGATGTCAGCATAGCTGTGGTAAGCCATTTTGTTATTTTTCATTATTTGGCTCAGTGGGAGCATGTACAGGTTGAATAGGAGTGGTGCAAGAATTGACCCTTGTGGGACTCTGCATGTCATGGATGTCCACTGAGACTTATGGTCACCTATACTCACATAATAACCTCTCCCTTCTAAGTATGACCTGAACCATTTGAGGACCATTCCGGAAAGCCCAACCCAATTTTCTAGCCTGTTAAGAAGTATGTTGTGGTCAACAGTGTTGAAAGCAGCACTGAGGTCGAGTAGTACCAGAATTGATGTTTTGCCTGTATCTGTATTGAGGCGAATATAATTTATTATCTTTATGAGCGAGGTCTCTGTGCTGTGATGCGGTCAGAAACCAGATTGAAAATTTGCAAAGTATCCGTTTGAGTTCAAGAATTTGTTCAGCTGACTGAAAACAACTTTTTCAATGATCTTGCCTATGAAGGGGAGATTTGAGATTGGTCTGTAGTTGCTCAGTATGGAGTTATCCAGATTTCTCTTTTTCAGGAGAGGCTTAACTACTGCGGTTTTAAGGGAGTTTGGAAAAGTCCCAGAAAGAAGTGAGGCGTTTGCCACTTCTAGGAGATCTGCTTCTAAACAGTTAAACACACTTTTGAAAAAAGATTTGGGGAGTGTGTCAAAGGCGCAGGTTGATGTTTTTAGGTGCTGTACCATTTCTTCTAATATTTTACTATCTATTGCTTCAAAATCAGTCATAGTAACTTTCTGAGGTTGTGGTCTGATCTGACTCACCCCAGAGCAACTCAAGGATGTGCTGATCGCATTTCTGATATTATTGATTTTCTCGGAGAAGAAGAAAGCAAACTCACTACATTTGCTGTCTGAGAGCATTTCATTGGGAATGTGACTCGGAGGGTTTGTTAGTCTCTCTACAGTAGCAAAAAGAGTGCGCGTGTTGTTTATGTTTCTGTTTATAATATTTGAAAAGAAGGTCTGTCTAGCTTTTGTCTTTATAGATGTTGTAATGGACTACAAGTTTTGTCTTTCGCCACATGCGCTCATCTTTCCTGCATTGTCTTTTCATTAATTGCACTGCTGTTGAGTTTCTCCAAGGTGCTTTTTGTTTAATACTCTTTTTCTGACTTTCACAGGAGCAATATCATCAATTACACTCTTAACTTTTGAGTTAAAAGAGTCAAGGAGAAAATCTACAGAGTCTGCAGATATGCTTGGTGTTAAAGATATAGCCTTCATAAACAGCACACTAGTGTTCTCATTTAAGCATCTCTTTTTGACAGAGACAGATCTAGTTTCAATGGCAGGAGAGATTGATATATCAAAGAAAATACAGAAATGATCAGACAGTGCCACATCCTTAATAACTATCGATGAAATGTTTAGACCCTTACTGATAAGTAAATCTAGAGTGTGTCCACGATCATGTGTGGGTCCGTGTACATGTTGTGTCAAATCAAAAGTGTTAAGAACAGTCATGAGATCTTTTGTTGTACTGGACTCCTCATTGTCAATGTGAATGTTAAAATCCCCAGCAATAGCAAAACCGTAAGCTGTAACAATGGCTGTAACCAGGGCCGTTTTTAGGCATAGGCAAACTAGGCGGTCGCCTAGGGCGCCATCAGTAGGGGGGCGCCAATAAGCGCATATCTGGTACTAGATGTTTGTGTGTAAAGGGTGTCACGGCCACCCTAAAATGTTATTGCCGCCCCCACTAATTCCCCCACACTATTGGATCAGAGAACTGTCAATTTGACGATTCCTATATGCCATCAGATCAGAGAAGGCTACTGTCAAAAAAGTTTGCGTTTATCATTATAACACATAATAACACCATTAGATCAATGAACTCGGTCAATGCTTTGGCAAGGTAACACTTTTTTTTAACCATAAAATAAAGCTAAATTCAAGCTAACAGGTACAAATCTGAATTTTGTTAGGGCAGTATTTGTGGCAGTCTAGAAATCACGCTGTGAATGGGCCGATAGCATTGCTCGGTGTGTATGTTAGAGGCAAAATATAACTACACACTTGCTTCAGCATTTCATGATGAAGTGAGTGTGCAGTTATATTTTGACTCTATAAAGCTTTCTTCTCTTAATTGCACCTCCAAAAGGTTTTTGCGCCAATGTATTGTTAAAAGAATCAGTGTGTTTTGTAATTGTCCCATATAAAACTTTAGCGGCCAATTTAAAAATGGTATAATAAAATGTGCAAATTCACAACATGAATACATCCTTTTTTAAATCACGTTGACGAATTTAACGTATCTTTATGGATGGTGTTGAATGCTGAATCGATTCATTCAGTTCTAATAGTGCTTAATGCAAGCAGTGTCGTACACACAGAGGGCAAAGTGTTGCGTTATTTAAAGGGGAAGTTCACGCATCAATGAGTAACAAAAAACACACTGAATCAGTATTTATTCTTATTACTTTCATGTGAAATGCACTAATAACACATAATAATTATGTAGTTATGTCTGAGAACAATTTCTTAGCAACTAGGGACTGCACAAATATAGGCTATGTATTATAGGCCTAGGGCTATACAGGCATCTGGCTATTCATTTGAATCCTTATTAACAAATATATACAAATATAATTTGGTATGTATGTATTTGTTAATTAATACCAGTAATACCAATGTTGCAATGGGGGCACCAATAAGGATTTCGCCTAGGGTGTCAGAATGGCTAGAAACGGCCCTGGCTGTAACGTAAGCCGCGCTCTCAATATCTCCAGCAGTCTGAGAGCGAGTAATGCGGGAAGCTCCGGCATTAGTTTGCTCGTCCACTCTGGCATTCTCTGTCCGCGGCGCTTCTTAGCGCGGCCCAAGTGAGAGAAAAGGAAGAGCGAGACGTTGGTAATCGTGCGGATTCGTCTTCCTCATTGCCACCAAATGAGACCAGGCCCTCGGCGTTGAGCGGAGGGAGCAGGTCCCATCTAGAGAACGTCACAGGGGAAACGTCTCTCTGAGGCGAAGACGAGGCACGCGGGCACTGGGCCGACGTGAACTCGCTAGTCTTGGTATACACAACCCTCTGGCTCCGCCGTTCTTTCCCACCGAAGCTCGGACGAAAGGGGAACGGGAGAGCACGACGGGCTCGGTCGTGCTCTGAATTGGGCATACCCTCGCAGTGAGAGCAGCCGGACCCGGCGAGAGCAGCGTCCGCGTGGGCCTTGCCCAGACAGACGCACCCGTGGTGGTTATCCTCCTAGTGCAGGTAAGTACTGCACATGCCTTACAAGCGATATGTTTTTCTCAGTATTGCACAGAAAGGATACACCGTAGTGTTTCACCAAAGAGCAATACAGCAGGCCACTGACTCTCGCAGGACGTCCGGGCTGGCTAGCTCGCTATTCCGCTGCAGGCTCGTCAATTCACTGTGAAGGTGGTGTCGTTTGAGTTTATCAGCGAGGACTGTAGATCGTCGCTGAAGGAGATTAATCTGACATTTTTGACAGTTACAGCGTATTTTATATGCCCCTTTCGCGGGCTCTTGCGCTCAGCTTCGCGGGCTTTGTGCCCATTGGTTCGCTCAGATTACACTGTTCTGCCATTGGTTCATGCAGTTCCCACTGGCCAGCCAATAGCGTGCGAGATGTCTCAACACTGTTTTGACTGGGCAGTAGCACTGCGTGATTTTACAAATTACTTCAGTATATTTGAGAATAGGAGAATTCCCATGGCGTCTTCGACGCAGTACGAACTGACCGTTCGAAAGGGAACTTATGTTTGCTTTTTATATTTCGTTGTGTTGTGCACTACTGGGCCACCGTAGTACGGAGGCTCAGATCAACGTACACACCTCTGCTTGTGACGTGCGCTCTATTAGCCACTGCTGCGGATTGAAGTACACGGTGATTAAAGCAGATTAAAAAACGGGATGAAACCATTTTTATTGACCACATCACACAGTGACAGAATGTTCATGCAGATTTGTGTTCTAACATCATCCCTTCTTATCTGAGCATGCTGAACAACTCTTGTTCTGGAATCACTGGATGTATTTAAGCCAGCCTTCCTCCGATCATAACCACATCTGCATATTATCTAGAATGCGGTGGTGTTTTGCAATTCTGTTCATTCCTGACAATGTCGGAGATGTTAATTCTCAAAGTTTGGAATTGCTCTGCCTGAGTGAGCTGTAATTTATGATACCGACTTGCAAATCATTTCAAATCACTTTGAATTAGAACTTCCACTTGATATATGCATTTTTGAATGTTGGTTCCGACAAATTTGTGTGTGAAGATATCACTGCAAGTCATAAAGCATTCTCTGTAAACAACCATCCATCATAAAGGCTTAAGTTATTGGAATTTGTTATGTGGATGTTTTATTATTATTTTTAATATCAATTTCTCAGATAAACCATGTGCTAATAATTTATACTAAAAATTATCTTGTTGCAAAACGTTATTACAAATCGTTTGAACAATGTGGCATTTTTAAGAATTCACAGAACACAAGGTAATAATATTAGATTTATTGTGATGTATTAAATCATAGTCAAATTTCAAGTATAAAACAAGGAAATATCAATACTTTTTTAAATTAAACAAGTGTTTAAAAAGACAAAAAAAACAGTGTGTGAGACATTTTGTTAGAAAGAAAGTTTGTTTAGTTAGTATTCTGAGATCTTGAGATGTTTCATTATGGAAATTGAGAGAAACAGGAAGAAAAAGGCCAGACAGTAAACAAACAACACAAGTTAAACGTAAACAACTAGAAATGGGATTCAAGTAAAATCATGACAGAATAAGCTAATCAGCATTATAGCAGTTCTGAAATCTGAGGTCTAATGTAAACATTTTTACAATACATACAATATACATAATAAATAGTTAAATATATAACATCAATTTTGTACAAAACTATTCATAAAAAATAGGAATTAAAAGACAATGTTATCAGTACAATAAATAAAATAAATATCCTATAAATAAATAAATAATAACATTTTCTTACAAAAAAAATACATCTATCAGAGCTCAGATGTCCGTTCTTTCAGTAAAACTGTTGGGTTGACGCTTTGATCCCCGTGGGAAGTACTTGCATTAATAGTGTTCGGTACCGAATCTTTTACATTAGGCACATAGAAGGATGCCATAGGGCAGGGCCCTTTTACATTATTGCAAACCAAATTCTGCAGAGAGGCAGAGTTGACAATCTCAAAGCCCACTTTGCCACCAAATGTGCTTGGTTTCCAGTACTCGGGGGAACAGATGGGATTTCCCATAAGTCCTTTGAGGGAGTAGGGGGCACCCATCTCCACCATGGTCTCCCCAAAGATGGCATTGAGCCTGGGCTTCTCAACCAGCAGACCAGTATAAAGCTCGACAGCGTCCACATGTCCGTACATCTCTTCAAGTTCAGCAGCCATTTCCTTTTCTCCTAAAACATAAAACAAGTTCAGTCAACTCAAACTGTCAACTGAAATACCACTGATTTTATAGTATCTGCAGGGTAGTATGCTTGTAAAATACAGCTGGGCTAAGGCAAATTCTATATGCAATTTTGTGTGTGTGCGTGTGTGTAGAAATGCACACACTAAATATTGTAATAAATATCTATCATTAATATTGTGAAGACTTAAAGCAGCTACCTGTGCTGAACGCCAAATAGCTGCGTCATTAGAAAACATCTATTTTCAGACCTGATAAATATAAATATATTAAGCCTCACCTGTCATATCTTCAAAGGATTTGTATGGCTTCATGTTGAAGCGTTTCCTGTAGGCATTGATAGATTGGTAGCGCATTTGCCTGCTGTCTTCAATTGACTTCATGGCCACATGTAATACAGCCGGTGCAACATTACGCCCTCCAGCCACCTGGAGTAAAAGAGAAAATGTAAGATTCACCAAATCTACACCACAAGACTAATCCAAAATAAGGTAAACCAAACTTCGTTTTCTTGTCTTACCCTTCCAGCTATCTGTTTGGTGAAGGACTCAACCAAGCCGTTGACGCCATGGTCTGTCAGTATAGATGTGTTAAAGAGAAACTGCTTGTAGTTGTAGACTTCATCCTGGATGTGAAATTCATCAGGCATAAGGGGATGCCAGTGGTAAAGGGTGTTGAACTCAGAGGCGATCCTGTTCTGGTACTGGAAACGCTCGTTGAAGAGAAGTTCAGGATCAAACTTGAGCCTAAATTGGTATCCACTAAGGTGCTGGACATAATCTTCAATCACGATTTTGATCGTCTCACCTGTAAATACAGAACAAACGTTAGAACCATATGAGCTTTTGTAAATGTATTTTGAGGTACAACTATGATTACATCTAGGGCTGGGCAAATTTTTTTTTTTTTTTTCGATTAATCGTTTAAAAAAAAAAAAGTGGTCGATTCAAAATCGATTCTCAAAGGCCACGAATCAATTTTTTTCCATATTTATTTCCGCAAACATTGAACATAAGATTAACCTAAATCTAATTAGTCTTCTCCGCTAGATGTCACCCTCTTATTTGCCTTGCACGATGATACAAAGGAGCGAGAGGCGTGCAGTCTTTCATTCATTTCTTCATTCATTCAGTGCTTAAATGGCAGCTTCCGGTGCGTTGTTGACGTTTGTAATGTTGAGGTGAAGCATTTGAAATAGAGAGATGGGTTCTGTTTTAATGAACCTAAGTGTACCTAAAATAAAAAGAGTTTAATATACAGTTTTGTGGCTCTTTATTAATTACCCACTTATAAACTTATGTTCACTGTTCTTTTTTATAAATATAGTATTTGTATTAAATCTATATTCATTGAATTTCATCGAAATCGAATCAATTTGCGAGCTTGCAAATCGAAATTGAATCGGAACATCTGAATCGATACCCAGCCCTAATTACATCCATTAACACATCCTGCAAAATGTCCAGTTTACATATTGACCTGAATCAAACTTTCCATTTCTACAGGACACTTACCAATAAGGATGAGCCGTGTGGTCTGAAACAGTCTCTCATCATCCCAGTCAGGATGCTCCTGCTTTAGTATATCACACACTCGGTTGTGTTCACGCAGCCAGATGGTGGCATACATCATGAGTCCGGGAACCAGTCCAAACGCCTCGTGACCCACGGCAAAACGTCGGGACTCAGGTATATGAGGAGGGTAGTGCATGTCTACTTGAACCTCATTGACTGTCGGAGGATAAACCTCACCATCCACAATCTGGTTAAAGCAATGTACACAAATATAGTCAAGACAATAAGGGTTATGGTATAAGTGAAAAATTAGTAAGTAACAAGACAGGAGAAATGTCAAGGAGTGAACTGGAGGAGTTTATTTTAGTTTAGTTTCATTCTGCGATGGAGACATTCCTTACCTTATATCTCAGTTTGCCGTCCTTGAAAAGTCTGAGCTTGTGTTGGCGTTCAAGGTCCTGTCCATATATGTGACCCAAGTCAACCTAAAGACACCAGGCAAAGTCAGTCAGATACTAAAGTCAATGTGAGAGGACCATTAATAATTGCCACTTGAAAAGGTCATACAGTATGTATAAGATACGCACCCCATGATTCAGGGCTTTTGTGAACGCTGGACCTTTCTTCGTGTCAGTTTTGAAGAACTGGTGAGTAAAATGTTGGGCAAAGAAAGCGAACATAAGACTGGTGCGTTGAGGGTCTGGAATGAACTTCCTCCTGAGAAGCAGTTTCTCAGCCAGCAGCTTCACATTTGGCAGCTCTTTCTTACCTGGGAAGACAGAACATCAAATGAGAAAAAGACCTCAACCGTATATTTACATCTTTATTTCTGAGTGTTATACACCAGCCCAAAAGTGGATTCAGTGACTGTAATTGATGGACAGAACTGTCATATGAACATCTTGTGTGTATATATATATATATGCTTTTCTTGTCCACACACCCAAGACATGCAGGCGGCAGGTTGAGTGCGCAAGCTTCCTGTCTAGCTGTGATGCAAGAAATGTGAGAAAACAGGTCTGAGGAGAAAGAGACTCACCTGCGACTCCCATTGGTGTTGGGCAATCATGTGGGACAGGAGGCAGCGTCCTAGTGTAGTAGGAGAGATTGGAATAGGCTTCCCAGCTTTTGTAACCATAATTAGCATTGAATATAGGGGGGCTGTCAATCTGATGGGCACGTGCTGGATCAGGAGGAAAAGAAACGTTTTAAAAGGTACAGTTTTAATTAAAATGTTATATATATATATATATATATATATATATATATATATATATATATATATATATATATATATATATATATATATATATATAAATTTAAAGTATCTTCATTATGTCAAAAATTAAAGTCAAATTTATTTTATATATAAATATACATAAATTAATTCAGGCATGAAAAGTGATAGCTTACATGTCAGCACGTATCGCATTATGCCATTTCTCAAAAACGACACGTTGTTGACAATATTCCACAAGCTTTTGAAGTGTGTGAGAATGTAATGCACCGTGTTGGGAGAAGGCTTCAGAGAAACTTTAACCCATGTGAGAAACTCGGCTGTAAAAACGACACCAAAGTAAAAAGTTAGTTGGGTATTGACAGAGAACAGGAAGCTTATTCTTTTACACAAGTCTATGCAGTTTCCACTTACGTGTTGTGCAGTTTTGACCGTGATATCCAGTGCGTGTACAGTCACATTCATACAAATCCGAGCTCATTTCAGTACAGACACCGCGATTCTGACATGGCAGCGAGCAACAGGGGTTGGCTGCATCACCAAAAAAAAGTATTATTTTAGACGGCTTGACTTGGATTTTTATAGCATAATTAAAAAGTAAAATATGAATGAAAATGGCTTACCTCCTTGGCAAACCATGAACCCCAGGTGCAAAAGAATAAATAATATCAAACTATTCATTCCAGTGGCGTGTATTGGTATATCTTGGGTCTTTCCTCAACAGTTGAGCAGAGAATGAATGAACTCTCGAGTGAGAGAGGTGCAGTTATTTAAGCAGCCAAAAATGTGACGCAAGAGATATTGAGTCATCATCGTTTCGCGCGTCTACTGGAAGAGGATACAGCTCATTTGTTTGTCATAAACAAATATCCCGAAGGCTGCCGAAGATACAATAGCCCTTGTAGTTTATTTATATCTTGTCAATTTATCTTTTTTTTTTTTTTTTTGTCACTTACCAATAAAAAGCGAAACAAAACTGTTTTAATATATTGTAGCCTGCCTTAGGTTAATGAAAACGACATTAATAATACATAAAGAAATGTACACCTTTCAATATTTTTTGAGGTGGTGTAACCCATGGACATTTAAAAAAGGCATACGCTTTTATTATTAATTCTTGAAAATACGAAAGCATTCGTGAAAACATTCTACTATTACAATAAAATAATCATCGTTAATGCATTAACTATTTTTGTAGAAAATGTTTAATAAACATTTCTCAAAAAAATTATGAAACCGAACACAACGGTTTCGTTTTTATGTGGCAAATTTAAATGACCCTTTCAAAAGAATTTTTTATTTTTTATGTAAAACATTTTAATATCATCATTGTTTGTTGCAACCACATGTTGATGTTCATATTTGCATGTAAAGAACTGCCCCCTTGTGGAAGAAATGAACCATCGAGTGTTCAGCAGGTCCGCTAGCCAGAGACAATTCTCCATCATCTCTGCTGTTACCTCGGGAAATGATCACTCTTTCTTACTGGGCGTTTTAAACGAAATTTAACAGTGAGTGTTTTTTCCCCCAAAAAAATAAATGTGTCTTTGTAACCTTTTCAGTCTTTAGCCTAAAATGATGTTATTTATTATAGCCTATATAACACATTTAGTAGCCTATACAATAAAGTGGTGTGTATTCTGAAAAGCAATGCACACACTGACGAAGATGAGATTTTATCATCACAGGAAGCCTGCAGTTCCTCCTCCTCTCCTCTTTAAAATGACAGTCTGACTGAAACGCACTCTGCAGAAGGAAAACAACGATTGCTTTTCTTCTTCTTCTGGATTTCTGACTTGGCGTGCACTCCAGCCCAGGGTAAGATGAAATGTTGATCACTCAGTCTGTTAGTTGTTTACTACAGGTAAGCTGTTGTTGTGCACATAACATTTTGTCACGTGAAAATAGCGGTGCGCAGTTCGAGGGATAAGTTTTGTCTACGCACATGTTTAAAAAGTTTCCACTCGGTTCAGAATATGCGGTTTAATGCCAAAAGCACATCTCCGTTCATCTGGGAGCTTTAAAGGACTGCTAGAGTTTTGCGATAGATGGGCCAATGGCACTGTTGACATAACCGGTCAGTCTCAGAGCTTCAGAGAAGCGTGAATAATACGGTGCAATCAAATGGACTTTTGCTTAGCGCGATCATAATACAGATCAATGTGAGAGATATGTAGCATAGTGTAGCGTGTTTGAAGTTTGACCTTTTTTAGGGATAAAAGTAGGCTCACCCTTTTTTTAGGGAAAAATATTTAGAAGCGGCTTTTATAAACACATTATAACTAGTACCCAATGCTTAATCGATCACTATATCATATAATGTTTGTTAATATTAATAATGCGAGTTTCGAGGAACTGTCCTGTTTGATTTGAATTGCATGCGTCGTTGTCATGTCTACGTGACCATGTCCATTCTTCAGTAAGGGGAACGTGCTCTGGCACAGCGTGAAAATGACACGCGCCGATGAGCATCAAAAGCGTCCTGTGTCACTCAAGGTCCCAAGGGCCAGTTCGGGACTACTGATTTGTGTTTGTCTTTTTGCGCCAGAGTTTTTATGGATGGGCTAGTTTAGCTTATCAGAGAACCCGTTATGCAATTTTAGCTTGTGTCGGATTGCGCAATAGCCTACACTCTAAAAAAAAAAAGGTTCTATATGGCACCAAAAAAGGTTCTTGGCTCGTAATCATAGGGGAACCTTTTTTAGTGCCATATAGAACCTTTTTTGGTTCTTCAGCGGTTCTTCAGTGGTTCTTCAGCGGTTCTTCAGATGTTCTTCACCGGTTCTTTGACTAAGGTGCTATATAGCACCTCTGAAGAACCACTGAAGCACCAAAATTGGTGCTATATAGCACTAAAAAAGGTTCCCCTATGATTACGAGCCAAGAACCTTTTTTGGTGCCATATAGAACCTTTTTTTTTTTAGAGTGTAGGCTACTCCATAATATGCAAATATAATGGTGAATTTTAAGCACATCATGTGCTGATGATGTCTTTGATGTAATTAATGTAGAAGTCACTGCAACTGTGAGCTCAGTCAGTGAAAGAGAGCCGTTCAGACTATAGAAGTCACAAGTCAGACTTTCACAATTTCATCCTGACCACAGACAATATATCTTGGTTGACTGGTTGCACACTTCCCGTTTCTAACATGATCATTTTCACGTCTTTTCATTCTATCTGTAAAGCCTGCCCATATTCCTTCCTTTTTCTTTCATACATAGCCTACACACAGGGGCGCCTCTACTTTTGGGGCCACCAGAGATTGGTTTTATTAGTAGTAACAGTACCATTAGTAATGTAATAGAAATTATAAATGTATAATCTACCAAAGAGTTACAAATATAACAAAATTCAGGCTTATTTCTGGCAAAAAAACCAGCAAAACACAGACATAGCAATGGCTACTATACTTGTTGTAGCCATTAAGAAAAGGTATTTAGTTTTATATTTATGTTTAAATATTTTAATGTTATTTTTTTTTTACATCTATCTATGTTGTCAATCTATGTTGATTATAAAAAGTGAACAGCACGAGTGAGAAAGGACACATCATAAGATGTGCAATGCCAGGAGACATGGAGTGGGTCAGACATGATTTTGTTTTGTATAAATGTTCTTAATTTTAATCAATGTTTCATCAGCCAATTGGGGCATTGAGCGAGCAAAGCTTAATTGGTCAGTATTATTACATTGCAGACAAAGATTTTGGATAACTAGGTTGGTGCGGTAGGGGGCCCATTGCTAGCGGCGCCCCTGCCTACACACACACACACACACACACACACACACACACACACACACACACACACACACACACACACACACACACACACACACACACAGTAAAGTATACCCTGTCATTGAAGAATTGCTTTTTGATTATATTTGTATTTATTTATATTACTTCTTTTTTCCCCCCCAGTGTATTAGATGTCCAGTAGCGTTGCTAGAAGATTTCTCTGGGAGCAAAGTTCTTTGAAGAGGTCTTAGGATAACCAGCCTGTTTTGTCTAGTTTGGCTGTGAAGCCATCATGTCACTTTCAGATCATCACATCTTTGTAAGTTTGACAAAAATCTAAGATTTATGCCTAAGAATATAGCAGTAAAAGCCTTAAAGGGTTAGTTCACCCAAAATTGAAAATAAAGTCAGTAATTACTCACCCTCGTGTTGTTCCAACCATGTAAGACCTTCGTTCATCTTCGGAATATAATTTAGTATATTTTTGATGAAATCTGAGAGCTGTCTCACTCCTCCATAGGCTTTCAGAGGGACTGAAACTTGATGGCCCAGAATAGTAAGTAAAAACGTCATTTAAGGAGTCCAAATGACTACAGTGGCTCTGTATTAAGTCTATCATGCGACGAAAATACTTTTTGAGCGGAAAAACAACAAAAATAACGACTTTATCCCACTATTATTGTTCAATTTGAGCCTCTGACGAGAGTTCGCGGGAGTGCCACGACGCATGCGCGAGTTCGACGCGCATGCGTCGTGGCACTCCCGCGAACTCTCGTCAGAGAGTATATAGTGGGATAAATAGTGGGATAAAGTCGTAATTTTTGTTGTTTTTCCGCTCAAAAAGAATTTTCGTCGCATGATAGACTTAATACAGAGCCACTGTAGTCATTTGGACTCCTTAAATGACGTTTTTACTTACTATTCTGGGCCATCAAGTTTCAGTCCCTCTGAAAGCCTATGGAGGAGTGAGACAGCTCTCAGATTTCATCAAAAATATACTAAATTATGTTCCGAAGATGAACGAAGGTCTTACATGGTTGGAACAACATGAGGGTGAGTAATTACTGACTTTATTTTCAATTTTGGGTGAACTAACCCTTTAATCAGCGGAGTCAGGCTTTCAAAGCGGTGAGCCAAAACATAAGGCAGTTTGTCAGCACAGATGGTTTCGGGAAAGGCACTGTTTTGGTTTCCATGAACTTCTTGTATTTCTGTTAAGTTTACACCAGGGATGCTGATGTGCATCAGTGCGAATGTTATGAAACGTCTCTAATGATTATACATATGATACATGCACATATAGATTGTTGCATGAGTAATGAGCAAAATGGGACTTTTTCTGTACTCACTATTCATTCACTACTAGCCAGGTCAGCCTCCACATAAATTCTGGTAAATATTAATAGATATTTGCATGCTGCTGACTAACCGCATCAAAATTTGTATGCGTTGATCTAAAAAAAAAAAAAAAAGACATGTTAATCACACCAACCTGCCAGTGCTACTTATAAGCTTTGTCGTGTTTATCAGCACTTCCCGTTTTTCCTGCATTAAGACTACATTTCTTAAGTCAGTGAAAGATTTTTTAAACATATTTAAACATAATGATGATTACTGATTATAAAGATTAAGTGTTTATTTCTTAGGTTGAACAGCAAATTTCACACAAATTCAAAGCAAAGGTGTTGCGGGCTGAAAATGTCACCAAAGGAGCGCTCGGAGACCTGTGTGAGTATACTTTATATTTCATACTTTTTAAATATGAAGTTTAGGCACGTACAGAACAGTTACTGTAGATTACACAGCATCATGCATTGCTTTCCTCAGTTTGAAATTACTAAACTTAAAGTAATGAGACCTGATTTGGGCACTTCAAAGAATAAATCATGAATACTGCTAACACACTGAACATGCTTGTAGTGGATACCCCTGACCCATATGTGGAGCTGTATATCCCCACTGCCCCTGAGAGCAGGAAGAAAACACGTCATATAGATAACGACATCAATCCAGAGTGGAATGAGACCTTTGAATTCATCCTCGACCCCAACCAAGACAACGTGCTAAAGGTAAAAAGTAAATGAAAATGTATTTCTGATCCTAATCTGAAACTTAGGTCACACCACAGTCTTTATAATAGTGTAGTTTGTTAGTATTGAAATCTTCCAGCATAATTGATCATTAAAGGTATAAAACTAGTTGCACTAGTTGTTTCCAAACAGGTTTGCCTTTGTCTACCATTATTGAAAACAGATGGTAGCTCTAAAACTCTCAGCATTTGTTGATAGAGATGATGGCATGTTGGGCTGCCCCCCAAAAAACTGACCAACCAGAGCCAGAGGACCATAACCTCAAAATGTCTCTGCATATTAAACTGGGATAGGAGAATGCTTTTTTATAAACACTGAAAAATGACACACTTCCTGATTGCAGTGCACTCACATTTCAGGTTATTTTAGTATAGTCTTGCTATTTCCAACTACGTGTAGTAATTTGAATCTCATTTGAATGTTTTATGCTGATAAGGCTTTTGGAATGCATTGTTATTACTTACTGGTGTACGTACAGTCAATTATGGTTTCTGTCTCTTGTTTCCAGCTGACATTAATGGATGCTAACTATGTTGTCGATGAAAAGTTGGGTACGGCCTCATATAACATCTCTAAACTCAAAGTTGGACAAACAGTACTGGTGTCATTTCTTATAGGAAAAGTAAGTTATATCTATTTTAGGAGCACTTTCCCTTTAAGAGCACATGACACATGAGTTGCTTACATTTTCAAAAATTTTCAAAAGGAAAACTGATCATATTATACATGTTAATGCTGCGATGCCTAAATTAGGTTGTAGCATACAATCATACTGTTAATTTCTATAAATGTATTTTTCAATGTTTACACTTTTTATCATTTCATTTGTAATGATTAATTTATTTTTCATTTTTATAATATCAACCATATCTCAGTTATTGACCATAAAATGAAACAAATTATTAGCTTAATATATCGGCAAGGATTTCGAAATTGGTGCATCCCAACTTTATTTTTTCCCCTTCTATTATGACTTTCACCTACAGTGGGGAGAACAAGTATTTGATACACTGTCGATTTTGCAGGTTTGCCCACTTACAAAGCATGTAGAAGTCTGTAATTTTTATCATAGGTATCTTCAACTGTGAGAGACGAATCTAAAACAAAAATCCAGAAAATCACATTGTATGATTTTTTTGAGTAATTAATTAGCATTTTATTGCATGGCATAAGTATTTGATACATCAGAAAAGCAGAACTTAATATTTGGTACAGAAACCTTTGTTTGCAATTACAGAGATCATACGTTTCCTGTAGTTCTTGACCAGGTTTGCACACACTGCAGCAGGGATTTTGGCCCACTCCTCCATACAGACCTTCTCCAGATCCTTCAGGTTAGGGGCTGTCCATGGGCAATACGGACTTTCAGCTCCCTCCAAAGATTTTCTATTGGGTTCAGGTCTGGAGACTGGCTAGGCTACTCCAGGACCTTGAGATGCTTCTTACGGAGCCACTCCTTAGTTGCCCTGGCTGTGTGTTTCGGGTCGTTGTCATGCTGGAAGACCCAGCCACGACCCATCTTCAATGCTCTTACTGAGGGAAGGAGGTTGTTGGCCAAGATCTCGCGATACATGTCCCCATCCATCCTCCCCTCAATACGGTGCAGTCGTCCAGTCCCCTTTGCAGAAAAGCATCCCCAAAGAATGATGTTTCCACCTCCATGCTTCACGGTTGGGATGGTGTTCTTGGGGTTGTACTCATCCTTCTTCTTCCTCCAAACACAGCAAGTGGAGTTTAGACCAAAAAGCTCTATTTTTGTCTCATTAGACCACATGACCTTCTCCCATTCCTCCTCTGGATCATTCAGATGGTCATTGGCAAACTTCAGACAGCCTGGACATGCGCTGGCTTGAGCAGGGGGACCTTGCGTGCGCTGCAGGATTTTAATCCATGACGGCGTAGTGTGTTACTAATGGTTTTCTTTGAGACTGTGGTCCCCGCTCTCTTCAGGTCATGCCGTGTAGTTCTGGGCTGATCCCTCACCTTTCTCATGATCATTGATGCCCCACGAGGTGAGATCTTGCATGGTGCCCCAGACCGAGGGAGATTGACCGTCATCTTGAGCTTCTTCCATTTTCTAATAATTGCGCCAACAGTTGTTGCCTTCTCACCAAGCTGCTTGCCTATTGTACTGTAGCCCATCCCAGGTCTACAATTTTATCCCTGATGTCCTTACACAGCTCTCTGGTCTTGGCCATTGTGGAGAGGTTGGAGTCTGTTTGATTGAGTGTGTGGACAGGTGTCTTTTATACAGGTAACGAGTTGGTGCAGTTAATACAGGAAATGAGTGGAGAACAGGTTTTAAAGAAAATGTAAGTTAGCGCTGGGATTAAAAGATAAAGAAAAACTAACAAGTCTATGAGAGCCGGAATTCTTACTGGTTGGTAGGTGATCAAATACTTATGCCATGCAATAAAATGCAAATTAATTATTTAAAAATCATACAATGTGATTTTCTGGATTTTTGTTTTAGATTCCATCTCTCTCACAGTTGAAGTGTATCTATGATAAAAATTACAGACCTCTACATGCTTTGTAAGTAGGAAAACCTGCAGTGGATCAAATACTTGTTCTCCCCACTATAACTAGAAATTCAACATTAAATGGTGCATGTTACTCCAAAGAAAAAAACCCCCATTTGTCTTTGAAATCTTAAATCAAAATGTACTTCCTTTTTCTGTGTCACATTTCTTCCTTCCCTCCCTCCTTGCCTTGTTCCTTCCTTGATCTGACCTGTGGTAATAATAATGTCTGTTATTGTTTTTTTTTTTACAGATGACCAATGTGTACTTAGAGGTTTCCTTGGAGGAGAGGTACGTATCACAATGAACAAAACTACAGTAAGAACGTTTATAGTTGAAGCGCCACAAATATTACTTTTTAAAAAAAAACTGTTTTCAGCTCAACGATGGACCTGCGATTCAATCTGGATCTGTGCCCTAAAGAAAAGCTCTACAGACAACACCGGCGTGATAGAGTCATGCTGAGCATCAAGAAATTGCTGCACATGGAGAAACCTTCCTCCCTTCCTTCCTCTCCTCATGAGGTACCACCTATTTATCAACTGCTTTTGTAACCCCTCCAGTCCTACTTGCCTCGCTCCGATTTGCAAGTGCGCCTCTTGAGGCCAGTTTAGTGAGTTTTACTCACACAGCTCTTGATGGTTACACCTCTGTTACACTTCTCCACTGGTCGTGTACATGTTTTATGCAGATGTTACCTCACTGTCATACAGATGGAGTCATCGAAAGAAGCACAGCCGAAAGAGAAGACATTCATAACACAATAAGAAAACAGATGACTGAGTAGCCCTGTTGACTCAGAACTCCCTCAAACAGCTCAGATTTCCGCATAAAGAAAAGTCATTATCTACCAGATAAGATATTTAGCCACATTAAGAGGAAATAAAATGAGCACTTTGAAGACTGACAGTGTTTTTGTGTTTTATTTTGCTGTAGGTCACAGGCCCCCTTTATTATCAAGTTTCTGTTTTCTTTGCCTTTGCTAGTTAAGTCTTGGCTCAGCGTTTTAAAATGGACATAGTCCAAATATAAAGAGGAAGTGTTAGCTAAGACTTGTGAGAACTCACAGGGCTGGTTTATTATCGGATGATTTTATAACCCCCCCTCCCAAAAAAAAAAAGACATAAGCAGGAAATTACAAAATTTGAACTGGTTACAATAGAGTTAAATTGCTGTTAGAAATGCTAGCCTTATAGCTAATTATCTGGAGAGCAAACTCTAAGATGGTGTGTTCACATCTTAGTAGCACAATTATGATTTTTCAGAAGCTTCAGCTTCTCTCACTTGACTTTTAGCCATGCAAAAACAATAAAATTTTTGCCAATTTGTACACAGTTTGGTGACATTTATTAAAGCCAGTGTTACCTGGTGCGCTAACCGTAATCTTCTCTTCTGTATTGTCATGTACATCAGAGTGAAATGGATTATCAAAAAGAAAAATGTTGGGTGGGTCTTGTTTATGTCCATCAGTTGATCATTGGATAGAAGCAGATCTGAATGCGAGCTTACAATTGATTGTAAGAAAGGATCGAAGTTTAAGCTGAACAAATGATCGGAAAAGTCTGGCAAACATCACTAGAGAGAAGTCTGTTCATTTCACCAACATGTATGGATGAATTGATCACAATCGGATCAATAGCATGCATTTAGAAAATATTCAATTTCATATCAACGTTAAGTGCATGCAGAGGTGAATTAAACCTCAAATTGAAACTTCACTCAAATTGAAATTAACTTTAAATGAGTTCCCATCTTGCATTTTCAATAACTCCACCATGACGTGAACAGCATAAATTATTGAAATCCAAATTCGAGACACTTCCATGTTTTTTACATATGCTTTTTGGCTGAAAAAACGAATAAAAGGAAAATTGCTAGTATTTCACTGGCATTCTACTGTGCTGCTTATATTTGTGTTTTCTTGCATGCAGGTTCCAGTGATTGCTGTGCTGGGCTCAGGGGGAGGTTTCAGGGCAATGGTCGGGTTCTCAGGGGTTATGAAGGCTTTGTATGAGTCTGGAGTTCTGGACTGCACCACATATGTTGCTGGACTCTCCGGATCCACCTGGTATGAGGACATTTAATGAAGCTTTTTATCATTTTATGTTTATCTTTTAATCCCAGCGCTAACTTACATTTGCTTTTCTGTCTCTCACAGGTACATGTCCACTTTGTACTCCCACCCAGAGTTTCCAACTAAGGGCCCAGAGCAGATCAACCAGGAGCTGATGATCCGTGTGAACAGTAACCCTCTCCGATTACTCCTTCCCAAACACATCACTAAATATGTGCATGCCTTGTGGAGCAAGAAGGCCTCAGGGCAGCCTGTTACCTTCACAGATATCTTTGGGATGATGATAGGCGAGACACTCATTCCCGCTGTGAGTATCTGATCTTTTGAAGGGAGTGTCCTTTGCTTCCGCCTTTACTCATTCAGATATATACAATGCACAACTGGCAATACAAAGGGTTCTCCGTCTGCTTTCTCAACAGAGGATGGACACCAAGTTGAGTGAATTGCAGGAAAAAATAAATGAAGCTCAGGCTCCTATGCCCTTGTTCACCTGCCTACATGTAAAACCAGATGTCTCTGAGCTTAAGTTTGCAGGTAAAAGGGCGCATATTTGTAATTTTTTTTCATCTTTGTTTTTGAGTCTCAAGTTTATTATAAAATCACAGTACCAGTATAACATATTTTTACAATTTCTATAACGTCAAGGATAGGTGTTTTTTTTCTTCATAACTTCAGAAATTAATTTCCATTGAGCCAACTAATTGTCTAAGGTAATACTATCCCTGGGAAATATACAACGATCATTATCAGCTACATTGTTGTCAGTGTATTCAGTGAATGAATGAAGGAGGATGCCATTTATAGTAGTCTGACCTTTTGAATTGCCTGGGGAGAACCCGATTACGTCAGAGGATTAGCCCAAGAATGTGAACAACTATGTAAAATAACTTTTTTTTAGTTCAAAGAACACTTGTATTGTTTTTCTAAAGCCCTGAAGTGCCACACGTTTTAGTTGTTTAAAGATCTGTCTGTAATTGAATATAGGCCACAGACATTCTCTTACTTCTGTTGACTCACCAACATGACTGAGCAGGCCATGCATCGTGAAAAAATGTACTATAGACTTAGTAAAAACACAAATCTTACCTAAAAAAAGATTTACATTACAGATGAGCTGCATTTGAATGCACATAGCTATTTTAATAGGGTATAATAATAATATTTTTTTTATAATTTATTTTTATAAAGACCTAAATTCAGTCAAGTTTTTGGTATAAACATGAATCGGTACTCTTTGTACTGTATAACTGCGGCTGAATGAAAGCAACTATTTAGACACGGAGACACTCAAGGGAATCACCCTCACGTCATGTGCCATTGAGTTTCCAAAACATCCCAACCACTCCTACCTCTACAATAGACTAAAACTGTGGCTGTCAGTACCTCAGACTTTGATTAATAATTTTCGTCTGAAAAAGCGTCAGTCTGTTTTCTGCAGGCCTTGTCACACAAAATAGCTTTTGTGTTGTGAACATTTTGTTTAGTTGATTCATGCATCTGCCTTCGTCAAGTGACATGCGTTATCAACACTGTTAGGACACTGAAGTCTGAAACATTGTTTTCACACATTGCCAAAAACTATTTGAAATATGCAATTTGCCATTGTGTTTATTTGGAACCTAGTTTTGATCTGTTGTCCATAATCCGACATCCTATTCTTACTGTGATTGTTACTGTTTATTTGTTGTCCTGCGCATGTTTCGCAGACCTCTGTTGATTGTGAATACATTTCTATTGTGGTTATGGTTGTGTTTTGATTGGCGTGTTTTAATTGACAGACTGGGTGGAGTTCACTCCGTATGAGATCGGAATGGCTAAATATGGAACCTTCATGAACCCTGACCTTTTTGGAAGCAAGTTCTTCAGAGGAAATGTGGTCAAGAAGCACAAAGAGAACCCTCTTCACTTTCTTATGGGTATGGGCTCTTTTTCTGGATTTCTCTTAGTAGTAAGCAGAGAACCATGACAAGAAAGTGAAAATATCAGTGTTTTTATGGAAATAGTGACACCACATAGTTGGAATCTTTACTGTCAGAGTCAAATGTCACCTGATTTAAGGGTGTTGGTTCAGTCATTTGCAATAATCCCATCCGTACTGTATTGTAATGCGAGACAAAGTGTCGTAATGCAGTGGCGCAAACTCAAAATTCTAATCACTGTGACCAAAAAGAAACATTCTTTGAAGGGTGTATCGCAAGATAAAGTTTCACTGCAGATTTACTCTTTATTTTTAAAACAGTGATGTGAAGTATTTGTTTTCTACTGTTTCAGGCTTCACATCGTCAATAGAGCCTTTTTTTATTTCTCACATTTCGCAATTTTAGGTTGAAGATTGAATGAATTAATAAATGTCTGGATTATATTTCATCCTAATATAAATTACTCTAAGAAGAAGAATATGAAACCTCTTTTTAGGACCATTTGGATTTTCTTTTATTATTATTTTTTTTATAATAAATTGTTGTACTGAATTTATGAATTATTTTTTACTTTTGATTTTAAGGGAAAACATGGTCAAATATACAGCATCATGTTTTAGTAGATGGTATACAGCGTGTTTGTATATGTTTCACAGGTGTGTGGGGCAGTGCCTTCTCCATCCTGTTCAACAGAATTCTGGGATTGAATGATGCGACGAATGGCAGCACCATGGAGGAAGAACTAGGTACGATCACCAGGTGTAATCACATATCTATTCTTTGTAGTCACGTGCATAATCACCTTTTCTATTTGCATGCAACAAGTTTCCATAGATTTATGTAGAATTTGAATGCCCTTCATTCACAAAGTTCTACATAATCTTTGTCCCTTGTGTGTTATATCTATATGTATTAATAATATTCATGCTGTATCAAAATAGCGATAGAGGAAGAAAATGTTGGAGAATGATGGTGCCTTTGGTGTTTGCATGTCTGATGGTAGGATGAGATTCATAAAACTGATGGTTATCAGGCAGCTACACCAAATTGTGATTACAGTTGTGCACATGCAAACATCCTGGCACACACACACACACACTGCATTCTTTGATGACCTGAAAGATTGATCTTAGTCAGACATCTGTCGGAGCTGATTTGCACTGTGACTTTGTGCTTTCACATTTACTCTACAGAACAGATCAAACCGGAACACATTGTGGGAGAGGACAGTCTAGATAATGATGAAGACCCACAAAAAGGTGAGCTTTTAGACCATGAACAGGGTTATCTTAGAACAGGGGTTTTCAATCATTTTGATGCCACGGACCACAAATCTCCTTGAGGGGGACCTCCTTCTCAAAATATAAATGGCAGCTATATATGCATGTAGAAATCCTTATTAAAATATCAATGCAAATCCCTAAATACAATGATTTTGGTTTTGTCTTAAACCTTCAGAGGACGAGTATCAGGCCAGCTGGATGCAGCGCATGGTTAGCTCTCTCTTCAGTGACTCAGTTCTTTTTAAGACACGAGAAGGCAGAGCAGGAAAAGTACACAACTTCATGCTGGGCTTAAGCCTCAACAATGACGTGCCACTCTCTTCTTTCTATGAAACCGTCAGTCCCACAGAGGATGAGATTGATGCGGTCACAGGTCAGAGTTCATGTTTGTAATTAAAGGGTTAACCCTTTAACTTAAAGTGTTGCCTTATTGTTCTTTTCTGATTTTGGACACTTTCAGACCCATTTGAATTTGACCGCATCTACGAGCCATTAGACGTAAAGAGCAAGAAGATCCATGTGGTTGACAGTGGCTTGACGTTTAACCTTCCTTATCCTCTGATTTTAAGGCCTCAAAGAGGTGTAGACCTCATCATCTCCTTTGACTTTTCTGCCCGACCGAGTGACTCAAGTCCTCCATTTAAGGTTAGTCCTAGAGATGTCAGTTTAACACTTTAATTGAGTATGATCAATTATATTATTACACGGCTCTGTGGAATACTTGATTCTGATTGGTCAGATTGGCTCATCCAGGTAACTGAAGTCAGCGCTGTTAAGTTTAAGACATTAAAAATGTGTTCATGCACATGTATACCTTTGTGCTGAATATAGTTTAAGATTACACATGACTGTTTACCAAAAGGAAACTCTTATTCTGAAGTCCCCGGAAGTGTGGTTGCTGTTGTTTTTCCCCGAGCACGAATGCATAATAAATGGATGATCGTTGAACTACTGAAGTGTCTTCTTTAAGTGTAACATTGGTAGCAGAGGATGGCTAGTAACTACAGAGTACCACCAACCTTTGATGAAGGAAAACCATATGAAAGTTGAAAGAATGAAGTCGCAGGCGCTTGCTGTTCGGGAAGAGCAAGAGAAACGGCGATGGAAATACCGGTATATGATTTGAATAAGGACACTGGCATGAACACTTTACTTGTGAAACTCGATTTGTTTCTCAAAGAAGAAAAGGACCAAATTTATGAGGCTTACTCGAGTTTTGACCAGATTATGAAAGATAGCGGGGTTTCCATGACAGACTATATAATCGATTTTGAACTGCGGTACTCACGGATGCGTAAATATAACATGGAGCTTCCCGATGCAGTATTAGCATTCAAACTGCTGGACACTGCGTGCTTAGAAGTGAAAGACCAACAGTTAGCTTTGACAGCATATACAGATTTGACTTTTGCGTCAATGAAGTCAGCACTGAAGAGGATTTTCGGAGGAAAGTCTGCTACTACAGTGGGGATTAACCAGGAAACAGCATATTTAACAGAACACAGATGACAGAGGAGCAAGCCATGGTCACAAAATGTTCAGCAAAAGACACCACTGCCTGGCACTAACCCTCTGGACAGGTATGGACGCAGATCAAAATGTGCTGTTTGTCAAAGCACATTCCACTTAGCCAAGGACTGTCCACACAGAGGTGAGCAAGTCAAACTGACGGAAGATAGTAAAACAGATGATATAGAGGAGGGCAATATTACTCTGTATACAAAAGAGTCACCCACTGAAGCAGAAATATTTATGACAGTGTTGTGGCTCAGCAATAATAGACACTGCATGCACACAGACTGTGTGTGGACTGGAATGGCTAAATTGCTACATCACTGAACTAAACCAAAATGAGATTTAAAAAAAACCTGAGGAAGACAGAAACACACAGTCATAGACCCTTTAAGTTTGGTGATGGAAAAGTGGCCTAGTCCAGCAGAAAGTTGAAAATTCCTGCAAAGATTGGACAAACTAAGTGTCATATCGAAACTGAAGTTGTCCCAGCGACAATTCCACTACTTTTGAGCAAGGCATCAATGAAGAAGAGCAGGGACAGTGCTCGGTACGCAAGCTCTGGTCATCATTACTGTGTAAACATTATGGACAATGAAATGAAAAACATTCAAGGTGATGATGATTGTGTCTTGGTAGCCACTGAAGATGTCACTCCAACGGAACAAAAGAATGAGGATGCACAAAGTCAGTGTAATGAGGAAATACTAACAATCTCAGACAAAATTAGCTCAGCAGAAAAACACAAAATCCTGATGAAGCTTCACAGACAATCTGGTCATCCTTCTGCTTACAGACTGCAGAGACTTCTTACTAGCTCAGGCAATAAAGATGCAGAATGTAGTGTCATTCTGGAAAAAATTGTGAGTGAATGTGAAACATGTCAAAGATACAGTAAGACCAAACCAAAGCCTGCTGTTGGCCTACCACTGGCATCTCAGTACAATGAAACTGTTGCAGTAGATCTACATGAACTTGAATCAGGTGTGTGGTATCTCCACATTATTGACCAGTTCACAAGGTTCAGTGCAGGCAGCATACTGACCATGAAGAAATCTTCTGAAATAGTGAAACACTTTGTCCATGTCTGGATAAGTGTACATGGTCCACCTCAGAAACTGTTTAGTGACAATGGGGGAGAATTTAACAATGAGGTTAGAGACATGGCAGAAAACTTCAACATAGAAATAAAGACGACAGCAGCATATAGCCCATGGAGTAATGGACTTACATAGCGACACAACCAAACACTTAAAGAGATCACAATGAAGGTGAAGACAAGTAACGGCTGTGACTGGAACACTGCATTGGACTGGGCTCTAATGGCAAAGAACACTATGCAAAATGTCCATGGCTACAGTCCTCATCAGAACCCCAATCTGCCCTCTGTATTAACTGACAAGCCCCCAGCTTTAGAGGGCACCACGAAAAGTGCGTGGGTGGCAAAACACATCTCTGCTTTACATTTATCAAGAAAGGCTTTTACAGAAGCAGAATGCTCAGAAAGAATACGGAGAGCACTGCGTAAACAACTGCGTCACACAGATGAGAAATATAAAATGGGTGACAAAGTGTACTACAAGAGAGTTGATTGTCAAGAGTGGAAAGGACCAGGAGTTGTCATTGGCCAGGATGGTGCAGTGGTGTTTGTCAGACATGGAGGAACCTGCATTAGGTAATAAAACAGGATAGTGTGCAAACTTAAGTCCAAGAAGGTAATTCTAAACTTCCAAAACTTGGGCAGAGACAGTGCTCTTAAGATGATTGTGTTCAGCGATGCCTCATTTGGAAATCTTTCAGATGGAGGTACCCAAAGAGGGCACCTGATTCTTCTAATGGGAGAAAATGGAAAATTCTCACCCCTTTCTTGGCAATCAAAAAGAGTCAAGAGGATTGTGCGGAGCACACTTGCTGGTGATACATTGGCAAAGTCTGATGGAATTGACAATACTATTTTTCTGTCCACACTGTTCTCGGAACTAACAACTGTTGATGCTGGACATACTCTACCAATAATCTGTGTCACAGCTAATCATTCAGTGGCTGATGCACTAAAGTCCACAAAGTAAGTTTCTGAGAAAAGACTCTAAGACTAGTATCAAAGAACTTGTCCAAACACAGAGAGTTGAGCGAGTACTGTGGTACAACACAAAAGAACAACTTGCAGACTGCCTTACCAAAAAGGGGACTATGGAAACTTATTAAAACAAAGTCTGTTTTTGAGTTGTACTCCAGAGCTTATTGAAATGTACTAGGTCATATCCTTGTTCAAGGATGTGGTTGTTCAGTATTTGTTTTTTAAGAGAGAGGGAGTTTGTTAAGTTTAAGACATTAAAAATATGTTCATGCACATGTATACCTCTGTGCTGAATATAGTTTAAGATTGCACATGACTGTTTACCAAAAGGAAACTCTTATTATGAAGTCCCCGGAAGTGCAGTTGTTGTTGTTTTTCCCCGAGCAAGAATGCATAATAAACGGGTGATCGTTGAACTACTGAAGTGTCTTCTTTAAGTGTAACAAGCGCCATAGGCTATGCTTGCTAGGAACGTTTTTTTCTTCATGGAAATTTTGGGTTTGGTTAGCTAATTAAATATTAAAACTCAAATCAATATTTTGTGTACAATTAGGCCTTAATTTATGTTATCCGGGTATTGCAGACTCACTCTCGTTTCATTCAAACGCAGCTGCTGACATTTTGCAACGATTGTTTTGTACACTGTAATGGATTATAAGATAACAAACAGTTAAGATTTTAAAACAGTTTAATCTAAAATCAATATCTCTTATCCCCATAATTATTTATGTGGCGAAATGCTGTGTAATAAGTGGTGTGACTGTACTGTATCCCTTAAATGTTTCAACTTGCCGTTTGCTAGCAACTGCTTTTTTCACAGAAGCTTTACTTTTAAAGTAATAAAATAAAATATTTCAACTCAAGTCAATATTTCATGTCTAATTATTAACTTATGTTCCCAGGTAGCACCTGGATGTACATTATCCCTTACATAAACAAAGCAGGATAAAAAAAAAAATTATCCATGCATCAATTTTTTGGTGTAAAGAACCATGTCACAGTAAATATTGATTTATGTGATTTATTTTACTGATTAATCAATCAGTATGTCATGTAAAATCATGATCATACATGCACAGCCAATATATATGACATATATGTTTTGTAAATATATATATTTTTTTTGTAGGAACTTCAGCTAGCTGAGAAATGGGCACGAATGAACAAACTTCCATTTCCCAAGATCGACCCAAAGGTGTTTGACCGGGAGGGGCTGAAGGAGTGTTATGTGTTTAAGCCCAAAAAAGGAGAAAGGAACTGCCCTACTGTCATCCATTTCGTCCTGGTCAATCTCGAATTTAGGAAATTTAAAGCCCCAGGTGTGTGTCCATTTGTTTGCACTTGCGTCTGTTTACATAGGGATTTTTTTTTAATGAAAAGTCAGCGTTGCAGATTTACAGGGATCTCCGTTCTAAAAAAATCTGAGATCTTTCCGGTGTGTCTTTATCTGTTTACACTGTTGTACGACTTGCACATTTGTTTGTGTAGGAAGGTCTGTGTTTGACGCTTTTATGAGCTGGTTGATTTACATTCCTTTTTATATAGTGCATGAAGTAGGAGTGTTTCTATATGTATGTATTCAATCTGTTTATATGCTTTGGAAGAAAACGTCATGATCAACAGACTAGTGACTTGGTCATTGAAATACCGGTCATTTCAAATCACTCAAAGGAAAAAAAATAAAGAAAAATCAAAATGTTTTAAACAAATGTGTGCTGTATTTTGAAGGTGTTCCACGTGAAACAGACAAAGAGAGAGAATTTGCAGACTTTGACATCTTTGATGACCCAGAGACGCCCTACTCCACCTTCAACTTCCATTATTCCAAAAAAGCCTTCACCCAGCTGCATGATCTTATGGAATTTAACACGCTCAACAACATAGAGGTCAGTCCATCTAAGATTCATACATCTTTATATTCTTGTGCAGGTTTGATTGAATCAGTTTCTGAACTTTAATGGGTTTTTTTGGATCATGTTTAGGCTTATCTATGCAAGTCATGTTTTAAATATGTTATCACACTTTATCTAGGTCATCAAAGAAGGCATAATGGACAGTATCTTGTATAGGAAGGAGATTCCATCTCGCTGCACAGTCTCTCTTTCTCTCAGTGATATACAAAACAAAAAACTCCTCAAGAGGGAGTCCAAAGGACAAGCATGCCAATAAGGAAGCAGTGTATGATGGCATTCTAGCCACAGGAAGTTTACAGATGTCACACATCTCATCATGGAAACTTTTTTTTTCAGCTGAAAAATAACTCAACAGACTGTGAAACTAGATGGTCTGGTTTGGTCCGCAGAACATTTTCCCTTTTGATTTTTAAAGATAACTGGTGACTGACACCATGAATTGCGTAATTGTTGTCATTAAGTTGTGCGGGTGTAGCAATTCCAGAGAGCGTGGTGTGAAGTGCTAGTGTAGATAAATAAAATATTTCTTTCAAGATACATGTCTATTTAGGTGCTGAGAGATTTACTTCTTGCAGACTAAAATATATTTCCCCCCAAAAGTAACTTCCGTCATCTTCATGTCATGACATGACATTCTAAACCTGTAAATGAATAATCTTCTGTAGAACATAAAATACATTTTGAAGACAGTTGGGGTCCAAACAACATTTAACTTTAATTCTATAGAGAAATAAAAACACTGAAACATGTTTTGTGTTACAAAGAAAGTCATACAGGTTTGGAAGGACATAAGTAAATGATGAACTATCCCTTTATTGCAAAATTATCTTCTGATTATAATAAGGGAATCAATCCTAAGAATGTGACAGAAAGCACCTTTGGGCTTTTGGTGTGTTTGTGTATGTTTCAATGGCACCTGCTAAAACAACATTATATGAGTCCTTATTTATGTTTCATGAACTAAGGGAGTGCCTAAAAAAAACAAAAAGTAATATACTAGTTACAAAACAAAACATGAAACCATGGCAATTCCACCACTATCTTGCTCGAGTCAGTTGAACAGGTGTTTTTTTTTTTTTTAGCCCTGTCTTGTTTTAAGTTTCCCTTTTAGATTCATAGATAGATATTTCTAACTGAGTCATTTCCTTTTACTCTTAACCAGTGTTGTCTGTTAGTAAATGAGTGAAAGGGAAAGGAGAGGTGTCAGTTAATCCTCAAACCAACAATCCAATATCAGGATGATGTTATAAATTATTTTTACACAGTACAATCATGCAGTCAATTCCTGTAGATCATGCAGGTTGCACAAAAAAAACAAAAACAAAACAAAAAACACTGACTTTATAATATTTGCTCCACTATACCTGCTGCATCGATGAACTTGCTATAGAGGACTGGCTGTTTTAGATGACTGAATGTAAAGATGCTCTGATGTCTATAGAGCACATTTGTGAACATTATACCCTAATGGATCCTCAAGTGTATTAGATTATCATCTATCAAATACTAAACTAAGTATTAATTTAATATTTATTTGTATAACCATAAATACTTATGTTAATATGAGTTTAATGTTTTATTACAAAGAATCTGTATGCATTGTTTACACTTTATAAAACATCTTATGATGGTGATTAAATAAAAATCTGACTTTAAATGTGTGAACAATGAGTTATTGTCCTTATAATGCATTTCAATGTCATATCATGTTAATCAAAACTGATGTTTTGAGACAGAATATCTTTTCAAAAACTAGGGGCATTCAGACCTACATATATAAGCGTATTCGTTTTTTTTTTTTTTACCCTCATATATATTAGAAAAACATCTGAATACTTTAGCAGATGCACATATGTTCTCACCACTGATCTCATCTTTCATGATCAATTAAAAATCATACTGTATCATAGTAATGTTATGTGCGCGCGCACACACACACACACACATACACATACACATACACATACACATACACATACACATACACATACACATACACATACACATACACATACACATACACATACTTCATCCGACCAATAAAAGCAAAGTGTTTTTAATACAAAAAAAGTCAACCTTCAAATAATTATGTTCAGTTATGCACTCAATACTTGGTCGGGAATCCTTTTGCAGAAATGACTGCTTCAATGCGGCGTGGCATGGAGGCAATCAGCCTGTGGCACTGCTGAGGTGTTATGGAGGCCCAGGATGCTTCCATAGCGGCCTTAAGCTCACCCAGAGTGTTGGGTCTTGCGTCTCTCAACTTTCTCTTCACAATATCCCACAGATTCTCTATGGGGTTCAGGTCAGGAGAGTTGGCAGGCCAATTGAGCACAGTAATACCATGGTCAGTAAACCATTTACCAGTGGTTTTGGCACTGTGAGCAGGTGCCAGTTCGTGCTGAAAAATGAAATCTTCATCTCCATAAAGCTTTTCAGCAGATGGAAGCATGAAGTGCTCCAAAATCTCCTGATAGCTAGCTGCATTGATCCTGCCCTTGATAAAACACAGTGGACCAACACCAGCAGCTGACATGGCACCCCAGACCATCACTGACTGTGGGTACTTGACACTGGACTTCAGGCATTTTGGCATTTCCTTCTCCCCAGTCTTCCTCCAGACTCTGACACCTTGATTTCCGAATGACATGCAAAATTTGCTTTCATCCGAAAAAAGTACTTTGGACTGAACAACAGTCCACTGCTGCTTCTCTGTAGCCCAGGTCAGGCGCTTCTGCCGCTGTTTCTGGTTCAAAAGTGGCTTGACCTGGGGAATGCGGCACCTGTAGCCCATTTCTTTCACACGCCTGTGCACGGTGGCTCTGGATGTTTCTACTCCAGACTCAGTCCACTGCTTCCGCAGGTCCCCCAAGGTCTGGAATCGGTCCTTCTCCACAATCTTCCTCTGGGTCCGGTCTCCTCTTCTCGTTGTGCAGCGTTTTTTGCCACACTTTTCCCTTCCCACAGACTTCCCACTGAGGTGCCTTGATACAGCACTCTGGGAACAGCCTATTCGTTCAGAAATTTCTTTCTGTGTCTTACCCTCTTGCTTGAGGGTGTCAATGATGGCCTTCTGGACAGCAGTCAGGTCAGCAGTCTTACCCATGATTGCGGTTTTGAGTAATGAACCAGGCTGGGAGTTTTTAAAAGCCTCAGGAATCTTTTGCAGGTGTAATTAGTTGATTCAGATTAGGTTAATAGCTCGTTTAGAGAACCTTTTCATGATATGCTAATTTATTGAGATAGGAATTTTGGGTTTTCATGAGCTGTATGCCAAAATCATCAGTATTAAAACAATAAAAGACCTGAAATATTTCAGTTGGTGTGCAATGAATCTAAAATATATGAAAGTTTAATTTTTATCATTACATTATGGAAAATAATGAACTTTATCACAATATGCTATTTTTTTGAGAAGGACCTGTATATAATATATATATATATATACACACACTGATCAGGCATAACATTATGACTTCACATATGTGAAGTGAATAACAGATTATCTCTTCATCACGGCACCTGTAGAGGCAGCAAGTGAACATTTTGTCCTCAAAGTTTATGTGTTAGAAACAAGAAAGGTAAGGATTTGAGCGAGTTTGACATGGGCCAAATTGTGATGACAAGACGACTGGGTCAGAGCATCTCCAAAACCGCAGCCCTTGTGGGGTGTTCCCGGTCTGCAGTGGTCAGTATCTATCAAAAGTGGTCCAAGGAAGGAATAGTGGTGAACCAGCGACAGGGTCATGGCCATGGGTGGCCAAGGCTCATTGATGCACGTGGGACAAGTCAGGGTGCCCATGCTGAACCATGGAGCAATGGAAGAAGGTGACCTGGTCTGATGAATCACATTTTCTTTTACATCACACATGGATGGCTGGATGCGTGTGTGTTGCTTACCTGGGGAACACATGGCACCAGGATGCACTATGGGAAGAAGGTAAGCCGGCAAAGGCAGTGTGATGCTTTGGGCAATGTTCTGCTGGGAAACCTTGGGTCCTGCCATCCTGCCATCTGTTACTTTGACACGTACCACCTACCTAGGCATTGTTGCAGACTATGTACACCCTTAAGTGAAAACATTTCCCTGGTGGCTGTGGCCTCTTTCAGAAGGATAATGCACCCTGCCACAAAGCAAAAATGGTTCAGGAATGAGTTTCCCCAGATCTCAATCCAATCGATCATCTGTGGGATGTGCTGAACAAACAAGTCCAATCCATGGAGGCCTCACCTCGCAACTTACAGGACTTAAAGGATCTGTTGCTAACATCCAGATACCCCAGCACACCTTCAGGGGTCTAGTGGAATCCATGCCTTGACGGGTCAGGGCTGTTTTGGCAGCAAAATGGGAACCAACACAATATTAGGTCATAATAAATGCAAAACCGGAAAACTTATTGTGGATGTCGTAATGAACGGTTCGATATTATATTGAGAATTGTTGTTTTGGGCTGTTTTGGCAGCAAAATGGGGACCAACACAATATTAGGTCATAATTGGTCATTATGTTATGTCTGATCAGTATATATACACTCACCTAAAGGATTATTAGGAACACCTGTTCAATTTCTCATTAATGCAATTATCTAATCAACCAATCACATGGCAGTTGCTTCAATGCATTTAGGGGTGTGGTCCTGGTCAAGACAATCTATTGAACTCCAAACTGAATGTCAGAATGGGAAAGAAAGGTGATTTAAGCAATTTTGAGCGTGGCATGGTTGTTGGTGCCAGACGGGCTGGTCTGAGTATTTCACAATCTGCTCAGTTACTGGGATTTTCACGCACAACCATTTCTAGGGTTTACAAAGAATGGTGTGAAAAGGGAAAAACATCCAGTATGTGGCAGTCCTGTGGGCGAAAATGCCTTGTTGATGCTAGAGGTCAGAGGAGAATGGGCCGACTGATTCAAGCTGATAGAAGAGCAACTTTGACTGAAATAACCACTCGTTACAACCGAGGTATGCAGCAAAGCATTTGTGAAGCCACAGCACGCACAACCTTGAGGCGGATGGGCTACAACAGCAGAAGACCCCACCGGGTACCACTCATCTCCACTACAAATAGGAAAAAGAAGCTACAATTTGCACGAGCTCACCAAAATTGGACAGTTAAAGACTGGAAAAATGTTGCCTGGTCTGATGAGTCTCGATTTCTGTTGAGACATTCAGACGGTAGAGTCAGAATTTGGTGTAAACAGAATGAGAACATGGATCCATCATGCCTTGTTACCACTGTGCAGGCTACTGGTTGTGGTGTAATGGTGTGGGGGATGTTTTCTTGGCACACTTTAGGCCCCTTAGTGCCAATTGGGCATTGTTTAAATGCCACGGCCTACCTGAGCATTGTTTCTGACCATGTCCATCCCTTTATGACCACCATGTACCCATCCTCTGATGGCTACTTCCAGCAGGATAATGCACCATGCCACAAAGCTTGAATCATTTCAAATTGTTTGTTGAACATGACAATGAGTTCACTGTAGTAAAATAGTCACCAGATCTCAACTCAATAGAGCATCTTTGGGATGTGGTCGAACGGAAGCTTCGTGCCCTGGATGTGCATCCCACAAATCTCCATCAACTGCAAGATGCTATCCTATCAATATGGGCCAACATTTCTAAAGAATGCTTTCAGCACCTTGTTGAATCAATGCCACGTAGAATTAAGGCAGTTCTGAAGGCGAAAGGGGGTCAAACACAGTATTTGTATGGTGTTCCTAATAATCCTTTAGGTGAGTGTATATATATGTGTGTATATATATATATGGTGGGTCGTTATCGGCGTTAACGTGCTGCGTTAACGTGAGACTCTTAGGCGATAAAAAAAATATCGCTGTTAATCTATTCTCAAAGTTGGGTTGGGAGCTGGGTCCTACGCAAGCTATGATGACTTTCACCTTGATATTTTAGCGCTGATGCATACCTGGTCGAATTGCACTGTAGGGGGCAAGAGAACGAGTCTTCAAACCTGTGTGTATGCCTACTAGTGTTGTCGGTTGTGTGACCGGTCTGAATTTCGCGCGGGCTTGCACATAGCGTTAATTCTACTAATTCCCGCAGATTTCGCGCTCGCATCTGAAGCGCACATAAACATACCGTAATGAAGCTTCCTCTGACATACAAGTGCAAAAATGAGCTCCTTTTTCCAGTTTATTAATGGTCAAATACACTCAAAAAATGTCTCAATGCCCATCTTGGTGAGTTTTAACGTAAACACAGTCGTAACCAGCTCACAGGAACAGTGTTTGGGATCCATGCGTGCGTCAGGTCTTAAAGGGACAGAAGTTATTTATTATTCAAACTACAAAAAGACAAACAATCACTTACGAGCACACATATTCTGAATGTCTTCGGCAGAATTCAAATGAGCCATTTTAATCTAGATTAATATATATATACACACATTGAGGAAAATAAGTATTTGAACACCCTGCTATTTTGCAAGTTCTCCCACTTGGAAATCATGGAGGGGTCTGAAATTGTCATCGTAGGTGCATGTCCACTGTGAGAGACATAATCTAAATTAAAAAAAATCCAGAAATCACAATATATGATTTTTTAACTATTTATTTGTATGATACAGCTGCAAATAAGTATTTGAACACCTGTCTATCAGCTAGAATTCTGACCCTCAAAGACCTGTTAGTCTGCTTTTAAAATGTCCACCTCCACTCCATTTATTATCCTAAATTAGATGCACCTGTTTGAGGTCGTTAGCTGCATAAAGACACCTGTCCACCCCATATAATCAGAAAGAATCCAACTACTAACATGGCCAAGACCAAAGAGCTGTCCAAAGACACTAGAGACAAAATTGTACACCTCCACACGGCTGGAAAGGGCTACAGGGAAATTACCAAGCAGCTTGGTGAAAAAAGGTCCACTGTTGGAGCAATCATTAGAAAATAGAAGAAGCTAAATATGACTGTCAATCTCCCTTAGACTAGGGCTCCATGCAAGATCTCACCTCGTGGGGTCTCAATGATCCTAAGAAAGGTGAGAAATCAGCCCAGAACTACACGGGAGGAGCTGGTCAATGACCTGAAAAGAGCTGGGACCACCGTTTCCAAGGTTACTGTTGGTAATACACTAAGACGTCATGGTTTGAAATCATGCATGGTACGGAAGGTTCCCCTGCTTAAACCAGCACATGTCAAGGCCCGTCTTAAGTTTGTCAATGACCATTTGGATGATCCAGAGGAGTCATGGGAGAAAGTCATGTGGTCAGATGAGACCAAAATAGAACTTTTGGTCATAATTCCACTAAACGTGTTTGGAGGAAGAAGAATGATGTGTACCATGCCAAGAACACCATCCCTACTGTGAAGCATGGGGGTGGTAGCATCATACTTTGGGGGTGTTTTTCTGCACATGGGACAGGGCGACTGCACTGTATTAAGGAGAGGATGACCGGGGCTATGTATTGCAAGATTTTGGGGAACAACCTCCTTCCCTCAGTTAGAGCATTGAAGATGGGTCGAGGCTGGGTCTTCCAACATGACAATGACCCGAAGCACACAGCCAGGATAACCAAGGAGTGGCTCTGTAAGAAGCATATCAAGGTTCTGGCATGGCCTAGCCAGTCTCCAGACCTAAACCCAATAGAGAATCTTTGGAGGGAGCTCAAACTCTGTGTTTCTCAGCGACAGGCCAGAAACCTGACTGATCTAGAAGATCTGGGTGGAGGAGTGGGCCAAAATCCCTCTTGCAGTGTGTGCAAACCTGGTGAAAAACTACAGGAAACGTTTGAATTCTGAAATTGCAAACAAAGGCTACTGTACCAAATATTAACATTGATTTTCTCAGGTGTTCAAATACTTATTTGCAGCTGTATTATACAAATAAATAGTTAAAAAAATCATACATTGTGATATCTGGATTTAAAAAAAAAGATTATGTCTTTTTGACGGTATATACAGTGGGGATATATACAGTGGGGGAGAACAAGTATTTGATACACTGCCGATTTTGCAGGTTTTCCTACTTACAAAGCATGTAGAAGTCTGTGATTGTTATCATAGATACACTTCAACTGTGAGAGACGGAATCTAAAACAAAAATCCAGAAAATCACATTGTATGATTTTTAAATAATTAATTTGCATTTTATTGCATGACATAAGTATCAAGGACATCAGGGATAAAATTGTAGACCTGCACAAGGCTGGGATGGGACAATAGGCAAGCAGCTTGGTTAGAAGGCGACAACTGTTGGCGCAATTATTAGAAAATTGAAGAAGTTCAAGATGACGGTCAATCTCCCTCGGTCTGGGGCACCATGCAAGATCTCACCTCGTGGGACATCAATGATCATGAGGAAGGTGAGGGATCAGCCCAAAACTACAGGGCAGGACCTGGTCAATGACCTGAAGAGAGCTGGGACCACAGTCTTAAATAAAACCATTAGTAACACACTACGCCGTCATGGATTAAAATCCTGCAGCGCACGCAAGCCAGTGCATGTCCAGGCCCGTCTGAAGTTTGCCAATGACCATCTGGATGATCCAGAGGAGGAATGGGAGACGGTCATGTGGTCTGATGAGACAAAAATATATATATGTATCGCGAGATCTTGGCCAACAACAAGACAACGACCCGAAACACACAGCCAGGGCAACTAAGGAGTGGCTCCGTAAAAAGCATCTCAAGGTCCTGGAGTGGCCTAGCCAGTCTCCAGACCTGAACCCAATAGAAAATCTTTGGAGGGAGCTGAAAGTCCGTATTGCCCAGCAACAGCCCCGAAACCTCAAGGATCTGGAGAAGGTCTGTATGGAGGAGTGGGCCAAAATCCCTGCTGCAGTGTGTGCAAACCTGGTCAAGAACTACAGGAAACGTATGATCTCTGTAATTGCAAACAAAGGTTTCTGTACCAAATATTAGGTTCTGCTTTTCTGATGTATCATACATATGTAATGCAATAAAATACAAATTAATTAATTACTTAAAAATCATACAATGTGATTTTTCTGGATTTTTGTTTTAGATTCAGTCTCTCACAGTTGAAGAGTACCTATGAAAAAAATTACAGACTTCTACATGCTTTGTAAGTGGGAAAACCTGCAAATATATATATTATATTTATAGTATCATAGTAGTCACTATGAGTAAATGCATTTCTGAGGTAAATTTTGGCACCAAAAAAATCATTATTGCACAATGTCATTCTCATTGCCTTACTCGTTTATGTCAGATAAACCCCATTTAAAGGTTCCACTGACACATTCTTAAAATTCCCAAATAATATGGGAGAATTCGTCATAGTGTACATTACCACCACTAACATCTGCATTCTTATCTTGGGTGGCACCCGGTTGCACCATAAATCAAAGAAAGAGTTTACAAATCCAGTTAGGTCATTAAGAAAGCAAGTGCTTTCAGTTTTCAGACATGGCAAACTTTATACCCTTTGCAGACATTTAAACGTGTAGATATAATGGAGGTTGTTTATTTGGACTTGATGCTTTGCGGTTTCTATTAATGAGGAACGCCATAAGGAATGCCTGTTCTGTCAAATAATGGAACCTATCAGATTGTGCAACCAACACTTTATTTGCATTGTTCTAAGGGTCGGGGTAGGTATGTTTAAAAAAATTCGCTATTGAATTGTGCTACCTACTGTTTTAATGGGAGGGAGCTCAATCTGAGTAAAATCATCAGAACAATGCCTTTATGTATGTGACGAGGCGAACTGTAATTTTATGAACCTCCCTTTTTAAACATCCGCTGCCTAAACGTTTATTGCATCACAAACACATCACATCTTGCCACTCTGAATATAATAATAGGCTTCTAAAAAGACAACAGTATATTGAATTACTCATGTCTTTCGTTTCTTTTGAAAGATTATATAGTCTTACAATACGGATGAGTAAGTTTTCAAAAGCGTTTTTGTGGGCTGTCAAACATAGTGTATTGGATAATGGCCAGGGTTAAGCTTTCACACTTGAAGAAATAGATGTGCTCTATTCACAAACGGACCTGCAGTTATTAAAACAGCGTATTCGAAAGCGTATTCTTCTAATATCCACCCTATCCCAACTAATACTAAATTAACCAAAAAAATCTGTGAAATGCAGGGGCCCTGTGGAAAATCTTCTGATTCTTATAACAATGGAAGAGGAGAACCAAGAAATGGCCCACCAAAATCGCATGGAACAGTTGGAAGATTCCAAAGAGCCCTTTACCTTTCGTTTTCATATCCGGTTGTTAAGTCTGACGGCACGCGGCAGCGCTTCCGGGTCCAAACACTATCTCATACCACAAGAAAAACAACAAACGCTGCTAATATACACACACAATGTGGTGTAATACTACAAAATAATTATAATCATAACCTTTATCTCCGTACCAAAATTCCAGATGGCCAGACGTGATTAATCTTTTATAAATCATTAAAATATTAATGTCTCTGATGCTTTGAGCACAGAGACTGTTTTGTAGACTGTAAGTATTTAAAATATTTACCTTTTTAAAATGTTTGATGTTTAATATGAACAAATAGCACTCCTAAACGTCCATCGATGGCATTCTCAAGTGGAACGAGTTGAGGCTTGGACCCAGAAACGGCATTCCTTACGTCACAACTTAACAAGCGGATATAGGGAAGACATAAAGAGTCTTCTTTCTAAGAATGTAATTCAATAATGGGACTGAAAAGTAAACCTTTCAAAAGTGTTAAGTTGGTAAACTTCCTATTTATCATTATATTACAATTATAGTTCTGTTTAAATTTTAAATTATAATTTTAGTTCTATTATTTGTTGCTGAAATGTCTACAATAAGGTTTCATTTGTTAACATTAGTTAATGCATTAACATTGAACAATATATTTTATTAGCTTTTGTTAATGTTAGTTAGTGAATTTTTTTATATTTATGTTAGTTCAGTGTATGTTAACAAATAGACTACACATTTTGATCTTGTGTATGTAAGAAATGTATTAGTAGCCTAAATATTGAGTTTAACTAAGATTAATAAATGCTTCAGAAGTATTATTCATTGTTAGTTAATGTTAAAGGGATAGTTCACACAAAAATTAAAATTCTGTCATCATTTACTCACCCCCAAGTTATTCTGACTAAACCTGTATAATGTTGGTAATCAAACAGTTGCTGGTCATCATTGACTTCCATAGAATGAAAAAGAAAGAAAGAAAGAAAAAAAAAACAACCTATGGAAGTCAATGAGGACCAGAAACAATTTGTTTACCAACATTCTTCAAAATATCTTATTTTGTGTTCAACAGTTATTTTTGGGTGAACTATCCCTTTAAGTAATGTAGTTAACTAATTTAATAAATTAAACCTTATTGTAATGTGTTACCAATGCCATTTTATATGTAGGCCTACATGTTGATTTTGAATTTTAAAATAAAACAGTATATTTGACATTAAATATCCATACTTTGTGTTTGTATTTGTAACAAAATATGTCATAATAGCCTACAGTCAAATCATATGAATCATTCCAATATAATGACTAATATAAATATGCAAAAAAGGGGGTTAACCCAGGGTTTACGTTTACGGTGTGAAATATCGAAACCAGCTGCAGTATTAATTACTTGCCAAGCAACAGTGTGAAGCATGGAATAAAACATCTCATGATTACGTTTATCCGCGCGCGGTTCAGAATGGGTTAACATTTTGAAGCGTGAAAAAAGCGCCAAGCATTTAAAATCAGCGAAAGTGTTCTGGCGCCATCTACCGTCAACTGACCACCACTGCACATTAAAATAGGCTCTTCATATCACTGTTGTTTTTAAATAGACCGTCTTAATATTAATTTAAATAATATTTTAATATTGCATTTGACTATTATAGGCAGGGACAGAAATTAAATTCTATTCTCAAATTTTTTAATTAGGGGGGTGGGGGACTTGTTTCATGTTTCAAGTCAGTCGGTCTGAATGGCTGCATGAAGTCGAACAAGCCTAAAACCTTCAGTTCCACTAATGCGCACATATCAGTTATTTATAACAGTAACATTGCTTTTCATGTAGTCGCGATGTTATATTGTCATGTTTATCAATATAAAAATGATAAAAAAACGTAGACCCCACTTCATTAGTGTAGGCGTACATGTTAAACTTTATTCTTGTACAAACAGACGCTGTATTAAGCAGTACATTAAAATATTTAATACAAAAGCAGAAAGTGTCCGACTTACCATCTCCGACTCTCCATTTGCAGCTCCGCCTGCACGCGGCTACTCTCGCTGATCGGTTGCGTCCAGCAGCAGCAGCCGATAGCTGTGTTCGACTCAACATGGGTCAGCTATGGTCAGCTCGTGCACCAGCATCACGCATGCGTTTGGGTGCTCACGTGAACAGCGCCGGCCAATGGTAAGCCGGCGTTCTGACAGCGTTTGCAAGTGCTGCACTGTATTTTCTACGTCAACAGCATAGGAGACTGACAGACTAGATATTGTTGAATAAAGTCGTTATTTTTGGGGGGTTTGCGCACAAAAAGTATTCTCATCGCTTCATAAAATTAAGGTTGATCCACTGTACATGGACTGTACCTTTCAGGGCCTTGAAAGTGGTAATTAAATTGCTGTCTATGGAGGGCTCGTCTTATGGGTTGGAACGACACGAGGGCGAGTAAATGATGACAGAATTTTCATTTTTTGGGAGAACTAACCCTTTATTGAAACGTCTTGCAGACTCCCATTAGATTAGAAGTTTGTTGAGGTCCCCTAGTGTTTGCTTCACTGATTAGGAATGACTTCCACCGATGTACCCGATAGGGGGCGCGCTATGCGGAAGTGATGGAATCCATCACCAGACAGTAGAGGCTGCAGGAAACGTCAGGCTGGTTTAGCATACAGGACTGTTACATTGTGTTCGTGCAAAAGCGTTTAGTTTAACATCAGACGGGGAATACGTTGCCTTCATCATGTCAAAGAATACGGTATCCGATCGTTTCCGGAAGGTGGATGTGGATGAATACGACGAGAATAAGTTTGTAGACGAGGAAGAGGGAGGAGAAAACCAGCTGGGTCCAGATGAGGCAGAGGTGGATTCTCTCATCAGACAATATCCTTCTTTATTCACCAACATGTGCATTATCTGATAAACTCTTGCATTTGTAGAGCCTTCAGCTCATAAAATAATCTCCGTGTGCTTTATGCTTGAGTGGGTAATTATGACTTCTGTGATAGATGTAATACGGCTAATTAAAAAAGTGCATGCATAGATAATTCAAACTAATACCAAAAACTGCTTGCAGCAGAAGCAAGGCGATTTTGTTTTTACCAGTTCGTTAACATGAACTGATTTGGGTGTTCATAAATAATGAGTTGCCTGATATACACCAGCTGGCCTGCAGATGTCTGTGCATCAAACAGAACTGGGTTGTGTGCATTATTCTACTCATTTACATGTGTTTGGCGTGCAACACTGAGGCGTGGTCTATTAGATCCGTCTTTATAGTTGATAAATAAAGTGAGAGTCGTCGTTTCACACTTAAATGTCATATCGTGCTTATTAATGGACATTCAGTGGTTCTGATGTTGTATTGTCCAGACACGTCTTGACATTCCAGACATTCAAGTGTTTCTGCAAAAAGATGCGGATCTATTAACTACAACATATTTTCAGGATGTGTGGGGTTTATAACAACTTTTCTGTCATTTGAAACTTGTGCACTGTTTTAGTATAAGGAAGTTGAATTCGTGTCCTTATATGTCAATTTTGGAGCACCCAGGGCTTTATTTCCTGTTTCTAAGGTTTTTTTTTTTTTTTGTCCATGTGGTTTCCTTGAAATATCTCAAAGCGCAGCCTGCATAGATGTTGAAATTGTTATTATACAGTGTTTTTCTTAACTCCACTCTGCAAAGGGAACCTCATGGGTGCCCTGCAGGCAGTATTAAAAAATCCACCTATCAACACAAAGAATCAGAACGTTAAGGTGAGTCATGGCACCTTTTTTCCTAAAAGGAAAAAGTATTTTCCTCTGATCAGCTATAGAAAAACTCTTTCCCCGCCAGCGTTTTTTTTTTTTTAAGTTGCCGGCCCCCAGAATATTTTTTTGTATGAATATCTTAACATGCAATATATCAAAAAAGAACAGACCCTCTGCTTTTAAACGTTTTATTTTAGCTTCATGCCTTTTTTTATCAACACTTGAATGTGGGTAAGTTTAATAAAAAAAATTTTTTTAAAAAGCAAAATTTTGAGCAAAAAGCTGAGATTTTTTTATGTTGTCAATTTAGACTACGTCTGGATCAGATTCAGTTCGGTGATCAAAACAACCTAGATAGCATGTATATCTGGGCCTCATCTGGTCAACTATGGCACAGTTCTGACAGCGCAAAGGTCTGTAAGGCCCGCCCAATCGTCCCAATGACGGCTTCCGATTAGCGGGTGAAGGTTTCTGTGCGTTCGGCCTTTTCAGTGGGGCAAAGTAATTGAATTCCAATTTATTTTTATCTGACTCGATTTTATCATGACCTCGAATTTAGGTTAGAATGCTGATTGGTTATCTAGTCATTTGTATAATAGTTTAAAGTCCCAGTGAACCGGAAGTTTTATTTCAGTGCTGTGACGTATTTTCCAAGTGAAACGGAATATTGAATAGAGGGCAGGGTTTTACTTCAGCACTCCTCCTCTCCATCTCTCGCTCATAGCAGACTAACGGTTGGAGGGGAGGTGTTAAGGATATTCAAACCCAAGCCGTCACACAGTCGTCATCGGAAAGGGAACGCCATTCCAGACCGGAAGTTACTTTTCAGATTTTGATTAAAGATTACCACGGCAAACAATTTTTTTCTGTGTATTAACTTGCACGGATTAATTGTTCACCCTAAGACCTGTAATGTGGGATAACAAAGTAAATAAGATCTATTTTGATTTTATGAGGACTTTAACCACACAGGGTTCAGAGACCACATTCCTACTGAAGTGGACCAAAAAAGGATCTGAGTCCTCTTTCAGGTACAGGAACAGTGTGAACGTGAAGAGAACTGGGTCCTTTTTCACTTGGTTCACCTCTTGGTCCACTTAAAAGAATCTGAGTTCGGTTCTTTTAAAGAGGACCCAAGTGTGAAAGCAGTAAAGCACCCTAAGTATATGTAACTAATGCCAATGTGTTAGTCGGAGCTCTAAAATTTCAGTCTGGTGCACCACTCTGCTTCACCTAAATTGTCCAGTCGATTCAAACCTGTCCTGGAGGCACCCCAGCCCATTTTGTGTGTCTCCCTAATTTATCACACCTGATTCAACTCATCAGCTTGTTAGTAGAGACTGCAAGAACTAATGCTGCGTTCCAGGTAGGTTTTTGAGCCTGTAAATTACGACTTCAAACCACAACTCACGACTTTGTAGCGTTCCAAGTCACGCCAAACTGCCTGAGCGCAAGGAATGTGGTTGTGGTAGCTAGATGTTAGATGTAAACAAAGCATGGCGGACCGTATGGGGCTTATGCTCATTTACAATAATTTATATTTGCCAAAGACATAAAGGCAACTCATTGCTTATTTGAGGGAAACGGAGGAGAAAAACCGGCGCATAAGGCAAGAGAAGCTGTTATACCTTTTATTTTACATTATTTGTAAAATACCGCGTACGACTTCCATAAACACCGCATCCGTAGGGGCTGCCATTGTTGTTTTGCGTGCTATGTGACGTCAGAGCTCGTAACTGGGAATACATCAATCTAGTACGAGTTCATGGGTGGTAAGTAACGGGTTTGACTGCCGTTCCAGTGCACTTTCATGGGTAGAAGGTTGGAAAAACACGGGTTACGGGTTGCCTGGAACGCGGCATAAATTGGGTGTGTCTGACAAGGGAGATTGCTCTAGTTACTAAACCTGAGTGTAGATTTGCAGTGTTATTGACTTAATGTAATCTAATAGAGCTAATAATTCCAGAGTACGTCAGAGTAAAGTCAAATGTAACAATTTATTATTTGTCAGGTAAATGTATCATGACAATTACGTAACCAATTCAAAGATAATCAATACATAACATCAAATGCTCTGAGGTAAATAGTAAAAGATGGATACCTGACAATTACATAACACTGAGCCCTGACCCTCCTGCAGCATCCCTTAAATACTCAGACCAAGACAAACTTTTAATTATAGAGGAGAGATGAGGGAAGAGGCAGTGAAGGGAAAGAAATGTAAATTAAGGCAAATGGGTGATCAAGTCATATGGGCCATAACTGTCCCACACACATCAAGCGAGTTGTGGCTTGCTGTGGCCTTTGCCACTGCCAGAACTGAGCCATATGTGCCATATTTGGCCCAGATGAGGCCTGGATATGTACGCTATTGCCAGCCACACACAGGTTGAGTCATCGCCGTCATTCCATGCCTATGTGGGCCACAACTGGGCCAGATGTCATCTGCTATCTAGGGAGTAGATCTAGTAGTCACTTCCTGGGCCAACATTTATTCAGTAACATTAGGCCATTTTGATTTATATGCTCTTTATTGTTGATGATCGCATTATTCTTCATATGCATCTACTTACATATGAAATCAATCGTTTCTGCTTTTTTCCCCCCTGTGTTTTGATCTGGAGATACTTATTGTGGTTCAGATGTGTAACAGTGCCCCCTAATACACTGAAAGCCATAAAACCTCCTCAATGGGAAGTGCTTTCTCATTAAAGACAAGATGTCAGTGGCGGGGAAAGAGTTAATATGGAACAACACCTGTAAACATGCAGCAAACTTCTCTATTAAAGCATAATACTTGTGAAGTGATAGGAACCAGATGAGAGTTAGCCCTTTTCTGACATTTTGTAGGATCGTGCTGAAGGTCTGGTGCTGAAGGTGCTCAGCTCCTTCAAGAGTACTGACATAGAGAAGGGAGTTCAATCTCTGGATAAGAATGGAGTGGACCTGCTCATGAAATACATCTACAAGGGCTTTGAGCGGCCATCCGAGAACAACAGCGCTGTCCTGCTGCAGTGGCATGAAAAGGTAGGGTTAATAGCAAAAGTAGTAATGGTTTAATAGCAAAGCGTGTGTGTTATGCTCTTAAAGGGATAGTTCACCCAAAAATGAAAATTATCCCATAATTTACTCACCCTCAAGCTGTCCTAGGTGTATACCGCCTTCCGTATTCAACTTAACACATTCTGCATATGCCTCTCGCAGTTCAAACTGCTTATGCTACGTCTGATGTCATGCCAGTTACGCTTTTTTTGTAAGTTGAATACGTAAGGCGGTCTGGTGGAAGCTAGATATTTCACTTTATAACGTGTTAAATATGGATATTTTCTTACACAAATTCAGTTCAATTCAGAAGGCCTTTATTAACCACCTGAAGCCGTGTGGATTGCTTTATAATGGATGGATGCACTTTTTTGGGTTTCAAATTCAAATCCTGTAAGAACCAGGACATTTTTTAATATAGCTTCGATTGTATTCGTCTGAGAGAACGTCATATACACCTTGGATGGCTTGAGGGTGAGTAAATCATAGGGTAATTTTCATTTTTGGGTGAACCATCCCTTTAAAGGAACACGCTGACTTTTTGGGACTTTAGCTTATTCACCGTATCCCGCAGAGTTAGATAAGTCCATCCATACCATTCTCATCTCTGTGCATGCCATAACTGTCTGACGCACCCACCCATAGCCTAGTTTAGCACAAAGACTGGAGGTAAACGGCTCCAGCTAGCCTTTTGCCCAATAATGGCGCTTTTCCACTACACAGTACCAGCTCGCCTCAACTCGACCCGACTTTGTTTGCTTTTCCACTGTGTAAAAGTTGTACCTGTACCTGCTTCCAGGTACTTTTTCCGTATCACCTCCGGCGAGGTTCTGAGCGAGCTGAGGCGAGACTAAAACGTGACGCGAAAACACGGCAGACTGCTGATCAATCAGAGAGAATCGTCCCTATTCATTGCGTCATCATTGCATGCACCAGACCGAGTATCCGGAATGTTTTTTTACGGTCTATGGAATAACCCTGCCATTTTTAAATAGTTTGGCCAGAGATTGCGTGATATACCCATTACTATTATGGCAACTTGGAAGAATACGCCGTGGTCAAACTATGAGGTTTCCTTTGTTTGGTTGCTGAAGAGAGGATCCAGCGAGAGCTTGATGGGGCAGCGAAGAACGAAAAAGTTTCCTGCGGCGTCACTATGACGACCAGGTACTATTATGGAGGTACTATCTGCAATGGAAAACGGAGCGAAAAGCGAGCCGAGTCGAGTTGAGCTGGTACTGGTAATGGAAAAGCGCCATAAGTAACAAAATAACGCCAACATTTTCCTATTTACACGTTGTGATGTGTATAGTTGCATTGTGTACTAAGACTGACGGAAAATGAAAAGTTGCGATTTTCTAGACCGATATGGCTAGGAACTATACTCTCATTCCTGCGTAGTAATCAAGGAACTTTGCTGCCGTACCATGGGTGCAGCGGCGCAATGATATTACGCAGCGCCTGAAAATAGTCCCCAGCACGCTCTCTGTGCAAGCAGGTTGTCACGTTGACGGAAGTTAGCCTATGTTCAGGCGCTGCTTAATATCATTGCGCCGCTGCACCCATGGTACGGCAGCAAAGTTCCTTGATTATTACGCAGGAATGAGAGTATAGTTCCTAGCCATATCGGTCTAGAAAATCGCAACTTTTCATTTTCCGTCGGTCTTAGTACACGATGTAACTAAACACATCACAACATGTAAATAGGAAAATATTGGCATTATTTGGTCACTTATTGAGCAGTAGGCTAGCTGGAGCCGTTTACCTCCAGTCTTTGTGCTAAGCTGGGCTAGCGGTGGGTGCGTCAAACAGAGTTATGACATGCACGGAGATGAGAATGGTATGTATGGACTTCTCTAACTTTGGGGGATATGGTGAATAAGCTAAAGTCCCAAAAAGTCGGCGTGTTCCTTTTAAAAGAGGTCAGTAGCTCAATTCTCGATTCTCTTCAGGCTCTCGCTGTTGGTGGAATGGGATGCATCGTGAGGGTCCTAACAGCCAGGAAAACAGTGTGAACTGCAAGACGATTAGCACAGCGCACAAAGAACAACAACCACCCAGTCGGGAAATCCTGCCGAGACACTCAGAACAAAGCAATGACTTTCCACAGGGTACTGAAGAGGACCTCTCATCTAATATCAATGCGTTTTCACCCTCTTCTGTTATATCGCTCTTCACTCACATAGTCAAAAAAACGCATTACTGTGCCATCAGTTGTATGTTAGACTAACCGTAGCTTCTCTCAGGAATACTTTTCTATGCTCTTATGTATTGCAATCAGCAATTCTGAATACAAGGGACTTGTTAGAGTTTTATAAAATCTTAAGTTCATTATAACCTCGTATTATTAGTAGTAATTTACACCTTGTAACCTCTGTAATTTTAGTCTTGAAATGAACAGTTACAGATTGGTCAGTGTGTTTTACTGGCACTACGTCTGTCCACATTGACTGTCGGATTATGAATAATACTCTCGGTGCATTAAACCATCCCGTCACTGATCCTTTCTCGTTTGTTCTAAATCGCCAGACTTTATCCCATAGTATTTATTTTTTCATAACCAAAGCGCATTAGCTCTTATATTCGTATAAGGCGTAAAGTTACATTGCTGATCTTATGCATAATCTGAAACAGCGGTTTGATTTTCTTAGCAGATAAAATCATCTCACTAATCCTTTCACTAATGCTGTTATAAAGTATTAATGTCCTGTCTTAATGTATCTGTTTCAGCATTCCAAAGCACTTATTGCCATGGACCATTGTTATTGTACGCGTCAGAATGCATATGTCTGTATCCATTGTATATCAGAAGGTGCTTTTAAGCCAATTGTGTTGAATACTGCCTCAAAGCAGATCATCACTGATCCAGTCTGATCTGAGACATATCGTCTCATCAGGGACCTGCCTCTACAATGCAGTTATACAGAACGACAAAGTGCAAACACTCAATAAACCAAACTGGTATAATGACTGCCTTACAAAATATTCCTTTTTTATGTTTGTGCTTTTGTGATTGAATAATAAATTGTTAAATATACATCTGATGAACTTGACTTTTATATTTTTAATTTATATATGTAGGAATATTACGGTTATCAGTGTGTCACATTAGTTTTTACAAGCTGGGAGTCAAAATTATTTTCCCTGGTAATTGATATTGTCAGTGAAATAGCATTTAACCCAGAATATTCCCTCCAATGTACACTACAATTCAAAAGTTTGTTCAAAACAAGAATATTTTTGATTAGATAAAAAATACAGTAATACTGTGAAATAGTATACACTTTTTATTTGAATATATTTTAAAAAGTAATTCCAGCTGAATTTCCAAGCGTCAGTCCTCCGGTCTTCAGTGCCACATGATCTTTTAGAAATGTTGATCTGATGCTCAAGAAACATTTTTTTATTATTAGGGGTTCAAGCGTGTAATTGTAAAATTTTCCAAGGATCAGCATTCTCCCCTAAAACTGATTGGACAGACCAAACCGGATTTGCTTTTTTAAAAACGTACTTTTGCGAACTAGTCCTAGGTTTTTTTTTGCCCAATTGGAACCAAAACAGTGCAGTTTATCAGATTATCTGGAGTCTGACTGTCAGTAGTTATAAAAAAAAAAAAAAAAGTTGAACTTTCAGTTCACGGTCCCTATATCCGCCAAAACGTTCGAAGTGGGAGGAGCCACTTTTACTAAAATGGCTATAACTTGTGAACGAAATGAGATATTTTCACTAAACTCAGCACACCTATGTCGTAAAAAAGGATGCGACTGGCCATTTGGTGGTGCTATAACAGGAAAGAAAACATGAAAATGGCTATAACTACTTTACTGTTAGTCCGATTGACTTGAAAATCAGCATGCAGTGTCTTTCTCCAAGGTGCAATGATTGTCTATGCGGACACAAAAAACATGTCCGCCATCGGCCAATGAAGTTTGAGCCGCTATCAGACTAGGGCTGCGTTCCACTCCTTTTAGACATGCACTTGCACTTGCCCCTCGAGGGAATCCCTGTCGCCATTTTGAAGTGCATTCCACTTTGTGAAGTGGATGAAGGAAGTTTACAGACCCTCGCTCTCTCTGTCAAAAATCTACTTCATATGTACACTTCAGGCAGCTCCATATACCAAAATGCAACACAATTGTGATGTCACCGCATATCGTGTTTAATTTACCCCACCACAAACACCTCTATGATATATTGATATATTTTTTAAATATTTAAAACAACCCAAACAACACCTATATACATATAGATTGCTGCATTAAACAATTTTGTACGGGGAAAGAAATAATAATAAATCAACTCCATAGCGGATAGGACGTTCAAATTCAGCCCATTGCACAGGTTACGCCAGTAGTGGGCACTCATGCAACGTAAGCAATGACGCACATCTGAGTGAACAAGACGGGAGGGAAGTTAGCGAGTAAAGGGCATAATAAAAAGGAACTGAAACGCAGCCAAGGTTAACGGAGGCTAGTCAGAACCATAGACTGTAAAAAAAATATGTACATAGTGTCCATGACGTCACCCATAGGATTCTGAAGAGCAGTTTTGAAGCGTAAAGTAGGGACGAGCTGGCAGCGCGCGTCACTCCCGGATAACAGACAAAATGGGCAAAGAGGCGGGACGTGGGTGGATCTTAGGTGACGCGATGACTAACAGAGCGCAGATAAATGGCTGTCCACCTGTCAGTCAAAGTGGCCGCGCCCTTAATTATGCAGAACTTTAATGCTTTATATAATGTAAAGAATGAGTTATAAAAAAAAAATCACCTCCCTCACAGTTGTTATGAAGGGCAATATTAGCCGTATAGACCCAAACCGCAATTTGTACATGCTGTAAACATGTTTTTTTTCTGCTGTAAAGTTGGGCATTTTAACATGGAGCTCAAGGAGATTCTGCTCCCTTCTGGAGCCTGTACCTAGTGGCCAGTCGATTAATTGCAGTTTAAGTCACTTCCGTATTGGGTTCAAGAGAAACTGCGGGAGGTTGCCGCTTGGTCAGAAGTTTGACTCGCGGCCCTAGAGGCCTGTGAGAAATTCAAAAGAATTTCAGCCACCAGAGGGCGCCTTTGCGTTTTTAGCACGCATAAAGGGTTGTGTGTCGCACAACTCTCGGGACTCTCTAGGTCAGGGGTGTCCTGATCCTCGAGGGCCACTGTCCTACAAAGTTTAGCTCCAACCCAAATTAAACACACCTGAACCCACTAATCAAGGTCTTACTAAGGATACTAAAAACTTCTAGGCAGGTGTGTTGAGGCAAGTTGGAGCTAACAGTGGCCCTCCAGGACCAAGTTTAGACACCCCTGCTCTAGGTCAATAGTTACCAAAAACATTTTTTTACTTTGGCCCTTGGATCGCTGTAGCAGGTTCATTTAAAAACAGCCGTGGCCAAGTGAACCCAAAAGCCTTTTGTTCCTAAACGAAAGCACAGAACTTCACATTACGTGAGCACATGATTCTAAAGAAGCATGCACACGTTTATGGAGATTGGCCTATAGGTATGGCTATAACTGTTCAACAACTTTAAATCCATATACTTCCTATGGTAAATTCACTGTATTGGCTGCAAATTGTCATTTCCATCTATAATTGAGATGGTAACAGGCTTGCTAAATAAAACAATATATTTTTACGGCTGTGCTTAAAGGCCTTAAACCATTTGAACCCTGATAAGTTATATTTATTATTATCAACAGTTGTGCTACTTATTATTTTTATGGAAACCATTTTCCAGGATTCTTTGATGAGTAGAAAGTTCAAAAGAATGGCATTTTTTAAAATGAAAATCCAAGAAGAGGGCTCCGAGCTTGGAATTTGGCCCAAACCCAGAGTACCCCGCAAAATCTTACTGACCCCAAACTTTTGAACAGAAGTGTATGCAGCTTTAAAATGACTGTATCAAAATTAATAGATTGTACATTTTATTGCTTTTTTAAAAAAGGGAATACAACATAGTATTACAAATAAAAAACCCAAATACTTATATACATATCATGACAATAGAATACACCTTGATTACTGTCAAAGTTACAAAAAATACTCCAAATGTGTATGAACCTGTAATGATAATGAGATATTGCTATTATGTGCATAATTACTGGTTGACAATACCTTCTTCAAGAGTAAAGGTAGTGCTTACCTGAGGTGGACGTCCTTTTAATTTTTACTGCAGATGCGGCTCAAACCTCATCATCATGTTAACAAACAAATTTAAAGCAATAAAATCTTCCCCATCTCATTTCATAGAAAGCAATGGAGGGACTTGAGTTTCGTTCATATATTCAAGCAATTCCTAATAAGTTAATAGGTAGACATATATGCAAATGTATTGGAAAACACCACCCATAGTCTAGCTGTACATTCTGATGAAGGATTCTTGCAGCCCGCCTGCGGTCTTAAAACTGGTTTCAAGTCTCTCCAGTGAACTCCAGAGAGCAACGTCATCTGTCTGTAGGACTCTGCAACTCGGCTCTTCCAGCCTACAAGGCCTTACACATCAACATGACCTGTGAGAATCTCTTCAAGTGGTGGATCTGCACCTGTGCATATACACTCTCACACAAAGACACACACTTCTCAGTCATGCATGTACAAAATCTGCACCATTCTCAGAGGTTGCGCTTTAACAGATTTGATCCAGATGGACTGGGTTGTAAATTTTCTTTCATGCTCTATTTTTATCCGTCAGTAAATTACTGATATGGCTGATATATTTTTATAAACGCCACTGATATTACAAGAACTTCTGCGCCATGAGCTCTTTGAGTCTTTTTTGGCCTTTTCTTACACATACTTTGGTCTCACGATCTTGATTTAATGATCAAAATGATTCCACTGACATACACTTGCAATCTCTCGTTTCTCTCCCAAAATCCTCTCTCACATCTCTGTCCTGGTTTATTTTTCGCAGGGGTGCTTTTAAACGTAATTTTCTTCACTATTCTGCAATTCAAATCCCATTAAGAAACCCTTAACGTGGGAATATTTCTAATGTAGGGACATTTAGGAGACCAGATTTCTTATTTTTTGTCCGTCAAAAATGTGTGAAATGACAGATTTTTTTTTTAGCGCAACCTCTGATCATTCCCTCTCTTTGTAGGCTGTGGGACGTAGTAAAGTGCTCAGTATGGATAGGCTGAGACAGCGATGTAGACAATGAAGGTGGTCTGGTACTCTATTCCTCCATCGGCGCTGTAAGACAGGGCTCGTACCTTCATGCGGTACGTGTGAGGTTCACGCAGTGGCCGTGTGGTGAACAGAACACCTTTGAGGTTTTCATCCCGGAGGGCGAAGGGCAGAGTCATGTCCTCGTCAACCACTAAGAAGGAAGTGCGGGGGTGGACGACTCCATCCTGGGTGTAGGCAACCAGCCGGATCAGGTCCTGATTGGCGGCAATGCCGAAGGGCAGGGACAGCAGTTTGTATTCCAGTGCATACGGGCTCAGGGCGCACTCCAGATCATTGGGCGGACAATTCTTCAGGCAGAAACTGAGAGCAGAAACACTTTATTTAGAACGATCAACTAAGTAAAAACAGACAATTGCAAAGAAAAGAGTGGCAGTCTCACCCTGTGGCTGGATCTCTCTGATAATTGGGAGGGCAAGGTGTGTCGATGCACTGGTAACTCCCTCTCATGTTGAAACACATCCTGTTTGCACCACACTGAATGTTCTGCTCAAGGCATTCATCTATGTCTGTCCATATAAATACCAAAAGTGAGCAATACGAACCTCTTATATTTAGACTTTTTTTCTTTAGATTATGTTTGGTTGCTCTCTAGAGAAGTTAGCACATTACATTGTATTGTGTTTTTTATTGCATGTCTTCATTTCCTTACCTTGGCAGGTTTTGCCATTGGTCATAAGGCGATAGCCGTTGGGACACAAACACCTATGGCTGCCCGGTGTGTTCATACACTCATGTTGACATGTATCCCTCTGTTCACATTCATTAATATCTACGAACACAAGATGGGTAATAATTAATGGGCTATTTTCGGGAAATCGTGCAATTTAAGTGTCCCCATGACTTACTATTAAAGGTATAGTTCACCCAAAAATGAAAATTATGTCATAATTTATTCACCCTCAAGAGTTTCGGTGGTCTGCTGAACACAAAAGAAAATATTTTGAAGAATGTTTGTAACAAAGCAAATACATCACAGATATATTGACTACCATGGTAGCATTTCCCCTACTATGGTAGTCACTGGTTGCTGTATTTGCTTGGTTACAAACATTCTTCAAAATATTTTCTTTTGTGTTCAGCAGAACAAAAAAAAAAAAAGATGACAGAATTTAAATTTTTGGGTGAATAACCCTTTAATATGACTAACAGGACTTTGAAGATATAGACAATCTTTGATAAATTAGTATGCAATATAAAAAAACTTCTAAAATGAAACAATCAGTATAACGGACAATTTGTAAGCCACCATTCATCATTATTATGTTTGAATGGGTTATATATATATATATATATTAGGGGTGTAACGGTACACGTATTCGTACCGAACCGTTTCGGTACAGGGCTTTCAGTTCGGTGTGCGTGTGTACCGAACGGTTACAAATGCAATCTTTAACAGTTAACACTCGGCTTGTTTTAAGTGCGGAACACACTTCAATCATAGTTCCCACACGAACATATTAAGTATTCTGTCCATTTTTAAACGATAAATGCCGTTTTGACGCTCTTTCATGTGACGACTGATCACTGTAGGCACGTCAGTTCAAGTGCCCGCGGCGCACGCACACACGATCATCTGTGAATGCGATCATCTCTTCCTAAAGAATAAACATGAATTAATATCTTAAGGTATGTTGAGGATACATTAACACTAACTGAAATGTATCATATGTCGTGTAATGGCTCAATCAGTGTTTCAACCGCGGAAAGACGTCAATAATAAAACTTGTAATAAAGCTTGTAAACAATGTCTAGCATCACATTTACCTCAGGCACTCATTCAGTGTCCACAGTTAGTTGAGAAACTAGAGAAATCGACTATTTCACTAAATATATGCACTATATTAACCTATATATATGAATTCTACTTAACCTGTTAGTGATGTCTGGATTTAAATGTGTGTTTAAATAAATCTGTCATGAAAATGACAGCCACTGTGTATAAATGATTATATTTCAACAACGAATTGGAGAAAACGTAATTTTATAATTAGATTTAGGAGTTAATGCAAAAACTTCCTTATGTGAAGTTTACATGTTTGCATGCAATATGATATGAGTGTTGATTATTATATCTAAAAATAAATAGCAACTGAATTTAGGCTAATAGTTGGCTCTGTTGTTAACCTTTAATACTATAGTAATGTGCAAGGGCGGGCTCCCTATAGTTTACAGCATTATCTTTAAGAAACTTTTAGTTATAATTGAATTCATTTAAGGACAGACACAATTTATTTCAGTAAACCACTATCTAATAAAAATAAATAAAAAGCAATTTTGTAAAACTGCTGTACCGAACCCGTACCGTGACTTCAAAACCGAGGTACATACTGAACCGTTAGTTTTGTATACCGTTACACCCCTAATATATATATATATATATATATATATATATATATATATATATATATATATATATATATATACTAATTTAAAATAGTTAAGTTATGCTATTATTATGTTGCTTTTCTATATTTTCTGAGAATTTGTCTTTGCTGCTCAGTTTGTGTTCCACGAAGCACCTAAAGGGACATGGTAAAAATATGATAAAAATTAAAATGGGATAAAAATAGGAGGAACAATTATATTTAATTGTTTTTGTGTTTGCTCACAAAGCATTTGGGTTCCCCAAAGAAACTTTGTATTCACTCGCAAAAATTGCATGTGAAATATAATTTATATATTAAAATGTGTGACTTAAAAACTACATTAAAACTGAGCAATACTATCCGCATTTTGATCAAAACTACTTTTTGGCACATATACCACTGTTTTTACACAATATCATAAAAACACACACACACTGCATACTTTTTAAGACATTCACTTACAGTTACTGTACAATACTCTAACCATTTAAAGATCAAGAATACAGTAGTGTCATTTCATAAATGTACATACATGTAGCATATGACATGAAACCCAAACTCCACTACAGATCAACAATTTCTCTTGTAGTTACCTAAACACTGGCCATTTTTTGCCTTAAAACCAGGGAGGCAGGTATTAGTATCCCTACGACTGCGCGAAGGGGCATTGCTCGGTCTGTCGCCCATTTGACGGCCCCTGATGGGGACATACGAGTGGTAACTCTGGGAAGTCAGGCTATGGTAGCGTTGCTGGTAGGAGCTCCGATCAGAGGAGGATTGTGATGTTCTGTACCCATATGAGAAACTCTCATAGTTGGGCATGCGCTCTAGTCCGGCACAAGACTTGCCATCACCCAGGAGGTGGAGCCCCGGTGGGCACAGGCACTTGTAGCTGCCAGGGCTGTTCACGCACTGATAGGCACAGGGCACTGGTACCAGCTCGCACTCGTTTATGTCTGCTCTCACAGCAAGGCCAACACAAAGAAAGAAATTGGGGGGAAAAAAAAGGTATAAAAAAAATATATAAAGGAAATAGAGTTGAAATGAAAATAAACATCAAAAGAAGAAAAAAGAAGGGGGTGAGAAAAAAAAAATACTGGACATGAGTAGCTATCCCTCAAAAGCATGTTCCTCATGCAAAAAATATTGTTTTTGTTGAAAATATTGAGTGTATTTAGTGATTCCTCTATTAATACATTAGACTATCCAAACTCAGTGATTCATCAGTAATCATCAGACACAACTGAGAACTGAAGAAAAACTTTGAATGCCAAAACTGTCACTAAAGGACATTCAAAAAATTACCACAGCCAAGCATAGCACTTCTGGGGAGAATCCCAAGCAGGAAGTTGAGTGGTAAGGTCAAAGACAATAGACACAGATAGAGGAAGTCATTATACTCGTGCTGGCCTTGCTGTGAGTGTGAACCTACTTATTTACCGGTACAATTCCCCTCACAATTACATCTGTAGCAGCTCAGAGGGACTTGGATCCTTGATTTGGTATCAGTGACTGTGCCTTCTTTGCTACTTACGGTTATAGGTTGGTTAGTTTAAAAGCACTGTGGCAAAATAAGCAAGCTGTGTGAAAGGAAGTGACATCACAGGTTCTGAATGCTGTTTATGTGAGGGTTGGCTCACAGAAATGAACTGTAGCAAAAGAATGAGGAAGGTAAAGATGAAGGGAGGGATGCAGGTTGGCGTTTGGCAGGAGAGCAGCAACCATGTAGGGTTGTTGGGAGAGGATTAGAGTTAGGTGTGAGGGACACTAGTACGTACCAAGGCAGGGGCGGCCCACACCCTGAGAGCGGTACCCCCTCGGGCAACTGCAGTGGTAGCTACCTCTGGTGTTTTCGCAGATCTGATTATACCTGCACTGATGTGTGCCGTCATGGCATTCATCAATATCTACAAGCAGAATAAAAATTCATTATTTGATTTGATCATAATCTAATTATATAATTAAAAATGTATAAATAATACAATTTATATGTATTCTAAATATAAACAAAACTTGTTTTATTAATTTAAAGTTTTACACACACACAAACACTAGTGCTGGGGAAAAATTAATTTAGGCTGATTAATCAACAACCAAAATAAAAGTTTGTGCTTACATAATATATCACAAACCTATGCATGTGCTATTGCCTCCTTTGGTCATGCCAGTGGGGCAGAGGTCGATACAAGTGTATCCACCACGTGTGTTTTTACACTGTTGATCTGAGCGACACACTCTCTGTTTGCATTCATTTATGTCTGAGGAGAAAGAATCAGAATATTAGTTTCAGTTGCATAATTTTACAAACCCAGCAAGTCTAAGCTATAAACCACAAGATTGTTTTTACTGTACCAATACAGCGCCGATTCCTGAGTTGGTACCCTGGCTCACAAGCACAGCGGAAGCTGCCAATGGTGTTTAGACAGTGCTGATGGCAAGGGTTGGATTCCTGACACTCATTCACATCTGTAGAAGCAAGATTAAAGCAACTGAAATGTATGCTAGGATGAAGATTAATGATGAATAGAAAGCATTTAAGATGCAGTATGCCATAAACAAGTACACAGATAAATATTATACATAAATAAACTTATAAAACTAAGGACAATTGTGCACCTAAGCAGCTCAGCCCATCTGCTGTTCTCCTAAAGCCCCGCCCACAGCGCATCACACAGCGATAGGAGCCAATGGTGTTCTCACAGTCTTGTCCATCATGGCACATGTGCCCACCCAGTGAACACTCATCAATATCTATGATAAACAGAAATTAAAGCAGCTGTTCAGCTTAGATTACAAAAATAACAGATCATACACTATCGTTGAAAAGTTTGGGGTTGGTAGGATTTAGATTTTTTGTTTTAAGTGTCTTATATATGAAGTCTCTTATGCTCACCAAGGCTGCAAAAACACTAATACTGTGAATATTATTACAGTTTAAAATCACTTCCGTACCCTGGCATGTTCTGCCATCAGCTGAGATGGTGAGTCCTCTGGGACAGGAACAGTAGTATGTGCCTATAGCATTGTGGCAGGCATGTGAGCAGGGATTTCCCTCCACACACTCATTCTCATCTTCATCAGCAAAAAAAGGACAAGCACAGAATCTCATCAATGAAAGAACTCCTCGTCTTTCCACAAATGGAGACTATTATCTATATTATACAGTAAAAATCAATAAATACTGTCTGACTGTACCTGCACAATATGGTCCAGCGGGGTCCAGTTGAAAACCACTGGGACACTGATTACTGCGTTCTCCTGAGGACGAAAATATGTTGTAATAAGAGAGGGATAGCTTTTAAAACTCATATAAACTATTAAATAACACAAAACTAAATTATAAAGATAGGCAAGAATTGTATGATGTCTAGGGATGCGTCCGTATATACATTTTGCATTACATTAAATTGAAGCAGGCATTAAAACATTGCAATATAGAGAGGAAAAATGGAAAAAGGTTTAGTATTTCTAAAATCCAGCATTAAAAAAAAGCTTGATTTGGAAACATATAGGCCATGATATCTTCAAATCAAATAAATTAAATTAAGAATAAATTAAATTAAAATTTAATTTAATTTAATGAAAATATTTAATTTAATTAATTTCATTAAATGTGATTAATTAAATTTGATTATTTAATTAAATTCATTTCATTAAATTAATTTAATTACATTTGATTATCAAATTAAATTTAATACAATTTTAATTTGATCTGATTATTAAATTAAATTATAATGTGATTTGATTAATTAAATTGTAATTTGATTTGATTATCAAATCACATTATAATTTAATTAAATAGTGAAATCAAATTAATAAAAAAAAATTAAATCAAATAAAAATTAAATAATTAAATCAAATTAAATTAAATTATTTTTGTTTTACAAAATCAGTATGTTGACTGATATATCATTGATACTGAATGATTATCTTTTCTAATGTATTTGTGTATCGCACCTTTAGCAATAGTAGCATGGATGGCAAACTCCAGCATCTCTTCTAGTGGACGGTACAGAGCGCTGATAGCCGAGGCGTGGAGTGTCTGCACCAGATAGGGCATCTTTCCTCTGGAGGGTCCGTATGTGATGGTATGATTCCACGAGTAAGGCACGCTCACCCTGTCTATACTAAACATACGTGTAGACAGAGCATACAACTGACCAGGACCTGTCTGAATGTAGTCTTCAGTGTAGTCCTGGAGTTTAGAAAAGATATTTTAATGTGATAAAGTTCTATTTTCAAAGTATAAAAAGGTAAAACATTTAATGAATTCAGTGATGGAGATTCTACCTTGAGACTGATGTCTGCATTGGAGGGCAGTTGCAGGATGTGTCCGTTTACTACGATGTCCAGCAGAAGCGCTCCATCTGAGTCCAGCCCTCGTGCCACATGGGTCATTCGAAGAATCTCTCCTATAGTCAACACAAACAAATTACATGAAGAAACTTTTGAGGAAAAATGCAGTTTACAAGGATTGTAACACATCAAATTGATTCCTCTTACCTGTGGCAAACTCCACCTGAGTTTCGCGTCTGAAGATGCCATTTGTGAGAGTGTACCCATTGACAGCTTCACCCAGTTCTTGTGCTGTGGTCCAGTAAATGGGGTTCAGGATGGAAATCAATTTCCTCATAGCAGAGCCTGAATGATTTGGCAGAAAAAATACAAGCATCAACTTAAATTGCAGTTTTCTTTTTAGTTGAATAATAATCTTTAAACTACAACCCCATTGCCACATAAAAAAATGTATATACTGCCAAATACTTTACATATGGCATATTAAATATGATGCATTGCTGCTCGTAACAAAAACTGAGTAGCAGAGACTGACCCAGACTCCTGGGTATATTAGTGATGGTGGCCTGTATAACTCTCCCTCCAGTGGGACTGCTAGAGATGGTGGCATTGAGGATGGCAATGCCAAAATCCACATCATTAATGTTCCCAATGATACTTCCTCTCGCTTTTTGAGGGCCACCTTAGAGAGACAAGTGGAAAAATGTAGACAATGAGTATAATCATATCTTGTTTAGTTCATTTAAAATCAAGGTCATAAGTTAACCAGCAGTTGGGGTAAGTTGCATAAAATGTGTCTTGTCAAGTTCTCTCATTCTTTTCTAGGCCTATATAAAGATATGGGTTTTGTCCCACTACAGCCACTGTAGTGATCTATAGCTGTCAAACGCCTGTATTCCCAGTGTAGAGGGTAAGGCATTACAAGTGAGTTACGTAATCAGATCACTTTTTTAAAGTAATAAGAAAATAAATGCATAACTTTTAAATTAATAACAAAATATCTGAGTTATTTTTTTAAATAAGTAAATCAAGTTACTTTGTGAACTACATTAACAGCATTTGTATTTCAATTTTTGTTTAATTTCTGAAGTAAGAGTGTTGAACTTTCTTCTCCTGCATCATTTCACTTTTGGTGTGAAAGGGCCTTTACATTTGCCAAAAAAAGCACTTTTGTTGTTATGTTATTATAAAACAAACAAGCAAGCTGAGGCCGGGTGAGAAAAAGTAACGTAATGCATTACTTTCCATAAAAGGTAACTAATTAAAATTAGTTACTTTTTAGGGAGTAACTAAATATTGTAATGCATTACTTTTTAAAGTAACTTGCACCAACACTGGTATTCACTATGTAAATGTGTAGCTAATATAAGCTAAGTGAAAACACTGAGTGTTTTCTTCACATTCATTCATAAATTCATTACAACCTACTAAGACAGACAGTAGAGAGTTGTAAATTCTTACATAATCCACCAGGGAATTAATAATATCATTGTAGTATTATGATCTTGTGTGCATTATTTACAGCTACAATTGTATTCGATCAGATTTTAATATATATATATATATATATATATATATATATATATATATATATATATATATATATATATATATATATATATATATACACACACTCACCTAAAGGATTATTAGGAACACCTGTTCAATTTCTCATTAATGCAATTATCTAATCAACCAATCACATGGCAGTTGCTTCAATGCATTTAGGGGTGTGGTCCTGGTCAATACAATCTCCTGAACTCCAAACTGAATGTCAGAATGGGAAAGAAAGGTGATTTAAGCAATTTTGAGCTTGGCATGGTTGTTGGTGCCAGACGGGCCGGTCTGAGTATTTCACAATCTGCTCAGTTACTGGGATTTTCACGCACAACCATTTCTAGGGTTTACAAAGAATGGTGTGAAAAGGGAAAAACATCCAGTATGCGGCAGTCCTGTGGGCGAAAATGCCTTGTTGATGCTAGAGGTCAGAGGAGAATGGGCCGACTGATTCAAGCTGATAGAAGAGCAACTTTGACTGAAATAACCACTCGTTACAACCGAGATATGCAGCAAAGCATTTGTGAAGCCACAACACGCACAACCTTGAGGCGGATGGGCTACAACAGCAGAAGACCCCACCGGGTACCATTCATCTCCACTACAAATAGGAAAAAGAGGCTACAATTTGCACGAGCTCACCAAAATTGGACAGTTGAAGACTGGAAAAATGTTGCCTGGTCTGATGAGTCTCGATTTCTGTTGAGACATTCAGATGGTAGAGTCAGAATCTGGCGTGAACAGAATGAGAACACGGATCCATCATGCCTTGTTACCAGTGTGCAGGCTGGTGGTGGTGGTGGTGTAATGGAGGTTTTCTTGGCACATTTTAGGCCCCTTAGTGCCAATTGGGCATTGTTTAAATGCCATGGCCTACCTGAGCATTGTTTCTGACCATGTCCATCCCTTTATGACCACCATGTACCCATCCTCTGATGGCTACTTCCAGCAGGATAATGCATCATGTCACAAAGCTCGAATCATTTCAGATTGGTTTCTTGAACATGACAATGAGTTCACTGTACTAAAATGGCCCCCACAGTCACCAGATCTCAACCCAATAGAGCATCTTTGGGATGTGGTGGAACGGGAGCTTCGTGCCCTGGATGTGCATCCCACAAATCTCCATCAACTGCAAGATGCTATCTCAATATGGGCCAACATTTCTAAAGAATGCTTTCAGCACCTTGTTGAATCAATGCCACGTAGAATTAAGGCAGTTCTGAAGGCGAAAGGGGGTCAAACACAGTATTAGTATGGTATTCCTAATAATCCTTTAGGTGAGTGTGTGTGTGTGTATATATTATATATATATACAGAGAGAGAGAGAGAGAGAGAGAGAGAGAGAGAGAATAAAAATAAATGAATACAAATTATTTTCTGACACCTGAGACCATGTTAAATAATTAAAATGTTTCTTGATGAAAATCTTGAAAGAACCATATATAGTTTGTTGTACCTGGACATGGCTGTATGTTACATCTTGATAACTGGGTAGAGTCTCCTGGGCAGGGTCGGCCGCTGTTGCTAGGTGATGGATTGTTACAAAGTCTGATCCGTGTCCGTTCTCCGCCTCCACAGGATGCTGAACATTCACCCCAGGACTCCCATGAACCCCACTTACCATCAACTTCACACATACATAGACAGAGCACAGAAAGGTATGTAATCAGTTATGGTCAAAATTAATCCAATTCTATATTTGATGTGTAAAAAATGTCTTATTTTCTATGAATTTTCTATGCTGCAATAAATGTTACTTGAACACCAAATCAGCATATTAGAATGATTTGAGTATTGGCAGATAAAAATTCAGCTTTGCCATCACAGGAATAAATTACATTTTAAATATTTTAAAATAGATAAGTTATTTTGAGCATAATCACAGATCTCAAACTTTTGAACGTTAGTGCAAGTTTTTAACGGTGCTATACCAGGGCAGTTGGCTGTGTTGCACTTCTGGATCTGCGAGTCTGATCCAGTACACGCTCTGCCTCCATTCGCTGATCGGGGATTGTCGCATGTTCTGTAGCGACGCATTTGTCCACCGTTGCAGCTCCTGCTACAACTGCCCCAGCTGTTCCATGGGCCCCAGTTACCATGAACTATGAAGAGAGATTATTAGCCTTCATTACACCAATATGTCTGTGTGTTTGCCATATGTGACATGTGTTTACTCACTGGGACAGGGTTCATTGTTGCAGAAATCAATGTGGATGTCATTTCCCTCACACTGCCGTCCCCCATGCTGGGGGGCGGGGCTTGCACAGGTACGGGTCCTTTGCCTTGTACCGCCTCCACAAGAAACACTACATGCCGTCCAGCTTATCCAGGATGACCACTTGCCATCCACTGTTGAAGAAGAGAAGAAAAGATACGTCTTTTTAGATTCACATTCAATTACGTTCCAAACTTGTATGACTTTTTGTAAACCACAAAAGGATATTTAGCTGAATGTTCATTAGCTGTTTAATTTCACAACTTTTTCATTTTTGAGTGAACAATCTCTTCAAATAACAAAAATCATAATTTTCACCAGAACGCTTACCAGGACAATTCCTCTCATTGCACACTTGTGTCTGTGAGTCAGGTCCTTCACACGATGGTCCTTCAAATGAGGGTGGAGGGCTGTTGCAGAGTCTGAGTCTTGTCTGCATCCCTTTGCCACACGTTTCACTACAAGGGCTCCAAGGCAACCAGGCACCCCAGTTCCCTGCCACTGACAGATAAGAAGCCAATCAGACTGATAAAGACATACAATACATGTGTAAGCAGAAGATATGTTCTTCCACTCACCTGGGCATGGCCTTATACTACACATGATGGCCTCCACTGCTTTGCCCTCACAGGCTCTGCCTCCATGCTGGGCAGGAGGATTACTACAAGTACGCACCCTAGTCCTGTTACCCTGACCACAGGTACGAGAGCACTCCTCCCAGGAAGACCACTCGGACCAATTACCATCCACTATGGGGGCAAAGAGACAGCATGGAGCTATGTTTATACTGTTTTCCATGTTTTTATCTATTTTTTTGTTTGTTTGTTTAGCAGAGATCTTGGTGACTACAGTCAAAAATTTAAGTGAAGAACTGAACATCTAATAAACCAAATATATTGCTCGTAACACCTAACTCAGGTTTACAAATAAACACTTAAATATTCAAAGATATACACTATCATATGAGTTGGTAATGTTTTTGAAAGAAGTCTCTTATGCTCAAGGCTACATTTATTTGATAAAAAAATGCAGGTAGTAAGATTGTAAAATATTATTACAATTTACAATACAATTATTTCTATTTTGACATATTTTATAATGTAATTTATTCCTGTGATGGCAAAGCTGAATTTTCAGCATCATTACTCCAGTTTTCAGAGTCACATGATCCTTCAAAAATCATTATAATATGCTGATTTAGTGCTCAAGAAACATTCTTTATGTTGAATACAGTTGTGCTGCTTCATATATTGGAGACAACTTTTTAAAATAATTTTATGAATAAAAAGTTCAAAAGAACTTGAGTTACTAACCCCTAACTTTTGTAGTGTTGACAGAAGTGTATAAAATAAAATGTTCACTCACAAATGGTGAAATGCTCACAATGTATAGCCCTGCAAAAGTAGCAAAAGAGATGAAAAGATAAACGAATTGACCTGGGCAAGGTTTGCCTTGACAGTTGCGCGTTTCTGTTCCTGAACCAATGCAATGGCGTCCTCCGTTTGCAGGAAATGGGTTATTGCACTGTCTCAGTCTCCTCTGACCTCCTGTACCACAGGAAACACTACAGGCTCCCCACTCCATCCATTCAGAGAAACCTCCGTGAACTGCGAAAAACACACAATTCAATCCCCCATTATAATACATCTAACTGCATTATAATCTGAATACTTACAAAAGTCCAAAGCTCACCTCGCACTGTGAGGGTCACGCGTACCAGCACAGAGCCTAACAAATTTCGGGCCACACACTCATATTCAGCCGTGTCCTCTTTCTGAGCACTACTGAGCCGCAGAGAACCATTATTCAGTGTGGTGATGTGCTCATTACCCAACAGGGGACGCCCCTGACGAGACCACTCAATGACAGGCACAGGCTCTCCCTCCGCTTGGCAGTTTAGCACCACGGTGGAACCGGCGTCTACCACTGTCTCTACTGGCTCTACAGTGATGGTAGGAGAACCTATGGAATATCACTGATGTTACTACAGTCACACAAACAATTGTTACTTTTTAATTTTATATAAATTATTTTCTGTGTGAGTATTCTATGTGACTTTTACTGCAAATTAATTACTTTAAAGTATTCATTGTTGTTTTGAATGGTAGACTTACTTTGTAAGGTCAGTGTAACGGTTCTCTCCACTACTCCTGCATCATTTGTGGCCACGCACATGTAATTCCCAGCGTCTTCGCTCTGCAAAAATTACAAGTTGATCCCATTAATTATTTATGAACGCAACAAAAAGGATAAAAATACAACACATCTGGAAAATTAAGGAATTATGTATCCAAGATTGATGGCAAAATGTTTGTATATTAACTCTTGTATTGTTGTAAAAATAATGCCTTTTGGTATTTTCTTTAGTTTTTTCTGACTGTGATTCGATTTTTACCCATGGTCTGCAAGGCCTTAAATAAATGTTGTTTTTCTTTGAGGTTGCAAGCTGATTTTGAAGGTTAATTTTATGTGCCTCCCTACACAAAAAAAGGTACAAATCTGCAGAAAAGGCTCAGGTAGGCACTTAAAATTGTTTTCAGTGTAATTAGCATTCTGTTGCAAACAGTATCTTCTGGAACTAAATTGGGGTGAGTAAAAAAAATTATTTGGATGAATCACCCCTTTAAAAGATATAAATGCAGAGCATTTTATATGCTTTGCATTTGTGCAGCTGTATCTGCGAATGTAGTGTGCAGGACTGTTGTGTTGTGTTTGTGTACCACTGTGCCGTAGATGGCTAGAGACCCGTTGTCAAGTTGGCGGATTCGATTGCTTATCTGGACATTAATGCCCTTTTTGCTCCACTGGATGGTGGGCAGAGGGTCTCCTCGCACCTCACAGTTAAGTATGGCATTCCCTCCGAGGGGCTCAATGCGATTTGAATTAACATCTCCGTCTATTATTGGTGGTTCTGGAGAAATTGGACAGATTTTTCACAATTGACTTAAGATTATACAAGCAGAGCAAGTCATCATATAACAGTGCAGATGTTTACCTTTAACATATACAAATCCCAGAGATTTGATGGATCCCACGCTGTTCTCAGCCATGCATGAATAAGTGCCCGAGTCGTCTTTACTCACACGCTCAATAACAAGCTCACTGTGGCCATTAAAATGATCATACTGGGCTGTGGGCAGAAACAATACCTTTCCTGATTCTCACATAACTTTTTATTGAAACATGCAGCAACTAATAGTGCTGAACTACAGGGGATGCAAATTGAGGATATTTGTAGGCTCAATTAGATGGATGATCTATACCAGGGATGATATTGTTGTTGAATGCCCACGTGATCTTGGGTGAAGGGATGCCGGTGACACCGCAGGACAGCAGGAGGCGCTCTCCCTTGTTGAGAGCCACATCCCCCAGGAGCTCAGTGAAGGCTGGATGTGTGTGGATGGACAGACTGATGGTGCGACTGTCCTGCCCAACTAAGTTGGTTCCGACACACGTGTAACTCCCAGAATCCTCCGGCTACATACACAAACTGTTACAATATGTAAACACTCTGAATGCAAGCAGTTTAAAGATTTGGACTCGGACCTGTGCAGTGTCTATGAGCAGCTCTCCTGTGGGCAGGATCGTATATTCTCCAGTGTTGTCGGTAAGTGCAATGTCATCTTTCTCCCAGATGATGGTGGGCTGTGGGACCCCGTCTGCCACACAGGTCAACAAAGCTTGGGTGTTCTCCACCACGGACACCTCTGACTCACCGACACGGATGGAAGGAGGTACTGATGTAGAGAGGGAGAGGAAATAAATAAATGAATGTATGTATGTATGTATGACATTATACACATACACACACACATTCACATAATTCACAAACAAATTTGTTAAATCAAAACATTATTAATATCATTATAAATCAAACAATTATTTAAAAAATATTCAACCAGATCCTCATGATTAGTATTATTCATCACATAAATCATAAAATAAATTCTTACTAATAACATACATCAACTAATTAAAAATAATAAAAAAGATATTCTACCAACATTCTACTTAATATTCTAACAATATTCTACTTCATAATAGTTATTCTACAAAATAATCATGATTGTTATTATTACTATCATTAATCACATAAATCATGAAATAAATTATTACTACTATTATTATTAATAACATAAATTATAATTTAAAAAAATTCAACCAATATTTTATTTAATAAAAAATAAGTTATTCTACCAATAACTGATTATCAATACAATAAACAATATTATCAATCAGTTATAATATTTATCAATTCATCCATCCATCCATCCATCCCAGTTTTCCCCTAAATCATTCTGTACAGTAAAGCCATTTATTTAATCCAATCCATCTATTTCAGCATCCCCTTGACTCACTGTGTACAGTAAGGCTCATCTCCAGACTGGTGGTTCCAGCCACATTAGCAGCAGTGCAGGTGTATCTGCCAATGTCTCCAGGTTGGGCCAAGGCGATCTGCAGCGCCCCTGTGCTGAGGACCCGCTGGTGCACGGACTCGCTCAGCGGCTGCCCGTCCTTGTACCAGGTGATAGAAGGAGTGGGGAAGCCCTCTGAGTGGCATTGCAGAGTTACAGATGCATCTAGTGTCACAGTATATGCCCTGACTACCGATGTTATGACAGGGGGCACTGCAAGAGAAGTGAAATTTATAACCTTTGAGAGGCCATTTCCCATAGACATCTTAACTTTCATCACAGCCTATGTGTGCGCCTAACCTTGAACTCTGAGTTTGGTTTTCCCTAGTGCAGTGCCTGCTGGATTCTGAGCCACACACATGTAGGTTCCAGAATCCTCGACTCTGGCTTTAGAGATCTGCAGACCACCATTGGGGAGCACCGTAAAACCACCTCCTGATGATGAAAGGTATTAAGTTTGTGTCAGATTATTTAAAGGGTAATTCAATGAATAAATTTATAATTCAACATCCAATTTTAAATAGTAATTACTACCATTCAAAAGTTTGGGGTCAGTAAGATTAAAAAATAAATAAAAATAAAGTTTAATGACACCAAAGTTTTAAATGGTAGTGTATGTAATACAATATAATTATATATAATCAATTACATTATACAGAATTATTATATACATAATTAAAATAATCAAGTAATTAATTAAATGGTACTGAATATATGAAAAGCTTGCCAATTATCCAGATTTAGCTTTCACCTGCAGTAAAAATATTGATGCCCTCTTTCTGCCAGGTAATAGTTGGGCGAGGGGAGCCTGTTGCTCTGCAGGGCAGGGTCGCATGATTGTTCAAAATCACATCCAGTGTTGACGGGTGTGACTGTATCACCGGAGGTTCTATAAAATATAAATGCAGACAATTATTTGTCGCAGAAATGTCCAAATGACAAAAATGGCATTTTTATATGTAATCTATTAAGACAAAAATAAAATAAAAGATGCATATTTAAAAGCATAATAGGTTTTAGTGTTTTTGCATATCTCATACCGTGTACTGTGAGCTGGACGTGCCGGTGTGCAGTGCCTGCAGCATTCTTGGCCACACAAGAGTAACGGCCTGAGTGACTCAAATCGGCAGCTGTGATCTCAAGAGGACCTGAGAGGAAACAAGGAAATAGAAATGTAAAATTTAGACTAACTTTAAACTTCAACCGTTCCTTTTTTTCACACTATAACTACATAAAGCTAACCTGACGGTAGTATCGTATAGCCCTCTCCATCTTTAGCTAGTCTCAATCCATCTTTGCTCCAATATAGGACAGGATGAGGCACTCCGGATGCAGTGCAGCCGATGACCACCGGGGACAGTCTACTCACCACAAGCTCTGTGGCCTCATCAGCAATAGAAGGAGGAACTGTAGAAGGAAATTAATATTAGTTCCTCCTGAAATGCACACGTTGGCTGTGTCCGAAATCGCATACTCCCCTACTATATATGAAAAACAGTATGTAACAAAAGAAGAATGTTCCAATTCAAAAAGAACCCAGATGATTCTTCAGGCGAGATTCTGAAGTGCGCATACGATGAACACTTTACTATCCCATGAGGCTACGGGAGAGGATTTGTGAATAGCAGCGAAGTGATGCTGACCCTGGTAGGTCGCATGATAATGACAACATGGCGAATGTTGTATGTGCGGATTACATTCATACTATACACATTCATACTATATAGAAATATAACTTTATTATTTTAGCGCCCGCAAAGTAAATACTTATTCAAAATAAGTACCTACTCAAGTGAGTATGCGATTTCGGATGGAACCACACATGTAGATGGATGTCATATATGGCAGTAGGGATTCACCATGTACAGTCAGCTGAATGTCTCGGCTCTCCTGGCCTGCCTCATTGGATACAACACACTTGTACAGCGCTGTGTCCTCTACTGTAGGTGCGATGACAACCAGAGAGCCCGAAGACAACAGCCTGAGGACAGATTGCAAACTAATTAACTGGACACAATCATGAATCTCAAGTGTCTTACAGTGCAATGTTAAGCATCAGGGTCATATTGTGACCCAAACCAGGAGTAATGCTCATTTGGTTGGTGATACAATAAGAGGTGATAAGAGGAGAGGGAGGAAACCTGGCTGAACCTGTACATATTCTGGTTCTGGTCAGTGTTAAGGGCTTGGGTGTTTTTGGTCCAGCTGAATGAAGGTTTGGGGATGCCGGTGGCCTCACAGGATAGCGTGGTCTGGATGTTCACCATCACAGTGATGTTAGTGGGACCCTCTGCAATGGAGGGTGGCACTAGAGTAGGAGAGAATATTTGTGTTTACTGTATATTAGGACATTTCTTTGGACAAAGAGCGAATATCTGAAACAGTGATAAACAAATAGTAGCTTAAACAGTAGAGTACGACACAAATGCCAAGGTAATGGCTTCGGTACCAAGAGAATGCATGAACTGAAAATGAATAGCTTAAATATAGTGCAAGTCACTTTGGATGAAAGCATCTGCCATAAAATGACTCTGTACATGAAATGACGGAAAATACAGGACTGAAAATAAAGACTTTTGATTTAGTTTTTATATATTTTTGCCAAGGCAAAATGTCTAATTTTCATTTTATTTATTTTTTTGTTTAAAATATTCATTTAAATCGAAAATGTATTATTTATTGAAACATTTTTTTAACTGTATTTGGTTTTAGTTACAATAACAACACTGTTTTGGATCATATTTACTATATGAACAATGACATTATTGCTTGCATTTCAAGACTCACCATAAACCTGAAGATCTACTCTCTTGCGCTCTGTTCCCGCCTGGTTGGTGGCCATACAAAGGTAGCGGCCTGTATCGGTCACCTGGGCTGAGAGGATGTGGAGTGAACCATCCTCACCAAACCTGTACCTAAACACATAGGGAGTTTGTTAATTCCCATGAACAAAATTGAGAGTTATGAAATGCTCTGAAGTGATCCGTGCTGCTGACCTGGGGTTGTTTCCTGCCAGGATGGATCCATGCTTCCTCCAGGTAATGCGTGGGGTGGGTACTCCATTCACAACACACTCAAGAACCACTGGTTGATTGATATGGACCAACACAGACTGAGGACCATCCTTTATTGTGGGAGGGACTGCAGAGAGAATGTTTAAATCAGTATTTTCCTCAGGAACACAGATGTTAACATATGTAGAAATTGCTGGTCACCATTGACACTAAGTTTGAAGTTGCGTCTGGTTTCTCCAGCAACATTGCTGGCCACACAAGTGTACTGGGCACCATCTCTCAGCTCTGCATTGTTGATCTGCAGATAACGACCACTGGACAAAACACGCACTCGTGGAGACATCTGGAGAAAGCATTGTAAAAGCTATTTAGTTACAAACCTGATTTAAAAAAAACTTTGGTGTCAGATTAAAAAAAATTAATTAATACATTTACTCAACAAGGATGCATTAAATTGATCAAAAGTGACAGTAAAGACATTTATAAAAATTATATTTCACATAAATGCTGTTCTTTTGAAACAGCACAATTGGTTTCAACATTGATAATAATAAGAAATGTTTCTTGAGCACCAAATCAGCATATTAGAATGATTTCTGAAAGATCATATGACACTGAAGACTGGAGTAATGGCTGCTAAAAATTATAAAATCTATAGAAGATCAAAATTTCTTATATACATATTATTAAAACTAAATTAAGTAGACACTTAACCACATTCAAAACTTCTAAAAATAAATGCAAAAATACTGATAATCTGTGTACATTTACATTTTAAATTTAGCAGGCGCTTTTATCTGATGTGACTTATAAATGAGAAACCTAAGCAATATATCATAAAGATTTGCATCTGAAACATAAAAAAGCACCGTATCTGTCACATAAGGGTTTTGTTAAATGTAATTCACTCACTAAAATATGAAATGTTTACACTGGATACCTTCAGTGGCGCTCCATCTTTAAGCCAGGTGAGGGTTGGAGGTGGAACTGCATCTGATTTACATTCAAGGGTCACTTGTCTGTTTTGCAAGACAGACACATCGTGCACACCTCTGTCTCCAGCAATGTTGGGTGGCACTGTTGGAAAAAATTGTCGTTTGGCAAATTACTGTAGATGAGGTGACACTTTATGTTGATATGATGAACTTTGTAATTGCTTTTAAGCCTCACCATGTACTCTGACTAGAAACTCTTTATCATCATCTCCAGCAGAGCTGGTGGCCAAACAGGTGTATCTTCCAGTGTTCTCCACCTGTAAAAAGATGGGCGATAACACAACATGATTTAAGAACATGTCACATTTGTTGTGTCACATTGAGAAGCATGGGAGAAAAGATAAGAGCAAGAATGCTACTGCCCATTTTGACACCACATTTGTAGCTTTTACCTGAGCAGAAGCAACTCTGAGCACCTCGCCATCTCTGATGAGCCGTACGCTGTCTGTCTGAGGCAGCGGTCGCCCATCCTTCAGCCAGGTCAGTGTGGGTAAAGGTATGCCGTCAGCCTCACAAACCAGCTCCAAGACATGATTCACAACCACAGAGATCTCAGCAGGTACACCAGAGCCATTGATCCGCGGTGGGTCTGAGAGATGGGATAGATGTCCATGAGTCTGTGACAGAAGGAGTCAATTTGGTCTTGTTTTATTTGGTTGCTTTTTCTCTCACCTAGTACTTTGAGGCTGAAGTGGCGGCTTGTGTCTCCAGCCTGATTATGTGCGGTACAGGTGTAGCGTCCGGTGTGGTTGACTCTCGCATGGGATATCTGCAGGGTGGTGTTGTGGTTGAGGAGCGACAGGTGAGCATCTTTAGGCACTGCTGCACCATTTCTCAGCCAAGTAATAGTTGGACTGGGCGTCCCATCTGCAATGCAGATGAATGAGGCCGTATTTCCTCTCACAACTGTTACTTCTTCTGTGCTGCCTGCCCTGTCCAAACTGGGAGGAACTGAGAAGAATTACACAGTTAATGTATTGGTTTAATACTTCATGCATTATCAGACATATTTTTTATATATATAATTAAAAACATTGTTTTCACAGTAAATGCACCTACATTTTATCTCTGAAAATACAGACAGGTTAACTCACCATACACCTGAAGGTTGTAGTGTCGGTTGTCCACTCCAGCTCTGTTGGAGGCCACACAAGTATAGCTCCCACCATCTGAAACCTGTGCACGAGCAATGCTAACACCAAAAATGACAATCAGATGCCGAGCATTTAGCACTATGAATCATGCCGTCAGCTCCATTCATGGTGGGATATGAACACCTGCCACTAGCAAAATGTGAGTAAAACTATTAAAAAAATGTTTTTTAATTGAAATAAAAAAAATAAATAAAAAAAAAATATATATATATATATATATATATATATATATATAAAAAATATATATATATTACATACAAAAAAACCCTGCAAACGTATTATACGTATTAAACGTAAAATACTGCCTTGGCAACTAACTTAAATATGTTTAAATGGTAAGATCAACCACAAATTAAAATTATGTCATTAATTACTCACTGTGTGATGTGTGGGAACAAATGAGGTTCATTTACAAGTGTTAAGCAGCATGTTTGAGCTTCCACGAGAACCAATTAGGTTTGTTCTCGCATGTCAAGCAAGTTCGGTTAAGCTTCTGTTTATGTTAACTGATCAATGTTTATATGATCAATGTGAATAAAAGCCTAAATTTAATCAGTTCATTTTATAAAGCAATCAAGTCTCTTCAGAAAATCTAGACCAAACCACTCAATTCAAATAGATTTGTTTTACGATCGCTTAATGAATTTTTGAAGTGTCAAAGTGATAGTTGCGTTTCTGTCAATGGAGAGTACAGAACTGGCTCAGATTTTATAAAATATATCTTCACTTGTGTTCCGAAGACGAACGGAAGTCTGAACAACACAAGGGTGAGTAAATTATGACAAAATTAAAATTTTTGGGTAACCTAACCTAACGTATTATTTTATGAAGTACTAAAATACTAAAACAAATACTAAAAAAACTAAAAAAAAAATCGAATTCAATTAGTTATTTTATATGTTTGAAATAAAAAAAGCTTGTAAAATGTAAGCCTTCATCTCAAATGTAAAAAATGTAGGCAAGGTGTGGCTGAGAGGCAAAAAATGTATTTCCCACGCTGGGATCAGAGGTGGGTAGAGTATCCAAAAACTGTACTCAAGTAAAAGTACAAGTACTTATAGAAATATTTACTCACAATAAAAGTAAAAGTACTAATCACAAGTAAAAGTACTTATCTGAATAGTTACTTGAGTAAGAGTGAAAAAGTATCCTGTAAAAAAACTACTTAAGTAGCTAGTTACTAGTTACTTCATATCATATATATAGCCTATATAACAATAATACAATAACATGTTAATATTTATATAGATATGGAATTTAAATTGTTATATTATTATCATAATTCATTATCATAAAACAAACACAGAAGAGACAAGCATTTTTTCTGGCATCTGTAGCCCAAAAATCATTGCACATTCTTTGCATTGTATAATATTAACATTTTGGATTATTAGACAATGTCAAAATAAAGTGAACCTGCAGAGTTTTGCGTTCAAAGGGAATTGTAGTGTTTTGGTTGTATGTAAATTTGGGAATAAGCTTTTAGGAATAAGTTTGGCCACTCTAGAGATTAACTCTGGGTTAGTTTTTGGTTGGCCAGTTCATTGTCCAAAAGACCTGTGTTCATAGAGTTTGGTAATTCATATTACAGTAAACCGAAAAGAAGAACATCGTTTTCCTGACTCTTATTTGTGTTATTTGAACAGTATTAAAAGCTTTTTTCGTAAGTTGAATACAGAAGGCGGTCCGCTGGAAGCTAGATATTTGACTTTATAGCGTGTTAAATATAGATATTTTGGGTAAACTGGATAAAACCCATCGCTTCAGGAGGCCTTTATTAACCCCCGGAGCCGTGTGGAATACTTTTGTAATGGAGAGATGCACTTTTTGGGCTTAAAATTTTGGGCTGCCATTCACTGGCATTATAAAGCTTGGATAAGCCAGGACATTTTTAAATATAACTCCGATTATATTCGCCTGAAAGAAGAATGTCATATACACCTAGGATGGCTTGAGGGTGAGTAAATTATGGGGTAATTTTCATTTTTGGGTGAACTATCCCTTTAACTGTATCTAAGCTAAGACATTCGTTTTCAAGACGAACAGATCGCTGCCTCTGCGCAATACTCAAAAATTACTGCGAGAAGGTGGGTATTCATTGATCTAATGTATAAATTGAGGTATATAATATTATATTATTATATTATATTATAATATTATTATTATATTATATTATAATATTATTATTATATTATATTATATATAATATAAATATTACTAGTAATGTCATACGTTGTAGTAGTGTATCGTGGCATAATAATATGTTTGGTTGTAAAATGTATTACCTGAATGAATTGAAATCCAAGGTAGCTTGTTCACAAACGGCATACAAAGATCAGATGTTCAACCAATAAAGATGTTCATCGCTGACAAACAATAGGATGCATTTGCAGATTTGCTTTCAATTGACTGTAACGTTATGTCCACGGCCAATTCATCCTCTTGATGTTCTTAAATGTCCTGTTACGACTCCGAGTGAAACACGATTCAGTGTGCGCAGGGAACTGAATAAATCATTCAAGCCGTTTTGCGAACCAATTCAGACAAATTTGCCAACTTGTTTGATCAAGTCTTTGAAGAGAATCGACTCAAAAGAGTGATTAATTTGTGAATGGGGCATCGCTCATGCCCTAGAAAAAGAGACAGCGTGCGCTTGGAATAATTTTACGTATTTTTTTACATATATTGCATTAAACTAAGGTAATGAGAGGAACGTCACCCAGTGTAACAAAGTAAAAGTACAGTAAAAGTAACCACATTTAAATCTACTCTTAAAAGTAAAACTTTCCCAAAAAGATACTCAAGTAAATGTAACAAAGCAAATGTACTTTGTTACTACCCACCTCTCCCTGGGATTATCATGATTTAAACATGTTAGATTTCTTACCGGAGGACCTGGCCAGCAGACAGCAGGCGGATCTGAGACGACACTGGAAGCGGCAGACTGTTCTTTAGCCAGTTGAGCTGTGGAGGTGGAGAACCACTAGCTACACACTCTATATTTATTGAGCTATCCAGAACCGCGGTCAGTTCCTTGGCAGCAGGTCCGTTCCCCTGGATCAGAGGAGGAACTGGGAAAAGGGCATACAACTATCAAATGTCTGGGAAAATACTACTGTAGTGAAAAATGTTGTTCCACTTCTCGCACTCAATAGTGACAAGTGCTGTAAAGATACAACTCACCATATACATTCAGGTTGAATATTCGGTCTTCCTCTCCGGCCTGATTGGTGGCCACACATGTGTATTTTCCACTGTCGGATGTGTGGATGGCTGTCACAGTCAGTGTGCTGCCATCGGGGCTAATTCTGAGGAAAAATTGACTTACGTTCACCCTTATGACTTGTATTGTCTGCAGAGAATACACTGGATAGATTTATAGCATAATGACACAAAAATCTGACAATGCTCTCACTTGATGTTCTTCTGGGCAGTTCTGCTAATTGTCTTTCCATCCTTCAGCCACTGGATCTCAGGGGTTGGAGTTCCTTCAGCACGGCACACCAGCTGGATGCTGTCATTCAGCAGAACACTCATCTCACTAGGTAACTCAGATCCTACAATGACTGGTGGGACTGAATAACAGACAATACAGATGGTAATTTGGTAAAACTACTAGATGTATGTTTGTTTAATAATGCTTCTGTACCTTGTATTGTAAGATGGTAATTTTTGCGGGCCTTGCCCTCCACATTGGATGCCACACAGGTGTAAGTGCCGCTGTCAGATAACTGTGAGCGGGCAATCTGCAGCTTACTGCCGCCAGACAGGATATGCATCTCCAGAGACTCTGAATTCTCTATAAAAACAAAAAAAACGAGCATAATTTAATTTTAAAATGTGAAATATGAAGCTTAAGTGATCTGTAGATCATCTATCTCACCAATCACTCTGCCGTTCTTCAACCAGGTGAGTGAGGGAGGAGGTATCCCTGTAGCATCACAGGCGAAGGTGACAGGATTACTGATGGTTTCCACCACACGCTCCACTGCTGGGCCGTCCAGCCGTGGGGGAACTGGACAAAGATTGAAGAGAGACTTAACATAAACAGTAGTAGGCTTAACAAAACCATAAGGGCCCTATTTTAACGTGTGCTGCTTTAAAAAAACACCAAAAATACTGTGCTATTGACTTTAGACCAGGTTTTGTTGGTCAATGGCGCAGTCAATTTCAAGCTGCTGTGGATTCGTATACTCGGAACAACAGATTTGAAGAAAATGACCACTGTTTGGCAAATAAATTAATGACAGTTACACACGTATAACATTTATTATATTATGTAAGCTTTATGGTACACCTCAAACAAGGTAATTTATAGTAATTTATAATGTTAATACTAGGGGTGTGACGAGGTAATACTCACGAGACTAAACTGTGATGAGATTTCCCATCGAGGTGAAAAGCTGTCTCGTGTCATATTGTCATGACAGGGAGTGGGGGTGAAGTTAGGATAGAATATGCCAATGCTACGTTTACATTATGTCTCCACTCTAGTTTCGCTTTGTATATAAATAAAACCAATATAAATGTAAAATAAGTGTGTTATGAGTGTGTGTTACGTGTTAATGAAGCGCTCGCATTGAGCGTGTGTACGAGTGTGTGTTACATGTTAGTGGACTGCACAGTGGCGGAGAATTCGTTACGCAGCAGAAGCGTCAGACTTGTTTTAAAATGTGCGTTCAGCACCACTGCTCCCTATTCACAGAGTACGTACGATCGCAAAATTAATATTGAAAGTAAACGGGAGCGCGCATTCAAACGCGATTTCAATACATTACCGCTGTTTGAAAGCGGCTCCGAGAGGCACGCGAATATCTCCCAATATAAAGTTGTAACCATCTCTCTGTATCATGCTTGAAGAAAAATGTGGTCTCTATTTGCACTTTGAATATTGAGTACAATGGATTATGGTATTATGGTTATTGTTTGCACTTAATATCTATGATCAATTTGTGGGAAGGAGTTCAGTTAGGAAGTCAAAAGAAGCTCATGTGCAGTTCTGAGGTCTGAAGAGACAATCATACAGGACAGAAGCCAGTCAGTTAAGTTTTTGGCAAAACCATTACAGTGCTTGTTGTCTTTTACTGCATATGATAAAAGTAGAACTGAAATGACATTCATTACAAGATGATGAGTTAAAACACTTCAAATTCACCTGGAAACAATTTTTCTAGTCATGTATTTCATCACTGAGGATTTCTTAAAAATATGTAAAACTATGTAAAAATCTCGTCTCGTCTCGTGAACCCAATCTTTTATCTTGTCTTGTCTCGTGAGATAAGTGTCTCGTCACACCCCTAGTTAATACTAATCAGCGAGTCTACGAATGTCTTGGGTATGCAGAGCATTCGCAGCTCATATGGACTGCACGCCACTGATATATATACAGTGAGGAAAATAAGTATTTGAAGACCCTGCTATTTTGCAAGTTCTCCCACTTGGAATCATGGAGGGGTCTGAAATTGTCATCGTAGGTGCATGTCCACTGTGAGAGACATAATCTAAAAAAAAACCCAGAAATCACAATATATGATTTTTTAACTATTTATTTGTATGATACAGCTGCAAATAAGTATTTGAACACCTGTCTATCAGCTAGAATTCTGACCCTCAAAGACCTGTTAGTCTGCCTTTAAAATGTCCACCTCCACTCCATTTATTATCCTAAATTAGATGCACCTGTTTGAGGTCGTTAGCTGCATAAAGACACCTGTCCACCCCATACAATCAGTAAGAATCCAACTACTAACATGGCCAAGACCAAAGAGCTGTCCAAAGACACTAGAGACAAAATTGTAAAGGGAAAGGGCTACGGGGAAATTGCCAAGCAGCTTGGTGAAAAAGGTTCCACTGTTGGAGCAATCATTAGAAAATGGAAGAAGCTAAACATGACTGTCAATCTTCCTCGGACTGGGGCTCCATGCAAGATCTCACCTCGTGGGGTCTCAATTATCCTAAGAAAGGTGAGAAATCAGCCCAGAACTACACGGGAGGAGCTGGTCAATGACCTGAAAAGAGCTGGGACCACCGTTTCCAAGGTTACTGTTGGTAATACACTAAGACGTCATGGTTTGAAATCATGCATGGCACGGAAGGTTCCCCTGCTTAAACCAGCACATGTCAAGGCCCGTCTTAAGTTTGCCAATGACCATTTGGATGATCCAGAGGAGTCATGGGAGAAAGTCATGTGGTCAGATGAGACCAAAATAGAACTTTTTGGTCATAATTCCACTAAACGTGTTTGGAGGAAGAAGAATGATGAGTACCATCCCAAGAACACCATCCCTACTGTGAAGCATGGGGGTGGTAGCATCATGCTTTGGTGGTGTATTTCTGCACATGGAACAGGGCGACTGCACTGTATTAAGGAGAGGATGACCGGGGCCATGTATTGCGAGATTCTGGGGAACAACCTCCTTCCCTTGAAGATGGGTCGAGGCTGGGTCTTCCAACATGACGATGTCCCGAAGCACACAGCCAGGGTAACCAAGGAGTGGCTCTGTAAGAAGCATATCAAGGTTCTGGCGTGGCCTAGCCAGTCTCCAGACCTAAACCCAATAGAGAATCTTTGGAGGGAGCTCAAACTCCGTGTTTCTCAGCGACAGGCCAGAAATCTGACTGATCTAGAGAAGATCTGTGTGGAGGAGTGGGCCAAAATCCCTCCTGCAGTGTGTGCAAACCTGGTGAAAAACTACAGGAAACGTTTGACCTCTGTAATTGCAAACAAAGGCTACTGTACCAAATATTAACATTGATTTTCTCAGGTGTTCAAATACTTATTTGCAGCTGTATCATACAAATAAATAGTTAAAAAATCATACATTGTGATTTCTGGATTTTTTTTATGTCTCTCACAGTGGACATGCACCTACGATGACAATTTCAGACCCCTCCATGATTTCCAAGTGGGAGAACTTGTAAAATAGCAGGGTGTTCAAATACTTATTTTCCTCAATGTATATACAATGGTGACGCGTAATATACATATACACACGTGTATATATACACACTTATCTGTTTTGTTTCTCACCATGGATGTTGAGATGGAAGTTCTTGTCCACTTGACCTGCTACATTTGTGGCCTTACAGACATACTGGCCGGTATCTGACACCTGACAGAGAAAGAGAGATTTATACTTCTTGAAACAAACTTTTTACTTTATTTTCTGAAGTAAATGTGAGTGGTGCTTGCACATGCATGTACAGTACAAAATCCACCACCATGAATTTATTGCTAGGTGGCCGCTTACTGGCCCGAAGCCTGTATGAAATTCTGGTTCCTTGCTCGGGTCTATCCTTTAATGTAAGTCTATGATATTTTTTTCACTAATTTTATCGCTAGACCATACATCCACTTCGCTTCATCCAAAGCACCTGCTCATTTTCTTACACACACCTCTGTTTCTCTCAGTTTCAGCATTTGTCCATCAGCCAGTATGCGCAGATTGGCAGTCTCAGTAATGGGTCGTCCATTCTTGTACCAGGTAATGATGGGAGGAGGCACTGCATTAGATTCACACTCCAAAGTAACAGATTTTCCCACCTGTACATTTAACACCACTGGAAGATCCCCACTGCTGTGTCTGATACTGGGAGGGACTGGGAGATACCAGTAATTTAGATCAGTGACTTCCCAGAAATTAAAACAAAGATTGTCTGCCTTACTCCACTAAATGTTTTCTTAACTATTGAAAAGCTTTGCAGAGACATGCTTTACTCCAGTTTTATAACAATCAAATATAAACACAAAACATTTACATACTGACCATATACTGTAAGATAAATAATTTTTTGGGCTTCTCCTGCTGGGTTGATAGCCACACAGCCATATTTCCCACCGTCAGACATCTTTGCTTTCAGGATCTGGAGAGTACGACCACCTAGAGACAGAGAATAAGAGTAAGAGGTGGAGTGGAGGAAGAGAGATTTATGTGTAATTTGTATGCCGTGTACACTATGTAGTTCCACTATAATGTGTCAGTAAGCATGTGTACCTGGCATTATGAGTGCGTTGGGGCTGGCCTGTATAGGTCTCCTGTCTTTGAACCAGCTGAGGTTGGGAGGTGGGAGTCCAGTGGCCTCACAGTTTAGAGATATGAAATTATTCACCACCACTGTCACATTTTCCTCTCTGAAGCCCACAATAGAGGGAGACACTGACAACAAACACAAACAAACATGATGTCACCAATTATTAGTTATAAGAGTCTAAAGAATTTCCTGAAGCTCAAACAGTAGAGCATGGCACTAGCACCCAGCAAAGTCATGGGTTTGATTCCCAGGGAATGCATGAACTGAAAAATGCATAACTTTAGTCCAAAGCAACTTGCATTGCATTAGGTTAGGTATTAGGTTTGCATAAGTGTCAGCAAAACACAGCCACACCAACTCTTCAGTAAACCCCTAGTAACAGTACAGACACTTAAGACTTGCTCAAAGATAGACTCACCATGCACATGGAGGTTGAAGGATTTCTCTGCTGTTCCAGCAAAGTTATGAGCCACACATGCATAGCGTCCTGTATCTGTCACTTGTGCATTCAAAATCTATAACACACATTCAAAAAACATACATATTTTATATATAATAAATAATTCAATATTATATATACTGTATATATAAAATCTGTTACTGTTCACTGTTGCATCACAGTTGTAATGATTGATGAATAATTTAGCTCTCACCTGCAGTGTCCTGCCATTGGACAGAAGTCTGTGTGTGCTGTCTGGGGTGAAGGGTTGACTGTCTTTGATCCAGCTAATTTTAGGAGTGGGACTTCCATCCACCTGACACTCCAGTAATGTGGTCTTATTAACCAGCACTGTGACCTCATCAGGCAGGTCGCCATCAGCTCCACGAATCGAGGGCGGCACTATCAAAATCCAAGTGCGCAGACAAAAAAGACAAACGAACAATACTTTCAGTTGTTGCCCTTTTAATAATTAGCATATAAAAAAGGTTAACACTCAGGTTGGACTCACACAACACTCTAACATCATATTGGATTGAGTCTTCTCCAGCCTCATTCACAGCCACACAAGTGTATCTCCCAGAATCCTTTGCTTGAGCTCGAGGGATCTGGAGGACTCTTCCGCCTGTGTGAGAAATAAAGTTAAAAAAACATATGAAATTCTTGTTCACTCATGCACAACATAGTATCAAAGTATCAACATATTTAAATTATTTTTCCATGATATAATCAAAATGTTGCAATGTAGCCTCTCACCAGGAAGGATGAGAACTTTATCATTAGAGGTCAGCAGGTGCCCGTCTTTGTACCATGTGAGGACAGGAGGGGGGACAGCATTGGTCTCACAGTACAGGGAGATGGGATTATTAAGAATCACATCCTTCACGTCTCCATTATAACCAGGGCCAGAGTCAGAGTCTCCAAAGCCTCGAAAACTAGGGGGAACTGAGACACAGACAGGAGTTTAGTATTATAAACAGGGATAAATCCTGATAACTGCACAAAATCCACAGATTAAAGGTTTAAAACAAGCTGAAAACGAGATCCAGACATAATACATTAAGCAGCCACATAATACATTAGTTGCAGTCATACTCCTTAAAGTTTTCAAACATTCTTTTGAAAAAAAGTATCTTGATCATTCATCATATCCCTGTGATGGCAAAGCTGAATTTTCAGCAGCCATTACTTCAGTCTTGAGTGTCACATGATCCTTAAAAAAACATTATAATATGCTGATTTGATGCTCATTCAGAAACATTCAGGATTCTTTGATGAATAGAACATTCAGGCCAGCATTTAATTTGAAATAGAAATCTTTTGTAACATTTTACATGTCCTATAGTCACTTTTGATTAAATGCACCATTGCTGAAATTATATATTTTTTAAAATCAAATTGACCCCAAATTTTTGAAAAGCAGTGTGTATAGTGTATATTAAATTCTGCATTCTGAAACCCTTTTCACCTTGTATATTTACATCAAAGTCCTTCTCATCCTCTCCAGCGATGTTGGTGGCTACACAGGTGTAACGACCTGTATCGGACACCTGAGTGTGTTTAATCTGAACTATACGACCGTTTGCTGTGATAGTGAGGTGACCATCTGCTTTCAGGATCTGCAGAAGGAGAAACACAGTAGAGTGAAAACTTAGAACTCCACAGAAATTCTCATAGGAGTAAAAAAGTACTGTATGTATTTCTCACCTGGCCATCCTTGTACCACACTAGAGTAGGTGTTGGGATAGCCTGAGCTTCACACTCCAATGTAAGACTGTTGTTAACTTTGATTTTAACCTCTTTAGGGGCCAGACTCTCTCCTGGGATGTCATTTTTATTGATAACTGGAGGGACTGCAAGAAAGGAACATATATAAATAGCTACAGATAACTGACACACAACAAGTGTTATATTCCTAAACACCAAAAGGTGGCGATGTAGCTCAGTTCACACACACCGAAAACTTTGACCTCATAGTTCTTCAGTGTCTCTCCGGCCTCGTTAGTCGCCACACATGTATATCTCCCAGCATCCTCTTCCTTAGCATTCAAGATCTGTAAAGTGCGACCACCTGTCACAAGATACAGTAGTAAGCGAGCTGGTCGCATAACAAATGTTGGATCTGAACATCTGAATTATTTTATGCTACATATCCATAAAGCATTCTGACCTGGAAGTACCCTGACGTTGCGGCTGGATTCAAAGGGTGTGCCGTCTTTGAGCCAAGTGATGATGGCAGGGGGGTATGACTGGGCTTCGCAAACCAGAGATGTAGGACTATTCAGTGTCACAGTAACGTCTTCAGCTGAACCTTCTGGACCAGAACCAGCGATGGTGGGAGAAACTGGGAGCAGAAACATAAATAAGTACACACACAAGACTACAAAGAGACATTTTAACTCCCCTCATCAAAACACACCTAACACATTGAGGTTGAAGTGTCTGCTCCTGTCTCCAGCACTGTTAGAGGCCAGGCAGCTATACCTGCCTGTGTCTGCCACTTGTGATCCACTGATCTGCAGGAAACGCCCATTTGACATCACCTGCAGCCTTGGGTCACTAGTCAACGGTTGCCCATCCTTCAGCCACGTGATCTCTGGAACTGGATTACCTAGACAACCCAAAAAATCGGTTAATAAGAGATAAGAGATCAAGACAGATGATTGTAATTTGTTTCACTCACCAGTGACCTCACAGGCTAAAATGACGTTCTGTCTCTCCTTCACTTTCACATCCTCCACTGTTCCCTCGTTTACAATGCTGGGCGGCACTGAAGTTGACAGAATAAAGATAAAATAAACGTTCCAAAAGTCTAGTGAGAATCCTAAACAACATTTTAAGCATCACATGTGTGCTCCTGACTGAAAGCTGCTCCAAGCAGTAGGTAACAAAACTATGCTAACCTCTAAACTATGCTCCTTGTTTTGTCTTTGCATGGATCCATGGCTAATAAGCCAATCCCAGAATGCAACAAGTGAAAATTTCCATCCAAGACTGTAGAAATAGTCAAGGAAAATGGATTAAATATAGCTGTATTCAGAACAAAAATAAAAAATTGCTCCATGTATTGAGTAGGGTAGCAAGCTTTGAGCCGAATGCTCATTTGTTGTAAATTTTAGACACAATCTTGTCAATATCGACTATTTTTGCTCTATTCCGGTAACAAAAATAGTTCCAAACAGTCAAGCTCAAGCTATTTTCATTTTACTGAACAACATAAAATACAGTTTTTTTTACGCAAGTTGCTAACAAGTGCTGTGTTCATTTGTGAATATTACCTTGATGAACAAAATGTGAAAGTATCATAAATTTGTGTTGGTCTGAGAGCTTATTTTCTACAATAATCCAAATCCCAATGGTAAAATCCTATTTTCTTTTTTCGAAGGGTACTGCTAACTTCCGGGTTGGCCTACAAAAATATAATTTGCGGCACTCAAGTTTGTGAGTATTAGTCAGTTTTCATGAGAAGTGCTACTGTTGCGGAGTTGTTGCCTATGAAGATTGTTTCAAATCAAGAAGTTAGCTGCCTATGTAAACAGCAGACAGACAGCTGCAGAAAATAACCATAACTTATGTAAAGTGATGTGTTACCCAGGACATTTAAGTCAAAGTTCTTCCGCTCCTCTCCAGCAGAGTTGGACACGATGCAGGTGTATCTCCCAGCATCCTCACTTGCAGCATGCATCAAACGCAGGCCTCGTCCTCCTGAGATTATTACAGACATATATCAGACTCATCTGTTGCCATGGTAACTGGCAACAGCACAGGTGGCTGAATGATTTCTGCACATTGAATTAAAATGATAGGCCGTTTGTACTTCTCTTAGGGAATTACTTAATCAGCTATAAATCAAGAGCCTGAGATTTATTCAGAGGAGAAATGCATCTGCAGAACGAATAACGAGTTTCACTTTGTCTTTGAAAAAACAGGCTTCGTAAATGTCCCTATTGTTTTGGTAAAAAATGGAAGACCTCAAGTTAACAGCTGTTCAAACAGAGCTTAACCCATCAGAGCAAGTCAAACGTCCCATTTTCACTCTTTAAACGGATAATTATCACTCCCCAGGAGAGCACTAAGGTGATCACCTGAACAAATACTCTTTCCTTCCCTGGTGTCCCTTTCTCTTACAAATGAGGAAAGGAGTATGTGTATCTTTGGATGAGCTTTGCAATACAGTAAATACGGCTAACTACCATTCTAATCCTTAAAAGAGTGGCAATATTACCGACTGAATATGTGATCAATAATATGTCTATCCTACATATTCTGGTCCTGTTTTCTGTCAAGTTCCATGTCTTTGTCTGTAGCATACTGGCAGACAGTCTGAGAATAGCTCAGCACAGATTAATTTACAATGTGGTTCATTTATGCAAGTGACCTCCGGTGGTTTATGATGTCTAAGGTTACAGTGATGGATGTTCCTCATACTTGGTGCTAGCAGAGGATCAGTCTCTGTTTACACTGGAAGCCAATAAATGGAAAGTCTTTGCATGTTCAAATACAAGAACATCTGTCTAACTATTTTTCTTTTCAATTATCCACTGATCTGTGGCATTTGGCTGCTTACTGAAGTGATCTTGTTGCACCTACTTGAGTTATTAATCCTGGTTAACCTAATCCGTAAACTGGTACTGGGCTCTTTACCTAGACTCAGTGGAATAGACATTTTGGAGCAAGACACATGCATTCATTAAAGGAGTTGGTACCTGAGATGACCCGAACAGAGCTAGACATGCTGATCAGCTGGCCGTCTTTGAGCCACGTGATGGCTGGTGGTGGCATTCCAGAAGCTTCACAGGTGAGAACAACCGGGTTCTTTACAACAACACTCACATTCTCAGGCATCTGCGTCTGACCGATAATGGTGGGAGGGACTGAAGAGATGATGCACATAATATCAGTATGTGAACAACAACAACAAAAACTATACAGGTCCTTCTCAAAAAATTAGCATATTGTGATAAAGTTCATTATTTTCCATAATGTAATGATAAAAATTAAACTTTCATATATTTTAGATTCATTGCACACCAACTGAAATATTTCAGGTCTTTTATTGTTTTAATACTGATGATTTTGGCATACAGCTCATGAAAACCCAAAATTCCTATCTCAAAAAATTAGCATATCATGAAAAGTTTCTCTAAACGAGCTATTAACCTAATCATCTGAATCAAAATTACACCTGGGATTCCTGAGGCTTTTAAAAACTCCCAGCCTGGTTCATTACTCAAAACCGCAATCATGGGTAAGACTGCTGACCTGACTGCTGTCCAGAAGGCCATCATTGACACCCTCAAGCAAGAGGGTAAGACACAGAAAGAAATTTCTGAACGAATAGTGCTGTATCAAGGCACCTCAGTGGGAAGTCTGTGGGAAGGAAAAAGTGTGGCAAAAAACGCTGCACAACGAGAAGAGGTGACCGGACCCTGAGGAAGATTGTGGAGAAGGACCGATTCCAGACCTTGGGGGACCTGTGGAAGCAGTGGACTGAGTCTGGAGTAGAAACATCCAGAGCCACCGTGCACAGGCGTGTGAAGGAAATGGGCTACAGGTGCCGCATTCCCCAGGTCAAGCCACTATTGAACCAGAAACAGTGGCAGAAGCGCCTGACCTGGGCTACAGAGAAGCAGCACTGGACTGTTGCTCAGTGGTCCAAAGTACTTTTTTCGGATGAAAGCAAATTTTGCATGTCATTCGGAAATCAAGGTGTCAGAGTCTGGAGGAAGACTGGGGAGAAGGAAATGCCAAAATACCTGAAGTCCAGTGTCAAGTACCCACAGTCAGTGATGGTCTGGGGTGCCATGTCAGCTGCTGGTGTTGGTCCACTGTGTTTTATCAAGGGCAGGGTCAATGCAGCTAGCTATCAGGAGATTTTGGAGCACTTCATGTTTCCATCTGCTGAAAAGCTTTATGGAGATGATTTCATTTTTCAGCACGACCTGGCACCTGCTCACAGTGCCAAAACCACTGGTAAATGGTTTACTGACCATGGTATTACTGTGCTCAATTGGCCTGCCAACTCTCCTGACCTGAACCCCATAGAGAATCTGTGGGATATTGTGAAGAGAAAGTTGAGAGACGCAAGACCCAACACTCTGGAAGGCCGCTATCGAAGCATCCTGGACCTCCATAACACCTCAGCAGTGCCACAGGCTGATTGCCTTCATGCCACGCCGCATTGAAGCAGTCATTTCTGCAAAAGGATTCCCGACCAAGTATTGAGTGCATAACTGAACAATTAGGTTGACTTTTTTTTGTATTAAAAACACTTTTCTTTTATTGGTCGGATGAAATATGCTAATTTTTTTCATGTTTTCATGAGCTGTATGCCAAAATCATCAGTATTAAAACAATAAAAGACCTGACATATTTCAGTTGGTGTGCAATGAATCTAAAATATATGAAAGTTTAATTTTTATCATTACATTATGGAAAATAATGAACTTTATCACAATATGCACATTTTTTGAGAAGGACCTGTATATATGGAATAAGTAACATTACTTTACTAGTGATTTTAAAAGTTAGTTTGAATTTTGTTAGTATTATGAACAAGTCAAATAATAAAATTATAAAAATCACTTAAACTTTTGGAAGACCAGTGGAAATTGTGAAAAATTTTCAGGATAATCCATTAGGTGATGCTAGTGGCTCACAAACTACACAAAGAAAACTTTGACTGTTTTCTCACCATGAACATTGACATCATATTTCCTGTCAGCCTGTCCCGCCACATTGACAGCGATACAAGTGTATCGTCCGGTGTCGGGCACTTGAGCATCCTGGATGCGTAAAAGTTGGGCCTCGTTAAGTATTTGAGTCCTGTTGCCGGTGCTCAGGGGTCTACCGTCTTTCATCCATGATATGGCAGGTCTGGGTACCCCGTCTACTTCACACTTCAGAGTGATATCTCCACCTCGCGTCACTGTCTCATCCTGATTTGAGGAGCTAATGGAGGGACGAACTGTTTGGAGTGAAGGAAGGAAGAAACAGAGTGAAATAAAGAGGATTACTGTATCTTTGTGAGGTACATTTTTTTTATCGGGTTATTCATTTTATACCATTAATGGGGAAGGAAATGCATTCCACCTGTTTGATAGACTTCAAGATTTTCTTTCACAGATTTTAACCGAATTCTGTGTTTTCTTTTCCCTTTCAAGGAAACTTGTGCTGCATCGAATGTACGCATACATTTGTAACCTGAGACATTTTTCTGTATTCTTAGTTTAATTATTTAATACAAATTTATTATCAAAAATTGCGTCTAATGAAAAGAACTTAACATTTCAAAACATTGAATAAACAAAACATTTAAAAAAAAATAAATAAATAAGTTACAAGTATACTGTATACTGTATAAATTAAAACATGCATGAAAAAATATCTTATATTTTTTTATCTTATAGGGTATATGCTACCTTATAATAATAATAATAATAATAATAATAATAATAATAATAATAAATCAATGTAATGTTTTAATACATTTTATTACTGTTTTTATGTTAGACAATAGTAATATATTTCTGTCATAGTTTGTTAAATTTCTTCAAGTTAAAGTGAATTTTTATTTTGGCAGTTTGTCATAGAGACCTTTGAGAGACTGTTTAGCTCATTCATACAGAGACATGAAGAATATACACAATATGATACTGAATATGATTTATTTTTTATAAATATCGATTTATCACCTAGTCCAAGATTGAGTGTTCGTGTCTGTAATCAATGTGAGAGAAGATGCTGTACCATAGACTTGCAGATTGTACTCTTTCATCCCACTGCCAGCTGCATTGGTGGCCAGACAGGTGTAAGAGGAAGTGTCTGCCTTCTCAGCACTTGAAATCTGCAGCTGCCGCCCACCAGAAAGAACACGCACACGTGAATCTCCCTTTAACTCTGAGCCTGAAGGAGACACACACAATAATTTACAAACTTATAGTAAGGTTTGGTGAAATACTCTAAGCATTACAAATCATTTGACTTATTATGAGAGTATGAGGTTAAAAATGACAACAAATGTGATGAGGATAGTGACTATTATAATCTGTAGGAAGATGGTGATGATGAAAACAGTCATGCTAAGCCTCACCGTCTTTCTTCCAGGTGAGACTGGGAGGAGGGATCCCACTGGACTCGCATACAAGTGTCATGAGGTTGCCCTCAATCACAGTCAGAGAAGACACCTCATCAGATCCACGGATACTGGGAGGAACTGGAGAAAAACAAATAATAGAGGGAGAAAGAGAAACAATTATATCATACATTATAATTTGACTCAAGTTCAGAGTTTATATTATATTTTAAGCACTCACCCCAGACGTTCAGGTTATAATGCTTCTCTGTTTTTCCTGCCACATTGATTGCCTCACATGTGTACCTGCCTGTGTCCTGGACCTGAGCACTGGTAATCTGAAAATACAAAACAATTTATACTATCTAACACCTTTTATATTAAAATAACAACAATCCAAAATGAACTTCACTTGATGCTAGGGGGTTGTTATATGTTTCCTATGGTATGCTCATTGCTCAGTGGTTGCTAGGTTGTTACTTTCTGGGCCAAGTCAAAACCGCTTATATGCTGATTGATGTACTGTACCTTCAGAAAGCTGCCGTCCTCTGACAGGCTTAGTCCTGGTTTTCTATAGAGCGGTCGTCCATCTTTCCGCCAGCTCAATGCAGGTGGAGGAATGGCATCGCTCTGACAATGCAATTGCACTGACTGACCCATCAGAGCAGTGTTGTTTACTTCCTCACCCATGATGTTGGGTGGCACTGAGGGAAAGAGAGAGAGACACACACACACACACACACACACACACACACACACACACACACACACACACACACACACACACACACACACATAATAAAAGTATTATTTTCTTTAAAAACAACAACAACTTACTGACCCCAAACTTTTGAACATTAGTGTAAGCACATAGAAAATTATTTTGTATCAACAACTGAGGTACATTGAAATACACAAATGATAGATTTCATCAGGTTTAGAGTAACAGTGTTTTCTGAGCTCACCATACACATGTAGGTCATATTCTCTGTGTTGTTCTCCACCTGCATTCACAGCCACACAAGTGTAATGACCTGTGTCACTGACCTGCGCACTAATGAATGACAAAACCCTTCCACCTGACAATACCTAGTGAGAGAGGAAATTGAAAACTGATATAACATGTTTATAACCTTTAAGCAGAGTTGAGTGCAAACCAATATATATAAGTACGCATGACAGCATCCAAACTCCCAGACGCACAGACCTGGACGCCATCTGAGAAGCTGGAGACAGGTCTGCCTTCTTTAAGCCAGGTGAGGCTGGGCATGGGAACTCCTGAGGATTCACACTCTAACCTGACTGGCTCATTCACCACCACTGTTATCATTCCTCCTTTACTAGAAATGGAGGGGGGAACTAATGGAAACAAATATTAGATGATCAAAACCAAGAAAGAAATATGTTAGAAAAGCCAAACTTTTGACTCAAAGGTTAACACTCACCATGCACCTGCAGACTGTATGTGAGTTCAGTGCTACCGGCCACATTAATGGCCACACATTTGTAGAGTCCAGCATCTGACACCTGCGCACGGTCAATCTCCAGCACCTGACCTCTGCTCAGAATGTTAACACCTGCAGCACTCGTCAATGGACGACTGTCTTTATACCACGTCACAGCTGCAGAAGAAAAGGCATGAGAGAAAAAAACAGGGCCAAAACTACACCACCTGTACTTTTGTAAACTATTACCAGTTTAAATGTTATATTGCCCTAAAAAAACTGGAAATGAAGTATGACTCACCTGGCAAAGGACTTCCTGTTGCCTTACACTTCAGCTGAATTTGGAAGCCAGCAAGGATAGTTTCATTGAGCGTCTCTCCAGCATACTGGATGCTGGGAGGTTCTATAAAACACATGCACAAATTAATTTAAAAAGATGCACGTTAGGGTATTTAGGTGAATTTCAATCAACCAGTCAATCAATATATATATTTGATTGATTGAATTCATTATAATGAGTTGTTTTTCACATTAACATATAAAGATGGCGAGTAAATGTGTGCAATTTGTTTAATCGTCATGAAAATAATCACAATATAAAAAATATGAATGGTTCTACAAATAAGCATTATGTAAAATATAATTTCTTAATTTTTTCTTTTGATTTTGACAGGTTTTTGGAAAATCACAGTAAACTACAATTAATATGCCTGTACTAGCTGTTTTTATAAGTATTTCCTACCATGCACACGGAGACGAATGTGCTGCTGTGCCTCGCCTGCTGCATTAGTTGCCACACACGTATATTTCCCAGCATCCTCCAGCCTGGCCTTCTTTATGTGCAAGACCCTGCCTGCAGATTCCAGCTAAATGACAGATGGAAAAATAAAGAGAGAGGAGATAGTACATGTGGTTATGTAAACCTCCTCAAAGACTTGATTTACTTTGGCTTCTGTCATGCTTTAAAGTCTGACCTTCTGAAATTCTTGTGTTGTATCCACAGGACGGCCATCTTTGAGCCATGTAATGCTGGGAGGTGGAATTCCACTGACTACACACTGAAGGCTGGTTGATGTGTGGAGGACCACTGACCTCTCAGCTGGACCGGTAGAACGGATAGCTGGGGGGACTGACAATGCAAATAAACAATAAACAATGCAAATTTACCATAAATGTACCCGAAACTTGTTTGTAACTTAGAGGAACCTGAAAAGTCACCTTAGACCTTCCTCTCTGTGAGCAGTTAAGGTAAACATCAAATTAAAATATTAGCAAAAATTGACAGATCATCAATAAAAATCTATAGTGATCATTACCATGTACAGACACTTTAAACTCTCTCTCTTGTTCTCCAGCCTCGTTGGTCGCTACACAGTGAAAAAGCGCTGTATCAGACACCTGAGCGCGTGAGATGACCAACCGACGGCCGTTTGATGTTATCCGCACCCCTTCGCCCTGCCTCACTGGTGCGCCATCCTTTAGCCACCTTCAGAGAGAGACAGATGCAGATGAGTGACATTTCAATTCTGCATATACAGTATAAATATGTGCGCATGTACTGAAGTCCTCACGTAATAGCTGGAGTAGGTGTGCCTGTAGCATAGCAGTCCAGCTCTAGGATATTGTTGAGGATGACCGTGGCATCTGTGGTGTCGCTTGCCCCATCAACAACAGGAGGAACTGAATAAGCACACACAATAATTATGGTCAAACACTACAACATCTCCGGAATTGTCTTTGAAATAATGCATGACAAACTCACATAATGATAACACATTGAGAGTTAATAAATGCCACATGCTTGGGTCACATGGATGCTGACTCTACCATTGCCCTTTAATCTTGCTGAATCTTTTATACATTTCCTTCATTTGTTGTTAACCACTTTACTGGCTCATAAAATACTTTGCTATTGATTTCCTGCAGTCATTCCAATGATGCAACACAAATGTGGACTGACTGATTGTGGCAGTCTGTTGGACGCATGTATTAAGAACAAAATGGTGTCCAGATGTTTAGAAGATCAAAGTGCAGGTCAAGACGTGATCTGTCTGGCTCATGTACACAAAAACAAAAGGCACTGAAGTTCCTGTTTCCTGTGGATAGTGAATGATGAGATGCCTGAAGAGATTTAAAAGTCTCCTTGTTTAGGTGACAGATCACTAAAGAAATGTCAATGTGTGTCATTTTACCTAAGACACTGACGTCATATTTGATCTCCCTCTCTCCAGCAACACTGGTAGCCACACAAACATATCGACCAGCATCAGATGGAAGCGCACTGAGGATTTCGATTTTGTGACCCTGCTCTAGAACACGCAGGTTCTCTCTAGCAGCCACGGGTGAACCATCCTTTAGCCAGGTCAGTGAGGGAGGAGGGTGACCTTCAGCTTCACATTCCAAAATCAGAGATTTACTGAGCACAACCTTCATGTCTATGGGACCATCAGAACCAGCAGTGATGGAGGGGGGAACTGAATGATGACAACAACAAAAAAAAGTACATGTTAAGGGTTACCAAATGCTAAAACAAATATACAATACAAAGTATAAAAAAAGTTTGTGGACAGTAAGATTTTTAAAAACCTTTTTGAATTCTCTAATGCTCACCAGAGCTGCATTTGTTTGATCAAAAATGGTATATATAAGTATAAGCTTCTATGATACTTTGTTGAGTCTAAAAAAAATGAACCAATATACCTTAAAAACAATTAAAAAAACAAAACACTTAGGCACTATCTAGCAAGCCCTCACCATAGACATCCAGCTCATACATTTTCTCAGCGGTGCCAGCCACACTGGTGACTTTACAGGTGTACTGTCCAGCATCTGATATTTGAGCTCTTGAGATCTTAAGGAACTGCCCTCGGTCCACATACTGGGTCTGTCTGCTGGACAGAATGACCTCTCTGTTCTTGTACCATGTGATGGCAGGGAGTGGCACTCCCCGTACCTCACACTCAAGAGTCACCACATTACCCAGCAGAACTGTCACTTCAGAAGATGCGTTTCCTCCCTTAATGCTGGGTGGCACTGAGTTGGTAGAATAAAAGAACAGACAAAAAGGGCAGGAAATTTCACATTTAGAATTTTCTCAATTCTGTCGATATGAAACCCATATTTGCAAACCAAGACATTATAAGTAAAATTACCAAAGATACTGAGGTTAAAATCTTTGGACTGCTTTCCTGCTGCGTTGGTGGCGCTACACTGGTATCGTGCCTGGTCACCTAAGCGAGCACTCTTTATCTTCATCTGCTGTCCTCTGTTTGAAACTTCAATATTGGGGTCACCTAAAAACACTGGCCTAAAACACAGAGTGAAAATGACAGATAACGCTAATTCCACTAGTATTGTTTCAAAATGTAAGAATCAGGGGGGAATTCACTGAAAATGTATTACGCACCCGATAGTGTTTATTTGTAGCGACAGTGTTGATTTAGCACCTTATTAGCAAAAGGAATTAAGCAAATCAAGTAAGAATGCAAACATGCCCAACTCTGTGCTGGGTTATGGAGGATGCCAATATTCATTTACATGCTTTTCCGTGAGTGGTAAAGCACATTAATTATGTCTGGCAGGCGTTTTGTGAGTCTATGATAAGCATGATTTGAAGAGTAAAGATGTATATGCTTGAAACATTGACAACAAATGTAACTACTCATGCATTTAGTACCTGGTTTAACTGGGTTTCGGGTGGTTAGCGAAAAACTGCAAAACGCTTTTTAGTGAATTCACCCCTCTGTTTTTTTCTTGATTAGATATATAAAGTTTTCTTTACAAAGCTTTTTGTAACTTACTTCCTGTCTTTGTACCACTGAATTGTGGGAAAGGGATCACCTTTGACCCTGCATTCCAGAATGATCTCCTGATTAAGCACGGCAGAGAGGTCATGTGACCCAACTGTCCCGATGATTGTAGGAGGAACTAAACAGAGGAAAGACCATATAATAACACGTAATACAAAAAGACAACATTGTTAATGTCAATCACAGTAAGTGGATGCTATTACAGATTAACTTACCCAAAACATCGAGGTAAAAGTCTCTCTCTGTGCTTCCAGCAATGTTGATGGCCTTGCAGGTATAGCGTCCAGCATCTGCAACAGCCGCTTTCAACAGCCTGAGAGTTTTGCCCTTCTGCAGAAACTGCACATCGCTGCTAGAAACCACCTGGTTAAATGATACAAGCTATTGAGAAATAATAAATAACAAAATCAACAAATATTAACAGAGTTCCTTTAATACTGCAAGTGAATTTTAGCTCTACTTATTGACCTATTTTAAAAATACTGATTAGGATAAATAACTTCAAAACATCAAATATTAGTAAAAGGCATTAACAATAACAAAACGATAATAATAAAAAAAATCTTATAAATATCTGCTTTTCTAACATGAATCTGAATCAGCAGCCTTGAGACGGCTATCCCTGGATTGTGATTAGAGATTTCCTTATTGTTGACTTCATTCTGAAATTGATTCTGGTAAAGGCACATTTATGAGAAGCTCTGGGGTTTTTATGACCTGTTCTTGGAGCTCAAACTCAGTAATCGGAGGGAACTCATTTGTGATTGGCCTCATTGAAGGAAATACCACTTTTATTTCTCATTAGGCTTTTTTTTTTTTTTTTTTTTACAGGTTTATGCACATTTAACAATGGGAAATCGCATTTGCAATGCGCTTAACTTCCATAATGTGACGTAATTTCAAACCGAATATTCAGCTGGAAATATTGTTGAGGTGGATTTTATTTTATCCACTGGGAAGTGACTGGAATGGAATGTATTAGGCTACGGTATATTTTTTTATTACATACATTTTTTTATTTATTTTTTATCATAGTCTTGGCTAGATCTATAATAAGAACTTTTTGTGCTGCTTTTTCCCCCTAAACAATCACATGGATTATGCAATGTAATGGGATCAATCTTCATCGCATGTTATTTTTAACATCGAACCATTGGCCAAACGGTGGCAATGTGAAAAAGCTTCCCGCATCAAGGAGTGGGTTAATAAACAGCAGAACTGACCGCGACGCCATCTTTGTACCAGGTGATGACAGGTACAGGTGTGCCAGTGACATCGCACACCAGGTTGGTCGGTTGATTCATCACTACAGAGACATTGGACAGCAGGCCAATGTCTCGAATATCAGGTGGGACTGGATTAAGGGAGAGGAGACAGAGAAGAGAAAGATTGTGAAATGTGCTGAAAGCGAAACAAGTTTAAGAAATGTTTAAAACTGTTACACTAACCGTTGACCTTAAGCTGGTATTTTTTCTCTGTTGTACCAGCATCATTGACAGCCATGCAAGTGTACTCCCCATTATCCAGAGGGGATACTGAGGCCAGGATAAGAAGAATGCCATCCTCCAAAATAGACACACCTGGCTCATTCCCTGTTAACTCCTGACCATTCCTAAACCACTTTATTACTGGCTCAGGAGTGCCTGCAACAGACAGAATAAAGGGAGTTGAGTAACAATTAATAAATACATATTAAATTAAGCAATATTGTGAATATTGCAGTGATTTTAATGCAATTTTCGACCATTATGTGTCCTAAAGAAGGTAACATTAGACTAGATTTGCTATATTTCCTTGTCTTGCAGCTCATGAGTATGTTAAGACTGGGATGTTTAATTTCCTGTTTAATTTCCATGAACCACATCAAGCTGTTAATGAACTGATTCAAAACTCTGATTGAACTATTTTATTGTCATCACACAATAACAGAATTCTCTGCATAGTATAGTTCATTACAATGATCAAAAGTAAAGACATTTATAATGTTATAAAAAGATTTTTGAATAGCTTCCTAATTTTAAAATATATTGAAATAGAAAAAATGTCATAATAGTACTGTTTTTACTGTAATTTTGGTGAGCACATCCTCATTTAAATAATTTAAAAACTGACCCTATGTACAATACTCACAGACCCTTACCGACCCCAACATTTTTAACAGTATTGTACATAGGTAAATACCCCTATTTATTACCATATACTGCATTGGTCCATAAATGACAATTATTAAATAGGATTCTTGATTTAGAGAAAAACATGTACTGATTTTTTTCACAAAATAAAAAATCTAGATTAATTTAACTAGTGTTTTAGTTTTTGTATTAAACATTTTTATATTAAACACACTTTTATGCCATTTCAGACCAAATATACACATATCAATATATTTAATATTGTAATTTTAGTTACATCGCCCAGTTCTAGAGACATATTAGCATTTAGTGATCTTATTGTATGAACGATGATTTCTGATGATTCAGGTGCAGGTTCACCTTTGGCAGGACAGGGGAAGGCAATCTGCTGGTTAGCCACTCTTTCCTGTAAAGGGCTGTTGAAAGGGGGCTCAGAAACTTCCACCACAGGAGGGACTGTGGAGGGAAGGAGGCAATACATGAGATTCATAGAAAGAAATTCACTTAAAGCTGAATAACTCTAATCACAACTATAGTTGCCAACATCTGTCTGACCTTGTACATGGAGCTGAATAGTGGCTTCATCTTGTCCGGCGATGTTGGAGGCCACACAGGTATAGACGCCCTCATCCATAAGCCCTACTTTGTTCAGAGTCAGAGCCCCATCTGAGATCCTATAATGAGACCCATCCAGCAGGGTGGTGCCATCCTTCAGCCAGGACACAGAAGGTTCTGGGACTCCCTGTGCGACACAAGGCAGGTCTATGGAATGTCCCACCTGCACTTTCATGGCTCGAGGACCTGCACGGATGCTGGGAGGAACTGAGAGGGCAAAAAGAGAGAAAGCAGTATTAAGAGGAGAGTAAATAAGAAAGAAAGTACATTTTATTTATTTAGCACATTTAAACATAGCAGAACTATCCAAAGTGCTGAACAGAGTAAAGAGAAAAATAAATAAAATAGAAACAGAGTAAAACAAAACAAAAAGTAAAACTGAAGTATAATAATATTAGATAGAGATATGTTTTCAATTTTGATTTAAAGATGGTGATGGAAGGTGCAGGGCAAATGTCCAGAGGCAATTAGTTCCAATTGTCAGCAACGGAAAAAGTTCCAGCTCCCTTAGTTTTTTTAGATGAGAACGAGGGATGGATAAAAAGCCCTGCCTGAAGATCTTAAAAATCTGGAAGATTACAGAGGAGCAAGAAGATCTTTAAGATATCAAGGAGCTTGATCATTAAGAGCTTTAAAAACAAACACCAAGATTTTAAACTGAATTCTAAAATCGGATCGGGAGCCAATGAAGTGAAGTGAAGCTAAAATTGGGGTGACATGATCATATTTCTTTGTCCCAGTCAGTAGTCTTGCAGCTGCATTTTTTACTATCTGGAGGTGTGTAAACGGTGACGGAGGAAAACCCAGGTTCAACGAGTTACAATAGTCTAAGTGTGAGGTAACAAAAGCATGAAAAACCTTCTCAAAGTCTTGGAATGACAAAAATGATTTAAGTTTAGAAATAATCCGCAGTTAATACAAACAGAATTAATTTGTTTGGTTAAACATAATTCAAGTCCAAGATGACACCAAGGTTCCTAACCTGGGAGGAAACTGAGGGGAAGTGATTACCCAGCTCCTTAATGAGACAACTCCTCAATTTTTGGGGGACCAAAAACAATTGTTTCTGTTTTGTCATCATTAAGTTGGAGAAAATTATTTGATAACCATTTCTTAATGTCCCGGATGCATTCCAACAAATGGAATCACAAATGGAATAGCCAGCTTTCAATGGCAGGTACAGATGTGTATCATCAGCGTAAAAATAAAATGAAACATTGTGCTTCTTAAAAATATCACCCAGTGGACGCATATATAAGTTAAAAAGAAGCGGACCCAAAATAGATCCCTGAGGTACTCCACTAATAATAGGGGCAGAAGATGAAGAGAACTTACCAGAGTGAAGTAGAAAACACATGTTCTTGTATAGGTGTTGAACATATGAAAAATATTTTTTCATAGCATGAAATTGAAGGAATTTGTTGCTCAAAGCATTGGCTGTGCACAAAAATAGCAACCTGTCCTGTCCTTATTTGCCCTTGTAAGTTACTGATCATTTTTCACATCTTTTTTGGGTGTTAATCTTCGTGATGAGACATTTGGTAGCTGTGATAAATTAAACAGCACATCCCCCTTTGCTACAGCTTTCATTTCTCAGACTCAGTTCTGCTAAAGTATCTGCTCACAGTTTTATGAAAAACTATAATCCAAGATTAAATTGACTAAGGGTTTAACTGTCTGGGAGTACTGGCACTCATGTCATGTCCCAAATGTAAAAAAGCCAGTACCTGAAATCCAAAAATCGCATTTCAAACAACATGTTTAAACTCTAATTTGGAGTCATATATGGTAAAAATGGTACTTAGCAAATGGTACTTATCTTAGCATGGACTACACTGAGCAAAAAAAAACTAATTACGAAAGTGCTCCCATATGTGCCTACCCTGGGAAAATGCACACGAGCATGTGTGAAACATAAAACACAAAACACATGAGATACACTTACCGAGATAAATGTGGTGTGTGATGTGAAATTGACTATCAAATTGTCATTAATGATGCTTGTGCAGCATTGTTTTACAGTCAAAATTTATTTTATTGTTTTGAGTACGAGCAGAGCACTTGTAATCAGCTCAAGATGTGTATTAAAATACGACTGATTGAAGCCTGATGTCACCGCAAGACCAATGTGGCAAAGTGATTCATTTAAACAGATGAGACCGGATTTTTAACACCTCCGGGCTGATGTGTGTTCATAAGAACTTCTATGGTATGAGATAAAACTGTTGTTGCTTTAATAAAAAATTTCACCTGCAAGCATAAATTGTGAGAGTATCCAAGTAAATAAATGTGTTCTGTTTCTCTTACCCAACACGCTGAGTTTGACTGTCCGAGTGAAGTTTCCAGCTATGTTTGTAGCCACACAGAGGTACATGCCGCTGTCAGTCACACGTGTTTCTATGATCCTCATGGAGCCTGATGGCAGCTGATTGTGTCTATGTGAGAAGAGGTTACATTATAAAGGAGGAGAAGAGGCTAAAATGTGAGTCTAACTGTTCTTTAGCATACTGTATGTAAAACCACACAGGTGCTCCTGGTTTACAGAGAAGCTTCCAAAATTATACCTTTGTTTACTTTCATGGTGAGCTGAAAAGGAGAGTTTAATTACTGTGTAATTTTTATCTGACCGCAATCTTTCTGCCTCTAGGCAGTAAACATCAGTCCTTGGAAAACAATGCAGAAAAAAAATGCTACCTGCATACAAGATTTATAGTGTTTAAAAGTACGATACAAGTGTCTTACACTCACCTAAAGGATTATTAGGAACACCTGTTCAATTTCTCTTTAATGCAATTATCTAATCAACCAATCACATTGCAGTTGCTTCAATGCATTTAGGGGTGTGGTCCTAGTCAAGACAATCTCCTGAACTCCAAACTGAATGTCAGAATGGGAAAGAAAGGTGATTTAAGCAATTTTGAGCGTGGCATGGTTGTTGGTGCCAGACGGGCCGGTCTGAGTATTTCACAATCTGCTCAGTTACTGGGATTTTCACGCACAACCATTTCTAGGGTTTACAAAGAATGGTGTGAAAAGGGAAAAACATCCAGTATGCGGCAGTCCTGTGGGCGAAAATGCCTTGTTGATACTAGAGATCAGAGGAAAATGGGCCGACTGATTCAAGCTGATAGAAGAGCAACTTTGACTGAAATAACCACTCGTTACAACCGAGGTATGCAGCAAAGCATTTGTGAAGCCACAACACGCACAACCTTGAGGTGGATGGGCTACAACAGTAGAAGACCCCACCGGGTACCACTCATATCCACTACAAATAGGAAAAAGAGGCTACAATTTGCACAAGCTCACCAAAATTGGGCAGTTGAAGACTGGAAAAATGTTGCCTGGTCTGATGAGTCTCGTTTTCTGTTGAGACATTCAGATGGTAGAGTCAGAATTTGCCGTAAACAGAATGAGAACATGGATCCATCATGCCTTGTTACCACTGTGCAGGCTGGTGGTGGTGGTGTAATGGTGTGGGGGATGTTTTCTTGGCACACTTTAGGCCCCTTAGTGCCAATTAGGCATTGTTTAAATGCCACGGCCAACCTGAGCATTGTTTCTGACCATGTTCATCTCTTTATGACCGCCATGTACCCATCCTCTGATCCGCTACTTCCAGCAGGATAATGCACCATGTCACAAAGCTTGAATCATTTCAAATTGGGTTCTTGAACATGACAATGAGTTCACTGTACTAAAATGGCCCCCACAGTGACCAGATCTCAACCCAATAGAGCATCTTTGGGATGTGGTGGAACGGGAGCTTCGTGCCCTGGATGTGCATCCCACAAATCTCCATCAACTGCAAGATGCTATCCAATCAATATGGGCCAACATTTCTAAAGAATGCTTTCAGCACTTGAATCAATGCCACGTAGAATTAAGGCAGTTTTGAAGGCGAAAGTGGGTCAAACACAGTATTACTATGATGTTCCTAATAATCCTTTAGGTGAGTGTATTTATAAAATGCATGTACAATGACATTTAATTCTGTACACCAAATGTAAAACAATGCATGCAAGCTTTTTTGTGCACATATCATGCATGATGATTTAATTTTCTAATGACTTCTAATGATGCAAGTGTGAATAACTGAGTGACTGACTGATTCTACCATTTAAAAGTTTGGTATGTTTTTTCTACTCCACACATTCACCACTGGTGACCAGGAGCAACCCACAAGCCTTTTCAGAGATACTTTCACCCTTGTCAAAGTTGCTCTGATCTTTATTCCTGTCCATTTCTCCTGCATCTAACACGCTGATAACGAGAACTGATTGTTTGCTTACCATCTAATCTACCCAGATCTTAATATGTGGCCTTGTTAGGAGATGATCAACGATATTCACCTGTGACTGGTCATAATGTTTTAGCTCATCAATGCAACATTTTAACATTTTTTTATAACAATGTAAAAGTCTTTACATTGACTTTTGATCAATTCAATGCATCCTTGCTGAGTATTAATTTCTTTAATAAAAATCTTACTGACCTCAAAGTTTTGAACAGTAGTCTAAGTAATAAATCAGTGACTATGATTACATGCACAAGAATATTTGAATGCTGAGAATGTGGTCATATTTAGATTATGTATGATTAGATTTTGAATATCTGCAAGACTTTATATGTTTTTGAAGATTATTTATTAATAATTTAGGAAAACATTTCAAGCATATGGACATTTCATAAATCATTTGTAGTAGCAATCAAGAAATGATTGTAAGTTGACATTTCAGATTATCATACTGGTTTCTTTATAAATAAGATCGCAACTATTTGTGTATTTTTCTCATATAACTTGAATTGTTCTTCCTGAAATCTATAAATAAATATAGAGACATAAGCAAAATTGATACCTGGGAGAGAAGGGGGAGATGAGCTGCTTGTCTTTGGCCCAGGTGATGATGGGAGGGGGTATGCTCTCCACCTCACATGGCAGTGTGACATCATCACCCACTGTTACCGACATCTCCAACAGCTTGTTTGAGATATTCTGTAGCTCTTCTCTATCAACACCGCTCGGCCTGGGCTTCACTAAAGGTTTTCAAAGACATACAGTATATGCAAGTACAACAGGGTGAGATTGAAGGATACACCAAACTAATACACAGGAAACAAACAAAGCTGAGAGATGTTTTACAGAATCAAAGAACCACAGAGGACCAGTAAAACTGATCAGTAGATAGAGCTGCTCTAACCATAGACGGTGAGCTGGACCTTTCTGGAGCTGTATCCAGCAGCATTGGTGGCTGTGCACACAAACTCGCCCGATTCTTCACCACTGGGGGAGACAATGTGAAGACTACCATCCTCACCCAGAGAAAACACCCTGCCAGTCAGATCCAGCAACTTCCCTCGCTGAAGAAACATCATCACACATTAATTTAATAGCAGCATCAGGGTGCAATGTAAGGCTGAAATAGTGAGACTGATAAATTAAAGATCTACAAATGTAGTGATTTGCATGTAGATGTAAAATTTGAGAAGTCAAAATATCAAATGAGCACATAATATATATTATATATATATATAACAATTAAAAATTAAGCTATAACCCTTAACAGGGCTCTGGGCTCTGTGCAAAAAATTCTGTTTTTCAGACCAGATGAGCTTTTCATCAAAAGTCAGTACCCTAAAAAAAATGTCTCTGTCCTAATCCTTATTGTATGAGCATGTGTGTGAAAGAGAGAGAAACAGAAATGAGATGCATGTACCTTAGACCAAGTGACATCTGGTTTGGGGACTCCATGTGTACGACATGGCAGAGAAATGGGCATCCCTTCAATGGTACTGAATACTTGAGGGCCGTGTTGAATAGTTGGCATCACTAGAGAGAAATTTTTTTTTAGAATAGAGGCACTTGGTTGAGTATGAGGAGGGATTTAGAAATACTAACATGTGCAACACTGGACAGGAGGTATTCTAATCGTTTTAGGATACTGTACAGGCCATGTACTCTTTCCTATAATAATGTAGTCTCAGACTTTCACTTGGCCTAATTGATTTCCATCGGTGAAGGTAGACTGCTTCCTTAAGACTGATTGCATTTGAGAGTTTGAGAGTTTTTGTCTCTCTGTTATTTCTCTTCAGAAGTGCTCTGCTCACACTGCTGGTTCTGTTTTTAAAATCTCAAATGAATGAATGAATGATGAGGGCATATTTAGTGAGGCAGAAGGAAATAAAGGCTTATTGTATACAGTTATGGAAGGGAGGAAGCAGAAAATAGGGCTATGTCATAGTGGTCTGGATCCAAAGAAACCAAATCTTTTACAACAGGCCTGCTTCTGCATTGTCTTTTAAAGCATAGATCTGATGAAATATGTTATGATCATTTTGTTCAGTATTCAGTGAGAACAGAAATGCATTTAATTTTTTAACATTATTATAATTATTTTGTAACATTATAAATGTATTTACTGTCACTTTGATCAGTTTAATGCATCCTGAATAAAGTATTTATGTCTTTAAAAAAATGTTACTGGCCCAAAACTTTTGAATGGTAGTGTATTTCATTGTTTGTGTATGGTTTTTTTTTACGTCTTACCGTAGACGTTAAGTATGGTGGTGCGGTTGCTGGATCCCACCACATTTTCAGCCAAACAGCTGTATTGCCCCCCATCCTGCTGACTGACCCGTTCTATATGTAGACTACCATCACGTCTCACAGTCACATATGGGTTTGATGCAACCTGACATATGGTCACACACAAGCACACATTTAAATCATGCTTATCATTGTGACTGTAAAAATATTTAACGACGACATGAACTGCACAGACTTCAGGACCTATGTGTTTGTGTGTGCACATGTGTTAACTCACCAAGCCATTGTCATGTAGCCAGTGTCTCTCAGGAAGGGGGTTTCCAGCTAGTAAGACACAGGGAAGAGTGACCTGCTGATCCTGTATCACACTGACCACTGTGGGACTCAGAGCTATCAAAGGAGACACTGCACACAAAATATACATATTAGGATGGTAATACATACAGTACTATGGAAGTATTACAGAGATACACAAAAATGTTCAAAAGTTTGGGGCGAGTAAATTCTTTTCTTTAAAGAAATTAATACTTTTATCCAATAAGGATACATTATATTGATTAAAGTGGCAGTGACGACATTTAGAATGTTACAAAATATATTTGTTTCAAATAAATGATGTTCTTTTTAACTTTCTATTCATCAATGAATCCTTATAACATTTCTCACAGTGTCCACATTAAAAATGAAGCTACTGTTTTCAGCATTGATAATAATAAGTAATGGCAATCACCAAATCAGCATATTAGAATGATTTATGAAGGACCATGTGACACTGAAACCTGGAGTAATAGCTGCTGTTAATTAAGCTTTGCCATCACAGGAATAAATTACATTTTTAAATATCTTAAAACAGTTATTTCACAGTTTTTACGGTTTTCTTGATCAAATAAATGCAACTTAGTGAGCAAAAGAGACTTCTTTCAACACATTAAAACATCCTTCCAAACCCAAACTTTTGAACGGTGGTGTATATGAGAAGACTACAGATTTTAATAGGGTAGTTTCAAAAAGACTACCTGCTACACATACCACACTGAAAATAATGGGCCATTATTTTTTATTACGCATCCTTTTAATAAAAATCTGATCATTTTAGATGTGATTTTCCTTATTCAATCAGACAGAGGATGGTTAAGTCTCCACTGGAAACACTGACACTGAAAACTCAGTGGACTGGCCACACCTCTGGTGTTTTGCTTGTTAAATTTCCATGGATACCTTGGAATACACATAAAAAGTGTAACTGGGGTATTAGAGCTAAGCAGAGCAGAATTATGGGACGGCTGAGACACACTGTGAGACCTCATTAGTGACCTTTAGTTTCAACTCGATGTAATGTTGTTTTTAAAGGACCACAAAAACACAGGCACTCCCTCACACAGAGATATGCTTACACTGGAGACATTTCTGATCTGACACAGTGTGATATTCAACATGACAAAACCAACAGACCCTTGATGAGGTTTTGGTATGATACTTATCATTAAAAAGCCTCCAGCTGCCTCCAGTCACAGTGTAAACTGTATTGATTGAAATTTAGTTTTTTGCCTTCTCTTGAAACCTACTAAAAGTGCACCAGCATGTACTCCCAGTCTTTATTATACATTGATTTATTTGTGGTGGCCTGCCACAATATCAACATTGACTGCCACAAATAGATTTCAGTGCATCCCATTGATTAACTAGACTGTGGCGGCCCGGACATATATTTAAACTTCTCATAATAACATAAAAGGTCTTTAATGTCGTGTTTTGCACTACAGCTGTCAAACTAAAATCGATAGTGATAAGGCTTTGTGTCCGTATCAAAAGACCGTTTGTGCTTCGCAAAGAGAAGTGCACACTTCACTCACGCGATCAGCATATGATCAGCTCCGTAGGTTCGATTCTCAATATCAGTTCACAGTGAATGAATGCAGTGAACTCCATCTGTGCATGTGCTGATTTTAGCGAGCATTTGGGAATGTAGTGGGCACCAGTTACGCATTATTTTCACATTTGCATAGTTGACATTTATAGCATTTCACTAGATTTGTAGTGAGACACATTTGTTAACTTGTTTTCTGCCAAAATAAAAGCTTGACTGCAGTTTCCGTCAAAATAAAAGCTCACGGTTTTATGTTTTGCATTTATAGAATTTAGGACAAAACTAATAATGAAAGTTTAATATATTTTTCAGCGCATTTGTTTTACAATATATGGCTATTACTAACATAACATTATTGTAGAACCTAACTAAATGTTATCATATGTTCTGATTTTAAGCCTGGTTTAAGCTAAAGTTTGTAAAACATATGATCAAATGATGTTCAGAATGCTGCTTTATGTAAAAACATTTTTCTAAGGTGCATAAATAAGGGCATTTTTTGCAGATGCCAGAAATGTACTGGGAACCACAGCTGGGTATACAGTGCTCATAGACGAAGTATTAAAGGATGCCTGAATTCCTTTGATTTTCTATGGGGAAAGCTGACACATGCCCACTATACTCTCAAAAGCTCTGCCCTGCACATGTAAATACACTCCCGTCAAACATCTACAATGTAACTGAACAAATACATAAATGTAATCTAATAGCCAAAGTATACACACAGCAATGCATTTTGGATATTTCAGTGTTCACACCTGGTGCAGTATATAGCCCTCGCCACAGAGAATGAATTTGAACTAACTTCTATTGGCCTTCTATCATAGCACCCTATCTCTCTTAACCAGAAACACATATATACCCCTGAGCCTTTTACTGTAAATTAATATGGACTCAAACTTTACAAACTAAAGCTTATGGGCCTCAGGCCAAGAAAATGTGACTAAGATAAAGGAAGTGCAAAACAATTAATATCCCACACCAGTTTCTCCCTTCAAGAGAGCTGCTGACAGAAGGATTAGCATAAACATGAAACATATGCTGCAGTTATGACTGAAGAGTTATTTCAGATGTCATACCGAGTCCAGTGACAGTGACTTTGGCTTTGGCCTGGATTTTGCCAAAGTGGTTTTGAGCTTCACACACATAGGTGGTCTCATCCTCTACCCACAGGTCTAAAAGGCAAAGGACAGAAAATCATATGAACCCTTCGCAATTTGTAAAATTCATTAAAACACTACTATATCTTCTTATAAATAATGAAAAGCAAATAATAAGAAATGCAAATTCCATTTGTGTATATTCCATTTTATAAATAAATATATATATAAAAAAATTGTTTTTGGTTGATAAAAACTCAAGAGAGAGAGAGAAAAGGAAAAGAGAGGCACTGACTTGTGATGAAAAGGCCCCCATCAGTTTTTTGAGAGACAGTACTGGGACCACGTCGCTGAGAGAAGAGTGAGACATTGTCCTCTCGTCTCCAGGAGAGCTGAGGTTCTGGGTGGCCTCGTGCATTACACGGCAAGGTTACGTTCGTGCCAATATCAGCAGACAGATCTGATGGCTTTTGTGTGAACTGAGGAGCAGCTGTGGAATACAGTTAAAAGATCGTGAGCTATTTATAAAGAACAAAACAGTAGTCTGATTCATTTATACATACAGTAGGGGTCTTCAATAGGCAGTTGAAAATTAAAATGTGTTGAAGTAAAAAATACAATATCAAGTTCATTTCAACCAAAGCTAAAAGAAAGTAAAGTTCAGCCATAGGCAGAGCGTGTGTAAGGCTGGGCAAGGCTTAGCCTTCCCCTTGCTACTGACTGGAGTGGAATTTACTCACTTAAACCACTGATTGCTTTTAGAGGGAAAAGCTGCCCATAACTCCTGGTCTAGGGTTAGTTTTCTCCGTAATAATTGCATATTGGCAAAATAGATTTGCCAAACAATTTGGTGCGTATCTGTGTTTGCGCTGTGGAAAGCTTCAAAGGTTTCTATTTAGAACGTGTTTTTCCAGCATTGAGCAATGAAGCCAATCACAAACATATCTGTTAATTTCTTGAACACAATGGCCAGTCAGAGGTGTTTAAGTTCAGAGTTTTTTTGTTCAGTGGCGAGCTCTGCGGCAAATCCTCTCATTATAACAAAAAAAGAGTAGCTTGTGTATGTAATTTAACTCTTTCTCCGCCATTGACGAGTTATTTAGTTTTTTATGAGAAAACACTTCCCTGCCATACAGTATTTCCAGATCAAAACACAGGAAAAGAAGAAGCAGAAACGAGCAATCTCATATGTAAGCAGATGCATATGAAAAATAATGTGATCATCAACAACAACATATAAATCAAAATGGCCTAATGTTACTGAATGAAATGTCGACCCAGGAAGTGCTCGCTCTACTCCATCTGTTGGTCAAAACACGTTTGATCATCTTACTGAATCTGATCCAGATGTAATCTTTGACGAAAACAAGATTTTCTCAGCTTTTTGATGATGAGATTCATGAGATGAGATGATGAGATTCAAGTTTATTGTATTTTTTGCTCAAAATGTTGCTTTTTTATTAAACTTGCCCACATTCAAGTGTTGATAAAAAAAGAATGCATGAAGCTAGAATAAAACAGATTTTTTTGTTTGTTTAAAAGCAGAGGGTCTGCTCTGTCTTTTGATTAATTGCATATTCAGATATTCATACAACAAAATATTCTGGAGGCAATTACATTTTTGTAAAAATGACCAAAAATGCTAGCGGTGGCTGGCAACTTTTTTTTTTTAATGCTGGCGGGGAAAGAGTTAATCAGAGGATTTGGGAGGGGTGGGAACCCTAATTCGGATAAATAATATATGTAATATAGCCTTACAGCCCACGTCCAGCGTTATGTACCCCTGTGCAGAGCCAGCTGAGTTCACTGCCACACATGTGTACTCTCCTGCATGTGTGTCCAGAGTCTGCTGAATGCTTAGAGTGCCGCGCTGAGGATCCATACTTAAAACCGCAGATGGCTTCAGCTCTGTGTCACCTGAAAATCAAACATACAGTACATTAGGTCTGACAGTGCCAAAACAGAATAAGTGCATACATGACAGTAGGATGTCCACAGGTTTAGGAGGACACTAGCTGACCTTTGTACCACAGGACATCAGGATGTGGAACTCCTGTGACCCTGCACTCTATAATGGTTGTTTGTCCTAGACCAATCAGCAGGTCAGAGTGAGGGACTGTCACCTGTGGAGACTCTATAGAAGGGAAAAGATCACAGGAAACTTAATTAAAGACTACAGTATAACCATAGGGTGGGACTGAATAAGTCAAATGTCTAGAGTTGTAAGAAGTTTGGCAGTAAAAAAAACATTTTAGGGATTTAGGGATTTTTTTGCTTTTATTTAGTGCTGTTAAAAAATGTATCTCTTTACTGACCAATGTAACTGACAAAGGCAGTTTGAGTGTCTGTTCCTGCCACATTACTCGCCAAGCATCCGTATGTCCCAGCATCCTTCGGCCCCGTGTTCCTGATGACCAGTGTGCCATCAGGGGTCATTCTGTGCCTGGGTGAACAAAAAGCACAACAAGCTAGGAACACTACAGTAAAAGCTAACAAATAGAGACTTGCTTCAAAAGTAAGACTGTTGTGTTTGTTACCTGCTGGAGCCCATAATGAACATATCATTGTGTATCCACACCACCATGGGTGAGGGGTAGCCTTTGGCCAAACACCTGATCCAAACTTCCTGACCGGTGCGGAACGTCTGGTTCCGAGGTTCAACCGTCACCACTGGTGGTTCTAGTATGAAAATGAGGTGATCATGATGTTTGATAACAAACAAATGGACCAGCTGTTGCTAAGACAAGTTCTACAAAATGAAATTTACTCGCTTCTTGCACTTTTCAGGACTCTTTTAAAGTCAAATGTCCAGTTAGCTAAAAGCACTTTCGGTTTTATCGAAACAGATGAATGTGAATCTGGCAACATTTTATTACACGGGTTGTTGTATTTATCGTGGCAGTTCGGAAATGAAATGTCTGGTGAGTGGCGCTAAAAGGCTAATGCTCGATCACATTTAAAAAAAACATTCCACTTACACTAAACCCTACCTTAAAACTGATAGTGTTTACAAAAGCAAACATGAGATGCATTTGCTAAAACAACTATATTGCTTCTACAAGTCTTTTATCTTTTTTATCGTGAATCCTACCCGAGAGCTTTGCATCCCAAGTGTAATGCTGTATCAGGTGAGCTAACGAGCAAGTTTATTGGATTAGAAAAGCTATACATATCGAGCTGGTTATATGATGCATACATAACAATGCATTACTTCAGAAGTCATGCACTACATAGGTTATATTGCACTACAACACAATATTGTGCAAATAACTGCGTGAAAATAAGTCTTAATCATAATTTGTGTGAAAAGGAATAAAAGTTGTTTGTGTTTTCCTGACACTAGTGTTCATTTCAGCAGGACACTGCATTGAATTGTACGTATAGGTATGTAAATGTAGGTATAAAATGATCAAATGGTGCATAAAAGACAGATAAGACTTACCTGAGGCATATATAAGGGCCAGAATACCCTAGCAACTATATAGCAACACTAAAATTCTCTCACAACACCTTAGAAACCGCTTGCAATACCACAAACAAGCACAGCTCAAATGCACTAAAAGCAGTGGTTCTCAACCAGGGGACTAGGGTCGACTAGGGGGCCATAGCAAATTTCAAAGGGGACCTATAAATTACTTAAAATTAAAAATCAAGCTATTTCTTTTTTCAAATCATTTGTATTTGAAGAACCAGGATTCCCACCAGGATTTCGGGAAACCTTATTTTAAAAGGGTGATTCTAGACCAGGAAATGTCATAAAAGTTATTAAAATTGTAGGGGGCCTTGGAGTCAAAAAAGTTGACCACTGTACAAGAGTAAATTTATTATCAATCTGTCAGGTAATATTTGACCTATCAAACAGTTGGATGAAATTTATAGATATTTAGCTTGTATATAAAATAATTATAAATCACCAACAAATATTTAGTCATTAGTACAATCTTAACTATATAGATACTTGTTTGTAAAGAACAAAACTGCACCTAAGTAATGTTCACATGTGGTCTCCACAATACCCTTTTAAAAAACATTTCACAGCAATTCTCCCATCATTCCTTCTCTTTTTTTACAGAAACACTAAAGTGGGATTATTGGTTCCAGATTTTCTGAGCTGCTGAAGCTGAGGCATGCTCTTGATCAATTCATGATGTGCAGCCCCTGCTGAATGAGAGTGTTTTCTCACTGCTGAAGCCAATCTGATGTGTGTCTCCACTGTTCTCTGACCTCCAGTCTCTGCCTGTCCCATATGCCAACAGAGCAGGGTGTGTGACATCATTGGCAAAGACAGGAAATACACATCATAGCTGTTCCAAAACCGAGCAGCGCACTAGCTAACTGAGATAAAACAGCATACGTGAAATGAAACTGACATGGAACCGCATAAGTGATTTGAATTAGAACCCTCTACATATACAGCAACCCTGCGTCTCATTCAAATAGTGCAGAGGAGACTCAGCTTATAATTGATTTTAATAGAGTTTGGCGTTAGCATGTTACTAAGATAATGCTGCAATATGGCAACAAGCATAAAAAATAAAATAAAAAGACTTCAAAGACTAAAAAAAAAAAAAATCTTACTAATCCCAAACATTTGAACGGTACAGGCTAGTCCTAACCCTTACCCAAAATATTGTTAAAAATAGTTATGATTATATATAATAAACTTTTCTCTTACCTGGTCTTCTACCTTGGATTCATTTTTCCACTGAACTTGACACGGTGCACTCATGCAATGAATATCAGGTATCTTAGCTATAATGAGATATCTTAAGGGGTGTTTATACAAAAAAATTTTTTTTGGCCATTAATAAACACGACAAAGGCGTTTTAGGGGGCGTAAAAACACAAACTTTTGAAAACAGGTTTCAAAGTGCAAGTTTTTGAGAACGATAGCGTTATATCCTCTGTGTAAACTACAAGAATGCAAATTTGTGAAAATAGTGACATCATGCGTATGATTATTATGTGTTCAGTCTATAAGCGTGTAGTGTTTCTTTACAAAGTGACATCAACTACTGGCCTGGCATGCATAATACATTGTTTTTTAGTAATTTTTTGCGGATCCGTTGAGGGGGGATCGTTTTTGACAATGTTGTCGTCTATACACTAAACTTTTCAAAAGTGCGAAGGAAAAACTTTTCATTTGTAGTGCATCGTTGTGGCGTAAACGTACCCTTGGTATGCAGAATAAGCTGCCTACCTTTTGGAACAGGATCAAATGCTGCCTATGTAGGCAGCTTACTAGGTTTTGGAACAGAGCAAATCACTGCTCAAGTACCTGAGTGTCAGTAACATGGCTAACTCAACTGTAACAGCTTTCCAGGTCTTCTGCTGTATTTCAAAGCTTGACTGGAATGAGTGATGTAATTTCCAGAACCATCCTTTGTCATGATTAAAGTGGACCCAAAATGAGACCTGGCAGACAAAAAGAGTCTGTTGTGCAAGGGCAAGCCATTGTGTGTTACATGCTCAGGCGGTTAAAGCATTGGTGTTGAGAGTTCACTTTGTGTCTAGTAGTAAAGCTGTAATTATCCCAAGTCTTACTCACTAAATTGTACTCTAATAGACTTGGTCTGCCTAAAGGCCCAATTTTAACAACTCACTGACGCTAAGCTTCACTAACACCTCCTCATCTACGCTTCTTTGCCTGAGGCTACTCTAATTCTACTCTAGTTTCTGCAAATTTAAAGCCTACTGTATGTAATTTAAATGCATTTTTAGTATGCAAATTTTGTGGCAGCATGGCCTATCTGGATACTTAAAACAGACTTAGGTATAGTGTAACTGCAGTAAATAACAAAAGATCAAAATATTTTAGCCCTTTCGTTTTAAGACATTTTTCAGACTGTAACTATACATCATGGCAACCTAAATAGCAAAAGTAGTTGGAATACCCAATAATAAATGGCTAAATATTCTTTGGGTCTCTGGACCCTCTGAACACAGAGATGTACATCAGACTGGGACTGGGGCTATGTGTGGACAGTGCAGGTCAAAGTAATGTTGTGTAAAGGATTACGGCAGATGACTCTGTGGACTGGCCAGGTATCACTATGTCAGCAGTCCCACTTCAAAGGGCCCCTAATGACTAGGACAACACAGGAATCCCAGCAGGTGGTGATTACACACACACACACACACACGCACACACGCACACACACACACATGTACTGTGTCAGTCCAACAGTCACAGCTGTTTAAAAAGCCAAAGACTGACACACACAAAAAAAAAATAAGAAGTGGCCTAAAAATAGAGGGTAAGGGAAAATGAAGCAGAACCTGACGGATAGGGGAAATCAGAGCAAAATAAATATAATTATAATTACATAGTTCCAAATTTATTTTTTGTATTATTTATATTAAATCGGTATTCCATGTAACAAATTTTTCACTATGTCAATAAAGCTATTTGAATCATAAATATCGAAAGAAACCTAGAAAGAGAGAGACCGAGACAGGGCAGAAACCGAGACAGAGCCAACGAGAATTAAAGTGTAATGCAGGGAAAACCCGTTCCTCAGGTCTTGGGAAAGAATGTTGTGGAAAACTAAAAGACACATCACTCAACAATGAGGTAAAATTATACAGTTAATGTCACTCCCGCTCTCCTGCTAATAAAACACAAACCCGGCCCTGCTGGGGCCCTCAGGGGCTTGACAATCTCAAGACACATCTATCCATCAACCACCTCCAAATCACATACTTTCAAATCAAAACAGATTTTTATAATTCATTACCATAGAGCATGACTAATAAAAAATTGCCTCAGTATGACAAACAGAAAACAAGCCTTGATTCTGTAAGCGATATGCAACACCAAAGGTCAGTGAGGACAAATAATTCATGACCTCTTAGAAGCTCAACCGTCTTTTACCACGTTTATATTTGGTTGGGTGTTATGAGATGTTTTCTTAGGGGCCATTCAGACAGAACACATTTCTATGTTTAAAACGCAAGATGCAGGGCATTGCAATGAAAAAAAACATGATGTCCAAAGATGTGTTTTAAACTTTAAACACTTTTTAAATTGACTATTTAGGACGCTGTCATGTGTGAGATGCTGCAAAAGATGTGAGCGAGACAGTCAAACTTGTCTGTCTACTCTAGACTGAGTATTCCTACATAGAAAAACAATGGAAAAGCTGCACAGTGGAATGCAAAAACATGTTCTCTGTGAATGACCCCTTACACTTCAGTTCTGTTCTGTTAAAAAGCCCATTTCTCTTTTGATTTGTGATCTCATTTGTAATTTTTCCTTTGTAAAAAAATGGCTATTTTCCCCAGTGAGAGAAAGCAAAGTGATTTGCCAGTTTTGTATACTGTCAGAGGAAGTGTTCTTAATTCCGTGTAAAAGAGGGACGCTGAGCCATTGAGTTGAGTTTCAATGGAAACTGCAAGATCGCCAACAGTGAGCAAGCCCGGCATAAATCACTTTCACAAATGCTATAAAATATTGCCATGAAATATTGCAGAAAGGATGCAGTGAAAACAGATCTTGTGTTATAGAGAAGCGAGAGAGTAAATTGCCAAAAGCCCTGTGGGCATTGCTTTTTCTATGCATGTATTAAAAGTGCGAAGAGAGAAAATGTGACATAAGAAAATGTGACCATTTATTAACACTGCAAACTGTTGACCTATGGGTCAATAATAACAACAGGAATTGAAGTAAAATGATCAAAAAGTTAATTATATGATTGCATTGGCAGAACGAATATGCAAGAAGTAAGCTATTATTCTTAATCCTAGTGAAAGTTTCATCACCTAATTAATATTCATGAAGCTGGTAAGGTTTATAATATGCTCCTTCCATATTTAATTGTTTCTTTTGTGACATATTGCTTTCTAAAACACACAGACACACTTACCTTGCACACTGAGATACACACGAGAAGCAGAGACTCCACCCTCATTGGTTGCAATGCAGGTGTACCAGCCAACATCATCAGGAGTGACTCTCTGGATTTCCAGGGACAGGTTGGCGGTGACATGTATGCGATGGTCCAATCTGGCATCTACGCTCCCTCGCTGCCAAGTCAGATTAAAGCGCACCGTGCTGGTGACCAGGCATGTCAGAACGACATTTGCACCAGGATATGCTGTCGCATTGGAGGGCACCGTAATAGCAGGAGGAGGCTCTGCACACACAAAAATGTCAAGGAAATATAATTATAATCTTCTTTATCCTGGAACAATTGAATTCAACAGCCTAATTTGAATCCATTCACATTCACTAATTATTTTCCAGACCTCTCTGAGTTCTCATAAGGTCTTTGGGTGTCTGTGAACTCTGCAGATCTGACAGTTTGTGCAATGAGTCTGAAATGCGAAGGGAAACGGGGAGGGTGTTGACAGATGTGTGGATTAGGGCATAAGTGGGGAATTTATACAGGAAGACACATAAATTTCATAAGGGAGTTTTTTTTCTGTCACTCCTACTAATCGTGTCACTGGCCCAGCGACAGCACCGTCGGGGAAATGGCTCAGAAAATGGGACAGGGAAAAAGAGACATGCCTGTCTTGAACTTTTGGTCAACAATGAACTTATAAGGAAAACGTGACTTATGGTGACCATTCCAGGTGAAGGGGAATGTCAGATTCCCAGATTCCACAGTAACCCTGGGTGTTTTTAAGGCTGTATCTCACCATAAAGCCAAGACAGCAGAGAGGAGCCGGAAGACAGGAAATGAGGGTATTTGTGCAAGGAGTTTGTATAAGCACTGTTAGGGACAGTGTGGTGTCAGGTTTCCAACACCATAATACCATGAGGATACAGTCCTGTTTACTTTTGCAGTCCTTGCTCAACACAAAATATATATCTTGTATTGAAATGAACAGTAATATAAATCTATAAATCTGTCTTAAAGGTACAAAATCTGATTGCAGTGACATGAAAATGTTAGATGTCTCAAATAATCTAGTGTGCTGGCTACCTAAACAGCATTTTTGAACGTGAAATTCAGGCCGATATTCAAATATGATTTGTCTGAAAAAATGGCAGTCTGTAGGTGACACTTATGGGAAAGCAGAAATACCCGGTTACCCCGGTACACAAAGCACTAAACAGCTTTCCGTTTCTGGCACCTGCTTGTCACTGAGAATAAAGGAAGTCAAACAGTATTTACATATTTTCAAACAGCCATTCAGATTTCTGTAATCACCATGGTGTTTATCAAACAACAGCAAATGCAAAAGTACAGCGACAAGAGAACTGGTTCTGAATTCTACCTCTGCTTCAGGTTTGCTTAGCAAAATAGACTGTTCATGAGTGCCACCAAGTCATAGTCATGTAGTAATGTAACAGCAGAGGCTCTGGGCATGTGACCAAAAGCGCACATTTTATTGGTTGGCCACTGTTTTTTGCAGTGTGATGGAAAAGAGATTAGATCACCTTTCTGTAAAAAAAAAAAAAAAAATCCACTGCATTGACAGCTTGCGAATGTTTGCAATGGAACAGAACAGATGCAGATGTTTATTCAAATGAAAATATTTATTGCACGTAGTTTTGAATTGAACAATCAACATACTTTAAGAGTCGCATTTGCATGCGTCTATGATGCCCAAAAATGCTGTCTAGGTAGGCAGCTCATTAGGTTTTAATACACAACCTATATCTTGTAAAAAGTATCGTATACTGTAAATAGGAATGAATTTAGACTTTTAGTTTAAACGTATATTAATCTTTACTGATAGAGTGCAAATAACTGTTTCAAAAAAGTTAAAGCTGAACTTGTGTAATTTTTGTACCACTAGCATCACTAAAATGAGTTACAAAAATGCGTAACCATAACCACCCACTCACATGCATGAGACTGTTCATGGGCAACACATGTCTGTTACACAGAGCATGAAGTAAACCAAATATTATAATGGACCATTTCATCTGAGGAATCCAGTGCTCCGCTTTAGCATCTCCACTTTGGGTGAAATGAGGGCAGATTTTTGGAATTAAGTTATTTCAGAGTGGATCACATTGGGATTCTGGCTAGGAGAATTGAATTCAAACACATGTAAGTTGACTCATGAGAAAATATGAGAGAGAGCTTCTAGGCATGTCAGATGTGGGACATCTCAATACTTTGCCTCCTATGTATTCCTCATATGTTATCTATTACGCACCAGTGTATAAGGTTGAAATGCCTGAATGTTCAGTCATGCATAGAGTTTAGCAAAGGCAGCATACTTCAGTGCTCTCCTAATGGTGGGCATCTCCCTAAATCTTTACAAAGATTGAATGATAGAACTCATTCATGGCCAACTTTGGTGTATACCTCAGCATGTCTGATAATGTTACTGATAATAACAGGCTATAATGTAGTTAGAAAAAATGAAAGGTGACATTCTAACCAGAAACATCAAGGAAGGTTTGAGCCCGTCCTGTTCCGGCACTGCTGATGGCGATGCACTCATAAAAGCCCTCGTCCTTCAGGGACACCTGAGCAATTCCCCATGATGCATTAGCAGACTCCCTAAAAAGATGATGAAAACATAGAGCCATATAAAATAAATCCCCAAAGGTTCAAACTTCAAAGATTTAAATGATTAGACTATCAGCAATGTGACCTAGTAACCAAGTAACTATAAAGTTCACTGAGACTTCAACACTATAACTTGAAGGCCATTTTCTATATTTATGTAGCATTTTTTCACTTAACATGTTAGTCAAGGTTTCTTCCTATAAAAAAACTGTAGTAATTTAGATCTGAAGGATCATGTGACTGAATATTAGGAGTAATGGCTGCTGAAAATTACGCTTTACCATTACAGGAATGAATTACACTTTAAAATGCATTAACATAAACAAATTATATTTTAAATTGTAATGATATTTCACATGATTGTTTTTACTGTATTTTTGAATTTTTTTTAAAAACATTTTAAAAAATCTTACCGACGTTAAACTTTTGAACAGTAGAGCATGTCACATAGTACAACATGTCAACTACCCATCAACCATTAATTAGCAATACCTGAAGAGTTGGTCCACACCTAGGCGTAGTCCCTCCCTAGTGAAACGCAAGGTATAGGGGATCAGGCTATCCACAGAACACGTAATAGCCCCCTTCTGCAGGTAGTAACCTGGAGTATGACTGGGCATGCTAACTTTGGGCGCATCTATAAAAAAAAAGAAGAATAAAACACACTAGTAACACAGACAGTAAAACTTAAAAAAACTACCAATATGATACTTAGATTAACTATCTTGTGGTGGTATCTGTCAACACAAATCTGACCTGGCACAATGCTGGAGTAGGAGACACTGGACACCCTCTGAAAGATGAAGCCATCTTGGTCATAGCCAGTGACTCGTAGAAAGAAGGCTTCTTTGGGCGGAACAAACTCTGTGATGTTCCAAATGCCAAAAGGACGTCGCTCAGGGAAGTAGCGAATGGGCAGAGTCTTCGTTACATCACCAGTGATGCTCAAGAGTTCCAGGCGGTCAGCACGAGCAGGAGGGGAAAGACCAGTGGTGTTTAGCAGGATGAAGGTGGGGATTCCTTTGAGTGTGTGTGAAAGAGCACAGAGGTTAGAAAGGTTAACCAAAACATGCTTTAAACGCTCAAGTACACGGCCACTATGTTGACCTCATAAATTTGACAGTGTGTGTGGTCCAAATGGTTTTTTTATTTTTTATTTTAAGAAATCAATACTCTATACAGCAAGGAGGACGCATTCAATTGATCAAAAGTGACAGTAAAGACTAAAAGTCATTAAATTGATCAAAAGTGATCAATTTAATGCGTCCTGTTGAATTTTTTTTACAAAAGTTTTCTATTTCTAATAAATGCCGTTACAAAAAAATAAAATAAAGAATCCTGAAAAAATGTATCACAGTTTCCAAAAAATAATAAGAAATGTCTCTTGAGCACCAAATAAGCGTATTAGAAAGTGACACAGAAGACTGGAGGAATATTACCGTTTTACTGTATTTCTACAATATTACTTTTTGATCAAATAAATGCAGCCTTGGTGAGCCAAAAGAGTTTTCATAAAAATGTAAAAAAATTTACTGACCCCAAACTTTTGAATGGTAATGTACCTTCTATGACTTCAAACACCTTTAACTAACTCACCTTGGACTGGCCTGCTGGATGTCATTTTGAAGTCCAATGTTTTTTTTCGGGAAAATCCTGCTCGGAAATCAATGTTGCTGAGGCCTGATATACGGACTGAGTGTCTGCCCTCACTGGACGTCTGAGGTCAAATTGACAACACCACAAAGAAATAAACAAATAGAAAAGTTATTTGTATTTGTTAAGATAACAGCATTCAATTGTAATGACATAATTTGTTTGTTACATGGAAGAAACACAACAAAACTAATCTATGTTGACAGTCAGCTCAAGATCCACAGATATAGCTTGAAAAAGTCAAACATTAAGAATGACTCTCTTTCTTTCTTCACTTTTGGCAAATGGAGCAATCCGAGTCATTTAAAAATGATCCCTGCTGTTCCGTGCTGCCCTTTATGACTGTTTTGGTGCTGAGGGTCTGGCGTATGCTTGATGTTGTCTGCAGCTCACTGCTCCAGGGCGAGCCATGGCAACTCATCCTCTGCTTGCATTCTTTTGAAATTACAACCATCCTAAAGAATTACCATGGGCCATGAAGCACTGCATGATATGACGCCAAGAATGATGAGGAGAAGATCCTGAAGGATTCCTCTGAGAGATGTGGAGGAGCGAGAAGGAAAGACATGGGATATGGAGATAAAGGGGCATTCAAGAGATTCAAGGGAGGGCCTTCGCAGAGCAATTTACAGAAGATTAAGATTAAATTATATTCACTCATCCTGAGTTTTTAAAGCCCGTCTTGACCTAGCCCTGCCAAGTGAACATCAGGCCAAACATTTACTAATCCAACCTAAAACAACCCTGAGGCAGAAAACCCAGTCAGACGCCACCAAAATATGGGAACGCTCAGAGATGGCGGTCACAATCTGCATGCTTTCTGACAAACATTGACATTATTTAAACACATTGATTAAGGTTGTTCTGGGGAAAATAAATACAAGAAGGGATTTTTTCTATTTGAGCTCACGTTCTTGTGAGAGATGGGCTGTCTGAGCATTTATGTTTATAAAGACAATGAAGGTCAGGAGAGTATTAAAAGCGATCATGTTAATGATAAAAAAGGTTTAATAAAGACGGAAAGATAGAAAGGATCTTTGGTCATTGTTTTTTTATTTCATTAAATCTACATGCAATAGAACTATTTAAATAGCCAAAGTATGAATAAACTTCATACTCAGGTGACAAGAGGCAGAGTCCTGCACGGGTGGGTGACCCGCGAATATTGCTGAAACGGGTGAAAAACATCCTAACTTTGTCGGATACAGGTGCGGGTCGGGTCGGACAAGGGTGAAACACGGGTCTAAACATGGGTTTAAAACAGTCACGTGCAAACTAATATATAAAAATATATGCATGTATATTGTAGATGTGTTCCTAAAAAAATATATGCAGATTTTTAGGAACACATCTACAAAAATATGCCTTGCCTTTATTTCAAGTTGATAAAATAATTTCAAATCCATATCAATTTACTTGTGGCCACGCGGCGCGCACGGTTCTATTTTAAATGGGTCGGGTCGGATTTTAATTAGTGCTGCTATCAGAAAACGGGTCGGATGCGGTTTTAAGCACTGCGGGTACGGGCGGGTGCAGATTTACAAAATCGGACCCATGCAGGACTCTGACAAGTGGTAACAAACATAACCTCCTCTGAACATAGCAATGCTTTTTGTGGTAATGATGTAAGTGACTACAATTCTCTTTGACTTTCAGTAAACCCATTAAAATTACTGTCCATATAAAAACATACTTTATGCATTACATACAGGATTGCAAATTCTGCTTCTTTTTTTTTTTAAAGTTCTTTAAGCACAGCTTAAAAAAATCGTATCGACCTCATACTTTGAAATGGTAGTGTAAACTACATACAAGTTTGTCACGGACAGATCATAGTCTATTGATTTTGAGATAACGTCAAGCACACATACTAAAATTAATACGATTTGTGAAGGGAGGGAGGAGAAGAGGTCGGGTGGAAGAAGGAAATAAATGAACAGATATAGGGTGGATTCTGCACACATAATGCCAGATGAAGATCTCACCCCTCTCTTCAGCGCTAAAGTAAATTGAGGATGACATGGTCTCTCTTTACATTCCTCTGCACATAAATCATCAAGCTCTCCAAATTTAAAGAAAAGCTATACCGCAGATTGAGCAGCCTTTGAGAGGTTCCCTTCTGTGTACACGAGCTACAGGGCACACAAATCAATCAGGCAAAAATGTTGTTGTTTCATTTAACTGGCCCTTTGGGACTTTGTGTACCCTGAAGCAACCATCTACACAGTGGGCTACTCAAAGGCCCATACAACAGATTCCACAACATGAGCAGTGCAACAACATAAATGACTTCACCACACAACCTTGGCCTTCAATACCTATCAATCAATCTGCAATCTGTTCTTATTCTGAGGAGATAAAACAGACTAAAGCAATAACTTTACCTTTCATGAAAGCCACCAGTTACAGTTAAATCATCTACACTGACACAAAAGACCTGTCAAATGTGTATGTGCATCTTAGTCTGTGATAAACTTGTTAATCACCTTTATGGTCCACATTCCTGGCGCTGGGTCTTTTACGTTGAGGACTTTGGCAGAGTTTGGGATGTGAAGGAGCTCAGACAGACCTTCCTTCATCCCGATAAGTTTTCCTAGGAGGACAAGAAGTTCATGCTTCAGTTCTACATCACTCTACACTATGTGTTGGTTCTGGGAAGACTCTAAACAGACAAAGATGTTCTCCTTACCCTGAGAATTTCGGATTTCGATGTTCGGTGCAGGGCCGCTTAAGGCAACAGTCACTTCCTTCAGGCTAGGGTCAAAGGGGATCTGCCATGTGTTAGCAAGCCCGTTTTGGTGATCAGTCGAGAGCAAGTGAACCTTAGAGGACTGCACTGCCTCCTCTACCCATCTCAATACCTGCAGCGAAAAGATAAAAAAAAATGGTGGTTGATGGTTTGATGAAGTCTATGTATGGCTATATAATTCTGTTTCTATGATTATCTGTCAGTGTTCTGGATCTTAACCTGCTTAACAGGAGGTCTGAATATCAGATCATTTTTATATGTATATAATAATAGAAACATCAAGTATAGCAAAGGTTAAGCTTAAGGACAGAGAAATTGAACAAATCAAAGTGCTAGGATTTTAGAGAATAACTACATTTTTGAGAAGCTGTGCTTTTGGAATTATAACTCCAAAAAAAGTCTTTCATGTCTCCTCAAATATTTCAGTTTGTGTTCTAATATCAAAATTCTGGAGAATCACAAGCTTGACCAAAGATTGATAGGATTTTTTTGGAACATTGAAAAAGAGCAAACTCTTTGAAATCCTTGGTTTTCAGAGAGCTACAAAACAGTATTCTAGACTTATGTTCATGTTACCATGCTCAAATGAAATAAAGCCTTCACCCGTGAGCATACTGCATCACTGGACCTCTATTATCTTTTCTAATCTTTCTAATAATTTGTTCACTTCAGGTTAATGTATGGGGTGGTGGGCTGGTAACCAAACCAGAATATTAGGATATTTCATTATTCTTATTATTAGTATTACTCTTTGGAAATATACAATAGAAGTAATGTGTTATTGCCTGAAACACACAACAAATATTTTTTAGGGAAAGTCAAAAAAGTAGCCCCATGAAGTCTTACCTCATTGACTTGTTTCTTGTCAAGATGGAATACCTGTCCTGAGCTGGTCGAGGCAATCTCCTCATACACCTTATAGCCGATATGTGATCGGTCATCACAGTCACCAGTCAACACAAACACCACCTGCCCACACATAGATAATTTAGCAGATGCTTTTATCCAAAGTGACTTACAAACGATAAATAAGTAATATGCTAATATGTGATACAGAATTTACAGATCAAAACAAGCAAGATCTTTTAGTAATTCTACTAAATTGTAGCTGAAAATTGAGATAATAATTTGACCTGTGACTGTTTCTGCTGAATGAGCTGAAGAACGTCATGGGTCAACTTGTAGTCTTTTGATCGGGCATCTGTAAACACATAAATGTAGGACCCTGGTAGGGAGATTTCAAGGGCAATCTTGATGGCTCCAATGCTCATCTCTGGACAATCTCCACCTCCCTGAAATGATCCATAACTATTTAGCAATAAATCAACAGTTTATTTGACAAAAATACAGTAAAAACAGTAACAATGTTCAATATTATTTCAATTAAAAATTACAGCCATTACTCCATGATCCATTGAAAGGTCACATGATCCTTCAGATATCATTCTAATCATTTGGTTCTCAAGAAACATTTCTTATCGACTCGTTATCAATATTGAAAACAGTTTTGCTGCTTAATATTTTTGTGGAAACCAAGATACATTTTTTCAGGATTATCAGAGGAAAAGAGAGTTAAAAGAACAGAGTTTATTTGAAATAGAAATCTTTTGTGACATTATAAATATCTCTCCTGTTAATTTTGATTTTTTTATAGCATCCCTGATGAATAAAAGTAATAATTTCTTTAAAAAAAAATATCCTGTAAACATTGCTGTAAATGGCATATGTTGTCATTTTGGCAGAGGGTTTCCTCATTTATCTGAAGCAACTTAAACTTCATTTATATTTATATTTGGTCAGTTCTTAAAGGGTTACTTCAGCGATTAGCATTAAGCTTTGTATCAGTAGAAACCCGGTAGTATTTTCAAATTATCGTACTTTCCCCCCTCATATCCCCCTGAGATGAGAGAATTATGCAATTTATTTCTGGAAAAAAAAAATTGTCCAGAGGCTAGAGACTACAGCCAGTAGAAGGAGCTGGTTCCGCATGTTTTCAACCCGCCCATAGGGGTGGGATCTTACTCACAGAATGTAAATGCGTACGGCCGCTCGGCTCGGGCATTCATAACAGAGCAGTGCGTGCGGAGCAAAGTGAGTGTTTCAACTTTTCAATTAATTCCTATGAAAGTTAAGCTTCCATAGGCATGAACTAAAAACGCGCCAGACTGGACACGTCGTGAATGACTGCCTCAGCTCTGCTCTTCGCTCTCATGATGAATGAAATCTGACTCCTGCTGCGTTTGCACCGAGACGTTCGTCCGGCTCACTCACACTTTATTGAAAAGACACGTTCAGTTTTTAATTGTAGTGTCTATTCTCTAACTGAACAAAATTATTTTATTACTATGAAAATAAAAAAAACGGTGGGGGCGGTGTCATGGTGGGCAAGTGATAACCAGTAGCCGTGGCTTTGGGAGTGGCCTCGTTGGGCAGTGAAGCAAGTGCATTCTGGGAGTAAATACATGGGGGGAAAAATACATTTTCTGTCTTTTCTCAGTCTAGAAGGCACCAAATTAAAAAATAATTTCACATTTCTACTACATAAGTGACCCAGTTTAAATACACATTCATCTTCCCAGTGCTAAAGTACCCCTTTAAATTCCCTGGGGATCAATCCCAAGGCCTTGATTTTGCTATAACCATGCTCATCTGTTTGAGTTACAGTATTTCCTCTTACCCTTGGCTTGCTCACTATAATTTTCTTTGCTTTTCCTTTTATCTTCTTCATTTATCTTCTCTTTACTGTCAAACTGCTTTGGAACAATGTGTATTGTAAAAAGTGCTGGACAAATAAATCAAAATAAATGTGAGCACATCATCAATGTGTTATGTCAATGGAACAATCGGATTCTTCAAAGGCAGATATTCGTCGTAATTGCAACAAGTTGGAAAAGGGCAACGGGCAGGTCAGACAGCAAGTAGATTTGGTCCAATCATGAAAGTAAAAATGCATGGCATGCTGTAAAGCTTGTCATGGGAGTCATGCCTGCAACTGATGTTGACCTTGGAATGAAACGTGGATCTTGGATGACTTTCAAGAGTTCTGTTAGATACATGCCTTCCTTTAAACCGACAAAGTAACCCGTTTTCTAATGTTTGTGTACATCAATGTATCTGATATAGGTATGGCTGTCTTTTCTCACATGGAGGGTTAAGTTTCTTGTGTTTCTTGTTTCTTCCAGGGGGCATGTGTCTTAATGAAACATCTGGAAGCGAGTGATCTTTGCTTCTTTGTTTTTTACATAAGCACACATACACACACACACAACGGCAGAAGGCAAACACTTTGTAGGAAAGGTTATGAATGTACTCAGGGTGTACTCTTGTAGTTCATTTTCAGTGGCAGGTTGTTCTTGAGCTCTGGAAAAGACATTACCAGCAAACAGTGATTTAAAGGTCCCGTTCTTCGTGTTTTTTTGAAGCTTTGATTGTGTTTACAGTGTGCAATATAACATGTTCATGTTTCGCGTGTAAAAAAAACACAGTATTTTTCACATAATTTACTTATCTGTATACCGCTGTTTTCACTGTCCTAAAAACGGCCTGATGATTTCTTTGTTCTATGAAGTCCCTCCTTCAGAAATACGTAATGAGTTCTGATTGTGCCAGCAGTTACCATGTTGTGATTTGACCGCAGCTTAGCGCACGTTGCACGGAAAGGTCACACCTCTTAACGGGGAGATGTATGCGCTCAATGATCTCTATAGCGTCCCTGGGAAAGCCAAACAAAGGTGATTTGACTCCGGGATGAAAATAACAGCGTCTCGACGACATGGCGACAAACACAGTCAACGCAACACTTCCTTTTCTCCACGCAGCACTTCCTCTTCTCCACGTGGGACAGCAACAAGACCACGCCCCCTTTTTCGCATATTCTTGTGGGCGGAGGTTAGTCTGTTCTACTGTTCTACTGACGTAATTAATGAAGGAAGTACCAGGATGTAGTCCAAGCCGGCCGTTCGCTGTAGGCTTTGAAAGGGAACTTCTGTTAAATAAAATATGGCATTGAACTTTGAGCTTTATAATTTTACAGGTATTATTTATGCTCTAACAGCAACATTACACACTAACTAAAGTTTGAACAGTGGGATCACGAAGAACGAGACCTTTAAATAAAATATCTCGCTTGGCATTGAACTTTGAGCTTTATAATTTTACAGGTATTATTTATGCTCTAACAGCAACATTACACACTAACTAAAGTTTGAACAATGGGATCACGAAGAACGGGACCTTTAAATAATTAATCCCTTTTACAAACTCCAAACAAACTAGACAGAATCCTACTCTGCTTGAACTTCTGCCTCAGAGAGAGAAAAAATTATTTGTGCCAATACAGAACTGCACTTAATCAGTGTGTCTGCATTTCCCCTGCTTTGGCCCAAACAGCTGGGACAGATGCTGAGAGCGAGAAACACACAGAGGACACTTTAGACTCATTCTGAGCAGACATTGCTTCCTTAATGGGGAGCCCATGTCAAACTGTTAACATGGCAAATCACCTCTGCAATTACATCAGTCGAAAATAGTCTGTTATTTGCCAAACTTGCAACAAATACAAATCTAGATGAGGGATTTTGATGTCTAGGACCCCCAAATATAATGATCTGCTTGAGGTTCTCCCTTGAGGCAGTATATTTGCATTTATATTAAATGAGAAATGTTTTTTTATAAAAGACTAAATAATTAAGTAAATTAAATATTTGGTGTTTATATTGTCATGGTACTACAATGATGATATATGTATACATAAAAAAACAAAACAAGGCCAATCTCATAAGCCAATCTCATGCTGACGTCTCATAAAGACGCGTGCCTGGCTGCCAGCACCGTCTCTGTCCGGCTCGGGTAAAATAATTATAATGTTGAAGGTGAGGTGCAATTCATATTTCTTTATTAAATAGCTTATGCAGTAATTTGAAAACAGTAACACTTTACAATAAGGTTCATTAGATAACATTAGTTAACTACATTAGTTAACATGAACTAATAATGAACTGCACTTATAAAGCATTTATTTATCTTGTTAATGTTAATTTCAACATTTATTAATGCATTATTAAAATATTGTTAACATTAGTTAATGCACTGTGAACTAACGTGAACAAACCATGAACAGTTGTATTTTTATTAACTAATGCTGAACAAGAGGTGTTGTTCATGGTTAGTTCATGTTGATGAATGCATTAACTAATGTTAACTAATACAACCTTATAGTAAAGTGTTACCTTGAAAACTTTCTGTGAGATGTCATTTCACAAAAAGCATGAGTAAATCACTGCGGACACTCTCTCAAATGGCTTCAGATCAGCACATCGCGACTGCACTATAAGCAGCCTGCATGCTGCATAGGTGATGCAGGAATTGTCACCTGCACAACCAATGCAGTGCTGGATTCTCACTAAAGTTGGAATTTTCATTTATTTTTAAGTCTTGCCAGCCAGTGTTTAACCCCTCAGCACTCTCGCACTCTCTGAGAGAAGGCGCGCTCATGAATACTCAAAGCGCATAGGCCGCCTCACATACATATCGCGAGAAAAATTGCGCTTAAATGGTCAAATACAAACAAATGTATGAACAAAATCACCGTCTTGACGAGTATACATGTAAACACAGTCGGTTTTGTCTTGAGTGAACGTATACGTTTGTTTTCTTAGATTTTTTGTTGTTTGATTGTCATTAATGACACTCACTGCTCTTGAATGACTACATTTTTGTAACTTTAATTGTAAGGATTAATATGTATTTAATTTATTCAGAGAAGACCATCCAATATTATTTTACATTTGATTCCTTATTCAATTTCTTTAGTATTTCTTACCTCAATACTACTGTTAGTAGACCTACCTGAAAAAAACTTAAAGCACTGTTTATTTTATTTGTATTCAGGGCCTGAATGAATGTCTGTAAAAATCCTGACTGGAGCATCCCTATAAATAATTCTACATGATAAAAAGTAGGCTTCAAATAGATCAGTATCGGTGATCGGTATCAGCAGATACTGCTTCCTGTGATCGGCTCCAAAAATCCTGATCGGAGCACCCTTACTTGTTTTGGCAATATATTGTATGTTCAAAACGATTGGTTTAAAGATCTTTAATTAATCTGTTAATTTTGAAATCCCTAAAAATGCATTTAGTAAAATCTTTTATTTTCCTCTCAAATTTTCTTTGGACCCTGGACCCCTAATCCCCTAATCCTATCACCAGGAAAGTGCATTACTGTCAAATCACAAAGGTGCTCATTCAAATCATTGGTCCTGCCATTTATACTGTCATACAAGCCAAAGATGCCAATCCATGGGCGTATTACTCTGGTTTCATAAAAAAAGATCACTATTAAACAGCAGAGTGACTATTCTCTATTGATTACAGTACATCTAATGTGTCTTTATTAGGCTGTTAAGGACCTGAACACATGTTTGGACTGAATATCCTGAATATTGGATCAAATCCTGACCTGTGATCAAACATGTCAACAAACCCAGTGTGAAGCGCATTAACTCACCTGGACGTAAAGCTCCCGCAGCTCATCCTGGAACTTCTTTGGATCTGTTGTTATTGTAATGGGTCCAATCTCTGCAGAAACACAATGATTGCTGTTAGAGGCAAAAAATAAGCTGCTGGATCATTGTCAAATGACCCCATAGATTGAAAGATAAAAACGGTTCTGTTTTGTCCACACAAATGCTAAATATTTATGCTGGCAGCCAGTGGCGGAAGTCTAGGATCAAGAGTCACCATTGAACTGGGGTGACAGGAAGCTTCCTGTTCTGTGCAAGAAGGTTTTCTGGGAACAAGACAGGTCACAAAAGTGCAGTGACAGAGAAATCTCATACATAGTAGCCAAAACGTCTGAGAACACTTTGAAAATTAGTGATATTTTTCTTTGAAACCTTATACTACATGTGTGTGGCTTGTACCCATATTACAAGCTACAAGACCAGAATAAGGTACAGATAAACTATTTCGTAAGCACATTTTAATAGTTTAATACAAGGCGATATCACATTTTAATTTGTTTAACTGTGCAGTCCAAGTATAGAATTAATTAGCGTAGCATGCTGTGGTAGGTAAGCCCTACTGGAAGTGGCTCTGTTCTGAAAGACCAGCCTGTTCTCATTATGTTCCCATCAGCTGTTCTCCTTCATAATAGGAAAGACCTTATAACTCAGGTATGCTCTTCTGTCAGCGACGAGAGAGTCTGGCGTGAGGTCATTGTGCTGCGGTTGCCTGTGTCAGTGTGCAAGGCCAATGACATTGTGTGCCGTTTCTAAACTCATGTTGTCTCTGCTTTCCAGCTTTCTTTCTTTGTTCAAGGTTCGATGAGCTGTAAAACTGTTAAACATGTTTTTTTTCCCCAAGGACGCATGAAAGATAACTATAGTAGTGCCAAGACGACAGCCTGTACTGAACTTAACAAATCACACACAACATTCATACACATTGCAATCAGACTGTAAAACAAAATAGTCACATTAGTTTGATTCTTGTGTTAAAAGCAGAGAGAATTTCAAACAAATAGCCTATAAAAGGGAAGCTTTCCCCAAACCACACAGCAAATACATCCCCTTTGAATAAATTCAAAAGCATTTTACATTGAAGAAGTCAGAAAGTGCATTAGAGTCCAAAAACTACAAGTTTCTTGACACAAAAATTATAGGGACTGTGCAAGAGGGACTCTGAGATCCTTTTGATGCATTCCCCGTATCTAAAGCGTCTCTGAAGTGTATTTTGTTTTTGTGTATATTACCATCTTCAGCAAATAAAAATGTATAAACTGATTTTCTATGGTTTGCTTTTAGTTTATGTGAACAAAGAAGAACACTGTATAAACAAATGCTTGCAGAACTCTAAAATCTCCCTCAAGAGATTGTTTCAGAGCGCTCATATTTTGGCAGTGTGAAAAACCCTTGAAGTGTAGAAAAAGAACATTTAGGCGATCAAAGCCGTGTTTAAGAGTAACAGGATAGTAATTTTGACTGCTATGCATGCTGAACTGGCTTTCAAGTGAATGCTTTCATGAATGGAAAAGTTTACACAGTCCTGGGACGTTTCTCTCGATTAAAGAGTTTTATCTTAGCAGCCTGGTCTTCTTTACCTCTCCTCTGACCCAAAAGCGGCATCACAGTTAAGGGAAGCCGGGTCAAAAAGTACATGGAAACATTAAAAAAAGCACATAAATGGCAACATGCTGTGAGGATTCTTAAATGCCAGTTGCATTAGAACATCTTTGAAAAGGAAAAAATTATGGCAATTAATTTTGGAAAACATTTTGGAGAAGGATGGTAAAAAAAAGTGTTGCATTTAAGACCGTGGTGCATAAAAGAGAGGAAAACCCTTAGAACTTAAAAAAAGAAATTAATTATAACAAAAATAAAGATGATGTAAGTGATGTATTTGAGCCATTTGATTTTTGGTCAGCTTAGATCATTAAAAGAAAAAGTCAAAGCATTTTCTCATGAATAACTAAAACATAAAACTAACATAAAACGGCTCTGCAACTTTCTAACCTCAGACAGATGAATACATTTGAACAGATAAGCAAGAAAAAAGACTATGCAAAGTCTCACAAAGAGAGGTTATTAAACTAAAACTCCTAGAAATACTGTCCCTATGCTCTCTGCCTTCGATTATTATTATTATTAAAAGCTTGTTTTCAAAAATAAGAAGTTTACCTCACTAAAGGCCAAATCACTGCAGCTTGTCAATCTAAATGAGAAATTAAGGAAAACCTTAAAAAGAGATGGATGGAGCCTGGGAAACCACTGTGGAAGTTGAGTTACTAACCCTCCACCACATCTCTTCTGCCAAAGACCAGAGAGTTTATATAGATGTGGAAGCAATCATATTAACAGCCCTGAACATTTGTTTTCATCCATTTTATTCCAGCAATCAGGAGGATCTGAATCAAACTCTATGTACTATACAAATGAATGATTAAGAGAATCAGATGCTGTTTATGCTCCAGGGATAAACATGTTGGATTTATTACAGGGCACTGACCTCGATGACAATACTATGATGCCAGAGTAGATAATTGAAATTAGTGTTTCATTGTTGTGGCACATTTATGAGATCATCCTCTCTTTTTTTTATGTTCACATTTACATTTACATTTATGCATTTAGCAGACGCTTTTATCCAAAGCGACTTACAACTTGGGGGTACACAAAGCGATTGGTCATGAAGAGTCGAGTAAGCGCAACAAGTGCCCGAAATACTGAGACCATGTACATTGCTCAGTGTAGCACAGGCTAGAGTAGGGAGGGAAAAAAGGAGGAGAAAGAGGAAAGCAAAGGTTTTTTTTTTTTATGAGGTTAAGTGGTCACGGAAGAGCTGAGTTTTTAGTTGACTTTTGAATGTTGTCAATGATTCTGCGTTTCGGATGGTGTTGGGAAGATCGTTCCACCAGCTGGGAATGTTGAATTAAAATGTTCTGGAAAGGGATTTTTTGCCTCTCTGTGATGGTACCATAAGCCGTCGCTCCTTGGCTGAGCGAAGGCTTCTGGTGGGGGTGTGGATTTGTAGAATCGAGTCAAAGTATGCAGGAGCTGAGCGCGTGGTGGCTCTGTAGGCAAGCGTCAGCGCCTTAAACTTGATGCGAGCAGCGAGTGGAAGCCAGTGCAGAGAGATGAAGAGAGGTGTGACGTGGGTCCTTTTGGGCTCGTTGAAGACAAGACGTGCTGCTGCATTCTGGATCATTCGAAGTGTTTGGATCGCACAAGAGGGGAGTCCAGCCAGAAGCGCATTGCAGTAGTCAAGTCTAGAAATAACCAGGGCCTGTACAAGAAGCTGTGTTGCGTGCTCTTTTAGGAACGGTCTAATCTTCCTGATGTTGTGGAGCGCAAACCTGCATGAGCGAGCTGTCTTAGAAATGTGTTCTCTGAAGGACAACTGATCATCAAATGTTACTTCAAGATTTCTGACTGACTTTGATGGGGAAATCAAGGATGTACCTAACTGGATGGTGAAGTCATATTGTATAGTGGGACTGGTGGGGAAGATGAGAAACTCAGTCTTTGCTAGGTTGAGCTGCAGGTGATGTTTTCTCATCCATGCAGAGATGTCAGCCAGACAGCTGGAGATTCGTGCAGCTACTGTGGGGTCGTCTGGTTGAAATGAAAGGTAGAGCTGAGTGTCATCAGCATAGCAGTGGTATGAGAAGCCATGTGCCTGAATGATGGGTCTCAATAAAGTAGTGTAGATGGAGAAGAAGAGAGGACCAAGCACTGAGCCCTGAGGAACCCCCGTGGTCAGTTGATGTGCTTCGGATTCCTCTCCTCTCCAGGCAACCTTGAAAGACCTAGCTGTGAGATAAGACTCAAACCAGAGGAGTGGAGTCCCTGTGATATCCAGTGATGAGAGGGTGGACAGAAGAATCTGATGATTGACTGTGTCAAAGTCCGCAGATAGATCGAGCAGGACGAGGACTGGTGATTTGGAATCAGCTTTAGCTATCCGCAGGGCTTCAGTGACCGACAATAGTGCGGTCTCTGTGGGTGGCCCCTTTCTCTCTGTGGAGTGGCCCCTTTTGATAGAACAAGTATTTGATACACATAGAACAAGTATTTGATACACTGACGATTATCATTGGTACTCTTCAACTGCAAATGACAGAATCTAAAACAAAAATCCATAAAATCACATTGTATGATTTTTAAGTAATTAATTAGCATTTTATTGCATGACATAAGTATTTGATACATTAGTAAAGCAGAACTTAATATTTGGTACAGAAAACTTTGTTTGCAATTACAGAGATCATACGTTTCCTGTAGTTCTTGACCAGGTTTGCACACACTGCAGCAGGGATTATGGCCCACTCCTTCATACAGACCTTCTCCAGATCCTTCAGGTTTCGGGGCTGTCACTGGGCAATACGGACTTTCAACTCCCTCCAAAGATTTTCTATTGGGTTCAGGTCTGGAGACTGGCTAGGCCACTCCTGCTTCTTACGGAGCCACTCCTTAGTTGCCCTGGCTGTGCGTTTCAGGTCGTTGTCATCCTGGAAGACCCAGCCACGACCCATCTTCAATGCTCTTACTGAGGGAAGGAGGATGTTGGCCAAGATCTCACGATACATGACCCCATCCATCCTCCCCTCAATACAGTGCAGTCGTCCAGTCCCCTTTGCAGAAAAGCATCCCCAAAGAATGATGTTTCCACCTCCATGCTTCACGGTTGGGATGGTGTTCTTGGAGTTGTACTCATCCTTCTTCTTCCTCCAAACACAGCGAGTGAAGTTTAGACCAAAAAGCTCTATTTTTTTCTCATCAGATCACATGACCTTCTCCCATTAATCCATGATGGCATAGTGAGTTACTAACGGTTTTCTTTGAGATTGTGGTCCCAGCTCTCTTCAGGTCATGCCGTGTAGTTCTGGGCTGATCCCTCACCTTCCTCATGATCATTGATGCCCCGCAAGGTGAGATCTTGCATGGTGCCCCAGACCTAGGGAGACTGACCGTCATCTTTAACTTCTTCCATTTTCTAATAATTGCGCCAACAGTTGTTGCCTTCTCACCAAGCTGCTTGCCTATTGTCCTGTAGCCCATCCCAGCTTTGTGCAGTTCTACAATTTTATCCCTGATGTCCTTACACAGCTCTCTGGTCTTGGCCATTGTGGAGAGGTTGGAGTCTGTTTGATTGAGTGTGTGGACAGGTGTCTTTTATACAGGTAACGAGTTCAAACAGGTGCAGTTAATACAGGAAATGAGTGGAGAACAGGAGGGCTTCTTAAATAAAAACGAACAGGTCTGTGAGAGCCGGAATTCTTATTGGTTGGTAGGTGATTAAATACTTACAGTGAGGAAAATAAGTATTTGAACACCCTGCTATTTTGCAAGTTCTCCCACTTGGAAATCATGGAGGGGTCTGAAATTGTCATCGTTGGTGCATGTCCACTGTGAGAGACATAATCAAAAAAAAAAAAAAAATCCCGAAATCACAATGTATGATTTTTTTAACTATTTATTTGTATGATACAGCTGCAAATAAATATTTGAACACCTGTCTATCAGCTAGAATTCTGACCCTCAAAGACCTGTTAGTAGGGGTGTAACGGATCGCAGTTGATCCGTGATCCGTACGGATCATGACCCACGGTTCGGCACGCAAGTGACCCGCGGATTTATTGTGCATTTTTTTTAAACTTGTGGATTAATCTGAATTGTTTAGCGATCGCAGACTAAAAGACAGTTTTTCTGCCAATATTGCTTTTTAAGTGATCTCGTTCCTTTAAACTCGATGCTGAGTTTCAGAGAAACACGTGTTCACGTGAATAGGGCATGTTAATCAGTCAGCAGTGGCTAGCGGAGAAGTAGAAGAACTTGAAAAGCCTCCCGCATGATTCAAATCGCATGTATGGGAGCATTTTGGCTTCCCCGTAAAATATAATGATGACGGAAGAAGGGTGTGGACAAAACTGTAACAGTATGTAGGCACTGTGGCACGAGAAAGCCGTATGAAAGTGGCGCATACATCGAGCATATGGCACCTGCTGACGCCCGTTTCACAGATACTCCGTTTGCCGTGCGTATGCGGTGCATATTTTTTCCGTACCCTTGTTAACGGATAGGCTACAGCTTTCACTGCACGCGGCTTCGGTCCGTCAGGTGCGCTCCAGGAGCGCGTGGCCATACAGCTGTGCTGATCGTTTCCGCACAGAGTCTATTTTTTGATGTGCTGGCGCTGAATTAAAGTGACAGCGCATCCGCTTTAAAACAAACATGTATCGATGCAAAAATCTAGTAATTCCACCACAGATGCATAATGTAACGTCTACTTGGTTTTAAAGTCAACACATGGCTTTTTGCCTCGAGTAAAGCAAGGAAAACGGCCTTCAAGTAAACAAGGAGAAATAATGGAGAGCACCTGTCCTTTCTTGGAGGTGGAAAAACAAAGTTCTTTATGACCTGCAGGATTTCTTGTAAAAAGATTTAAAAACGAAAGAAAAGCGTAAGTTAATTTAAAATGTTTGTTATTTTAACATAGTCTATTGTCTGTTTTGCAATTTGCATGAGCAACGTAATATATACATCTAAAGTAGGTATTAGGCTATATAAATACAAAGTAATGAATTCAATAAAATGTTGTTTAAGTGTAGTGCGTTTAAACATGATATCTATAAAATAGTGTATAGGCCTACAAAGAGAATTGCAATGCTGACAAGTGTGAGAGGTCTACTCTCTCCCCAGAGAATGTTGACATCATAATCTCTTTAAAAAAAAGAAGAAGACGCTCAGGCCCATTTTCACGTCTCAGGTTGTTTTTAGTCAAATTTGATTTATTCAGATGGTTATATATTTATTTTATTTTTGTTAACACCAAAAGTTTCTTGTTAACCTATAAACCATATAGGTTATGTTAACACCAAAAGTTTTCATGTAATAAATGGAAAGCAAATAAAAATAGTCTCCTCCCCCTTTTATTCTGATCCGAAAAATGATCCGATCCGTGACTCATGATCCGTAGTTCGATCCGAACCGTGAGTTTTGTGATCCGTTGCACCACTACCTGTTAGTCTGCCTTTAAAATGTCCACCTCCACTCCATTTATTATCCTAAATTAGATGCACCTGTTTGAAGTCGTTAGCTGCATAAAGACACCTGTCCACCCCATACAATCAGTAAGAATCCAACTACTAACATGGCCAAGACCAAAGAGCTGTCCAAAGACACTAGAGACAAAAGTACACCTCCACAAGGCTGGAAAGGGCTATGGGGAAATTGCCAAGCAGCTTGGTGAAAAAAGGTCCACTGTTGGAGCAATCATTAGAAAATGGAAGAAGCTAAATATGACTGTCAATCTCCCTCGGACTGGGGCTCCATGCAAGATCTCACCTCGTGGGGTCTCAATTATCCTAAGACAGGTGAAAAATCAGCCCAGAACTACACGGGAGGAGCTGCTCAATGACCTGAAAAGAGCTGGGACCACCGTTTCCAAGGTTACTGTTGGTAATACACGAAGATGTCATGGTTTGAAATCATGCATGGCACGGAAGGTTCCCCTGCTTAAACCAGCACATGTCAAGGCCCGTCTTAAATTTGCCAATGACCATTTGGATGATCCAGAGGAGTCATGGGAGAAAGTCATGTGGTCAGATGAGACCAAAATATAACTTTTTGGTCATAATTCCACTAAACGTGTTTGGAGGTAGAAGAATGATGAGTACCATCCCAAGAACACCATCCCTACTGTGAAGCATGGGGGTGGTAGCATCATGCTTTGGGGGTGTTTTTCTGAACATGTGACAGGGTGACTGCACTGTATTAAGGAGAGGATGAAGACCTCATTTTCCTTTATGCTGGACCGGGTTGGACCGGGGTATTGCGAGATTTTGGGGAACAACCTCCTTCCCTCAGTTAGAGCATTGAAGATGGGTCGAGGCTGGGTCTTCCAACATAACAATGACCCGAAGCACACAGCCAGGATAACCAATGAGTGGCTCTGTAAGAAGCATATCAAGGTTCTGGCGTGGCCTAGCCAGTCTCCAGACCTAAACCCAATAGAGAATCTTTGGAGGGAGCTCAAACTCCGTGTTTCTCAACGACAGACCAGAAACCTGACTGATCTAGAGAAGATCTGTGTGGAGGAGTGGGCCAAAATCCCTCCTGCAGTGTGTGCAAACCTGGTGAAAAACTACAGGAAACGTTTGACCTCTGTAATTGCAAACAAAGGCTACTGTACCAAATATTAACATTGATTTTCTCAGGTGTTCAAATACTTATTTGCAGCTGTATCATACAAATAAATAGTTAAAAAATCATACATTGTGATTTCTGGATTTTGTTTTTTTTTAGATTATGTCTCTCACAGTGGTCATGCACCTACGAGGACAATTTCAGACCCCTCCATGATTTCCAAGTGGGAGAACTTGCAAAATAGCAGGGTGTTCAAATACTTATTTTCCTCACTGTATGTCATGCAATAAAATGCAAATTAATTATTTAAAAATCATACAATGTGATTTTTGTTTTAGATTCCGTTTCTCGCAGTTGAAGTGTATGATAAAAATTACAGACTTCTACATGCTTTGTAAGTAGGAAAACCTGCAAAATCGGCAGTGTATCAAATACTTGTTCTCCCCACTGTAAAAGTCTTTCCATAGCAATTTTCTTTACATCTCATTTTGTTGTCAGATCCAAGATGGGACATTGGATTACCATATTTAGTGTTTCCTTTTGTGTTTGTACTGAATTTCCTCCTCTTTTTTACTGCCCTAAAAGTGTTTGGGCATCAAAGACCGTAAAATCATAACCCCATACTCAGCAGGATGGTACCAATCGTGCACCGACACAACCCTCTCGTGACTAGGTGGCGCTATAATAAAGGCAATTCTTATTTTGGATCATAACTTTAGAACCCTTATGGCTACAAACAAAATTATTTTCCCTGAATCCTTGAGTCATCCCTACAAAATAAATATCACCTATTTCATTTCTGCCTATACAATTTCCCCACAATTTTAGATTTTATTAAAGGTCCCGTTCTTCGTGATCCCATTTTTCAAACTTTAGTTAGTGTGTAATGTTGCTGTTAGAGCATAAATAATACCTGTAAAATTATAAAGCTCAAAGTTCAATGCCAAGCGAGATATTTTATATAACAGAAGTCCCCTTTCAAAGCCTACAGCGAACGGCTGATTAGGACTACATCCCTCTACTTCCTTCTTTAATAACGTCACTCGAACACTGAGCGCATGCATCTCTGGTAAGAGGCGTGACCTTACCGGGCAACGTGCGCTAAGCTTCTGTCGAATCACAACCTATGATCACAACCTATGATCACAACACAGGAACCGCTGGCACAATCAGAACTCGTTACATTTTCTGAAGGAGGGACTTCATAGAACAAGGAAGTCATCAGCCCGTTTTTAGGACAGTGAAAACAGCGGTATACAGATAAGTAAATTGTGTGAAAAATACTGTTTTTTTACACGCAAAACATGAACACATGTTATATTGCACACTGTAAACACAATCAAAGCTTCAAAAAAACAGGAAAAACGGGACCTTTAAAAACCTTTTTTTTCCAAATTCCTCCTATAGGTTGTTAGTCTGATCTTCACCAAAACAGCAGCTAGGGACAATGCTGGCAAAAAGTTATCAAAAGAACTTTGATTCAGATATAAGTTAAAGGGCATATTGCAGGTTAGAGACTCCAGTGAGTCAATGTATAGAAAAATAATGTAGGAACTAGATTTTCTTTAAAATATACTTTAAAATACACTAATAAGGCTTTTGGAGTCGTTTTTGTAAGAAAATTTTACTTCCGCATCTAAAAATGGCAAAACCGGATGTGACATAACGAGAGGGAGTGCGGTGAATCTCAACGATAGGAAAACAATGGATCGCAATGACAGCTTGGACGCTGAGGACATTATAAATGTTTATTAATACTCATATGGCAGACCACAGCCATACAATTATGACACACAATTAGGGACAGACCAGGATTAGACAGAACAACGATTACAGGAGACAGATTGAGTATTTATGTGAGGAGAAACAGTGGAGAACAGCGGCAGGTGTCTCGGAGAGAGACCAATGTTAGCTATAAAGCTAGCTAATGATATGAACACTGTGCTCAGATCACAACACTGTACTGATAATATCATGTATCAGGCAATAGCAAAGCTGGTAACGTTATTGTCATCTAGTAAGTTATTGATTTACTTACCAATAACAGAACTTATAGGCTTGACTGTCAGGAAAAGTCACACTCGTTAATATCCGTCCACACTAAACGTTATGTGATATAACGTTAGCGGTTTCTCATCACGTCTGATTTGGTAACTTACAAGACTCACGCCACGGTGCACAGTTCAAGTTTTCTCCGAGCTGCATCTCTGACGGATCCGGGACCGTCACATCTCCCGCCGGCCGCCGAACCACAGACAGTATTGTGTTATTGTGTTTATCCTTTATTCATTAATTCTGTATTATGGGTTTATTTCGTGCCGATTCACCGCTAGTGTGAGGATGTATAACGTTATAAGTATGCATTTGAGTGAACTTGAATGTGCATACATGGCATGAATAAAATATCACATAATTCAGAACTTTTTTTCGAAAAAGTGTGAGACTGTATTCATTTGTGTTAATGCACATACTTTGTATTCATTAATGTAAACACGACGGCAAAGAAGCATCGCGTGTGGATGTTTATTCATCCTAGGCAAACTACACATCAGCCGCGCCGAACGCAATATAAAAAAAAAAAAAAAAAATAGAAAATCTGAAATAGAACCGATGCGAAACGCGTGTGTTGGAAGCGTTTCCAGGCAAAATAGAATAGGAAAAGCTGTTTGTCATTTTGACACGAATACATATTAATAAATTACATTTTTATGGTTTTGACATAAATGCAGATATAATTGTAATTAAAAATTTTTTTATATAATATAGATTTTCAAATATTGCACCTGCCAATGCAGAACAAAATATTTTGTAGCCTATTCGGCCGTCAATACTGCCGAGTGCTGACGTTGTCTTTGCTGTATCAGTAGGCTATATATTTATATAAATATTTATTTATATATTTTATGTTTAACATGAAGTATAGGCCTTCCACTACGTCACCTAGCAGCAGCGGCGCCGCGTCAGACACGCTTCTGGTGTGCAAAGACACAGAAAACGCCACGCAGCTGAAACGCAACAGAAACGCCACGCTTGCAGTGTGTAGCCGGTCTACAGATAGAAAACGCCACGCTCACGTCACGCAGCCAGTGTGTAGCCGGCCTTACATGAGTATAACAATGCTTGACTCCATCATATCGCCGGGATGATAATCCTCCGGTCTAAAGCACTATACACACCACCGTGTGTTTTGAAGCAGATGCGCGAAGGGAAGTCCCGTTTCTTCACCTGCACCACCATGCAGAATTCCTAACTTTTTTTTTTTTAGGAAACCTGTGGACTCGATGCCCTGACAGGCTGGATAATAACTTACCATGACAATGATAAATTGGAATAGAAAAACTACCGAAAATACACAGACTCTACTGAATACCAACCTATTCTGCACTGAGCCAACGCAGAGCTCGGCGAACCACTCCCTCTCGTGACGTAATATGACGCAATGTTGAAAAAAAGCGCTTTTTCCAAGCGGCCAACGAAATGGCCACTTTATCTTCTAAATTTGTGCTCTTATGTCTTTTTAAAACATTTTAAATCCTACACTACCTTTTCATATGGTATTTTCATACAAGGTTATATATTAATCTAAAAAAAAAATTAACCTGCAATATGCCCTTTAATTAATTGGTGAGACTATTTGCACGAGTTGACCTACAGTTTCTGAATGCAATATCCAAGCTTAACAAAACTTGACACACAAAGAAAACAGGACATTCTGAGGACGCACACAAAGTTTTGTAAAATTCCGGTAATAGGGGGGGGTGCTACAACTAAAATTGGGATACATCTTCTTTCTAACATATCTTCTAATATGACTTGGATACTTCAAAAAACATTGCCGCCAGCAGCCAATTAAATTTCAGCAGCTAATAACAGCAAATCCGAATAGCCAACCATTACGAAATATATTTGTACAATATATTTGTGTTTCCCTCACTCTGAATGGAAATAAATGCATTGCCCTAATTAATTTGTATAACTGTATAATTTGTATACTGCTGTCCATTTAAATTGAAAATACAATTTTAGTTGTCTTTGTCACAATAATAATAATAATAATAATAATAATAATAATAATAATAATAATAATAATAATAATATTAATGGGCCTTGAGATTAATGCTTCAGACAAAGTTTTGAGCTGCGAATCTCGACATTCATTTGAAATTGTCCTGTCCATGGATTTCATCTAAATTTAAATGTTGAATATGAGTCCACACATACACCACATCTATTTTGATCAAACCCTAAATTTCAAACTTTAAAATTCAAGATGGACTTTGCTGTAAGAACCACATCATAAGATATGTTTCAAATTGGTCGTTGGTGCTTGGACACAGATGATTGCCGCGTTTGGTTATATTTATAAATTGAAGTTACATGAGTCAGCAATCGAGTCCGAAAATAACCAAATAACATAATGAATACACCAAATTACTAACAGAATTAACATCATGAACTGTTAAACATGTGGAGGAAATAACAGTAATAAAATGTATTCAAACATCCGCTGACAGCAAATATGTTACACAGACTCCTCTAGGAACAGCAGTATTTCACTGATGCAGGATAATCATTTCAAATGTTTCAGCATTTTGCCAGGAAACTACCAAAACAGTAAGCCTTTGTAAGAAAGGGGAAAAAAAGATGACAGATGAAAAAGAACAGTTCAATAAATACGCTAGGGTTGCCTCTACATCACAACAGCCAGTCTTCAGGACAAAAATCACAAAACTCCACACTCTTTATGCCCTAAAGTTGATGGATATCAATATTGATGGATATCAATATTTATATGTGAAAGAAACATGGAAGAAGGTGAATGAGATTGGGAATGAGATGTGAGTCAAGATAAGGAAGAAATTGCTATTATAGTAGGGATGTGTGAGTTCAGCCGACTAGTTGATTAACCAATACTGCTGCTAGTCGACTTGGAAATACTAGTCGTTTACAATTTTTTTTTTTTTGCACGTTTAAATGTTTTGCTATGTTTAATTGACGTGTTAAAAAAATCCACATTGTTCTCAGCAAACCATTGAGTGATTCATGGTTTTAAACTCTGAAACACCTATAGCCTGGAGTATGGAGACTTTTAGCAATTTAGCTGACACTAAAGCCTTCACAGATGATATTTACAAAGTGTGTGTTAATGATATAGAACAGAAGCAAGCTATTGCTGACAACTTCAGAAGGCAAGAACTACACTTAATTCAGGGGTCTAAATATCTGTTTCTAATTTAGGCCAGTAGCGTGATTGGTTTGGCCTTGGGTGTATGTAATTGGCTAAGGGAGGCTCAGGGTTTCCAGTAGGAGCTCTCTGGAGGAGTGTCCTAAAATTGATTGACACCTTTGAATGGCTGTTGATGCGACAGCACCCCATAAAACTGTCGAAACAGGTCATGTTTCCCTCAGTATGTGACTGCAGCTGCCACCAGCACAACAAAATACTTCAAATAATCTTTGAAGTTTGTACTGAATATCAAATAACTCTTATAGAAGCCATTATTCCCCCCAAAATACGTAATCATCCACCATACAACTGTGTTCCGAATTATTATGCAAGTGACAATATACATTCAGATTTTTTTTTTAAAGAACTGTTTTATTTCTCCATATCTTTTTAGATAACTGGTATCAATCTCAGACAGGTTTGTTAAATAGTTTGCCAGTTGGGTAAATGGAAACCCTACTTAAAGAGGGTGTTCCACATTATTAAGCAAGTCACAGTTCTCATGCAATATGGGGAGGAAGAAAGATCTTTCTGAAGATGAAAAACATGAAATGGTGCAATGTTACCCAAAAGGTATGAAAACAACTAATATTGTGTGACAACTGAATGGAGATGATTGAACTATCATAAGATCTGTGAGTAATTTAAAGCACAAGAGAACTCAATCAGATAAAGACTTATTAAGGAAAGTTTCTGTCAATATAATAGCTATAAAAAGCCAGGTATTTGAAGCTGCTGGTGTCTCTGGAGTTTCAAGAACCTCTCCATGCAGCTGGCAGTTGTGCGTAAAGTTGCATTTCAGCCACTTCTAACAAAAGCTCCAAAAAAAAAATGTTTACAGTGGCTGTAGAAATACACGAAGACTCATTTTTTCATTCACTGACGAATGCCGTACTACAATGGATGGTCTAGATGGATGGATTTCTGGATGGTTGGTGAGTGGCCAAAATAAATTAATACTTTTGAGATTGCAAGGAGTTGTTTTTTGCAAGTTGTTGCGTTTAATAACTCTTTTTGACGTCAAGCAAGTCACATAAGTAACAGTCTAGTGCCCAGTCTATTCTTTGCTATATGCGTCAACCTAAAACGTACACTTTTCACAATGTTGATGTAGCCTAAATCATTCAGATATTGCGTATCCTTGCGATATGCATATTGCGATATGTACATTTGCAATATTTCGATATATTGCGCAGCCCTACCCCTTAATATATTAAAAAGCACAAAGGAGTCAAGATGGCGCCGAGGATGGCCGCAACGTCGCAAGCTCTGCGGAAACATTGTAGTTTTTTTGTTTGTTCTGTTTATAGTTTTTGTGTTTTTTGTCTTGGATGTTGTCTGCCTTACTACGTACGATAGACAGACACTTTTGGACATTGGTTCGGCAATCGCACACCGAAAACCGGACTTTAAATTCTTCAGTGACGAACCGCTGTTTACAAACACGGCAGCGGATCCTTTTGTCTGGGCGGCCCGACCGCGCAAACGCAGCCGGAGACGGGGAAGCAGAGCCGGCGTGCTCATCAGAGTAAGACGCCGCGCAAACCGACCCCCGCTTCCCAGTATTTTACTGGCTAATGTTCAGTCTCTGGACAATAAACTCTGCGAGCTGAGAGCACGGATCTCTTTCCAACGAGAGACGAGAGACTGCTGCATTATCTGCCTTACAGAAACTTGGATGTCCGCTGAGATTCCAGATTCGGCCATCGAAACCACAGGGTTCTCCGTGCATCAAATGGACAGAGAAAAAGATCTCTCAGAGAAAAGCAAAGGCGGGGGTGTGTGTTTTATGATCAACCGATCCTGGTGTGATCAGAGGAACGTACATTCTATCAAGTCTTTCTGTTCTCCTGATCTGGAACTTCTCATGGTTCTGTGCCGACCATTCTGGCTACCGAGGGAATTCACCGCGGTCATCATCACAGCTGTGTATATTCCCCCACAAGCCGACACAGACCGGGCACTAAAGGAACTGTATAGGACAGTGAGTGAGCAGGAAACCGCGCATCCTGAGGCTGCGTTTATTGTGACCGGGGACTTTAACAAAGCCAACTTCAAGCGCATCGCACCTAAATACCACCAACATGTTAGCTTCAACACACGAGGGAACCGAGTTCTGGATCATTGTTACTCTCCCTTCAAGGATGGTTACAAATCACTCCCGCGCCCACCATTTGGCAAATCGGATCACGCTTCCATCCTCCTTTTGCCCGCTTACAGGCAGAGGCTGAAACAGGAAGCACCCGCCCTCAGAACCATCCAGTGCTGGTCGGACCAATCGGACTCTATGCTACAGGAATGTTTTGATCACGCGGACTGGGAGATGTTCCGGTCGGCCTCTGATGACGACATCGAGGTCTACGCTGATAGCGTAACGTGTTTCATCAGGAAGTGCGTAGAAGACGTTGTTCCGACCAAAACAATTCGGCTGTACCCAAACCAGAAGCCGTGGCTAAATGGGGATGTTCGCGCGGCACTCAATGCGCGGACCTCCACTTTTAACTCCGGTAATGCGGAGGAGCATAAACAAGCAAGTTATGCCCTCCGGAAAACCATCAGAGCAGCAAAATGGCAGTACAGGGACAAGATTGAAGGACAGTTCAACACCACCGACTCCAGAAGCATGTGGAGGGGAATCAACACCATCACGGACTATAAAGGGAACACAAACTCCACCGTGAACACCGCTGCCTCTCTCCCGGACGAGCTCAACACCTTTTATGCTCGCTTTGAGGGAACTAACACCGCCCTCGCGGAGAGAGAGCTCGCGGCTGAAGATACAGAGGTTAGTGCACTCTCCGTATCTTTAGCGGATGTAACCCGATCCTTCCGGCGGGTGAACGTCCGTAAAGCTGCGGGTCCAGACGGGATTCCCGGCCGCGTCATCAGAGCGTGCGCGCACCAACTGGCTGGAGTTTTTACGGACATCTTTAACCTGTCCCTCTCCCTGTCTGTGGTCCCCACATGCTTCAAAACGTCCACCATTGTACCGAAGCAATCAAAAACACTCTGCTTAAACGACTGGCGTCCTGTTGCTCTGACCCCCATCATCAGCAAATGCTTTGAGAGACTAGTCAGAAACCACATCTGCTCTGTTCTCCCTCCCTCACTGGACCCACTGCAGTTTGCATACCGCACAAACCGCTCCACTGATGATGCCATTTCATCAACAATTCACACTGCTCTCTCCCACCTGGAAAAGAGGAACACATATGTGAGAATGCTGTTTGTGGACTACAGCTCAGCATTCAACACCATTGTGCCCTCCATACTTGACATTAAACTCCGGGCTCTAGGCTTAAACAGCTTGTTATGCAGCTGGATCCTGGACTTCCTGTCAAACAGACGCCAGGTGGTCAGAATGGGCAGTAACATCTCCTCACCACTGACTCTCAACACTGGAGCCCCTCAGGGCTGTGTTCTCAGCCCACTCCTGTACTCCCTGTACACACATGACTGTGTGGCAACCCACAGCTCCAACACCATCATCAAGTTTGCTGACGATACGACGGTGGTAGGTCTCATCACTGACAATGATGAAACTGCCTACAGAGAGTCAAGTCAAGTCAAGTCAAGTCAACTTTATATATATAGTGCTTTTAACAATGTAGATTGTTTCAAAGCAGCTTTACAGTTTTAAACAGCAAAATAATGCAGCCTAATTTTATTCAGCTGTATAGCCATTTGATGTCATCAGTTAATTTCAATTTCCATACGGTGACAGTGTGGGCTTTAGATCAATAATTAGATCAGTAATTTAGTTTACATGGTTAAATTAGTTTATTAATTAGATTTATTTCGATGTTTAGTTGAAAAATATAGTGTCCCCAACTGAGCACGCCAAGCCAGAGGCAACAGTGGCAAGGAAACCAAAACCCCATTAGGTGACCCAATGGAGAAAAATAAACCTTGGGAGAAACCAGGCTCAGTCGGGGTGCCAGTTCTCCTCTGGCCAATTTACAAACAACGTATTATTATTATTATTATTATTATTATTATTCTGGCTGCTTTACAGGTCAGAGGTCATAATAGATCGGAATATTCAAAGGACCGGAGGCAACACGCTGGAGACGGGTTTATTGAGGATGATGTTGATTAAATAATTTTTAAAGTGCAATATTCGAATGATCGGAGGCAACACGCTGGAGACGGGTTTATTGCGGATGACATATCGATTTAAGTATTATTTAATGGTAATATTCGAACAATCGGAGTCATCACACTGGTGACGGGTTTATTTAGATGCCGCAGAGAGGAGGTGCACACTCTGACACGGTGGTGTCAGGAGCATAACCTCTCCCTCAACGTCAGCAAGACCAAGGAGCTGGTGGTCGACTTCAGGAGGAATGAGAGAGAACACCGCCCCATCACCATCAATGGAGCACCGGTGGAGAGAGTCAGCAGCTTCAAGTTCCTTGGTGTCCACATCACAGAGGAACTCTCATGGTCCGTCCACTCCGAGGCCGTTGTGAAGAAGGCTCATCAGCGCCTTTTCTTTCTGCGACGGCTGAGGAGGTTTGGAATGAGCCGCCACATCCTCACACGCTTCTACACCAGCACTATAGAGAGCCTGCTGACTGGCTGCATCACCACCTGGTACGGCAACAGTACCGCCCACAGCCACAAAGACCTGCAAAGGGTAGTGCGCACGGCCAGCTGCATCATCGGAGGTGAGCTTCCCTCCCTCCAGGACATCTACGCCAGGCGGTGTGTGAAGAGAGCTCAGAGGATCATCAGAGACTCTAGCCACCCGAACCATGGGCTGCTCTCACTGCTGCCATCAGGCAGACGGTACCGCAGCATCAGAACACGCACCAGCCGACTCCAGAACAGCTTCTTCCCACAAGCAATCAGACTACTTAACTCCTGATCCATCAGGATCATAACACACACTGGACAGAATATAACTCAGCACAACCCACTGTAGATACACACACACATTATATACACATTTATTTATCATTTATTATTTATCATATAGCACCTATTGTACATTGGATCTCTACTGTGAATAATAATGTATACTGTACATTGTATATTATTATTACTATAGCTTAATGTATACTGTTTAATGTATGTTTAGTGTATATTGTTTAAAGTATATGTATATTGTAAGTATGTGTATATTGGTTAAAGCTGTGAGAACTACACTCACATTGTGTAAATTATTTATTGTTTATTGTAGAGTTTACTGTGCTGTGAGTAATTGTGGGCGCATCAGATGTGTAATCTGATGCTGCTTTAAATGTTGTACATGTCATGTCGTGACTACTATGTTGCTCGGAACTGCACCAAGAATTTCACCTACTGTTGCACTTGTGTACATGGCTGTGTGACAATAAAGTGATTTGATTTGATATATGGAAAAAGTAGGAAGTCACAAAGTCTTTTCTTCATATTGTGACTGAATTGCACAGAAAACAAGTAAAGAGTGCTCCTTTTAGTTCAGTGATACTATTGAAGAACAACAGTACATTTAATAAGAGTAGAATATTTAAATTTTCCCTATACAAATTTGGTTTTTGCATATTACTGTTGTTAATAAAAGTGAATTTTATCTGCATATCAATTCAAGCTCAGTGCTTCACGGTTAAATTTCCAATAAACAAACATGTAATATTATAAGTAACTGCACTTATTAACTATATTAAGCAGCACAACAGTTTTCAACTTAGGTAATAATAAGAAATGTTTCTTAAACACCAAATCAGCATATTAGAATGATTTCTGAGGGATCATGTGGCACTGAAAACTGGAGAAATGGCTGCTAATCTTTTAAAATATATTTAATATATATTTAATATATTATAGCTTTTAATATATATTTTTAATATTTTCAAATATAAAACATGTATTTTAAATTGTATATTTCACAATATTACAGTTACAAAATGTAAAAATAAATTAATATAAGCTTTTGAACAGTAGTGTATATATATTTATTGCCTATTGTCTTTCTACCTGAATAACTAACTATGCTTACAGAATATGTCTTTAAAATAAAGGGGTAACTATCAGGAAAATTAACAAATTATTTATACTGGAAGTATTTTTTAATTAAGGGGTAATTATCTGTGTAGTTACAGGGTAAGTATGAATCTGCGGGCTGTAATTGAAGTGGTTCTTGTTCCCCTCTTGTTTCATGTAGTTACAGGGTAAGTAAAAATAATAAAAAATTTTAGTAAGTAATAAATAAAGTGGTGCTTTTTGTAGTTACAGGGGAAGTACAATAAACATACAAAATCTGATATCACTCATAAATATTTATTTGAAAAACAACATAATCCAAAACAGAACACTTCGTATTCATTTTTTTAAAATTAACTTTTCATTGTTAATAATAAAATCTGGACAGAACGAGGCACGTTTTGTCCCTTTTTTGTTTCTCTTGCTTGTTCCTCTTCTTCTTTTTCATTATTTCCACTGATGCATCTTAAGAGGAATCCCATGTCTTTTGATATTTTGTATTATTATTTATTAAAAGAAAAAGTACACCAAGAAATGCTCTCATAATTTACTAATCTTTTCGCATCCGACCAACGGTTACCAGCGCATGTGTGAGTAAAGAAGCTTCAAGCTTTCATGACGTTCTCGTGCAAGTTTCATCTGAAACACACGCGAGAACTGGCGTCTTCTAGTCTTGTTTGTTTCTGATTGCTATTATCATATATTATGTTATTGTTTGTATACTGTTGTGAGCATTAAAAAAATTAAAACCGACAGCATCCGACATCCGCATGAGCAGAGTTTCTCTGTGCACTCACGTCACGCTTCAAGTTACGTCAACCCTCGCATGCATGCAGATGCTGGTCAGAAGTGATAGTCTACAGTTTAAAAAATGTAAAATATTGTTATTTTTCTTACAAACACTTATCGTTTCACTTCAGAAGACATTTATTCATCCATTGGGATCGTATGGATTACTGTAGTTATTGCTGTATGCTTTAACTTTTAGGAACCCAAATTAGTTTTCATTAGCAGAGATTATTTATTTTTCTGTGTTCATATGAAGAAATAAAGTCGTATACATTGCGGATGGCATGAGGGTGAAAGACTAAACGGTGAGGACATTTCTGCGTGCACTGTATTCTCAGTGTAACAGTTACATAATACAGAATAGCTAGAGACATACGATTCCTTCTTAATATTCATCTGTGGCAAGGACGAAAAAGAAGAGGAACAAGAGGAGGATGAAGCGTTATAAGCATTATACAAGTGTTGTAAATATGTTTTTTAAATAAAGGTTTCCGAGTGAAATCAGATTGTGTATGTTTTTATTGTACTTACCCTGTAACTACATGAAACAACAGGGGGAAAAGCCCCACTTTAATTTACAGCCCGCAGATTCATACTTACCCTGTAACTACATGAAAAAAGAGGGGAACAAGAACCACTTTAATTTTCAGCCGGTAGATTCATACTTACCCTGTAACTACACGGATAATTACCCCTTAATTAAAAAATACTTACAGTATAAATCATTTGTTAATTATCCTGATAGTTACTCCTTTTTTCCCCAATATTACATATTGTTCCCTTATACCTACACGTACTTACTTAAAGGTCCCATTCTTCGTGATCCCATTGTTCAAACTTTAGTTAGTGTGTAATGTTGCTGTTAGAGCATAAATAATACCTGTAAAATTACAAAGCTCAAAGTTCAATGCCAAGCGAGATATTTTATTTAACAGAAGTTCCCTTTCAAAGCCTACAGCGAACGGCCGGTTTGGACTACATCCTGGTACTTCCTTCATTAATTACGTCAGTAGAACAGTAGAACAGACTAACCTCCGCCCACAAGAATACGCGAAAAAGGGGGGGCGTGGTCTTGTTGCTGTCCCACGTGGGGAAGAGGACGGTCGCGTGGAGAAAAGGAAGTGGTGCGTTTGAGTGTGTTTGTTGCCATGTCGTCGAGACGAGGCTGTTATTTTCATCCCGGAGTCAAATCACCTTTGTTTGGCTTTCCCAGGGACGCTGTAGAGATCATTAAGCGCATATATCTCCCGTTAAGAGGCGTGACCTTTCCATGCAAGTTACGTGCGCTAAGCTGCTGTCAAATCACAACACGGGAACCGTGCCATGTGCGCTAAGCTGCTGTCAAATCACAACACGGGAACCGCTGGCACAATCAGAACTCGTTACGTATTTCTGAAGGAGGGACTTCATAGAACAAGGAAGTCATCAGCCGTTTTTAGGAGAGATGAAAACAGCGGTATACAGATAAGTAAATTGTGTGAAAAATACTGTGTTTTTTTACACGCGAAACATGAACACATGTTATATTGCACACTGCAAACACAATCAAAGCTTCAAAAAAACACGAAGAACGGGACCTTTAATAGTTACACTATAATTACCAAAAGTTATGCTGTAAATTTGCTTTACTTACACAGTACTTTCCGGGCCGTAATCTAAAGCGGTGCCTGGCTTTTTACTCAAGATTTGATAGGAGGAAAGTAAACTTTTCAGTTTATGATCATATGCTAAAAAAAAGTCTGGACCATGTTCAAAACAGTTAATACTTAAAAAAGTTTCTTGGTCCTTTTCTTGAGCAATGCTTCACTATAAATCAGCACATCTAAGCTACTCTATATGAATGGTCTCTACATAACATGTGGCTTACATTACACTCAACATACAATAACTTAAAAAGCAGAAACATAGGCTGCAGTGTAAGACTGCTGGGTCTAACATATAGAGTGTTGGTTGATGTACATTGCTTTTAAAACTTGCCAAGTTACTGATTGCAAGTCTATAACTTTCTCATGACATAACTTGATTTAACTGAATTGTAAGATGTGAATGCTGCTGGTTTACAAGTGTGACCAAAGTGGCGATATATTTGGATAACATAGCTGCACAGTGTTTTGTTAAAAATGCAAGAGCTTTGAAAAGCCACGCTGTGTCTTGGCAGCATCAGCTTGAATAGGATGAACATAAGAAAAACATTTTGCATCATATATCATCGGTTTTGTATCAAAAGTTTATCCAGTTTTAGTACAGTATAAGCTTTGAGGGCTTGCTTATGGTAACAAAGTCAATGGCAAGTTTAATGGAAACCAACTGTATATTGGTGCAAAGCATTTGTCATTACTCATTATGAACCCAACAGCGCCAACATTTCATATATGATGTAAAGTGCACAAACTCTTTTTAAATAAACAGAAAATGTTTCTCTGATGTGGAGTACATTTGTTCCATTGTGTCAGATATCCTATAGACAAAGAGCCTGCACCATTGGCCGAATCATCGACCACACAACATGCTCCGTTCACCAAACCACAAACCCAGAGAGGACTCCGTCTAACCATCCATTTCCTCACACTTCTCTCATACTCACACTACAAAACTTTCAGCAGGTTGGCCTCTAAAGAAAAGCCTAAACTGAAGGTCAGAAGGTCTCCATCGCTTGCTCTGTAAAACCAAAAGTCAGACCAGAGATCATAGCACAGACACAGCAGATGCTGACATGCCAGCTGGGAGCTGAGTGGCGTTTTTTCAGCCGCTCAGGAAATGTTTCGGCAGTGAGACGGCGACTCCCCTGGGAGAGAAAAAAAGGGAAGACAGAGAGGGATGAAGAAAGACAGGAATAGACAGACCCAGAAAGGAATGCAAATCAGGGGTCGAGAGCAGGGGAGAGATGAAAAAAGACTAATCAAATCCATAAAAAGGATAGAAAATCATTAAGAAGAAATCTCTTGCTACTCTCAATCTTTCAACACGTTTTTCTAGGAAAACTAGGAATTTAAATGTAAAAACAAACATTTAATTAAAATATTTTAAACATTTTGAAATAAGAATATCTCACTTCTTGAAAGCACTTCAGCTGTTGCCTTTTGTAAACTACCCATGTCGTGTCATATGCAGTACAAAATCTGGCTCTCATTTGGATGAGACTAGTTTTCCCCTATGGAGGAGGTGAGGTAAATGGGCGTTTAAATGCATGCTTAATTTCAAATTGGATCAAGTCAGTGTTTTCCACAGCCTCCATAAAATTTACTAAACAAATTGCATACTGATTTTCAGCTCCTTAAATCGAACCCGGTCGGTGTCAGGACTGTCTGTGATTGTGTGTGTAATTTTTTCACTTCTCATTTATTTTCGACTTTGTCGAACTGTAACTAAAGCTAAATGTCTTGTTCCATCTCATTGTGGATTTGGACGTTTCCCCCCAAATTTCTGGGTTAAAAAAAAAGAAAGAAATTTGGTGACTCAAGTACTGCTACACATCCAATGAAAACAGTCAACTAAATCAATAACCTGATCACAGGCTGCTCAGAATAACCACTGTAGTTGCGCCATCAAGCATAATTCTCATCTTAATTAATTACTCCATTAATTATATTCATAATTGAATAATTCTATCATATGTATAGGATCATTTCAAAGGTTTTTCTGTGAAGTAAACATACAGACAACAGATACTCCCATATTAGTAATTAGTGGTCAACTGATATAGGTATTTTGATAGCCGATATCTTAGAGCAACGTTAATTTTACATACAGTACAGAGAGAGACTATGACAGTATAGCACAGCAGGAAAAATGTACCAGCGATTTATAGGTCAACCATTATTAGTAATACCGTAATTACAGAACATGAAAACATCAACATCCCACAGTATGCTAATAATCGTAAATCAAAAGGACTTTGGAAAACGAATTCTATAAGAACAGCACTTCAGAGAGAAGCATGCCACATGCTTTATAGGGAAAAAAAAAAAACTAAATATGTACTCGCATCATCCAAAATCATGTCACTAAACAGGGTTGGCACAACAACACACTCCATAATACAGACCAAATGAGTTTCCTTATAAGAGCCAAAAACTGAAAAAAAGCTGTGAATGAAAAACATAACTGTGCACAAACGACCAAAATAGCCTGTCCTATCAACATCTAAACAATTACCCCATGTAGCAGATTCAAAATTTGATCACATTAAACAATTATAAAGTGCAGAGTAATCACCTCCTTAGAGCCTGGCGTGTTTTGAGAGATTTTTCACTTTTTCAACTTTAGGTAGTGTGTAATGTTGCAGTTTGAGCATCAAAAATATCTGCAAGGTTACAAAAGTCAAAGTCCACTCCAAAGGGATATTTACACTCACTTTAACTGAAAACACTTTTCAAGAACTACAACAAACGGCTTGTTAGGACTAAAACACACTTCTTCCGGATCTTGTGAAGTCACAATGTTACTCATTTAAATAATCCCCGCCAATGGAAAATGCAAACAAAGGGGACTAAGCACAGTCTTTGCTCTCTCTCCCGCGCACATACCGTATTAAAGTCAACTGAACTGACACAATGGTGTCAATCCATGTTACACTTGGCGCATTTGGATATTTTTTTCCCCCTGAATTACCACTGGGTGTAAATTGAGCTCAAAAAACGTTCAGCACGTGCAGCTGACATAAACCACACTTTCAATAAACGGAAGGAAAAAAAATCCTGTTTTCTGTGTTCACACAAATCTTTCACGATGTCCTAACAGCCGGGATTCGCACAGCCAGGAACACATCCGCTTATTTCCGATTCACAACCGAATGACTCATTTGAACCGATTCATTTTAATGACTGGTTGAAACAAGTCCTCAAAACTGAAGCCGACATTTTTGGGGAACTTCGGGAGGAGATTGGAGCTTTAACTTTAATCTCTACATTTCCATAACTGTTTTTCACAAAAAGTTGTTGATTAGGCAGGGGGTGTGGGCGGGACCTTGATATCCTGGCTCAACTTTGCACTTACTACTGCGCAGACTCTGGCTCCAAGTTGCTACTGCACAGACTCGTGGCCCAAGATGTCAGCGCCATATTTGAACACTGGCGGCTTCAGTTACGTCAACGGAAGAAAGTGAGAGCATCGTCCATCTTTTTTTATAGTCTATCTGCCCAACGCTGAACTCACAAATCGGTGTATAATCATTTACACCTCTGAAATGAAAATGCAAGTGTGAATTAACCTTAATAATTCACTGTTTTTTCTGGTTATTTATTTTCACAATGTGTAGTAAATGACCTATAAAATCATTTAGCAAAGCAAGTTGTTGTTAGCTAGTTCCTAATTTTATTAATTTGTATATGGTAGAAAATTAGACTATTTGTTAATAAACTTTTTAATGCAAATTTTTAAATATTATATACCAAAATATCAGTGTAAACAACGAGGAACAAAATAAACAAACATCAAGGTAAGAGATCATACATAATATGAGATATCAAAAGCAAAAATCACAAACTGTTCCATTGCATTTATTTACATACATTTAATGTCAGTATTGGGCAGATCACGTGGGTAGGGGACTTTTTACCCTGTCTGTGTCAGCCACCACTGAAGACCATTTTTGACCCAGGAAAAACCCTGATCAAGCATGAAAACCTATTCTTTTAAAAAAAGCCTTTGATCAAGACTTTTTGAAACAAAAAGGGCATAATAGGACCCCTTTAAAACACCTGGTAGATTATGATGCCCTAAAAGGCTAAATCTTAATAGCACTACTAACAGGAGAACTAAAAAACATATCTGTCAGATCATATAAATCAATTTGTGTACTGTGTGTATTTTGCCTTTGTAGGGTAGGATGGCTCACTGAAGTATTTATCTTGTCATTTTTAAAGAATGAAATGTATGCATGATATCCAAGGTACTTCAACAAAATAGTATAAGCAACTATGTGGCCTGAAGCAAGTGAAACTTTGCTCAACATCTGAAAAAGAGCCTATAATTTTCCACCAACTTATAGCAGCTTCTAATGCAATTATGCTCTAATGGTATCCATGTTTGTCTTTCAAACATCTGAAAATCATACTGAGGCCAAATGTCGTCTTTTGTCCTTTCATCTTTCATTCCAAACTCATCTCAAGTTCAACTTCCCAGCAGACTTCGACCTTTGCACTGCACCAGTCATAAAAGGTCACAGAATCTCTCCGTGTCCAATCAAAACAATTTCAACAGCTCAGAAAGCGCAATCAATGGCCAAATATATGGTCACAATCTAGATGGAATCCCAAGAACTGCAGCAAATTGTTCATAATACTTGTAGTTTACTACCGTTCAAAAGTTTGTGGTCAGTAAGATTTTTTTATATTATTGAAAGAAGTCCCTTATGCTCACCAAGGCTGAATTTATTGGATCATAAATGCAGTAAAAATAGTATTATTGTGAAATATTATTACACTTTTATTACAAATATTATTACTACAAATAATACTGTAATAATATTATTACAAATATTATTACAATTGGGGCAGTCGTGGCCTAATGGTTAGAGAGTCGGACTTGTAACCCGAAGGTTCAGGTCCGGCAGGAATTGTCGGTGGGGGAAGTGAATAACCAGCGCTCTCCTCCACCCTCAATACTACGATTGAGGTGAGACCCTTGAGCAAGGCACCGAACCCCCAACTGCTCCCCGGGCGCCGCAGCAATATGGATATTCACGGTGTGTGTATTCACTACTGTGTGTGTGCACTTGGATGGGTTAAATGCAGAGCACAAATTCCAAGTATGGATCACCATACTTGGCCACAAATCACTTTAAGTGCTTTACAGTAACTACATTTTAAATGTTTTACTGACACTTTTGATCTATTTAATGCGTCATTGAAGGATAAAAAAAAACCTTTTGATATTTGTCATAAGCCCCCCTATAAACATTAGGTTGTTTGAATAGTTTTAAGTGCTTTACAGTAACTACTGGGTAGCACTTTTTTGAAAATGGCTCCTTGTGTAACACCTGAGGCACTGGAATCAGAGCACGCACTGTTCTCAAATTAGAGAGTGTTATATTATTCTCTCCTCATCATTAAAGAGATGAAACAGAAGAATTATACCATACTCCACTGTACTCTGAAACCCTATTTAACCCGCCCCACCCACCATCACGAATTCCTGCCTAATGGCATCATTACGGGCCGTGTTCACGCCAATCCCCTTGTAATCTAGGGGCATTCTGAGATGAATGCAGCTTCTAAGGACAAGCACCAAAAGGGTCAAAGAGATGTTTAGTCAAGGAATGAGCTTTGAAAATGTTAAAAGCATTGCAAACATAATGTTTCCCCAATCCCGTTTTGAAAGCGTTGGTAACAGGTCTAGCTAAAGGGAGCAGATGTGAGACAACAGAGTGCTGCAATGCTCCTTAAAAATTGAGGTAAAGCATATCAGTGTTCATTCACAAAACAGGTTGTCAAACTATTTGGTTAATTCAGCTATTTTTAATTGCGATGGGATGTAGAAAGTAGAGATGCGCGGATTGCAATTATCTTGGCCAATTCAGATTTCCGTAATAAAATAAGAACAAATAAACAAATTGCAAACAACAGTACAAATAAATGCAATAGAATAAAGAGATATGAAATAAACGCAGCTTTAAGTTTTTCACACGAGTCTAACGATATATTCAGGTTAGAAATTTTCATGCGAGTCTAACGGTATATTCAGGTTATAAATACTACAGAAATTAAAGTAAAATATCAAATGTAAAATAACTCTGGATAGTCTTCATTGTAAAAATGAAATACCAAAGTCTAACCATAGCCCAAGAATAGACTAGTTATCTAGATAGAACATGAACATGTCAAAGAAATTAAACCATATTCCTTGTAATCACTGTTGACTTTGCTTACATGATGGAATATCATACATCTCAACGACATGTAACCAAATTATTTATTCTGGCTAGAAGTGGGTTACTCATAGCCGGACTATATCGGGTCTATAGATAACAGAGACCGTGAAATGATGGCTATTGCTTGCTGGGAATACTCGACAAGACGGGCAGTTAGACATTTTTTTGTGTGCTTTTGACCGCTTAAGCGCAGTAAGCCACTTATTTTGGTACTTGCGCGCGCTTTTGGTGTGAGCCCGAAACCTGTGGGAATTAGTACAATTATGCTCAATACAAGCACTATTTAAGCAAAGCGAATGAGACGAGTGAGTGAGAGAAGGCGGGTGTGAGTCACTTCGCCATCGGAGAGAAAAGAATGAGAATGCGCAGCTGGCACTATTGCCTGTGCTGCTGGCAACAAAACGGACAAGTTCCGAATCGGAAAGACGTGAGACTGACAGGCCGGTCACTGGTCCTAGCTGAGCATGCGGGGGAAAAAAACGTCTGAATCTGGTCCCTGGACGGTAGATCAGTGCTTCTCTAGTAGAATGAAATAGCTCATTTCCCTTTCACTACAGAAAGACAAAAAGGAACTATTTGCTTTGGAAGAGACAGCTGACTGCCCAGCTGCCATCATTAGGATCTTCAGGAACCTGGAAAATTCAGCCTGTCTATTGTAGTAATGGTCCCATAAGAATGCCAATTCTGCTTATTCTCTGTCTGAGGTTATATTATTTGTCACAACATTTCTGACAGTTTTAAGGTGACAAGAATGAAATTAATGCATTTTCCTGATTGTCTCTGATCTGACTATCCAACTCATCAAAGCCTGTCCAGAAGCCTTGGAGAGATTCAAAGTGTGCACAACATAATAATATAATTTAAATAGTTAAATATAGTTATATTCAAATAGAGAAATTGTATGAGTAATATAGTTTCAGTATTACTGACAAAATCACACACATTTAAACACATGCAAGTTAAGGAACTAAGATTACAGTGATATTTACAGGCCTGTGTGTGTGTGTGTGTGTGTGTGTGTGTGTGTGTGTGTGTGTGTGTGTGTGTGTGTGTGTGTGTGTGTGTGTGTGTGTGTGTGTGTGTGTGTGTGTGTGTGTGTGTGTGTGTGTGTGTGTGTGTGTGTGTGTGTGTGTGTGTGTGTACTTGTAAATGCACAGTATGTGTATGTGAGAAGTACATCACTGGACTCTCAGGAAAGCAGTAGCACAGGGAGCCTGTGGCCACACACTGCTCAACGGGCCAAGTGCTCTTTAAAAGATCTCTGGACATCTGAAACTCATTGAAACCTCCACTGACTATTAACCCTTATTCAGTGCCCAAGGGACTTTCTATTTCCTCTTCCAGGTCACAGTCAGAGAGTTTCTAGAGTAGAGGATTCAACTTTTTAGTCTCTATGCAAGAGTTTAATCCACCCATACTTTAGAATGCTCACAATGAATCAATCAATTCAACCAACCAACCATTTTTATCTGTTTACTTGGTTTGGATGGGAACTGAGAAACTGACCCAAAAGTCTGAGTAACAGGTAGACAAACTCAACCAGGCTTTTCCCTTATCATTCTAAACTATAGCAAATATTTGGTGGTTGGTTAGATTAATTTACTACTGAAATTCCTCGAGAATTGTGGCTAAATCAGAAGCCAAATATGCTAAACGACCTAATTATTATTAATTTAAATACATTCACATCTATACACAAAACCAGCAGTAAACAGTTTGAGTTAGATCCAAACCTTCCTTTCCTGGGAGCAGGGATGTTTTTTTAGATTTATGCAATAAAAAAACATGGACACTATCCAGAAAGCCACTCGTAGATTGACAATTTCTTGACAAACTAGCTGCTCATGTTATGTGTCGTCTAAATAATGCTTTTTCCACTTCTTTGGCCGCATCACGCATCTGCGAGTCTTCGTAAAACGATCTACAATATTGCAAACAAACAGGCGATAGCCTGATTTCAGTACATGATTGACCACATCTGGTATACTGATTTACTGATTTTGCGAAGGAACAGGCAATCTTGCGCTCCCTCTCCCTCTCTAAGAGTCTTCTTTTGTGTTGCAAATCTTTCGGTTTAGTTACAGTGGACAGCGCATTCTGAAGCAATAACCAGATACAGAGTGCATCTTGAAAGAAATTCCTGCGCACCCCAAGGAGTGGATGGAAAATGTATTTGGCATGCTGCTTTTGGACACTTTAGGTCAGACTCAGGTTGGAACGAAGAAGGGGGAGGCTTTACATCTCTTGAGACAATACTTTCTATTGAGACTCTCTCTCACTCTTCGAAGGCGTTTGGAGAGTCTAGATACTGTGTTTTTAATCCTTAGTACCATATTTACCACAAGACATTACTTACCATGCAATTTTATCATTTATATGCCATTTTAGGCTTTGTTTAGAGTAGATAAGTGAACTCGCCTTTGTACTTGAACTAATTTCAAAGCCAAAACCCCAACAGACCCCACCATGTTCAGAGGTTGAATTACACCCAAAATGTGAGTCTTTGATCCATTATTCAGGGACTCATTATAAACATATCACGTATATTTTAGTTAAGCAACATATTGAATCTTAACCCATGCCTCTCTACTCAGAAAATACCTAATTGTTACAGCTATTAGAGTATCTAACTGTCCTCTACAGTCATTAAAGTGTGGCTGCACTAGCAGGCATTCGGATGCTTCCAAGGTCGTTCTGCCTGGATAGATGGAATGATAATGACAGTGAATTCAGCACACAGAACATCTGGGCACTACAAACAATGCTTTTATACCTCCTGTCGGTGTGAGATACTCCAGCATGAAGCAACTCTCAGCAAACTAACAGATTTGTCATGTTTCTGGCAACAAGTCCCTCTTTTAGATGAGCTGCATATGTAAACATCCTTAAAACAAGACACATTTACTTGACAAGCAAAGTTGTGTAACACAATAAGACTTTGTTTTCAGAGAATAACGTTAGCTCATGTTCTTCTCCATCGTCAAAATTACTGTTTTTCTTGTTTAAATAAACCAAAATATTTTTTTTTTTTTTTGATTTATGCTTAAATCATAAAAAAAAAAATGTATATACCCTGAAAACAATTCTTAATGTATAAAGCAACTGAGCTTTTCAAGAAAAGGTATCTAGTTTTATGTGTAGATGTTTTACTGGAAAACAGCGAGTTTTTTAATGGTCATCTGAGGAAAAGGAATAGATTATCCTAAATCAAGCATATATTTCCTATCTGCCCTAAGAATACTTAAGTGTTACGAATGAGAATTTTGCGTTTTGTTATAACGTTACCTGGGTCATGAAAAGGCACCAAGGCGAAGTTGTACAGAGGTCTCTGTGGTCTGCTGAGGGATGTTTCCAAAATCTTCGATGCTCCTTCAATCACTTGCACTAAATCATCGTACATGGAGCCGGTGACATCAAACACAAACGCCAAGGTGGACGCTCCCTCAGGGATATCTTCATTTGTGTCCTGGGCTGCTGATAAAACGTTAAGAACTATTATCAAACCAAGAAAAAACGGAGAAGGACTCAAGTCCATCTTGAGATTTCCAACTGCTCCTCGGCAAAAAAAAAAAAAAAAAAACTCGACCGAAAAATAAATCAGCGACGAGCTGAAGGAAATTGACAAGACATTGGTTAGAAATGTCTAAACTGACAGTAGTGGGGGGGAAGTAAAATCTTTGTAGAGACAAAAATGTGAGGGAAAGATCCAGGGTCAGATTTTTCCTGACAGTCGCTTGCGCGAGGATGCTTTGAGATAGTTTTAGTGCGCGCGCGCGCGCGTCCTGCTCCTCTGAAGTTTCTCAGTAAACTGTCGCCCTCACAAACGCTGATCCACTATTAACTTCTTTTCAGACAACAAGCACCTCGGGCAAACACTGACTCGCCGTATTAAGAAGCTGCGCTCTCATTGGTTCACAGCTCTTTTGGGATCACGAGGGGGTCCTGTGCCTATTGACAGACATATTAATGGGCTTACATTTCATGGTGTTTTCAGCGCTGAAACGAAACAATGAATCACAATAAATATGACCAATTAAACTGAAATATACTTTATTGTCCATCTTATGGATGATTAAATGAATGCAGTAAAATAATATCATGTGATATAAAACACCACAGAAAAACATGTTAAACAAATAAACACTCGATACATTGTAAAGTCATAAAACAATAAATACCAGTAATATTATACCTCGTTATAAAAGTCAGGTTAGACTCCATACACACAGTTATATGCGCAGAGATCTGTCGTTTTCGCTCTTTTACCACCACCTATTGGCAAGTTACATAGGCTGCGACAACTTGTCTCTTCTGCAATATCATTTGCCAGCAAAAATGCAGGCGACCAACGTAAAAGGGCAATGTAATTGTGAAATGACAGAAATTATTAGCCTACATGTATTTTTGTTGGCAGTATGTTTTTTATGTAAAATGCTGGAGTCTGTGAAAAGTTTGCTTGTAAGACTGTAAAAAAAAAAGATCAGGGTCAGCAGATTTTTGTGAGTAGGCCTAATGGAGTGGTAAAAAAAAAATGGAAGTCCATGCAAAGAAACAGCCATGCATGGTAGAAGAATTAACCAACATCCTGGTTTTACAACACTGGATGTCACCATAGCTTACTTTATAGTGTGTTTTGCAGTGTGATCGTAATTATAAAACCCTTGCTCTAAAATGCCAACAAGTGTTCCTTTCCACCAAAATACTTGGTATAAAAGCCTTCTTCTCCAATCTTTCTCCCAAAGCATGCATCTTCACTTGAAGCATTCTAATCCACTTGTTTAACAGTTTACAAAAAACTTGTATAATATATTATGGTATTCCAAAGCTAACATGGAAATATAACAACAAATGATACTGAACATGCTTAATCCTTAACAACTACAACAACAACCCTCAAATCACTTTAGCACCAAGACCAGGATATTCACTTAATTCATTCCATGCTCTTCCTTGAACCACCTGATACTTTCCCATCGCTAAAAGGAACCCAATTAGCACCCAATTTCCTTTGGACTTTGGTACATTAGTCCAAGTCAAAACTAATCGAAACTTCAATGTCCACGTAAATGGTAGCTCAAAGCAGGGTTATTAAGGGCTTGAGTGATTAGAAGGGTGACGTATTTTCCCACACTCACAATTCACAGAACTCCTCACCAAAAAAAGGTGGGTATTGGTCGGTGGTGTGGGGCGGTGTGGTGTTATTAATTTTGACCACTAGAGTGCGCCACATCACATGCAAAACTAGCATCGCATAAAACCCTACCAGCCTTTGTGGAAAATTATGCAATAGCACATATTGTATATACAAAAATAAGTCACAACAAAGAAACCAACAAATAATGTTTTAAATCATATCATATTTTCATTATTTAAATGTGTTTTATTTATTAATAAATAAATAGAGCAAGCATTATAACAAGCTAAAACACATACCACCACTGACCAATTCATGACACAAAATGAAAAACAGATCAAGAAAAGCATTAAATTACAGTAGATTATAATATCAGTGAACAATTCGAACAGTCACACACTTGGCATCCTATAGTCTCACCTGGAATTGACCGATCGTCTTTTTCCATGTTGGCACAGGTGTGTTGATCTCGAGTCTTCTTTGGCTTGAGTTGATGGTATGGAATTGAGGCAGGATGTTTATTTTGGATATGCTGCTGGTTATGGGTTTGAATCAGGGCCCAATACCAGCAGGCTGCCTGTGTTGGTGGATGCCAAAAGTCAAAGACACACAATGGTAGGAAGAAATGACCAAAACAAAAATTGTACCAGCTACACATTACTACCTTGACATTCAAACATGTATACAATTTATGTAAGGGTAATGGGAATTACTGCTGCAATCTATTATAAGTGGTTTTGACTGAGTATAATCAAAAGATGAAATTAAATCATGCACCTGAAATTATGGTACATGTTCACTCTAATTCTATAAGATTCTGTTTAGGAACAAGACAAATAAATGCATCTGTACATAGTTAATACAGCATGTGTTCACCTAAACATGACCAACTTTACACCTAACTAGTTGGGAATTTCAGCAGCGAGGTGCCAACCACAATAAATGCTGTTTTTACGAGCACGAACCAGGGAAATGCAATATTGTGCAAAGCCTATTTGCCAAACAGGGACTGGATACACAGTTAAGCAAACCAGTTCTCTGCCAAACTCAAGAGCAAATTGTCTGAGTGTTTGTCTTCGCAATAAACTTTCCATTTTTAAGCAACCTACCATAACACATTACTACATCTATTGCAAACTGACACAGAACTTCTGTATTTATTGTAATGTGTCTTGCACCACCCTGTGTACATAAAACGATCAGGCATAACATTATGACCACTGACCGGTGAAGTGAATAACGCTGATTATCTCTTCATCACGGCACCTGTTAGTGGGTGGGATATATTAGGCAGCAAGTGAACATTTTGGCCTCAAAGTTGATGTGTTAGAAGTGGGAAAAATGGGCAAGCATGAGGATTTGAGCGAGTTTGACAAGGACCAAATTGTGATGGCTAGACGACTGAGTCAGAGCATCTCCAAAACTGCAACTCCTATGGGATGTTCCCAGTCTGCAGTGATCAGTATTTCCCAAAAGTGGTCAAACGAAGGAACAGTGGTGAACCAACGACAGGGTCATGGGCAGCCACGGCTCATTGATGCACGTGGGGAGCAAAGGCTGGCCCATGTTGTCCGATCAAACAGACGAGCTACTGTAGCTCAAATTGCTCAAGAAGTTAATGCTGGTTCTGATAGAAAGGGGTCAATACACAATGCATTGCAGTTTGTTGCGTTTGGGGCTGCATAGCCGCAGACCAGTCAGGGTGCCCATGCTGACCTCTGTCCACCGCCGAAAGAAGCAACAGTGGGCACGTGAGCATCAGAACTGGACCATGGAGCAATGGAAGAAGGTGGCCTGGTCTAATGAATCACGTTTTCTTTTAAATCACGTGGATGGCTGGGTGCGTGTGATTCACTTACCTGGAACACATGGCACCAGGATGCACTATGGGAAGAAGGCAAGCAGGAGGAGGCAGTGTGATGTTTTGGGAAATGTTCTGCTGAGAAACATTGGGTCCTGCCATCCATGTGGATGTTACTTTGACACGTACCACCTAAGCATTGTTGCAGACTGTAGTGTTTTGGTTTGTGTATGTGAGGGAAGGAAGAAGATGGGGTCGGCGTAACTGGGACTGCACACTTTATTTGATCTCACGATCCTCAAAACTGTCACGCACGAGGGCGTTCAAACTTAAGACTTTCAAAAACAACAAACAGCGTTGCTCTCAGGCTCAATATCTTTCTCAAAACTCTGGTCAGTGTAGGCAGGCATTGGCAGTCCCAGTCCCGGTCTCTCTCTCTCTCTCATCTCTCTCTCCGCTGCAGCTTATAAGCAGTCTCTCCACACCAATTACTGCAATCAGAGACAGGTGTTATTCATTTTCACTTGACCTACTTCCCCAGGAACTGTCTAACCTCCTTTTTGGTCTTGGGTCTCGGAGAGGCCGCAACCGCTGCGGTCTGGTCAATTTGGGTACGCACCTGACCATGACCCAAGTGGAAGCCCAGATACTTTACTTCCACCCGCCCAATTGCACACTTCTTCGGGTTGGCGGTAAGCCCCGCCCTTCTCAGCGACTTCAGGACAGCTCGCAAGTGCTGCATATGACGCTGCCAGTCTGCACTGTAGATGATGATATCATCCAGATAGGCAGCGGCATATGCAGCATGCGGCCGGAGAATTCTGTCCATCAGACGCTGGAAGGTTGCGGGAGCCCCAAACAAGCCGAAAGGAAGGGTGACGAATTGGTGTAATCCAAACGGCATGGTGAAAGCGGTCTTTTCTTTGGTCATTGGAGACAAGGGGATCTGCTAATAACCCTTAGTCAAGTCCAGTGTCGAATAAAAACGAGCAGTCCCTAGCCGATCAAGCAATTCGTCAATCCTCGGCATTGGATAAGCATCAAATTTTGACTCCGCGTTCACCTTACGATAATCCACACAGAAACGGACCGAGCCGTCAGGTTTAGGCACTAAAACGATCGGGCTCGCCCAGTCACTGTTGGATTCTTTTATCACACCCATGTCGCGCATAGCCTCTAATTCTTCCTGAACCACTTTTTTCTTATGTTCGGCAAGCGGTAGGGCCGGCTGCGAATCACAACTCCCGGCTCAGTCTCAACGTGGTGCTGGATGAGATCGGTGCGACCAGGTAGGGGCGAGAACACGTCAGCGAACTCCGCTTGTAAATGTTTTACGTCTGTGAGCTGCGAGGGGCGAGAGGTGGTCTCCCCCCGGGGCCAGAGCGAGAGATTGAGGTTTTTGAACCGCCTCTGGCCCGAGATCCTCCTCTCCGCTCACCACCGTCGCGAGCATCACTGACTCCGCCTCAGACCATTTCTTTAGCAGGTTGAGGTGGTAAATTTGACGTGCCCCGTCCCTATCTGATCGAATCACCTCATAGTTGAGATCGCTAACTCGCCGTGTGACCTCAAAGGGTCCTTGCCATTTTGCGAGTAATTTCGAGCTCGACGTAGGGATTAATACAAGCACCTTATCTCCCGGAGTGAATTGACAAAGCCCAGCGCCTCTGTTGTATAGCTGTCTCTGTTTGTCCTGAGCCTGTAACAAATTCTCCATTGACAGCCGCCCCAAAGTGTGGAGTTTTGTTCTCAGGTCCAGGAGATACTGGATTTCATTCTTACTCGCGGAAGGTCCGTCCTCCCAAGCCTCTCTAAGGACATCCAGCACCCCCCGAGGCTGGCGTCCATAGAGAAACTTGAAGGGGGAAAACCCCGTGGAGGCTTGGGGGACCTCGCAGACAACGAACAACAGAGGCTCCAGCCATTTATCCCAATTTTTGGCGTCCTCGTGAACGAACTTACGAATCATGGATTTCAAAGTGCGATTAAAACGTTCCACCAGCCCGTCTGTTTATGGGTGATAGACGCTAGTGTGAATCGATTTAACGCCCAACAATTCATACAGTTCGCGGATCGTCCGTGACATAAACGCCGTGCCCTAATCGGTGAGAATCTCTTTCGGGATCCCCACCCGGGAAATTAAAGAAAACAGTGCGCTCACAACACTCTTCGCCGAAATAGTGCGGAGCAGAACTGCTTCCGGGTATCGCGTTGCATAGTCCACCAGCACTAATGCAAAGCGATGCCCCCGTGTTGACCGTTCTAATGGTCCGATGAGGTCCATACCAATTCGCTCGAAGGGGACCTGCATCAGAGGGAGTGGGCACAATGGTGCTTTTGGGGTGGCCGGTGGATTCACCAACTGACATTTACTACAAGACGCACACCACCTGCGCACATTCTCGTGAATGCCCGGCCAGAAGAACCGGGCCTTTAGACGGTTAAGTGTCGCCACCTGTCCAAGGTGCCCGGCCATAGGATTGGAATGAGCCGCCTGGAAAAGCATTTCCCGGCAGCTTTTAGGTACCAACAACTGGGTTGTATCTTGTTTTGTCTGGGTGTCTTGGGTCACCCGATACAACCTATCTTTTATAATCGAAAAATAGGGATAAGAGAGCGTCTGGTCAGGGTGGAGAAGGTGGCCGTCGATGGAACGGACCTGACGAAACACATTTTTCAGTGACTCATCCCGGGACTGTTCCAGGGGAAAGTCATCGCGGTCTGTGAGAACGGGCATCTCCAGACCACTCTGTTCCCCCGGAACGGCCCCCAGAGGTCCCGAATCCACCCCGACTGAGCAAGAGTCTCTTTCCCCTTTATACGATTTCCCCAAGAAGCATCCGCACACAAATGCCCCAACAATTGGTCCCCAAAATTAGCGGATGCCGGAGGTGCGGGTTAACTGCAACCTCAACACTATGCGTTTGTCCCCGAAATTGAATATCGACGGGCAACAACGGATAGTTCACCACTTCCCCGTGCACACACCTCACCTTAACCATGCGGCTGTTATCCAACACCTTAGACCGAATCAGGCTTTGATGAATGGAGGTCTGGTTACAACCCGAATCCACCAAAGCCTGATAGGTACCCCCCTCGATCCTCACAGGTATCTGGTACATGCCAGCTTGATCGGGGGCGGCTTGCAGCGCGTCAGGGACCCGGATCAGTGTCCCCACCTCCATCACCGGACACCGATCGATGAAATGGCCGGGATCCCCACAGCGCCAGCAAGCCGGCCCAGGCTTCCCCGCCGCTCTAGTGGCTGGCAGTGGGTCCACTAATTGGTGTGGAGAGAGCGCCGGAGAAGATGATGAGGGGAATGGGTCAGTCGTCGCTCCCCCTCCCCGGGGCGCCGGTCTGGGAGCCGCCGTGACCTCGGGCGGAAACCCCGACCTCCACCTCGGTGCCGGTCTAGGCAGCATCCCGGCACGCGACCTGGGAAGGGGGACAGGTTTGGGGAGAGAGGGGGAAGGAACAGCAGAGGGAAGAGAGAGAGAGAGAGAGAGAGAGAGAGAGAGAGAGAGAGAGAGAGAGAGAGAGAGAGAAGCGGATGGTAAGGGTTCGCCGACCCCGTGGCACGCCACCATGTGATCCTCCGCCAATTGGATGGCCAGGTTCAGCAATGCCGGGCGGTGGCACTGGACCCACTGCGCGGTCTTCCGGAGAAGCCGTGCGACGAACTGCTCCAGCACCACACGATCGATCACGTCCTCAACGTCGCCTCCGTCAGCCATCAGCCACCTGCGGCAAGAGTCCCGGAGCTGGTGCGCGAAGGCGACGGGCCGGCCGGACTCTCCGAGGGTCAGGGTCCAGAACCTCTGCCGTTGTTGCTCTGGGGTCCGGCCGACCCGCTGAAGAACAGCGCGCTTCAGGTCGTCGTAGACCAGGAGATTCTGGACTGGCAGTTGGTGGGCGGCTACCTGAGCCTCTCCGGATAGCAGCGGCAGGAGCCGCATTGGCCAGTCCGACTGGGGCCATCCCCGGGACTCGGCGGACCTCTCGAAGAGGTCGATGAATGCCTCCGGATCATCTTCCGGGCCCATCTTCGAGAGGTGGATGGTGGCGGCCGAGTCGGTGGTGGTGTGGGCGGGGTCTTTGGCGGGGTCTGCATAGCGGCGGCACTTCTCCCTTCCTGGGTTTCGGCACCAGTGTAGTGTTTTGCTTCGTGTATGTGAGGGAAGGAAGAAGACGGGGTCGGCGTAACTGGGACTGCACACTTTATTTGATCTCAGTGAGTGAGTGAGTATGTATCCATGTATCCATCCATCCATCCAATAAATATGAAGCCCCAACACATAAAAAAACTAATTCATGCAATGAAATGTAATTGAGTTGGTCCCACTCAATTTTCGACTATGTAATTGAGTTGGTCAAACTTTTATGAAATACAGTTTAAATTATATTTTTATACTTATAAAATTACTTTTTATACTTGTCAAACTTAAATGAAAACATTTAATTGGAAAATTAATTATAAGCAGTTTCATTCGTCATCATACACAATGTATATAATGAAAATTAGCATTAGCATAGATCACTGAGTGCCCACAGCCTAAACGCATGCGCCACTCTTCAGCACAATGGTAACCTCAAAATTCAAAAACATTACAGAAACTCCTCTAAATATCCATGTGCTGGGAACTACAAATCCACAGCCCAGTTAGTTGTCAACACAAATATTTAATGTAGTTTTAACACAAATTAAGTAAACTTCAGTTTTAAATATATTAGGTTGATTGAACACAATTAAATAAAGTTGTGACAAAATTAGATATGTTTAAGTAAAGTGAACATGATTTAAATGTGTCATATCTATGAAGGGCCTGAACCATTTTTTTTGAGTGAAGAGAACATCCACATTTTGTGTGAAACCCAGGCCAATGGTCTGAGATCTGGGATTTATTTTGGCAGATCTGAAGCTCTGTTGTGATTTATGGTTACAGTACATTCAAAACTGTTGCCGCCCGTGTGACGTATATCAACAATAGCCATCAAGCTTTTTCAAACATGAGCATGTGCTTTTCTTCCTGAAAAAAGGACATGTGACACCTTGTCCCATCCTTCCCCACACCAACACAACACAAACTGAACAGTAAAGAAGCCCCCTCAGCTCTGTAATTCAATAGGCCTAATCCCTGATTATACTGTTCCTAATCTCCACAGAGACCCTCTTTGTGTCCCACTACTACGAATCAATCCAGGTCACTGCACCTGCACAAAAGCACACCAATATATATATATATATATATATATATATATATATATATATATATATATATATATTGATATGAACATGTAAACCAGACCCCAATAAAAGACAAAATACTCACAAAACTGCATTAAGCATTAGTAAGCACTTACATCTTAATTTTAAAGCAGGTTTGTGAGAAATATGATGAGTATATTTATTATGTATTCATTATTCATTAGTAATTATGAAATGAAGACACTATGAGGAACAGTTTAGGGAAAAATACACAACAGATCTAGACGAATGAAGAGAAGGAGGCATGGGATACAAGACGGGTACAAGTGGCACCCTAATGAAGCCTACAAGAATGTTGTTTAGCTGCCATGTGAATGGCCACCAGTGGCAAGATAAAACCTCTCTTTGCTGTTTTTTTCTGGGCGTACCATTCTGTGCCGACTCCACATTTTTCAGTCCAGTAATGACGCACCCTACAATGCTTTGTTTGGCACTGAAAGAGGTACGCAAAGTGCACAGGCCACTGGATAATGAAGCGGGCAATATTGGTTGGATGGAACAAGCAGTAGGGGGAGCCCTGTGGCGCCCATCTAAACCCATATATGAGAAGAATCTGTTCCCTTCCCAGGGTTCAAGCTTTTGTTTTATACAAAATGAATAGACTTTTAATTAAATTATTTATTTATTTTTCAAACAGATACCAGGAAGAATAAAAAAAATTGCATAAATGTTTTAATAGCAAACCATAAACAGCTGCAAATTGCAAGCAGTGCTGTGGTTATAGATAATCAACTGCAAGTGATGAATAAAACATCATGGCTGGTATATTATCCTTAATAGGCACTAAACTTTCTGTAATGAAATGAGCTCGTTAGAGTGAATTAAGTAACCAGACACCAACAGAAGGATTTATGGCAGCAACTGGGCATTTTGTAAATTATATATGCAGTTTACACAGATTACATGAGCTTATTTTGTTTAGCCAATGTTGGAGAAAGATCGGTCCAATTCCCATGGTCCATAATATACCCAAATAAACAGTATAAAGATCGAAATGGGATATAATCCGGCTAACAGACGCAAACAATTTCCACAATCTTTAGCAAGGCCACGACATCCTCAAACAGTCACGGTTGTTATCTTATGCCTGCTGCTTCTTTGTTTACAATAACCGTTTCGAGGGAAATGTGTCATTTCAATGGCACAAAAGCCCAATCGCACTGTCACCGTACGATAATTATTCATAAAGCTATCTGCTCATCTGTATGCCTCCTTCAACACAAATGCAAACACAACAACCAATCAATCTCCTTCTGAATTCCCGCCGTCTACCCTCCCGTTCCGACAGGAGACGATTGGCACGGAGGTGAACAGAGGGGCAGCCTCTGTCTTCAGGGTAACTAGGAAACAGTGTTACATAACCTGGATGTGATGCGAGGAAGAGCGATGGGCTGATTTACAAAATGAGTGGGGGGAAGGGAAGAGCAAATATTGGCTGTGATGTGTTCACTTGGCTGTGACCTTTTTAAGCTGAATGAAATATATAACTGTTCATTGAATGAATGCAGTAGTATTCTAGCCTGACGTCGTCGTACTCAGATTCTAGTCAGAATATAGCTGTGTCCAAATGTGAAGGCCTGGCCTTCGAAGTACGCAGCCTTCACTTTGGGACACAGCTTATGAGTCTGATACTGCTCCATTGGGCTGTGATTATGGGGGCATGTTTCAACGGAACCAGGAAAGAAAATGCCTGTGCACTCAATTGGATAGACCTACAACCAATCATAGCAATGGAGTAAGTGATGTATGTTGAGCATTGCATAGTTGTCAACAGAAATCAACTGCACGCACACTGGAAGAAGTAGAAGAAGAAGATGAGTGTAAACGATCTTGCTGGTGTTGTAAAAAGAATTTAAGGATACACGGAGTACTTACCAATAAGATCATCGTTTTTGAAAGAAATAGTAAAGGTGAATTCATATACGAACAAGTTCTCCAGTTTAGTAAAGATTTCAACCCAAGCGCTCTTTGGTGACGTAGATGATGACGTAGATGAGTATAAAGCCCGCCCTGACAATTTGATTGGTCCGAACTCTGGTTTGAGCATAGTTGTCCAGACCGAACTAAGTTCGCCTGGCATTCAGGCTAGTAGTATTCATGGATGCACGCAAATTCTTTTGGTACACTGTAAACCCAAATAAATTGGACTAACTAAAAAAATTGAGGTAATCAGTTACATCAAATTTTAGAGTTATGATTTTCCCAATTTTAAGTTAGCAGAGCTATCAAGTTTTGAGTTTGTAGTACTCATGCATGTTAATTGCTCCTAACTTGAAGTATTGAGTTAGCCAACTCATTTTGATAGCAATTAACATAATCTATTTAGTTAATCTATTTAGTTTAAATATTTTTTCTTTTGAGTTCTTGCAAATCAAATGAGTTATTCACTTCACTGTAAACCCTAATAAGTTGTCAGAACTCAAAAAAGTTGAATGAGATTTTTTTTAAGTTAAGACATATTTTGCTAGCTATAACAAACTAATTCAGAAAAAGTCAATTTGCTAACAGTAGCACGGTATAGCACTTAAAACATGATACTTACCTGCTCTCAAACCAAGCAGCATGCACCACTTGTCACCATGATGGTAACTCTCCAAAACCCCACATTAACAGAAAGTCTTCTAAATTAGCATAACAAAGCATTAATCACTACTTAATCCCCCTTACCATTTTATATAACGCTTAATTTTAGCATTTACTCTCCCTTTCGAGTACCATGGGCACAGCGTGCTGGGAAATAAAAAATCCCAGCCCAGTTTCAGTTACTCTAAATTAGGGATGCCCCGAAATGAAAATTCTTGGCCAAAAACGAAAAAAACGAAAACCAAGGCCGAAAACTGAAAACCGAAACACCGAAAGAAATTATGCCAATTATTAGTACTATTGCATTTATGGCTATGACTGTGTACTAACTTTACTAAAATCAAGGCATTGCAATTGCATAAATTAATATTAAAGTTTCAAAGAATAAATCAATTACAAATTATGCAAATATTTATTTAGCACACTGCAACAATGCACAGTATAAAATAAAATTCAAACTAAAATGTTTAACTTGACCCCACTCATGTGTACATTAAATAATAATGTACAGGCCTACTGGCCTGCAGAAAGGTTTTAAAATTAAATGTTCTCTCATAAAAACAAAGTGTATTTAGGTCAAGGGCATTTTATTTTTTTCTCTGTAGGACTACTACAAGAAAGTGCATTCAGAACAAGTGCAACTGCTTAAATATACAACAATATGTTGTATTGTCTCTGTAGGCCTTCAACATGATAGTGTATTAAAACAAAGACTGCCATAGCCCAGATGTTAACTGTAGAACTTTAACAACAACAAATGCACCAAGAATTGCAGATGTGCAAAGTGGATAATAAATATTTAAACACTAGACAAGTCCATTCTACTTCTTGAGGTAAAGTGGCAGGTTTTTCTTGATGAAGAGTAGCTTCTCTGCTTTATCACAGTGAAGTCTGTTCCTCTTCTCATCGAGAACATGAGCTGCTGCACTGAACAGTCTCTCGCTGTCAGTGCTTGTGCACGAAGCAGACAAGTACTTGCGTGCCATCTTTGCCAGATCAGGAACGCGGCTGTAATTACTACTCCAGGACGCAAGAGGGTTATAACTTCTGGGGATGAGGACTTCAGACAGATCACCGGAGTGGGCATGCTTGGAGGCGTTTTCCTTTTCTGTGCCGCGTTCCTCTCATATTCAGCGTAGCGGTCAGAATGTTTGGATTTCAGGTGATAAATTAAACCCGACGTGGAGAAAGTCTTTGCAGATGCACCCCCTCTTGAAATTTCGGCATTACATGTTTTGCAATTCGCTGTCCATGGGTCTTTCTCAGATATACTGAAATATGTCCACATCGGAGACATGATGCTTCAGACAAGCACGTGCAGTGCTGCGTTCCAGTTCATTTTTATTATGCCCTTTACTCGTTAACTTCCCTCCGTCTCGTTCACTCGGATGTGGGTCATTGCTTACGTTGCATGAGTGCCCACTACTGGAGGAACATTTGCAATGGACTGAACTGGAACGTCCTAAGCCCTTGATCACTTCGAATCCACTAAGGAGTGGATTTATTATTAATTTTTTTCCTTTGTCAGTGCTGTGAACTCAAAAGAAAAAGAAAGTTCTAAATACTAATAACAGTTAATATAACTGAACTAATAGTTTAATTTAAGTTTGTCCTACTCAAACCAATTAAGTATTTTGAGTGTTTACAGGGTTAGGGTTTACAGTGGCAAAGAGTAATCAGAAGACTATTACAATGAAATACTACCTGCAGGTCATGTGACTATTAACTGATATCAGAGACCCATAAACGTGTGAATGTGTTGTTAAATTTATACATTATTTAAATTTCAAGTGAATATTTTTGGTCAAACGGGGTCAGCTGACAAAAAGTTTGGGAATCCCCATTCTTCAGTGATCAAAGGTGCAAACTGATTAGCATATCCTGCTTTAAAATACTTTCCCACATCCCAAGTACCTTGTCCGGGCTCATACATTGCATAAGACTCCAGGTTCAGCTGATTGGGTGACCATGAATGACTGGAATGTCAAACAGGAATACTACATATGTGGGAACAATACTGTTTCCATCAGACTCACACTATTCTTGACAACAAGGGATTAAGCACAAGGTACAAACAACCTGGGAAAGAGATACCATTTCCTTCCTAACAAGTGTCCGTGGGTCACACGGTACTCATTTACAACACAAGCATACAGAACATGATAATCTTCTCTGATTAACTCAGAGAAGACTATTTTTTTTATAGATCAGAGTCACATGTTTTTACTGTAAGCAGAGACGATGTGTTTGGATAAAAAGTCTTTATCAAATTGAGGTCATTCATTATCAGAGTAAATATAAATCATGTGAAATGTCTTTAGACAGAATCACTTCTGAAATCCTATACAAATTCAGACCTTCTGATAAGTGAAAAGTTCAAGAATTTTCTGTACTTGCTCAAAATGAAAACTGACTTGTAAGGACATATGAAGTGGTTCTCATCACAAGAAAAAGTACTGATATCAACCGTTTGTAGGTTCAGGGTGGACTTAAGGAAATACATGGTATTTATAAGCTCTAACTAAGCCGCAGTTTTCTCAACCCAAAATAAGATCATTTACGATAATCGACAATTCAAGAAAAAATATGACTACATAATGGTTCAGTATCTGAAGTCCAAGAAGTACTGGCAGCTTTGTGTATGTGTGAGACTGAGTGCAGATGTCCTCTGGCAGCACTATATGCCTGAAAAACAAACTGTAGGTTGAGATTCTCACAGCATGAATTGGCTTAATATTTAATAGAAAAACATGGAGCTCAAAACCGGGTCCATTTAAAAGCTGAACATCATGACAAAAGAGAGGACTGACATTGATTAACTTAACCTCTTTGTTTCCTTTCTCATGTGTCCTTGAATAAACTCTTTTTTTCCTCCCTCAATGAGGCACTTTCTCACCCCCCTTTTTGGTTAAGCCCTCAATTCTTTAAAATCAACTTTCAATTTCTAGTTCCCTACTTAATTTCCTGATTTTCTTAGGATCTGCTTGAAATGAAGATATATTTACATGTAATTATAAATTTACTGCATTCTCTCAAATTTTACGGTGGAGATTCAGCTCGTTTTCCTCGAACCACTTCTATACTCTCCAAGTTAATACTTTCAACACAAAGCAAGTCAGCTGAATCTACACTGTACAATTTCAGGGAATGCTGTAATTTTATAATTACATGTAAATACCAAACCGTTCATAACAAATTTCTGGCCTGTCCTTTGTGTCCTTGGCAAAGTGACCTTGTGTGCGTGTCTTGCAATGCATCTGTGAATTTTATGCGTGCTGTATTTGTATTCTGAGTGTGAGCAGCAGTCAGCATGTGGCTTTCAAGTGCTCCACCATGTGATTCCTTCCTAAGGGCAAGAACAAAACCCTGTGTCAGAATATCTCTGTCTAACTGACTTTATATTTTGAAGGATATGTAAACTAGGAGAGTTGATAGACAGAGATTCAGAACATGCCTCATCCTATAGACCCTTTTCACATTTCAGGGTTTCTCAGAAGCGGAAGTCATCATAGTTGGGTTAACTTTCATAGCGGTGAATGAGAGAATACATTAAATATATTAAGATTAAGTTCAATTATTCTAAAATGAATATCAAACAAAAACCAAAACAAGTAAGAGGTGGTGGTCCAGTGGGTTAAACCACTGAACTGATATGCAGAATGTTGCTGGTTTGATCCCAGCGGTCACCACCAGTGTGTCCTTGAGCAAGGCACTTTACTCCACGTTGCTCCAGGGGGATTGTCCCTGTAATAAGTGCACTGTAAGTCGCTTTGGATAAAAGCGTCTGCCAAATGCATAAATGTAAGTAATCCAGTTTAATTGATTATTTTTAGTTAGTGAAATATTTACAGATGTTATCTAACAAGAAAACCTTTTACAAGATCTTATTGGCTAGCCAGAAGATGGTTTAGTTACATACATGGCATGCCCAAAGTAGTTGTTTTTTATTATTAAAACAACTTTAATTGTTATTAACAGGTCCTCAAGCACATGCACTACACTTCATCACAATGGTAACCTCCAAAAACACTAACATACCAGAATCTATTTTAAATACATAAATAAAAGAACATTAAACATTGCCAAGTCTCCAAATTTTTCATCTTGATGAAAAAAACTCATAAAATACCATTTTATTTCAACACTTACTCTCCGTATCCAGTCCTGTGCAAAGCATGATGAGAAGGGGACATCCTGTCCTTGGTTTCTATAATGCCTATTTAAAACAACTAAAATAATTTATGTAACTCAAATGGATTAAGTAAAGTGGTCGAAAAGAATTGTGTTGGATTAACTTAATTTACTTAAGTAAATTGAACAATCATAAAATGTTATTTTCGGCCTACTTAACTGAAACATGTTCTTTCTAAATGAAAATATTGAGTTGAGCTAAAAAGCAACTGTTTCAAGTCAGTTTAACGCAATGCAATTTTGTTTGAATGAGAAACCTAATACAATGGTGTTAAATGAAAATACACCAAAACATTAAATAAACTGAACAGTATCGAAAAAACATTTTGAGTGTAGCGAAAGAAAAACTCCACAATAGTGATTTCACAACTTTCAAAAAGAGGGGGAAAATAGAGAAAAATAGAGAACAGCAAGGTCCAAAGAATAGAGTGAGATTGATAACGGCAGTCGAAAGAGAGAAATATGTACATTTTACTGTCACTCCCATAGACAATAGAAACACCCTCAAAGCAGCTGTAACTTGTTTTTTGTAATTTGATGCAAAAGTAATATAATACAAAGAATTAGTGTTATAAGTGTATGACGTTGCAGGATTTACGATATTGATGACCATTAAAACACGCCATCACAGTCTGTGAAAAGGGTCTATTGCTTCCTCTCTCTTGCTATTTCTCTTTTCCATATGAAATTAATGACCTTCTACGTCTGTGCAGCACACACATTTTCATCTGGAGAGGAGAAGCATAAGACATCACGGAAATTATACTTTCATGTCCATAAAATACACACAGCTCTTTGCTGTCAGTCAAGAAGGCAGACAGGATGAGAAAAAAGACGTCATGTCTAGATGAAGGTCATTCTTAATATCTTTAGGAGAAATGTAATGCTTGCTTGGAATGAGCATGGGAGGAAGTCATGATGGCACCTTGGAGTGCATGTGGGCAGCTGAGGGAAAGGGCAGCAAGACCATGAAGAAGCTGAGGGGAGATGTTCACATATCAGCACTGCAAAACAACAACAGATAACACCTACACCAACATTCGGAGGCAACAACAGTGGGAAGCGTGAGCGTGGTCAGTGTTCCAAGAAATATGCTGTGTTTTTGCAACACAGAGTCTGGAGGTAGACATAACAAAGCACTGAACTAGATTTGGGTTGATCATGGTCAAAAGGAGGCCACTGTATAAATGTACAGTATTAAAATTTCCTCATGTGCGCAAAATTATTTTTTAAACAGTACTTTAACATCTGACAAAAATAACTCCATTAAGAGAGAGAGAAAGACATCAGATGAAATTATTTTCAAATGATAAAGCTGGGTTAGCTCAGCTTAAAGAGAGTCAGTAATGCTAAAGGAGATAACAGCATATTGATTGCCTATAATGCCTGTCTGTCTGAGTATGTGCAAATGCGCACAACAACTGAGTGGCATTATCTTTACAAAACAACCCAATAATCCAAAAGTGAACAGCAAGGTCCAAAAGTCTAAGTACGGTACTTTGTAGCATTTTTTAAAAAATGTTTTACTGTTTGGTATGTCATCATTACTGCTAGAAATTGAGATATAAATAAAAATTAGGTCACTGAAGGGCTTACATGTTTTCAAAATCCAAATAAAAAATACTGTTTATTTCCAGGTTTTGTTGTTTATTGCAGTTTTTAATTGTAAACTTTTGAACTCCACATAGGGCCTTATCATACACCCGGCGCAATGCGGCGCTAGGCATGATGGCAGTGTTTTTTGCTAATTTCAGCCTGACGCAGTCATCATTTTCACATCCTGCGCCACATTGTTTAAATAGCAAATGTATTTGCGACCATTTGTGCGCCCATGGGCGTGCTGGTCTGAAAATGAGGTGTGTTCAGGCACATTGTTGGCGCGTAGCAATTTTGAGGCAATTGAAAACGACTGTGCCAATGACCAACAAAAACCTGGTCTAAATCAATTGTGCAGTATTTTTTGTGTTATTTAAAGGGCGTGTTAGTAATATTCGCCTATAGGCGGGTGCTCAACGTGCGTACACTATGCTTGTTACACACACAGGGACGCGCAGAGGTTCCTCTGTGGAGAAGCATTCAGTCTTTCCACCAGTGTTGCCAACTCTCGCGAGACAAATAAGCAACCGCAGCTTCAAAAACAAGCCCAAAACAAGCCCAATATTATTATATTATTTATTAGGGATTGACCGATATGGATTTTTTTAGTGCCGATGCCAATACCGTTCCCTTTCGAAAGGGAACTCGCACTGCGTCAGCTTCGACGCTACGGGGAACGCCTCCAGCGTGACCGGTGCCTGAAATCACAATCAAAAAACGTCAATCCTATTGACCGACGACATCCTATGATGTCATCAAGGTGCGACCAGGAAGTATATAAGGGAGCCTTGCCAACATGACAGTATCTTTTCATCTTCAGGGACTGTTTTGCCTGTCTTCACGTGAAACGTCTACAAGAAGGATAACTATGAAGTGTGCTGAGAACGCCACTTCTGCAGGTGTGTTTTGAACGTGTACCAGGTAGCTTGCGCTTTGGATATACACACACTGTGCATTTAATGTCTGGGAGAAGAGCATGCATGAGAGGTTTGCAAACCTCTTGTGGAAAATATTGCGAGCGTTTTCCTCTGGGAACGCTCCGCTCTCGGCTGGACCTCTTCTCGAGGGGAGAGGTTTCAGCATCTGGGAACGGCCCCGTTCAAGCTGAGGCTGAGCGGCGTCTAAACATCATGTGGTTCCAAGATGGATCTGGCTCGTCGCTTGGAGACAGATGTGGTTCTCGAGGACGATCCAGATCGCGAGAGGCGGACTTCGCTCTTCCACTCGAGCAAAGGATGGGTGAGTCAGTTAAAAATGCTGAAGCTTTTCAACCATTCTGTCCCATGTACGGGGAGTTGCTGGAGGTCATGAAACGCGCTGCAGGTAGACTGCAGCTGCCTTGGCGGCGCGTGAGGAGAAAGGCTGAGCGTCCAAACAGTTCGGACGATCGGTTTCTCTCCGCCCATGACCTCCCAACTCCTGGGAGTCTTCCATTCCTTCCAGATCTCCATCAGCAGATCTCGAGGGGATGGAAGAAACCATACTCAGAGCTAAATTTCGCTGATGTCGAGGGACTGCCTGGCTGGGTGTGTGTCGGGGCCGCCTGTGGACGAGATGTTATGTTTATCTCGCCTCTGGGCGGCCGGCGACAGTGTGGCTCCCACCCTGCCGGTCTAATGCCTGAATGGCAGGGCGTAAATGTCAGTGGGTCACGCTGCGGCGGCTTTGCACACGACAGCTGTGTTGCAGGCTTACCAGGCAGACCTGCTGAGGGACCTCGATCAGGGGGAGGGACCCCCTGAGGCGGTAGTCGAGTCGCGCCGGACCGCGGTTTTCGCTCTCCGGGCCACCGTACAGATAGCGCCGATGGCGGCGACGGTGGCCACGGAGAGACATCTGTGGTTAAACCGTTTGGACATCGGGGAGAAAGAAGTCCTTTCTCCTGGATGCCCCGGTTTCGCAATCCGAACTTTTTGGCACCTCCGTAGAGGCGGTGGTGGGAAAGTTCGGAGAGGCGAAGGTGCGCTCGGCAGCATTTAGAACATGCATCCCGCTGAGGTCCGGGACGTGCCCAGGCAGTCGGGTGTGCCCGGCCCGTCCCAGTCTGAGGGCTGGAGACGGGAACAGCAAGCCAGCGTCGCCTCTCGAGCGCCCCCGCCGACGGAGGACTGGGGCGCAGGGGAGGCGGGACACCCGCAACAGGAAGAGGAAGGAAGCCGGGGCTGGTAACCAGAACCAGCGCAGGCAGCGGACTCCGCCCTCGAGGACGCGGAGATGAACGCTGCCTTTTTCCCTTCCTCTGGCTTTCCCCCGGGCGCTTTACATCAGGCCGGTGGGCCTATGGTGAGCAGAAAATGTAAGATTCTGCCGGCTCGCCTGGTTTGTTTGTTAAAAGCGCCCCCCCCTCAAGATGGCGGGCGGATACTAGCTCGATGGCTGGGTTGAAGCACCGCGAGGAGCGATTTGGTGAGTCCCCCTCTATGAGGGTGAAACATTTTCAAAACTATGTTTTTCAGGACTTTTGTACCGTCGCTCCCCTGAGGGGTGGCTTGGGGAAATTTTGGATCATCGAGGGATTTCGCAGGGCCTGCAGCTCCCCGTGAGTAAGCTAAGAACGATTTTCTTTGCAACATTATGTGGTTGTGTGTGAATGCCTCACTTTTGCTAGTAGAGTTTTGCTGCCTCTCCGTGTTATGTTTTCCCCACTGAGGTGGGTGACTGAATTGCGCTCTTGCCCGAGGGTTTGTAGTGTCGGGGGCGAGCTGTGTTTTTCCTAGCGTAAAAGTGTGAAGTAGCTGAAGACCGGGTATGCACTTATGCATGAGCTGTAGTGAGATCTGCGCCCAGCTCTGCGGGGCTTTGGGAAAAGGGTTTTCACTTGGCCTAGGTTCCGTCAAGGATGGGGGCGTTCCCTTCTAAGGAAGGTCGTTCGCCCCTGGCCTGTCTTTGGTATATAAACAGGGCTTGTTATGCATCCTTGACCTAACCTCCTCTTGTTACAGAGTTGTCCGGCCAAGGCCCGCCCCCTTCTCTGCGTTCTGGGGTTACAAGTAACGCAGTCGAGGTGTTGCAGGAGACAGCGACTTTGCCAGTGGTCGTGGGGCGGGATGAAGCGTCTTTCGCCGGTTTGCGATTAGACTTTATCTGCCGTTTCCGCCTTTCAGAGCTTGGTGGCCGCCATCTTTTGGCGGCCCTCGGCCTCTTCCTGGAGGATGGTTCGGCCGGTGGGTTCTTTATTTTCTTAGAAAAGGTATTGTTTCACCCTTGCTCTATGTCTCTGCTCCACCTCCTTTAGGGCTCGGGTTGAGCTGAACATCGGATAAACCTTTGTTTGCGGTTCTGGTCGGATGCTCCCCTGAGGCCCGAGCATTGCCAATGGCTGACGCCCTCGCACTTACGGCCGCTGCATGGAAAGTAAGACAGCTGCCCCGAGGCAGGTGACGTAGGTTGTACTCCCCTTGCTTTAGAGGGTTTTCGTTATGCACTTCTACTGAGTACACTGCTGTTGGCAATGTGATTAGGTTCATGTCTGTAGGCACTGCCCGAGAGACTGCGGTCTGGGCAGCACGACTTCAGGACAGGTAGTAGGCGTCAACCGGCCTCCTTGCAAGGAAGTCTCGACGCCATGGCCCACGAGTGGGCCTTGGAGGATCTTCTCCACTGGTGTCGACGTCAGCAGTAACCTCGTCAACTAGTCTCCTTGGGGATGAGTTCCCAGGTGTGAACTGGATTTCCAGGCTTCGTCAGCAGCAGACAGCTGCCGTCAGCCCAGGTGCAGCAGCCAGCCTTCTTTAAGGCCGCCCTGAGGGGTAGGCTTGGGTTACCTTCGCTCAGGTGGTAGGCCCGATTGGCCTCCCTGAGGGCCTGCTGTGGTCAGCAGGCGCTGCCTGGTCTCCCCCGAGGGGGCACCACTGGCATTAAGTCCCTCGACGGCTGGTACAAGCTGCTAGTAGGCACTGGATGGCTAGCACGAGTGCTAGTAGGTAGTAGGCCGCAACTGGCCTCCCTGAGTGCAGCCGCTGAGGCGGTGACCATGAAGTGCTATGAGTAGCATATTCTGGCTATGGGCGGCATGTTCTGCTATCAGGTGGAGGCCCCTCTCGGCCTCCCTGGGGAACGAGTTCCCTGGGCGGGAACGCACAACTGGCTTTACGCTGACAGCTAGTGGTCACCCGCTATCAGGACGCCGGTCTCTGGCCATTCGCGAGACCTGAAGGCGGTATCCTTACCCTAGCATGACGAGACGTCACTGCTGCTATGCGGTCCCCACAGGAGGGGACCTTCATAGTCTGCCTACGACATGGTTACCTACCGGGCAGGCTGATGAGCTCCTCTCAAAGCGAGGGTCTGTTATGAGCTTGCGGCCGCCTGGCGCTGATCCATTGGTTGTAGGCCCCACGGGGCCTCCCTGGTATGATCGGCCTGTAAGGCCTCTGGCCTCCTAAGCACGTTTTAAAGTAAGTGCTTGGTAGATCCGAGGATCGAGCGGCTAAACTCCCCTCGCTAGCAAGGGTTATAAAGCACTTCGCTGAGAGCTGCTCTCCGGGATAACCCGTCTCTGAGGTCCGGCTAGTGGATGTCACTGCCTTTCTTGCAGCACCCTAGCGGGATGCCTCTTCGGAGGCGAGTACCAGAGGCTCCGTACTATACAGACAGGGTTGACCGTATTACGTGTCCCATAACAGACTGGGTCACCTGGTCAGGTCTCCCTGGTGGTATTCGGTGAGAACCTCCCGAATAGTGACTGGCATAGGGTTCCCTCGTAGTTCCCTTGCCACGTTCCCTTAAAGGAACCTAAGTCGAATGGGTGGTTCCAGGCCTTCGAGCAGGGCCTGGGAAGGACCTCATGTGTGTGAAGGTTCCTTCTTGGGCGATAGCTTGGGCTATGACCGTAGGGAGCGCTGTCACTGACAGCCTAATGTGACCAGAAGGGGAGTGGTTCAGGCATTTCGGTAGAATTTGCTTGTCTTGACAGTTGTCACTGCCAGTGGGCATGCACTCCCGTCGGCATGGCGGCGTGGGTATATCGTTCCCCGTAGTGTCGAAGCTGACGCAGTGCGAGTTCCCTTTCGAAAGGGAACGTCTCAGGTTACAAATGTAACCTTTGTTCCCTGAGAACAGGGAACGAGACACTGCGTCGCTTTGCCATGCCGCAGGGCCTGCCTGCCGAAAACAGTCCCTTCAGACGATTAGATACTGTCATGTTGGCAAGGCTCCCTTATATACTTCCTGGTCGCACCTTGATGACATCATAGGCTGTCGTCGGTTAATAGGATTGACGTTTTTTGATTGTGATTTCAGGCACCGGTCACGCTGGAGGCGTTCCCCGTAGCGTTGAAGCTGACGCAGTGTCTCGTTCCCTGTTCTCAGGGAACAAAGGTTACATTTGTAACCCGAGACGATTTTTTTTCATCAGCCTCAGCCGATGACCGATACGGGCTGCCGATTTTCTTGAGCCAATACTGCTTACATCATAAAAATGACACAATGATCATGATGATAAAATTTTGTCTCAATTTAAAAAAAGGAACAATTATTGAACTAAAAAAAACAATATTTAATAAATAGTAAAAACAGGTGAGGTAGAACAAGAAAAAAAAGTTCCACGGTGAAAATAAATATTTAAGCATAAATAAAATAATTACACTATTGCACACAGTAGCAACAAACAAGCAGCATACTAAAGTGCACACTGACTGTACTATACTTAATTTTAAAACTATTTACAACCTAGTCCTTTAATGCTTAGGTGTCCTTAACTTAATCTCTTGTAGAGCAACACCAGCGGTAATTCAGGAAAAAATATCCCAATGCTCTAAGTGAAACTTCGGTCTTCCTACCTTTTACCATCGTGTCAATTCTCAGTTGATTTTGATTAATATGCGCGAGGGAGGGAGAGCAAGACAGTTTGAAGACGGTGAGAGTGCGCACACGCGGCCGGAACAGGGGCACGCTCTCTGCTCGTTCTCTCAGCAACACATGCGACCTGTCAGAAGTGCAACAGTCAGTCTCATCACTCACCGATCAAATAAGGCTTTAGCGGGATAAAAATTAGCTTTGGCAGCCGCCAAAAAATGCAGTATGTGGCGGCCGGTGTTGATTCTGTGGCGCACCACCGCGACTTAGTATGTGTGGGAAACACTGGAGAGACACACACACACGTTCAAACCGCGGCCAGGTGGTTGCTGAATAAAACCCCCACAAATACCACGGTACAATGTCGGCATTACTTAATCCTATGACCAGTGTTCGTAACAGCTACCGTACGAATAGCCTACAACTTAGCTATTTGCAACTCCCTAAATACAATGGCAAGCAGTTTTATAGATGAGGCATTCAGCATTTGCTTTTCCCATTTGGACCCACAAACTTGCTTAGCTATAGTTGCAAGCACATATAGAGCAACGTGTTTCCACTTTTAAAGTGTATGGCAATATTTCAACTAAGTCAAACAATTAAAAGATGCTTTGAAAGTTTAAAACTTATCGTTGTCTTGAAGAGAATATTCCTGCACTCTGCTAGTTGGGGGAGTGGCAGGGCATGAACTGCAGTGTCTCCAGCAACACAGAGCTGCCTGTGGACGTCTGTCTGTAAATAATGCCAGGGAAAAAATATCGGCGAACGCAGCAGCCTTATCGCTAATATCAGCCCGATATAACGGCCGGCCGATATATCGGTCTAACACTATTATTTATAATCATCAATATTATTTATGATCAATTATTTTTTATCAATAAATGAGCATGCAACATTTTAAACTGAAACATCTCAGATGTGTCAAATTGCAATAAAGGGCACACAATATCCTCTGATCAATAGGTTTGGAGATGGAAAAAGAGAAAAAGTGATGTGAAGGCCAATTATGGTAACCCATATTCGGAGTTAGTGCACATATTAGGAGCAAGAAGTAGTGAACACACAGCAAACCGCGAAACAGACAAGCCCTGCATCTCAATGTGCATAGCCTACTATCTGCCCTAAATAGTATTGAAAATTACTAATGTCACATACTATTTAGGATGGATAGTATGCACATTGGGATGCAGGCAAGCACTAAGGGAGCGCTGCAATATAGCCACAAATTATTTATAATAAAATACATTGGAACCATACCTACTGTTACTATTAGTATACTTGTTTTTTATTATAGCCTGTAATGATAATTACATTGTAAAAAATATTTTTAAAAATCAAATTAGGTGCCTCTGTACATCTCTGCTGGTGGCATTGTTTGTGAATGCTACTAGGCTAACTATCATTATTAACATACTCAAAAAACTATCATAAATGTAAAGGAACGAAGTTGCTTGTCATATTTTCCTAACAAGCAACCACATTTTTTAAAACAAGCCCCAAAAACCACAACCCACGATTTTTTAACGCGACTTGCCAAAAAAAGAAGCCCAAAGTCGCATATTATAGGCGGACTTGGCAACTATGCTTTCCACTTGCAAATTTCGCCATGTTGCAAGCACAACTGGCTTTTAAAGGGAATGGGAGATCAGACTCTGATTGGTTGATTGCACATATGCCCAGAACGCAACCATGACTCATTAAGAGACTAGTAGGTACAACCCTTTTAGAGCGGCGCGCAAATATTTTCCCGTCGTTAAACTAGCAAGTGGATTCGGACAAACCCTAAGTGAATTTGCGCCGTGCGCTTTAGACCGTGTGTTTGGATCGTTAAGATAGGGCCCATAGTGTGTCAATAAAATTTTGAAAAAGAAAATTTAATCTCTAGTCAATCGTAATGTGTTACTGGACATTCAGTTCTCAGAAAGCACATAATATGATCATGGGAGCATGAGAAGTTATCTTGTTCAGATATCAGATACCTCCCTTCTACCACTAAGCAGTGCATTCCTAAACAGAAGTTATTTTTCTGGTCCTTTTTCAATGTAGTAGCTTTAAATATTCACAAAGCATCTAAGAAAATGAACAGGATGTTCCATTGCTAAAACACGATTCTACAGCACTCATCCAATCACAGTTCGTTTGGCCAAACCAAGGCTGGCCTCTTGCCATCAGTGCATGCACCTATCAAACTCAGAAGTTCCCCTGACTCAACAAGATATATAAGGGGTCAAGGAGACGTGGCAGCTACTCAACTAGTCAAATTCTGGTTAAAAGTTAAACTATTTATTGACACAGTGCCCACTATTTGCTGTTAGTCATAGAGCCGGATCAGTTGCACAGAGATTACCCTGAGCCGCAGGCTTTAAGCACTTCCAGACTTTAGGTCTAATTGATAACTCTGTGTCAGTGACAACGAACCATTACCAGTTTGCTGTTAAATGTTCACATTACCTGTTTGAGATCAGCTGACGCCTTTGAATGCTGGGTCGTGCATGAAGGCCACACATCTCATTACAGAAGTAGTCATCATTACCAAGTCTTTAAAACCACTCCCTGTGTATTGTAAGTAATTTATGGGTTTTATAAAGGCAAACTTTATTATTATTATTATTGGACTTGCTAGAATTAGAACACCATGTCCTAACCAGGAGGTAACAAGAAATTTATATGACTGGAAAATTGCTGTTTCAAAGTGACAACCACAGCCAGTATATTTAATGTTTAATGTAAATATGAGGAGCAGGATTTTGGACCAATGAGATTTCTCAGTAGGCAGGGCTACTCACTACGTCACAAATTCAGTGGATCATGACATTTATGAACATTATTTTATATCTCAAATTGTGCTGTTTGTTGAAGAATAATGTGATTTACAATGTATGAATTTTTTTTTTTTTTTACTTTGCCAGGCAGCAACTACCTAGTTGGTTTCAGCTACCAACATCCTTGTTCTTTGGCAAGGGTGTGCAAACAGTAAAGACCAGAATGCATTTGAGTGTAGCCTCGCTTTTCATCAAAATTCAGGGCTATTGAAGAGTACAGCTATTATTTCCTTCTCCATTTTCAACTCACTAAACTAGACCTATTCACAGACACAAGCTAATTTGGAGGCTCTCATATCAAGTGAATATTCAGGGATATGATTCATTAAAGGAGAGAAGGACTAAGAAGTGGTGAAAGTGCTTTGAGAGAAGTGCCTGCTAACTGCCACATGATGGGACAGCAGAAAATGAGTATACAGTATTTTCATTCATTTACATTGGCACACTATAGCTTTTTTCCACAGGTGTCTGTCTGTGTTGAATATAGCCCATCTCCATTAGCTATTTTATATTTCACTAGAATTATGATTGTATTTATGGTGTGTTATTGCTCTTCCAGTGTTTTAAAATGAATGCTAATACAATGTGGTAGATTTAGCTTAACAAAACATGTGCTTAATAAAACATGTATTTCTCTGAATAAATGTACTCCAGGCAATGGAACGCCAATCCACATTTGATAAAGCATTTCCTGTGTTTGTGCACATGGCATCCTGAATTACATAACCACTCACCACATGATCTAACCCCCCCCCCCCTCCCTCCCTCCCCTCAGAGATAACCCTCTCAGGGAATGACATCTATATTGGGTAACTATAGAAATGGCTGCTCCTCCTATTGAACATTGATTTATTTGGTTGGATAGGACGTGACCAATGCTGTAACATATAGCATGAATGCCTGATCACAAGCGCAAGTGTGTCCAATGGATGGGCTGTTGATTTCTAGTTTCCCTGAGTGTGCAATTTCTACACTCAGGCTTGATTGACTTATCACAGTTTGTTTAAGTGCCAATTTGGTTTTAAGAATTGCTTGAACACTGATTCAATTCGACATGAAATCTGAACACACCACTGAGATTTGGACAAACAAATATTCCAACAATAATCCAAGGCTTTGTCAGTTTTGTCAGGGACAATAAGGCTTAGATTGTGTAACATGAGTTGCATTTGTTCTTTAAAGGTCCCGTTTTTCCAGTTTTTTTGAAGCTTTGATTGTGTTTACAGTGTGCAATATAACATGTGTTCATGTTTCGCGTGTAAAAAAAACACAGTATTTTTCACACAATTTACTTATCTGTATACCGCTGTTTTCACTGTCCTAAAAACGGGCTGATGACTTCCTTGTTCTATGAAGTCCCTCCTTCAGAAAATGTAACGAGTTCTGATTGTGCCAGCGGTTCCTGTGTTGTGATCATAGGTTGTGATTCGACAGAAGCTTAGCGCACGTTGCCCGGTAAGGTCACGCCTCTTACCAGAGATGCATGCGCTCAGTGTTCGAGTGACGTTATTAAAGAAGGAAGTAGAGGGATGTAGTCCTAACCGGCCGTTCGCTGTAGGCTTTGAAAGGGGACCTCTGTTAAATAAAATATCTCGCTTGGCATTGAACTTTGAGCTTTATAATTTTACAGGTATTATTTATGCTCTAAAAGCAACATTACACACTAACTAAAGTTTGAAAAATGGGATCACGAAGAACAGGACCTTTAAAGATGAAGAATGTTACAATAGCCAAATGTCACTTATTGTTTTCCCAAACGCTGCCATTTCTGTGACTAGTGTTAAACTTGTAGCAAAATGATTGACCAAAATGTTAATTATCGATGGATTTATTATATGAATATATTTAATTATATTATATTATTATATTTAATATTAATTTTGAAATTTTAGTCAATTAAAATGTTAAATGGTTTACTGACTAAAATTAGAACCCGTTTTAGGTTGAATTAATAAATATAACACGACAAAGTATTGAGAAATTTATAAACAATTTCCGTCAAAATACAATAACCCAAAAACAAGAAAAACTGCAAGAAAAAAAAAAAAAAAAAAAAAAGCACAAAATTAACACTGGCTAAGACAAATAAATAATGCTGCACCAACAATCTCATTGTTATGTCAGTCTGGTAAATATTAAAATACAAAATCTATTCCTATCCAAAGTCTTGTAATGTTGGGACATGTGAATGGAGAAATGTAATACAAGTTAAATGAATAACAAATCCTTTGAAAAATCCCATGATGGGCATTTAATGATATTGTAATGTTAACGTTAATGAATTTCAAGTTCAAGTAGTTCAAAAACAACATGGAACATCTACAAAAGGGGTGAGTGAATGTGGGAAGAAAGAGAGGGGGAAAGTATGAAAAGAATAAAGATGGCAGGCGAGAGAGTTTGTAATTGAATTAAAAGCTGGGTGGCTGTGTGCGTTCTCTGATTTAATGAGCAGAACTAAACCTAAATAGCAAAAAAAAATAAAAAATAAGAAAGTCCTATCGTCATGGAGATATAGAGCTCTTGTTGGGAATCAGACACTGCTTGCCTCAATGTTTTTCAGTGAGTGAAGGTTCTCTAATACTACTACTATAGTGGTCTGGTAAAATAAACACGTCTGGTGGCTCAAGGCCAACAACGAGCAGCACAGTTCTAAAGTGTGTGAGCAAATTTCTGACCTACTTACTACAGTCAATGGAAAAGGGAGGGGTTGAGTCGAACAAGGATGCTGGCTGGACCAAGGGCATGTGAGGGAAGGTGGACACAATAAACTAGACAAATAACCACAAAAGAGGGGGAAACACAGACACAGGCTCTTTCTGAATCCTAAAGAAGCTGAATTGCTTCCCAGTCAGTGAATGACTAAACAGACCGTGTTTTATGTACTGTAGGCCAGTGTTTCTCAACTGGTGGGACCCTAACCCTAACCCAAAAGTGGGTCACAAGATCGTTCTGAGTGGGTCGAAGTGTGCCCTCAAAGAAACAGCATCAACAACAAAAATGTAATTCTAAACGTTTTTCTGATGCAAGACTTTTATTTTCAAAGATGTGCGCGAAAGCTGTTCATTCTTCTGTCAGACGCAGTTTAAGTAAAGAGTGACTGAGAAAAATGTAATTCAGTATCTGCAGTCACATGAGATGTCAGGCTGTATGTCAGTGTCATTATTCTAACGTTATTTTTGTAGCTTGTTACGAAAATAAAAAGTCTCTCAATTTAGGAAAACTAACTCCCCTGTCCTGCCAGACATTATACTATGCTCGTAGTGTGCGCTCTTCAAATACAAGCGTGAATGTGGCGGCACACGCTGTATATCACTTGATTATAAATGAAGCGCAAAAGAAACTAAGATCAAGCTACGTTGTAGTTACGACGTTAAGACATTGCAAACAGACTTACAAGGCACCACAACTTAATGTCTAATAGCCCTAAACAAAAAAGCTTTGAAAACAACCTAGTAAAAATTGTGTGATTACAATGATTATTTTGCTGAAGAAAAATATTGTTTAAACAAGGGACATCTACTATGCTGCAAATTCCAACCAAATGAAATCATTTATTAAAACAGTGCCTGTGAAGCCAACAATTTCTACACATAACAAGGTTTTCTTTACAATTTCAGCAATGCAGCATCACCTCAAATGAGCAAGCAAATGTAATATGGCACACTCACTTCCTGCAATAGAGAGATAGAGAGCGGAGGGACTAGATTCAGCACAGATACACAAACACTCACAGTATGTTTCACTGCAGTATTCCTGAAGGGGAAGGTATTGTCTTGAGAGAGAGCAGCAGTAGCTACAGACTGAATCCTCCATGGTGCAATCAAATCAGCTCAGACCTAAAATAGCATGGTTTCAGTACTACTGCAGGTTACTGATATGATTTCTAATTTGACAAAAGTCATCTCTGTATAGGTCCCACTCTTTTTGTCGGGCGGAAACACACAAAGGCTTTAGAAATATCTGCATTCTGCAAACACAGCAAATATACCATATTAAAAAGCATAGCGGTGCTTATCTTATTGGACTGTGTCAGCCAACCATGACAAAGAAGGAACCGAAGAAAACGGATCTAGCAGCGGTACAAATTCTCCTCTCACAGGGGTATTGTTCCCTCAAGGAACACACACAACTTCTTAGACCTGCTCCACCTCGTCCACCTCGAGCCCACCACGACAAAGCCGAAGCCCAGCGAGGATGTAAAGCCAAAGCCCACAGCAGACCCAGGGCCTAGGAGAGGCAAGTCTGACCAGGTGAAATCGTACCCTCGTGTTATAATTGAAGAATGTGAAAGGATCCGTTTCAGGTCTCATTTGCCATCTAGTTCCAAGTCTCCTTTGTTATCCAGTTCCAAGTGTCCTTTGTTGTCCAGTTCTAAGTCTCCTTCATTGCCAAGTTCCAAATGGCCTTTGTCATCCAGTTCCAAGCCTCCTTCTACACTGATGCTGTTGCTCAGCACTAAGTCTGTTTCGTCACCCAGCACAAAGTATTTTTCATTGCTCATGAAATCTGTGTTCTTGATGATGAACACAGCCTCGCAGCTCCTTTGCCTATGCCATACAGTTGTTCAGCCATGTTTCCACTGGCTCCGTCCAGCCCTTCGGCTCCTCTTTTGTTGACTTCACCTAACAACTCGGATCCACCTTGGGCTCCCAGTTAACTAGCTTTGCCAAAGTGTGTCAATTTCCTGGCTCCACCAAAGTCTCTGAGCCTCGGACTCCACCTTGACCTGTCGACCTTTCAGCTCCACCTCCATGCTCCCTCGCTTCCACCGTGGCTAGTCATCCCTTAAAGGGGTGATGAATTGAGAAATCAACTTTCCCTTGAGCCTTTGATATATAAAAGTTCATTGTGATATAAGAATATCCTGTAAGTTTCAGTGCTAAAAACTTCCTTGTTAGTGGAAGAAAAGCTTTTATTGACACCAGGCCCAGAAAACACTCAATCTCAGAATATGTCAACCATTGACGTCATAGAATGCAGAAACGCAGCCTCAACAGATAAATATGTACGCCTGCTTCTGTAGCCCCGCCCCCCGACTCATGGAGCTAAATGGATTGCGAGTAATAAACATGCCTGTTCCAGCTCATATGTGTAAGACATTGCGTTTGTTCGCTTCATTTCACCGCAGAATCGTTTGTTAACAAGATACAGGTCGAGACTGGATTTGCAGACATATTGAGAATAAAACACAATGCTGTGCCTTCTATATTGGATCCGACAGGAATGGTGCAACACACTTATTTGAGTAAAACATGTTTTTTATATGTGATAGTATTGCATTGTAACAGATCGTATTGATTATGTGTATGTGTCTAACTTAACATACCTTAGCACGCTGTCACAGCCTGGAGAATACTTTATTTGAGGTGTTATTGGTTGATTTGTGATCAGACTCGGACTTGTAACGTTATGGGCCAGGGTTTGCAAAGCAATGTTCAGACGGGCTACCAAAATCTTAAATAGTGAAATAACATTCCTTTCTTGTGCGAGAGTGTGTGTGTACGGATCGCGGTTATTCACAGATTGGGCGAAGACATTAAAAAAACATTCCAATCAATCATGGGTGAATGAGAGATAAATCATTGTGTTTGTTTGATAAAGACATTTTGCGAGCTCTGGCTGTGGGCGATTCATTCTGGTTGAGGTTTCCCCACACGCTTTCACTGACAGGAGAGCAGAAGCTCATTAAATATGCAAATCTTATCCAATCCTAGCCGTGGGCGTTTAAGGACTTCCAAGTCTTCAGTGCAGCATGCCCATCAAAACCGAGCGTGTCTTGAGAGAGCCTCAAAACCAAGGTAAAAAATAGCCCATTACTTATTCATTATGATGTTTTTGAATGTAAAAACCATGCGAAAGTCATAAGACGTCATGTTGACCTCAGACAACAGTATAGAAAAATAAAAAAAGCCAGTTCACGACCCCTTTATGCTCCACCATGGTCAATCATCACCCTAGTTGCACCACAGACTTCGGGCTCTCCGGTTACACCTCGTCCCTCCACTCCTTTGGCTCAATCGGGCTCTTCATTCCCACCTGTTCCAATGTTTTCTTTGCACCTTCTGGCTCGGCCTCAGCCCTCCAGTACAGCTGCGACACCCTTGGTTTTTACCACCCTCGTTTCCAGTTGGTCGGTCTCCTGGCTTCACCATGGCTCCTCCCTCCTTAGTTTCTGCATGTGAAATAATGTGAAATATTAACATAATGCCTGCCACGGGCATATGCAAAGAAAGAAGGCCAGGTTTCAATTAATTGAAACTGTTGTCGTTAACTGTTGTCGTCATGTCACAGAGATGTGTGTTTGGATGCAAAAGCAAAACTGTTTTTGCTTTCAGAGGCTAATCAGAAGTTAAGATTTACTTATAAAGCTGTTCCTAGGCAGTACAACCCAAAAGTTTCCTTGTGCACAGCGCATTTTACAAAGGACAGCGTCCTGAACCTGGGAGAGTACAACACAGGCTACAAAGACTTAACACTATGAAACGTTCTGCTCAAGTCATGCTGGCAAAGTTGGTTCTGATCAATCGGCTTGATCATGTACATTTTCAGAATCTGACTCAGGCTTGAACGGATATGGTAAAACCGACAACACTGTTATTAACTGCATGTTTACAAATGCCTTAGAAGCTGAAGCTCATGATTTTGGTAAGGGTCTGGACATTAAATGGTAAATGGACTGCATTTATATAGCGCTTTTAACAGACCAATGGCCATCCAAAGCGCTTTACACATTGCCTCACATTCACCCATTCATACACCGATGGCGGTGTCAGCCATGCAAGGCGCCATCCAGCTCATCGGGAGCAGCTGGGGTTAGGTGTCTTGCTCATGGACACCTCGACACTTGGTCAGTTGGAACCGGGGATCGAACCACCAACCTTCCGGTTTGTAGACAACCTACATGAACCACTGAACCACTGACGCCCCTTTATTATCACATTACCGACCCACGCTTAAGTCCCTGTTTACACCTGGTATTAAGATGCGTTTGTTTGATCGGATCATAAGTGGACAACGCTAAATACAGGTGTAAACAGGGTCTAAAACCTTTTGGGCTTGTCCATGTTCAACATTATTACATTACCGACCCACGCTTAAGTCCCTGTTTACACCTGGTATTAAGATGCGTTTGTTTGATCGGATCATAAGTGGACAACGCTAAATACAGGTGTAAACAGGGTCTAAAACCTTTTGGGCTTGTCCATGTTCAACCACTTCCAGAGGTAGTCGAAAAAGCATTCGACCAGATTGCTTTTGTGGTGTAGACCAGTGGTTCCTAAACCTGTAGTCCATGAAGCCAGGTGAAAATACCAGGTGTAAATGGGTATGTATCTCCCTTGTCTACTTGTGATCCAATCACCCAAAATGCATCTTAATACCAGGTGTATACAGGCCTGAAGGTTTTTGGCCAATCAGAGCACTCTGAAGAAGGAGGGGCATTATAGAAATCAGCACATTCCAGACTGGAATTCCAGACAAAATAGGCTGTGCTTATCCTATATTAACTTTTTTTTAAATAGTAAAAACAAATGCTATATTCTTATAGACTATAAAAAAAGAGATATTGTTAATTTTCAAATAATGATGTTAAGATCTGATTTCATTGTGAGGGAGACCGTGTCAAATCCAAACTGACACTAAATTTTGTTACGATTACTGTGATATCTTCAATAAAACCCCAACTGAATAATGACCAGCCCTGCAGAATAATGAAATTAGATTCGCTACATTCAACTGTTCAATATAAGCAATATATGTGTCAGATAACGATTGCTGACGAATTAATGTCCAGACTGCAGTGTAAATGCTAGAAGGCAAGATGCCTGCAACTCATAAGTCTAAAGAGCCACTTAAATGTGTAAATAAACAGGGATGGTTCTTAATTCATTGCTGATTTATTTGTGGTTCTAGCATCAACTGGTGGTGTTTTAAATTAACACATGAGCATAGCTCATTCAGTTGGAATAAAGCACATAGAATACTGGTTGCAAACCATTGGTTGGAATGGATGTAAAACTACAGAGTATTATGATGTACTCAAGGGAGACTGTTAAAAACATGTTATGTAATGCTTTTAGATCCATAGGGATATTATAGACATGGATGATGCCTTTAATGCACCCTGGATAGTTATTACGTTCCATTTAGGATGCTGCCCATAGTGTATTAATCTTAAGTGTTCATTTTAAAAAAAGAACATAAATGGGGGCAAAATTACAATAATGTTAGCCATGAGCGTGAGAGGAAAACATGGAGGTTTACTCAACAAGAATGACTCATAAAGACATCATGACATCATTTGAATTCCCCAGGATCCTCTTTAACTCACATGATAGTGATTTACTCATAAGAAAGTTTCTGATATCATTACCTTTAACCACAGAAAGACAGATAAGCCAGCTTCTCTAAGAGTACAGTGGAGTATACAGTGCTTATGCCTTGTAGTTCCCTACGGAACATAAGGCCATATACAGTATGTAATCATGCATTACTTATGTATTATATGTTCATACTGTACACTCTGTGACCTAGTTTTCTAGTTTAAATATATCCATTTGGTATCTGCACTCACTCTTAACTCTTTTTTAAAAAATCTTAAATTATTAATTATAACAATTATTTAATATAATAATTATTTTAAAATTTTCTCCCATTAATATGCAGAGAAAACTAAGTGACTCGTAGGTTGATTTCCCAAAAAAGTATGAACACTGGCTTTGTGGTGACTAAAGGAAGACAGAGAAATGTGGGAAACGTGTTTGGCACTGAGCTGATTCAAATGTCCTGCTGAGAACATTCCCTAAACGCCTCACGTGTTGCAGTTGAGACATTGCCTCTCACCTGAAATATTAATACTGCTGCTGTCAGAACACATCTGTGCCAGTAGAATGAGCCTGAGGATTTCAGACGAGCTAACCACACAACTACCCACGTGCACGCACACACACACACACACACAAAACAATGTGATTAAATGATCTAATTATGCATGAGGATTCAGATTGGCCGTGTATTCGTTTATAACTCGAGGGGAAAGGAACATGGTGCTGGGTCAAAACTGACACTACAAATCTCATCAGTCTCATAAAGTTCTGAAGGGTGCTACATATGCTTCATATCTGCTCTCAAGAACTATATACACAAAAGAGATGTGTTATGTAATGCTATATTTGTGATTAAATGTATTATTCCAAATTCACATATATAAAATATAGAGGTATCTGATCTGAACCTTTTGATATATTGCAAATATAAAATATATAACAATATAAAACTATTCTGTTACAGTGCACATCTGAAATAATATAATAAATCGAAACTATATATCTTAAGATCCTACATTATGTGATGTAAAACACACCATTACTCTGGACAAATGAGCAGTCATGTTGCTTAGGAATGGTCCGGTCAACACTTTAAATAGCCACAAATTACAATAATTACATTTCAACAAAGAGAACAAGCCCAATCTCTGGCCCCCTGGATGGACAATGATCTGGCCTCCTGAAAGGGCCACATTGGCTTTGCATGTAAACAGAATCTCCAGTTAAATCCTGTCCTTCAGTTGTGCCCACAACTTTGTTTTAAAAAAACCTGATCCGCATGTCGACAATCGCTTGTCAGTTCAGTTGTTGGCGAGGATTTTCGAACAAAGGCCAGGATGTTTCTAGAGCCTCTGTTACTGGCATCGTGCGGTCAGTGCATTACACTGGCTGGCAGTTACAGAATGGGCAGCTTAGCACTGCCATTGGCTCATGTGTCTATAGTCGTGCCGCTGATCCATTAATCCAATTAAGATTTACAACGCTGGCTAAGGCAGAGAGTCTCTTACCTGTGCAGGATATAGAGGATCATTTGAGAAAAAAATTGGCTCTGACGTCATGCACTCCTGCATCACAGAAGAAGCTAAGCTGCTTTACACATGGGGAGGTGAAGGAGTGCAATATCTGATATGGGTATTGGAAGTCTCGACAGCCATAATCAGGACACTCATCATTCTCTCATTTATGACCATATGCACTGACCAGTGACCACATTCAAAGATTATAATCCCCCGACAATCACTGACATTTGGTGTGTAAAGCATAACAAAAATGGCAGTAAAAATACAGAAAATGTTTGCTTCAAAAGAAAATTTAGCCTTTAAACTAAAAACAACCTCAATGGCTTCAACCTCAAGCCATCCTAGGTGTATATGATTTTCTTCTTTCTGATGAACACAATCAGATTATATTAATAAATATCCTGATGATTCCAAGCTTTATAATGGCAAAAAAAGTGCAAATTAACTGGCGTAAAAAAATTTGGCAGATGTGTAATTGGTGGATGACGTTAGTTAAGCATAAGATAAGCATTTAGAACGGCGAGAGGAGTTACACTTTCTGCGTAAATTCAATACGGAAGGTTGTCTGGCGGGAGCTAGATATTTATAAAGTTTTAAATATGGATTTTTTTGAACGTCAAACTCAATAGACCTCATCACTGCCATTATAATGCTTGGAAGCGTCGGGATATTTATTAATATAACTCAGATTGTGTTCATCAGAAAGAAGAAAGTCATATACACCCGATGGCTTGAGGGTGAGTAAATGGGATAATTAATTTTCCTTTTAAAATGAACTAATCCTTTATGGCCCTCTAAAACATTTTTTTAAAGGCCTCGTCCTCCAAAACTAGTAGTGTCAATAAATTAAAATAAATAATAACAATTAATTTCATAAGTTAAAACTCTTATGTTCTTCATTAAAAACAACTGAGTGTCTGAGCGGACAAACAAATATTTTAAAATGTATGTTTTCCCACAAGGTCAATTTACGTGAACCTTGTGTTGATTTTCAGTATTTTAAGCACTTTAATTTGAATATAACCTATTTTTAATTAATTTAAGTCGTTTACTGAGGCCACATATTTTAAATAATTTTAAGAAGTTTACTGAGGAGGTCGCCTAGTGGACAACGCCCCTTGTTTGAGACAGACTGTGCATGAAATGCCTCAAGCAAATTAGATATATGCAGAGAACGCAGGTAATTTCTGCAAAAGTAAAAAAACAAAACAAAAAAAACGCTTTTTAAACCCAGACTAGTTTTACTAGCCTGACCTCACCTCACTGTCCGTCGGTACTTTTCCGCAGGCGGAGCTCTAGCGTGACGTCACGTGTGATACGGCTCCGTGGCTTTTGTTAAGCGCGTGCTCCAGAATCGCTGTCAAAGCTCGCTCACCGATCTAACAGTCTCTCTCAAGACAGGGTTGTACGGACTCAGAAACGTGCCATATCTATTGCTTTTGCAGTATCCACAACCAACAGCTTTTAATTGACCTTAAATATGTCTACCATCGTCTACCGTCAAACAGATCAGGTAAGAATCAATCTCATCAGTAATGTGCTGAAGCCTCTCCTGTCCCAGGATTCTTTCATACTACGCGTTTTTTTTAAAGCTCTACAACTGAAAATGATTTCCTTCTACGTTATTTGTGTTACACGTACAGTACCGTATGTAACGTTACTCGCGCGGTTGCCATATGGTGTGGTGTAATCTGGTGTGCAACTGCATCCGTTGCTTTCCAGAGAGAAATGCTCGTGTGATATCAACGTTTGCAGTGGGCAACAAACCGTGTTTTGTTTTTTACGTTTTTTTTTTATTGATTATTTGCACATTGTTTTAATAGTTGTGGAAATAAAGCCAGCCTGCAACGAAGCACTGTTCATTAAAATAAATAAGTGCTTATTATTAGCAGTAATGATTACATTAACGAAATAAAGTCAATAATATTGGCCTACAAAATGAACTGGTGGTTTTACGTTACAGTTACAGCGTAACGCCACCAATTGGCATTTTATAGTATTGTGAGTGCTGAAATATTGCACATCCAATTTATTATAGTTGCATTGGTCAAGTAGCTCATTTACACCCACTTCATTCATGTCATTTTGCTCCGTTTCATTATTAAAAAAAGGCTTCATACACTTTCACATTCAGCTGCTGTGCCCTGTACAATTTGATGTGCTATTGTCCTGTTTATGCTAACCATGAATATTTTGTCTGCTCATAATTTTAATATTTTGCCATTCTTAAAAGGAAATAATTCTTTATCTTGCATCATTTAAAAAAGAACAGTAAATGTCGACGAGCACATGGATGAAATGAATGAAAACCAGGAACGGGACGATCTGTCAAGGTTAAAAAGAGTGACCGGTGTGTTTCGTTGAAAGCAGTGCTCGTGTATTTTGACGCAGAACATACATTTTACCTCAACGTTGATCTTTTTGTCAGGAAGATGTTAAAATAACGACCAGGTCCTACTGACCTAGTTTTGGATTTTAACTGTAGGCTTGGTCGAGGGGCTCAGAAACGTTCTGGGTTCCGTATGATGCAAGCTTCTTCATTGTGCGGGAAACGTGGGTACGAGGCGTGTTGATGGACACGTCTCCTGGCCAATCGTATCGCTCAGAATCTTACGTTCTGGCCTATCAGGATTCGTGGATATAATGGGGCGTAACCACAGAAATGTGTCAGTGCATGATTTATCGTTTGCAATTTTGCATCGATATTTTGACCGAATGTAGCACGGTTTCATGCATTTTACTAGATTTTTGAACATGTATGTAAACTATGTATTTATGTAGAGTTTAAATTATTTACATATTATTCTGCAGTTTTATTAAGCAGCATTTCTATAAAATGCTTTTATGGCGGTTTAAAATTCTGTAATTTGCTCGTCCTCATGTTGTTCCAAACATGACTTAATTTCTTCTGTCGAAGATGAAAGGAGATATTAGGCAAAACTGGGTGAAATATCCCTTTTAAGGGTCCTATTTAAGTAATTTAGGCCTACAGTATATGGAAAAACAGTTGTAGCTTTGGCAAATGCTGTGGAATTTCAGTTTGTCTGGTTATGGGTGTTAGGTATTATTATTATTATTATTATTATTATTATTATTATATGCTTTTTTCTCTATATATATTCTTTCTACATACCTGTAATCATTTTCACAACCTAACATTGTGTTCCCACTACCACAGTAGGCCTACATCTCATTTACTGTGTTGTACGCATAAAATCTCCTGACATATTTAACAATCCCATTTACAAGTCACAGAAAGCAGCAGTTTAACTTCACATCTGCCTATGGATGACCTAATTGTCACCTTGTCACCGCAGTGCTTCATTTGTAAGGGAAATAATGCAGCAAATGCTGTTCTCCTTAAACTGCAGCCTTTGTTTGTGCAATTTGATGCGTAGATTCAGAGAGTAGAGATAAAAGGCAGTTTTTTGTTTATAATGATTATTTTTTTATGTATTTTTAGAGAATTACTTCGCTGTTTAACAGCCTTTCCTCCATTGCATGTGGTTAATGTTCTGGAGACATTTTCTGTCTGCCACTGTGAATAAAATCAGTGTTCTGTCTCTCTCTCTCTCTCTCTCCCTTCCAAACATTCTTTCCATACGTGGTGAAGGATTATTCAATTTTCCAGCCTGTTCTCGTGCGTGAGATCAGCCGGTGGCTCTGTTAGCTCACTCCTTTAATTGTATTCTCCCATTAACCTTTTTCCATAAAGGTTAGCATTTCATTAGAGGGGCAGATATAAATAAAAAAGCTAAGATAAAAAAAGCAGCTTTGCTGCCCTTCGCCCTCAGAATGTAATCGATTCATTCACAAAGTAATTAAAAAAATAATAATAATCAAAATGGAAAAAAAATAATAATTCTACAAAAGTACTGCACTGTAATTATTATGATGTAGCAGTCATAATGTGTGTCCTTTCCATTTTTGTAACTAGGAGTTTAAATTTCCTAAGCTCTTCTGCTGCCTGTGGGTTTATGGAAAGAGTAGCAGTGTGTTTTAGTTTAGGCCGAGAGAAAGTAAATCACAGATTTCGGCAGGTGTTATGTAACCCCTGGAAAGGCTGCTCAGACTTTAGTGCACATCTGAATATGATTTTATGATGTACATTTTCACTATGCTTCTTCCACAGCCTCTAATGATTTTGCACAACCATAATGTTATTGCACCCAATGCCCTTTCTACGCATTTTATGCAGATTCTACATAAGTTTATCACTGTTGTGCAAAAGCCATTCATGAGCTCAAAGGTACATTGTGGGATTTGTCGACTCCGTAAAAGATGCATGTTTGAGCTTATTAGCTACTCTATATGTCCAGGGCCATTCTTTAAAATCATTATTATTTGTATAGCACTAACGAGGTCATGGGCTTGATTCCTGGTAAAATTTGCTCTGAATCACTTTGCTTAGAAAAATCTGGCAAATGAATAAATCTAAATGATAGCAAGCCTGTGTGTTTCTGACGCTGACTAATGTAGTTAACCTTTTTCTCAGAACTGGCTGAGTTCCCAGAGAAAGCGTGACTTGCAAGAAAGGGGTTTCATGATGGAGACCAATATAATTATATGTGCTGCTTGTGGTCATGGGTAAACTCAGAGCGGCTTGAGCTATCTACAATTGCATGCAAGGAACACAATGTCCTCCTTTAGCCTCAGTTTTTATTTTGTTGCATGGCCTTCAGCGATGCATTGAGTTGTTGCTCAATCTGGGTTATCTGTTGAGTACTTCTGCAGAGTCAATAGAACAACTGTTGCTGTGTTTCAACCCATTCTCCTCTTTCTCTCTCGCCGTTTGTCCCACGCTTACTGACTGAGCTTGCTTTTCTCTGCATGCCAGAGGGGACAAAAAGATTATATGCACAAAATGCTCTTTCAAAGTGTTTTCTGCCACCACGCATTTCAATATCGGTCCGTCTTTTTGTCTTTTCAGTAATTGTGTGAGGATGCTGTGGTTGTCGGCACACAATGAACAGATTTGTGAATACATCTGAAGCTGCGAAGCCACCGTAGGCTTTTTCTGTTGTCTGACCCATAAATGCCCTGGTTTAAAGTATCCGTTCCTGATTCCTCTCCAAGTGGACCAACGGCTCTCTGATTAAGTTCACTAGCTTGAAACTGGACAGGTCAGATTTATCAATGAGTGGAAAGTTTCACGGTTTAAGGGTCAATAACATAACTTTTTTTTTTTTTTTTTGTCCTAAAAATATTTTAACTGCTTCACTAGCAGTTTGCAGACCCTTATAAGTCATAACTCAAGATCAATATCTTAAAATATCAGATAATTTGACCTTTGACTGACAGGACAAGGTTAATTCAGAATTGTAAAATTAGATGTACTCCCCAAAAACAAATCCCCAAATTAAATATTGTATGTATAAATGTATTCAAACATACTTTAAAAATACTTGTATATGTTCAATGGGTACTTTTCTTGAAATATGAAACTATAACTTGTTTTATTTATTTATTTAATTGTATTTAAAAGAGAGCTTTCCTTTATGGTGGATAATCTTATGACCCTTCATTGATTTTTATTAAGAAGGTGTTCTTTTTTTTTTTATAGCAGGAAAGAGTTTGGATTAACTTTAGAAGTGAGATTTAGTGGCATAAACTTCAGTGTTGAAGATCAAGACAGTTGAAACAAAAAGGGCTTTGGTGAGAACTTATAATAAATCATTATTTAATGCTTCCATCTTTTTACTAATCCTCAAGTGTCCCCAATTATCTTCAAGAGGAAGCATCTCTATGATGAGGTAAATTAAGGCCTAGAGTTTTCTGATTGCTGTTTTCAATAATCAGCCCCTGCAGAGGATAGAGCTGGAGTGGATGAGCAGATTATTCAAAGACCTCCACTGCCTGCTTGTAGCATTTGCGCCGACTGAGGCTGAAGTGGATAAAAGGACGTGAGTGGAAAAATACCAGCAGGTTTTCATGCAAAACACAAGGATTCCACACACTGGAGCTCATTTGTTTTCCGCTTAGCATTTTTCCATCCCCACACAGCTGAAACCACATCATTGTGGCAATGTGAATAATCCATCAAAATTCCTGACAGAGTGATTTCTTGGTTATGTGACCATCCTCCGCCCATAAAGTTGGGCCATCTACTGGCTGAAAGGGCTTTGAAAGACCGGTGGAAATTTCCGGAATCATGCGGGTGTGGTAGAGCCATGTGGTTACTGGGGAAGGACATTTGTGTTTGGGTGTTGTAGAAATGGTCTGACCAAGGGAGGGGTTGGGCAGCTTCTGGAATTAAGTCTGGATTAATTTGAACTGTATGATGTGCAGCAGAAGTGAAGGCTGATCCTGAATAAGGCACATGTTTAACATCATAAAAAGCAACCAATAGCGCAAAGCTGGGTCAGTATATGATCCGCAGCGTTTCTGCCCTTGAGCGACGCCTGAACCTTTCAATTCCGTTGGTTCATTCTACATCAGTATTAAGTGTTGTGGCCATTAACGTTCTAGAAATAGCCATTGATGTGATCAGTGTTCCTGATATAATCCTGCTAAGTAAACGTCATTACAACCCCTTGTTTGTTTGTTATTTGTCCTGCAGGTTATAATGCACGATCAACACCGAAAAGGTTTGAGTCTATAGCCAACGGGACACGCGAGGACTTGATTGCAGTCACTCTAAGCCTGAGAGTTTGAGTCACCTCTGACCCCCTGCCGTGCCCACTGGTTGCCTGGCATTGCCTTTTCCATCCACTTCAAAGTGAAGGAAGACTTAGGCATTCCTGGTTCTTCTTCACTCGTGCCTTTTTACGGCTTTCCCAAGTAATCTATCTCTCCCAGACAAACGTCATTCGGTATTAGGTAAGCGCATGTCTTATACATGAGACTTGGTGTTATGTGTGCACAATAGGATGGATTTATAGTGGTTATAGGCAGCTTTTTAGCCACCATGTAAAATGAGTGATACATTGTATTTTTGTGTGTATTTGTGTGCGTGGGTGAAGTGTTTATGTAAGATACATTGTGTGGGATAGATATTTTGAGGTAAAAATTGACTCAAGTGTATTATTGTTTCACTTTTGCAAAGGCTTAATTTCCAAAATGATTCCCAACGGATATTTGATCTTTGAGGACGAAAGTTTCCTGGATTCCACTGTGGCTAAGATGAACGCCCTTAGAAAAAACGGACAGTTCTGTGATGTGAGACTTCAGGTAACACACCCTTTTTTTAACCTTATTATTCTTGGTGTCAGAAGACTGAAACATGACTCAGGGAAGAGTGTGTTTCATTAGACGCAGGTCCTGGATCTTTGAATGGCCTTTAGCTGTGTGACGTTCATTAACAGACAAGGCAAACCCTCTGTGTTCAGAGTATTGGACTGAATGGAAGCTTAAACAAGAGATTTAAAAGTTAATTATCAAGATTAATTTCCTAAAAGACTCTCTTTTTTGCTTTTTTAATGATGCCGATAAGCTATTACTATTGCTAATAAATGTTTGGGATTTGTTCAAATTCACATATAGCAACTAGGGATGCACCAAAATGCAAATTCTTGGCTGAAGCGAATAATAAAACACTTGGCCGAATGCGGTTTTTCAATTTTTTTCCATTTATTTTGCCAAATTTTCCACCATTGCATACATTTGCTTTTTTTACTATTTTGTCTTGCTTTTAAAATAAATTACACAATTTTTTTTTTTTACAAAACTACAATTTAAAAATATTTATTTAACATTGAAAATTTTTAGCATTCCAGCAGACATTAAACAAACAAAGCACAATATAAAAAAATAAAAAAAAAGTTACGTAAAAATATTTTTATTTGGCCATCTTATCTTATCTTTGGCCTATTATGCCTACAGGTATCATAATCATATCATAATCAAATTTTGTTTGTTTGTTCATGAGAGGTTTTTGCAAGCCTGTATAACTCAGCACTGAATAAAAACTTCGGTTTGAGCAGTGAGTGGAGTCTGACTAACTTAAAACATATTGGATGTTGCGTATAAGAGATCAACAACTGTCACCGCTGCAGAAACACGTTGTAAATGGATACATTTGACGTTCTACAGACACAAATATGCACTGGAGAATTTTCTAATATATTATTACAGTATCAACTGAGGGTGCTCTTGCTTGCATTTGAGGGTGCTTAGACAATTCATTAGAACAGTGTCTGTAAACGACCATTTCTGCATCTTTCTCGGACACTTTAAGCCTTGTTTATAGGGTGTGCGCTGCAAAAATTACGTCATCGCAGAGTGCCAAGTGGACGAGGCGCGAGCGCAGGCTCGTGCTGCGGAGCCAGACGAAAGTATAAACAAGGCTTAATGCTTCCACACTTCCGACATGTTCTGCATTGCTGCATTTAGAAGCGCGCGCGCGCCTCTCTCTCACATGCGCTGGTTGCTATATTTGATCGCGTCATCAAAAACCTCATTGTTCGGTAAAATTTATTCGGTCTTTTCACTTATTCCAAGTGCAATTTATGCTATTTTTGGCCGAATAATTTTGGTTGCCGAACATTCAGTGCATCTCTAAGAGCAACATACTAAAAACCACAAGGAACACCTTAGAAACTGCATGGCAACATAGCAAAAACCACACAGAACACCGTAGCAACATTTGAGTGGCCAAACATTCCTGAAAATCCATATTTTCTTCAGGTTTTTAAATGAAAACAAATGGTGACAATTTTTTTGTTACATTGTCATCGTAGACTTAACCTTTACCCTTTTTATCTCTGCAGGTATGCGGCCATGAATTGATGGCTCACCGGGCAGTGCTGGCTTGTTGCAGTCCGTACCTGTTTGAGATCTTTAACAGCGACCTGGAATCTCACGGAGTCTCCCATGTGAAGTTTGAGGATCTGGACCCTGAGGCTGTAGAGATCCTTCTTAACTACGCTTACACTGCCCAGTAAGAGACACACAACATGCAATCAACTAATCGGGGCCATCATAGGGCACTTTTTCTACCATATAAATGGATTGCCATTAGTGGCGATCAATGATTTCTGATATTTAATGTTGCTTTCTGCAGGTTGAAGGCGGATAAAGAGCTGGTTAAGGAGGTTTACTCTGCAGCCAAACGGCTCAAGATGGACAGAGTGAAACAGGTAGGAATATTAGGCATGTGTTTGTGACAGGTTTACTTTAGATGAAGCACTTACTGACTCTTTTGTACCTTCTTCCAGATCTGTGGCGACTACCTTCTCTCCAAGATGGATTCCCAGAGTGCCATCTCCTATCGCAATTTTGCCAGCTGTATGGGAGATGGGCGTCTGCTGGGCAAGATCGACAGCTATATCCAGGAGCATCTTCTGGACGTGTCTGAGCAAGAGGATTTCCTCAAGCTGCCACGCCTTAAAGTGAGCTGACCTTTAACCTTTCGGGTCATGTACCATTCTTGATTGCACACTTATGTTAAACACGCACTTTCTTTTGGTCCGCTTTATAGTTGGAGGTGATGCTGGAGGATAACTTGACCTTGCCTAGTAACGGCAAGCTGTACTCCAAGGTGATTGGCTGGGTGCAACGTAGCCTGTGGGACAGTGGCGAACCCCTGGAGCGACTGATGGAGGAGGTCAGTACTACGCTCCACAGTGAGCTCCTCTCTCTTCCCTCACTTCTTCCCCCTCGTAATTCATCCCATTCACAGATTTAACAGGTCCGTTCACACCAGCCATCTTAACGGTAGAGGTCGGTTGGGTTTGTTCTCTCTGCCTTCCATATATATTTTTTTTGTTTTCTCTCCCCCTTGAACCACAAATCACCCCGAGCCTTTAAGAATATACATTTAGGTACAGAACGGGGCTGTTACACCCTCCGCAAAGGCGAGGTGAGCCAAACTAAAAGCCTCCTGAATGCTCAGTGCTGTGCAGTAACTGCAGCTACTCTGTCTGCTCGCAGAGAGGGACATGGCATGTTGCCGTCCAAATGACATCTCTCTTTTCTCTAAGCAGGTGTGTGAGTGTGTGAGTGAGTGTGCAATCTTTGGGAACCAGCACTAACAGTTCTTCCTCCCCACTGATTTATCTCTCCTTAGGTTTATTAGAGCAAACATCAGCAGGATTCTCACAAGACTGAAGAAGCCAAGACTGGGGCCCTCCAGGGTAATGAGTCAGTGAATGAAAGAAAATAACAAAAGAACGAGAGGGAGCCATGGTGAAACGAGTGCTAGGCTCCTGTCTGTTCAATCAAATGCACTCACCTACAGTACACAGTTCATATAAAATGACACTTCAGATCTCCAAGTATCAGTGTGTTGAACACTTCAAGACATTCGCATATGAATTCCACCTCACATATGACACCTCACACAAGTCTAACTCGCATATGCATGCATTGCTTATAGCAAAGTAAATCAAAGATTGTCACACAGTTGTTCATGCACACACTTAAAAGGATATTCAGATGGCTGACACACTAATATGATTGGTTTATGCCACACGGGCATTTTACATTTACACAGTATACACCTGAATACTGATTAAGTACCGATGAAAGTAAAGGAAGAGAGGCATCAGCTTCATGAAAGGCTTGATAATGGCACCTACAGTGTGTTTCAGCCTAAATAAAGGAAGTGGAAACTGAGTGCAGCTTAGAGGGATGTTCTCAAGTTGCTCTCAGTTCCTAGTTCCTTTTAATCTGCTTTTGGACACATTCCCAGCAGGGATGGGCACACATGCGCTGAAGTGACAGCAGCAATAATTGCATTACGTGTCTTTTTTTTCTAATTTCTGAACATTTCACAGTAATCAATATTCAGTAAACTACGAGAAGCTACTATAGCAAATTTTTTTGATTTTCAGCATTACCCACTAGTCCTAATCAGTTGGAGCCAGCACTGTAGACAGTCGGTAAAGGGCATCTTGAGACATGTCCTTAAAAATGTGATCCCCATGGTGCAACTGTGTGTTTGCCACATATGTACTCAGTTAATATATCGAGTACGCATAGACAAAATTAACGAAATGCCCACCCAATTAAAACCGACGCACAGATTTTTTGTAACGTTTCAATTAATTGTACTACTTCTTTTTTTCAGTTATTTGAACTGAATTTTGTATTTTATTTGGTTTTGAATTCACTTTTCCTTAAGCTTGAAGACGATCCAAGATTTTTTTTTTTAAATGAGGGACTTGTTTTTTTGAGCTGTAAAAGTTGAAAACGGCTAACCAGTGTTGCACTGGGGTTTATGTGATGACGTCTGATTTGACTAACCCCCTCAGCTGAGAAGATGGCCGCAGGATGTCTGCTGAACATGCACTGATGAAGCTTGTTTGTTTCCTTCTCCAAACTTGTTGACAAATGAAGGTTCCCAAGATGCTTTGTGGCAAAAAGTATTGTGATCCACATTCTGCTGTTTTCAGTGCAGTGAAAAGTCCCGAAGATCTTCTGAAATGATCCACAGCAACACTGTGTTCGTGTCCTTAAAGAAGCTTTTTTACCAGCATCTTGCAGCGAACGAGCGCTATGGCCCTCCCCTTCTTAACTTTTCTTCCTTCCCTGACCCACGTAGTTGGGTGCTCTGTTGTCATGGAGACAGCCACATGGGTTCTGTTGTCGTTGTGTGTTTTGCAGGTGCAAACGCTGTACTATTCGGCCGATCACAAGCTGCTCGATGGGAGCCTGCTTGACGGGCAGGCTGAGGTGTTCGGCACTGAGGATGACCACATCCAGTTTGTGCAGGTACACAACCAGCGCCGAGCTCTTCTCAGGCTGGGCCGAAGCAGACCCATAGCAAACGTGTAATGCTAGCAGAGCAGCTGCTTTGTTGTGCTGGGCTGTTGAGTCTGAGCGTTTTGAGCTGAAGAGATCACGGTGTGTGCGTGATGAGTGTGTGGATTGGGTTTTAGTGCTGCTTATAGTGTGGCTTTACATTGGGATTAGATGAATGTAGATATAAGGTTTAAACAATATTCCAAGGTTCAGTACAAGCTCAATCAAAAGCATTTGTGGCATTATGTTGATTATCACAAAAACAAATTTTCATTAATTTCCCCAAAAAGAGAAGCAAAAATGGAAGTGAATGGGCCAATTTGTAAATGTTAAAATACTCAGTTCCAATAGTATAGTCACAAAATGTAAACAATATGCATGTATTACTAATCTTTAAAAGTTCTATTTTAAATACTAATCTTCATAGTTATATCCAACTCTGTTGCCATGACAAAGCAACAGCTAAATGCCTGTAAAAATGAATATTTAAACCACATTACAGCTCAAATAATACATGTTTCAACAGAAGAATTAATGTACGTCTTTTAAAAAGTTATAAGCTTCATATTTCTGTTTTAAATCCTCCAAACATTGTCCCCATTCACTCCTATTGTAAGTACCTTAACAAAATTCTTTGTGGTAAATCAACATTATGCCACAAATGCTGACGACCGAGCTCCTCTTTCATTGAACCTGGAATATTCCTTTAACCTGATGTAGTCTGCTTTGATAAGTTGTTGAGTCGGGTTTACGCCTAGACTGGTCTGGGACTGTGTGAAGTTGTATGTGTGTGGACCATGGGCTCGGAGTCTGTAGCTGCACTGTGCCTTTGCAGAAGAAGCCCCTACGTGAGAACGTACACCGACAGCTGAGCACCAGCTCCTCTGGCAGCCTCTCCCCCGGATCCGCCAAACATTCCTGCAAGCAAGAGTGGAAATACATAGCTTCTGAGAAGACCACCAGTACGTCTGCACCTTTGATTTCTTCATCAGATGGTCAAGACTTTTCTGCGGTCCCTTTATGTAATCATCTTCCTCTTTCTCTCCCCACAGACAATACATACCTGTGTCTGGCTGTGTTGAACGGCATGCTGTGCGTGATATTTCTGCATGGGCGCAGCAGTCCCCAGGCCTCACCCTCGGCCACACCTTGCCTAACTAAGAGTCTGAGTTTTGAGGGCCAGCCGCTGGAAGAGGTACCGGAAAAGCTGCTGGCCCCCATGCGCTACGCTCGCTCCGGCCTGGGCATCGCTGCTTTGAGCGGCCGACTCATCGCCGCAGGTTAGTAGGCAGCACGAAGAAACTTCTGATCATCTCTCTTGCTTTTGTTAAGCAACTCTGATCTGTTGTTCAGGAGGCTACAATCGAGAGGAGTGCTTGAGGACTGTGGAATGTTACGACATGAAGACCGACAGCTGGACTTTCATTGCTCCAATGAGGACTCCACGTGCTCGATTTCAGATGGCCGTGCTCATGGTGTGTACATGGTCAAATGTGTATTAACAAGTACAGCCTTTGAAAGTGCTGTGAAAAAACCCTTGTTTTTATCCAATCAGGGTCAGCTTTACGTGATGGGTGGGTCCAACGGCCATTCCGATGAACTGAGTTGTGGGGAGACATACAACCCCAGTGCTGACGAGTGGACTCAAGTGCCAGAGCTCCGGACCAATCGGTGCAATGCAGGTAAAAACTTGACTTCAATTGTAACATTTAAAATGTTTTCCATTTATTTAGATAAAACACTTTAGCTTATTGGCCATAACATGAAAACAGTTATCTAGAATCTGTGCGTCCATTCAACACAGAGAATACAGTAGGTTTAAATTCATCAATTGTTTACTTTCTTTAGGCGTCTGCGCTCTGAACAACAAGCTGTACGTTGTTGGGGGATCAGATCCTTGCGGACAGAAAGGTCTGAAGAACTGTGACGTTTTTGACCCTGTGAGCAAGGCCTGGACCAGCTGTGCCCCTTTAAACATCAGTAAGTCATGTTTACATCAAAAAATATCCCTATAATTGCTTCCACAGGGGTTTCAGGCACTTAAGAGATCACCGCTTAAGCGTACAGCAGGGATTACATTGATAAAAAGCCAGATGGATCTGCAGAAACGGTTCTCGATGTTATTTTCGTGCATCTACAGGGAGGCATCAGGCCGCCGTGTGTGAGTTGGATGGCTTCATGTACGTGATCGGAGGAGCAGAATCATGGAACTGTCTGAACAGTGTGGAACGCTACAACCCAGAAAACAACACTTGGACCCTCATTGCCCCAATGAACATAGCCCGCAGAGGAGCTGGAGTGGCTGTCCATGAAGGTAAGCAAAGGACAAATTGCCAGTATATGCCATAAAGCTTGCATAAGTTGACTGAATTTTTTTTTGGGCCTCTCTCAGGTAAACTCTTCGTGGTGGGCGGCTTCGATGGCTCTCACGCCCTGCGTTGCGTTGAAATGTATGACCCCGCCCGCAACGAATGGAGGATGCTGGGGAGCATGAACTCGCCACGCAGCAATGCTGGTGCGGACGTGCTCAATGATGTCATCTACGCCGTTGGCGGCTTCGATGGAAACGACTTCCTCAACTCAGTTGAGGCCTACAACCCTAAAACAGACGAGTGGAGCCCCTGTGCTGATGCCTTCAGCAATTCCTGAAGGCATCAGCCAGGGGCCGGGAAACCAAATGGGGGCGGGGGGTTATCTCACTCAAACTAACAGGCTTAGTGACGTAATTGTGCTTTGTGATGTCCTGTATGTATGCGGGAGGGTGGGCGGGTGGGTTTTTGAGGCGTGAGGGTGAAGCCGTTGGGTTCTTCTTCACAGGAGACACAAGGCTGATTTTTCTTACAGTGTTTGGGTGGGGGTGGTCTGTTGGGGGTTGCTGAAAGCAACATTGAGCCTTTGCATATTGCATACTTTATTTTTTTGTTGTATATATTGTTGTTTCTCTTTTTCCATTTTAAGAAGAATGCCAACATTTATTGCACACTGAGTGTACCTTTTTGAGTTTAGTTTTGAATTTCTCAATTTTTGGCGAGTTTGAGTCAAGACAGGATTGATTGGTTGACCCCAGTAAGGAAGTGATTCAGGTTGAATTTGTTTGCTTTTTTTTTAATTTAATTTTTTAGCTCACTTCATTTAAAGCTCCATGCTTATACAAAGCCTTATTTTACAAAACATTCAAACACATGGCTTTCCTTTTTGTATCATTAGCCATGACGTAGAATTACTGTACCAATCTTTAAAGATGGCCTTTTTTATATTTTTGATACACTGCAATGTAACCAATAGATAGATGGATGAGCTAGCAGGCACAAAACACCCACGAGGTTATGAAATTTAAACAGTGCCAGTGCCACACATACCTATAGCTTACCACGCTTCAATGCTCCTGCTCATTAGATCTTTTGTTACCATTTATTTTGTTTGACTGATTCAAACAAGTGAGCCGATGCTCATATACTTATTGATATCTTCTCTTTTTAATATTTTCTGTGTTTAGCAATTGGAGGCAACAAAAGAGTTTTTTGGTTCCATGGTTTTTTTTTTAGTTGTCAGATAAATTCTGTACTACATTTATTATGATCTGATAATTCCTTACTAATAAACCATTTCAGCCTGTGAAATTATTTCTGTTTGACTTCATTGTTACATTATTCAGGTTGGATTACACTAGTGCTTAGTGTATAAGTGGGTTTAGGATAAGATGAAGAGAAACACGGCAGAAGAAAATTGAATGATTTATTTCTCAGGTTGATTTTTAGATTCTTATCCAACGATCCTGCTCCCACACTCCCTTCATTCACAAATACTAACCTGTCTTAATCCTAGGCAAATCACATTAGTCGTGCTGACAGGAAGTAGGCCACAATCACAAGGTCTACAGAAGGGATTATAGGTCTTTTCCGGCACTTAATAATCATGATGTCACTGCATTAGGCAAGTACTAGAAGGTTGTGATTTCTACTGAGATTGAAAAAACGAGGAACTCCGAAATGTCTCAGTGTTAAATATTTACCAAAACAATTACACATGTGAGTTTTTGCATTACACTGCACTGCTTTTCCATATACTAAACTAGACCGACATGTTTGACCGTTGTGAGGCGCGATTGTCAGTCCTGTATTCGAGACCTTTATACAGTTATATTCACACAGTTTGGTTATATATTGGAGTGACAAACACATTCTATAACTGGACTCACACTTGTAGATTTTTAGGAACCACAACAGTAATTTCGGCGGATCCGTGTTGTGTGAACGGAACCGTACAGGACAACATGGTAGGCTAGTCTGCGAGCATTTTCAGTAAAATAAGGAATTTTCTACTTATAGCCTTTTATTTTATTTATATATATATAATATATATATTATATGTTTTTATTTTATTTTTATTAATTATGCCTTGTAATGCACCTTAGTTATAATGCATTGTATGGTCTCGAGAATAATTGTAACCACAATTATAATACTTGTGTTACACCACATACTTTTAATGCATTAAAACATATTGTTAGCCTCATAGCATAATTGCCTAAGTCATTTGTTGGCCAAATATGATCTGGGCAATTATGCTATGAGGCTAACGATATGACAATCAATTTCAGATGTTAACAGGTATTCTGCAAATATTATAATGCATTACTTGTTACAATAATTTATGAAAATATATAATGCATTATAACGTACATTATGACTACCTTTAAGGCAAGTGTTACCAATCTTTTTTTCTTGTCCATATTGTCATTATGTCTTTTGACTTCAATGACCTATGAACACAGCCATTATCTTGCTCACGTCATTGAACGTTGGCGTAATCTCAAGGATATTATTATCACTGTTCCGATAATCCCATAAAGCCTCTCAAAATGTGATGTCACAGCTCTGCCTTACAAACCAGAAACCCAATTACCTTCCTTGGGTTATAAATGACAAAATCAAAATGCAAATAGATGTAAAGGAAAAAATATATTCTTTTTGAACTATTCACAATATAATACAAATAGTACAATATCAAAACATGCACCAAACAAAATCAGAGAATATTAAAATAAAAAATCGATCATAAATGATACTACTGAGGTTCATGTTGGTGCTGGTATTGCATGTGCTATGACATAATTTAATATTTATGCCAAGAATAAGAAAATATAGCAACTTATCAGACCTAAACAGTCTTAAGTATGGCAAATAACTGATTTTGTAACAAAATGTACCTTCTTAGTATCATGGAACAAACGAGTGGATTTCAGAATAGTTTCCAGAAGGGTGGCTAGACTGATGCCCAAGAAAATTGGCTTTCAGCATGTAGCTCAATGTCGCACTCTAATTACAGAGAGCCTTGGAGCAATGAATGTGGTGTCAGACAGTGTCATAAAGTAATACCTCAGTTTCTCTCTGAACACATAATAAAACTGTTACCACAACAGCTTGTGGACATCAGAAAGACGCCACTTTTTTTTTAAAGTAGCACATCAGAATTTGAACATTTGGCAATTCTGTCTTATTCTATGCAGTATAAAACACCAAACCACCAACAAACCTATAAAAAAATTCTTTAATCATCACTAAAACGGTCTATTTTTCCCAAATGGGGACACGTTACCTATACAGTAAGGTAAATGGATAATCCAAATAATTTAATACAAGCTTTTAAAAAAAACATGAACTGGAACACGGTGTAACTTGAGGAACCCTGGTTTATATAGACATGGGGTGTCCAAACTCGTTCCTGGAGGGCCGCTGTCCTGCAGGGTTTAGCTCCAGCTTGCCTCGACACACCTGCTGGAAGTTTTTAGCATGCCTAGTAAGTCCTTGATTAGTGGGTTCAGCTGTCTTTCATTGGGGTTGTAGCTAAATTCTGCAGGACAGCGGCCTTCCAGGAGCAGGATTGGACACCCCTGATATAGACTGTTAGCCCTTGAAGCTTTTGCATATGTCAGGATCACGTGACTGACACACTGACTCAGCCACAGGATGGTATAAGGACAGAGGATCAGTAGGTTGGTACGGCTTTGGTTCCAGCAGATTATGACTCTGCTACCAAAACCAGGTCGGTCCAAAAGAGTCTGGACCAGTAGTAAGCAGACAGTTGGCTGGGTCCAAACGTGGAAAGTGGGGTGTTAAATCAGGGCCAAGAGTTCAGAGCAGCAGCACAGTGATCTAGATTTGCACACAGCTCAGACAGCTGCGCACCACCCACACACAGCTTCTCCCTGAGGACAAACAGACACACATTATATATATATATACACACACACACACACACACATAGATATTATAAGGATAACATTGGAAAGCATTTGATAGAAATAGAAGCAGATAGGTCAGAATGGTAAGCAGAGCAAGCTTTGGTCTGCGTAAACGGTTGTGAAGTGTCCCTGCTGTTTCACATCACACAGAATAACTTCCGCTACACTGCCTTAACTTCCAAACAGGAAGTGGATGTCTCGTACACAGGAAGCGAAAGAGGTCGAGAGAAGGTGGCTGAAGAAAGGACTGAATAAACAACATTATAGAATAAAAAAAGCTATTTGTGACCTCTTTAATGCGAGGCAATCTCACTCCAGTGTGCCATGCACTTCATATATCTACAGGAAATGCTTGACTGACTAAAACAAAGTTGTTGTCAATGTTTAACACTAGCGTGGTTCATGGGAAAGGAAAAGCATTTAAACAATTGCCGAAATCTCTGAGTCACGGTCTCACAGGCCGCCCGCTCTCTCTCCCTGGTACAGTGGTTTATGACTGACTTGAATGAAGACCATTATTGTGTTTCCTCTCTCGCTCTCTCTCACTCTCTATCTCCTCCCACTCTTTCTTTCTTGCAACCTGTTGCTGCCTTAGTTTGTTTGCATATTGTGTTCCCTAATGGATTTTATATAACTAACTACCAAAAAAAGGAAAGGAAGAAAAAACAAAGGAATGCGTGCACTTGTTTTTGTCATTATGTCTGATTATGAGCTGATTTAGGTAATGAAGGGTGTGGTGGAAATGAAGAGCAGATCTGGACTTGGAATGTTGTCTTTGCAGTTCTGACAATGCAGTTTGACCCATCTGAAAAGCTAGGTTATATATCCACCTTTTGCCTAACAGGCCTACTGCAATTTAGATTATGGGTGGTACTTTCAGTTTGGGGAAGCTACACTTAAAGAATGAGCCGTGAAATTTCCTTCATGTTCACACTTATATAACGTAACACTTGGTATTTTAACATGACGTGGCATAACAAGAATATCTATAGCAAAAGCTCTTTTCAGTCACTGCATTCTTTTCCTCCTGATTATTTTTTTTTTCTTTCTTGTGTATTCTGCTGTAACAATATGAAAAAGGATAACATATACTGTGCATTTGTGGTCTGCTCTCCTGATTTCATTTACAGTACATCCCATTAATAATTTACTGCAATGCACAAAGAATCTCTTGTTTTTCTCCCCAAATCCTTACGTCTTTTCCAGGCTTGTTTTCACACGGATGCTTTAAAATGTAACCGTCTCCCTTTTCACTTCTAATCCCTATTAGCAGTGTTTACTGGAATGTTTCTAAAGCAGGTAAATATAATATTTATTGTCTGTCAAAATGACAGAAATCAGTGAAATATCATCACTCAACTTTTTTGATTAAGGCAACGCGTTACATAATACAGACATATTAGTACAGTGATATTTAACACGTCCATAATATTGCTGAGGAAATAATCAGGGTTTATTCATGGTCTGTGTTAGTAATGTGTTAATGATGCTTTTACACTTTTATATTTTTAATGTTCAATGGTTAAACGGTGAGTAGAACAATGAACCTTTCGCTGATTGTTTACGGTTTAACGGAAGATATTCCCATAATTTGCGTAAAGTGTCAAGGGGTGAAGGAAAATGGTGGATACACTCACCAGCAACTTTATTAGGTACACCTGTGAAACTGCTCGTTAATGCAAATATCTAAACAGCCAATCACACGGCAGCAACTCAATGCATTTAGGCATGTAGACAAAGGCTGAATCCAAAATCGCCCCTATACTGTACCTCAAATAGGGCATTATTTGCCATTTGTAGTGGTGTCCGAAACCATAGTGGATGTTATCGAGTGCACTCATTCAATCCCACATTGCACCACTATAACGAGTGTACAGCTGATGTATGCTCAATGGCTGTCTGAATTCGCTCACTCGTTTTCATTCACTCCTTCAAGCGAACTGTATTAGTGGACAAACATTTGGAATTGTGATTGAGGGTTTAGGGGGTGATTTCGGATTCAGCCATGGTCAAGACGATCTGCTGAAGTTCAAACGGAGCATCAGAACAGGGAAAAAAGGTGATTTCAGTGACTTTGAACATGGCATGGTTGATGGTGCCAGACGGGCTGGTCTGACTATTTCAGAAACTCCTGATCTTCTGGGATTTTCATGCATCTCTATTTTCTTTTTTTTCATACCATTCAAATGGTATGAAAAAAAAGAAAATATCCAGTGAGCTGCAGTTCTGTGGGCGAAAATGCCTTGTTGATGCCAGTTACAACCGAGGACTGCAGAATTGTAGCCACAGACAACTCACCAAAATTGGACAATAGAAGACTGGAAAAACTTAGCCTGGTCTGATGAGTCTCGATTTCTGCTGCTACATTCATATGGTAGGTCAGAATTTGGTGTAAACAACATGAAAGCATGGATCTATCCTGCCTTTTATCAATGGTTCAGGCTGGTGGTGGTGGTGTAATGGTGTGGGGGATATTTTCTTGGCACACTTTGCGCCCCATATTACCAACGGAGTAAGTGGAAAAAGTGAAAGTATGTGTAGCCAAGTATGGTGTCCCATATTTGGAATTTCACCCATCCAAGTTCACACAGACAGCCGTGAGTATTGAAAACACACACACACCCGAAGCAGAGGGCAGCCATTTTTTACTGCGGCACCTGTGGAGTGATTGGGGGTTAGGTGCCTTGCACAAGGGAACCTCAGTTGTGGGTAATGAGACTAGAAATGGGCGCTGTTCATTCACTCCCACCACCTACATTTCCTGCCGGTACTGAGACTCAAACCCACAACCTTTGGGTTACATGTCTGACTCTCTAACCATTAGGCAAAAACTGCCTATACATTTAAATGCAACATTTAAATGCCACAGCCAAAGTATTTTTGCTGACCATCCCTTTATGACCACATGGCTACTTACAGCGGGATAACGTAACATGTCATAAAGCTCAAATAATCTCAAACTGGTTCACTATACTCAAATGGCCTCCATATACTCAAATGGCCTCCACAGTCACCAGATCTCAATCCAACAGAGCACCTTTGGGATATGGTGGAACGGGAGATTTGCATCATGGATGCGTAGCTGACAAATCTTCAGCAACTGCGTGACGCTATCATGTCAACATGGACCAAAATCTCGGAGGAATGTTTCCTGCACTTTATTGAATCTATGCCACGAAGAATTAAGGCATAGTAGGATGAATTCTGAAGGCAAAATGGGGCTAACCTAGCCTGACAAGCCAGACCCACATCAAGATGTTGGGTCTGGGAACACCCCATTGCTCAATCCGAGGGGTGGGATAAACGGTTGTCTTTCAAATTCCCTCTGCACGCAATAGGATAGCGCTACAACCAACCAGAGCAATGAAGAAGCTGAAGCGAAGCTAGCTGATAGATTAAACTTTCGCCTTATCCGGTCAGCAAAACTCAGAACACATCTTCCTTTTTTAAGGAAGGAACTGACTTCAGTGCCGTTCTTTGTTCAAAGAAAAGCTTAACTCCAAGTCTTCCAGAGCCGCGGCCAAAGCCGATTCGAAAGACCGCTGTTCGCCAGCTTCTTTTTTTACAAGTAGCATGCGGAACCGCCGCAACTCTGCCGTCATTGTGTTAAGCCCGCCCACTGCCTCTATACGCGATGTGATTGGCCTGACTAGAGTTTGGTTTTTCCAGCTCGCAAGCCAACAGAGAGTTGCTAGACGCCCTGGCTGCAAATTATATTTGCTGCCTCTAGGGTGTGTCTAGATTTTTAGGCTAGGGCTAACCGGTATAAACAAGAACCCTCCCAAAAAACAATATTATAAAAAAATACATCACTTAAAAAGTGTTGGGAGTGTTGGCTCAGTTGCCGTTTGTAGTGAACACATAAAAGGACTCCATTCCTTCAGCCTTGCAATTATACGCTTCACAACAGTGCTGCCATGGCAACCGTACAACATGTGGGCAGCTCCCCTTCACCAGAAAGCAGAGTGAATGCTTTATGAAGCCAATCCTTAAATCAACAAAACAGAACATAACACCGCAGTGACGGAGCCCGCTCGAAAACAAGCATGCAACACTGAACATCAGACAAAAGCTGCAGCAGCGTCACAGCCGTTGTGAGTTGATAGCGTCAGTGCGGTGCCTGGTTGCTTAGGTATCAATCCCTGCTGAGAGATTTAGCACCTAGAGACAAGATGTTTATGAAAAAAGTCAATGAATGACAGTCTTTCTTGTTTCACAAAACATATACTGTAGCTTTCCATTTTAGATTATTAAGGGGTCGTTTTAGCCTACAAATCAATATCTAATGAGATGACAGCCCAACTGATCCCATCTTTCTAAAGATATAAAATGTTCAAGGTAGCCAAAGCAAGCCTGATATAGTACTGGGACCAGTGTGATATGTGACAGGTCACATTGACGCTACTGATAATGTATGGCTGTTATTCAGTCATGCCACTGCAGTTTGTGTACATGATCAGATCATTGTGTCTCTCTGCATTAGCATACAGTATCTGACAGTACTGAATGATTAAAGCATGCATTTGACACACGTGATTAGTGCATAAAATGAGGTCACTGGGTTCTTGGGTTTCACGGCTCATTGACCACGCTGAGGTAAGTGAGCTAAAGATCAGCTGTCAACCTCTCCACAAATGTGTGCGAGCGTGTAGCTACACTTGACTGATAAGGTTAATCAATGAATGTTCTCTCCGGCCCTGAAGACATATCCCAACAGAGCCTTGGCAAGCACATGAAAAGTTTGAAAATGGCAATCCTGCTTAATAAATCATTACAAATGTGAGAAAGAAAAAGCAAATAACGGTGAACGTAAGACCTGATGAAATTCATGCATACAATTTTTTTGAACATGCAAATACAGTCCAATAAAAAAAAGTTATACTGTGCGAATATTAATCATTAAATTAATTATAGCAAATATTAATTAGTAATCAAGACTTTTCTCAGGAGCACCCAGTTAAATAACTTAACATACATATCCATAAGCCATACTTTCGTCATAGTAGGATTAGTAGTTAGTGATTTGATTAGTACACACCCCAATAAGTTCTTGCCTACAGTACTAGATGATATAAAAATAAAATTATTTTATTAAGTATTGCACTATAAATCTCCCCCCTTTTCATGGGAACAATTCATAAAAAAAATTGGTTGTATAAGTCAGGAATTTTTCGGTTGTCATCAAATAGCCTGCGGTCTAAAGCTCCTCCCATATAATTAGTCTCTTCTTGAGTAACACAACATAAAACCACATCCTACTGTTAATCTAAATATTTAAAACCGCAATCACATTAGAGTCTTTATATATTGAATAATTCTCATTATTTTGTAGTATTATTCAGCCTTCCTTATTAGCCTGGGGCTAACATCATCAAAATCTAATGGTTAACATCATCAAAATCAGAACATTGGCAGTGTGAAAATCTTTGAGACATGATCAAATATGTGTACGCTCTATTTTCCAGTTAGGACAAGTTCCACAAACACCTTTGTACACTGCTGGGAATAAATTGCGAAACATCTTTACCAGGAATGTGTATTCTGGCTAACGACTCAAGGGGAAGAGGTGATGTATCATTAAATGCGCTCTATGTATCATTAATGCCTTCCTTAGTGCAAAAGTGTGATTTAGAGTGTACAAGAGGACAGTTTATAGCATAACCTGTTATTCCACAGGTGCCACATTAGTGAGTTATTGCACAGAATGCAACGCAATGTCAGCGCTCTAGATCTATTCGACATAAGGACTGTACAGTTGTGGTCAGAATTATTGGCACCCTTGGTAAATATGATCAAAGATGGCTGTAAAAATAAATCTGCATTGTTTAACCTTTTAATCTATCATTTATTTTTATTTTTAAATCACAAAAACCTAACCTTTTATTGAAGTAAAAGAATGGAAAGTCAGGGGAAAATCACATTATGAAATAAACGTTTTTCTCCAAAACACGTTGGCCACAATTATTGGCACCCCCTTTTGGAATATGAAATTGTCTTGTTTCACAGGAGTATAAATATGAGGAAACACAAAGGCCAAATTCCCTTAATCATTCATCACAGTGAGTAAAACCAAAGAATATAGTTCTGATATGCAGCAAAAGATTTGAGCTTCACAAAATAGAAAGTGGCTGTAGGAAAATAGCTAAAGCACTGAAAATTCCCATTTCCACCATCAGGGCAATAGTTAGGAAGCTCCATTCAACTAAAGATGTTACGAATCTGCCTGGAAGAGAATGTGTGTCTATATTGTCTTAATGCATGGCGAGGAGGAAAGTTTGAGTGGCCAAAGACTCTCCAAGTATCACAGATGGAGAATTGCAGAGTTTAGTTGAGTCTTGGGGTCAGAAAGCCTAAAAAATAAAATAACCCCTACATAACCACATGTTGTTTGAGAGGGATTCAAGAAAAATCCTTCTTGCTCATCCAGAAACAAACTCCTGCACAGACACGACTGGATATTCAAAAGGGACCTGGTTCTGTGGTCAGATGAAGCTATAAAAAAAGCTTTTTGGCAGCAAACCCATCAGATAAAAAGTACCCCATGTCCATGGTTAAAAATACTTTAATGTTGGGGGCCTATTTTTTTGCTGGAGGTCCTGGACATCTTGTTCAGATACACTGTATCATGGATTCTAGCAAATACCAACAGATAAAATATCTAAACCTGACGGCCTCTGCAAGAAATCTTATAATGGCCAGTGGTTGGATCTTCCATCAGAACAATGATCCAAAACACAAATGTGTCACTGAGCACAAAATGAAGCTTCTGCCATGACCATCCCAGTTCCCTGACCTGAACCCTATAGAAGATGAGTGGGGTGAACTGAAGAGAAGAAGCACCAACATGGAGCTGGGAATCTGAAAGATCTGTAGAGATTCTGTATGAAGGAATGGTCTCTGATATCTTGTCAGGTGTTCTCCAAACTCCTCAGGCATTACAGAAGAAGACTCAGAGCTGTTATCTTGGCAAAAGGAGGTTGTAAAAAGTATTTAGTAAAAGGGTGCCAATAATTATGGCCAACGTGTTTTGGATAAAAGCATTTATTTCATAATGTGATTTACCCCCCACTTTCAATTCTTCAATGAAAGGTTAGATGTTTGTGATTTTTTTAAATAAAAGATCAAAAGGATAAACAATGCAGATTTATTTTTACAGCCATATTTGATCATATTTACCAGGGGTGCCAATAATTCTGACCACAACTGTACATAGAAAAGATTGACAGCCAGGACTTCTCCGGTTTGCCTGACATTAACATGCAATGACAAAGATTATGTGAAGCACACAAATCTCAAGTTTAGTTAGTACAGAAGCTTGACTAAAATGCAATTGAGGTGAAACATTGGTGGTGAGATTGAAATGTAAAAGTTTATTAATAAGAAACAGCTCATAAATGCTGACATTTTATGTTTCTGGACTATAGTTCCCTGTATGATTTATATTAGCTGAAAGAGAATTTCTTTGATATGAAAGTACAGTTTTAACTGGATATATGCCAGAATTAATTGTAATAAAATCAATTCAAAAATGTTTTAATCAAAATCTAATATGGAATACTGTATTTTTACCAACACTCCCCTCAAAATCTGGTCAAAATACCCTACAAGTTCAGGGTCAGTAAAACTTTTTCAAGTCTCTTATGCTCATCAAGGCCGCTATTATTTGATAAAATACAGTAAAACAATACAATTGTGAAATACCATTACAATTGAAAATTACTGTTTTCTGTTTTTATATAAAATGTAATGTATTCCTGTAATGGCAAAGATGAATTTTCAGCAGCCATTACTCCCGTCTTCAGAGTCACATGATCCTTCAGAAATAATTCTAATATGGTGCATTTCTTATTATTATCACTTGAAAACAGTTGAATATGCTGAACATTTTTGTAACTATGGTCCTTGCTCTTATTTTTGATAAATGTAATGCTTCCTTGCTGAATAAAAGTATTAATGTACCTTTACTCCTGATGTGATGTTTCACTATAGCATTTAACCATGGCAGGCATAATGTCGAGGATTCACAGAACTGTCTTCTGAGGTTTGGATAGGCTTATGATGCAATAACACCCTTAAAGAAGAAACTCAATGGTCCTACGAGACAGTAGATAGCTGCTGAGGCCTGCCGAAGCGAGTGCTGACTTGAGAACAGCCTCTCTGCTAAAGGTGGGCGGTGTTAAAACGATTAGAATAGAACAAACCGCATCATGCACGTAGCATGGTTAATGAAAGCAATGCAAGCTGTGTGTATGACTTGCAGATAAGCTAATGAGTCTCACTATCTCTCATAACTCTTAACTAACCGGTATTCCTTTTGAGACACGCAATCAAACAGGTCCCTGGCAGTGAAACGTGGTTCCATAGCAGCAATCTGAAAGTAGAAAGCACATCTGTTACCAAAGTACACAGTGCTTAACACACACGTCCTGCATAATCACAGTACGACATGTATTGCTGCATGCATAGTTGATTTTAGACCTTGGTGGTTATTTGATCTGATCTAAACAAGATAAATGGTCATTCTTCATATCTAAAATAAAATGTATATAGACTATAGTTCAAAACTCTTGGTAACACTTTACAATAAGGTTTCATTTAACATTAGATAACATGAACTAACATTGAAAAATACTTGAAAATGTTAATTTTAACATTAAGTAATACATTATTAAAATCTAAATGTTTATCTGTTAATATTATTTAATGGACCAGAGCTAACATGAATTAACACTGAACAGTTGTGTTTTTATTAACTAATGTCAAAAAGACTAATAAATGAATAACAAATAACAAATGTATTGCTCATTGTTAATGCATTAACTAACAATAACTAATGGGGCCTTATTGTAAATTTACTATACTTTTATTCAGAAAGGATGCATTAAATTGATCAAAAATGACTGTAAACATTTATAATGTTACAAAAGATTTCAAATCTTTTCAAATAAATGCTGTTCTTTTGACCTTTCTATTAATCAAAGAATCTTTAAAAAATGAATAACGGTTTTCACAAATAAAAAATTAAATCAGCTGTTTTTTTTAACATTGATAATAATAAGAAATGTTTCTTGAGCATCAAATCAGCAAATTAGAATAATTTCTGAAGGATCATATGACACTAAAGACTGACTATCTGTTGTTTAACTATGTGGCAGGACTAGTCAAAAGGTGGATATGACCTTTAGTGGCCGTTATGTTCTTACCTCACTGGACTGAATGAAGGAGAGAAGTGACTGTGCATCCTGAACGCTGCTGTCCGCAGATAACAGCCTGTGGGAGGGGAAAACTTTAATTTTTCTAATCACATATAACAGGTATAACATCCCACCTGTGCATTACTAGAACATGAACTGTGTATAATATTTGTGGGTATTGCCTGATATACAATTAAGAATCCTGTGTGTGATTTTAAAATGCATCAGTGTCCCAGAGCACATCATATGAATCACTTAATCAGACAATCATATGCAGGGTAGTGTCTTCTAGTGTTTACTGAAACACTGAAACACACTGAATCACAAAAAATAGTAAATTAGTAAATCACCACTTTTACTCATTAACAATCTGTATGATGTTAGAAAAGAGGGAAATGTGGACAGACACATCTGCTCTAAATTTAGGCAGTGTGTCTAAGAGAATTGACATGTTTGAATATGGCAGCATCACTGAAGCCTGTTTCTGCCACAACAGAAGATGTTTCTGCTACGTATCATAGCTACATAACAAAGCTGTGCTACATGTACACAACCCTTCAGAAGTTTAGGGTCGGTAAGATTTTTTAATGTTTAAAGATTTCTTATGCTCACCAAGGCTGCATTTATTTAATCAAAAATACAATAAAAACAGTAATATTGTAAAATATTATAATTAATAACTGTCTATTTTAATATATTTCTAAATGTAATTTATTCCAGAAATGTCAAAGCTGAATTTTCAGCAACGGTTACGCAAATCTTCAGTGTCACACGATCCTTCAGAAATCATTGTAATATGCTGATTTGGTGCTGAAGTAACATTTCTTATAATCAATGTTGAAAATAATTGTGCTGCTTAATATGATGATTAGAAAGTTAATAGAAAATAAAGTATAGTTTGATAAATGTAATGCGTCCTTGCTGAATAAAAGTATTTATCTGAAAAAAATATTACTGACCCCAAATCTTTTGAATGGTGGTATATAGAAAATAAAGTGATTTATGGGTTACCACTAGAGGTGGGACATTGAATAGATAAAATACTGCGTAGTCAAACTTAATTTAATTTCAGCATATTTTGTAGGTTACATATCATAGCTTTATTTCCATGAAAAATTATATTTAAGTTGACACAGGTTCACAGTGCACTTTCACTGAAATTTCGAATGAGTTCAGAGTGTCACGTAGTAAAAACAGACTTAGACCTAAACCCTCCTTGCAGTGTTTCTTCTGCTACACAGTACTGTGCTGCCTCTGTGTTCATTGTGAACACTGCAACCTGTTAACATGGCCATGTGAAATTTCTGACAGAAAATAGAAAATATAACCTTAGAATAACCTGGATAGCCTTTGATAGATCCATGGAGAGCTAAGATAGAGAAGTTGGTGGAGAAACAAAGAAAAAAATGGCAAAAAAGGGAAAATAAACAAAAGAGACCATATTCTACAAAATATCTTCTTTTGTGTTCAGAAGAAGAAAGAAATTCACACAGGTTTGGAACAACTTGAGGGTGAGTAAATGAACTATCCCTTTAACGCAAGAATAAAACAGCATAGACTCAAAAGGGAAGTAGAGGGAAGGAGGAGAAGAAATGTAGAGTAATTCAAGGGGAAAGACGAAGCGGGGAGCAGAAAGAAAAAGCTATTTCAGCAAGAAAGCCTGAATTATGCATGCTTTTCCTCATTCACGGGCACAGGGGGAAGGAAAGAAATAACGCTGCACATTGGTGTGCATGTGTTAGTTCTGATGACTCATCTGTCTGCTTTCTGCACATAAAAATGAGTCTAGCTGTATCCATGGAGACAGCACCTAATCTCCCTTCAAACCTGGTCATCCTGCCTTCTCAGAAACAATCAATAGAGAACAAGAGTGGACTCAAATGCACAACAATAAAATGCAGTAAAAACAAACCTACAGGAAACCTGAATCTCAGATGAACACTATGACATTGAGTACACACCGTCAGTCAGTGAGGTCATCAGCATGAGTGAATACGTATATAGGGTTGATAGGTAAAGGGTGACATTATTGCCAGACATTATTGCATATCTGATCATGTCACTGGGAAGGAGAACACTTACAAGTTTAAAGTGCTTGACTTCGTTTGCGGAGGACATTTGGAATTTATTTTCTTTTGCATTGTTTTCCAAACACAAACAATATAATAATACTCTGTCATTATTAAAGTCAATGTCTAGAATAAAAGTTAGTGTGTAAATCAATTTTCATGCACTGATGCACTAAGCGTGGTGTTTTGTATGAGAATAAAGGAGCATATAATCAATTAAACGGACAAGTTCCCTTTCGAGAGTACTCTCGTATTGCGTTTAGCTAAACGCTAGGGGAATTTCCTTTCCTCGAGATTTTGAAGCAAATTATTATCCTAAAAATACCATGTAAAACGCAGTGCAGCTGCACAGCTCTCAGCAGGAAGCCGCTGCGCACTGATTGGCTGTGCCACTGCAACTGCAGGAACCTATGGCAAGACCGCTGGGCGGGAAGGACCAATCAGTTCCCTCTAATATTCCCGCCACAAGGGGCAGCAGAATTTGCATAGCCAAGGGTATAAAAGACTCTGTCTCGCCAGGTTCGTCTGATTATTTTTTCTTCAGCGACTCACCTTGCTGAACTCTGGATTGAAGCCTGCCGTCGACACGCACCCAGCGGAACTCTGCAGCCTGAGGACGTCGGACTCTGCCTTCAGCCTGCCTTCCAGCTGCGTCATCCGGCACATATCCTTTATACCAATCCGTGTGTTTGCCGTTGCTACACACTCACGAAAAGCGCCTCATGTAGAGGTTTTCTCCCGGACGAGGATCGGCACATCATCTGCGTCTCATGTCTCGGACGAGACCACGCACAGGCCGCACTCAACCAGGGCAGCTGCCCGGAGTGTGACGAACTGGCGCTGCAGACCCTTTGGGCTCGGCTCGACAATTTCGATCCGAATCCCGTCCCTTGTTCTCAGCCTCTCGAGCCGCGTAAGAAGAAACGCCGTGACCAGAGGCCCCCGGAGCGCTCTGACGAGCACACGCCGGCCATTCCCCGTGTGCCTCGCCATCACCTGTCATGCTCCCCTCGTCTGGCGGCTGCTACTGTTTCCTTCGGTGGACCGGAAGAGGAGGAGGATGACAGCCTTTCACTTTCTGCATCTGAAAGCCGGTGGTTGGACACCGTCTCGGAGCACGCTACTTCGACGCGGACTGCCATCAGTTGACGCTGAGCTTATGCACCTGCTCACTAAGGCCGTGGACGACCTCGGTATTCACTGGTCTCAACCCCAGGAGCCCACGAGAAGCAGACTGGACGAGTGGTTTTTCGAGAACCACCGCACCCGACCACTCAAAAACCCGCTCCCTTCTTCCCAGAAGTCCACGAGGAACGACTATCCAAGTCATGGAAGGCGCCATTTTCATCTTGCGCCAAATCCTCTTTTTCCCCCGCACTCTCAGTGGTCGATGGCGCTCAGGAAAAGGGATATCACGCTCTTCCTCCCCTCGAGGAAGCCGTCGCTGCACACCTTTGCCTGCCCTCCGCCAGGGGATGGCAGTCAAAGGCTGTATACCCATCTAAGGCCTGCCGCACTACTTCCAGCCTCGCCGGTCGAGCATACGCCTCCGCCGGCCAGGCTGCCTCAGCGCTACACTCTATGGCGGTACTTCAGGTCTTCCAGGCCAAACTCCTCCGTTCCCTGGATGAGTCTGTCCCTGATACCGAGGCCCTGAAGGACCTGCGTGGCGCCACTGACCTGGCCCTGGGGAAAGTTTACCAATACAGGGTGCTACCCTTTGGTCTATCTCTGGCTCCCCGCACGTTTACGAAGTGCATGGAAGCGGCACTAACCCCGCTGAGGCTTCGGGGAATGAGAATTCTCAACTATCTCGACAACTGGCTCATAATAGCTCAGTCAGAGATACAGTTATTGAACCACAGATCTTGGCTTCTCAACCATTTGAAATGCTTGGGCCTCAGAATCAATGTGGCAAAGAACTCATTGTCTCCCACACAGAACGTTTTGTTTCTGGTAACAGTGTTAGACTCACTACAGATGAACGTGCGACTGACGTCACAGCGCGCGCTCTCTGTTCGGAACCGAGTGGTTTCCCTCAGGTCCGGTGCATACACTCCTCTCAAACACTTTCAGAGGATGTTGGGTCTCATGGCCTCCATGCCCCCTCTACAGCGCTGGCTGAACTGCCGCGTTCCAGCTCACGCATGGCTCTCGGGCCGATTACAAATCAAGGTAGACCACAGCTGTGTGTTGGCTCTGGCACCTTGGAAAAATCCTGTCTGGTATCAGACGGGCGTGAGTTTGGGCACTGTTACGAAGTGGAAAGTCATCTCGACAGATGCATCCAACCTAGGTTGGGGAGCCCTTCACGAGGGCAGGCCAGTCTCTGGTCTCTGGTCAGACTCGGAAAAGAGCCTTCACATAAACTGTCTAGAGATGAAAGTGGTCACACTATCGCTAAAAGCTTTCCTTCCGTACATAAAGCACCACCATTGTCCTGATCCGAACGGACAGCAGGTCAGTGGTAGCCTATATAAATCGCCAGGGCGGTCTGAGATCTATTGGTCTGCACACAATGGCGGAAAGAGTCCTAATATGGGCGGAGCACAACCTGAACTCGCTGAGAGCGACTCATGTGCCAGGCATTCTGAATCTGGGTCCGGACATGCTGTCCAGGGGCAAAGTGTCCCCAGCAGAGTGGTCTCTTCACCCACAAATGATTCAGACAATTTGGGGCATGTTTGGCGAGGCAAAAGTGGATCTTTTCGCCTCATAAGAGAATGCTCAATGCCTAATATATTTCTCTAAGCACAAGGACGCATTGGCCCACGAATGGCCCAGCCTTCCTCTTTATGCTTTTCCCCCAATCTCAATGTTACTTCAGGTCATAGAGAGGATCAGGGAGAGCAAATGCGCTGTGCTTTTAATTGCCCCGCTCTGGAGAAATAAACCATGGTTCTCACTGCTAAGTCGGATGTCAGATACAGCCCCGTGGCCAATTCCGCTGAGGAGAGACCTCCTCATGCAGGTCGAAATGGCAGATCTGGCATCCCCGTCCCGATCTATGGGTGTTTCATGTTTGGCCCATCAACGGGTACATGAGAACCTCTCTGAAAGTGTATTAAACACTATTTCTGAAGCTAGAGCCCCCGCGACCAGGCGGCTCTATTCAGGCAAATGGTCAGTCTTTTCGGACTGGTATAAAGCACAAAGCCTGACCCCACATAATTGTGAAGTGTCAGAAGTGCTCACTTTTTTACAAGAGCTACTGGACGCGGGTCGTTCCCCCTCCACGCTCAAAGTTTATGTGGCTGCTATAGCAGCGTACCACATTCAAGTGAATGGACTGTCACTGGGGAAGAATGATCTTATCGTGCGCTTCCTCAAAGGGGCTAGAAGGCTTCACCCACCTCGCCCCCCTTCAGTCCCTATATGGGACCTGTCCACGGTCCTGGATGCTATGAAAGGCTCAACATTCGAGCCTCTGCATTCAGTGAGCTTAAAGCTCCTATCACTCAAGACCGCTTTTCTGCTAGCAATCGCATCAGTTAAGCGAGTGGGTGATCTGAACGCGCTCTCAGTGAGCGCCTCTTGTCTGGAATTTGTCCTCAAACCAAGACATGGATATGTACCTAAGGTGCTTTCAACTCTGTTCAGAGCACAGGTCATTTCACTTTCAGAACTTTCATCATCGTTAGATGAGGAAGATGCTAATTTGCTCTGTCCTGTCAGAGCGCTGAGAATATACATAGGGTGTTCCGCTGCTTTTCAGGCAAACTGAACAGCTCTTTGTGTGCTTTGGCGGCCGCACCCGTAGGGGTGCGCGGTTACAAAGCTGACCTTGTCACGATGGATAGTGGATGCTATCTCGCTGGCTTATGAGTCCAAAGATCTCAGCTGCCCTATAGGCATCAAAGCCCATTCTACTAGAGGCATGGACTCGTTATGGGCTTGTTCTACTGGCATCTGTGCGGCGGCAGGCTGGGCCTCCCCGTTCACTTTTATCAGGTTTTATATTTGGATGTCCCTGCCTTACAGGCTGGGCTTCTCGCTGTGTAATACATATTAACCCCTCACGGCCCGACAGTCTGGTCTGGGTTAAGTATTTGTATAAGTCATAAGCACATTCCTTACATGACTCGAATTGTCTGGTCATTCAATATTCTTATCGGCCCGACTATGTCTGGTCTATATATATATATATGTATATATATATATATATACATACATATACATATATACATATACATATATATACACACACACATATATACATATATATATATATATATATATATATATATATATATATATATATACTAGGGATGGGCGATATCTTATCGTTTGCGATATACCGGTAAAAATTCTCCCCACGATAAGAATTTGTCTTCCCGCGATAATAACGATAAAGCCTAGTTGATAGCGCGACCCATCCGCACCGTGCCACCGCTGGCCGTCTCTTGATGCTTAAAGCGTTTACTTTATGATGGCCGCGGTGGCTGCGTTCGTCAATTTGTATAGCTGAACGGGGGTTGGAGAGAGAATTTTCTTGTAGTGCCCTCGCAGCACTCGCGCAATGGGAGCGGCGGCACTGAATCCGCATCTCACGTGCAGAGCGAAAACAACCATGGCGGAAGCTGCGGAAGAGTTCATAGCTAAACGAGGGGCTACCTGAGGGCAATCTGAACCATACAGATGTATTTTCACTCGCTGAGCACTTAGAGCGAATATCTTAAGCGCTCAGTCCTTCTCAATCGATCGGTAAAGCATACTATTTCAGTTGATCTCAATGAATGCGCAGTGTATTTGACGCACAGTAAACACTAGTGTGAGGCGCGCGACTGAGAGCGCTCAGTGTTTCACACACACTCAAAGAGAGAGCGAGAGAGTCTTATACCACACAGAATTGATGTGCTACATGTAAACAATATCCTGTGTTGTATTTTCCTGTAAAATAATGGCGTTTATTTGGAATTATTCAGCCTTTCATGAACAGGAAAAAACGAATGCACAAACGGGAATCTCATTGGCTGGCGTGCACCTATTACTGTGCCTGTTTTGATTTCAGCAAATCAGTTTGAATGAGCGCTGACAACATGATTAATATTCATGAACCCAGAAGCTCATTATTCCTTAGTCCAGTTTATTTTTATCAGTAGAAGAATTCGTGGTATTATTATCTTATCAACTCAAATTACTGAAGTTCTATCATCAAATCATTATTTGCAACTTTTTTGTAATCTGCAACTTTTTTGTAATCTGAAGACATTTTTGGGATAATTACTTTTGCTGTTTCTGCTATTTTTACCACTGTTTGCACCATGAGTGTATGAATAAATACAGAATCGGTTTACATGTAAAACTTGTCATTGATTTGAATTATTATTGTTTGTATTGTGTGACGTTTTTTAGCACAGTTGCACTATTTAAACATTACCTGCACTTTTACAGAAGACAATTATATCTGCAACTTTTCCATTTCTGAAAAGGCTGGTGTGGAATTTTACATAAAAAAAATAATTAATTATTTATATATATTTATATATATATATATATATATATATTTTTTTTTTTTTTTTTTAATGTATTATAGGAGCCTATTTGATGACATGTACGTTTTACTTTAGATGATTGTTTGTTTTTCTGAAACTCGCAAGAATGCATGCAGCTTTCACTTGTATCCAAACACATGGGGAATGATACTACATTTATCGTCATTGATATCGTTATCGCAATAAATACTAGAAAATATCGGGATAAATTTTTAAGTCCATATCGCCCATCCCTAATATATACACATATATATACATATATATATATATATTACACATATCTTGTGTGCTATCCTCATTAAATAGCCTGACTCAGGTCTGGCTCATATTGGGGACTTCTATGAATATCATATTTACGGGCCCACTTAGGTCGGCCTGGGTATGGTATCTCCAGTCTTTCAGAGCCATTAAGCGAGCACAGCGTTTTGCATTGGGTCCCTTAGCGTTTAAGTAAACGCAATACGAGAGTACTCTCGAAAGGGAATGCTTCGGTTACTTATGTAACCTCAGTTCCCTGAGAAGAGGGAACGAGTATTGCGTTTGCTTGCTGTGCTTCGCTTGCTCAGGGAGTCGCTTCAGTCGATTAACCTGACGAACCTGGAGAGACAGGGTCTTTTATACCCTTGGCTATGCAAATTCTGCTGCCCCTTGTGGCGGGAATATTAGAGGGACCTGATTGGACCTTCCCGCCCAGCGGTCTCGCCATAGGTTCCTGCAGTTGCAGTGGCACAGCTAATCAGTGCGCAGCTGCTTCCTGCTGAGAGCTGTGCAGCTGCACTGCGTTTTACATGGTATTTTTAGGATAAAAATTTGCTTCAAAAAAGGAAATTCCCCTAGCGTTTAGCTAAACGCAATACTCGTTCCCTCTTCTCAGGGAACCGAGGTTACGTAAGTAACCGAAGCGTTTCACATGACACTAGGCTTGCTACGATAGTCGGTGTTGCCGGTGTTACCGGTGTCCAGACTCAACACCGGTTACATCACTTGCCCACCGTGGCACCGCCCACCGTCTTTTTGATTTTTTTAAAATAATAAAATAATTTAGTTCAGTTAGAGAACAGACAATACAAATAAAAACTGAACGTATCTGCTTAATAAAGCAGGATCCGACCGTGAGTCTCGGCAGCGGCAGGAGTCATTCATCAGATTTAAGAGTGAGGAGCAGACTGAGATGATCGCGGAAGATTTGGTTTCAAAGCGAAACGTAAAAGCGCCTATTTAAGGGAGTTTGTCATTTGTTTTGTTGTTGTGTTTTTCATTAAAAATAATAGGCTAATGAACCCACAATTCAAGCAACCCGCAGCCGAATTGGCGCTAATTCAAAACTGAAAGTAAAATGTGCACGGCCGCACAGAGCGCGCATTGTTTACTTTCGCCTGGCTCCGCGCATTTATTTTTTGCCGCGCGCGCGCTCGTGCGGGCGCGTCGAGTATAAACAAGGGGACGAACTGTCATTCATTCATGGTGTGCATCTCAATCATAGACTGATCAATGCTTGATCAGTGCCCTGACTACTGAACTAGGGAACTGATTGAGACGCACCCATGGCCTCACAGAGCGCGCATTTACAGACGAGCTGTCATTCACGGTGTGCGCGCACTGGCGCGTTTTCAGTTCAGAGCGGTAGTGTGCATGTTACTTTAGATTTAAAAGCCTCCGCCGGTGATACCGGTATTACCGGTGTTGTCACACATCAATTAACCGGTGGGAAAATTTCCTCACCGTCACATCCCTACATGACACATAATTCATTTGCAGTGCTGGATAATGTGAATGCTTTTAACTTCTCTCTCTGTCGAACAAAAACCGCACAGTATAGCATTTAATGCACTGACAAAATGATTTATAGTGCAAAAATAATAATTAACTTAAATAACTTTTTTGACAACCGGAACCGAGCTTTCTTATAACCCAAAAACAAGATCTTCATACATGCTACATCCCAGAGTTTAGATTTATTAGAGATCTTAATATTTATTTGAGATTTATATTTATTAAGAGGCGGTGAATGATACGATCAGGCACTTTAATATGCCAGTGAGGCAAGTCATGTCTGCTATTATACTGCAACATAAAGAGCTGTCTTTGTATAACTACAGCTATGACACGCACCACGGTTTCTGCTCGCGGGATGCAGAGATCTTAATTTAGAGGAAAAATTGCCATGTCACAGTACAATCCGTCTGTCTACTGCTATGAGCCGTAAAGCAATGTTGAGCAACAGAAGTGAGTCATGCAGACACACTCACACAGGATCTGGGGAGGGTTTGATAATGAGTATGTACTGACGATTATGAGAATAAAGACTGTCCACTTCCCCTTTCACGTGCGACACCCACCTATCGCTGTCCTCTACATGCTCAGGTGACTAAGGTGTGTGAGTGTGCGAGTGAGTGTGTGTGTACCTCTGAAGAGCCTCCAGTAGCTGTTTCAGTGCAGTGGAGAGCCTTTGCAGGCAGGAGAGGGCATCCTGAGGCAGGGGTGAGGTAGATCGCAGATTGGGCTCGGTGGTCCCTGGAGTGTAGTGGAGTGCTGAGAACAAAGCTGAACTGAAGAGAGAGAAACAAACAAACAAACAAATATTTTTTTTTTAAAAACGTTAAAACGCTTCAGTAAAACAACACTGTAATGCAGTGAAGTTTCTGTTTTGTTTATTGTCAGTATAGCCCCAGTAGACAGTGTAAAACCTGATCAGCATTTCTTTAAAATGATTAATATTTTAGCAAAGCATGTTTATGAAACCTGTATTGAATACAAAACACACATACACAAGAAAACAACTAATGGCTTTGATCAAAATTTAATTTAAAAAAAAATCTGTAAAACAGTAATGTTGTGAACAGTAAAGTTGTTTAAATTGTATTAAAATTTCCATTTCCTTTTTTAATATATTTTTAAATTTAATTTATCCCTGTAATGGCAAATCTGAATTTTCAGACTCCAGTTTTCAGAGTCACGTGATGCTTCGGAAATCATTCTAATATGCTGATTTGGTGCTCAAGAAACATTTATTTTTATTAACAATGTTAAAAACTGTTTTATATTGCTTTATATTTGTGTGTTTTTATATAAAGTATTTATTTAACAGCATTTATTTCAAATTTAATTTTTTTAAATGTTTTTACTGTTAATTTTGATCAATTTAATGCAACCATGCTAAATAAAACTTTCCATGTCTTAAAAAACAAAAACTAAAAAACTAAAAAAAACTTTTGAATGGTAGTCTATGTTGAGAAATAAATACACTTCTATCTTTGTCATGGTTTCTCTCACCTAATCTGACACACGTTGTTCCAGATGTTCTCAAACAATGCCCAAACTTCCTGATGGGATGTCAGAGGAGGTGGAGCAACATCCTCCTCTATCTCTGTCATTAGAGAGTCCTCATTATTAGAGTCATCATCCTCTACTGGAGCTTTCGGAGACTGTCACACACAATACAATTTATGAGTAATTAGAATGGAATAATTATCCATTGCTAAATCTTAATGTGACCAACCTGTAGTCTTTGCTGTAGCATATGAAGGGTAGAGAGAGCGTGAGCTACATGACCGTTGTACTGAGATCTGCCAGCCAGTGCCGACAGCAGCTCTGCAGCCAAACTCATAGCACTGAGAACAGATCTGTGCTCTATGGACCTGTCTACATACAGACACAACATAATATAACTGAGATTAGAAGATAGATAGATATAACAGATTATTAGATAGATATAACTGAGATTAGAAGATAGATAGATATAACTGAGATTAGAAGATAGATAGATATAACTGAGATTAGAAGATAGATAGACAGACAGACAGACAGACAGATAGACAGATAGACAGAAAGAAGTGGGAGGAGTTCCGCTTAAAAAAAGGTCACCTCTTGGCCACATCACTAACCCACTAACTCAAAAGTCACAAAATGACCAAAGAACACTCCCACAACTCCATAAAGTGCAGTAAATCACATTTAGGCGAGAACAGGAGGCCCCTGGTACTTTTCCACCCCTCCAATCCCGGACAAACTCCCTTCCTCCCCTCTGTCGGGCTGGGCTCATGGCCAAAGGCAGCAGAGAAGAAAGGCACAGTCATACTCCTGCTGCAGTGATTGGCAGAATGAGGTCAAACTCATAACTACACACACAACATGAGAAGAGAGTGTGCACGAGTATGGATCAAAACCACAAACTGAGGGATGCGCATACATACACACAAACACCAATTATACTGGTGTTTAATTTACACATTTAATGACATAATGAGCAATTGAAGGACATAAAAAACAGCAGGCAGAGGAGCCATAAAATGTGTTTTTACTTTTCTTGTATTATATTTTTTTAAACAAATTGCCTAATTTATGTGAAAGAGATAACTCCTTTGAGGAGACAAAGTTTGACAGAATAGAATAGAATGTCACCGCTATATACACGTTTGAATTAATGTAATTTAGTGCTGTCAATCAATTTAAAAAAATTTACTAATTAATTGCAAATTTCTTCTGTAATCAATCGTGATGAATGAGTTTCATATTTTTAAATTAATACTATTTCAGTTACTCTCCAAATTTATAACTTAAAAGACTGTAATTTTTAAATATTTGCTGCAATGGCATCTTTTTATGAATGAAGGCCAGTATCACTGATACTAATACAGCTATTGAAGTCTCTATGAAATAGATTTTTTTTTTAACATTAAAAATAGACATTCAACATTACTGTATAATTGAAAGCTATATCAATTTCAACGTTTATTAGGCTTTAAAAATTACTTTTAATTTAGGTGAACTTAACATAAACCCATTCACATAAACCCATTATAATAAATGTCATATTTACCTGTGGCCTGTCTAACAGGCAGGAAATATACAGGAATTGAATTCAGTTATCAAACAGTCTGCACTGCATAAATTATAAATTAAATATAGATTAATCCTTATTAAAGCTACAATTTTTCTGTTACCTTTGTTCTTTAAGATTAAAAGACAGGCAGCATTAGTCGCTGCTGTACATCTTATTTAACTCATTTAAGACTGCTCTCATGAGAATAGTCAACAAAATGGCCATTTTGGCATAATTGTGTTATTGTTCGTTCAAGTGTGAAAGAGAACTCGATTCTGGTACGCTGTCTGTGCATGCGATACTGGCACACGTCTTTCTGTGCGTCGCATCGTGTGTCAGAGCACGTTCTCTTTTATCTTTTTTGCTTGTATGGTTTAAAAGCATTTGCATGAATAAGAGTGTGATTATTTAATGTAACGCTAGCCAAAGGATGACAGAAAAAACGGATGCTGCGTTGATTGCATTAAATATTTTAAAAGCGTTTAACAAAACGAAAAATAATCACATGCGTTAATGCGCTAATTTTGACAGCACTAATGTCATTACAAGGTAACAACTCAGAGATTTTGAGATTCCACAAAACTCAGAGATTCCAATAAATAAAAAATAAATATTAGTTCGAAAAAGATAAATAATAAGTAAATGCATGATTAAACTCGTAATTGAGTTAAAAAAAAGTCTAAGATTTTTAAAAACGTTTTTGAAAGAAGTCTCGTGCTAGCCAAGGTTGTATTTTCTTAAATTAAAAAAAATACAGTAAAACTGTAATATTGTGAAATATAACAATAATAAAAAAAAAAAATCTAATTTAAAGCTGCAGTCCGTAACTAGCGGTTAATAAACAGAACTGCATGCGTCTTGCTGAAGAACATTGCAGCCAGAGCTACTTCTGTTTATGTCTATGGCGAGTCACGCAGGGAGTGTGCTCCTCCGCAGCGGTTCCTACCAGTCTGGCCTGAAATAGTCCCAATATAAACACTTATTATAAGTGTACCATAATGATTCAGTGTAAGACAAATACACGGTTTGGGAAATGGATTCATGTTGTACATTCTCATTATATCATTTTTGTAAATCTTGAACACAAAAAAAGTTACGGACAGCAGCTTTAATATATTGTAAAATGCACTTTATTCCTGCGAAAGCAAAGCTGAATTCAGTCCAGTCTTCAGTGCAACATGATCCTTCAGAAATCATTCTAATATGCTGAGGTGATGCTCAAGAAACATTTCTTATTGTTATCAATGTTGAAAACATTTGTTCTGCTTAATATTTTTGTGAAAACAGTGATAAAATTTTTTTAGGATTCTTTGATAAATAAACAATTCTAAATCTATAACATTATAAATGTCTTTAGGGTCATAATTGAATTGTTTTGCATCCTTGCTGAATAAAAGTCTTACTGACAATTGACCCAAACTTTTGAATGGAATAAAATTGAATAGAATACAATTTCTAAAATGTGACAGAACACAATTATAAGAATTCTAATGTAGAGTAAAGCAGAATTCGCATTTATTATACATTTTTATTTAATTTAAATGAAGTTATGAAGTATGATACTAAAGTAGTGAGACGCACATACCTGAACAGAGACAGTCACTCAGCATCTCCACAGAGCTGAGTAGGCTCCTCTTAATAATGCTTCCGAAGACAGCGATCCAGTGCTTCTTAAAACACTTGAGCAGCCCATCCAGACTCCACGGAGGCTTCACGCACACAATCTGCATACACAGATAAGGTCAGAGAGAATGGGGCTACAGCAGATGAACGTTAAAAAAAAGAATCTGAGCCCTGAATCACATTTTAGAGGAGACTAATGCATTTACATGAATGAGAAGCAGCTTTAAAGATTAGCTTCATATAAAATGTATAGATGAATGAACTATCAATGGCTGATACCTCAGTCCACAGGTCTCCATAAGCTGCCTTCATCTCCTCCTCCAGCACCTCAGAGAGTGCCCCCTGGAGGCAGGACTCCAGCAAACATACACATTCACTCAAATGTCGCTCCTCCACTGCATCACTCCTTCTACTATTTTGCGATCCTTCCTTCTCTGCTTCGTTCACTTAGGGAGGTGGCAACAAACTTTACTAAGGCCTTTGAGAAAAACACTACTGAAGCAAAAACAGTGATATTGATAATGCAAGTGTCAGTAGCGGACCTTTATCCAGAGGTCCAGCTGGGGGCGGCACAGCAGGGTGAGCATAAAAGTAGCTTAGGATTGTAGATCTTGTTCCCTCCACCTCTTTTACCAAGTCTGCCTTACTCAGGGCCTTCACCCCACTGAGCAGAGCCTTACTGCACAAGTTCTTATCATTGCTACAAAAAGAAACCAGAGTGAAAGAGAGAGAATATAAATGTAAGCAGTAGGAAGTAATGTCCTCTACCTTCAATATGAACATTCTTCAGGGTGACACTAATGGCTGAAATATTATCAGTAAATCACATAAAGTTCATTCATAAAGCAAACACATGGCCTCCTTGCATTTCATTAGCTAATGTAAAATGACAAGACATCAAACAAATGGGAATGCCCTTAATGTAGTGCAGACATGCCTAGAGGTGAAACGGAGGTATGAGTGCATGTACTCACGTGCAAAGAACTTGAGCTCCCTCTGGGTACAGAGCCTGGTACTGCAGACAGCACTCCAGGACTCTGTCATCATTATTCACACCAGGCCCACCTAAGGGAGAGAAAAGACAAAGTCATAAAATCGATGTTATACACAGAAGCATGCCTGATTAGAAGTAGTGCAACCTGAAAATACAATGCCAAAGAAGTCTGTATGGCATAATGTTTCCACTGGATTTTTGAAGTATGCATTAATACCATAGGCAGAAGGTAAACCAACTCTAGGGTAAGGCTAATGAGATGGGCTTCCCCTTTAAAGGAACGCGCCGACTTTTGGGACTTTAGCTTATTCACTGTATCCCCCAGAGTTAGATAAGTCCATACATACCTTTCTCATCTCCGTGCTTGCCATAACTCTTGTCTGACACACCCACCGCTAGCCCAGCTTAGCACAAAGACTGGAGGTAAATGGCTCCAGCTAGCCTACTGCTCAATAAGTGACCAAATAACTCCAACATTTTCCTATTTGCATGTTGTGATGTGTTTAGTTACATTGTGTACTAAGACCTACGGAAAATGAAACTCGCGATTTTCTAGACTGATATGGCTAGGAACTATACTCTCATTCCTGCGTAATAATCAAGGAACGTTGCTGCCATATCATGGGTGCAGCAGCGCAATGATATTACACAGCACTGCGCCTGCTGCACCCATGGTACGACAGCAAAGTGAATGAGAGTATAGTTCCTAGCCGTTGGTCTTAGTACACGATGCAACCTCACAAAGTTATTTTTGAATCTGAATGCACAATGAATATCTTATGTGAGATGGTGGTCCAGTGGGTTAAACCATGGACCTGATACGCAGAAGGTTGCTGGTTCGATCCCAGCGGTCACCACCAGTGTGTCCTTGAGCAAGGCACTTTAATCCATGTTGCTCCAGGGGGATTGTCCCTGTAATAAGGGCACTGTAAGTCGCTTTGGATAAAAGCGGCTGCCAAATGCATAAATATAAATGTACATGATGTCTGCCTTGTTTGCTATAAAGGATTTGTGAGCAGAATTTAGAATCTACTCACCGCTCAAAATGGCAGAGTTTTTGTTCAGCGCTAACTTAAACACCTCTGATTGGCCATTGCGTTCAAGAAATCAGATACAAAACAGATATGTTTGTGATTGGCTACATTGCTTATCTCTGCAAAACAAGCTGTAAACAGAAACCTTTGACGATCTTTAGAGGGCAAACACATACGCACTGGATCGTTTGCCAAATCTGTTTTGGAGAAAATTGAACCTAGACCAGCAGTTATGGGCAGCTTTCCCCTCTGAAAGCAATCAGTGGTTTGAGTGAGAAAATTCCACGCTAAGGAAGGCTAAACCTTGCCCAGCCTTACACACGCTCCTATGATTCATACATGCTTTTAGAGCTAATACTGCGCAAAATGCCTTGAACTGCGAAGAGCTTGAGTTTTCAAAGAGCTTACTACACACTCAAAGTATGCAGTTTACCATGACCAGCGCAGTACATACTTTCAGTGTGGGACTCGACCACAGTTTACAATAATACAGCATTTATTGGTAATGTGTTACTCATTTATTAGTGATGTTTTACAATGTACACAATTCCTATAGAAAACCATTTATGTTTTAAAACCCTTTCATCTCTACTTTAGATCATCATACATATGGTCTAAATGTTCAATTATTTTACATTTAAAAAGTTTTTTAGAGAATGAAAATATGTCAGTGCTCAATAATGCAGTGTTATTTTAGTAACATTTATATATTATTAAAGTATTTCTTAATATTTTTAATTAGCTTTTATTTGAATATTTGCAGATTTTTTTAAATAAAAAATTTAGTTAATAATAGATAAAAGTGTTTAATCTAATATTTATTTTCTTTTATTTCAGTTTTAATGAAATTAACACATTTTTAATAGTTTTAGTTTTAGTCAACAATAACAACACTTCCATAATGCAGCTCAGTGGTCATTTTTTTTCCAGGTCAAAAAAGGAGGCAAAATAAATTATTATAATAAAAAAAGTATTTTTTTGGTGTCATTTTTTAAATATTTATATTTAGCTATAATTTATTCTTATTTCAATTTTAGTAATTTTAGTACTTCAACTTGAACTTATTTCAATTAGTTGCCAATGCAACATTTGTCATTTTCATGTAATTTTCACTTTTAAGTTTGAATCTAACATTTTTAATATTTTATTTCAGCTTTTTTTCGATTAACGAAGAAGATTGTTAATAGTCTTCATTTTTTTATTCAATTTAATATTTATTATTATTATTTAAATTTAAATGTATCTGTAAGTTGATTTTACTGCCACCTGACAAAGGCCCACAAGGTACACATGGAGACACGCCTAGCTATATACGTAAAAATGTTGTATCATATCGTCGTTTTGGGAGCCTGAAAGCGCAATTTTTTGAAACCCGGGTCCCAGAGTGGATAAATCTGAAAACAACACCCTTGCGTTTTCGTGTGTACAGCCAATCAGTATATTTTGTGAAACGATGATGTCATCACCACGTCTAGTGCATGCTCCGTTTTTAGTGCATCTCTGGGGCAGAATTACAGCACCATATACTGGTCTGGCATGTATACTACATCGTTTTGAGTCGATTTCAGTGATTTTGTGTGTACGCAGATACATCTTGAGTCGAGGGGGAAAAAAAAGATTGGAAAGGGAAAGCTCTGGCTTCGTGTGGATGTGGCCAAAATGTGCTTCTTTTTACATGTCTTAAACATACAGTGCAGACCTATCACTTCACGCAAATCAGGACAGGAATTACTCACAGACTGCTTGGGCGGCTTGCTGCATTGACTGGCCCATGAGTCTGGGCTCCTGGTTTTTCAAGCAGCTGTAGATGTAGTGGACAGCTGGCCTGGCTTTGTCCTCCACCTTGCTGGAGAGTTTACCACTCTTCAGATAGTCCAACTCCTGCATCACCACCCATGGGATGAGCAAAGTGGGAAAACCCAGTCCTGTGATGAGGGGTGCTCAGAGTGAAAGGCTGCACCAACATTGTTCTCCAAATGTTTGAATGTATCGAAAGCTAGTGTCTTCCTCTAATTATTATTAGAGTTCCTTCTCTTTTTATCTTACCACTGAGACCATGTGACCTGATCTTCTTCACAAACTCCAGGTGGCTGAGCAGCACATTGGTATCCAGGACTATAAGAAGGGCCTGTTTATGTTGATCTTCATGTATAAACACACACAGACACAAAACACAACTATCCATCAAACAGACAAACCATGATTCAAATACAAAAATGTTTTAACATTAAGTTTTAAGTGCCTACTGTAGGACATTCCTTAGTCATTCCATATTATTACATAGTAATAATGAGTTATTTTGAACTTTTCACAGGTGACTTTACTTAGCATTAAGCTGGCACCCTCTTCTGGAGGGTCAATGTCCATGCAGGTGAGTTCTCCACAGTTCTCCACCAAGTTCACCTCCAGTCTCCTCTCAGAACGTGCCAGATGAAGCTCCTCCACCAGCTGCATCTAGATAATGAATGAAACAGAATGAGAAACAACCAAACACACAAGGTTTTATCCTGAAAACAGAGGCAGATTTTTTTACCTCATGGTCGCAGTCAAAGGTCTCTTCTGCTTCTTGGGGAGTTATCTGAAACGGTACAAAACAACTGTTAAAGTTGTTTAATTTAATGGAATTAATCATATTCTTTTAATGGAAAAGTTTCCTCTTAAATATTGTCTAACATTTTCTTCAATGCTGTGAGGACAATTATAATGTTAACTAGTATATACATTTCATAGTTTTATATATTTTAGTATATATAGTATATAACATTTTTAAATCATTAGTTTTATTCTTCTCCCTCACTTTTATTTTGATTATGTCATTCACAATGCTTCATGGGATTGTAGTTATTTCCCTCAGTAAAGCTGCTAAGTACACAGTCTTCTTGAGCCACTGAAAGATGGCTCAATTCACAAATCAGCAAAATAACATGGGATGCTGTGTTAATCAAACCGTGGAGAAACCATAAGAGAAATGTCTTGTACCACTGATTCAGATGAAAATAGTCCAAACACAAGACACTTACATTTTGTGCCTTGCAGGAAGTATTGCTTGGAATCGAGACCTCTCTTGTTTTGTCAGTGTGCACCTGCTGGACTTGGTGAGATACATATGAAGGACGTGATGAGCAAAGAAAAGAGGGTTTATGAGAGGTTTGAGAAAAAACCTCTTGAGGCCTCTGTACTTGCTGCTGTGAGACAAAAAAATTGCGTTTAGATAGAGTAGAAACAGGAAGAGGAGGCTGAGTGGAAGACTGAGTACTGCTATCTGAAAAATCTGTGTTTGTCCGAACTTTAACAGCACTGGCCTTCATTGGGATCTTGAAACTGATTTTTGCTTTGGGACCACCAAAGGATGGCCTTTTTTCTCCTAGGATTACACCAAGTGCATTACCCAACTGTACATGGTCTTGCCTCTTGGGTGAAATACCCTCTAGTAATTTCAGTTTAGATCCAGAATTTACAGGTTTCACTACTGGCAAAGCTTCTTTGGAGTTGTCATTCACCGTTTTACCACAAGAACTCTGTGCACCAACAGTTTGTTCAAACCTCTTCCTGCCCACCAACTTCTTCCTCGTTTCTTTTTGAACTTCAGAATTACAGTCTGCATGTGTTACATTTTTCATATTATTGACGTCTCTTCGTTTTGGTTCAGCATGAAGCTCTGGTGACAAAGTCCTCTTCATGGGTTTCCTCTTTTTCTCCTGGAGTTTCTCAGGGGAACAATCATCCTTTGCAGGTGTCCTCCTGGGATCCTCTAGTGCAGATCTCCTCGAGACTAGCTCCTGTCTCTTCTTCTCCAAATCCTTTGAAGAAGGCTGGTTTGATCCGGAATCCCTGCGGGAGCTTTTCCCTGAGACATGGGTTCTTGCATTTTCATGCTTCCCTTTGGGATTCACTTGCTCTTTATTATGTGTGACAGGTGACTTGAAAACTGGCCTGGAATTCCCAGTTGCATTGCTTTCTTGGGATCTGTCTTTCTTCCTCTTGCTGTCTCCAGAATCGGTCTTCTTTAATTTTGTATCAAATCCTCTTGTTGATGGTGAGTCAATGGGCCTCCTCCCTTTAGCTTCATGTTTGTCAGAACTGTAAATCAATGAAAAGTTATTAAATAGAGGAAATGGTAAATAAGGAAATATTGGAAAAGAAAACGCTTTCTTTAATTACGCTCTTTACAATAGGTGCCTAATGTAAGGCACATATAAGTTCTTCTTTATTTTGTATATGCATATATTGCTCTTAGCTCCCAAAAAGTTTGTTTAAGCTCAGGAAACAGAAGCAGGACTTAAAAAAAAAAAAAGACTTTAACCACAATAATGCTAACTCGTGACCTTCCCGTAATACATGCTGATGATATAACACCTGTAATTGAGATATGTATCTGATTAACTTGCAGTTAGAAAATCTAGTTCTTATCTGTCATTGACCCTTAAATAAATCACAGACACGGTTAAGATGGCAGAATGTTTTGCTTACACATTGTCAGTTGTATACATTATACTATATTGTATATACAATATATACAAACACTCAAATTTATTTTATTATAAATTCTACAAATATTTGACACCCCGAGACCCACCTTTCATGCCGATGATGATGTTTGTGTTTGCTCTTTGGGCTGCTGAATCTCTTTATGCCTTTCTCCTATGACAAAAAACATTCACTCTTTTACCAAAAGCTTGTGATTTACGTACAAACAAGAATTAATATGAATAATTTCATGCTAATTTGAATGAGAATGAACACCTCAAAACATTTGATAATAAGTTATAAATAAGAGAAAAAAACATTTGTTAAGAATAACTAGATTAAAATCTCCACATTCCAACAAAGATAGTTGCAGATTCCTCACCTTCTTCTCATCCTCACGCGAAGAGCTTGATGATATTCTTTCATCCTTTTTGTGCTTCTTCTTCTTTGACCTCTTGCTAGACATCCTCAAAACCCTGCAAAAGAACAATTCTTTTCATTACATAAAAAAAATTGTCTAATGTTAAAAAAAAAAAATCCACAGGTTGGTTGTTTGTTACTTTTTAAGAGGACAGCTGAATGGCAGTTACAACATGGCTTAAAATGTGCCAGTGTTGTTATTGTTATTTAAAAAAAATAATTTTCTTTCATTAAAATAAAGCTGAAATAAAATGTTATATAAATATTAGATTAAATACTTTCCCTTAAAAAGTGTAGACCTAAATTTGAAATGTAACTCTAGTAACTTAAGAAAGTTTAAGTAGAAATAATAATAAATTAAAACTACCGGTAAATGGAAAATTTACAAATAAAAGCACCAAAATTACTACAACAAACTTAAAATTAAGATGAAACCTTAAAATAATATAAAAATACAAGCTAAACAAAGTTAAGAGCTGCATATCAGCGAATCCCAAACAAAAATCCTGCTCATCCTTGAGAAACAGATAACGCCAATGTAAACCCAGTGAGCTGAAACGTCTCAATAAAATTGCGTCAGTAAATATGTAAGAACTTGTACATATGACAACTTTAGGTCATACAGAAATACAATTTTGATAAGGAATGTCAAACCAATATTTACATTGCAGCACATATTTCCTGACCTTCCTAAATGTATACAACTTAAAAAATCTTATACTGAGAAACATGGAATTCAAGAGTCTACGTTTTTGTTTTATTTTCTACAGCTTCAGTGTGGAAGAGGTTTACCTATCACAAGCGGGAGGAATGTTGTTGAATACGACACCGGGAATGACTAAACGAAGAAAGTAATAAGAGCTGTTGTTCACTTCACCACTTGCTTACGGTTGCCTTGCTGAATTCACTTCCGCTCTTTAAGTTTGCGTAGTTTACGGGAACACGATTGGTGCGGCCCCACAACGCTAAATGCGTACGGATATACTACGCATTCTACTTAAGCTAGTTTGGGAAAATGGCGGAGCTCAAGGAAGGGGACGCTGAGCAACTTCACCAGGAGGACGCCAATATAAAAGGCAAAATAATTTGAATTAATAATGATAAATTGATTCAAATCTGTTTTTTATGTTCCTTAAATAACACTCAGAATTTAGAAATTGTGTATTTGTATGCAATTTATTCTTAATGCGACTTAAAAACTGCTGAAGTAAATATAGGCCTCCTCACGGAGCTCCACCATAGGACCTAGGTTTAAATAATCCAAATGTTCAAAACGTCTCCATACCTCAGCGAATATCGGCAAAGAACTGACATGTTAATAGGTTGCAAAAACCTTAAATCAATCGATGTATTCTCTGAGTTAAAAAATAAATTGTGAATAACGGTAATGGATAAATGTAGCAATGGTCTTACCGCGGAGCTCCGCACTAGGGCCGTTCTGCTTGGAAACATCAGCCGCAGAAAGCGGGATTGGTTTAACGTTACTCCATGGAAATGTACAAGGGCTAACATATGAGGGCGCTCCAGTATTGTTGTATTTTTATAGTTTTATTAATTTCGGTATCTGCAATGAAGAGAGGTGCACTGAAATACATCATACGTCCTGAGACTTTTCTGCCAAACTCAACCACAACGTAGTTTAACATCATGTAGTTTAACCGTTTCCTTTGTCATAATTGTGAGAATAAAAAGTCAACATTATGACATAGTAAGTCATAATTATGAGAAATTATGACAATATAATTATGATAAAAGTCTTAATTATTAAATAAAAAATTGACTTTTTATGTAATCGTTTTTACTTTAACTCATAATGTTTTACTTTTTTTAATGTGACCAAATCTAACCAATCCAAATTGTTCACACAATTATTATTTATTTCCTAATTTAAAATATCATAGATTTTAATGTGTATTATTTTCCTGATGTATTTTATAATATTAATATTAAAAGTATTGGTCTGAAACAATAACATCTATATATTAAAAATGCTTTAAAAAAAATTAAGACATTGCACCAAGGCAATTTTAATGTAACAAAAAGAAAGAAGTTATGGGAAAAAAAATCAACCCTGGGACATAAAAATGACTTTTAGTTGAAAAAACCAAAATTTTGAAAAACCCAAATTATTGTAATTATACAGTAAGAGCAGTTGAATGCAACTAATTTTCAAAAATGTATTAAATATTTAATTGATGATATTTTAACAGACACTGGGACTGATACTAGTAAGATCCTTTCTGAATCTGTGGAGCGTGAGCAATTGCCCACTCAATCAGCAACTACTAATCCAGAGAAAACGGACAACAAAAATGGACAAACATCCTCCACTGTCGTGTCAGGTAAATATTCAACAGTATATGATGATTATCACACTCCTCAGACAGGATGTCTCTCAGCATTGTTAAATCACTGAATTAAAATCATCTGTCTCTGTTTCAGAAAAACATGTGTCTATCCAAACCACACTGGACGGCCTCGAAATGCTTGTGGATTTAAATGGAGGTACTTAAACCAGAAGTACATGTTTATTAAAACCACCAGCAGACCACTTGAATCTGAAGATAATAAATATCTCTGTTCATTGATTTTGACAGCCGGGAGGAAGTCTTGTCCGTTGTGTCCAGAAGAGAAATTTAAGGCCTGTTACAGTCATAAACTTAGACGACACCTGCAGAACTTGCACTGGAAAGTTTATGTGGAATTTGAAGGTAAAAGGTTCCCTATTTTTCTTTCCAAACGCATTTGAAAGCTGTTGCTTTGGGTTAGCAACTAATACATGCATGGAAATTTTGCTTGGGTAAATTAACTTTGTTTCCTCTCCTGCAGGCCAAAGGATGTGCATCTGCCACCTGCCTTGCCGACAACTCAAGTCCAGTCTAGGCTCTGACCAGGTAAGATGACGCGTTATGAAGTGTTTCTTCATGTCTGCTACATTCAATATACAGTAAAACACTAATATTCTGAAATATTATTAACTGTTGAAATGTAATTTATTCTTGTGATGCAAAGTTTACACCAGTCTTTAGTGTCACATGATCCTTCATGTTGCCCTGTTTGCCTGTAGTTGGGCAGTACATGTTGATCGAAAAGCTTTTATCTGTGCCTTCCAGGAAAAAGTCTATTTTGCAAAATGACATCCTCTTGAATGAATATATTTGTGTATTTTTTTCCCCTCATCTCCAGACTCAAGGCAGACTTGTGGCTCACTATCACTGTGTGGTTTGCTCTGTCACTATTGCTCGCAAGACAGACATGATAAGTCATCTCAAACGCCACTTCAACAAGGGTGAGACAGAGGCCAGCTATTCAGGAAGCTCAGATGTACCCTTTGAAGAACCTGGTGAGCCTTTACTCTAATGATATTTACAAAGTTTATATGCTTCCTCAGAGGGTGAGACGATAGCCATTAAAAGAGAACTGCATGAACAGGATGCCAGTTTGTTGATGTGGCATAATGTAGATGTTGGGATTGTTTTCATGAAAATAATAGCTCCATTCACATTTCTTTTCACGAAAGAGGCAGTTGTAACAATAAAATGCTTTAATTTGCAGTTAAAGTATTAAGCAGTTAATTTATTCAACTGCGTATTAAATCCACTCATTAGGGTATTTACACCAATCAGGCATAACATTATAATATTAGGAATATTGTGTTGGTTCCCCTTTTGCTGCCAAAACATCCCTGACCCGTCGAGGCATGGACTCCACTAGACCCCTGAAGGTGTGCTGTGTTATCTGGCACTGAGATTTTAGCAGCAGATCCTTTAAGTCCTGTAAGTTGCGAGGTGGGGCCCTTCCGTGGATCGGACTTCTTTGTTCAGCACATCCCACAGGCGCTCGATTGGATTGAGATCTGGGGGATTTGGAGGCCAAGTCAACATCTCAAACTCGTTGTTGTGCTCCTCAAACCATTCCTGAACCATTTTTCCTTTGTGGCAGGGCGCATTATCCTGCTGAAAGAGGCCACAGCCACCAGGGAATACCGTTTCCATGAAAGGGTGTACATAGTTTGCAACAATGCTTAGGTAGGTGGTACGTGTTAAAGTAACATCCACATGGATGGCAGGACCCAAGGTTTTCCAGTAGAACATTGCCCAAAGCATCACACTGCCTCTGCCGGCTTGCCTTCTTCCCATAGTGCATCCTGGTGCCATGTGTTCCCCAGGTAAGCGTCACACGCCCGGCCATCCATGTGATGTAAAAGAAAACGTGACTCGTCAGACCAGGCCACCTTCCTCCAGCTCTGATGCTCACGTGCCCACTGTTGCTGCTTTCCGCGGTGGACAGGGGTCAGCATGGGCACCCAGACTGGTCTGTGGGTATGCAGCCCCATACGCAACAAACTGTGATGCACTGTGTATTCTGACACATTTATATCAGAACCAGCATAAACTTTTTGAGCAATTTGAGCTACAGTAGCTCTTCTGTTTGATCGGACCAAACGTGCCATCCTTCGTTCCCAAAGCGCATCAATGAGCCTTGGCCTCCCATGACCCTGTCGTCAGTTCACCACTGTTCCTTCATTGGACCACTTTCGATAGATACTGACCACTGCAGACTGGGAACACCTCACAAGAGCTGCTGTTCTGAGCCAGTCTAGCCATCACAATTTGGCCCTTGTCAAACTCACTGAAATCCTTACGCTTGCCCATTTTTCCTGCTTCTAACACATCAACTTTGAGGACAAAATGGTTACTTGCTGCCTAATGTATCACAGGTATGCAGTAATGTATGACAGGTGCCGTGATGAAGAGATAATCAATGTTATTCACTTCACCTGTCAGTGGTCATAATGTTATGCCTGATCGGTGTATGTGTATGCCATCCGAAGAGCGTTGTACTCCTCAGCCAGCTTTTTAAGGACGCTATTCCTATGCATTTAGTCAATATGTAGTCAAAGTTAATTTTACCAAATTATTTGTCTGCATTGATTCTCTGTCTTTCCCAGTCCCAGGTGGACAGGCTTATGAGATTATGAAAGAATTGGGCACCAATGTCCAGCTGCTACCCAACCACACCACACCCCAGAAGACAGACACCTACTTCAGCCGCAAGATGAAGACAAACAGGTTTGACAATTATTTTTATTTGACTCGTTTATTTTTAACGAGTGTAAATGACGTGTACCTTGTCTCTCCCACATTACAATAAAATATATATTTGTACTTTAGCATCTTAAATGTAACTTTGGCTAAAATTATACTTAATTATATACTTAATATTATTTCTGTTTATATAAATATTATATATATATATATATGTATATATAAATATTATATATATATATATATATATAATTGGCCTACCTATGGGCCATGGACACCCTGTTGAAAAAGTCAAAAAATGCCCCTCAAATAATCCTTCATTCTCTCATTGTGCCGATTATTTAATTGTTGACTAAAATTAGACATAATCTCTGTGATTGATGTAGGCAGCTGGTCTTCTGCTCTCTTGCTGTTCTTGCTGAGGAGAGGAATCCACTCGAATGTCTCGATGCCTTTGGAGCAACTGGTAGGATATTTACTGTACAAATACTAATCGCTCATGATGATAATAAATAGCACTGCTCAGTTTTTGCTTGGAATGATTTGATAAAAATAAAGAAACATTGATCCTTTTTGTAGGTATCATGGGTTTACAGTGGGCAAAGCATCTGCGTAACTCTGTAAAGGTTACAATAAATGACATAAGCGAAGCTTGCGTGAAGATGATTAAGGAGAATTGTCATCTGAACCACATCCGAGTAGAGGGCGCTCGTACGGGCCAGCAGCTAGAAGGAGCGGGAGATGCAGACTCGCCCATTGCCTCTGTTGAGGTGGTAAAGATGGACGCCAATGTAATCATGCACCTGAGACCCTTTGATTACATGTGAGTGAGAGACGGATAAATTGTTAGTCATAATGTCTAAAAAAAAAAAAAACGATTATTTATTACATTCTTGTTTTTAAATCAGACACCTTGACCCATTTGGAACGTCTGTAAACTATCTGGACGCTGCTTTTCGTAACGTTCGGAACCTGGGAATAGTCTCTGTGACGTCAACAGACACCGGTTCACTTTACTCTAAATCCCTGAATGTGACGCTTCGACATTACGGTTGCCAGATAGTCCGAACCGAGTATTACAGGGAACTCGCAGCACGTATGGTATTGGCATCAGTGGCCAGGTAGGCAGGTCTTCCTCAAATGAATCAGCATACAGGTCATTTTATTTTATTTTATTAGACAGACAGTTTGCAAACAGTGTTATTGCATGTACTTTCAGGGCGGCCGCACGCTGCAACAAAGGGATTGAAGTGCTGTTGGCCGTGGCTCTTGAGCACTTTGTCCTCGTGGTGGTGCGAGTTCTTAGAGGGCCCACCCAGGCAGACGAGTCCGCTAAGAAACTGCGGCAGCTGTTGCACTGCCAGTGGTGTGAAGAAAGGGTGTTCCTCAAACCAGGAAGCATGGTGGAAGGTGAGAAAGCACTTGTACAAACAAATAGCTGCATCCTAAAAGCGTTCCTGTGCAGCCCAAATAGTCGAGCATGGCACTAGTAATGACAAAGTCATGGGTTTGATTTCAGCTGACAAATGTATAACTGACAAATCCATAAATGTAAATGCATGTTCCTGCTTGTGGTATAGAAAACCTGTACAGACAGCTGCCCTGCCAGTGCCATGGCAGTATGCCAGGAAAAACGGCTGTAGAGCTTGGACCAATATGGTGAGATGATGTCTTTTTTTTGGGGGGGGGGGGTTCATAAAGCGCTTAATTCCTTCATTAAATTTTCCTCTTTTTTTACCCCTTTGACTTTGTTTTTCCATTCATCAGGGCTGGTCCTCTGTTTAACACTGGATTTCTGAGGCGGATGTTGGTGGCAACAGTGCAGCACAACATGGAAGACATCCAACCTCTGGTGAAGACACTCATCTGTGAAGCTGACTGCACCACTCTCAAACCTTTCCCTGTCCCGGGATTCTCTGCCTTCTCCAACCAAGGTGTGTTTGGGTGTACAAGTTTTTGCTGTCGCAAAAGGCTCTTAAAGGGATAGTTCACCCAAAAATGAAAATTCTGTCTCATGTTGTTCCAAACATATCGTTCATCTTCATAAAACAAATTATGATCGTTTTGATCAAATCTGAGAGCTCAGAACAGTGGTCGGGAACCTATGGCTCGCGAGCCACACCTGGCTCTTTGACAAAAATAATGTGGCTCAGGTCTCTCACCCTTTACCAACAAATGATCGATAGAAAAAAAAAATGAGAGACATCAACAGAGATCCGCTCTCTGCAGAAAAAAGCAGCCAATTACAATTCCCTTGTTGTACAGCCTACCGTTAATGAAACGTATGATAATAGTTAATATTCAAGTTGTACCGGCCGCGCGTGTTCAGTGCTGTTCGCGAGTGTCACGAGTCGCGACAGCAATCACTTACGTTTCTGTGGTAACAGCTTCTGCTCTGGGATTCAAGCAGCTGTGGCTTGTTAAAGGTAACCGAAAACCATTTTTAGAACAGCAGCGAAAATGTAAAAGTAGGCTATATAAACGTTAATATATCCTTTTATTGAAACTGGTGGTCTGCTGTGAAAAGAGACATTTCGAAACATTTCACTCGCAGGTACTTTCGCTTTTGCCGTAGAGACCCTTGTGATAAATAAATGTGTATTTATGATAATCCACGCAGATTTCAGTTGACGGAAATAAATTATAAAAGCGTGATAAATCGCGAAAGCGTGATAAGTTACTGACAGGATGCTGTGCACATGCTCCGAGTGCAACACGGACAAGCACAGCTTTGTCCTCGGCTGCACGTCAAATTAATAGGCTACAGAAATATATCAAAATGCCAAGCCGAGTATTCACGTAAACACAGTAGATGTAAGCACTGTGTGCATTCACAAACACTAAGAGGATTTATAACTCAACCTCACAAAGCCCTGCACAATTAATTCCATATTGCAACTTATTTATTGTTTGCTGCATATGTGTTTGTTTTTAGTTATGGTAAATATATATTTTTATATAATAATTAATAATTACTATTGTTCAAATTTTATTGGGAAAAAAAGCATGTTTTTTAATAATAATTTAATTTTTTTTTTTTACTGTGGCTCTTTTGGAAAAATGCATTAACCAAAAATGAAAAAATGGCTCTTTGGTCAAAAAAGGTTCCCGACCCCTGGCTCAGAACATAAACAGAAGCTCAACCGAACTTCTTGCCCAAAAGCCTAAATTAAATCTGTTCATCATAAAAAGCGATCAAGTCTCTTCAGAACATTTGGACTAAACCACTCAATTCATATGGATTCGTTTTCCAATCTCTTTATGAACTTTTTGAAGCGTCAAAGTTGCAGTGGCATGGGCTGTCTATGGAGGGGTCAGATCTTTAATTTGTGTTCCGAAGATGAACGAAAGTCTTACGGGTTTGGAATGACATGAGGAATTTTCATTTTTGGGTGAACTAACCCTTTACCTTGATTTTTGCCTTGTATTTGTCAATTAATTTGACACATTTTTGTCTGTAGTGGAGTGTGGTGTGGTCATTAAAACTTTACAGAAGGTTGAAGATGCGGATACATCTGACCAGTCAGGTATTTGTTGCTTTTATCTGCTGTTCTCAGGGATTTAAAGGAACACTCCACTTTTTTTGAAAATGGGCTCATTTTCCAACTCCCCTAGAATTAAACAGTTGAGTTTTACCGTTTTCGAACTTGACTCTTCTGTAGTACATTGTGTACTAAGATACATTGGCAATTTTCTAGGCCAATATGGCTAGGAACTATAATGCGTAATATCATTGCGCCTGCTGCACCCAAGGTAAGGCAGCAAAGTTCCTTGATTATTACGCAGGAATAAGAGTATAGTATACACGCTGTAACTACAGAAGAGTCCAGTTTTAAATAGGAAAAATATCGAAACTCTGGTAATTTTTGAGCGAGTTGCTTAAGGTCTAATCAGATTCAATGATCTATGCTAAAATGTGCTACAAGTGCTACCGCCAGACCCGGAGATCGGCTGAATGGATTCGAAAACAGTAAAACTCAACTGTTTAACTCTAGGGGAGTTGGAAAATGAGCCTATTTTCAAAAAAAAGTGGAGTGTTCCTTTAACTGCTCCTTGATTGTCCCAGATTAAGTAGGGTTTATGGTAGAATAAATACTGAAATGGATTAATTGCATAGGAAATAAAGTGTATTTTCTTTTACTTTTTGTGTTCAGGGAAAAGAAAGACCACAGGGGAGGACTGTGGGAATGTGCTGAAGAAAGTCAAATCAGACACGTCTTTGGAGCATCCAGCATTCTACTACAGCATCCATCGTCACAGCATCCGTGGCATGAACATGCCTAAGTTAGTCAGCGCAAACTTCTCTGTCATGTATTGATGTACATTACAAATGTCATAATGCAAGCAGAATCTGACACTGTGGTTTGTTCGTCTTTCTCAGGCTGAATAAGTTCCTGCAGTATCTCACGGAGGCCGGGTTCAGAGTGAGCCGCACGCACTTTGACCCAACAGGCGTGCGGACCGACGCCACCCTGGCACAGTTTAAGGAAGTGCTAACAAAATACAGCGTGCCTACCTACTCATCTGCCCCTCAAAGCAGTCCTGTCAGCTTAGACCGACGTCAAACTCAATGACCTCCCGTGTTGGAGTGCATTTGAGATTTTTACTGTATATTTTAGAAATTTTCAATGACAACTTAAGTAAATTCTGGATAATAAACAACAGTTTAATCTGAATAAAAGGGGTTGTTTCAATTTTATTGATGTGTATTGCACTGAGGCTTTGATAGTAGGGCTTAATAGTTTGATTAATCAGTCTGTATTGACGGTGATGCAGTATTTACTGTTACTTTTTGAATTTTTAATGTCTAAAAATATTTACAAAGACTCTGTCAAAGGTTTATATTGAACTGACCTGATCTGATTTTCTATTTCACTTCAGTTTTTGTTCCAGATAGCTAACAGTTGTGCTGTATAACACTGTTACGACTTCCTAATTATTATTGGCGTCCAGGGTTGTTGGAAGGTAACACTTAGAGTAAATAAATTAAATAGAAAAGGTATTATTTTATTATAAATTGGAGAAATCACTTGTTACCAATGGAATGAGCTGTATTCTGTAATGAACCAAACGGAGACATAAAATGAGTTTCAACTAACTTCTAGTATGAATGAATATTTCACCAAGAAAACACACCAATTGCTCTTAAAATATACAGTAAAAGAAAATACTCGAAGAAACAATATTTACAGATTTACAAACATAATAGACATCACATGTGGGAGACAATGAGCGGAGCTAAATCAAAGAAATAAATAAAACAAACATGTACTAACTTCAATCAACCCAGACACTAATCTAAATAACCAAAAGAAATAAAACAAATCTTTGGCGTATAAACGGCAACTAACTACTCTAACCAAGCAGAAATACAAATGCTATCTCCCGCTCCTAAACTAGTGTTTCTAAACAAACTTGATCCCTAAATGTTTGCGTATGTCACGTGACATACTAACCTTGTCTCATCATAAATCATAAATAAATCCAGAAGCAAACTCTTGAGGAGTTTGAGAGTTTAATGCATGTCACAGCATGTCAAACAAAAGCACTATGAGAAAATGAGCAATTGGAAAATAATCCTTAGTACAAATTACTCATAACTGAGACAGAAGACAGACAAACAAGAACAAACATCAAAAAGGTTCAGTGTAGCGTTATTTCCAAGGGGGTAATCCAGCACCCGGAAAGCGTACCTCTATAGGGGCATCCATTGCTAATAAGCCATCACCTGCTGTTAGCATTCCATTGACTCCCATTCATTTTGGCGTCACTTTGACAGCGTATAACTTTACATCTGAGGCGTTTAAAGACTCCATTTGTCCATTGTTTGTTTCTAAAGAAACACGACAATGTATAAAAGGCTCCATTACCTTGTATCTTACACTATCGCCCCGTAGAAGCCGTTTTTGTAAAAATAGGCTAACGATTGTGTCATAACCACGCGACTCTCTGTCGCACAGTAGAGAAATTACCGTACAGACCCAAGGAGAAGCTCGCAGGCAATATTTTACTGTCTATGAGGCAATTTATTAAAATAAATAAATACGATGCAAAATGACAAAATAATTAATCAGAATACTTACCAAAATTTACTCCTGCTCACGCTCTCCGTCTCTGCAAGATTTGGTGATTCAGATTTCTTTGCACAACTACTAGAAGACTTACAACTGTCAGACAGGTTGCTCACGTCACATCTACGTCGTCAATCTCAGTCTGAGGCTGCACAGTACGCTCAGCCATCAGGAAGTGAGTGCTTCTAATTGACTTCACTTTCCTTCGTTGAAGTCTACGGGGTTGATGTTTCCATTTCTTTTACTGTCTATGGTTATTTCAGGATCCTTGTACCCACATTACCCAGCGATAGCCTCCGATTGGCTCCTAAAGAGGGAGTGTCGTCACGTAGACAATGAAGATTGACAGGGATGGCATCCAAGTACCAGGGGCCTCATTTATAAACGTTGCGTACGCACAAAAGAAGGCATACGCCGCGCTTGACGGGAAAATGTGCGGTCCTTAACGCAAGCTCTGACCCAGGCGTACGCACAAAAACGGGTGAAATGAGAAATGGCGACACCGTCGGCAGATGGAAGAAACACGTGAAAGTGTGTGAAACTGTAGACCGTTGTGTAAAAGAAATGGCAATTCTGCCTCTTATATATAACATGAAGACTTCACAAAGCAAGTCTTACAATTAACAGCCTACACGAACACCGTTTGATCGATCTGCAGTGCAAAACAAACAAAATCAAACGAAAAATTACAACAGAAATGCAAAATATAGCTGCAAGCAGCCATACCGGGGCCAAGCGCAAAGAAGAAGACAAGACATGCCAAAATGGCTGGCAATGTCAGATCAACTGCAGCAATGAGCAATTAAAGACCTATTAAGGTGATTTTAGGCAAAATAGCTGTAAAATGATAAATACAGTCAATAATAATGATTTAATGATTTATCACTTTCAACCAATAGGTGGCACAGTTACAAAATTTATGTGGTGTGGTCAGAATAAGGGAACAATGACACTTGCAAAGATTGGTGTCAATATATCAAAGAAGGGTGTCAATATAGTGTCAATATGCCATTGCAGAGATATAGCCTCAAGATGCCTTTTCATTATAAGTATGGACCACATGGCAGTGCTGTTTTGAAACCTTTTAAGTACCTTAAAGGCATGGTGCTGATGGCACATACCAAGTTTCGTAATGATACACCAATTCATTTGTAAAGCATAGCATTTTATATCATAATACTGCATTGTAGTCTATGGGAATTTCATGTTTTTTTTATATGAAAAAACACATGAAAAATGACTGACACCTGACTTTGATTGGACTTTACACCCCCTTACTATCAATATTTGGGCATTAACATACAGCTATCGACCTATGTTTCCGAACTTCTGACGCTGGTTTCGTCTCGATCGGACTAGCGGTTTCGAAGATATAATTTAATGTTTTTAAAGAGCTAAATTACAACGCTGCACAAACCATATGCAGAAAACTAGCAAGTCTGGTATTGTTGGACTTGGCGAGGATTCAGGAGACAAAAAAAGTTACTCCCATGAAAATAAGTCAAGTTCACTCAAAGTTATAAGCATTTGGAAAAAAAATTATCCACTAGGTGGCGCTGTTTCTAAACTTCTCAGCCTACTTCAGGGCATCGTGCTGATGACCCATACCAAGTTTTGTAACAATCCGTTCATGCGATCATAAAACACAGCATTTTAGCACATAATTCAAAATGGCCGACAGCCAAAAAGGCCGATATGGTAAAATTTTATATCAGACGACTCGGCATGCCGTCCTGAATCTAACAAGACCACTTTTTGATTTTTGGACAAAGAGTTCAGAAGTTATAAGCAAAAATATAAATTTTTTGTATCTCCGGACCAGTAGGTGGCGCTGCGTCGAAACGCTGCATGTTGCCTCAGGTCATGCTTGTGATGACATGTACCAAGTTTGGTTTCAATACAATAAAGCGTTGCGGAGATTTTGCCTTAAGTGTGTTTTTGCAACCGCTACATAAAATTTGTTTGCACGTTTATCAAAAACGATTTAACGAATCAACTTGATTTGCAAGATTTTTTTGTCAGCATGGTCTGAAGATGATCTGCTTCAATTTTCGTGCAAATCGGATGAACCGTCTAGGACGAGTTCGCAAAAGTAGGTTTTTCGGAAAATCCAAAATGGCGGGAAAATTATTATGAGGGAAAATGACGTCACGTGCAATCAAATCGGTTTGAGCAAAGGATTCAGAGGAAAAAAGAATTTTGTTTCTAGCCCTTATGGTTCAAAAGTTATTAGCATAAACATGAGTCAAATTTTGGACTGATGGTGGCGCTAGAGCGATTGAGTTAGAGACTCCAAATTTGCTATTGTGACTTTTCAGACTGTCCTCTATCTGTGTGCCAAATTTCACAACTTTTTACCATATGGTTCTCTGGGCTGCCATAGACTTCGTGGCGGAAGAAGAAGAAGAAACGGAAGAAGAAGAATAATAGGAATGGGAACGGTTTCAATAGGTGCCTTCGCACCTTCGGTGCTTGGCCCCTAATTAACACATATTTGCAAAAAGAAAAGTGAAATATATTCTGCAATAATATTGGCATATTATGCAATTCATCCTCATAAATAATATGGTAAACAGAACGAAATAGCTAATGTACAAAACTGATATTCCCTTTCAGTCGGTCACGTTCGACGTACGTCGGAACTGACCGACGAATTGGGATCTGTTCTCAGAGACCAATCTACTTCGAGTGTATTAAAAACGAGCCAATGAAGATTGGCATGCGATCACACATTCCACGCACCGCCCCGCGTCCGCGGGTATAAATACGGAAGTGGAAGTGCCGCATACCGCTTTCAACTTCGGAGCCGAGCTTTCATGTTCCTACGAAGAGTGTTCTACGAACGAGTTAAAAGATTCTACGAGAGAAGATCTGCTTACCTGTTCCGGTGTCGGTGTGACGGTGCTGTACAGCGGTGGTCGCTTCCTGAGAGAAATTGTCGGTTCGCTGGGCGTTTCCTCTGAGTGCTTACAGTGGGCTTGCACCTTTTAAAACCACTGTAAGCCGCGGCTATTCCCCTGTGTGCCTCGGCACGTTTCGGAGCGGTTCCTATCACTAAAAGAGCAACACGGTTTGACCCTGCGTCTTTTTCAAGATGTCATTCAAACCGTGTGTTTCTGGATGCCGTCGGTATCTATCTCCAGTGGGCGGGCACGATCGCTGTCTCTCGTGTTTGGGCGTTCAGCACGCAGAGGTGGCTTTCGTGGATGACTCATGTTCGCACTGCGCGAACATGACCATCGCAGTCTTACGGTCTCGTCTCCAATACCTCAAACGGGGTGGAGTCCCATTGTGCATCCCCCGATCTAGTGGTCCTCCCGCTGCAAAGCAGAGGGCTGCTACTTTGGCTGATGCCTTTGGGGGAGATCTGAGGGTTACTGTGAGGGCACCCCCGCCGGGTCAACAGACTCCTCGGGCCCCTCCCCCCTCAGCTGCGCCGGTAGAGCTTCCGGAAGAGCGCGCTGGTCCTTCCCATGGGGGGCCGGCCGTTTCTTTTGGGGCTCCTGCTGAGGATATGTTATCGATAGCTGCATCGGGGGACGAGCTAATGCACTCCGGGGATGAAGATGCGGCTGCGTTGCCCCCTTCGGGTGTGGTAGCGTTGCCCGCATCTGATCTGGAGCTCACGGCTATGCTTTCCCGGGCCGCCGCGAGTGTCGGGCTCGAGTGGAACCCTCCACCGTGTCCCGAACCCTCGCGGCTGGACGATTGGTTTCTCGGGGCGGATCGTGCTGGTTCTCAGCGCCCCGCCCCAGTTCCTTTCTTTCCGGAAGTGCATCAGGAGCTCACGAAGTCGTGGACAGCGCCTTACAACGCTCGTTCACGATCGACTGACTCCTCCGTCCTCACTACCCTCGATGGTGGCGCAGCTAAGGGTTACGTGGGGGTCCCTCCAGTCGAGCGGTCGGTTGCGATGCAACTGTGTCCTAAGACCGCTGCGGACTGGCGTGGGCACCCACGTCTCCCCTCCCGGGCGTGTAGGTTCTCGTCCAACTTATCGGGCAAGGCCTACACAGCTTGTGGAGAAGCTGCGTCATCTTTGCATGCCATGGCGCTCCTGCAGGTCTACCAGGCCAAAGCGCTCAAGGATCTGCACGAGGGTAGTTCCGACCCAGGGGTTATGCAGGAACTGCGTACCGCGACGGACCTCGCCCTCCGGGCGACGAAAGTCACCGCACGCACCCTGGGTCGGGCGATGTCCACTCTGGTGGTCCAGGAACGCCACCTCTGGCGGAACCTGGCGGATATGCGTGAGACCGACAAGGTGCGGTTCCTCAACGCCCCTGTCTGCCAGGCCGGCCTCTTCGGCGACGCCATCGAGAACTTCGCCCAGCAGTTCTCGGTGGCCCAGAAGCAGACGGAGGCCATCAAGAACATCCTGCCCCGACGACCCGCTGCTGCCTCCACCCAGTCGTCGGCCGCAGCACCTCCGTCTGCTCGTCGCCGAGGACGTCCTCCTGCGGCTGCCTCCGCCCCTGCCAAGCCAAAGCAGCAGCCTCCACAATCAGCGAAGCAGGGTGCCAGTCGTAAGGGAGCCGTCCAACCCGCGTCAGGGCCTGCTAAGTCGGCAGGCAAGCGCAAGGGCAAGCGGCCCTGACGCGGGGAGTCCAGGGAGAAGAGGAGCTGCTCCAGGGGAGATGGTGTGCGCACCTCTCCTCCCCCCGGAGGAGGACCGGGGGGAGAATGTCAACTCGGCTGGTTTATTACATCTGCCGCTGGCCCTCCGGGGTCCAGCGGTACCCACATTCTCAATAAAAGAGCAGTTTCCTCCCTCCCTGAACTCCGAGAGGGACAGGTTGGCAGTGTGCAACGCCCCCGGGCCTTGCCACTCCTTTCCTCCCCTCTCACCCCTCGCCAGGGGGCAGCAGTATGGGCACCGAGGACGCCCGCGGGCCTCCTCACCCATACTCTGCCCCACCTGGAGTACTCAGACAACACTCCGGGCCGCCTCCGGGCCTCCCGGGTCGGGTCTGAGTGCTCCAACCCGCTGCCTCACCCCTGGTACGTCTGTGGTGCCGATGATCCCGCTTTCGCGGTCTCTGGGGGCCTGGCTTGGCCTCCCCAGACCGTCTCGCTGGCTCATCCGTACCATCAGACTCGGCTATGCAATTCAGTTTGCATGCCGGCCGCCCAAGTACAGGGGCATCCTCTTCACCTCAGTGCGGAGTCAGGATGCCCATGTCTTGCGGTCAGAGATCGATGTCCTGCTGGCGAAGGGCGCGGTCGAGCCGGTTCCTCCAGCCGATATGAAGTCTGGGTTCTACAGCCCCTACTTCATTGTACCCAAGAAAGGGGGTGGGTTAAGACCAATCTTGGACCTGCGCATTTTGAATCGGGCCCTGCACAAGCTCCCGTTCAAAATGTTAACGCAGAAACGCATTTTCCAGTGCATCCGTCCCCGAGATTGGTTCGCAGCAATCGACCTGAAGGACGCGTACTTTCATGTCTCTATCCTTCCTCGACACAGACCGTTCCTGCGCTTTGCGTTCGAGGGGAGGGCATATCAGTACAAAGTCTTGCCCTTCGGGCTGTCCCTGTCGCCTCGCGTCTTCACGAAAGTCGTAGAGGCAGCCATTGTTCCGCTCAGAGAACGCGGCGTTCGCTTACTCAACTATCTCGACGACTGGCTTATTCTCGCCCAGTCTCGGGAGCAGTTGTGCGAACACAGGGACATGGTGCTCAGTCACCTCAGCCTGTTGGGACTTCGGGTCAACCGAGAGAAGAGCAAACTCTGTCCCACGCAGAGGATCTCTTATCTCGGTATGGAGTTGGATTCGGTCAACCGGACGGCGCGCCTCACTCCAGAGCGCGTCCGGTCAGTGTTGAACTGCTTGAATACGTTCAATGGCAGGACAGCGGCCCCACTGAAACTTTTTCAGAGGCTCCTGGGGCATATGGCATCTGCAGCCGCGGTAACGCCGCTCGGATTGCTTCATATGAGGCCGCTTCAATGCTGGTTACACGACCGAGTCCCGAGATGGGCGTGGCACAGCGGTCAGTACCGGGTCCCAGTGACTCCTTACTGTCGCCAGACCTTCAACCCGTGGTCAGACCCCTCGTTTCTCCGGGCCGGTGTGTCCTTAGAACAGGTGTCCAGGCATGCTGTGGTCTTCACGGATGCCTCATCCACGGGTTGGGGGGCCACGTACAACGGGCACGTAGTTTCGGGACTGTGGACGGGACCCCAACTACGTTGGCATATCAATTGCCTAGAGCTTCTGGCGGTACATCTTGCCCTGGCCCGGTTCAAGAAACCGCTCCAGGGCAAACACGTACTGGTCCGTTCGGACAGCACGGTTGGGCCAATAGGGCGCAACTAACAAGACCTGCTCCTCGTCCTCCCTGACCTTGCACAGGGTCTGTGTAAGAAGGCTCACTGGGGGAAACGCATATTTGCGTAGGTCCCGGGGCCAGCTGTGCGCCAGTGCATCTATGCCTAAGGTACCTCCGGTCAGGGAGTAGTACCACTGGCAATGGGTCGACTCCGGGGAAGCAAACAGGTCTACCTGCGCAACCCCAAAGTGGTCCCATATCAGCTGGACGCTCCGGGGGTGGAGTCGCCATTCGTCCGGAGGTGTCGACTGGTGAGAGAGCTCGTCGGCTGTCTGGTTCAGCGCACCTGGAATGTGAATAGCACGAAGTGACCTCACAAACTTCTGACTCCACAGGAGGAGATGGCGGGCGAGCCGGAGCATGCAACGGGAGCGTAGACCACCCTGACGGTTGATGTATGCAACGGTCGAGGTTGGCCCACTGGATAGTGGATGCCATTGTCTTGGCTTACCAGTCCCAAGACGTACCTTGCCCGTTCGGGGTGCGGGCTAACTCAACAAGGAGTGTTGCTTCATCCTGGGGGCTGGCTCAAGGTGCCTCGCTGACAGACATTTGTAGAGCTGCGGGCTGGGCGACACCTAACACGTTCGCTAGATTTTATAGCCTCCGTGTAGAGCCGGCATCTTCCCGCATCCTCGCCCCCCGGGGCCAGTAGCGCTAAGTACCCGTTCTAGTGTCGGCTTGCAAACGCCACTCCCGCCTCCGGGCCGGATACGTGCGTCTATTCTTGCTCCAGTTGTGTTCCCCGGAAACGGCTAACCCTGTCGAGTTCCTCCGTCACCCTTGCGGTGTCAGACGTTGCGGACCGTCTGACGCCAGGCCTGCACCCGTATGCTTGTGGAACGTGTGTGTAGGCTGGGTTCCATATGTTGCGGTCCCCTCACGGCTACCCCATATGTGTATTCTCCACGGTATTTGCTACCCTACTCGGTTAGCCCCGTGTCTTTCCCTCGACAGAGCCCGCTCTGTCATCTCTGGGCGTGTTCTTCCCCCCCTGGGGTCAGGTTGGGTCCACCCCAGAGATTTCCATAGTTGCACTACCCTAGGTTAGGTTAGTCCTGATGCGTATTTCCACCTCTCCTTCCATTGAAGGATGTGGCTCCGCAGCGTACCATCTCCCGAGACGGGCACGCTTTCCCAGCGTTATCCAATAGTCACGCTGAGTGGGTCTTGCAGGAACAGCAGTGACTGTCCTTCCCTGCCCGGAGCCCTGACTTCCACTCCAACAGAGGAGTGATTCAGCGAGCTCAGGCAGGGCGCTGGAAGGGCCAGCTCCCTGGCGTTTTGGTAGGGATCCCAATTCGTCGGTCAGTTCCGACGTACGTCGAACGTGACCGACTGAAAGGGAACGTCTCGGTTACGTATGTAACCCTCGTTCCCTGAAGGAGGGAACGGAGACGTACGTCCCGTCGCCAGGTGCTGTGCTTCAGCTGAAGGCCCGAGCCACACTTCTCGGCTCCTCATTTGAAAACGGTATGCGGCACTTCCACTTCCGTATTTATATCCGCGGACGCGGGGCGGTGCGTGGAATGCGTGATCGCATGCCAATCTTCATTGGCTCGTTTTTAACACACTCGAAGTAGATTGGTCTCTGAGAACAGATCCCAATTCGTCGGTCAGTTCCGACGTACGTCTCCGTTCCCTCCTTCAGGGAACGAGGGTTACATACGTAACCGAGACGTTCTCGTCAATGTGTTCGTCTGGCGGAGCAGATATAGATGCAATTAGATTAGATAGATAGATAGATAGATAGATAGATAGATAGATAGATAGATAGATAGATAGATAGATAGATAGATAGATAGATAGATAGATAGATAGATAGATAGATAGATAGATAGATAGATAGATAGATAGATAGATAGATAGATAGATAGATAGATAGATAGATAGATAGATAGATAGATAGATAGATAGATAGATAGATAGATAGATAGATAATTAGGGAGATATATAGATAAATAGATAGATAGATGTATTAATTGTCCACTGGGGAAAGTTGTTTTCATAGTAAAATTTCTTCATCAGCTACAGAATTATGGTATTCATGCATATGCCTTTAGTTTTATTTTTGATAAGATAACGCATGACGTATGTCTCAACCATTCAGAAAGCTGCAAGACATTACATTTCCACGTAGATTATAACCGTCATCTGTAGCTTGTCAGATGCAATTAAATGGATGGAAATAAAATGCCCTATCACAGTGTGTAATGACGCACAATGGCTGATCCTGCGCTCTTAGAAGATGTGGCAAATGGAAGGATTCGGAGTGAACGCATCTTCACACAGCAAGAAGACTTGCTGGCAAACGAGGACACACTCTGGCGATGGAGCGCTAGACGCTTTTTTGCCTCGACTTTGATGTCCGACCATTTCTTTTTTTATGTCGGCCATGGTCCGAGGTTGTGAGGCTACAGCATTTAAGTGCCTTTTTGGCATTAGTAATGCCCACACTGTGCCCTCCAAAACAAAATTTGTATCCTCTTTTCAACCTTGCCAACGATAACTTCTACTTCACATTGAGTGAAGTTACTTTTTTTATTTCCTCTCTGTGTTTGCCATGATTTCGCAAACGATGAATATTAACTTGTGGGCGTTTCACGGACTATTTATGGGCAACTATGGGCGTGACATGAAGCCGCAAAAGCTGCGCTACATTTAGAATTGATTGTGATTTATTAAGGGAAAACTGCGTAGGATGTGCGTGCGCACGGTTTTATAAATCCGAATATTTCTGTGCGTACGCACGTCCTATGTTTCATCCGTATGCCACTTCTGACGCAAATCCTATGCAAAGTTTTATAAATGAGGCCCCAGGACCTGAGAGTCGCAATACTAGAGAATATAGGCAAGATAAAAGAGAAACATCCCCAAAACACTACGGAATGTAACAAACATCAATAAAACATTTGTCATACAATTTATATTATATAATCATAATAATTACATATTATAGTTTGAGAACATTGACAAAAAAAAAATTGTCCAGGCCATATTTTACCTCAAAAACACAAAGCAAATTTTCCCATAGAAATCTCATTATTATAACGCATTCTTAACTTTATTCGTAAAAATATATATCATATTGTAGTATATTATAAAATTAGATGTTTAGCAGCAATTAGAATTTAGAGAAATGTGCTTTATTATAAAAATGTCAATGCAAAAACAAATCATAGTACAAATAGGCTTTATTGTTTTTTTCTTTTATGTTTGGTGTGAAATAAGACTTGAATGAGTTCTCACAGGTTTTTATATGATTCATCACCTTGAATGTGACTGGGAAATAGTTATCAATTAGATCCACACCAGCTTTATTTGCATACATATCTAGACCTCCCTGAAATGCACTAAAATGAACTTACTGGTATGATCATTTGAATAGAAACTGGTAATAGACCTTAATGGAATCAAGTCTGTCTAGTATGTCACACATGTATTGTATTTCACAAACAAAACATACCATCATTTTTCTTTGAAGTACTCTGGAGTATCTTCCACGGTAACTCTGGTGGCTTTGATCACAGCTCAGACACATATCCACAGAGAAACCTGATTTATAAAACACATATCATATAGCATGTTATTTTCATGAAATCATAGGCTGTGTCAAAACTTACTGAGCTGCCTCCCTAGACAGCATTTTGGGCATCACAGGTTGTCTAGGTAAACCGCTCCTTTCAAAAGACAGCCCTTGAGTGTCCCGGTGCAGCGGTTTCATTCATGCCACTCCCACAGTCCTGAAATATAACACCTACTTTCAGATTCTCCCTCAGTAGTGAATACACTAGTGACATTGAATCAACTTCACCAGAGCAGAAGAGAGCTCACCTGAACTAAACAGAGCAGTATGGGAACATCATCCAGCTTACTGGATGAAAATAAATCCAACTACATAAAAGGTATGTGTATAGGAACTTTGTGGTCATTCATTCTAAGTCATGAAGTGGCTTGGCATAGTGTGGAAATAGCAGTGATGTTTGTTTGTATATTGACATTTTGTTTCCTTATGCTTTTAAATAATAATAATAGGTTGCTGAAATGGTTCCCTATACTGGGAATATGGGCAGAGAAAGATGATGCATTGTCCTAAATGACATGGGTATTCAGTGTTAGAATTCTTTTTTGAATTTGGACTTGTAAATGCCTCATTGGTCAATGACTATCATTAGATCACTGTAGTCACTCAACCCACACACCTGAAAAGTGAGAGGCAGAAACCTGTTAGTTTTCTTCTTTTTGCCAATGCAAACTATATGGGTGGAGATTTTTAGTGTGTGTCTGAGATTAAAGGATTACACGCAGCTCTGCTATTTGCTCAAATTTAAAAACACCCCTGTCAGTGTTTGCAGTTCACAGTTTGTACAGAACGAGTGATGTTAGCTGGCAAAACGTGCTAAAAGAGCATTACAGCACTGAGTGTAATTTTTGATTTTTAATGAAAGGCTCATTGTCCGGAAACGGGAACACATGAGCCTGAAAATGACAGGTGATCACTTCATTTGAAAAAGTTATTGCTGAACTGTCAGCTTCCAAAGATTGTAACCACTATAGGGGGCATGTCTAAGGAATTTACATTGGCTGATTTTGTATACTATAACCCTAATTCCTGAATATGTGGTTACAGACTTGCAAAACTCCAATAATATTTTGATGTGCATAACCTAATGTAAAAGTATTGCAGTATCACAATAGGTTGAATTGAGCTACATAAATCAGTTGAGCTACATACAATTTTAAACATGTTGTTAGAATAGATGGACATTCTAATAGTATCATAGTCTCTGTTACAAACCAACAATGGCTTAAATTAGCATTATTTACAACCACAGTCAATTTTTACAGTCAATGTTTTGGTTCAACAATCACAGGCAGACAAAAACATTTTTGGGAGCTTGATAAGGTCAAAAGGGTAACAAAACTATGGGTTACCAAACTGATGATGAAATATGGGAAGTTCTATTAACTGTTTGGTTACAGACATTCTTAAAAATATCTTCTTTTGTGTTCAGCAAAAGAAAGAAATTCATACAGGTTTGGAACAACTTAAGGGTGAAGAAATGATGACAGAATTTTCAGTTTTGGGTGAACTATCCCTTTAAATCAAACAGATAATGTGATTTTCGGTTTAGTATCCTGTTAATTATGTCATGGGAACACATGGGGAACAAATGGGATCACTTCCTGAGACTGAGCAGACAGTAAACTCAAGCGCTGTCATTTCACACCTAAGGTAAAAAGAGAGTGTGTGGTCAACAGCTGCTCATTGTCAAGGATTAACTCTCACAAACACATGCAAAAGTGTTCACGAACATTCCCTTGTCAACCTTGTACTCTTGTTGAAGTGTTGGTGAAGTGTGATGATATCATGTGTTGAGGTATGTTCATACAGAACTGGCTTTGCAGGTCATGTCACAAATGTCTATGGTAGGCAAAGTATCTCCCATGTCAGAGCTCAAGAATTCAAGACATCTCAAACTACAGTTCCTTCCAAAACAATGCATCTCTCTCGTACACACAAAACAATAGTTTTAAGAAGACTGCGTTAGGTAATGTACACTGGCGAGTGAGTGAAAATAATGACAGAGCGGCTTGTTACTTTCACTCTATCGTGAAATATGATGGAAGTGAATGCCGTTGCTCTCAGTTTTCATCTAACTTTAGTAAAACTCTGTATAAAAAATTTAAACATGAGTAAATTAAGAAAGTAGAAACTACAAGTGGTCATTCTGGTTTGGGTGTTAAATCTAAAAATTCAGTCAGTTTCAGGGAAACTGTTTTTAAACAATTAAGTAGGAGTTGTGCTGTATTGCAAATATAGGCCGAATGTTAGTCATGACACACCGTCTTCGGCCAAAAGTATATCACTCACCATTTCCAGTGATATAATAACACCAATAACTAGCCTGGTGATTATTCATATACCATGCCTTATGAAAGTCATGTTTATGTGTCTCATGCCTGCAAAATGGAATTTAAACATTTATGATTCTACATTACATCTATGAGGTTTAAAAGTATGGCACTGACAAGAATGTTGAAATGTTCAGTCAGGGAGGAAGCAGTCTGATTGGCTGTAAACACACGTTGATATCCTCTGTTCACTGCACTATTGTTCAGCTAATTTTGTATTTGGTACTAGGAAAAAACACAATTAACCCATTTAGACAATATGCTGTAAATTTCCTCTCCATTCACTTTTGACCTGTGACTATTTTGCATCAGAAGTTATTTTGGGTGATGGACTGCAATCTGTTTTTATACATTTAGACACACTGATGGTGTATTCTTCTCCAGGTGATGTGCTAAGTGGAATTAATGTGAGATTTTTGATCTTTTAAAGAGAGATTTTTAAAATGATCTAGTTAATAATATGCACTCACCTAAAGGATTATTAGGAACACCTGTTCAATTTCTCATTAATGCAATTATCTAATCAACCAATCACATGGCAGTTGCTTCAATGCATTTAGGGGTGTGGTCCTGGTCAAGACAATCTCCTGAACTCCAAACTGAATGTCAGAATGGGAAAGAAAGGTGATTTAAGCAATTTTGAGCGTGGCATGGTTGTTGGTGCCAGACGGGCCGGTCTGAGTATTTCACAATCTGCTCAGTTACTGGGATTTTCACGCACAACCATTTCTAGGGTTTACAAAGAATGGTGTGAAAAGGGAAAAACATCCAGTATGCGGCAGTCCTGTGGGCGAAAATGTCTTGTTGATGCTAGAGGTCAGAGGAGAATGGGCCGACTGATTCAAGCTGATAGAAGATCAACTTTGACTGAAATAACCACTCGTTACAACCGAGGTATGCAGCAAAGCATTTGTGAAGCCACAACACGAACAACCTTGAGGCGGATGGGCTACAACAGCAGAAGACCCCACCGGGTACCACTCATCTCCACTACAAATAGGAAAAAGAGGCTACAATTTGCACGAGCTCACCAAAATTGGAAAGTTGAAAACTGGAAAAATGTTGTCTGGTCTGATGAGACTCGATTTCTGTTGAGACATTCCGATGGTAGAGTCAGAATTTGGATGACAGAACAGAAACAGAATGAGAACATGGGTCCATCATGCTTTGTTACCACTGTGCAGGCTGCTGCTGGTGGTGTAATGGTGTGGGGGATGTTTTCTTGGCACACTTTAGGCCCCTTAGTGCCAATTGGGCATCGTTTAAATGCCACGGCCTACTTGAGCATTGTTTCTGACCATGTCTATCCCTTTATGACCATCATGTACCCGTCCTCTGATGGCTACTTCCAGCAGGATAATGCACCATGTCACAAAGCTCGAATCATTTCAAATTGGTTTCTTGAACATGACAATGAGTTCACTGTACTAAAATGGCCCCCACAGTCACCAGATCTCAACCCAATAGAGCAACTTTGGGATGTGGTGGAACGGGAGCTTCGTGCCCTGGATGTGCATCCCACAAATCTCCATCAACTGCAAGATGCTATCTCAATATGGGCCAACATTTCTAAAGAATGCTTTCAGCACCTTGTTGAATCAATGCCACGTAGAATTAAGGCAGTTCTGAAGGGGGTCAAACACAGTATTAGTATGGTGTTCCTAATAATCCTTTAGGTGAGTGTATTACTAAATGCTCTTTATAATTATCATTAATTTAAAAAAGTTGTAGGCCTATCTGTTAATATTATTTAATGGACCTAAGCTAATATGAATAACAATGAAAAATAACAAAGATTAATAAATAAGTAACACATTTAAGTATTGCTCATTGTTAGTTAATGATAGTTAATGCATTAATGAACATGAACTAATGGGACCTTATTGTAAAGTTTTACTAAGTAAAAAAAAAACATTGTATGGCAGCGGAAAAACAGCAAAGTGGAGGGAAATGAGCCTAATTTAAATATTGTCAGTAGTTTATGGCATTTTGATTCTTCCAGCTGTAATGTAGCATGTCATATAATAATAATAAAAAAGAAGAAGAAGAAAAAGATGTATAGCAGCTGCATTGGTTGAGCTGATGTCAATGTCAATGTTAATTCAACGCATGCCATTTGAATTCGTCTCGAGCAAGTAGTTGTTTGTCTGTAATAACTTGAGAATAAATAGACTTCTACATTGTAATGACCTCAGCATTGTGATGTCTTGCAGGGCAAGTGGACGAGAAATTTAAGAAGTTCGCACCGATTTATAGGAAACAATATTCTCTGGCTTACCTGTCCAAGATCCAAGATGAACTTGAGCAACGCAAAAATGAACACACACAGTTCCTCAAACAACGGGTAAGAATCAGATTTCGGATAGGCCTATGGAATTAACAAAGACATATCTGTATTCATTTATTCTTATAAGATATATAAGACACATTATATTTAATTGCCCAGGCAACTCCAGAGTCCGGGAAGGTGCTGTATGAGGAGAGTGTCCGTTTCTTTGATGACGGCAGGAAGTGGAAGGATAGATATATTGTGATGCGTGCCTGTTACATCGTGGAGTGCCACGAGAACTACAAGGTTGGTATGAGCCATTATCCACCATTTGAGAATGAACATTTGCTGACTGAGGTAATGGTAACATTTCCAACCTCATCATCTCTAATTTGCTTTCCTGCAGGCGTTTCTGAAAGGTGTTCCTCCACTACACAGACTGATCCCTACAGGAGGTACCATTCTGACTACAGAAGAGAAATATATGGAAATGATTGACCAGGCCTGCCCTTGCACTAACAGTGAGTAAAATTAAACGAGTATCATGCATGCATACATTTTTAAGTGAGTTAATTTTACACGTATTCAGTCACTAAGTTGATAAACTCCAGGTGAGTGTACTGGCCTGCTCTGTTAAAGGGATAGTTCACCCCAAAATGAAAATTTTGTCAATACTCACCCTCAGGTGGTTCCAAACCTATGAGTTTCTGCTGAAAACAAAAGATGATATTTAAAGGTCCCGTTCTTCGTGTTTTTTTGAAGCTTTGATTGTGTTTACAGTGTGCAATATAACATGTGTTCATGTTTCGCGTGTAAAAAAAAAACAGTATTTTTAACACAATGTACTTATCTGTATACCGCTGTTTTCACTGTCCTAAAAACGGCTGATGACTTCCTTTATTCTATGAAGTCCCACCTTCAGAAATACGTAACGAGTTCTGATTGTGCCAGCGGTTCCAGTGTTGTGATTTGACCGCAGCTTAGCAAACGTGGCACGGTTCCTGTGTTGTGATTCGACAGCAGCTTAGCGCACGTGGAAAGGTCACGCCTCTTAACGGGAGATCTATACGCTTAATGATCTCTACAGCGTCCCTGGGAAAGCCAAACAAAGGTGATTTGACTCCGAGATGAAAATAACAGCGTCTCGACGACATGGCGACAAACACACTCAAACGCAACACTTCCTTTTCTCCATGCAACACTTCCTCTTCTCCACGTGGGACAGCAACAAGACCACGCCCCCTTTTTTCGTGTATTCTTGTGGGCGGAGGTTAGTCTGTTCTACTGACGTAATTAATGAAGGAAGTACCAGGATGTAGTCCAAGCCAGCCGTTCACTGTAGGCTTTGAAAGGGAACTTCTGTTAAATAAAATATCTCGCTTGGCATTGAACTTTGAGCTTTATAATTTTACAGGTATTATTTATGCTCTAACAGCAACATTACACACTAACTAAAGTTTGAACAATGGGATCACGAAGAACGGGACCTTTAAAAAAATGTTGGTACCAGACAGTTGACAGCCCTAACTGACTTTTTTCTAGTATTTTTGTATACTATGGAAGTCAATGGGTGCTGTCAACTGTTTGATTACCGATCTACTGTTTGGAAGAAGGTAGGTTTGGAACAACTTGAGGGTGAGGTAAATGATGACAAAATTTTGGGGTGAACTATCCCTTTAACTCATAAAAAATGTTATATCTTTATGTTCTCTGAACATTAAAAACATCCAGTTTTGTTTTCTTTAGTGTTTTTAAAAAAGTTTTTTTTTTCTTGGTTATGCGAACATTAAGGGAACATTCCAGTTGATCATTTTGCAAACATTATGGGAATGTTACTTTTCAAAGTTCTCTGAACATTCTGAAACAAGTGGTAACATTTAAAAATGTTAGATAACGTTCTATAGATAATGTTTTTGTGCTAACGTTTTGAAAACATTATTAAAGACCAGTTAACTTTGAACAAACATTCTATTAATGTTACTGGAATAACATTTATTCATTATTTTGAGAGCACTTTTCCAGCCAGACCAAGTTTCTGAAAGCATTCCCTGTTAGCTGGGTAGACGGTCTTTTTCGTTATTAGTGTGGGGCTCAACCACACATGCTATGTAGCATAAATGTAGTTGTTGTTAAAGGGATAGTTCATCCAAAAATGACAATTCTGTCATCATTTACTCACCCTCAAGTTGTTCCAAACCTGTATGGAACTTGAGGGTGAGTGAATGATGACAGAATTTAAACTATCCCTTTAAGTCAAGTCACATTTATTTATATAGCAGAAATAGGAATGTATTTATATAGCAGATAGTATGCTATATCTGCTATATGCAATAGTCTCAGTGCAGTTGAATCTAGCATATTACTGAATATTGTCTTTTAAAACCCATTTAAATTTGGCATACAATCAAAATTGACCCTTTTATTCTTTGACCCTTTATTATTGTGAACAATTCATCCACGCAATACTTAAGAGTTCTGTTTTTGATCCTCATTTATTTACTGAAAAGGTTTATGAAGAACATAATATATATGTTTTAAACATAAACATAATGATTTATTAACATAATGGAGTAAAATGTGATTGTGTGTTGTGATGCAGATGCCCAGGAGGATTTCGCACCCTCTGTGGCGGACATGCCGGGGGATTTCCCAGTTTATCTTAGACTTCCATATCGCCGAGATTCCTATTTCTGTTTCCGAAATGAAAACTCTCAAACTGAATTCATCTCCATCTTATCTGACTGCATTCGCCACCAGAACAAAGGTATCACTTTCACTGTAATAAAAGCAAAGTTGTTTACAAAGGTGTAACCCAGTGGAAGCTGTGGTGTGAGGAAACATATCATCTTATATTGAATGGAAAACCTTTGGTCTATTCAACAGATTTTCTCAAGAAGAAGACGTGCGAGGTTAAAGCTTTCCTCAAAGCCTTTCAGCTGTATAGGCAGGAGAATGGCCAGTATGAATCGTGGGATATGCTCATAGGCAGTGATGTGCGGGTAGGTGTCCTTCCACATTTGTGCTGGTTCACATTGACAGCATGTTGTCAGAAACCCAAACTATTTGTTTGTTCAAAATAAATAGCTTTCATTTTTCTAGTGTGGCATGGAATGTTCTAGCTTTTGAAATGTAGAAAATTGTTCTAAAAGAAAATCCTAAGTAAGGGTTAGGTAAGGTAACTGACATGTTTTGTAATTTAATGCGACAGTTATGACAATGTTTAGCATTTCTAAATGGGTGGAACGAAGTTGCAAATCTTGCCCTTTTTTGTATAATTAGGCGTTTATCCCATTTAATTTAATGTTTTCCTCACTAAATGGTAGATTTGAAAATAAGAACACACCTATTTTTTTCCTGTTATATAATTCAGTCTTGCATGTGTTATCTGTACTCAGTCTCCAAAACCCCAAGTCACATGCTGTTACATCAGAGTGTGAGGAATCTGAATAATGCTGCATACATACAGGCAGTTTCACTCTGTAGTTTTACCTGTTAAAGCCAACGTGACAATGAGCTATCGATACACCCCATTTGTCAGTGCATTTCACACATATTATATAACTTTCTGTAAGAAGAAGGCAGTACTCAAAAACGTACTCCACACTGCTCCTGAAGGCCTTCTGAAGCGAATCGATGGGGGTTTGTGTAAGAAAAAAAATCCATATTTAAAACTTTATAAAGTAAAATGTCTAGCTTCCGCCGCACCGCCTTCCATATTCAACATATAAACAACAACAAAAAAGCATAACTGCCGCAACGTATCACTAGAATGTAGCGTGGACGTTTTGGAAAGCGAGAGGCTGGGAGATCCTCCTGATATTTATTAATATAACTCAGAGGATGGCTTGAGGGTGAGTGAATCATGAGGTAATTTTCAAGTGAATTAATCCTTTATATTTAAAGGATCGTGTTTGAGAAATGACTGAAGGCAGGTCTATGATTGATTTTGTGGTTTTAGGTAAACAGATTCAGTCTAGTCTGTGGTTTAAGTTTACATAAACCATGCCACGTGGCGGTTTAGCACTGCAGTATAGCACTCAATGTTTATTAAAGGGATAGTTCACCAAAAAAAATAAACTTCTGTCATTATTTACTCACCCTCAAGTTGTTCCAAACCTGTATGAGTTTCTTTGTTCTGCTGAACACAAAAGAAGAAGATATTTTGAAGAATGTTTGTAACCCAGCAGATAGAGCAACCATTGACTACCATAGTAGGGAAAAAATACTATGGTAGTCAATGGTTGCTCTATCTGCTTTGTTCCCAACAACTCATACAGGTTTGGAACAACTTGAGGGTGAGTAAATGATGACAGAATTAAAAGTTTTGGGTGAACTATCCCTTTAAGTCTTGTTTAGCTACAGGTGTATGTGTAATATTTCTGAATTTGTGTTCGTGTGTGTGTTTAGGGTCTTGCTAATCTGTTCATGGAGGACTTAATGCCCTATCTGGAAAAAGAACTGCAGTCGTGTATGAAGAGCAAGAGGGCAGACAAGAGAAGAGTGTGGTTTGCGGTGCGTCTCTTTCCTGTCCTGTTTTTCCACAATAGTGATTGTACAGATTGTTATGGCATTGGGTTACTTCAGAACCTGCCCTTGATACTTGAAACTTGGGTGTGTGATATTGACGTGCATGTAGGATGCCCCACACCCAAATAGCTTTAGGCCAGGGAGGCCAGAAATGTCCCTTTGGTGTTTCCTAAAGGGTGGGACAAAGCAGAAACATACCAGAAACACATTACATTCCATAGCTGTGATTATGGACTGACAAATTCATCACTGAGAAGCTGAACGGAAATGATTAATAGGACACTTATGTAACAGTTATTAAATAATTGACCCCTGCCATTTGTCTCATAGACAGTTGAAGCTGCTTATTTCCTGCTGCAAGAGCATCTAATGCTGAGGCTGACCACACTGAAGGAGGAGTGCAAAGACATGGCGAAACAGCAGGAGGCGCTCATGCGCTCTGACATGGACCAGATCACCAACTCGAGAGCTTTTCTGGAGGGCAAACTCAGAGGTACACTAAACATCTCTCAAGTTCAAGGTTTTAAGAGCCGTGACATTGAAAATTGTCACTTGACAAACATTGATTATAACAGTGTACACTACCGTTCACATAAAATTAAAAAAAGAAATTGATACTTTTTTGAAGCAATTAACTTGATGTATATTAAAAAGATGTATGCTTTCCACAAAAATATAAAGCAGCACAAAAGTTGTCAGCATTGATAATAAGAAGAAATGTTTCTTGAGCACCAAACCAGCATATTGCAAATGCAGCCTTTGGTGAACACAAGAGAGCATAAAATACATTTTATCAACCCCAAACTTTTGAACGGTAGTTTATGTATATATAAATAAATATACAACAAAACAAAAAAAATCTCACAAAATGTATATTTAATTTGAATGGCCATTAGTAAAGCAAGATGGGCTACACTTTATTTTAAGGCGTCCTTGTTACAGTGTAATTATATATCTAAGTACGGAGTCATATTAATTAACAACATGTACTTACTATAGGGTTAGGAACAGGGGCATAGCACAAATCCCGGGCCCTATGCATAGGCAGTCCTGATGGGCCCCATTTTGTGTTCTAGTTTGTGCTCACCTTTCTTTGAAGTCAGTTACCAATTGTTTCCCCTCATTTTGTTGTCTTCCCTTTCTTTTGTGGTGGCCTGATTTGGCTTTCTTTGAGAAAGAGATTTCTACAGCAGAAGTTTGCGCTCCGCCAGATGCTCAACTAATGCTGCCTTCCCGTGCAGCGGAAATTTAATAATTCCCACTTTAGAAGTCGTGATTACGAGCTTTGTTGCATTCAAATGCTTTGTTGTCGGAATGAACAGGAATCATGGAGGACACCAGGTTTATTCTTGCCTATTTATTGGGGAAATCTTATTAAAACCAACATCATATGTGTCCCAGGCACTGACAACCATATAAACATTACAGATAGTCCGCTTTCTGCCGATTCTGTAATATCAGTCAAATGCAGGCTATTTTCATGTGTATCAAACATACAATACGCTTCAAATGATTGCACGTACATGTAAATATGCACTACATTAATGTCAAGACAAGACAACCTAGCTTTTTTGGGTAAAAAAAACTAATAAACTCTTCTCCCCGCCACCATGTTTAAATTAGTTATGGCACGCCCATCTCTGGAATTTGGGCATCGAAATTATTTCTGAACTTCCCAGTGGTAAACACGACATCAGAGGGCGTTCATGTGCGATTTTTACCTAGGAAACTCGTATTTACGCTAATTCCGATAGCACTTGAAGGCAGCATAACTAACATAAACAAAATGCGTGCAGATGGACTAAACCATTTGCCGCAATGGCGAGGGGTGGGACCGTGAGACCTTAGATAGTCTTTACTTTTTTGTATACAAAATGTAGTCAATCAATCAACCGAGTTATTCAGCCAATACACTAACTTTACATTTCATCTGACATTCATTAGGAAATTTAATTAGGAAATGAAAATATTCAGCTAAAATCAAATATATTCTAGACTTTTTAAGGGCCCTCTCTCCCCTTGGGGCGCTGGTAATCAGTACTGGTTTTACCCCCAGTCCGACGCCCCTGGTTAGGAATATGGTTTGGTTTAGGGTTAGTTGCGTGTATTTATGCAGAATTTACTGTTATTACAACAGTAAGTACATGTAACATATGTAATAGACACACTAAAATGGTAAAGTGTTACCGCAAGATGGCCTCTTACTGTTGTAAAAATTACAGTACATGTCGGTGTTTACCATAGGTGCTCATATCTGAGTCTGTGTACTGAACCATATTTTTACTCTCTCAATCTGGGTAGCTATGGTAGCGGAGCCAGCAACCAAATACTGCACAGAGCAGGTGCAGCCTTACCTGCCGGCCGTCTTGGAGGAAGTGATGGGGCCCATCAGCCTGGGCTTCACAGAGGCCCGGGAGTTGAGCGAAGCCATGATGGAACAGCTTTGTCAGGACTTCGATGATGCTGACCAGAAGGAGGAACTCCGACAGGTGAGAGGAGCTAAGAAAACGAAAGTCCATACAACTTGTGCATTATATTCCACGTCTTAAGCCAAATGTTTTTAATTATTAATACTAGCCTTTATAGTAAAGCAGCTCTGCTTCTATTGCTCTCTTTCTTAAGGCTATGTTTAGGATGAGCAAGGCTAATTTCCAGTGCTGTTATGAGAAAGTGAGTGGGCTGGCAGATCACGTCCAAGAACTACAGCAAACCTTCAACTATTGCATCAAAGGTTTGGTGAACAACACAGAGATTGACTTAAAACAGGTACCCAAAACTGCAAAACCAAGAAGCCAACTCCTTTCTAAATTGCTTGAATACACTTTATTGTCTTACTGTGTTTGATTTCAAGCGTGTCTGTTGGGTGATTGTTTTAGCTGATGGAGAATCTAGAGTACACCTTTGAGCTGCACGTGCGAAAGGCTCTGGAGGACCCATCGATCAACCTTACGATGGCTATGCAAAAGGCTTCGAACAGGGTTCTGAAGGTGAGCATATGACTTTTCATTTACCTGTACTAACACAAATGGCAGTGTCAGATTGCTTAACTTAGTTTAACTTTGTCCTACAGCAATTTGACTATGACAGCAGCACAGTGAGAAAAAGGATCCTCCAGGAGGCTTTGATCAACATCACTCTACCCAGCATCAAGAAGCATCTGGCCCCATCCTTCAAAGAGGTACATTTGAGTTCAGTCGCATAATGACCGATGAATACGAGCACTAACAGCTTAAATATACATACAATACATGCTTGATATCTCCTAATAGACATGTCTTTTCTCAAAATGTACTTTTAGGAACTGCCCAAATTTGAGCAATATATATTCGCAGATTATTCAAACTTCATCAGTGTGGAAAACGTGTATGAGGACATTATCCAGCAGATACTGGAAAAGGACATCAGCATGGGTATGTCACATGATCACAACAAGACTTTGTCTCGTAAAGATGTTATTGATCTTAGGCATTATTTAGTACAGACGGTTTCATCGGACGCACGCGCGTTGCCACGGTTACGCGCCTGGCCCGAAGTTAACTTCCGGTCTGTGTTTGTTTATCGGTCTGGCAAGGGGACAGTATGGCGCACTACTCAGTAGAAACACATTTTTGACGTACTATTCTTGGATAACATGATATAAATATTAACGATCAAGCAGAGAGAATATGACACCAGCGCAAAAACAGTGTGTGCGACTCACCAAAAAGCCTTAAATGCTTCATAAATATCCAGCATACGAGAGCAGCTTCTAATGTAATTTACGTTATTTATTTAGCTTGTTATCAGAAATAATCTACTCTAGACACTACACTTGGCAATGAAAAATGAAAGATGATGGCGCATAAGAAAGATAATGCAGCCTCTGTTGTTATTGATTCTTTGCGGACGTCTACCGGAAGTTAATTTTGGGCCACAAAAGCACGCATGCGCAGTAACGTTTGTTTATGTTGTTGCCGTTGAAACCGTCTATAAAGCAGGGGTTCTCAACCCTGGTCCTCGAGGCCCACTGTCCAACAGAGTTTAGCTCCAACCTTGATCAAACTCACCTACCTGTAGCTTTCTAGTAATCCTGAAGAGCTTAATTAGCTGTTTCAGGTGTGTTTGATTAGGGTTGGAGCTAAACTCTGCAGGACTGTGGGCCTCGAGGACCAGGGTTGAGAACCCCTGGTATAAATCACTGTTTTAAAAGTATATATATATATTTTTTTGCACAAGTATGATGTTAGTACATTCACATACAGTGGCAGCAAAAATAGTTAGACACTTAATAATATAAATGTTTATATGGGTCAATGACAAATAAGGTTTTTAAGAAAAAAGCAAAAAAAAAAACTAAAAAAAACAAACAGTTTTAAAATGCATTTTTATGTCCAAAAAATGTATGGTTCATATTAGTTTTACAGCTTTTAGACAGCATTAATTCATTGTTAAACAAGATTTCTTATTTTACCACCCAGAAAATGTCAGGTGGTGCGATCATATATTAATTTAAAATAATATACATTTAATGTACTTAGCACTACTGAAGAATTGTAGATATGAATCATTGTAGTGTCTAAAATGCATATCACATGGTAAATTCCCTTTCCATTTCTTTATGTATTGCCCTTTTAGCCCAATTCATATAACTGGACACTTTTCTATGTGTTCAAACACCCAATTTTCCATAAGGAGTATTTACGTTTTGTTTTTAATTGTAAAAAATAATTTGTATACATTATATAACGGTTTACAGTTATATTTCTTACTTCAGTTTGCAATTGCAGTGGGAATTGATACTTTAAAATGTAAATTTGCTGGTTGCACCGCCTGACATTTCAAACTCAATTAAAATCTAACAGGCATTAACTTGGAAACCTATACAAATGTTTGACCATATGCTCAAGGTTATACATACATTTTTTAAATCAAAGACACATTTTATAATAACAACAACAACACATTTTCAAAGTTTTCCAGGGGTCATACCACCTGACATGATAAGTTGAATCAACCTCATCATTACTCAAAAATGTCAAATTATCTAATATTTATGGGAGGGTGACGAACATTGTTACTGCATCTAAGGGGTCTTCTGTGTGATGTCATATGCTGTCACATTGTTTTCTTAAAGTAACATTGCATAAAGTGGCCTTTTTATGTCGGTCACCCTCCCTGACATTTGGATAAGTACATTTTTCGGACAAAAGTTTAAGTAATAGAATAGTTTTGAAATAGGACTGAAACACTATTTTCCCTCATTTATAAGGAATTTAACGTAAAATCATGCCAAATGATTTTATTAAGAATTTTACTGAGAAAATTAACCTTTTTATTGCAGTTTTGTTTTATGCTTGTATGTTCGGACGGTCACACCACATGACATTTTTGGTCTTTCAAATGCCACAACTCAAAAAGTCAATTGAATTTCCAAAAAATGAAAAGGGTTTCTTATAAAGGTTATAAAATATTGTAGATCAATTTGATATATGACATGATAAATCTTTTTAGGAAAATAATGAATTTGGACACAAAAAATGCAGGTCATGTCATTGACCCATATAACAAAAAATCTAATCAAATTACATTTTTTTCAAAAATTTGGGATCAGCAAGATACTTTTTAATGGAAATTAATACTTTTATTCAGTGAGGATGCATTAAATTGATCAAAAGTGACTCAAGACTTTTACATTATTAAAAAGATTTCTATTAAATAATCCTGAAACAAATGTATGATGGTTTCCACAAAAAAAAAAAAAATTAAGCAGCACAGCTGTTTTCAACATTGATAATAATAAGCAGAAATGTTTCTTGAGCACCTAATCAGCATATTAGCATGATTTATGAAGGATCATGTGACTGAAGACTGGAGTAATATTAGCTTTACATCACAGGAGTAATTCATATTTAAAAATATATCCAAATAATACGATTTTAAATGGTAATATTTAAAAATGTAAAAGTAAATGTAGTCTTGGTGAGCACAAGAAACTTGTTTAAAAAAAAAAAAAAAAAATTAAATAAATAAATAAATATATATATATATATATATATATATATATATATATATATATATATATATATATATATATATATATATATATATATATATATATATATATATATATATATATATATATAAAATTCTAATCATAACTTTTGAATGGTAGTGTTTAAATCCCCTTAAGCCCACTGATTAAAAGATATTTCAAAAGTGGCTCAGAAGAGTACATTTTAGGGCCACCATAAAACAAGAAATTATTACTCATTTAAACTTGCCTAAAACATTCTCAAATCTGATTTGTGCTTTTGATTTTTCAGTGGTCAAGGAGGCAGCCAACCTGAAGAAATTCAACCTGATGACAGAGAGCAGATACAACTTCAGTGTGTCCAGCCTGTCCTTCACTCCCCCGGGATCTGCACCCAGCAGCCCAGGACACTTAAATACCTCCCCAAGCCTGCGTACGCCCCTGCCGCCCTCCCCGCTGCTGGGCAACGGCATGACAGCAAACAAATCCGTGACTGTACACTCGCTAAGGTCAGAAAGTAGCACACCGAGCCAAGCTCTGTCTGTCATGGAAAAGATCAGTGAGGGAGAAAACAAGACACTCTTAGAGGAGAGCGATGATGTATTTGCCACGGATGAAACATCAACTTCGAATGCGTCAGCTGAGGCTAAACCAGAACTCATAACCACCACAATCGCCATGGATGTCATTCACACCCCTGTTATTATGGTAACAGAAACCACAGAAAGTTCTGGGACTTCTTGTTCACCAAAAGAAGGTGATGCAACCTTTTCAGACTTTGCTAATAAGCCCACAACAGCAATCAGTCCGATCTGCATGAAAACCTCTGGCTCTGGTGGTGACCCTGCTGAAACGGAGGACAACAGCAAAGCAGCGGTTTCGTCAGATGATCCAGCCCAGATTAAAGCACAGATACGCGATGAAAGCACAGATCCAATAGCCGTTTGCTTATCTATTGAAGACGTAGAATCTGGAGATATTGATAAAGAGTTCACTGACAAACACGTCATGAATCTTCCAGAAAAGGCATCAGAATCCCAGTCTTCATACCTAGAGGATGAAACCAAGCCCCTGGGGTGTGTGAAGGAGATCCGTGACCTGGTAATGGAGGTTATTGAAGTCGAGGAGGTGCTTCAGCCTTGCAAAGACAATGGAGAAAAAACTCAAATGTTGGAGGAACCAGAAGCTATAGTTTAAGTTTCAACGACTGTGTCAGTTCTTTACTAGATACTCGTTCACACCTCCATTTTTCTGTGTGAAGAGGCAAATTGTACATTTCTTCTTTGTGCAGAAGGTAATTATAGTTTACTGTATAGTAATATATATTACTATTATTATAGTAATATATCTATTTTATATAAATGTAAAAAAATGAATACTTTAATTCAGCAAGGATGTATTATATTGATGAAAAGTGACACTAACAACATTTATAAAAATTCTATTTCAAATAAATGCTATTCTATTCATCAAAGAATCTTGAAAAATGCACGTTTCCACTTAAATATTAAGGAGTTAAACTGTATATATAATAAAATAGAAGAAAAACTATTTTAAAGTAAGAAATAATTGATGACAGCAGTACCACCTCGGGTGCGCATTCTTTTTCTTATAATTCAACGGCCAGGAGTCAATTATTCTGCTTATAATACGGTTACCACCTCAAAACATTGTTCCGGTGATTTATTTTCAAGACATTTGTCAGAATCTGCCCTTAAAATGCTCCTGTGTGCAGGACTAATTTCTTACGCATCTAAACCCAAGCCTCCGTTGCCAATTCCAAAACGTCATTTTAGAGCTAGCAATGGAAGCTTGGGCCACTGATTATTATTAGACTAATAATGCAGTTATTAATGAAGTGAGTTATTACAGAGAAAGAGAGAGAGAGAGAGAGAGAGAGAGAGAGAGAGAGAGAGAGAGAGAGAGAGAGAGAGAGAGAGAGAGAGAGAGAGAGAGAGAGAGAGAGAGAGAGAGAGAGTGCATATGTGTATTACCTCAGTCTGCGTCTCTTTCAACAGTGTTCGGCAGCAGCGTCTACTATTACGAAACTATAAGAACAGCGTCTTTATTATCTTGCTAGTGAGAAAGGTCATGTAGCTTTTAAGTTGCTAAACTATTTTACTGACACAATCGCCAAAGCCTCGCTGACAACACCTTTCTGTGTGTATGCGTGTGTGCGCGTTTAAGTGGGAGAGCAGAGAATGTGCTTCTGCACATAATAAAACTTAATTTTGTAGCAAAAACTTGTTAAGTGTCAATGTGGGTTTTGGTTCTTTTGCTGTTGTTGGCTGTATATACATTTGAAATAACTGAAATCATTTGGCGAGGTGATATGGCACTGTAATGCATTCAAGACATGCCTGAAACTACTTCAGCCATGCGTTTCCCTGAAAATAATTGCACACCTTAGAACATTCGTCAACCAATCAGATTCAAGCATTCAACAGCCCCCGTTAGTATAAATTGTAATAATATTTCAGTATATTAACATTCAATTTTAAATGTAAATTTAAAAAAAATATTGTCAACCCCTACATTTTGAATGGTAGTGTATATATTGTTTAAAATGATTTGTTAAAGAGTATAAAATGTTTCTCAATCTAATAAGGACTATTTTAAGAATGTAATATAGAATGTTTTTAAAAATATAATATAGATAACCTTATTTCAATATTGTTTTCAGCTAATATGAACAAATTAATTGCTATGTTAGCATTTGAATAATATATGAAATCCAAACTGTATCATAAATATTGTATTTGGAAATAATATCCTTTGTGAAAGTTTATGCTTCAAGGTGGTTTTCAACCTTTAGACGACACATTCACAACATGAGCAAACATTAAGGATCTTGTACGTTCACCCAAATTGCAAATTTGTGACAGAGCCAGCCATGAACCAGGGCTGACTGTTTGCTTTGGACCAATAATGCATGTCTGACGGGTTTGTTTGCCATGGAATCCGGCTCTGTGACATATCTACAGCACAGTGCCGTAACGTTTGATGTCATGAATCTGTATTGAGTGACACATGGATTTGCCACATGTGCAATGCAGATAGAACCACTGAGATCTGTCTATATATGGAGACAGTCACTACTACAGATTCTGCTCTGGGCACTTGGCTATATATCTGCGATCCACATAAACAACAATACAGCCCATCAATACATCTTTGAATAAGCATAACCACCCTTTAAAAGAATGATGGGAGTGAATGATAAAATATGTACGGGACGTATGGCATTTCATCACAGTCAGGTGAGAGTAAACAAGAGCTGAGCTTCGGCTGTTCTAAAACTTTAAAAGACAAAAGATTTCAATCAAAGTAAACACAAGGAAAGCTTTTGCACATCAATTTATGTATTTCATATTGCACCACATTAAATAAAAAGGCATTTTATATAAAACAGTAATTAAGACAATCCCCAGGCACCAATGAAGTTTCATAAATACTAAAACACATCAAAAAGACAAGAACACTTGAGTTTGGCTACATTAGAAAATACATAAGAAGTTGTTAGCAGTGCACCATAAAAAGCAAATATGTGTTGTAATATTTGTACTAGAGTATCAAAGGCAAAGTAACATTGTTTCACACAATCATATTAGTGAGTAGTGTGGCTATTAAGACCATGGGTACTGTGCTGTAGAGTGTTTAAAGACAATAGTCGTGTATGTAATGTAATTTAACGTCATGTCGTTTCATAGGCGAGTCCACAGGGGGGCAGCACAATCTTTAAAATGACCCTTACAGACAGTTGCTTTATGTAAACATGCAAAATTGATTGAAATCCTATAATGAACAGCGATGATTGACTATTAACTATTAATACATGAGTTGCAGCTGAAGCTTCACACTATTTTGTTTTCAAAAACCTAAATCTGAACCACTACCATGCAGTTAAACTGACATGATTGTTGTAATGTATAAAGAGTAGGTGTTTTCATCCCGCAAAACTTAACACGCCTGCACCACTGAAATAGCATGCAACTAAACGCCTACTTTTGCTATATTGCACAGAAAGGGCAACGTGGTGCCATTCGTTTCTTCAGTGTTGACAAGCAATACATAGTAGGCTAACGTATTCACTGAAACGACATGATCTAGCCCAAAATCAAAAGCTTCATTTAGAACATTCTGTTTAAAACACATTCAGACTGAGATTCACATGGAATGTATAGAAAGTATAGAAAGAAATACTGACAATGAAGAAAATCAGTAGTGTTGCTTTCATTTGAAATGATAAAGAGACCATACCTAACTAACATTACTTGAGATCCATTTAATTGGTTTTCAGAGTTTGCGAGGGTTTTCGAAAGGGCTTCCCCGATACTCTCCTACCGTGACGCTGTGTAACCGTAATAAAACTGCTCATCAGGCCGAAAGCCGTAAGCCGTGGCAGGACGTGCTGGAGTCACACCCGTCTGTCTGTATCCGTCTGTCAAAGAACTGGCGGAAAAGAAACACAGCCATCTGTCAGCCAGTCATATAACTGCTGAAATACATGAGAGTTGAGATTAAATCACAAAAGGCTTTCATAAATCATGTTAATGTGTATTTAATAGGCAATTACTTGTATAAAGGTTATACGCATCGCTAGATGGCGCTCTGATTCTGCAAAACAGAGCGACTGAGATTAAAACCGAACGGCTTCCTAATTATTCACACCAGGAGTGTTCATAAATTAAACATTTGATTTTTAAACCAGTAGAATTATATGAATTCCTCAAGTCAAATGGCCAAATGTATGGAAGCCCATTCCCACCACATAAGAAAAAATATCATGTTCTGGAAAGTCATAATTATGACATACTAAATGAGATGAAAAGTTGAAATCAAAATCATGAGATTAAAAAAATCTAAATTATGACTTAAAACATTTAAATTGTTAGATTCAAGGAGTCAAAATTATGACATACTATATTGAAATTATAATGAAGTTATGAGATTAAAAAGTCAATTATGACAAATCAAGATTATGATAGAAAATCAGTAAATCCTATTAGGACATCATTTTGATTTAGTGCCTCATAATTTCAAATTAGTGTTATTATGTTATATTATGTTATGTTATTATATGTTATATGTTGTATGTTATATGTTGCATGTTATATTTTATGTTATATGTTGTATTTTATGTTATGTTATATGTTATAATGTTGTGTGTTATACGTTGTGTGTTATATGTTATGTTGTATTTTATGTTATATGTTATGTTATATGTTATAATGTTGTGTGTTATGTTATGTGTTGTATGTTATATGTTGTTGTGTTGTATTTTATGTTATATGTTATGTTATAATGTTGTGTGTTATATGTTGTTGTGTTGTATGTTATATGTTGTATGTTATATGTTGGTATGTTATGTTATATGTTATGTTATATGTTATGCACACCAGGAGTGTTCACAGATTTTTTTTTTTTTTTAAACCAATAAAATTATAAGAATTCTTTAAGGCAAATGGCACTGGCCAACAGAATTATGTCAGCTGGAATGGACTAGTATAATCTGTCTCTTAATTAACAACACCCACCCGTCTCTGGCCTGTCATCTTAAAATATGGGTTGTTTGCTTTGCCCCTTCCAGCTCCCATAATGCGGTGTTGTTTTTAGACAAAAAAAACTTCCAGTGATCGGTTACATGCGTTACCAGAACACCCGCCCTCTCCGGGCATCAAGCCTGTCTTTATCCTCTGAGGAACACTTCTGCTGTCTGGGGAAATTTCAGACTTTGTTAAAAGGTTTGAAGAGAAAAAAAATGGATGTCAAAGAGTTTGGGTGAAACCAAAGCATAGCTAACAGAATAAGTTCAAATTAAAAGTGTTGATGGGAAGGATAAGGCTGTGCATTGTAGGTCAAATGATCAATCCAAAGATTGTCCAGGTAAGAAACAGGCCTAAAAAGTGTGTTTGTGTGTTACGATCAATCTACCAGTGAATCATTCATCCCAAAGGAATGCTGTCATCCTTACCAGGAAAGTAGAAATGTTCTGTAAGGTTTCGCAAAGAATGATGTTACAAAAGACTAAAACCAACCTTTTTTTCCATTCATCTAATCATTTAATCTAAACCAAATCATTAGAGAAGGAGATACTGTTTATCCTTCGACTTTCTTATGAAACACAGCCGTTGGCCCTTTACACTCGAGGGCCACAGACACAGTGCGCTTGGTGATAATCTGAAGATCTGAGGCTGGAAAATATCCCCCCCCCCCCCCCCCCCCCCACAAGGGTGAGCAAATATCTTTTTGGGTGGACTATCCCTCTAAGCCACACTTAAAACTGTATTAGTTTCACTGCATTAAATACAACATACTCTACTGTTCAAAAGTTTGGGATCAGATTTTTGGGGTTTTAAAAAAATCTCTTATACTCACCAAGGCTGCAATTATTTGATAGAAAACACAGTAAAAACTGTATTATTCTGAAATATTACAATTTAAAAAGAGTTTTCTATTTGAATGTATTTGAATATAAATGTGAATTTCTGAATTACTCCAGTCTTCAGTGTCACATGATCCTTCAGAAATCATTCTAATATGCTGATCTTTATGCTGAAGAAACATTTCTCATTATTATCAATGTTGAATATAGTTTTACATATTTTTTCAGGATTCTTTGATGAATATAAAGTTCAGAAGAACACCATTTTATTTGAAATAGAAAACTTTTGTAACATTATAAATATTTTTACTGTTACTTTCAATCCATTTAATGCCTCCTTGCTGAATAAAAGTATTAATTTCTTTCCCCAAAATGTGAACAGTAGTTTATCAAACCAAGTGTTATCTGCAAACTAATGATGCTAGACATTTCTCAGAGCTGACTTTAATTATTTAGCCATTTGTTCTATTACTTTAAACCAACTGGTCTCTATTAGTGAATATATGAAGTCAGTTCCCCTCAAGTTCACACAGGTGTCCCAGCAGAGTAACCACAGGTGTAGTTCATCACATTAACTGTGGACATGTTACATAACATTTGCCAACAGAAAGTATCCAAAGAAAGTAAAAGAAATAAATGCCACTTGGTTCAACCCTTTCTAGCGCAATGACATTTACAAATTTTGCGTGGCTTAAAAGTACAAATACATTTTGGGGCCAGGTTGGTCCTGACAATGATGTTTTACTCAAATAACATTTGTGTGTTGCCCTTGACTGCTTTGAAATCCTTTTATTTTACTTTACAAAAATGGATTAAGTACCTTAATGTGATTTTTGTCTAATCATAACATTCAAAATGAGGAACTCCCTTTTTTCAAGCAAATGCAGCCACGAATATGGGTTTTTCATCTAGAATAACTAAGCATTTTTATGTGCTAAATGAAAGATTGCTCTGTGCTATTCTATAAATAAATGCAATTCTATTAAAGGGCTTTTAAAAGAGCCGTTCCCAGTGTGTCTGGCTCCTGGCTCGGCGCAGGGGAACTGAGGCTGGATTTCATTATTGTGTTAACCTGGATCTCTAACACCACACGGACAAAATGAAAACCACACTTTCAGGCCGCCCAAATCCCTGTGCACTCTCAGTGTATTCTACAGGTATCGCTTACAAAGAGCTGTGAAAAAAAACATGGCTTCCTCTGCCGCCGCCGCCCCCCTCCCGCTTGTATTCACTTGCTCCTTATTTTTCAGCGCCTCTTCTCTGACTTCAAGACAAGCACCTTTTTCTCACAGACTGATGTATAATTTAGAGAGCTCTCTCTGTTGTTGGACCCGTCTCTTTTCTTTCTGTGTTCTTTTTTTATACCTACCTATGAGTAAAGACATACAATCCTAAATGAGAAAGTTTTTCTAAAAGTGTGTCAACTCATTTGAATTATCATTAATGGCCCCATATCAAATAATCCCTTCTGCGATCAATTATTTGAATATTTGGAAAAGAGCTTAGATATTTTGCACAATCCCATAACACAAAGTGGCCCACACCATAAATCAATGCATCAAGTCAGCACATAAGTGCTTTTCTGAAACCCCTAAACAGTAGGTATATGGCAACTGAAGCAGATTTGGAAAAAGCTGAATAGAGGGAGCTGTGTTTACTCTCAAAGCTGAGGGTATTACTTTTGGAGGAGTGCTGTGGCCTGCTGGGATGCCGTAGGACCCTTTGACGCAGTACTTTTGGGCCCTTCCCTGCTAAAAGCAACAAAACTGGCAGACAAGGATGTGTGTGTGTGTGTGTGTTTGATGCAGCAATAACAAAACCAACAGATCCGCTGCAGCCAGTCTGACTGATTCATCATATTTAAATGTACCTGCTGGGGAAACCCTGTGGTCCTAACAGGTCTCCATTCTGGAAGTCTGTGAAGAACTCTGGACTAATGGCACCATCTGCTGGGATTATTCCATCTGCAGGAATCACAAAGAAACCGATTATCATTTGCACGTTGTGATAAAGCATTACAGCCAGGAAAATACAAAGACAAATCATAACTATTCCAATTTCTCATAGTCATCAGCAGTTATTTTTAAAATTAAATAAAAGTATGTTTTTAATACATTTCAAAATGACATTTATTCCTGTGATGGTAAAGCAAAATTTTCAGCTTCATTACTCCAGTCTTCAGTGTCACATGATCCTAAAAAATCAATAAAAATAATAAAATAAAACAGATAAATTGTAAAAACTGAAATAAATATAAATTAAATAAAACTAAATAGATAAACAACATTTTCAGCATCATTACTCCAGTCTTCAGTGTCACATGATCCTTCAGAAATCATTCTGATATGCTGATTTAGTGCTCAAGAAACATTTCTTATTGTTAACAATGTTGAAAACGGTTGTGCCGCTTAATATTTTGTGGAGTGACTTTTTTTTTCTTCGAATAAATATAATTTAACCTGACCCCAAACTATTGAATGTAGTGTATAAAAACTACAATAATTCAAACACCCTATTCATAAAAACTACTATATTTCTTAAAATCGCTGCCCAATTTAACCTGCACTGTAGAAGAGGTCTGGCCGTTCCAGGATGTCACCATTTTGAAGGAAAGGTTCTCCATCGTCTCCATACATGTAAGGCTCTGCCTCATCCATTTGCCGGTTCTCCACCATCTCCAGCCACTGAGAGTTATGCCAGCGGAACTTCTCGCTCTGGATCTTCTTGCCCCACTCCACATCATATTCCTACAGACGGAGACAGAGAGAACAGCCAAGTATTAGCGCAGGACACAGAAAGGCTCTGCCTGTATTGCCTCGCTGCATGTGCCGTACCAACGATGTAGGAGGAATCAGGTGAGCTGTGTTGCTTGGCAGACGGATAACATAGTAGTTGTTTATTTTAACTCTACAGAGACTGAGTGAAATAAAACCTCTTTGAGGTTGGTGGAAATAGCTAAGCTAAGCAACCCAGTCCTCTGATTAATCATCCCCACACGGGGTGGAAGGCCTGGGGCTTAGGTGGCCACCTGAGGCTTAGGCCCCAAACAGGCCTCATTGTCACCGGTCCGGCCCCACCGGCATGCACAGTGACACTTTTTGCCAGGGCACAAATTCATCATTGTTAAGCATTAAAGGCTCCACATGCTGCACTCCCATGGCCAATCAGAGCAAAGAATGTGGTCTGATACCCTGGCTAATCAATCTTCAAGTAGCTGAGCTCATGACGTTACTGAACATTTGAATCCGGAGTAGGTTAGGGTGTTTTATAAATAAATGTGGTGAAAAAATCTTTGAGCGTATCCAGAAAAAGCATGTAAAAATGAATTATGAATGACTTCACTGGTCTGGATTAAAAACCACTGCTACAAAAGCAAAACGCTTGGGTATAAAAAGACAAAATAAGAAAAACTGTTCAGAAAAAAAAATTCAACAATATTCATCACAGAAACAGATTTGTATCACATAGAAGAAGAAAAAGGGGAATATGACCAACAACGTGTATGTGAATGTGCGGTATTCAGCAGATCTGTGTTCTGCCCACCATCCCCACGTGACACTAAGCAGCCATCTCCTCCTCTCTCTTTGATGTGGCTCCTTGCTTTAATGGCCCTTTCCGATCAGATGTATGGAACACTTCCCTTGGCCTCAAGACTAGCCCTAATTACATTAATCTGAGGCCTGGGACAGATCACACGTGACAGAGCAGCTTCAGAACAGCTTATACATTTAACCCGCCAGCAACGGTGTTCACCCAATAGTCTTTTACGTCAACTGACCCTGACTACAAACCGTATGTGCCATATTTATAGTTAAAAATGAAGTGCTGGTTGCGTTTACCAAGTAGACATTCTGATGGTTTCCCTCTTGACTTACTCAAAAGAAAAGAGAAAATCTTGGACTATTTATTTAATTTTATTGCTAACTAAAACTATTAAAAAATATTTTTGTTAATTGAAATAAAATTAAAAAATAAAATGCATAAAATAAAAATAATAATAAAATGATCAAATAAAAACTTCTAAAAAATAAACAAAAAATGAGAAATGTTGCCTTGGAAACAAAATAATTTTAAGTTGAAAGTTTCAGCTAAAATGGTAAAAACTGAAATAAATTTAAATTAAATAAAGCTAAGTTGAACTTGTAAAATAATAATAATAATAATAATAATAATAATAATACAATGGCAAAAGCACATAAAAGAGTTACTAAAATTTAAACTAAAATTAAAATGAATATTGTAAATATAAAAATAAAACCTAGTTCACAATATGAATTAATACTAAAATCGAATATAAATTATACAAAAAATTGCACTGGTTCTTCAACATGAGTTGGATGCATGTATGTCCCGGGATATGCCTAGTCATTCAATTATTATCAGGTCCCTTCACCCACTGACACCCACACCAACTCTCTTCATAAACAAAAGTTTGTAAATGACACAAGCGCAGCTTGAAATTGGTGAAAAAACTGCAGATCACTAGCTTAAGGTACAGCAGATTTATACTCACAGCAATGATGTCCAATGTATTGTCGCACACTTTGCGTATTTCTACATTTTTGTCATGCATAAGGTCAATGAGATATGCTGGAGCCTCTGATAAGATGACAGTCAAAGAAAAAAAACTCTGAAAGAGACACCTGTTGACTGAAACACACCATCATCATCGCGCAATTGCAGGTTATATAAGATGAAGGATACGGGTTTCTTTTATAATGACATCTCGAGTGGCCTGGTGAAACACCATTTGGTAAAAGACGTACACAATCTGACAGACAAACTCATCATCTTCTTGCTGGGCTGAAGATGGAAAGAAGAAAGAGATTACCATTTTCTACTTCAACAAAAACGTCACAAAAAAAACAACTTTGAAACGGGCACTTTAAAAGCATTCCAAGCATCTAAATGTGTCCTACCGTTTAATAGTTCTATTAGAGCAGGAATGATGCCTGATTTAGCCAGCATTACAGCACAGGAGTCGTCCATGGAGACTGTGCCAATCATAATCACTACCTCCAGAATGAGGTCATCTTCTGCAGAGCCTAAAGGAAGTAAATAAGGGCAAGTCACATATCACAAATCTTGATACTAATATTCTCACGTATTTTCTGTTGTCATGTAGAAAAGTTGAATGAGATATACCTGGTTTAAGGTGGTCTTTAAGATAAGGCACCAGGTTGTACTCCTTTAGCACAAGTTCCCAGTCAAGATCAGGAATGGTAAGATTGGAAAGAGTGCCCAAGCACTCAATCACAAACTCTTCCTCTTCCTTCAGTCCGATCTGAGCCGCCAGGTCTCCAACATAGTCCTCAAACACATCACATGCTTATTAGTCTACAATTGAGTACGCATCAAAGTACATATCTACAACAAATTAAGAAACATTATTTGTATAGGCGAGTGTATCCTTTTTATCTCTGAAACTCACAATGAAAAGATTTTTAGATGGTCCGTCATGCTGAGATATATTTCGGATCATCTTCATCATTAGAGGATCTTTTAGCTTTAGTGCTCTCTTCATCAGCATCTTCAGACCATTGCCTTGAATAGAAACATTATCGTAAGCACCAAGTCTGCTCTTTTCGCTGTTTTTGGTTTGTGCTTTCGTATGTATTCTGACCTTCACACATTATCTGGGCATTCCTTTTGTTGGCAGCCAAGTTGATGCAGAAGGAAATGAGCTCAGCGTCAATCCTCTCTTCACCACAATCAAACAGCATCTTCATTACCTGCCAAACAATGCAACATAAAATAGCAGAGGGGGGTTACGATGGAGTGTGGTTGTCCCGGTACCCAACCTAGTTAGTTATGTCTGCTGTCCAAGACTAACCTAAATGGAAGATACTTCATAGGAATCAACTTGTTATGCTAGTTGGCATGATAACAAAAGCACATTTATTTGATTGAAATTACAGTAAAACAGCAATAATGAAATATTATGAGTATTATAGATATACAGAAACACATAGAAATATTATTGCAAGTAGAGATAAATACACTTTAAAATGTTATTTATTGCTTTAAAGCTGTATTTTAAGCAGCCATTAATCCAGTAGTAAGTATCACATGATCCCTTAGAAATCATTCTAATATGCTGATTTGGTGCTAAAGCAACATATCTCATTATTTGTTCATTATATTATATGTTGAGTTTTCAGGATTCATTGATGAACTTTATTTGAAATAGAAATCTTTTGTAAAATTATAAATGTCTTTACTCTGTTACTTTACTGATCAATTGAATGCATACTTTCTCAATAAAAGTGATTTTTTTTTTCTTCTTCTTATTTTTTATATATTAAATCGAACATTACTTATGCTTATGTGTTCAGATGGTAAAGAGAAATGCTTCATTTTGTTTGCAGACATCACAATCTTCCAAGACAGTAAGCGAGTTTTAGTCCAGTTACCTCATTACCCACTTGAAAGCTTCAGGCCCAAGTGTGCCCTTCTTTCTTAAAAGATCCAACCCAACAAAGTCAGCAAACGGCTAGAAGTCCTGACCCACCTAGAACTTTAATCAAACCCGCCTTTGTCCCACAAAAAAGCTGACAGACCTGAAACATTCTTTCCAAACTCCCGCACCCAATTTGTAAGTTTCCCAGACATCCAGGGGTTCCTGATTTTCTCAAGCGGATCCTAACTTTAGACACAAACCTTACATGTCACTCTGCATTAGCTCGGGTAACGTCACCACACCCCAGGCGGAACAGAGGACCGGACTCTGCTACCTGAGGGGACAGTAGGGGTCCAGGAAGGGAGTACGGGGGAAGGGGACTGGGCAGAAGTCCAGGCCTGGGTTGAAGTGGTCAAGGGTTGTCAACATTGCCCCCTGACGCTAACGATAAGCAGGAGGCCCGGAGAGAAAGCTTGGTCCGTGAGGAGGCAGCGGTGAGTATGCAAAGCATACAGTCCCATACTGAGTATCACATAGCAGCCGCCCTGCAGCCTAAATCACTGTGGCTAGACTTACTGGCACCTGCCCTGCTTTCACATGCAACATCCAGTCGCCCTACCAAAACCTTGGTAACCCCCAGCCTGCAGTCACCATATTTCCATTTCTCTAGTCACCCAATTTGTCCATGAAGGGCCCTTCTATTTCCTTATATTAATAATCTATTGGATCCCTATTCTATATAACTGTAATCTCTAACCTGCTTTTTTCACAATAAATCCTGAATACAAAGCAGAATTCTATTAGAAAGCCAATTTTGAAAGTGACAAGGAAAAACTCTCTACTGTACTCACACCTTTTGACAACCTAAATTTCCAGTTACAGTATGTGATCAATGGACAGGGATAAAAAAGACTGCACATACAAAAAGCAAATTCTAAACTATTTTAGAGGTGAAAATAAGTAGACAAATTTAATAAAAGACATTTCCATAACTTTCCCAGGTCTAGAAAAGAAAATCCAGATTTTTCAAGACCATGGGAACCTAGACATTTTTCCATCAGTGTTAATAATTTGGTTTTATTGTTAATTGAAGTCCTTTTTAAATTGTTGACATGGCATAAAACTTTAGTTTACAAAAACGATAACATTTGATTTGACAAAAAAAAAAAAAAAAAAAAATTCTAAATTCTCTTCAACAGTGTTATAATGAAAATCGTTTTGTTATTGTCATGATGCATATTTTTGTCTTACCAGAAAAAACAAAATTAATAGAGAATATAACATAGCAAAAAGTAGCAAGAAAATTTTATTTTTCTCACCTATAAGTACTACATTAATCACTGTGATCAGAGACACAGGAATTGTTGAAAGGGCCAGTGAAATAATGTCTACACCGTATGTGAGCGATGCATCGCGTTACAATAAAATAAATCTCATTAGATGCAGCGAAACTATCTACACTGAATGCAACAAAATGAGACAGAGAGTAAACTGATGCCCCGTTCTATTTCTGATGCACTCCACAAGCTTGCTCTACTTCCAATAACAGTGAATTTGGAACTTCACTTTGACGTGATCAAAGTACACAGCCTCAAGCTGTTGCGGAATGGCATGGCCCAGAGGAACAACGGTTGCGCCCGGTGTAGACACTGTGTGAGAGAGTGGTTAAAGAGCTCTCCTGTCCCCTGCTATAAGCTCATGCTAATGCAGGCTGACCTCTCACCTGTGGAATGCAGTCCGTGTAGGCAAACATGGACTTGAAACGATCGTCCATGCTGATGTGGTACAGAATGCACATGGCAATCTGTCTCTGCGCTTCGTCTCCTGAAACACAAACACACACTATCCATGAATAGACAGACACACACTCCTGAGTATTCAAGGTAACCAGAATTACACCTCCTTTAACAGAAACAGAGCAGGACAGGACAGGACAGCAGCAGGAGTATTTGATTTATGATTTGAGTCAAGAGTATCCCAATATTTAGTGGATCATGGCCCTTGCTAGTGCCAGTGTTCAAGATTCACTGATTCATGTCACAGGGAACTAAAGAGGAATGGGACACAACCATAGACTTTTTGGCTATAGATGTGGACCTACACAAAAGTTCAAACGTTTGGGGTCAGTTTTTTGTTATTTTTGAAAAAAAGCTAATAGTTTAATTCAGAATGCATTGAACTTGATCAAAAGTGACAGTAAATATTTTTATAGACTGTTACAAAAATGTATGTTTCAAATAAATGATGTTCTTTTGGACTTACTATTCATCAAAGAATCCTGAAGAAATGTATTACAGTTTCCTTAAAAATATTAAGCAGCAACTGTTAATAATAAGAAATGTTTCTTGAGCACCAAATCAGCATATTAGAATGATTTTCGGAAGGATCATGTGAAACTGAAGACTGGAGTAACGGGTTCTGAAAATTTAGCTTTGCCATCACAGGAATAAAGTACATTTAAAATATATTACATGTAAATACATATTAAAATAGAAAACTTGTTTTAAAATGTAATAATATTTCACAATATCACTGTTTCTACTGTTTTTTTATCGAATAAATGCAGCCTTGGTAAGCATAAGAGACTGATTTTAAAACCATAAAACATTTTTACCAAACTTAACTTTGAATGGGACTGTGTATATAATGAAAGCAAATTTGCAAGAATTACTTTGTTAATCTAAGGGTTTTTTTAATCCTGTATTTCAGACCTAAGTAACTCTGACCCTGAGAAAGCACAGTTTCCCTTTACAAAGCAGACCGAAACCTGGATCTGGTAAGAACCTGAGCCTCCGACTTAATCAAACAGACAGACACAGACCCCAAGAGAGGGAAGAGGGGGCGGGGACGGGTCGGAGCCGGCCACGCACCCTTTAGGCAAGGTTATCTCAGCCTATTGGAGCCAGATGTGCTCCTAAAGACCCCTGAAAAGAGAAGGGCTTCTCCATTTAATTGGGGAAAAAAAGGAGGAAGCATAAATTTTACTGCCATTAATAACTTCAAGCCAAGCTGCTCTGCACTGCTAGCGCCACGATTGGCCCAACATGTGCTTCTCATTAGTGAAAGACACACACGAGCGTACAAACGAGCTCTCGCGCACACTCAGAGGTCAATCGCAAACACACACACGCAGACCCTGAGTTAACGCCTCGGCCTGCATGTTGGGAGAGGAAAACGGGGGATCCTTTATTAGGATGGAGGAGAAGGGCCTGTAAAAATGTTCAAAACAGCCCTGGAGCCTGGGAGAAAAAAGCCCATTAAAAATTCATTATCCTGTTCAGGGTGCGTTTAGTGGGAGAGCAGGAGAGCTAAACTTCAATTACACCCCAGTAAGATTTAAAACACCCAACTGCCATAAAAGCCACGGCAGCCAGGCCTTCAGGCGACCACTACAACCCTAAACGCCCATGTCCTTCAGAGTGGATCGAGACATTGAGCACACACTAATGGTAAACAGTAGGGATGGGTCAAGACCAGTCATCCAACAACTGATTAGCGAGGTTGAATTGTACATACATACATACATACAATATTTTATATATATATATATATACACACACACACATATACATACATATATATACACATATATATACACACACATACATATATATATATACATACATATATATATATATACACACACATACATATATATACATACACATATATGTACACACATACATACATATATATATATATATATATATATATATTATATCAATAATATAAGTGGTCTAAATATTAAAAAATATATATATATCTTCTGTGGAAGCCTCAGGACCAAGAAATGTTTGTCCTAAATGGATGTCCTACCTGCGTGTCAACCTACATATTTCCATACCTCTGTGCACCCTGCTCGCACAGAAATCACACGTCATTGAAGTCTTTGGCTATGCAAGTTGTAAACAATCACAGCGCGCCACAAACAAAGAGAAACCACCTTTTACAGATGACAACTCATGATATTCTACTCAGAGCTGTTCATGTCCTCAGACTTTATGCGTTTCATTGGCAGCACTATCAATGGCGAAATGAATCTGCAGCAGTCAGGTGGTACAAGTCAGAGCTCTTTAAGTTGTTTATGTTCATTATTATTGTAATGTCATGTGCTTTGAGCACTTTCGTGATGCTTTGCAGACTCTGCTGTGCACATTCATGTGTTTTGGAGGATGGAATCTCATGCTTCCAAAGCCTGCTTCCTATTGCTAGCCATTAAGTTTGCTAAGCATAAAAGTGGCAAGCCTCGGATTTTGTAGGTTTTTACTATTAAATTCAACTCAAAGTGACAAATATAAGAGTTATTTCAGCAGCAGTGTGCTGTGTGACAGCCTATATGATGATTTCTTCTCTGCTCTTGGATTTAGGTGTTTTTCACAGTATTTTTGTGCTGTTTTCCATTATAAATATCTGAAACATTCTTAAATCAAAATACATTTACTTAAAAGGTGAAGTATGTAGTTTCTGCGAAACAAGAGGCAATAATATTAACAATAATATTATATTTTGTAAACGCCCCTTTCGTGTGTCTTGTGCCGTACCTCCACCAACTCGAACATCACAGATAGGCCTACAGCTCTTACAGATGCTTGTGAATAAAATGTCCAACGTATTAGGAACACTTTTAGCCTGTGTTGCTGTGTCTCGAGTAAACAACTGAGTAGAATAACACTCCTCCTTGAACAAACATGAGTGTCTCACTTATAATAAACCCATATTACTACCTGTGGAAGCATTTTCTAACATGGCATACTGCAACCATTTGAGGCTGTTTACACTGGACACATCAAAGAAAACATTAAACTGGAATATTTGTCTTTCAGAACGGGTGCATGATGTTGTTGTATTGAAGCATCCATTAATGTAGCAAGCATTAGTAATAGCATTAATTGCAATACCATTTCACTTTACCGTGTTCCCGACATGTTTAATCTTTGAAGGTCTTTATGCAGTTAAATTAGGCTTGGCCGAAGCTGTCTTTTCCCATGTAACGCATCAGCCATGGTCCCACAGTGACTAAACACCCTCTGGCTCTGCCTACAACAGTAGCTACGTCCCCAAACTCTTGCTATTGGTTGAGCTGGAAAGAGATTGAGAGATCTGAGCGGACCGCTCTCAATTTTCAGATGGTGCCTTGGAGGCTCATTGTTGACACTTTTTGGAGAGATAAACCCATGAATGGCATACTAATAGTAGTCAATAAAATATATACTGGGTTAAGAGAATGTATTTTAACATAAAATCGTACATGCTTATTTCCTTTAAAAAGCAAAATAACTTTTTGCTTAAAACAAGAAAAATATCTGCAAATGGGATAAGAAAAAAAATTATCACCACATTAGAAGATATTCTTTGGTTTTAAACATAATCTCACTTCATTTTGATCATTCTTTTTCAGAAAAGAGCAGACAAAAGACTATCTTAAGTAATTTTGATTTAAGAACGTTTAGACATTTGTACTGGAAAACAAGAGTGTGGAGTATTGTTTTGCAGTGTGGCGTGATTTGCCGATTAGTGGGTTCTGGTTTTGAAATAAATCATCAATGAGGTTCGAGAGGATACCAAGCTTCACTTTCATCTTATCAGCAAGGCCATGACCCGCAAAGGGTCTTCTTGGAAGAGCAGATAGGAGCTTTCCTCTGTGCACTCTGAAGATTCATGAGGCATATGCAATATTCTGACAGGACTGGACGTTGCATTCTTACAAAGCAGACCAGATAAAAGCAGAGGTTACACACACCTTCCTCTTCAAAAAAAAAAAAAAAAAACCTTACAAAAACATTATATCATCCACACTAGTGCAAAGAACCATTAGCTGTTGGCAGCCAGTCCAAAGTGGCCATAAAGAATGAGTAGTTGTATGTGTCTGACGGAGAGAGAAAATCTCCATAAGCTGCTAAATGTGGACTTCCCTTGTGCTGGAAGAACAACATTTACTTTAGAACTGAAGCTGTTTTTTTAACAAATATATTACTTTAATTACATAGGACACACGACACCCCCCTGAGGCCTTGCAAAACCCATATTGTTGGTGCCAAAGCCAACCACGCCTCTATATGTAGTCCATGCACGAATTGTGTATTTTGTTTCATCTCAGGAAGTGATCTTTGATAGACAGAACAGAGCCAGGCTGTAACTGCTTTATGAGGCTGAGAAACGCTTGCATCCTCAAACACAACATTAACGACTGGTAGACTGACCATGGCTTCTGCCGTCTCAATGGTTGTAACTGGGCTCATACAAGTCAGTCAAATGGGCAATTCGTTTGTCTGGACAATAATTGAAATCAGAATCAAGTGATAAAATAGGGCCAAGGACCAAAGTGTGATTGAATCCGGCGTGCAAAATTTCCTAATATAATTCCCAATGTATTCCCTTCATGACTTGTCCTCTATCTACTATTCATATATATATATAATATATAATAATTAAATTTTTTAAACAAAATAAAATATAATGTCAATAATTGAATATATATAAAAAAGCTGAAAAAAACTGATTAAAAATGGTCTCTCTACACTATACAGGTGCTGGTCATATAATTAGAATATCATCAAAAAGTTGATTTATTTCACTAATTCCATTCAAAAAGTGAAACTTGTATATTATATTCATTCATTACACACAGACTTTCAAATGTTTATTTATTTTAATTTTGATGATTATAACAGACAACTAAGGAAAATTCCAAATTCAGTATCTCAGAAAATTAGAATTTTATGAAAAGGTTAAATATTGAAGACACCTGGTGCAACATTCTAATCAGCTAATTAACTCAAAACACCTGCAAAGGCCTTTAAATGGTCTCTCAGTCTAGTTCTGTAGGCTACACAATCATGGGGAAGACTGCTGACTTGACAGTTGTCCAAAAGACGACCATTGACACCTTGCACAAGGAGGGCAAGACACAAAAGGTCATTGCAAAAGAGGCTGGCTGTTCACAGAGCTCTGTGTCCAAGCACATTAATAGAGAGGTAAAGGGAAGGAAAAGATGTGGTAGAAAAAAGTGTACAAGCAATAAGGATAACCGCACCCTGGAGAGGATTGTGAAACAAAACCCATTCAAAAATGTGGGGGAGATTCACAAAGAGTGGACTGCAGCTGGAGTCAGTACTTCAAGAACCACTACGCAATGATGTATGCAAGACATGGGTTTCAGCTGTCGCATTCCTTGTTTCAAGCCACTCTTGAACAACAGACAGCGTCAGAAGCGTCTCGCCTGTGCTAAAGACAAAATGGAAAAAAAGTGGTCCAAAGTTATGTTCTCTGATGAAAGTAAATTTTGCATTTCCTTTGGAAATCAGGGTCCCAGAGTCTGGAGGAAGAGAGGAGAGGCACACAATCCACATTGCTTGAGGTCCAGTGTAAAGTTTCCACAGTCAGTGATGGTTTGGGGTGCCATGTCATCTGCTGGTGTTGGTCCACTGTGTTTTCTGAGGTCCAAGGTTAACGCAGCCGTATACCAGGAAGTTTTAGAGCACTTCATGCTTCCTGCTGCTGACCAACTTTATGGAGATGCAGATTTCATTTTCCAACAGGACTTGGCACCTGCACACAGTGCCAAAGCAACCAGTACCTGGTTTAAGGACCATGGTATCCCTGTTCTTAATTGGCCAGCAAACTCACCCGACCTTAACCCCATTGAAAATCTATGGGGTATTGCGAAGAGGAAGATGCGATATGCCAGACCCAACAATGCAGAAGAGCTGAAGGCCACTATTAGAGCAACCTGGGCTCTCATAACACCTGAGCAGTGCCACAGACTGATCGACTCCATGCCACGCCGCATTGCTGCAGTAATTCAGGCAAAAGGAGCCCCAACTAAGTATTGAGTGCTGAACATGCTCATACGTTTCATGTTCATACTTTTCAGTTTGCCAAGATTTCTAAAAATCCTTTCTTTGTATTGGTCTTAAGTAATATTCTAATTTTCTGAGATACTGAATTTGGGATTTTCCTTAGTTGTCAGTTATAAACATTAAAATGAAAAGAAATAAACATTTGAAATATATCAGGCTGTGTGTAATGAATGAATCTAATATACAAGTTTCACTTTTTGAATGGAATTAGTGAAATAAATAAACTTTTTGATGATATTCTAACTATATGACCAGCACCTGTATATTTATTATCTATATAAAGAACATTTTAAATAATAAAATAATAACATGTTTTATTAAAACAATAACATTTAATTAAATAAAATGTGTGCATCTTAAATACCTGCAGGAATCTTACCTAACAATGCGGTGAGTCTGGGCAGAAGGTCCACCTGCACCATCTTGCTGCGGAGGCCAGTGTCAAAGGAGAGATTAAGGAGGAGGCGAAGTGTGACGTTCAAAAGATCTTCATGTTCACAGGGCACCAGTTTTGCCAGCTTCTCTACTGTATCTACCTCAGCCTATCAAAAAGAGAAAGAGATTATTGAGATGGAGTGATGTTAGAGACTGTTGTAAGGTCAGCCATTTGGATCTCTTAGTCATGTGCCTGTGGCTTTGCTTGTTAACACATCTGCCTGCTCCAGCTGTGGTCAAACACAGCCACAGATGGACAGCCCAGCAGAAATGTGATCCCCATTAAAGGAACTGTTCACAGCCTGGAACCAGTTTTCAAATCAAGCCTTCAGTGTTAATAACTGCCTACATACACAACCTTACATTCACAGTCAGTGTCAAACAACGTGAGGGACGATTGTGCAACTGCCAGCAATGGATCGAAAGTGTTAAATTAATAATTCGAAAGTTTTTTATTGTATAGCATTTGTCAAAATCAGAACAGTCTTTGCTCTGCTGCCTTGACAAATGTGTTTCATTTACAAGACCAGAAATTAGCTGATTAATGAATCCAAATAAATGATTGCCAAGATAACCTTCGTTCTAGGGTTAAATGTGTGATTGGTTACAGGTGTAAGAAGTGTGGGATAAGTGGTCGACTAAACAGTACAGCTAAACTGTCTTGAAGTAGTACAGAACACTATATAAGCAACGAGTTATGAGAACAGGTGTGGCTGATTTAGAAAGGAGAGAGTAATAATAAGAAAGTAACAACTTGGGGTGGTGTAGTCTTGTGGGGTTTGAACCTGCAACCTTTCAGGTTGCAATCTTTGAGCACCACATTTAAACACCCCATGAAATCAAAATTGGAGCTTTGTGGCTTATTAGTTGTTATATGTTATATAGTAGTTATATGTTGATAAGCTTTGAGGGCATTAAGGGCACAAGCATAATGCTAAAGTTAACAAAATAAGTGAGTACATTTTGGATAAGAGCGTGGTATATTTATATGTGTGTAAAGCTCTTTCTGATTCTAATTCTATGGAAGCTTGTTTTCGCCATAGAATAAAGAATAAAAAATGTAATTGCGATTTTTTTTCTTTTTCAGAGTTTAAATCTCAGAATTGTGTGATATAAAGTCACAATTGCTTTTTTTCTCAGAATTACGAGTTTATATCTCGCAATTCTAACTTTATAACACGCAATTGAGAGATATAAAGTCAGAATTGTGAGATGTAAAATGTTTTATTTTGTGACGGAAACAAGCTGATTCTGATTCTCATTCTGATATGAAAGTAATGCTCACCATGTCATTCTTATTCTCTAAGAAGATACTGAGTTTCTTGAGGAAGGACACCACCAGCACCAGTAGCTCCTCACTGTCTCTGTCCAGCGTTTTCACCAGAAGGTGGACAATGTTCTTGTTCCTCATTTTCAGCTCTGTGCGGGTGTCCTCAGACAGATTCAGCAGCAGGTACAGAGCCACTGATGACATAGAAACACAACAGCTTGGCATGATCAACCATTTCCAAACCTGTATTTAAAGTGGACAATATTGTAAGCAAATACAGTGCAAATTTTTTCAGTTCAGTAAAGAAATTAATACTTTTATTCAGCAACAATGCATTAAATTGATCAAAAGTGACAGTAAAGACAGTAAAAATTTCCAAAAGTTTTCTACTTCAAATAAATGTTGTTGAATGCTTTTGAACTTTATATTCATCAAAAAATCCGGAAAAAATGTATCACTGTTTCCAAATAAGAAATGTTTCTTGAGCACCAAATCTGAATTTTTGAATAATTTCTGAAGGATCATATGACACTGAAGACTGGAGTACAGTATAAAACAGTTATTTTAAATTGTCATAATATTTCACAATATTACTGTGTTTTTGATCAAATAAATGCAGTCTTGGTGAGCAAAAGAGACATCAGGCCCTATTTTAACAATCTGAACACATGGTTTGAAGCGCATGGCGCAGGTGCACTTAGGGTGTGTCCAAATCCACCTTTGCTAGTTTAAAGGGTTAGTTCACCCAAAAATGAAAATTATGTCATTAATTACTCACCCTCATGTCGTTCGACACCCGTAAGACATTCGTTCATCTTCGGAACACAAATGAAGATATTTGTGTTGAAAGCTGATGGCTGAGAAAGGCCTCCATTGACATTCAGTACATTTGCACTCACAAGACCCATAAAAGGCACTAAAAACGTCGTTACAAAGTCCATCTCACTACAGTGGCTCTACAATAATTTTACGAAGCGACGATAATAGTTTTTGTGCGAAAGAAAAAGAAAAATAACGACTTTATTCTACAAGTTCTTGTCTTCCTTGTCGGCCTCTGCCGTGAAACTCACGAAGCACCACAACGCATGCGCGAGAATATGACGTAGCGCCGGCATTCGAGAATCCATGAAATGCACACTTTAGTCACATTTTGAGCACTACGCCGAGACCTAAAGCACGATCAATGTAGAATTCAACAGCTTAGATACGGCGCGTCTTCCTCTGCTCGTTGTAAACAAATCTCCTCACTTCTGGGTCACGTGTCCGAACGCTGGTTCTGCGTCATATTCTCGCGCATGCGTCGTGGTGCTTCGTGAGTTCACGGCAGAGGCCGACAAGGAAGACAAGAACTTGTAGAAACGACAAAAACTATTGTCGTCGCTTCGTAAAATTATTGTAGAGCCACTGTAGTGAGATGGACTTTGTAATGACGTTTTTAGTGCCTTTTATGGGTCTTGTGAGTGTAATTGTACTGTATGTCAATGGAGGCCTTTCTCAGCCATCAGCTTTCAACAAAAATATCTTCATTTGTGTTCCAAAGATGAACGAATGTCTTACGGGTGTCGAACGACATGAGGGTGAGTAATTAATTACATAATTTTCATTTTTGGGTGAACTAACCCTTTAACGACGAAAAAAAAGGTCAGCGCATGGTTCAAAGTCATGGGTGTGTTTTGGGCGTAACGTGCAATAAACCAATCAGTCTCATCTCCCATTTCCTTTAAAAGCCAGTTGCGCTTACACCATGGCGGATTCGCTATTTACATGGCGGAATTTGTGAGCGGAAAGACTGAATGCTTCTCCAGAGAGGAATCCTTTTATTTTTTATATTTAAAAATGTTTGTGCTGCTGCGCATCCCTGTGTGTGTAACAAGCGTGTATGCGTGTTGTGCACCTGTCTATATACACATATTACGAACACACCCTTTAAATAATACAAACAATTCTGCGGTCAATGGCGCAGTCAATTTCAGTTGCCTCAAAATAGCAACGCGCCAACAATGCACCGAAACACACCTCATTTTCAGACCAGCACACCCATGGGCGAACAGATGGGCACGAGTGCATTTGCCATTTAAACAACGTGGCGCTGGATATGAAAATGAAACTACCAAAAACAATTGCGTCGTGCCTGCCATTGCATTGCGCCAGGTGTATGATAGGGATCATCTTATCTTATGATATTTTGAGGTCTCATTTGAGATCTCAACAAACAGAATTGTAAAATAATTATTTTCAAAATAATTTCCTGAACACTCCCTTTGAGCTTTGACACCTAAGAGTACATATTTATAACATCAGTCATAACATTCATTTTCAGCTATCATTATCAGACAAAATTTCCATCTGAGTTAGACAAAACACATCTTTAAGATGCAAAATGAGCCTTGTTATTTTGTGGATATGTGGATAATAAAGTCTTCTACCTCTCAAAAGCTGTTCCTGTTTGGCCAGCAGTCCATGGTACTTCTTCAGGGCTTTCTCGAACTCCTTCTTCAGGTTCTGATTGTCTGGGTCATCGTCCCGTTCAAAAAGTCAAGGACCTTTTCTATTAAACCCTTGTGTTCAGAGCAGTAATTAAGGGGCAACATTTTAATTAAAACATAACACCCATGCCCCCTGACCCTTGGCTTGACTTTACCTTTGCTCTTTCTCTGACATCGAGTCACCCTTTCACCTACGACCCCCCTCCTACATTGAAAGGATATCAGCCTTCTTTTTCTTCTGCAGTTCGTCCTGCCATAGGTCATAGCGCTTCAGCTCATGCTCAATTATGCTCATGCACAGTGCACCGATCTTGTAGTGAGTGATCAGGCCATGGAACTGGGAGAAACTGGAGATAAAAAGCTTGTTTGTCTAACCTTCACCGTGTATCCAACTATGCCAAAATAATGCCTGAACCCATGTCAAACACAGACGCTCACAGAGAGTATGATGAATGTTAACAAAACCATTGCAGACTTCAGCAGAATAACATTGAAAGGGCACAGATTCAAGAACGATTCTAGCTTTCACATTTACCTACGGCCTCACTTTTCAAATGAGTTCTGACAGCAGCTGATGTGTCATATTATGATAGGAGTATTTAGTATTATGATTCTCAAGAAAGAAAATATGTTCTCCTCACGGCACATTGCCATTGTTGTATCTCGGCTCTGTGCACAACACCCATCAAACTGAATAGTGAGTCTTGGCTAGAGTGTGCAGATGTGTAGCTTGTGTACCTGGAGAAGCAGAAGAAGACATAGATGATGGTGGTTGCCAAATCGACACTCTGCTTCCAGTCTTCCCTCAGGACCCGGGCCAGCGCGCCCAGAGCTGTCTCTGTGGGAGAGCAGACAAAACAGTAAATGCTTTCATTGCTAATGAAAATAACTCATGTTGTGAAAACAAAGTGACAACAGCTTGAAATATGTGACTGCTTTTGAATGTGGAGAGTATGTTCTGATCCGTAAGGACTGATGGGAAAAGAAAGAACACACTTGTGAAGGAAAAAAGAAAAAAGCATTGTGGGATGTGGGTAAACTCAAAGGGCACTATGGTAGATGCTAAAGGGCAAGTAGTTGGAGGAAAGTGACGTAAAACAGGCTGTAGTACTGCAAATATGCATAAAGTTACCGAGACCAAAGGGGTCAAAGAGATCGGTCACATGAGAGAGAGCGGAGATGGCTTTCTACTCCTGTTTACTAGGAGTGACATTAAGTTTAGTGGGTTTTTTTCTTATGTTTATTAACTATTCAAAAATACAGTAAAAACAGTAATGCTGTACAATATTGTTTCAATAACTTTTCTATTTTAATACTTTTTAAAATGCAATATATTCCTGTGATGAATTTTCAGCAGCCATTACTACAGAATCACATGATCCATCAGGAATCATTCTTTGGTAAGTCATATTGATTTAGAACAACATAAGGCCAAGTAAATGAGGACAGAATTTTTATTTTGGGGGAACTATCCATTAATGATAGTGTGGCCCTGTTTACACTAGTGTGCTTTAGCTTTAAAACGCATAACTTTTGCTAGGGTTACGCCTGTCGTCTTTTGAAAATGCTGCAGACCTCATTTTAGTTCAAAAACTCCGGAGTTGCCTTTCAGTGTAAGCAAACCAAAACGGAGACTTCTAAAAATCTAAAAAAAAGATGGTGTGGCTACCCACATTACGCTACCGGGACACGTCAATAACAGACCAGGACTGCGTTTCCCAAAAGCATTGTACGCCTAAGTTGATCATAGTTGGTGGCTATTGTATTACAATGCTTTTAGGAAAGGCAGCCCAGAGCCGTCTCTCTCAATGGCTCTGTAACATACCAGCCTCACGACCGTGTAAACAATAACATGGAGACGGAACTGCATGCTTTGCTGACTTTGTGATCCTTTTTAGCAGCCATTGTGCAGTTAAACGCTGTACTGTATAATACATGTGCAAGATACAACTGTTAACACTTGTACGCGCATGTGTGCATGAACGGTCATGTGACATGTGTTTTCAGTCGTGCAGTCACTGCAGTGTAGACAGAACTCGTTTCTGAAACGCAATGGAAACGCCAGTGTAGACGAGGTTTCAAAGTTTTTAAAACGAAAACGCACTAGTGTAAACGGGGCAACAGTCTTACATGAGAGCAAATCAAACTTTTGTTCGAAGGCACTGGAAAACTTTATAACTATAATGGTAATGTAAATGCATTTCAATTCCAAAGGTAAGGCTTTTGTGGAAGTTAAAGATAAAATCCTAAAATATGTAAAAATGACTCATTCCAGTGTGTGTCCCACCATTCTGCAGCAACTCCTCCAGGTTGTCAGGGTTACGGGCCAAGTGGAGGATGAGTGTAGCTCCTCTGATCTTCTCAGGGATGTCCTCATACAGGAGCTCAACATAGTCATCTATGCTGTTAATGTTGGCCTCCTCATCCAGCTACAAGACACAACATTTAAGATAAGGCATTAGTTGAGTCAAAAATGAGTCTTCAACCAAAAACTAGAGATAAAAAGAGTGACACGGCTATACCTCCATGCCTTCAAAAGGAGTCAGGTCTCTTGGCTTGATCTGTTTCTTCTCCTTCTTTTCTGGGTAAATAAAAACAAAAAAAAGAATCAGGATCTAAAGCACTAAGGCATTATTTATAATATTTTTACCCAATTCTTCATTTCTTACCAACAGATTTCTTGCGGTTCTGCAGGTAGAACAATAACTGTTCCACCTCCGGAAGTCTGGATGGGGAAATGAGTCTGCATTCCTCCACTACCTTCCGTGCTAAAGACGCAATGTCTGTGCTGGAATTTAGGCTTTTCAGACGGATTCTGCAAACGGAGGAAAACATTGCAAATAAAGAAATTCTACCGCTGTTGTAAACACAATGAATTTGCCTACTATCACAAGCACTGTACTCCATATACAGTGAGGAAAATAAGTATTTGAACAGCTGCTATTTTGCACGTTCTCCCACTTAGAAATCATGGAGGAGTCTGAAATTGTCATCGTAGGTGCATGTCCACTGTGAGAGACATAATCTTTAAAAAAAAAAAAATACAGAAATCACAATATATGATTTTTTTAACTATTTATTTGTATGATACAGCTGCAAATAAGTATTTGAACACCTGTCTATCAGCTAGAATTCTGACCCTCAAAGACCTGTTAGTCTGCCTTTAAAATGTCCACCTCCACTCCATTTATTATCCTAAATTAGATGCACCTGTTTGAGGTCGTTAGCTGCATAAAGACAGCTGTCCACCCCATACAATCAGTAATCCAACTACTAACATGGCCAAGACCAAAGAGCTGTCCAAAGACACTAGAGACAAAATTGTACACCTCCACATGGCTGGAAAGGGCTACGGGGAAATTGCCAAGCAGCTTGGTGAAAAAAGGTCCACTGTTGGAGCAATCATTAGAAAATGGAAGAAGCTAAACATGACTGTCAATCTCCCTCGGACTGGGGCTCCATGCAAGATCTCACCTCGTGGGGTCTCAATGATCCTAAGAAAGGTGAGAAATCAGCCCAGAACTACACGGGAGGCGCTGGTCAATGACCTGAAAAGAGCTGGGACCACCGTTTCCAAGGTTACTGTTGGTGATACACAGACGTCATGGTTTGAAATCATGCATGGCACGGAAGGTTCCCCTGCTTAAACCAGCACATGTCAAGGCCCGTCTTAAGTTTTCCAATGACCATTTGGATGATCCAGAGGAGTCATGGGAGAAAGTCATGTGGTCAGATGAGACCAAAATAGAACTTTTTGGTCATAATTCCACTAAACGTGTTTGGAGGAAGAAGAATGATGAGTACCATCCCAAGAACACCATCCCTACTGTGAAGCATGGGGGTGGTAGCATCATGCTTTGGGTGTGTTTTTCTGCACATGGGACAGGGCGACTGCACTGTATTAAGGAGAGGATGGCCGGGGCCATGTATTGCGAGATTTTGTGGAACAACCTCCTTCCCTCAGTTAGAGCATTGAAGATGGGTCGAGGCTGGGTCTTCCAACATGACAATGACACAAAACACACAGCCAGGATAACCAAGGAGTGGCTCTGTAAGAAGCATATCAAGGTTCTGGCATGGCCTAGCCAGTCTCCAGACCTAAACCCAATAGAGAATCTTTGGAGGGAGCTCAAACTCTGTGTTTCTCAGCGACAGGCCAGAAACCTGACTGATCTAGAGAAGATCTGTGTGGAGGAAACGTTTGACCTCTGTAATTGCAAACAAAGGCTACTGTACCAAATATTAATATTGATTTTCTCAGGTGTTCAAATACTTATTTGCAGCTGTATCATACAAATAAATAGTTAAAAAATCATACATTGTGATTTCTGGATTTTTTTTTTTTTAGATTATGTCTCTCACAGTGGACATGCACCTATGATGACAATTTCAGACCCCTCCATGATTTCCAAGTGGGAGAACTTGCAAAATAGCAGGGTGTTCAAATACTTATTTTCCTCACTGTACATGAATGGTCTTACATCTTCTGGCACTCCTTGCGTTCTCCTAGCATTGGGTCTCCCATCTCGCCCAGGATCGTGGCTTCCACTTCATACTGGACAACGAGGGCTTTTTCTGTGGGGTGGACATCTAAACTGCCACCCTTATATTTCCTGAACACAAAATATTACAGATTATTGATAATATTGTGTAGTTTTTCCAACTTGTTTCAAAAACGCATTTAGTTACTTGTGAAAGATGCTCTATACATAAAGCCTATTATGCTTACAATAATACCATAATATTTACAAGTAAAACAATCATGTTTTTCCAGATATGTTCAATATCCTTCACAGCACCTTGGACCTTCGTGGTAAATTAAACGTATTGTCGTATTACCATCATGGTGCCACAACAGTACATTTTATTTATTTATTTAATGTGTATTTGATTTATTTAATGAAGCTAAGGTAATGATATGATGGCGGTGATGAAGAACATGACCACATAATCATCAGTTTCAGACCATAATGTGAAAGAACAGCCTGACAGCTGTACATATACACCCAAAATAAATGTTACATTTTAGAAAACCACATTTACAGGCACATATGGTTTTTTATATTATGTTAAGCTGAAGCTCGTATCAGCTAATGGTTGTATCAGATAGAGCTCGCGAGCACATCACACAAACACTCACCGTTTTAAATATCTGGCGTCGTCTGCTTGCATTGCTGCCCGTGTGTTAAAGTAAATAGACCTGTGCTGTTGATTTCCTTCAGATGTTTTGAGGTGTGTCTAATGTCTGGACTGCTTCATCTTTTCAGCTCTGACAGGATGCTGATGTTTGTGTTGCTATGGGTGTGTACTCTGTTCTTGAAAGAGCGATGAAGTAGAAATAGGCAAAAGAACCTCTAGCGCCACCTGTATACGTGGAGGTATGTATCGCTCAGTGTGCAGTGGAAATGGGCAGCTTATGCCTGCTAGACTTTTGTTGGATTTGATTTGTTTGTAATGTAGTTAGATGCATTAAGTGTATGCGAAAACTTTATAAATCTTGCTGAATGTATTAATTTGAAGCTCATCGTTTTAATTATCATACCATTTACAATTGGAAGTGATTTACTGACTTAGCCTCTATAGCTAGCTTGTGCAAAGTATTTAAGTCAGAACAGTCCTAATAAGATAAGAAAAATAATACTTTTTTTTCACCAACCTCATTTTTATACAATTGCTGGACTAACAAATCTCTTGCTAAAAAGCCAGTTAAAGGATTAATTCACTTTCTTCTTTCTAATGAACGCAACCAGAGTTATGACACGTCCAAGCTTTATAAGGGCAGTGACAGGATCCATTGAGTTTGATGCTCAAAAAGTGCATCCATCCATCATAAACGTACTTAGTAAAGGCCTTCTGAAGCAAATCGGTGGGGTTTTGTAAGAAAAATATCCATATTTAAAACTGTATAAACTAAAAATATGTAGCTTCCGCCAGACAGCCTTCTGTATTCAACTTACGTAAAAAGCGTAATTGCCGCAACGTATGACGTTGGACGTAGCATAAGCTTTTTGAACTGTGAGAGGTCTTACACTTTCTGTGTAAGTTGAATACGGAAGGCAGTCTGGCAAGGTTTAAATATGGATATATTTTTTTTACAAAACTCAGTCAATTCACTTCAGAAGGCCTTCATTAACCCCCCGGAGCCGTGTTTATGATGAATGGATATACACTTTTTTGAGCTTCAAACTCAATGGACCCAGTCACTTTCATTATAATGCTTGAAAGCGTCAGGATATTTATTAATATATCTCTGATTGTGTTACATATTTGTATCTGTAAATTTCATTTAAAATATTAATATTAGTCTTAAAAAGCCATCAAACTAAATATGACAATGTTGGATTGGGGTTTGTGGACTGACTTTGTACGATCAACATTATTTATAAACAGTGTTCTCTAATTGCATTGAGTATGCATTTCCATTTTAAGCACTGGTTCAGTTTTGGTTTACTGAATATCACACACTAAGGTGATGATCATTTGAAATTTAGCCAAATTTCAAACTGAAATCATAGGAACACATGGCTCATGAGCTGACATGACTAATGTCATGACTAAACATAAGATGTCTGATATCTTATTTCTCTCTTGCGCTCTACCTCTTTCTGCTCATAGGATTAGCATGTATAACTAAAAAACACTGCATTTTATCAGTTGTTGTATGTTGCTATTGTAACGTATGATTACAATGTCAATGCATACAGATTGTAAGCGGCAACAGCATGTTCAGATTAGATCTGTCTTTGATCTTTCCTCACCACCTTAAACGTGTCACCATTACTGTGTATACAAACATGAGAAGGCAGTGCTAAGAATAGCTACTACATAAGCGCCTGTCGCAAGCTGTGAATGAATGCACAACCTTCTGGTTCATGTGTTGGTATGCACTAATATGTCATTCTAGATGTGTCTGTGGAACTTAGGAGAAGGAGCTTCTTCTGGAACTGGAGAAGAAGGCACCACCCCTATTCTGAGGCAATCTCCCCTTCTCATTCATGCACCCCAGGCCTAAAGCAGGGGATCTGATAAGATGTGGTAGTTTTAAGCACTCCTCTTAACTGGTCAGTTACAGCTCCTCTGTCAGAGGTTTCCTATAGCAGCCCCGTGGTGTCTTCAGCATTTCTTCCAGAGACACCTTGAGTCACACGTTACCACATACGCTTTGAGTCACTTTGTAGAAGATTCAAAATGTCTGATTCCACCTCCGCCGGGGAGTTTAGCGGGACACATCAAGCCTTTCGAGACCGCTGGGCGAAGACAGATGATGCGATGTGCAAACACAGTATGTCTTTCCACTTGCACAATACTCTGAGGAAGGAGTTCTTCGCCAGCTACCTGTACCTCCTGGAGCAGATTCCTCTGGGTAAGAGTCTCTGGTTACACTTAATTTTACAGTATGTGTTCTTATGGTGTACTTACAGTGTAGTTACCCAAGAAGGTACTGGTAATAAGGTAACATGGGTTAAGGTTAGGTTTAGGGATAGGTTCAGGGTTAGTACTAGTTATAGCCCAGTTATTGTCATTGCTATAATACATGTGGAATAGGACTGTAAAATAACTTTGTATGAATTATGACCCTTTGAAGTTTCCTAAAATATTCACTGCAAAACTTGCGATAAGAACTGTAAGGCATTCAAATTATGGAGTTGTGTAAGTCCAAAGCCACACTGTATAAAGATTTTTACACAACTAAGCTTAAACCTCAATATCCAACTAATAATGACAGTTAGGCCTACAAACAGTTCATTTAAGCAATCAATATACAGGGCCACAGGGACTATTTTAAGCATAATTGCATAACTGTGTATGCATGCTGCAATCTTTACATTCCACTGAATATAAAGTAGACTTGATTGGTGTTTTAGCAGCAATGACAGCCTTTTTTTACAGGCTTTGGAGATGGTGGATAAAAATTAAGTTTGGTGAAACGTTACAACAACAAAAAAAACTTGCCAAACTATCACCTTTAAGCAACCATGAATATTAAACAATGATTTAGAGTTCATAACCGATTTTGTCTTGTTGTGTTGTTGACAGTAGTCTTTGTCTGATGAATGTGCTTGTGTTTTCACTGGTTCACATTAATCAGGTGCTAATGTAAACTGTGGAAGCTGTTAATCCAGACTGTCAGTGTTACTGTGAGTTGTTGGTTGGATTCAGAGGCCGGATTTCTTTCAACACATCCATACTAATTTGTATTGTTACTGATGAGCTTCATTTACTATTAAAATATAAAAACAGATATGAGACAGCACAGGTTAATAAATGTATGACCGTAAAGAAGTCTTCAGATAAACCCTCAAATTGACAGTTGATACTAAATTATATGTAAAGGAACAATGGGATACATGAGATGAAAATAAGTTCAAAATATTGGAAAGGTTTAACCTTATATATTTTGTATAGTATAAACAGTAACCCAACTGAATCTCCTATAGGTAAATACTAGCAATAGTGTTAAAAGTAACTTTTTTAAACCATTTTTTATTTAATGTGTTAGTGGGAAGCTTAAGGAAGAAACCTAAAATAACTATTTCAATGTTTGTTTTCCCTGGCCCATGCAAAGCATGATGGGAACTGTAAATCCCCTGCCAAGTACTTTCAGCAAAGCTGCATTAATGCAAGTGGAAATTATTAATATTCTCAATGCTAAATATTAAGCAAACTTCCATTTTACAAATTAAAATAGCTTTTATATAACTAAATTAAGCTTTTAAGTAAATGAATCACGCTCAATCATTTTATGATTCATGTAAATTAAACAAGGAGCAAAAATATGTACAGTACATATAGATAGTACATATGAGATCAGCCTTTTGACCAAAATGAAAGACAATCATTCACACTTTTGAAGGGCCTGTTAAAATGATCTCATAAAGTGTTTTATGAGAGCTTAAAAGAAAATGAATATTAATGTCTGTTTTGGACTTTAGCGGGTTGTTTCAATGTTGCCTCTTGATAAGGTAAAGCAGGTTAAGCTATATTGAGGACCAATAAAAAATATACAGGACCAAAATAAAATAGTACACAAGGAAACATTGCCCAGTGTTACTATTTTTGGTCTTGGACTACTAAACTTGTTTCACATGACAAACCCTGGCCTGCTCACAATTTCAGGCTCACAGTCTATTCGCCCTGCCAGTTCTCTCACTTACAGCACTTCAGCAAGGTCTTCCCGCTAATCACCTGGTGATCTGATGTTTGACTCAAATTTTCTAAGCATGTATTGACTTAATGACTGGTCTGTCCTTTAAGTGACCAGCCATTTGAGGGAGCAGATGTTCCAGCTGAACTCAATAATGTGACATTATACTGATGCTGACAGAGTTTTGCTCGTTGATTTGCTTCAAATCATTTAAACCCTCAAATGTGCCTACAATAAAGCATTCCTTTGCGCTGTAGTATACAACACTGTCAATATCAACAGTATCTTGGTGTTTCAACATTTGCTGAAAGAAAACAGGGCTCTTGGAAGATGTTACAACATGAACTGAATGAAAGCATTCTTGATGCTATTAATAACTACCTTTCAAAGAACTAATTATGACTAAATAGTGTTGTGAGAAGTGAATGAGAATTGCATTGAAACTTTATCGCATAACTATATACTTTCCCTTGAGATGCTTTGACCCCACAGATGACCTTTATTCACTATATTGCCGAAAGTTTTGGGATGCCTGCATTTACATGCACATGAACTTTAATGACATCCCATTCTTAATCCGTAGGGTTTAATATGGAGTTGGCTCACCCTTTACAACTATAACAGCTTCAAGTCTTCTGGGAAGGCTTTCCACAAGGTTTAGGATTGTGTTTATGGGAATTTTTGACCATTCTTCTAGAAGCGCATTTGTGAGGTCAGGTACTGATGTTGGAAGAGAAGGCCTGGCTCACAGTCTCCGCTCTAATTCATCGCAAAGGGAAATTCTATCGGTTTGAGGTCAGGACTCTATGCAGGCCAGTCAAGTTCCTCCACACCAAACTCGCTCATCCATGTCTTTATGGACCTTGCTTTGTGCTGGTGCACAGTCATGTTGGAACAGTAAGGGGCCATCCCCAAACTGTTCCCACAAAGTTGGGAGCATAAAATTGTCCAAAATGTCTTGGTATGCTGAAGCATTAAGAGGGGCCAAGACAAACCCCTGAAAAACAACCCCACACCATAATGCCCCCTCAACCAAATATTACACTTGGCACAATGCAGTCAGACAAGTACAGTTCTCCTGGCAACCGCCAAACCCAGACTCATCCATTGGATTGCCAGATAGAGAAGCGTGATTCGTCACTCCAGAGAACACGTCTCAACACGTGCTCCAGTGGCGGCGTGCTTTACACCACTGCATCTGACACATTGCATTGCACTTGGTGATGTAAGGCTTGGATGCAGCTGCTCAGCCATGGAAACCCATTCCATGAAGCTCTCTACGCACTGTTCTTCAGCTAATCTGAAGGCCACACAAAGTTTGGAGGTCTGTAGCTATTGGCTCTGCATAAAGTTGGCGACTTCTGCGCACTGTGCGCCTTAGTATACACTTCGTGGCTGAATTGCTGTTGTTCCCAATTGCTTCCACTTTGTTATAAGACCACTAACAGTTGACTGTGGAATATTTAGTAGTGAGGAAATTTCACGAATGGACTTATTGCACAGGTGGCAACCTATCACGGTACCACGCTGGAATTCACTGAGCTCCTGAGAGTGACCCATTGTTTCACAAATGTTTGTAGAAGCGTCTGCATGCCATTTTATACATCTGTTGCTATGGAAGTGATTGTAACACCTGAATTAAATTATTTGGAGGGGTGTCCCAATACTTTTGGTAATATAGAGTATGTCAAAATTATATAAATATTGAATATTAACATTATGATATTAGATTTCTACTAACTAAAGGAATGCATAATTTTCCTCTCTAACTTGTAAAGATTAAAATACTCACAATAAACTTAGAATTGTTGTGCATTTTTTACTAAGTGACTGTTTATATGTTTCTTGCCTTGCAGTAAAACTCTATGCAGTGACTTGTGAGTACATTAAAGGGGAGAAGCAGTTTTACTACAGGGCACAGGACTTCTACAAGGACGTCCCGGCATCAGAGGAGGGCATGATGGGAGATTTTGTGGAGATATCGGAGGTTGACCTTGAAGGCTCAAGACAGTTCCTGAAGAAGTTTGTTGTATGAAATTTCACCTTTCGCATTCATACTGAATGCTTATTCAGTGTACCTAATAGTGATTGTATATACATGAAACATACTGAAATACACTGTTAAAAAAAGTGTTAATCAGTTGAAAGGAGTACAACAATTTATAAATATCAGACAGACACAGCCTATTACAGCAGACAATTCTTTTCAATTGCATATTGCCTTTTGCTCAAACATAGCCTATTTTTTAGATAGCAAGACCTAAAGATCAAAACAACCAAGCAAGCACAACTCTACAACTTTTTTTTGAGCATGTGATTAATTAACACGTCCAAGTTGACAGATAGCATTAGCTTCTTAAATAGTGTTCAGTTGTTCTGCTAAAACTTTGATGAACTTGGATTTGTAGTCTTTAGATTTACATCTCAACAAAAAAAGTATGCTATTTGACTTGTTAATTTCTTGTGTTATTGCACCCTTTTTTTATTTTTCATTATTTATGATCCTAATAGGGTCCAGGAAAGGCTGGCACCAAGCGAGCACTAGACTGTGGCTGTGGAATCGGGAGAGTTTCTAAAGGAGTTCTTTTTCCCGTGTTTGAATCCATGGAGATGCTTGACATGGTGGAAGATTTCATCCTCCACGCTCATGAGTGTTACCTGGGAGATTACGCAGACCGGGTGGAGGCCTACTACCTTTACAATCTGCAGGAATTCATCCCAGCTACAAACAAATACGATGTCATCTGGATGCAGTGGATTGCCTGTGAGTGGGTTGTCTTTGACCATTCATTTGTTATTTGCAGTAATGTGTTACCTGCATTTACTCCTTTAATTTTACCAATTTTCTGCCTGCCTACATCTTATTTTAGGTGCAGGCTATCCTTTTCCATGTTCTGTAATGAGAGCAGCTGTATGCTAGTCAGGGTCTTTTGTTGCAGTATAAAGTTTCATCTCCCTGACTGCAGCCTATGTGTATATTTGACACCAGTGACAGAGATATCGATATGAAACGGCTTAAAACCATATAAAGACTTGAGATAGTACATGAACTCTTTGTGGTGACAGATTTTTTTTAAGACCTAACTGAAGCAACTCAAAATCAACATGTATACCAGGAACTGCCTGTAGCCTAGTGGTTAAGCATATGACTCAAATGGCTATCCAAGAAGAAAAAGTAATAAATAAATAAATTATAAACTGTATATATACAAGCTACAGCAGTAGTTGTCCAGATTGTTTTCATGGGTGTACATATACACTCACTGGTCACTTTGTTAGGTACACCATGCTAGTACCAGGTTGTAGTACCCTTTTCCCTTCAGAACTGTTCCCTAACAGCCTTAATTCTTCGTGGCATAGATTCAACAAGGTGCTGGAAACATTCCGAGATTTAGGTCCATATTGACATGATAGCATCACGCAGTTACTGAAGATTTGTTCCACCATATCCCAAAGGTGCTCTATTGGATTGAGATCAACTGTGGAGGACATTTGTGTATGGTGAGCTCATTGGCACGTTATCCTGCTGGAAGTACCCTAAGCCAGTGGTCATAAAGGAATGGACATGGTCCAATACTCAGTACTCAATACTCAGGTATAGGCGGTGGCATTTAAAAAATGCTCAATTGTTACTAAGGGACCCAAAATGTGCCAAGAAAATATCCCCCACACCATTACACTAATGCAGGATGGATCCCTGCTTTCATGTTGTTTATACCTAATTCTGACCCTACAATCTGAATGTCACAGCAGAAATCGAGCCTCATCAGGCATCCGGCGTGGTCTTCTGCTGCTGTAGCCCATCTACTTCAAGGTTCGACATGTTGTGCATTCAGAGATGCTATTCTGCAGACCTTGGTTGTAACATGTGGTTATTTGAGTTACTGTTGCCTTTCTTTACTCTGGCATTAAGGCATTTTCGCCCACAGGACTGCCGCTCACCAGATTTTTTTTTTTTTTTCAGACCATTCTCTGTAAACCCTTGAGATGGTTGTGCATGAAAATCCCAGAGGATCAGCAGTTTCTGAAATACTCAGACCAGCCCGTCTAGCACCAACAACCATGCCACATTCAAAGTCACTTAAATCATCTTTCTTCCCCGTTCTGATGCTCAGTTTGAACATCAGCAGAATGTCTTGACCATGCCTACACACCTAAATGTAGTTGCTGCCATGTGATTGGCTGAGTGGATATTTGCGTTGACAAACAGTTAAACAGGTGTACCTAATAAAGTGGGTGATGTGTGTTTATATATATATGGACAATGCTGCTGTTGCTTTGCTTAGTTTTGCATTAAAAGTGCCTGCTAAACTGGACTGTGTACATTTGAAATGTACGCACTCTCTGTTTTTGTCAAGTATTACATAATTCATGAGCCATTTTACATTTCTCAGGTCATCTTACTGATAAGGACCTGATGGAATTTTTAATGCGTGCTAAGGCGAGCTTGAGGCCCAACGGTGTGATTATCATCAAGGATAACATGGCACGGCAGGGCTGCAAGCTGGACCCAATTGACAGCAGCATCATTCGCCACCTGGACATCATGAAGGGCATCATTCAGACAGCAGGCCTCACCGTACTGGACGTGGAAAAGCAGGAAGGCTTTCCTGAGGCCATCGTGCCTGTATGGATGATCGCCATGCACGTGGGTTAGAAGCAGAGAACGCTTTCAGATGGATGTGTTGTACGTGCACTTATGTATAGTATATATTTTAAATGCATAGTATGTTTTATTCCATTCACCAGCTAACATGTCAGAATGTAGTAATTTCAGTGGGAGGGGGGGTTTTCAGGTATATTTTTCCAGTAGCTTTGTACAGTGTAGTTTCAACTCATATTATATGTTTACTTATATAACATATATAGCTTATACGTTTTTACCCATTTCAAATCATGTAAAAGTGCAAGTGTTGTTTTTGGCTTTGACAGAAATCTTAGTGTAGATTTTGTAAAATATAATTTCCATGTTTGTTAAAATGGAAGATAGGTGTATATAATTGTATTGTCCTTTTTAAAAGATTTTGTACATTTACTGTAGTAAAGTAAAACTTTTTTTCTTTTTACAAAAAAAAATTATGCTTTTGTCAATGTCTATGTATTTTATGTGATAGAGTACAGAAATGTTAATCAATGCTTTGAAATGTTATGGAAGATTTATTTCCTAAAAACGACAGCCTTCATTAAATATAAAATTACGTAGCACTGTAGGATAGATATGATAGTAAATATGATAATGAGTATTTGTTGGCCATTTCCATGCTATTAAAGTATTCTTGGTGTCTCTGAAAGCAGATCTTCTCTTCACATATTTAAAGAAAGATGGATAAACGATGTCAACAAGTTCAAAACTTCATTGTATTCCTCAAACCATGAAAAACCCACACTGTTTAGGTAAATGGCTCTCAGATGTTGTCTTTGTAGAGAGGAAGGGAATTATCCCTGGTTTTGACAGACTACTCTTTTGTATCTGCTTTGGGCTCTGTCCAAATCTGTCAGAACGTGTCTGCATAAAGAGCATCACCAAGTCACCTCAAATATTCAGCATGTAAGCCTCACAAAGATGTCTTGAGCGGTGCAGTGTAAAAATTCAAGCAGGTCCTTTTCGCCATGAATAGATGGTTTGTCAAGAAAAAAAAACGCAAACACTCACAGCACGCAATGCAGGCTGTTCTGTTTTTGAGTGATCTACGCTGGTTCTTTACCAAGCAAATTCCTTGTACTCACGGGATTTTGCTAAATACATTTTTCAAAGTTCCAAACACCCTCGGGCTGCAGTCGTATTTCTTTCATAAATCTATGTAAATAGCAGCCAAATGTCTATTCGACTATTCAGAAATGGTTAGCGTACCTGGCAGTTTCTCCTATCAAATCTAATCTTTCTTGTTTCCTTCACAGGCAGTCTGGCAGCTAATGGTCTGTATTAGCAGAAATAACATTAATAAATATGGTCATATTAGAGCTGAATTGGGCCAAGCTCCAGGCACAGAGAGTCAAACATAACATTGACAGACAACTGGGAGTGTTGCACTGACACAGGTAATTATAGACACATGATCTTGTGCCTAGACCTGGCAGTGGACAGTGACATCAAAATTCAGGTTTATTTAATTATTTCTCATATTTCAAAAAAGATACATGCTCATTTGGTGTCAAAGTTTCAAATCTAATTCTAATCAAATTTAATAAGAATTTATGCTTTTCAGTACTAGATTTTAACCCCAAACTACAGGCTTGATACGGAGAAAATTGGTCCTCAGAGTTTTGAAATCTGATACAACCAATTAACATATTATGGTTTGGCGTTAAGGAAAGAAAAGTAATAAAAAAGTATTTAAATCTCAAAATATTCCCTTTAAATCATTATGAGGTATTGTGATGATTTGGGGTTGACTCCTGCCAGGAGAGTGACAGAGTTACAACCATAAACGTTCACAGTTTGTATTCTGGTATAGGGCTCTCAACCTTATTCTACATGTCAGCTTAAAGGCCAGAGCTCAGTTACACCTACTTTTTATAGGTCATGCTGATATTCAATAGTTTATTCTGTAATGCACTACCCCCTATCATGTACAGCTGATAACATCAATTTGATCTCCAAACTGTTCAAACTCTGACAAATTACAGCAACATGAAGGTTTTAAAGGGAATATCATTTCTAGCATGTCAAAATGCCATCTAGTATCACAGTTTAATATGCAGAAACTATTATGAGTGGTTGATTCCCCTGCAAACACTGCAGCTCTTTGGCACTGTCAAATCTTGGGACAGGGCGACCAATGGGGAATGCTTTGAAAATGTTTAAAATATAGATTGTCAAAGCCATCATGAAGTTGCCATAGTTGCGCTAGTTTTTTGTCCCTATTGTGATGTTTTTCGAAGTGAAATGGCTTCTCGAACAGGAACAAATGTAGAGCGGGACTTGATTTTTTCCATGGGTCCATCGTTTTGGACATCGCTGTCCCGCCCTCAGGCCAGTAAACACGTCATCAGAGAAGAGATGTCATTGCAAGAGGGAGGGGTTATTTTTATTCAACTTAAAATAAAAAAAGATGTGTGTGGATAAATCATTTACAATAAATAAATGATTAAATAAAGATTCCATAAAAAATAAGAATTGTCCATTTTGATTTCATGGATATAACTCTGGATGGCGCTATTTCGTAATCCAGTATTCAATCGAGACACATTTTTTAACATGTTTAGCGAATTCAATATTAAGAATTTTTCGTACTGTGATCATATTATTCAACTGACAGTCATTGTAAATATATTTTGTAAAGGTTTTTACATCTAACAAGTGAAAAGTAAACAGATAAACCAATATTTTCCATGTTTGAGGGTGGAAAAATGAACCTAGAATTCATGTGACCAAGAATCATGAACATGGAAATGTGTTGAAAAATTATTTCAAGTAAATATTTCAGATCAAAGGGTTTGGCTGACAAAAAGGTTAGATCATCAGGTTTTGAAATGGATGTTCAGATGTTCCGCACCATACTACTTCAGAATTGTCTGGTTCCTCAATGCGGCCAGACTAGTACTATTGCTATTGCGGAGAATGCAGTTATGGCCACAGTCACCTTAAAACGTCAGCCGCAAAACCACGGCTGCCCCATCAATGATTATGTGACCTTGTTTGGCCTGGCCTGATGTGGTTGATTGGTTATTGAGGTCAGACATTTGTCCTTGTGACTGCATTGGGCTATTACAGTGCGGGGGATTCAAACTGACCACACTGACATAAACAGTAAACATAGTTGCCTTTAGATTCGATGCCTGTTTTCCTAATTAGCGCCGCCTCAGCTATCAACCTGACGAGTAACACGTGTTAGTTCTGCCACAACTAAGCCAGACGCTTGTTTCGTATGCCATATCCCAGTTTAAGTGAGAGGAAAACATTGCTGTTTCACTACTGTCTAGCACAATTAGATGCCAAAGAAGGGAAGAAAATGATGTGTGCAAGCCCATTAACTAACTCAAGCTAATTAGCTACAGCTAGCACCTAATTTAATGACGTTGTACAAAGTTTAATTGTAAACCCACCCAATTAGATTCAAAGGAGTGGGTGACATAACACAAGCTGTCTCTTGTAATCTGTTGGTTTTGCTCTTTGTGAAAAAGTTGTATAATCACCTTGTAGGCATTTTCTTTTCCTCTCAGGCTTTGGAAGAATCATTCCTCCTGCTGGTTTCAATTCACTAACCTTTCAGATCACATCATAATGAGCCAAAATAACTCTCACATGCACACTGAGCCTGCCCGAACCATTTTCCACCAAAGCCATTTAGGTTCATGATTCACAATTGGTTTCCACAGCAAGAGGGGGAAGATGTTGTTGTTAAGAACAATCTCTTCCATTTCAGATTGTTCTGTGGTGAACTGCAGCTTGGCTCGTGAGAGCAGATCACCAAGAACGAAAATAAATAAGAGGGTAAAATATAGAGAGAGCCTGAGAGAGCCATTAAATCTAACTGGACCCCAAAAAAAAAGAGTGGACGAAACGGCAGGTATTTCCTGCTTCTTGATCTTCTGAAGCCGAGCTCATTTTTCCCCACTGGGGGTTCAGGCTTGGTTTGTATAATAACTTGTGGGATAATGCCAACAAACTATTATTCATTTTTCTTTGGGAGGAGAATAGTTTGGAGGAAAAAAATTACATGGCTTGAAATATGGCTGGTGATCTGTGTATTGTCTTGATTGCAATATTTCAATATATGTTGGATGTAAAAGAAATTCCTGTCATATATATGGAAACCCTTACATTCGGCACAGTAAACGGTAGAAAACATTATACAGTATGTTAGTCAAACCAGCTCATGTTCTATTTTCTAAGGCGTAGACACATTTGAGAAACAGACAATTAATTGTAATACATTTACAATATATGCAAGAACATAAACAAGATGGCCGCTAAGTGACCAGACTTAAGGGGACTTTGAATGAAATACACTTCTTACCCTTTCACCACTGTTCCCTTCAGTGCTTATAATGTACTGCAAGTCACTTAGAACAACAACAAAAAATCTGTTAAACAACCACCATCATCATTGAATACATTTATGCCTAATGCAATTACATTTACAGCTCACAACATGTTGATTCACTTTCATTTATTTCACATTGGTTGGCTTCAACCAAAGAATGCTGAATTTCCCTTAGCAAACAGCCGTTTCTCGGCCACAGCAAAGCCCCTGCTAATGAGAAAGCAGGCAGCTCGATCATCAATTTCAAGTACGATTTATGAACCGAGCTGAGAAATATGACTTTAATAATGGTAACAAATGGCAGAGCTGCTGTCAGGATTGGCACATGGTAGCGAGACTGAAGCTATAGAGGAAAATAACACCCCAAGGCCAACCACTTTTGGCAAAGTCATTCTAATGAACTGTGAAAATGCTTTGCAGTGTGTCAGATATGGGCACCGCAGAAACTGGCTCTATAAACTCCTGATTAAACTACAGTTTCTGTGGCTTTGCCATCATTTAACTGTGTTAAAGGCTCTGTTGTAGTCATAATTGTGGGTGCAGAGGTTAACAGAAATATGGAGATGGCTCTGCCTGGCGCTATGAACCTCAGACATGGTCTCGAGCAGTTACTATTTTTAAAGCGTTTGGAGCTTTTAAAACGGCCTAGAAATTGGTTTCTTTGCTATTCCTACACCAAATGTGGAATGTGTGAAAGGATTAGGACATGCACTGGCAGGAGAAATTGCGCTGACAGCTCTCCGCATTTTCCATGCCCACGTTTTAGGACAATTTGACAGGAACCATTTTAGTTTTATTACTCGGGATGTATTAAGCTAATCCAAATGATGTCAGGAAAATGGATGCAGTCACTTCCCATCAATGACTTCCATGTAATCCTTATTATCTATTCTTAAACCCTTGTTCAGTGACCATATTAACTCCTATAGTTTAATAGGCACAAATTAAAATGCAGACATCCTGAAGATTCTTAACATAGATGGTTTCTCTCACCAGGAAAGATATGTTGTTCATTGTCACATGACGCTAAAGAATACCGACAACTCCTGAATCCCCTGGCTTTAACTCAGCTCCATATCCCACGCAAACACATCTTGTTGGCAGATGTGGCGACACCACAAACACTTCAAAGTGCCTGCACTTAGACCTTCTCCATGCACTGACGCCAACTGTAAAAAGTGCCGGACATATGGGTTGGAAAATATTAAACCTCTCAAACAGCGACTGGGCAGCCTCCTTGTGTAAGGAGAAAATATTTTTATTACTCATCATTTAGTACTGTTGAGGGTCAATTGTGACAAAGACATGAGTCATCACTGCAAAGCAAAGCTGACAGAAGCAAACAGATCTGAGTTACATGGTATCACGCTGTGTTTAAATTGAGCTAGTACATGTTGATGAAAAGAGATTGTTAGGGTAAAAGTAAAAATGGCTCGTTCACACAAAAAAACTATAACTATAGCATCCACACCAACGGACGATAAAGTTGTTTATTATATGCGCGGGCTGCAGTTATGTCATAGATGCAGCTTTGAGGAGTTTTACTGTTCATCTGCTGTAAAAATAGTTCTGAAAGTGATTCCAAGGATATCAATCTTCTGTTATCCACCTTATTTTGCAACGCATAAGAAAGCAATTTTCTGTGAATGTGCGAGATGTCTTGAACATTGGGGGGCACCAACATTTGGTCTTTATGTGCACTTGTGGTCTCGTAGACTTACAATGGCCATGGTGCAACAATCCCGGAAGCCTGCGAACTCTGCAATGGACTTCTACCCGCCAGGCAAAGCGGCATTAAGTCACGTAAGTGTATACTCTGAGAAAGATTGCAAGGCCTTAGGGTTCCACTTGGGACAGAGCCATTGACAAGTGCTGTTAGACCGCTGAGACAGTCCAGCCTAAAAATTTTACTTTTAAAACATTTTGTCATCCTAACAACAAAGAGTGCAGTGCGTAGTGCAGCATCAAAAATCAAATAAAGACAGAGCGATATGCGTCATAATCTGAAAACCATGCCCACCGGAGGGCGAAAACAATCCAACACTTTCCATTGACTTTGTATTGCGTGAAGCGGCCTCCTTGTCATTTCTGACTTATAACAAAAAACAGAACAATGTCTAAAAGCTGATATGTGACAAAGTGTACAGCAAACAAGCTAAACAAAACCCAGAACCAAAAAAACAGAAGTATTGTATAAGCTGTTGACCCAAAAAACGAGCGTTTAAGGACCAAAAAGTGGATTCAGGCAATTGAGACAGAGCACGACATGTTACACTAAGAACTACACCCAATAGAGCGGAACATAATCAGCGACAGGAAATATAATATATAAAACTGACATTTGGATATTTGACTTAAGGGACAAAATGTTTACTGCACACATAGGCATACTGAGGCATACTGAGTGTCAGGATCCCAAAATTTGCCCATTCTTCCTGTTGAAGCTCCATGTCTTATTGCCTGTATCCACTTTTGTCTCCTTAAATGCTCGTTTTTTTGGTGTCAACAGCTTATAAAAACGTATTTCTGTGTTTTTTAGCTTGTTTGCTGTATACCTTGTCACATATCAGCTTTTAGACATTGTTCTGTTTTTTTGTTATAAGACCGAAATGACAAGGAGGCAGCCTCATGCAATGCAAAGTCAATAGAGAGCGTTCACTCTAAAAAAAAAAAGGTTCCATATGGCACCAAAAATGGTTCTTGGATCGTAATCATAGGGGAACCTTTTTAAGTGCTATATAGCACCAATTTTGGTGCTTCAGTGGTTCTTCAGCGGTTCTTCAGAGGTTCTTCACCGGTTCTTTGACTAAGGTGCTAAATAGCACCGCTAACTAAGGTGCTATATAGCACCGCTACCATATACAGAACATGTTAAGATATGGTGCTATATAGCACCAAAAGTGGTTCCTCTATGATTACGACGAAGAACCATTTTTGGTGCCATATAGAACCTTTTTTTTTTTGAGTGTTGGATTGATTTCCCCCCTGGTGTGGGCGTGGCCTAAATACACTGTCTCTGTGTTTGGGTGGGGGGTTTGTGATTACGATCATTTATTAAAATAAAATACCTGTGATGGAGAGACATTGAATTTGTCTTCCATTAATGTTTTTTTTTTACTGTATTCTTACTGTTCCTGTGCATTTTATAATATTTATGTGGGGTTCGCCATTTTATATTTCCTGTTTTAACTGAGTGGGTGTGGCTTTAAAGAATGTGAACTGAAGGGGAGAGTTCATTTGAGCTATTTATGGAAAGTTTGTGTCAGTGTAAAGTATGTCTTTAGTTTTATCTTGTCCTATTTTATTGATTTATTTTAACTCTTGTTTTTAATCATCTGTTGTATTTATTTATCAAGGGTGAAGCAAGAGTTAATTTTATAAAAATGGTATTTTGGATGGGAGGGATGGATCATGGTTTTGAGATTTTAACTAGGTTATTGAAGCCCTGCTTAACACACTGAAACTCTGTCCTCAAATGCACAGCAGAGTTTGTAGTACACAGCATTTCTAGTTTTTAGACTGTTTTTATACTGTTTTTGATTCTCTTAACCATATTTATTTGCACATTTTTGCACATCAGCTGTTAATAAACATCCTTTTGGACACCAACATCATGTGATTTACCTGGTGACCACTCAGGTCTCTATCACATACCAGTTTGCAATATTAAGCAGGATAATGGACTGCTTTTGTACATCTAATATAGAAGCAGCTGACATCAGAAGCAAAGTCCCTTTAAAGGAAGTAATTTCCATTGGCAGCCATCTTTGAAACGTTTCTCGGGCAGCTAGCTCTTTTTAGTCATGCAAGTACAGGTCCTATCTCTTAGAATGTGAAAAAACCTAATTTTCCAAAGCTGTTCACCAATCTTGTGATTAAATTCCATATTTGAAATCACCAATGAAATCTGACATCAACTGTCTCATAAATGTTGTTTATAAATGCTTAAATTATGACCCAAAAAGCATTTTTCAGGCTAGACCAGCCAAAGCGCATGTGCAGTCCTAAGCGCATCTCAGAAGCTGCATCCGAAATCACATACTTCCCTACTATAGGAGAAAAACTGTATGTGACAAAAGAAGTGTGTCTGAATTCACAGTACTCAAAAAAGAGTAGGCAAAAAGCATGCGGATGACCTACTACTTCCTGCAAGATTCTGAAGTGTGCATACGATGGACACATTACTATCCCATGAGGCTATGGGAGAGGATATGTGAATGTCAGTGAATCGACGGAACTGACTCTGGTAAGTCATAATAACAAAATGGCAAATGCAGTACGTCCGGATTACATTCATACTGCACACACTCATACTATATAGAGCATATTTTTTAGTGCTAGTGAAGATCTCCGCAGCAGACTTCTTCCGACAGTAGGTATTAGCGGTAAGTCACAGAAGTGTGGACTCATAGTGTTTAAACAAGTGTTTAAGGTGCCATTTGGGACAGGACATTATTGTGGACTTCACAATCATGCACACATGGCGGCCATTGTAAGTGATATATGAAGTATATGAAGTGCCATTTTGGAAAGAGCCTATATTGTAGAAGAAATATAGTAGTGCACATCCAATGGTCACGTTACTATCCCATGAGGCCACAGGAGAGGAAACTGATACTGGTAGGTCACATGACAATGGCAACATGACAAATGTAATACATCCAGATGACATTCATAATACACACATTCATATTTTATAGAACATACTTTTTAGCATGTGAAGTATGGTAATTACTTATTCAGAAGAAGTACCTGCTAAGCGAGTATGCGATTTCAGATGCAGAGTTTTTAAATGCTTTGTTTCTCCCATCACAACGTGAAAGTAGCGCCGGTTTCATTTGCCCGGATGAGTGGTCTGATATATACAGTGCTGCCACGGGCGAATGTGAAATTAATAAGAAATATCAGAATGCTGGACGGTATGATTGACAAATCAGAATCAAGTATTCCAGAGAGCTGTGTCAGCAGTTATGAGTCAATCAGTTAATACAATGCAGCTGTCACACAGATGCAGTGTGAAAGAAGTGGGTAGCTTATGCTCTAGGGCTCTCTCAGTATTTTCCCATGAACATGAAGCAAAAGCACATTATATCCTTCCTGTTGTGGTGAGAGGCAACAGGGAGACATCTTATTCAATCTGACATCTCAAGGGACAGACATTTAAAAAAATACTCCTCAAAGCTCTCGAGTGACTCTAAAGTTTGCGTTGACGTAGTCGCACATGGCAAACAAGGAGAATATTTCTCCTCTTGAATATCGCACCGTGGACATGCAAGCTTTGGTTCACTTGTAACTGAAAACACACGTATGACATGCTCCGCAAACTCAAGCAAACAGACAGATCTCCATCAGGGAAGAAAAATGAAGTGTGGGAAGTGAAAACTGAGTGTTTTTTTCCCTGAGTGACAGTTCATCAGCAGGCCACTGAGATCTGATTCCATCTGTTTCTGTCACTCTCAGTTATTTTTCATTTAGACTAAATGAACAAAGAAAATAGTGACTTAACCTCATTAACTCCGTGAGAGGTTTGTTTCCCATTAGTGTTTTTCCAAGTGAATCATCATCGACAGGATCCTCAGGACACACTGTCAGTTGTAAAATGATTTACCTATTTAGTGTCAGAATGTGTTTGCTGTTGCAATTCGTTTAGACGTTGCAATAGGCCATTTCAAAGCATAGGTTATGTATCTTTGAAAATATGGTGCTAGCATGCAATAAATGTTCAAAACGTCAAAATAGTGTGATTAATTATATAGAAAATAGCATGAAAAATTGAACAAAATGAATCATGTCTTTATTAATATATTATTTGATGTTTTTGTCTTTGAATTATCTTCATTGGGGACTCTCAGCAAATATTATTTTGCATTTAATCTGATAAAAATTATTAATTTTTTCTCTCAATAATGAATTAAAATAAAAACATAATAGTAAAATACATTTAATATTAAATAATAAATATATAATAAGTGCCCTAGTTTTATGTTTTTAGTGTGTTTAAATGTTTTTCTTTTACATATTTATTTGGTTTTCTAACCTATGTTTCTTTTCATTTATCTAGACTGTATGAAACTCTCATAACAGCATCAATATTGTCATCACCAGAGAGATTTTACTAGACTCTGGTACTTTTATAGTTCTGCTAGACATCATACACTAAACATACGGCTACAACACCACACCATAAATATGTAGCAAATTAAACCAGTTAAGGACGTCACAGGAAAATTGGTGAAGTTAGGCATGTTTTGTATACATATAACTTACACTAAAATAAAGACAGATGCATTTTGTTTCCCCTTCTCTTCGATTTCAGCTGAGCTAAAGCAAAACCACATTTTCAGGGTCCCTCTGCATGTCGTTTCAACTCTCCAGTATCTATGAAGGGGGGGGGGGGGGCTAGTTTACCTTCACAAAGTCTCTTGACAGTGTCAGGCTAATGTACGTAATGAGAACTGTCAGAGGTCGGAGGCTGACTGATGTGTATCCTCCACACTGTACCATGCACTGATGAAAACATGTCAGCCATGGCTGCCAGGGCTGGATAATTGGATGACTTACCACCCACTTATGGATACTGCTGTATATATGAACATAGGACAGAATTTAGCAAAATTGTTTGGATTAAATTCACCATTTATATGGTAATTGTTTACCTATACACTGGAAGTTGCTTGCATAAATGTTTTATATTATATCTGTATCGTCATGGCAATATATATATAGGTGAAACTCGAAAAATTAGAATATCATACAAACGTTTTATTTCAGTAATTCAACTTAAAGGTGAAACTAATCTCATTACATGATATTTCAAGCCTTTATTTGTTATAGTTTTGATAATTATGGCTTACAGCTCCAAACCCCAAATTCAAAATCTCTGAAAATTGAATATTACATGAAATCAATAAAATGAAATAAAATAATTTTTTATACAGAAATGTCGGCCCTCTGAAAAGTATAATCATGTGTACTCAGTTTTTTGTTTTGGGCCCCTTAATTACTGCCTCAATGCGGCGTGGCATGGATGCTATCAGCCTGTGGCACTGCTGAGGTGTTATGGAATACCAGGATGCTTCAATAGTGGCCTTTAGCTCTTCTGCATTGTTCGGTCTCATGTCTCTCATCTTTCTCTTGGCAATGCCCCATAGATTCTCTATGGGGTTCGGGGCAGGCGAGTTTGCTGGCCAATCAAGCACAGTAATCCCATGGTCATTGAACCAGGTTTTGGTACAGTGTGGGCAGGTGCCAAGTCCTGCTGGAAAATGAAGTCAGCATCTCCATAAAGCTTGTCTGCTGAAGGAAGCATGAAGTGCTCTAAAATGTCCTGGTAGACGGCTGCGTTGACTCTGGACTTAATAAAGCACAGTGGACCAATACCAGCCGATAACATGGCTCCCCAAACCAACATAGACTATGGAAACTTCACACTAGACTTCAAGCATCTTGGATTGTGTGCCTCTCCATTCCTCCTCCAGACTCTGGGGCCTTGGTTTCCAAATGAGATGCAAAATTTGCTCTCATCAGAAAAGAGGACTTTGGACCACTGAGGTCAATTTGGACCACTGTAATTGATACTTGTATCAATTATACAATACATGTATAATACATAATCATATACATCCATATAGACAGTTCTTTTTTTCTTTATCCCTGTAAGACGCTTCTGGCGTTGTTTGTTGTTCAGGAGCAGCTTGACAAGAGGAATACGACATTTGAAGCCCATGTCCAGGATCCGTCTGTGTGTGGTGGTTCTTGATGCAGTAACTCCAGTCTCAGTCCACTCCTCCAGTTCCCCCACACATTTGAAAAGCCTTTTCCTGACAATCCTCTCCAGGCTGCGGTCATCCTTGCTGCTTGTACACCTTTTTCTTCCACACTTTTCCCTTCCACTTAACTTTCTATTAATGTGCTTTGATACAGCAATTTGAGAACATCCAACTTCTTCTGCAATTACCTTTTGAGGCTTGTGGAGGGTGTCAATGATGGTTTTCTGCACAACTATCAGGTCAGCAGTCTTCCCCATGATTGTGAATTGTACTGAACCAGACTGAGAGACCATTTAAAGGCTTAGGAACCCTTTGCAGATGTTTTTGATTATTAGCTGATTAAAGTGCGACACTTTCGAGCCTACAATACTGAACCTTTTCAAAATATTTAAATTTTCTGAGATTTTGAATTTGCATGTAATGAGTCTATATAATATATTAGTTTAGTCTTTTAAAGGTCCCGTTCTTCGTGCTTTTTTGAAGCTTTGATTGTGTTTACAGTGTGCAATATAACGTGTTCATGTTTCGCGTGTAAAAAAAAAACGTATTTTTAACACAATTTACTTATCTGTATACCGCTGTTTTCACTCTCCTAAAAACGGCCGATGACTTCCTTTATTCTATGAAGTCCCTCCTTCAGAAATACGTAACGAGTTCTGATTGTGCCAGCGGTTCCCGTGTTGTGATTTGACCGCAGCTTAGCAAACGTGGCACGGTTCCCGTGTTGTGATTCGACAGCAGCTTAGCGCACGTGGAAAGGTCACGCCTCTTAACGGGAGATAAATGCGCTTAATGATCTCTACAGCGTCCCTGGGAAAGCCAAACAAAGGTGATTTGACTCCGGGATGAAAATAACAGCGTCTCGACGACATGGCGACAAACACACTCAAACGCAACACTTCCTTTTCTCCACGCGACCGTCCTCTTCCCCACGTGGGACAGCAACAAGACCACGCCCCCTTTTTTCCCGTATTCTTGTGGGCGGAGGTTAGTCTGTTCTACTGTTCTACTGACGTAATTAATGAAGGAAGTACCAGGATGTAGTCCAAACCGGCCGTTCGCTGTAGGCTTTGAAAGGGAACTTCTGTTAAATAAAATATCTCGCTTGGCATTGAACTTTGAGCTTTATAATTTTACAGGTATTATTTATGCTCTAACAGCAACATTACACACTAACTAAAGTTTGAACAATGGGATCACGAAGAACGGGACCTTTACGTTTTTACTGAAATAAATGAACTTTTGCATGATATTCACATTTTTCGAGTTTCACCTGTATATATATATATTATATATACCAGTTCAGGTGAAACTAAGCCCTGCAGCCAATTCTTACGACTCTGGTTTGTGAGGAAACCAGAAGCTGCGCAATGTTGTGGCATCATTCATTCTTACTGTGAGTGACGACACTGTTACCTTTCCAAGATGGTGGGCATGCTGACGTGTCTGGAGCGGTCTCTATGGCTACATCCAAAAACTGGAAAATGCTGCCTTTGGAGGACACATGTCAAGGTAAGAAGGCATCAAGGCACATCCAAATCCAATGTTAGCTTCACTTCCTGCCTCCTGAGATACCATCATCTGATCGATTTTTGAAGGCAGAAGATGTATCCTTTACTGATATCCCACAATCCTATGCATTCCATTTGGTGACAGTTGAGCTAGAAAAAGAAAGATGGCATCTAAAAGTTGCAGTTGCTGGTCAGTTGTGTGTAATGTTTTCGACCAACGTTTTCCACTTCTGATGTAATTTCAAGCGAGAAATTACTACTGTAGTAATTTTATATTCGTTTAGTTCTCACCAAAGCTTGCTTTATTTTGCTGTAGATCATTAAACTGTTACGCTGCCGCGGAAGTCTGTCCAAAATCAGTTTTTCGTGAGGTGCCTTCGTGCGCTTACGCTGCCTTACAAGTCATTGCCTAATAAGGCAGCGAGGCAACAAGTCAGCTACCTAGGTTTTCGGATGCAACCAATGTAAACTACAAAAACGCAAATTTGTGAAAAGGGTGACGTCATGCACAAGTCTATAGCTGCATAGTGTTTCTTTACAAAGTTACATCGCCAACTACTGGCCTGGCATGTATAATACAGCATTTTTTGTTTTGTTTTTGCAGATCCGTGTGAATAGAGATCATTTTGACAACTTTGTCGTCTGTATGCAAAACTTTTCCAAAACGCAAACGAAAAGAATTTGTTTTTAGGACATCGTTGTCGTGTAAGCTTACCCTAAAACTATTAAACAAAAATGAATAAAAACTAACTATATACGTAGAAATGAAAACCAACACTAATAAAATGACAAAAACACAAAATGACTAAGATTGACTAAATTACTAAAACTTTACTAAATGACAAAAATGACTAAAATTAAAGAAACATTAAAAATATTAAAAATATTAACAATAATAATGATGATACTAAAATAACACTGCGTTGGATGCTTTGTTTGAAGGCTAATTTAAAAAAGAACATATAATTTCAAATGACCACCACATATAACCCACTCTGACTGACAATATAAAAATGTTGTGCATTGCATGTGTTGTAGAAAATATTAGCCGTTATGTACTCACAACTGACATTTGCTAACCTGTTTCGATTTAGTCTGGACTGCCTTCATGCCTTCAGTTCTGTGCTTAGTCAAACATATTAATCCTTAACATAAACTACATCTAAATATCATCAATAGAGGAAAACCTGTTGACATACAGACATGTAAGCCTCAAAACTGCATACACAGCTGTTGTTTATCTCATTTGCCTTGCTGAAGGTTAAACCAAACAAGTGTTTTATTACAGCGGTTATGGCTTTGTTTGGTCCCATATGAAGCCTTGACTATGTGAGGATAATTAAATGATTTCAGATGGTAAAAAAACAGGAACGCAAACTCATAATCAACACTGTTGTCTTGCGATGGACAAGCTGACACATCAAAGAAAGCCTGTGGCCTCTTGTTAAAACTCAACAACATCTCACGCTGCTGTAAACCTTCCACAAAACACACAGGCAGCACTTTCCTCCAACGCAAAATAACTGTAAACGTTTAATTACATTCATAAAGTAGATAGAGGCAGTAAATCAACCAGGCGCATGTGTGTGTGTGTGTGTGTGTGTGCATTTGTGTGTGTAATATAACAACAGAACAAATGCATTACAGTAACTGTTCTTCACATTAGGGGGCTGCTATTGGGTGGGGTGCGCACAACAGTGGCATGCTTGTACTGAGGATTGTACTGTGACTGTGCCAGTTTCTCCTGTAGTAAATACATTAAAAATCTCATATAAACTATTCTAGGCCTTGCGGCTGGTGTTGAGTGCATCTTGAGGTGGGCTGAGTGGGCTGCGGGCACAGAGTGGCTGCTGATGGGGGCTCAGGGTGGGCCAATTCCATCTTGCTGATGGGTATACTTCAAGAATTATGACCAGATGTTCATTAATGAGCTTTTAGAAGACCACTGGGAGAGAAAGAGAACAAATGCAAGAGCTAGTTGTTGTTTAAGTGTTTCAAATATGTTGCTCAAAAAACGAATAGTGCTTAAAACTATATCTCTTTTTTAGCAGCTAAAATAGATGAGTTAAAGTCCCCTTGTAGTCAATCATTTTATCCATTAAAACTCATCTTTGATCACCATAATGACATATTTTAAACAAATTCTTCATGTCTTTAAATACCTTGAATGTAACTCTACACCTATTGATTCATTTAGTATATGCAGAGCTATTAATATGCAAATTACCCCCATCTTCACTCACTCACACCAGCTCAGAGAACCACTTGGTCAACTTTTACTCAAGTTACTGTAGTAATGCTGCACAATGGTATCTTTACAATGTCGGACACATAACGGTAATTCATATGATTAGCCTTTTGCTTGACTGCGTTATCAAACAGTTAATAATGTAATGTATTGCTAATGTTACACAAACCACGTTCTGCCTTCTAAAAATCGGAATCCTTAGAAACGCTTTGAACATCATAGAACTTTCTCAGTGGAGAAAGGCATATAGTTCATCATAACATAATATACATCATATACATGGTTCACCTGCTATATTGCTAAATGTACCTGATTTTTCATATCAACAGAAAAATATACAGGGATAACCTGGCTTCTCTTGAGACGTCCCTGCTTCGCAGCATAGTAATGATGATATGTGCTCACGTGAACAGCATCGGCCAATGGAAAGCATCTGGCGTAACTCTGACGTAACTCGGAAGTGATGGACTGTATTTACTACATAAACAGCGTAGGACACTGACACAGACGTGAAGAAATTGTTCAAAATACACTCTAAAAATGCTGGTTTAAAAATAACCCAAGTTGGGCTGAAAATGGACTAACCCAGCAATTGGGTTGTTTTAACCCAGCACTCAAAAAAATTATTTGTTGAATTTACTTAAAAAGCTGTGTCAAGTGGTTCCACACAACTATATTGAGTCATTTTTACAAATAACAATTTAGTTATATGAACAAAAGAAAGTCAACGCTGACAAAATGTCTTTAAGTAAATACAAACCATTTGAATTTGTCACTGTTACATAATATTTATATGTGCAGATTCCTTAATAATTTTATGTTAACTTTATAAAAGTCTATTATGTTAGGTGAAAATATGTATTGACTTAATTTACCTTATTCAATTAACTACTTGCTCTACAAGTGTCAGTGGAAAACTATTAAATATAACAAAAAACATATTTTTAGAAACAAAATAACAAAAATAACTTAATTAAGAACAGGAAGTCCATCCAATAAATGAGTGTATGAGTGGCCACACCCTAAACACAGGCTCCACTCTTCTGCATTATGGTAACCACAAAATTACAGAAACTCCTCTAAATGTCCAACATAACTGCACATAACACTAACATAAACTAACAACATCTTTCCCTTTACTGAAAAAGATAAAATAACACTTCAATCCCTAAATGTACTCTCCTAATGCAGTCCCTTGCAAAGCATGCTGGGAACTACAGATCCACTGCCCAGTTTGTTCGTTTCACTCAGCAATGTTAAGTTGACCGAACAAACACTTATTAAGTAAAGCTGACAATATTAATTTTTAGTAGAAACAGCTCAGTAAATCTAAGTAAATTTAGTTACATGAGTTTTTTAAGTAATGTGAACAAGGATGAGTTGAGTGCAACTAACAACAGTGAAAGTTAATTTTTTTGAGTGAGCGAATTTTAAGCAAATATTTAACCCAACCACTGGGTTAAAACAACCCAATTGTTGGGTTAGTCCATTTTCAACCCAACTTGGGTTATTTTTAATCCAGCATTTTTTAGAGTTTAGTAGTTTTTTGTTTTATGCACACAAAAAGTATTCTCGTCGCTTCATAAAATTAAGGTTGAACCACTGTAGTATAGACTATTTTAACGTTTTTACTACCTTTCTGGACCTTGAAAGTGTTAATTACATTGCTGTCTATGGAGGGGTTAGAGAGATCAAAAATATCTTAATTTGTGTTCCGAAGATGAACGAAGGTCTTACGGGTTTGGAACGACATGAAGGTGAGTAATTAATGACAGAATTTTCATTTTTGGGTGAACAATCCCTTTAAGAAATGTGAGAAACCAAGCAAATTTCATATGGTTAATTTCCGCACATGCACTTTGAAAGCATTTCCTCTAGAGCAAAATGTATAGCATGACCAGTAAAGTCCGATTCCCGAGTTAATGACTCTTATGAAATGGTTATTTTATTGAATCAAAAACATTAGGTATGTCCCAATTTGCGTACTTATGCTCTATGCCACTTTGTAGTATAAATAGTGCGAGTAGTGTAGTGTGTTTACCCTGAAAATTCATTTAAAATAGCCTAATGATCCACTTTAACCGAAAAAATACGAAGTGTGGAATGTTAGACACTTATTCATGCACTTAGTTGTCGCAGCTTTAATTACATACTATAGGACTATCAGACTCCGATGCTGGATGACAAAATAACATTATAAAATGTATACACTAGTCGTTGAGTACATAAGTGAATCACAAATACGAGTCAGTTGGGGCAGTTTCTCACAGTTCATCTGACTGCTGAACTGTCTGTCTTTAGACTATACTTTTTAAGTAGAACTAACTCGTTTAGGAATCGTTAAGGAACAGAACAGAATCATTCAATTCCTTGCAACCGATCTGTGCAAACAGTAATTGACTCGTGATTCATATAGCATCTGTTTAACGTTAAACAATAACAGACTTCACTCCAAAATACTTATTTGATCGCATTAGAATGTTTTTCATTAACTATTCAAATCATCTGTTGTGTGGAATCTTGAGACTGATCATGTATAATCTTAAATACATCTTAAATGGTTTATTTTCTCAGGTTATTCAGTCACTCTTGGGTGTGCATGTGAGAAGAAAAAAAACATTTCCATCTTGCAGTCACACTCATCCATATCTTCTTTTGTATTCCGTGCTAGAACATTACACAGCTTTGAAGGTGAGTAAATGATGAATACACCAAGATTTGAACACAAATACAGTGGAGGGGCTTGTTTCGTTTGAACTAGTTTATGCTTAAACTAACATATACCTTCCTTTTCACAATGAAAAAAAAAACATGCCTTTCTCAACTATTTACCGATTTCTGCCTAGAGAGCATTTCTGTGGAACCGTCTTTATTGTCTCAAGTTTCTAACATAAACTAATTGTGTTTCATCTTTAAATTTGTTTTGCTGTATGTCTGAGGTTCTGCCAGATGTGCTGTGGGTGGCTAAACAGGAGACATGCAGAGAAGTCCTGGATCAGAGCCTGGACTGGTCAGAGCAAAGCTGCTAATTCAAGTGGGTTTGGCAGAAATATGTATGGAGTCAGCTTCAGGTGACACGATTCAGGAAATGTGCCAAATGTTCTTGTTCTGGTGCCCTCTAGTAACTTAACTCACAGAAAATAAGTTAGATATGTCAATCAATGTCACATCATGCCAGTAGAGCTAAATATATTAGGGAACGTGAAAAGAGAACGCTGATTTAATATATGAAAATGAATGAAGATGTGTTTGAAATGAAGAAGTTATATAGTGTACCTTTAACACGAAAAAAAAAAAAGGTCAAATAATACAATCACACACTGTAAACCCGAAATAAGTTGGCAAAACTCCAAAAATGTAATGTAACCCTTGTGTGCTGTTGGGGATGTTTTCGTCCACTATGGAGGGTTTTTGAGTCTTAATTTGGCCATAACATTCTCTGTGTTTCAGCAAATGGAATGATTTTTGGTGACAAATCTTATTTTGACATATATTTTGTGAAAATGCTTTGAAATTTTTCAAAAACTCAACAGTACACTGTGGGCAAATTCACTACCCTTTTGTTATGTTCGTGGATGAAAACTGTACAAATTTATCATATAAATATTTTTTGCAATCTATTAATCAACTTCAGTCCTGATCAAAACTACAGGATTCAGGATTTGAACTCTTTAATTGCCAAAACCATTAACAATGTCACTGATTTGGGGGGGAAAACACACAAAATGACTTATTTTCAATATAAAATGTGATTGTGGACTGGATTTTTTTAACCTTTTATTACAGTCTTGGACATGTCAAAGATTAGAAACAACATTGGCTTGGATGCATTGTTAGTTTTTGTGCAGCATCAGATTTTTATTCTTTTCTCATTTTTTTAAATTTATTTTTTTAGATTTTATTCATTTACTGTTCGGGGCTGTTTTTGCCCCATTGACTTCCATTATAACCACATTTTTTGATTGCAACGCCATGACACCATATACTCATGCATTTTTGATTTTTGATGGTTTTCCCTGTTGGGAAGAGGTGAAATGTGTAATTTTTACAGTTGATAACCAGGTGGCACCATTAACCCTTTAGATAGGACTGTGCAAAAAAAGCTTAGTTTCTGGCATTTCAATAGAGTTTTCTATGGACCTTTATATGGAGTATAACAGCATATTATTGTGTGTGTGTGTGTGTGTGTGTGTGTGTGCGTGTGTGCGTGTGTGCGTGTGTGTGTGTGTGTGTGTGTGTGTGTGTGTGTGTGTGTGTGTATGTGTGTGTGTGTGTGAGGACTGATTAATAGATTTATGGCAAAACATTTTTTTACAGCAGTTTAATTTAGTGGCTTTACGAAAGGGTAGTGAATTTGAACAATGCACAAGGGTTTAGATATTCAAAGTAAAGGTGCGCTAAGTACGTTTTTGACTGTACTAAAACATAAAAATACCATCATATGTTTGCAGGAATTTAGGAAACGTGCTGAGTTCACGTACTCATTTCATTTAAAATAAAGTCTAACACTATTTTACAGTGTCCTTGTTACAAGGACCTTTATTTTAAGGTGTCTTTGTTACACTGTAATTATACATTTAGGGACTGAGTAATATTAAGTAACAACATGTACTTACTATAGGGTTAGGATTAGGGTTTGTTGCATGTAATTATGTATAATTTATAGTTATTACTAAAGTAACTTGTAACATATGTAATGACAGTGTAAAATAAAGTGCTACCATGATTTTTAAAAAATATAAGAACTGTATGTAAAAACATGTAAGTGCATTGTATCAAATTATTAACTTAAATGTAAGTAGTTAAAGACACCTAATATAAAGTGGGACCAAAATATTTTTTACAATGCATGAAAAACATTCTAGATATGGCAGAGATGGGTTAAAAGACAGAAAGTGGAAGAATTTTATGATAAACATGCAGTGAAAGAGTCAGCAAATGATCACAGGATAATTTCTGTCGTTTCTAATCATCGCATGACATCACACAGATCCGTCTCTGGTCCCCTAAACTCTTTGCAGATGGCCATGACTGGAAACTGAAACTCTGTCTCACAGCATAAACAGAAAGGACCGCTCTGTGACGGACACAAATGTGGGAGAGTCAAAACATGTGGGATTTGAAACCATTACATCTGCCAGCTTTGACAGCTTTGACCCCTAATCATCCCCGTATTGACCTCAACCTTCCTTGAGGTCAACCATCAATTGGCTGTTTGTCTTTTTGACCCGTTCCCTGACTGATTAAGGGAAGTGCATTTTTATTGATGGCTAAAAGTCATAGCGAGGCCACGATGTGCACTTGCTGTTCCTGCGCTGATTCCTACTTAATTGCCTATACGTTACACGGCCGTCAAACGTATATTCCGCCTGCTCTGTTCTACCTTCCCAGGACACACTAGCGAAAGAGCAAAACTTCCTGTTTCCCTTACATGGTCTGAAATGTCAAACTTGATCTAATGTGCAAATTTATCTGGCGCACAAAATACATCTCTCTTCATATTGGACTGTGCAGCCGTAGTTTTGTTAAATATCATGCCAGTAGGGGTAAATATAAGGGAACATGTGAAAAGAAAGCAGCCTTAAAAAAAGGTGTTCACAAGTTTAATTAATTTACTTAATGTCTTGACGGAATTAAAAATGTTAAGTTGCCATGATTTAAAATCTACCATCATTTGTTTTAATTTTATACATGGCTTAAAACACTCGATTGTATGTGATTACTCTGGTTTTTCTTATAGAATGGAGACCAAAATCTTCATCTTTTCTATTTTATTATATAACACATAATGAATCCTTCATTTCTCTCTCTCTCTCTCTCTCTCTCTCTCTCTCTCTCTCTCTCTCTCTCTCTCTAAAATCATTCATATAAATGTCTAAAAGAAACTTTAACTGTCTAATTTTAGATAGCCAAGCTGAACTTGTTACCAAGGTGTTGGGTGATGTTCCATGCACAAATTTCCCCATTTAGGACATGCATGGTTAATATTACTCATGCTAAGATTATTATGTTATTTCAATCCTGCAATAAATGTGGTTTTATTAATGGAGAGCATCTCATAAAAAACATATTTATTCTGAATTCATTCATTCAGATGTAGGAGTGTTACTCCACAGCTTCACTCAACACTGAACAAAGAAGTGCAAGATTTATTCTGCCTATATGGCTGTGTATGGCACACAATCTAACACTCCATTCTTTCTCTGAATTTAGAACGTATGAACTGCAAATTTAGGCTTTGGGTCATGGTGGAGATTCCTCACAGGCTTGCCTTGTAACTAGGAATATGGTCAGGCCTGTGCCAAAGACTCTTCCATCTTAATTTAACACAAGCTCACGTTCACTCGCCCTGCCATATGGAGCCCACTCATCAGTCTGTCTTCTCAAAGTCTACATTTATCCTTTCCTGAGGTGTTTCTCCTTTAAAGCGCATAAATAATTCCAGATGGATCAAAGATGTGAGTTTGCCTTTAAAAAGCTGTTGTAAAGTGGTAGTGATTGTTTGGTTGCCCTTTGTAGGGCAATTAACGGTGCTTGACTTTTTAACAAAATACAGTTGAGGAATGGTTGGGGGGACAGAAGCATATTTGTCCTCTGCGTGTTAACATACAGACCCATATATATATATAAAAGAGAGAGAGAGAAAGAGAGAGAGAAGAGAGAATTAAGGTGACTTAGCTGCAAGTTGTTATTTATGGTTTTCTGTCTGGATGAAGTGTTATGTCATGGCAATGGGCCAAACACATGAAATCTGTCAAAGATGGCTGCCAATTTAAATGAATTAATAGGTGATATCTGTGAAGAATCACTCTGAGAGACATTTCAAAATATATGTGAAGTATTTAGACTGTCGTGGTTGACATATTGACATGGCATGGATTCCACTAGACCCCTAAAGGTGTGCTGTGGTATCTGGCACCAAGAAATGAGCAGCAGATCCTTTAAGTCCTGCAAGTTGTGAGGTGGGGATTGAATTGGACTTGTTTGTTCAGCACATCCCACAGATGCTCGTTGTTGTGCTCCTCAAACCATTTCTGAACCATTTTTGCTTTGTGGCAGAGCGCATTATCCTGCTGAAAGAGGCCACAGCCACCAGGGAATACCGTTTCCATTAAAGGGTGTTCATGGTCTGCAACAATGCTTAGGTAGGTGGTACGTGTCAAAGTAACATCCACATGGATGGCAGGACCCAATGTTTCTCAGCATTTCCCAAAACATCACACTGCCTCCGCCTGCTTGCCTTCTTCCCATAGTGCATCCTGGTGCCATGTGTTCCCCAGGTAATCGATAAACGCGCACCCGGCTATCTGCTCCGTGGTTCAGTTCTGATGCTCACGTGCCCACTGTTGGCCCTTTCGGCGATGGACAGGGGTCAGCATGGGCACTCTGACTGGTCTGTGGCTATGTAGCCCCACACAACAAACAGCGATGCACTGTGTATTCTGAAACCTTTCTATCAGAACCAGCATTAACTTCTCGAGCAATTTGAGCTACAGTAGCTTGTCTGTTCGATCCAACCACACGGGCCAGCCTTTGCTCCCCACGTGCATCAATGAGCCTTGGCCGCCCATGACCCTGTCGTTTTTTTTCTCTCTTTCGCGCAGGTAATGTTTTAAAAGACGATGTCCTGTTGCTTACTAATGTAAATAAATAAAAATGTATACAAAAATCATGTGATGATGTCCGACTCGTTTTATGAAGAAAAAAGCCGTAAGTTTTCAAAAAGCATAGACACATGATATGACCCACTAATCTGCTTCATAAGTACCATGTTGACAATATGACATGGCCACGACGTGGTTTAAAGGTCCCGTTCTTCGTGTCTTTTTGAAGCTTTGATTGTGTTTACAGTGTGCAATATAACATGTATTCATGTTTCGCGTGTAAAAAAACACAGTATTTTTCACACAATTTACTTATCTGTATACCGCTGTTTTCACTGTCCTAAAAACGGGCTGATGTTCCGTGTTCTATGAAGTCCCTCCTTCAGAAATACGTAACGAGTTCTGATTGTGCCAGCGGTTCCCGTGTTGTGATTTGACAGCAGCTTAGCGAACGTGGCACGGTCCTGTGTTGTGATTCGACAGCAGCTTAGCGCACGTGGAAAGGTCACGCCTCTTAACGGGAGATGTATGCGCTTAATGATCTCTACAGCGTCCCTGGGAAAGCCAAACAAAGGTGATTTGACTCTGGGATGAAAATAACAGCGTCTCGACGACATGGCGACAAACACACTCAAACGCAGCACTTCCTTTTCTCCACGCGACACTTCCTCTTCTCCACGTGGGAGAGCAACAAGACAACGCCCCCTTTTTCATGTATTCTTGTGGGCAGAGGTTAGTCTGTTCTACTGTTCTACTGACGTAATTAAAGCAGGCTGTACCAGGATGTAGTCCAAGCCGGCCGTTCACTGTAGGCTTTGAAAGGGAACTTCTGTTAAATAAAATATCTCGCTTGGCATTGAACTTTGAGCTTTATAATTTTACAGGTATTATTTATGCTCTAACAGCAACATTACACACTAACTAAAGTTTGAACAATGGGATCACAAAGAACGGGACCTTTAATATTTTTCATTTTTGCTGTTTTTTTTACCACTTCGTTATTTTGGCTCGGAATTTCGTTTGTTGGAAATATGAACTGAATTTAGAAATTAAATTTGAAATGAAAAACTTTGTGTTTAATAAACAAAATACATTTTTGAAGCGTTTGGAGTATGTACATGATTTATAGATTTATTTTAGATTTATAGTTAGGCTATATGTTTAAATATTAGCCTATTATATTATTGTTTTAATTTCATATGTCGATGATGAAAAGTGAGCAGCATGAGTAAGATAGGCTATAAGATGCGCAATACTGTATGTCTAGAGACATGGAGTGGGGTCAGACATGATTTTTATTGAGTCTTGTTTTGATGAAATCATTTCTTTAAAGTGATTTTCGTTTTCTATAAAATGTATTTTAATTTTGATCAAGGTTTCATAAACTAATTGCCTGTATATTTAATACATAAGAAGCAAAATACGAACGCTGGGAATGGATTGACGTGCGTGACGAACCCACTGGCCTGTTTCCATGGCCTTTGAGTAAGGCTGAAAGCGTCTTTCTTTTTAATACATTTCTTGAATGTCTTAATTACAGTAGGCCTATAGATAGTTATGATATTTGTGGCTGCACTGGGGTCCGTCATTACGCTAATCATGAACGGTCCATGGCACCTGCTACCCATGGCTGTTAAGAACTGTAGGCTACATCAATACATTACAACAATTTCGTGCTATGGACACTGCCACTGATACAGGCAGCGGAAGAGCCTATTTTACGGAGCTTGCTTCTGCTTTTCAAACAAGTGTGACAAAGGCATGGGCTAAATAAATTCTCTAATGTGGATACAGACATATATACATCACTATACAACACATGCCCTTATTAGGAGAAAATATATGTCATTTTAACGAGAAAATAACGATCTCGTTATTACAAGAAAATTGTTGTTTTTACGACATAAGATCTCGTTATTACGAGAAAATTATGTCGTTTTTACGACATAAGATCTCGTTATTACGAGAAAATTATGTTGTTTTTACGACATAAGATCTCGTTATTACGACATAATTGAGTGGAAAAAATAATATGTATGTGGCAGCAATGCATCACCATAAAATTGAACTCGAGGTTTTTTTTAAAAAAGTGGTGGGTACAAAATGACTCATGACGAAATCTGTGCCCCCCGAAATCAACGCCTATGCCAGTGGTTTAGACATTAATGGCTGTGTGTTGAGTTATTTTGAAGGGACAGCAAATGTACACTGTTATGTGAAGTGTGGTAGCAAAATGTAATTTCTTCAGTGTCACATGAAAAGAAATAATAAAATATTTACAAAAATGTGAGGGGTGTACACTTTTGTGAGATACTGTATATACATACATAGGCTACATACATACAATACACACATGCATATATAATTATATATATATATATATATATATATATATATATATATATATATATATATACACACGATTTGTTTCTTTTTTTAATTACACTTGACAGTGTTTGACCAAGGACTTTTACTTGCATCCAACACTGGCAGCTCAACACACTTAGGCAACCCAACCATCCACCACAAATGAAGGTGGGTGAAGACACCCACTGTTGCTAATGGTAATAATGGGAAATCAGACATCAGTGTTGCAGCAAAAGTAGCAGACATGAGTTAACTCAGGCTAATTTGGCAGCACATGCCAGATCACACAGATAAGCAGTTGATCCAAACAAATTACAGGGCCTCCCATAGCCCCACACAGAGCGCTTACTCCTGCCACAATCATGGGTGCTTCTGGCAATAAAGCAAAAGTGAAACACGATACAACTGTTTGACGTTTCCCTTTCTCTGTGGATTTCATGCTTTTTATCACCAAGCATGCTCTTTCATTAACCTATGACCTCTCTACCACTAGGAGTGGAGGATGGCTCAGTGGATGTGAAGAGGGTAATTGGAGCAAGAAGAGGAGGATAAACAAAATTAGCCGTTGACTCCAATAGTCTGATGTATAGTTTTCTTGGAGGACTGCTAAAAATAAACACTTTTTGTACAATATTTAAACACGTTTTATGCAATAGTTATACAAAACAATACAGTTAAACTCCGCTGGCCTATGCATATAAGCATATAACTTTTAAAGTTGTCATAAAATGGAAGTTATGATAGACTTTTCTTCCCTGTTGTGACAGAGTGAAACGGCTTCTCAAGAACAAGTGTAGGGCGGGATTTGATTTTGTCCATTGGAAATTGATTGGATGGTTGTGGTTTGCTATTGACGTGATGTGATTGACAGGTTGTCCAGCCCTAGTGCCAGTAAACACATCATCAGAGAAGAGATGTTGCTTCAAGCGGGGGTAGTTATTTGATTAAAGATGAGGGCACATGAAATTTTAAAAAAAGTGTATGGATGAATCATTAAATATAGAAAATATACCATAAAAATACAATAATTCATGGTGACTATAATATTGTCATATGTCATTCTATTTCAAATAATTAAATTATAAAAGTATAAGATATTATAACAAACCATGTCACAGTTTTCTAACTGTCTAACTGTAAAGAATTAACATTATTTTACATATTTAAAGTAAATGTCAGATAATTTGTCATAATAAATACAAAAAGGTGACTAAATCTATATTTTGGTTTATTATGAAAACATGTCTGATGACCGAACTATTTGTTGTTGTTGTTGCTGACATTTAAAATATCTTTGGGCACATATCAAAATAAACCTGTTCCTTTCGTGTGCTAGTAGGATGTATGCACTATTTAGAAACAATAAGCAAACAAAAAGATTTACTGCATCTACTGAGATCCAGAAGTGTGGCGCTAATGAATGCTTTCCTATTTCATCGGTTGGTGGAACAGCTCGACTGTTTTCAAGAAAACTTACAAAAAGAGTCTAACAAGTCAATATCAGCACTGAAAATTTGTCTGTAATTAAAAAATAATACATGATACAAAAGTTTTATTTTTACTCGTAACATTACACTAATATCATAAAAAAACTTTCTAAAACAAACAGGCAAATTCTGAGGGCACACGCGAAAGGGACCTTCCTAAGGTCTTGAACGTGGCAGTCAGTATACACAAACATGGCGACCAGATGAGAGCGTAAAGTTCATTTCCGTATGTGTATGTTGAGAAATAACATTTTAACCAATATTATATTTATCTCTGATAACTGATTTGCAAGTAACTTTATAGTGTACTGAAAATGGCTGCGTGGGCTGGATTTTCAGACGAAGAACTACGAAGAATGCAGCAGAACGGCGATCTCAGTGAGTACAAATGTTTGAGAAGTTCACTTGATTTTCTTAAACTTATTTTGTTAAAGACACAAAGTGTCCCGTTTCTCAGAATAGCGTATCTAGGTTCTCTTCTAGCTATGCAGTCCACTATATTTTGATACGCAGCCACTAACTTTAATTGCTGGTGAATTCTTCTGATAAATGTGCTGTAATCTTCTTCACCCAGTAAACCAGGATGTGCCTGTCACATTGGGTCGTGGCCGGAGACCTGCTCCGACAAACCGGAGCAGACAGCAGCTTCAGCGGGAGAGGGCTCTGCAGCTAGCAGCCACACAGAAGGAGGGCAGCCACTCTCTTCCCCTTGACCAACAGCTTTCCAAGCCTCCAGACCCACCTGTTGTCAGTCATCCTGCTCCTGATAAATTACGGGACGAGTCCAAACCGTTGGAGTCGCAACTGGCTAAGCATGAGGAAAAACCTGTTGACCGAGAATCACCTAAGGAGTCTGTACACCCAGCAGTCGTCAAGGAGCTGGACAGACAAGAAGTGGAATTGTTAGTAAGTCTAGTTCCTTTGCAAAACACTGCCTCATATACTTACATGCTGATGTAAAGATATTTTGTAGTCTAGTTTTATTACTATACAAGAACATGTTTTCACACCAAATTGAGAAGAACATATATTCTGAATAAAGATAATGTGTATTTATTTGCATTGTGAGCAGGGTTGGCATGTTTTTTATTTGTAATTGGTCACCTTTTATATTATCCAATATAAAAATAGCCTGTCTGTATATATTTATATATTTTTATATATTTATATATTTGTATATATTTGTATACTGTATGTATTTCAGTGCTTTGATATATCCATATCTCAAAAAATACAAACTGTATGAATCAGTGTAGATGACCATATGTATGTTGTTTTTGTGTTGTAATGACTTCAAATGTAAGACTCCACCAAACTTTTCTTATAATAGGCGAGAGAAGAGCCGTCTGCAGCATTTGCAGTGGGAGCAACGGATAATGGAAGAGAAGAATAAAAAAAGAAAAGCTCTCCTTACAAAGACCATTGCTGAAAAGTAAGAGCAAAGCTCATTTTAAACGATTATAAAAATCAGTCTGTCTGGAGTATGATAACCTTAAATGAAAATCCAAAGATGATATTTTCAATTATATTTCCCAGGTCCAAACAGACACAGGCTGAAGCTGTGAAACTGAAGAAGATCCAGAGAGAACTTCAAGCACTGGATGATTCGGTGTCCAATGACATTGGGATTCTCAGAAAACTGATAGAGCAGTCCAGCATGGATTATTCCCTGGCATGGTGATTATTCATTTCTGGCCTATTTTTACGGTCTATTCCAGCAGTGTCAGTTTGTGTGCCACTTTAAAGGTGTCATGAACTGGCTTTATATATATATATATATATATATATATATCATATCTGTTGTCTGAGGTCAACTTATGATGTTTGTGTGGTTTTTACATTCAAAAGCCTCATAATGAATAAGCAATAGGCTATTTTCTACCCTGGTTTTGAGGCTCTCTCCTACACGCTCGGATTTTATGGGCGTGCCGCACTGAAAACTAGGAAGTAAACGCCCACGGCTAGGGTTGGATAAGATTTGCATATTTAACAAGCTGCGGCTACACCGTGAGGGATTGTTTTGAAAGTGGCAACCGGAATAATTCGTCCCACAGGGCTCGCAAAACGTCTTTATCAAACAAACACAATGATTTATCTCTCATCCACATGCGATTGATTGTAATGTTATTTTTTGTATTACTTGGCCTGCCCGATAGGTGGATATAAGCGCGAACCTTGCATCACACAGACACGCGTGTGCCAGTACGTTGCAGACTGCATGATCAAAACTTCCGTGATTGAATTTTTCCTTCAAATCAAGAGAGTGAACAACGCACATCAAGAACCACAAATAAAGGATTCTCCAGCCTTTGACCGCGTGCTAAGATATGTTAAGTTAGACACGTACACAATCAATAGAGCTATATCAAACGATCTGTAACAATCAGGGATGTAGTGGAGGCTAAACGCCGTTTACGCACCTCCCAAAATTCGGACATAGCGTTTACCCACCTCCAAAGTGCGTTTATCCACCTCTAAATTGAGTTTATCCACCTCTAAAAAGCCTACAGTTCCTAAGCCATTTTAAATTAAGCTTATGTCGTTTTAGTTTCATATTGTTCATTTTCATTGGTTGTTTGTTGTACAGTTAGACGAAGTCTTCCATATTGCGCTGCAACTGTCAGTGAGTAGTGGGAAGTCCGGATCATTTTACTGACTCGGATCTTTGAGTCTCGTTCAGCAAAATGAACGAATCTTTTCTCTTTCCGTCTATGGGACTGACAGGAAGAACAAAAGACTCGGATCTCACCTGTCGATTCAGAATCAGAACCCATTTGTTGCGTAATGCGCATGCGCGGTCAACACAAAATGAACGAATCACTCTCTGAGACAACTCGGTAGTCCCGAGTCATATCAAAGATTCGTTCAAAAGATTCAAACATGGATATCCGGCAATTTTTTAAGCGCCGTCAAGACAGCAGCCCTCCTCCAAATGCCAGCAAACGGGCTCGGCTACAAGCCCAAAGTGAGTGAGCTCGGAAAACAGTACTAAACTTTATGTTTTTGGGGTTAATTTGGTTCACGGTTAGATTCATGCCACTGACTAAACAAGTCACCTCTTCCTTTTCCCAGTAAAATTCAGGATACATTATTATCAGATAAATAACTGGATGTAATTATATGCATTCTCTGGTATTTAAACCACTGAAAGTTTGTGACAACAAGCTCCCTTTGCTAGTCAGCTAGCTAGTTATTGTTATCGCTACAGCCGTGCGAGGGTACGGTAAATGTTTCTATGGTAATAACAGCGAGTTGGACTAATCAGAGGCGTCGCTGTTAAGCTTAGGACTGTGGGTAGTGTAAAAAAAAAAGCTGTAATGATGCAGTGTATTTTGTGTTCAAATGGAAAATTTTTGGTTTTATAGTTTTTTAGTTTAGCAAAATCGTCTGTTAATGTCGGCAGCCATTACACTTGTGGAAATTACAGTGCAACTTATATTGTCTTTCTTCTGTTAATTACAGAAACTGAGTTTTCTTTAAATTAAAATATGTGGCACCAAATTCATCCTTCTGTCGTTAATCTGCACCTGCCTCATTAGCAATTGGCAAAAACTGTAATCGACAACTATTTTGATAATCGATTAGTCGCCTTGAGTAATTTTTTAAGACAAAAGTAAAATTCTTTGATTCCAGCTTGTTTAATGAGAATATGTTCTAGTGTGTTCTCTCATATGTGACAGTATACTGAGTTGTGGACAAAACAAGACATTTGAGGACGTCATCCTGGGCTTCTGGGAAACACTGATCCACATTTTTCAGACAGACCAAACAACTAATAGATTACTTGAGAAAATATTCAACAGATTAATCGACTATGAAAATAATCCCAAATCTAATCATTATGTACAAGTGCATTGCATTGGAACCCCTGGATATAAGCCTCCCCTCTCTATCTCTCTTAAATATTTTTGTTCTCTCTGAGAACAATAGCTATCATCAGGATACGCTTTACACCGGTAGGCAGTGGCCCACCTTACCGTGACCACGATACGGTCACCCAAAATTTATAGTTTACCCACCTCTTTTTTTACCACTACACCTCTGGTAACAATGCAATACTATCACATATAAAAATAATACATGTTTTACTCACATTAGTGTGTTGCTTCATTCATTCATGTAATCTCATCCTGTCTGCAAATCCAGTCTCTTGTTTACGAACGAATCCGTGATCAGAAATGAAGGAACAAACGCAAAGTCTTCCCCGCGTGAGCTGGATATTCATTAAAAAATAAAGTTCATCCATGCATTCATAATATTGGAATCCGAATCAAGCTTATGCGGTATGTTTAGAAATTCGATGTGGTTTAGCTCTATGTAGGCCTGTTATGTTAGTGGCACGAATCGTTGGACGGGGCTACATAATCAGGCGTTGTTCTTCTTCTGTTGAGGCGGTTCTTCACTACACTCTAACGTCATAGCCAGGCACATTCTGAGATCGATCGTTTGCTGGGCCTGGTATCTATAAAAGCTTTTCTTTGACTAACAAGGAAGTTTTCAGCTCTGAAACTTACAGGACATGCTTATATTACCATGACCTTTTATATATCAAAAGCTCAAGGGAAAGTTGATTTCTCAATTCATCACCCCTTTAAAGAAGAACTACTTCCATGAAAAGAGTGATTACTTTGCCCAGGGGTGAAAATACTGCCCTCTGTAGCTTTACTATATTAATTCGGACAAATGATTACTTCTAGCAGAACATTTGCATGCCTATTTTAACCTTGTGATTCGGTTTATTTCTGGACACGTTTTCAACTGTCTGCATTTAAAATGTCTATGCCAATCTCCTATCCTTGACAGGAAGCGCTTTGAGAAAGCAGAGGCCGAGTATGTCGCCGCTAAGATGGACTTGCACAGGAAGACGGAGGTGAAAGAGCAGCTGACGGAGCACCTGTGTGCAATCATCCAACAGAATGAGGTGCGCAAGGCCTACAAACTGGACGAGTTGATGCTTCAGTTAGAGCTTAATGCTGAGGAGGTCCCCAGCCCAGAGGAAACGGATCTAAGGGACAAAGAGAGGGAAGGCAACTCCCAGCAAGTTACTGAAAATGGTCCCGCAGCAGACATGGAGCAGTGTACAGACATGGATGGCTCAAGTCTGAGCAAAGACTGTTCCATTACAGAACCAAAGATCAGCCAAGACAATCAGGAGAGCAAAGCAACAGATGTTTCGGCAGATGGGCTAAGCTAGCTTCCAAGCATTATCAATTGAATAGTGGCTGTATGACAGTTTACATAACACTTACTACCAGGGGTCCGTTCTTCATACCTCTCTTAATACATCTGAGATGATTTGACAGATCCCAGATCTTTTAATCAGAACTGATGTCTGGCTAATTTGGTTCTTCAAACAAATTTGCGGATTGGATTTAAATATCTGGATTAAATGATCTAAGATCACTGCTCGTTCTTGTTTTCCCTGAAGAGGGCAGATGCATCGATACTCGAAACCATGATCAGCAATGCAGCGATTGTCTGGCGTCAAGACAGCAACGTAATGACATCATATAATTAAAAAAGCCACCTGGCAAAAAACTTTAGACTTAAAACTTAAAACTTTTGGCAAATTACACACAAAAAAACCCACGAATATCTGGACCTTTATAAGGAAACAGCTAAACGACCAAACCAACATAAAAGTTATAATAGATCAATGATACATTTTTTTTTACCAATTATTTATATTCACGATTTTATACAGTATTTGTACACCCTTTACATTTTTATTTCAATGTTGTAATTCAATTTTTAATTAAATTTGAAGCAGATTTGTAACGTGACAGTATTAAAGTTTCTTAAGGGTCAAGATCAAATTCTCTGCATCTCCTGCGCTGCATCAAGCCACTCTCATAATATCCGTCATCACTTAAATTAATGCACGGCTCAGATTAACTGTACAACATGTGTGAAAACCTCCAATAAAATTATAAAGTAATTATTCCATCACAAATAAATCGCTCAATCAAGTGGCTGTGTCTATAGTATTATACACAACATTATAATATTATATACATTCTCATATACATATACAATTTAAAATTTGTTTATTATTATTATTATTATTTTTTTTTTAAATGATTATTATTGCCCCTGGTTCAGTAATGAACTCTTGTAATAAAGTAGCAGTGGCTGGGACAGATTTAAGTATCACCTCAAGATGCAATCTAATCCTGTTTACATGAAATAAGCCTGCTCGTGAGCAGGTTTAAGCTTACGGACCTGTTGCTATGACAGCAAGTCCAGGATGAGCGTCGAAGAACCAAACAATCCAAGATCATGCCAAATCGTCAACAATCAAATCCAGCTAACTGAATTAGCGAGGTACGAGGAACGGGCCCCTGGTTTATAAATTTCTTGGTTGCACTTTACAATAAGGTTTCATTTGTTAACATTATTTAATGTATTAACTAACATGAACTAACCATGAGCAATACATTTGTTACTGTATTTGTTAATCTTAGTTAATAAAAATACAGTTGTTAATTGTTTGTTCATGTTAGTTCACAGTGCATTAAGTAATGTTAACAAGATTTTAATTAACATTGTCAAAGATTAATAAATGCTTTATAAGTGCAGTTCATTATTAGTTCATGTTAACTAATGAACCTTATTGTAAAGTGTTACCAATTTCTTAATTGTGAGATTGTTGAACAAACCAATAACCATGCATTTGTGAGTGAAATGTTGACATTTTGTGAGACGCAAAGACAACCTCATTCCATTAACACTAAAATGCCTTTTTATCATGGCGCTCAGATAGTGATTATGATATTAGGAGCAGAAATGGGAGTATCAAAACAATGCTGCGTCATTCCATATTTGAATTGTGGTTCTTCTGGATGTCAGTCGTGTTTTTTAATCTGTCTTACATTAAGAAAACAGAATATGAATCTCTTGAAAACATTGTGCATCTTTAAAACACTATAAAATACTAAATACTGTTAACTTTACTGACTGTTCCATAACTGTGACAATATTCAAAATGGAATAGTGGCAGATGGTCTGGTGGTAGTTTGTAGTCGTGATTTATTTCACATGATGTTGCACAAGTGAATGGTGGAATCTTTTATCTGTATATGGCAGTTGTCTCATAAAAACAACTTTATGCGAATGTTAACAAATCAATAACAGCAGGGGTTTTTTTTTTTAATCATAGAAATCTGGCAGTTTGTTCGGCAGAGATGAGAACAATTTTGTGGAAGTGGAATACCATAGCTGTTTTTCTAAATACATATGTATATTTTATGCTCTAATAAACCTCAGATGCTCCATGCAGAGCTTTTCACCAACTCTAAAAATCTTTAACATGTTATTAAAATTTCTGTAGAATTGTCTTTAATATATATTTTTGAATGCCATTCATTTAACCGTATTCGTGTGCATTATAATAGGTATGAAGTATGCAATGAATTCAATATTTTAATAATCTGTTGGTGAATAAAATATTTTATTACAGTTAACCTGTTTTGTGCTTTTTTCCCCCACACCGCTGCATGTTTGACACCCACTGGAAATCCCGTTTACATTTGTGCTTATTTTAAACATTGTTTAGTGGTAACGCATTTGTTATTTGTAAAGAACTTTGAAACTGTTGATTTAATATTTTCATATTTTGTGAACGAATTTAGGTAAATTCTTGATAAAACATTTTTAAACACTTAGTGAGCACTTTTAAAATGTTAATAGTACTATGTTAATATGCCTAAAATGAATGTATTAAATATGGTTATCAAATCACCACGATACGAAGTACAATGTTGTTTTCTATTCTGGTTTAACAGTATAAAACAAGGACGGACAAATCCTGGAAGTAAATACAGGAAAAGAGATTTTTGTGAGCGCATTTCTGATTTATGTGCCCTCAGTCCGCCGGGACAGGTTGAAAAGACTCCGTAACTCGAGAAACTCGCGGGAAAAAGGAAAAAAAGCACAAGACCAATTTTTATTGAAACATTCTGCCTTCTGTAAAGTCAATGGTTATCCAGTTTTGATAATGACAATGTGGCTACCCGCAAGCAACATAATGAAAATCAGCTACTAATTACGTAAATGTTACCTTCGTTTTTTCATGTTAATTAAAATCATCTTCCGTTGAACCCATAAAATAAATGTACTGTCTAAAAACCCTTGTACAAAATCGACCGAGATAGTTATGGAAATGATTTTTTTATTTTCTTTATTGTACGCAGATTAAAATAAGGCACGACAGCTATAGAATCATAACATAAATCTTAAAACAAAACCAAAGTGCTAGGTACTGCATTAATTTCGTGAAGAAAAAAATATTAGATTTATCACTAAGAACAATATTACATTAAAAATGTGTTAGCCTGTATTTGTAAATGGAGGATTTATTACAAAACGGTCTTTTTCAAACTATGCTCTAACAAGTCCGACTAAATCCCCTGTTAGGAGAGCATTCTGACGTGTTAAACACGATCAAGCGCGGTAGTGCTGTCCATTGACCCCTGGTGCTGATTAGACGACCGCGAGCTCAGTACGCTTTTATTTCCCTAATTACAATTAAAGTGCCTCCTTCTGTGCTCGCGCATCATATCCTGCGCGGGAAACACATGCAGACGTACACGCGCGCGCTCTGATGGTGTCAGGGGAATTCAAAAGTGCCTGTCGCTCAACGGTCAACTTGCAATCCAAACAGGACGACTTCTGTTGTGGGTTGAATGGTAAAGCACATTTTTAAGACATTATTTTACTTATTGTCTGAAAAAATTGCCGTGATGCTGTAATGATAGGCTAGGCCATATCAAAACATGTTTGTGAATAGCTTATCACTACTGATACTGCATTTTAGGCCTTTACTTTCTACTACCAAACCAAACAAAGTCACAATTTAAATTAGCCTACGTCTTGCTTTAATTAGTGTGGTTACAATCCTCATAACAAATGGCCTTTTTATTATTATTTTCGTTCAACATGATCTTGTGTCTATTGTTTTAACTACTGTAAATTAGCCAATTTTAAACAAACGAAACACGCGGTTTTAATTCATACGTTTTCTGTTGATACAAAATAGCCTATATTTTCTGAGACGTGAACTGCATGTTTCTTGTTGTTCAGGGTTTTGTTTCGATAAATAATGAACTCCTTTTGTAATGAATGCGTTAAGATTGAGTCTGTGTTTATCAGAATGTCATTATGTCAATCCACAGTATAGGCTAGAAGTCATGAGTTATGTTTTCAACTACACACATGTAGGCTACGTTATGAAATATTGTATATCTTAAAGTAATAGGACTCAATTTAGCCTACAAAATACATTTGGTGATGAGTTGTCCGTTAGTGTGTTAAAAAAAAGTAGGTTCACTCAGAGCGAAATATAATAGCCTTTAATTTCGTTATTCTGTCCATCTTTTTACATGGGCTCCACTGTCATGGAAAACGGCAGGATTGTAATTTACAGGCCTGGAACACTCACGGAGATGAATCAAATCTTAAAATGTAAGTTATGCTGAAAATAGAGAATATAGGTTATGTGTAGTTTGTTAAATCTCAATCCAAGCAATCTTAAATGGATGGAAAAATCATGCATGGAACGTCATTGGTCAAATATATTTTAAATCAATGGAAAAGGGAAATGATGCAAGAAATTTGATCCAAGCACATTTTCAGGTGTCCAAATTATCTGTTTGTTCTTTGGAACTAATACTTTTTTTCCTCGAAGTCATCATCAAACAAACAAACAAAAACTTTTAAAGGTTGGATTTTGACAGACCATTAACAAATGTAGCATAATGCCTTTTTTAATCTGAGACGTCTGTGCTTAAACGATGATGGACATGTGCAACAAAGCTTTGACATTTGAGTAAAAAACGTTTTGCTGGTTGTGGTTGAAAGCACCGATTTTACAAACTGTCTTCTATATTGCACGATCACCCCGATAATTTTTTTTTTGAGAGAGAGAGAGAGAGAGAGAGAGAGAGAGAGAGAGAGAGAGAGAGAGAGAGAGAGAGAGAGAGAGAGAGAGAGAGAGAAAGAGAAGTCGCTTGTAGGACCTGGCAGCTGAAGGAATGTAGAGGGAAAACTAATGATGAAAAAGGTCTACTCCATCCCAACAGCGGCTTAATTAAATACATGGAAAGAACGAAAGCAGCACATCTGGTTTCAATCCGTTTTCCTTTGATGGCATCAAGTGTTCTTTTCCCAGATCTGGGACTGGAAGCTACGGGATGTCTGTGGCAGTGAGGAGCCTATAGACTCTTGCCATTGAAACACATGGACATCTACCTTGTGAAAGACACACCAAATGGCCTGACACTACTCCCGTCCCAGCTGGAGATGTGTAGGCCACTGCAACTAAAGCGTTATTTAGACAAAAACGTTGAAAGTCGGTTTTAGTGTCAAAACATTAAGGTTTTTTAATGGTTAGCCTATATTATTTTAGTGGAACTATAAAACTTTGAAATTAAATAAACTTTATTTCTGCTGAATAAAGTAGCCTAAAGAACGACTAACCTAGCTTATCTGAGGACATGCTTTGGACATCATCATTGGGCTATATAGCAGATTAAAAAGAGGCTGTACAAGGAAGCGAACAAAAACGCTAAACGCGTTTGTCTTTACAGAAAAAAATACTATTGACATAAAACGCTTTTTTGTATTCCATAGGCTAAATGTGGGCTAGACAGGCGTCTTTGACTTGCGCTCGCGTCTATGCAGCGTCTCGCGCATTCTAAAAACGCAGCGCCCGAGTAAAAATAAATTAAACTTTTATAAACGCTTCTCTACATTGTTTTCCCCAGTCCATTGCCCCGTGTCTTGCAATAAAGCATAAAATCATTCTGTGTGAAATGGCCCATGACCGCTTACCTGACAACCTCGTATTAATTTGCGAATTTTTTCTAATGCTTTCACCCCTGACTAAAGGTGTAGGCTATATTCAACTAAACCATCCCATCATTCGGACGGTTTCTATACAAGCCACCATTTACTCCTCGCTTTTAACATTATTTATGTCGGTTTTGTTGAGTGAAATGATAATAGGTGACAGATATGAGGAATTCAAAGTTTGGGGAGGGTTAACCTTCGAAGAAGGAAGCTGTGATGGAGGAGGGAGGGGTAGCCTACTGTTAAACGTCAAAGACAGCACAAAGTCTTTTGCCACGTAATTACGAGAGCCTTTCTGCTCCATCTTCTCTCCCAGGGGTCTCAATTCTTCATTTACAACCCACTCCACTGCATGCCAGTGAGCGCGCCGTTTGAAGTGCCAGAACTTGTGGGTGTGAGTGATTAGAGCACGGCGTGGAGCAGAGGAGAGAGCCAACAGCTTCGGGAAGGCGGCGGAGTGTCCTGCCTCCTCTCGCTTTACACACATGCATCTGAAAGGCATCAGCATTTCTGGATCGGCGCTCAGTCAACAACTCCGTGGAGCTCGGGGAGTTTTTTCTTCTTCTTATTGAACCAACAGTACTCTGCACAGAAGAGATTACATGGCTATGAGAGAACGGATTCAACAGACGTCGTGGTCATTGCAATCATATTAAGTTCCACAAAGTTTTAGACCAGGTTGTAATTTTGCTCCACCTGGATCTGTGGGAAAAACTTTCCTATAGGCAGCTAGCTATCATAGTGAGCAAAGGCAACTAAGACATCGGATTGGAGGCGTTGTTTCTTAAGAGTTTGTCTTCGAATATATGCGAGGAGGACCTGTTTGCTTAACCTAATACACTTGCCCAGTTTTTTCCCTCTTGAATCGTATTTGCGTCATGACTTCTAGCTATGCACATGTAATGGACAGACAAGCAACCATATCCAGCAGACTGGAGAGTCCCATTACAGCCAACCTGGAAAACCTGCAAGCCAAAAAGAACTTCTCGGTGAGCCACCTGTTGGATCTAGAGGAGGCTAGAGAAATGGTCGGTTCTCATGCAGATGAAAGTGTTGGAGAAACGGGCAGGACTATGCTGGAATCTCCGGGTTTAACCAGCGGCAGTGATACAACACAGCAGGAGAGTAAGTGTGCCTGCTCAAATTTCATAAGAAAAACAACTGTTGTTGTAGATAGAATCAATACTACTGAACAGAAACAGCACCATATACAATACACTATAGCATACCGGCATATAGCCTTTAAAATAATGTCAGATTTATTGACATTCAATAATTATTTGATTCTGTAAATATGGGTTAGGAACCGCACATAGCCCTATTTTCAGCCGATTCCGAGTCAATCACTAAATTGAATTTATTACTTTTAGGCCTATAGCCTATATAGGCCTATTGCACTACAGTTTTTCATTAGCAGTGTATTGGTGATGCGAATTTTCTGTCCACCAGAAAAAAAGATTTCCGCATGAGATAAGTTTATGGGTCGTAAACTTATTTTGTACATAATTTATGATTGTTGACATTCCAGCCCATAATGCATTCATGAAAACATGGCCCCGTAAACATCGCGAGTTGCTTTCTGACACTTTTATTATATAGTTTATATGCTTTAGGACTACATATAATAATTTGAATATTTGCAACGAATTTCAATTTAAAAAGGGCGCTGGAAAAAACCCAGACAAAATCCTACATCTACTTTCTGGACCTTTTCAGTTCATTTAAACACTATAATTTGTCATCATTATCCTGCATCCGGAGAACACACATATGCGATTATGGTATCAAATAGCAAACTTCCATTAATTATGTCTACTAATATAAATCGTGCTTTTCGTGTTTTGCTGACCGAGATTGAAATATTTTATTTTGGCCTGTTGCTATCTTTCAGACATTCTTATAAGGTTACAGATGATTATTAAACTTCCGTCAAACATTTAGTAGGCTATTACGGATAGGCCCGATTTCTTGTTTTATACATTAGCCTACACTTTTGTATTTATTTTTATTGCAACAATTTAAGCTATAATCGCGTTGGCTTGTTAATTGTCGTTCTTAGTGAAATTCACAATTTAAAAGCATGTTTTCACAACCGTTTCTGTTGTATTTTTAAGAGCATCTCTATCCCGCATTAAACATTTAATTAGCTTAGTGAAAATGAGATGGGAAAAGGTTGTCGTCATTATTGCATTGTTTGACATAGCCTATTCATGTTTCCTTTATTCCCCGGCGCGTGTAAAAGCATAAATGCGTTAGTTCTCTTTTACAAATCAATATTACTCACACATCATTCACACAACTAATTTCAACCTCTGAGAATGTAAGTTTGGTTTATTACGATTTACAGGTTAGTACAGTAATTTATGTTTTTATAAACAACATTTTAATCAAATTAGCCCCCTGATCAAACTCCCATTGAAATGTATATTAAAATAAATGGCCTTATTATCTTGAGGACTGTTCCAAGGTAAGCTACTGAAAAATTACAAATACAAGGAAATCAGAATGCATAAGGTACGCAAACAAAATGTAATATAGTGGTTTATGTTTTGTTATAATTAATTCACTCATTCATTATTTGTTAGTTTTTTTTCCCTAAAACTCTTGGACTCATTTTATGGAATATTTTTTAAGCGTTCCCCATAACAAGCCCATGCCCCATTTAACAGCTTGAGTTTACATTTAAATGTAACAAACAGGAAGTTTAAATAGTAATTAAACTGACCTTTACAATCTGGTGAATCTGAAATTCAAACCAATAAAATGCTGGCATTTAACAATCTTTCCAACAAGCCTATAGGGACTCTCCCCCCTGCTATGCCTAGGTCAAATGTCAATTTTCAACTTGTGATCCTTTTGGAAAATTATGATCGTGGAACTACTGTTGTCACGAAGAGCAAAAAAACACTGCAGTTTGTCTGTGCTGTCAGCTGAATGATTATCAAGTCTCCTGAGAGTTTAAGTTTTGTGCTTTTGACTGTAAAGTGGGGACACGGATGGGAATAGACTCTTTAAACATGTTTCTAAATATGCCTGTTTGACATGCTCTCTTATTGCTTGACTGTAAAAGTACCTGTGAAACAAACAGTGGACATTTTGCTATGCTCAGGATAAAGAACGGCAAAGGCATTTCTGGTCAGTTTCTAAATCTCATCTTTATACTGCACACTGAAGATGAAACATGGGCTAGAACAAAAACTCAGTTTTTGTGATAGCACAGAAAGTTTGTCAAAAGAAACCCGAGACAAAGAAAGTTGTATTTATAAATGACTTGGCTGGGGTGGCAAAAAAAACCTCTGTTGATGGTTTATGGTCTCATTACAAAATATTTTTCAATAGAATTTGTGATGTGATGTCCATCAGTTTATTAACTGGTATGACTTAACTGGTTTCTGTGTAAATTAGTTTTATAATATTAAATGTTATTTTGCAAGCCACTGTAAAACACTACAAAAGTAAATAAATGTAAATATAATAAATAAATAAAAAAGAGATTTGTTAGTGTTTATGCTTGCACAAAAATGATCAAATATAACTTTTTTCTAATCCCTTTCTAATCTGACCCGGGATCTGAGTTACACAACAAAAAAAAAATCTAATTTGATTTGTACTTTTTATAATCACATCTTGTTATCATCTGTTACCAAAATCAACAGCGCAAAAGATAACACAAAATGGCAATAATAAAATAACAGTGAAAACTAAACACCTGCTGATGGACATTAAATTTGAATGAATTATCTAAAGGCTGCAGCTCCTGAGATAACTATCATGTGTGTGTTTTACCAGATGAGCAGCTAAACTCAGAAGAAAAGAAGAAGCGGAAACAACGGAGGAATAGAACCACATTCAACAGCAGCCAGCTGCAGGCGCTGGAGCGAGTGTTTGAGCGGACACACTACCCAGATGCCTTTGTTAGAGAGGACCTGGCACGCAGGGTCAATCTCACTGAGGCTAGAGTTCAGGTAAACTTCACACCTCACAATCATCAACTGCAGTCTATTAGGTCCTTAGTTTACTGGTTGATTAGAAAATACATACATTTTGAAAGCTACTTCAAAAGTAACAGATGGTTAGGAATAAAATAAAAAAGAGTAGATTTAACCAGTTGCCTAATTCAAGGTTTCAGCAAGGATGCAGTTACAGATGAACGTGACGGTAACACTGAAGCTTTGTGTTGTTCCGCCACTGTCATCGGCCCCATCGCCAGAGTTTGGCATGATTGTTTAAAAAGCCCCAGCCGATCACTCTGCCTCTCAGCACACATGCTGTAGGCCGCAGCCAGTCTCCACATTCTCCTGTAATGAGACTGTTTTTGTAGAAAGATGGGGATTATTCCCGTTTATAGATCAAGAGAAGGAAGGGGAGAACGAAAGGAAAGAAATAGAACAAACACATCTGCAATTAATGTGTCCCAGAAAGGGAGCAATACAGAAATGCTTTGATAAAAGAGACTTTGAGCTCATTCCTCAGGCGCTGCGTAACCGGACACTGTGCCTCCACCAGGCCTGGTGCTGCAGCCAAGGCTTCGAGATCTGGACTCCCCGCTCTGCCTTCAACGATGTTTCACAAGCACGTTTGCTCATTCTTAAAGCCTCTGATGTGTCCTCTGTGAAAAAGGTGTACATGTGTGCACCAGCGGATCAGGCTGAATTTCAAAAAGAGTAGCAAAGGCAAAATGCAGCTGAGACTAAGAAAAACTACTTTTTTGATTTAAATTTTGAAATCAATTTTCACGCTCCATTTTCTGGATCTTATCATAGCTGAGCCAATGTCAGTAATCTCAAGCAGAACAGTGAATCATCTAATATCACGAGGACAGAAAATTCTGAAACTTTATAGCTTTGTTCTTCTAACATTTTTTTGTTTTTTTGATGTGGGCAATATTATACCAGTTATGTCTTGAGTCTAAGAATCTGCTTTGCTCTGCAATTTGTCTTTCATCGCTGTGCGCTAAATATCCAGACTAACCACTGTACTGTGTCATTTCGGCTTGTGTTCTCATAGGTGTGGTTCCAAAACAGACGGGCAAAGTTTCGACGTAATGAGCGGGCGATGCTGGCCAGTAAGAACGCTTCACTTCTCAAATCCTACTCGGGAGACGTAACAGCAGTGGAGCAGCCCATTGTCCCCCGTCCCGCACCCCGTCCAAATGACTACCTGTCCTGGGGGAGTGCAGCCCCGTACAGGTAACCCTCTGAATCCTTCTCATCGGAGCGCTTTGATTCCATTTCATTTCCTTTCTGTAAGTGTCTTCTGCTCTCCTGCCATGATTGCATCTTCTACAGTTGCCCATATTTTCTTCATCCAAACGTTTTAAATTCGATTTTTTGCACAATTTCATTCTTAACCTTTTCTATTTTCCTTCAAAATTTGAGGGCCGTGCCGCAAAACAAGAAAAAATGAAAATGCCTTGCTTTTCCCAGCAGCGTTGCATAGGTAAAATAGTCCAAAGTAGCACAATGAAAGGCTAGCGAGTCTTCCGTCTCTCTTTTTGTGGAAGCGATGGTGGGCCGATCCCCTGATGATGAAGTGATAATCTGAAAACAAACCATATTAAATCCACCTGTGACCCTCATGACCTTTGGGCCATAGGATACAAGTTGACTCTCAGAGGAAGAAAAGTCCATTGGGCAGGATTTTTTGTGACTCTAGTTACACTATGGTTGTGACTTACAGTAATCTTCATTCTTAAACGCCGTATAGAGTAACTAACCCTGCCACTCCGGCCAACTACCTTTTCCCCAGCAGCTGAAATATGCAACTCGACCGGGAACTATTTCTGGCATGGATACGCATTTGACCAGCGACCATGCCAGTAAAACGAGCTTGCACAATTTCAACGCACACTCAACGCATTACTGTGCACATAAAATGCATACATATTAATGCAGTATTTATTAAGAATGATTAACTATTTATATATTCTTAAGCTGGTACCCAAGGCCGGAGGGAGGGCCAATGCGAGTGCCACAGAAAATGCTGCCCACAGAAAGCAAGTACTTTTACATTTCTATTTATGGTTTATCATTTCAATTGAAAACTTAAGCATTATCTTTGGGTTCACATGAAGACAGTACTATTTTTCCATTTGTATTTAATTATTTTAAATTTGAGGCTAATTTCTTATCCATTGCTAATTGACATTGTAATGCATTTAATATATTTTAATTGACTATCATTCTCATATCTTAATTTTCAGCACCATGGCAACCTACCCACCCACTTGTGCCAACACCACTTCCACCCAGGGAATGAACATGGCCAATAGCATTGCTAACCTGAGACTGAAGGCCAAAGAGTACAGCCTCAACCAAGTGCCCACTGTCAACTAAGCCTGAAAAGAGGGACGGGATGAGGGGACAAAGAGAAGCAAGAGACGTTGAGAAGAGAAGATTTCAGATGAGCTGGATGAGTTTGGCCTCCTGCAGTGTCAGAGCAGAATGGATATGACTTTTCACCCCCTCCTAATCCAATGGAATTGCATTGTTGTCCCTCTCATTTGGCTTTTTTCTTCATCACAGATGAAAGTAAGTTTCTGAGAAACTCGATCTCATTTTGTACTGATCCGAAGATTTTAAAGACAACGCAAGGTCTGCTCTTTGGAGAACAAGTCAACGAGCAGGGCTCCGCTAAATCAGTAAGAAGTGGCAGACGCTCGGAGCGTCTGAATGCTGTAAGCTGTTCTTTCCTTGTTTGTTTTTGGCTGTATTTTGGGTCGACCGGATGGAAAGTAAAGAAACTTTCATGGCAAACAATGGAGGACTGTTGTTCACCATTCACCACTGAATGGTTTAAATTACACCAGAAGTTTAATGCTGAGATTTGGCAAAATACTGACCCAAAATGTCTCCATGTCTACATCCAGTAGAATAAAGACACATTTGTGGAGTTAAATCAGTAGACATGAGATGTTTAAACCATCAATGCTAATGAAAGCGCCAGGGCCGGATTACATCTTTTAATGTCTTGAATATTACACCACTGTTTAAGGTAAATACTGTTCCCCATGGCGACCTATGTATCTGCTCACAGTACACTAACAAAATTATGTTTCAGTTTTTCTGGAGGTGATTTTTCTTTATCAATCATATTTTTTCTTCTTATATTTGGAAACCATATAGTAATAAAACATTTTCAAGCAATGAATCTTATACTATTGTGTTGAATCCTGCAGGTGAAGAGACTTTGCTAAATGCTCACATTTGAGAAACTGTTGCAGGCAACAGTATTACTACATGACTTTAAAAAATATATCCGCATGTAACATTTCTTGCTTTATGTTAGTCAAAACACCAACACTACAAAATAAATAATCCAAAATTAATTTTGTTTCATATTATAGATTTTGATGCTTGTCAATGTTCTTTGAATTGGTTCTGATACGATGTGAGAGGATAATGAGTTTTTGGGTGTTTAAACTTTTGGCAGGTAAAATATTTCCGTGGAATGCACAAAGCAACACCCGTGTTATTCAAAACTAATTTTGGAGTATTGTGCAATACTATGCAATGCCACTGAGCTATGTATTCCTTGTTCTGCTAATCCTGCCTGAACATCTCAGGACTGCAAATGTTCCCACTTTTTAGAGCATTTCAAATCAAATTAATTTAATGTTTTTCTTCTGTTTTGCAGCAGCAGCATGTGAAGATTAGGCACATTAAATACCCACACTTTTTTCAATTGATTATTTTCAATTTTTTGAACAGAAGCTCATTACATTCATTTCCATGGAGTATTATATTATTTTTCTTAACATCTATCGTGAACGGGTTACTCGATATGCTAAGTACTGACTAGATTCTAGATTTGATGTATTTTTACTTTGTTGGGTGAACAATGTGATTAACTTTTTGAGCTTTAATTACAGTTTTGTTCACAAAGATCTTTAACCCTGAATCTTTTAGACTCAATATTTGTTTACATGAGCACATGTGTACAATGTAATCGCTTTGGGGAAATTTAGAGCATTTCAGTTTTAAGACCGGCTACCAGTTTTGTCCTGTATAATACGAGTAGTAAGCCAAAAGCTTGTTTGTGTACAGAGTATGGTGGAAAGTGAATCCCGGCTACCCCTTTATTTCTATGGGCAAACCGTTAACACTTTATTTTAGGGTTCAATTCTCGCTTAATAGCATGCATATTACTAGGATATTGGCTGTTTATTAGTACTTACAAAGCACATATTAATGCCTTATTCTGCGTGACCTTATTCTACAACGCTTAATCCTACCCAATACCTAAACTGAAACGCTAAAAACTATTAATAAGCAGTAAATTAGAAGTTTATTGAGGGAAAAACATAATTAATAGTGAATATGAGTCCCCATATAAAAATTTTACCGGGAAAACAAATACAATTTTCCAATAATATGAGGTATTCATAGAAAAACATGTCCAAATGTATATCTTTTTTTTTTTCATTTCAAATAAATGAAAGTGTTGATGAATACAAGCAAAATCTGTGATGAAAAATAAGATATGCTTGCAGAATCCCTCAAAACGTGCATGCCTGCACCCTGCCTTATTTTGCGGATTTAACTTAAATAAGTTAAATTTAGTCTGGGATTTTTTTCTTCTTCAATAAACCAAGACTGCAATATATATGATGTACTGATATATAATAATCATCATCAATTGTTCTAACAATTAAAATATAATATATGCGAGTGTAGCAAAACCTGAAATGGCAAAAATAGTTTTTGCGACACATTCTTTATATCTCTGTATGATTTACTTGTTTATTAATCACCTGGCAATGTCACATATTGAAACTTGCAAATGCTATTCAATATAGTCAGACCCACTTTCACAATGAGCAAGGCTGTAAGTTAGAAGCACTAGAAATTCTTGGAAATTCACTGAATCAAAGACAGGGAACGGGGTTGTTATTATTTCCCATCATTATTATCAGCCCAACCTATTGAAAATGCTTTCCGAGGTCCATGTTTACACCCACGGGCGTTGATTAGCGACATGACTCATGTGTATATGTGTGTGTGCGTATGCAAGTGCCTTGTTCTCCGTCCAGACTATTGCATACTCTCCATGCTGTGGTGCTCAGGTCAGGTCGAAGCGTCTCACCTTTCAGGCAGCCAGGCCCTGCTGACCTGAAGTGCTTCCAGATGTGCGTAGGCTGTGACCCGCTCGCCCCACCAGCTCAGGCCTGGGGCCCGGGCCCCCTCCATCAGGGCTGACAGCATCCCCCTCGGATGGGTGTACGCGCAGCCGCCCGAGCAGATGACATACAAACACCTCACCCCCTCAGCACCACATCTGGAGCCTATTACAGAGGAGACAGTCGAAGTGAGCATGGGGGGGAAGAGTCTGAAGCGTGTGTGAGGAATATATGCATGATAAGGTGGAGATGTTTGGAGTAAATTTGAGCGTGTATGCGTTTACTTAATTCCTGTGACCTTTTTCGTCTCTTGAATATCCCTTGTCTTTTTTCCTTTGCTCCATAACAAATCTACAGCCTTCCATGTCAGCCCTCTGGCTATTGGCTAAGGCGCTGAGAACATGTGGCCACAGCCAGTTTATTAATGTGAGCGCTTGGATTGGGGTTTGCTCAAAACTAAAAGTTACTTGTCTTTTGTAAAATACAGTCCAGCTGTTTACAGTGTGCGGTAGAAGCGAATGCCAAGACGGCATTGTGTGCTGACATCCTCTGACGCTGAATGGAGTTGAATGAAATGTGTTTCTGCCGTGCAGAGTTCACTGACCACAGTCCACCTGCTGGGTTCAGCTACAGAGGAACATACAATCATCTTTATGACAAAAACATAGCACTTTGGCCTTTCAGATGGTTTGATTGGCATTTTAAATGTATGTTTAATGTGCATGTCTTGGTGAAATTCCCTTGAGTGGTTGTACTTTCTTTGTGTGTTAACATTGCACTATAAAAAATGAGGTGTTCGCACTAGAGCTTTAAAAATGAAAGCAGCAGTGGCTTTTCTGGGTTTTAATGATTTACTTATTTAAAAAAAATATCTTGACTGAATTTAAGTTGCCATGATTTAAAATCTGGAACATTTTTACCTTGTGTTGCCTGAGTTGATAGATACAATTTTTTAAACTGGCAGGATTTTCAAATGCTGCCTTCATAGGAGTTTCCCTGCTCGGGGATCATTTTGATACCCAACTTCCCGAATTAGGGGAAACTTAAAAACTTTATACATGGCTTTAAACTTTAAACATGGCGGAGGACAACGATTATTGCTGCCTGGTATTCTGTAGGCCTATTAGGTTTTTTTCCATAACAGCCACATCGACTTGTCTTGTTGTTAAAGTAGTGCATATTTTTACAGTTACATTACCAAATTAATAAATTACCATTTGAAGCGTATTGTTTGTTTTATATACAACGAAAATAGCATGTACCGAAATTCTATATGTTTATATGTGAATGTAAATGGTTGTCAGTGAATGTGACGCTAAATAATTTTGGATTTTATAATATTTTCCCAATATATAGGCAAGAACAAACCTTGTGGCCTACTTTCTTCAGCTTCATAAGTGGTTAGGTCATTTCCGATTGGAAGTGAATAAGGCTATAATATACAGATAATATATATATATATATAATAATTTTTAGCTTCACGAGCAAGCCATTACTCAGCGTGCGCCCCCTAATGACTAAATAGGATAAACGCACGCTCCCGTCTTGCAGATTTACGTGTCTTGCAGATTAACGTAATTCCTGTTTTAATGATTTTTACGTAAATAATATTATTTTGGAAATATGTGAAACCCAAGTAAAGTAACTATTACTTATCTTAAAGTCAATACCTGTGTGATACATGATTAGAGGATCTTAGAATTACACACTTGAAAGAAAAAATAGGTCTACTAAAACACACACACACACACACACACACACACACACACACACACACAAATTAACGTGTCAAACAATGCAGACATATCAATTGTGCACAGGCGCATGCTGAGAAGTTGGCAAACGATACTGAATTACAAAATGTAAAAAAAAATTGCCTGATGCTTGTTGGTGTGACTTAAAAATCGGAGTATGTTGTAATAAAAGCAGCATCAAGAGGTATTGATTATGTTCCCGCAAAAAATGGTTATATTTTCAGCCTTATTTGCTTGAATTTAAAAATGTATATTTTGTAACTGCTGGCACACTATTCTAGGTTTTTATTATTTATCTTGACCTCGTGCAAACTTGCTGATATTAAAGAGAGCGACTCCCCCATGGCAGCCATAAAGCTTTCTATTTTGCTGCGCTTTCACTGTGTCTGTAATTACAGGTTGTCTCTACAATTTCAAAGGATGCTAATTATTATGCAATAGACATTTGGGGGATGTTAACTGTCTGTTTGAACATCTCAGGCCTGGGTGAATATGTATTTTCATTTCTATCTCTTAAACAAACCACCAGCGCACACAAGTCTGGTGGCTGATGTGACATCGGTCTTCATCATCATCATCATATAATCAACTTCAGCTTCCCCCGGCACGAAAAGTCACATCTATTCCCTCAACAGCTAAACTATTTAAAATATGCACTGTTAAAAGGCTTTTATTTATAAATGGGGCAATGGAGAAGTGGATTGGGGTTTGGGTTTACATGGCTCAGAGCAAAACACATGTGAGCCCTGGCCTAGCCTGGTGACAGCTTTCAACTCTCTCTGTTCTGGAGTGAGGAACGGAGAAGAAATGCAGACCAAAACATCTTTCTCTCTTGCCAAATTACTTCAGAGCAAAAATCTGTCTTTCCTTCTGTGTGGCTTGGCATTGCATTAAAAATAAATTAAAAAATAAATTAAAAAACCTTATGGAATACAGTTAACCATTTAGCTGACCTTGAAGGGGTCAATGAATAACAGCAGGCCTACCGTGAACGTGTGATTAGAAATTAAAGGTAGGGTAGGCAATTTGTTTTATAAACACTTATTATTATACTGTTTGAAAACTCTTCACATCCTGATAGTAATCAATCAGTCCGAATGCAATGATACGTTGTACTACCAGCCTGTCAACATATGTGTTAGACAGACAGCCACAGAGCGCCGAAAACAAACAACAGCAGCCTTTTACAGTTCCTCCCGAACCAAAACAACAAGCTTATACTGCCATTATTAGGAGATGGCAACCCGTGATGTTCTACCCGGAACTATTCATGTCCTCAGACTTGGATTTATGTGTTGCTATGTCAACACTATCAACGCCGAAATGAATCTGCAGCCGTCAGGTGGTACACCTAGAGCTTGTTTACGTTCATTATTATTGTAATGTTATGTGCTTTGAGATATGTGACACTTTGCAGACTGTGCTGTACATGTTCACGTGTTTTGAAGGAGGCATGGCTTTGGAGAAGGTAGGGTGGGATCTTATGCTGCGTTCCAGGCAGGTTTTTGAGCCTGTAAGTTATGACTTCAAACCACAACTCACGACTTTGTAGCATTCCAGGCAAAGTCACTGCAAATTGTGGTAGCTAGATGTAAACAAAGCATGGCGGACCGTACGGGGCTTATGCTCATTTACAATCATTTATATCGCCAAAGGTGCTTACTCCTTGCTTATTTGAGGGAAACGGAGGAGAAAACTGGCACAAAAGGCAAGATAAGCTGTTATACCTTTTATTTTACACAACCGTTGGGGCTGCCAATGTTGTTTTACGGGATATGTGACGTCAGAGCGTGTAACTGGGGCTGCGTCCGAAAACCTAGGCAGCTGACTCGTTGCCTCGCTGCCTTAACAGACAATGACTTGTAAGGCAGCGTTTGTGCATGAAGCATGGGCGTCGGAACCATTGTATGTGGGTGGGACAAGACCCACCCACTTTTTACGATCAATGATATTGGACCCACTCACTTTTTGTCTCTAACATTCAGCACGTCTGTTTATCTACCCCTAATCGATAAACACTTATTATTAAACACGTTAGACGCTTTATTTCCACATTTTACATTACATTTAGTCATTTAGCAGACGCTTTTATCCAAAGCGACTTACAAATGAGAGCAATAGAAGCAGCTAGAACAGTCAAGGGCTACAGTATGTAACAGTACGTAAGTGCTGTAACAAGTCTCAGTTAATCTAGCACAGAACACACAGGACAGAAGGTGTTTTTTTGTTTTTTTTGTTTTAGACAGACAGACAGAAAATGAATAGAATGTTAAGTGCTATTATTGATTGATCAGGTGCTGCTGGAAGAGATGTGTCTTTAGCTGTTTTTTGAAAATGACTACAGATTCGGCTGCTCGAATTGAGATAGGCAGGTCATTCCACAGGGTGGGTGCGGTCCAGGAAAAGGTCCGTGAGAGTGATTTCATGCCTCTTTGGGATGGCACCACAAGGCATCGTTCACTGGCAGAACGTAAGCTCCTGGAGGGTGTGTAAGTCTGCACAAGCGAGTTTAGGTATCTTGGTGCAGAGCCAGTGGTTGCTTTGAAGGCGAGCACCAGTGTCTTGAATTTGATGCGAGCGGCTATTGGGAGCCAGTGGAGACTGATGAAGAGAGGCGTGATGTGTGCTCTCTTCGGCTCGTTAAAGACCACCCTTGCCGCTGCATTCTGGATCAGTTGCAAGGGTTTGATAGTACATGCCGGAAGGCCCGCTAGAAGAGCATTACAGTAGTCCAGTCTGGAGAGAACAAGAGCTTGGACCAGGAGTTGTGTGGCATGCTCTGATAGGAAGGGTCTAATCTTCCTAATGTTGTATAACGCAAATCTGCAGGACCGGGTTGTTGCAGTAATGTGGTCAGTGAATTTTAGCTGATCATCAATCACAACTCCAAGATTCCTGGCTGTCCTGGACAGAGTTATGGTTGATGATCCTAGCTGAATGGAGAGATTGTGTACCCCTTTTCCACCAAAGCAGAGCCAGAGCTAGATTGGAGCCAGAGCCTAGTTCCAAATCGGTTCTTTGTGTTTCCACACCCAAAGCTCCAGCTCCGAGCCAGGAAAAGTGGTTCTTAAGTAGCACCAAAACATTGCTGGGCTAGAACAGGGCTAGAAGTAAGAACCGATTACGTCAGGCGCTGGGGGCGGGGTCAACAAGACGAACACAGACTTGAGATCCGCCATTGTTGAAATAGCAGCTAATGGAGCTAACAGCTGCTGCTCGTTTGTAATCTCTGTCTATACAAATTACGGCGAACTGCATGAATGCGTTGGATTCGCTGTGTTTTCGTTGTGTTTTGATGCCGATGTAGGATCGTAAAGCTATGTGAATCAATAGTAACGCAACGTTTGCACTGTTGATGGAAGGCTTGTTGGCAGCGGTGCTGTGCAGAGACCGATCGCCGTATGACAACGAGTCCAGCGAGAGCAAACGACTCCTTGTGCTTTTGATTCACTCATGCGTTTTTTTCAATATTATACGTGGATCGGTCTGCGCAGCGCCGATGCATCTCAAACAAGCCTGGTGTGTGTGTGTTTCCCGCTAGCGTTGCTGAGAAAGATGAGACGTATACAGTGACGTAAGACCTGGCTCTGTTGTGGCTCTACTAGCCTGTGGAAATGCAAACGGTTCTTAGCAGGCTCCTCAGTTGAACCAACTATGAACTGGGACTAGCTCTGGCTCCGATCTAGCTCTAGCACTGCCTTGGTGGAAAAGGGGTAGTGATGAAGTGCTGGGTTGGCTGAGACCACAAGCAGTTCTGTCTTTGCAAGGTTGAGTTGCAGGTGATGTTCCTTCATCCAGGCAGAAATGTCTGTTAGGCAGGCGGCGATACGAACACCAACCGTGGGATCCGTATTTCCACTTTTCTAATATTTTCTTCATTTATATTGAAAATAAATGCCTTTCCGATCTGATATGTGATGGGAAAAGAGAGAAGATTGAGTTCGGCGAAAGCCGGACTCGAACCGAGATCGATTTGTGTCAAAACTAGATGCCGTGCATCTTACCCCTACACTACTGCCACTCTCAATTATATAGCGATTTCCGTCATTTTGTTTTTCCAATCTATACATTTAGCAAGCCAAGCAGTATATTTGTACTTTATGAGGACCCACCCACATTTTTTTTGCTTCCGACGCCCATGGCATGAAGGCACCTCACGAAACTGATTTCAGACAGACTTCTTAGGCAGTGTAACAGTTTAATGAAAAACAGCAAAATAGAGAGAGCTTTTGTTGAAAACGAAACAGATATTTAATAACTACATTAGTAATTTCTCGCTAGAAATTACATCAGAAGTAGAACATTTTGGTAAAAAACGTACATTTACACACAAACTGACCAGTGACCGCAACTTTCAGACACCATCGTTTTTCCCAGCTCAGCTGTCACAGAATGGAAAGCACAGGATTGTGGGATATCAAAGGCAGCGAAGGATACAAATATGCTTCCTTCAAAAATCAATCAGATGAAGGCTCTCAGGAGACAGGAAATTAAGCTAACATTAGATTCGGACGTGCCTTGGTGCCTTCCTGCCTTGAAATGTGTCCTCCGAAGGCAGCATTTTCCAGGTTTCGGACGCAGCCTGGGAGTACATCGATTTGACTGCCGTTCCAGTGCGCTTTCATGGGTAGAAGGTTGGAAAAACACGGGTTACGGGTTGCCTGGAATGCGGCATTATGCTTTCAGAGCTAGCTTGCTATTGCTAACCTGTTGGAAATTGCCTACCCAACCTTTTAAAGGGTTAACGTTAGTTCATCCAAAAATGAAAATTCTCTCATTAATTACTCACCCTCATATCGTTCCAATCCCGTAAGACCTTCGTTCATCCTCGGAACACAATGTGATTCCAGTGGTTCAACCTTAATTTTATGAAGCGATGAGTAACTTTTTGTGCGCAAAAACAAACAAAAATAATGACTTTATTCAACAAGTTTCCATTGAAAATAGTGCCGCGCTCTCATCTATTAGCCGATGCTGTTCATGTGAGCACCACGACGCATGCGCGTGAGAACGAACAGCGTAGGAGACTGGCACAGGCCTGAACAAAAGTATTCAATAAAGTAATTTTTTTTTTGTTTGTTTTCATCGCTTCATAGAATTAAAGTTGAACCACTGGAGTCGCATGGACTATTTTAGCGATGTTTTTACTACCTTTCTGGGCTTGAAAGTGGTAATTAAATGGCTGTCTATGGAGGGGCCTGAGAGCCCGGAGGATGAACGAAGGTCTACGGGTTTGGAATGACATGAATGACATGAGGGTGAGTAATTAATGACAGAATTAAAAATGTTGGCCGAACTTTCCCTTTAAGTACTAGGATAAAATATTGAGTGTGTCACATGAAGAATAATTTCATATTTTTCTGAAATTAATATTGTTCTCAAATTTTATGATTGGCATGTCAATGTTATCTGACAGATGTAAATTTCTCCACATGACAGATGACAAGCTCATGAGCACCATCCTGTGGAGTATTTACAGATGCACTTTGCCCTTTAATACCAGTAGCAAAAATATTCGAGTAAGTTAGACTTTCATTGAAAGGAAGTGTGGTTAGAAATAACATTTATTTATGCTTTGATTTGCCAGCACTAGGAAAGCTTGACTGGAAACTACAAGGTCCATTCCAAGATACCTAGTCTAATACATGCTTCCTTTTCACATTAAAGTTGCTGTTCTCAATAAAAATGTTATTAATAAAATGGCATTTCTTGAACAAGATCAAACCTGAAGTTCCCACTTTACCTTGCTGACAGGATTTGAGGCCTTGTCATTTGCTGATATATTCAAGAAGTGTGGAACGGGCTATTTAGGCTGACCTCTGTGTTTAAACTATCACTAATTTGAGCTGGATAACTTCCTGCTTTCATTACTCTTGCCAGCAGGTCCAAGATGACAGAAAGTCCCAGTGGCGCCGGCCTGCTGGAGAGGAAGCAGTGCTGTGACAACGGCGCCCGAGTCAAACACAAAGGTCAACATCCAGCGCGCACCCGAATCTCCCTAGTGCCTGTTAAAACCGCAGGACAACGCAAATAGGTTGTGTCACACCATTTCCTCAGGTTTTAAAAGAAAGGTCATTCCTGGAGAGGATAATTTAAGATGTTAATTCAGGCATACGATCAGTTCTTCATCAAAGGTCCTTCGTAAGGAAGCCATTCGTTAGGATTATGATGAGTACGCTATGCAGTTTCTGGTTTAAATGCATACTCGTGTAGGAAAAGAAATCAAATATAGAAATACAAGGTATGAGGTCAGCTGGAGACCTTCAGCAAACATAAGCATCAAAAGAAAAGATCAAGAGCTTTTGTTTTAAGAATCCCCCTACACTTTAAGTAACAGTTCGCTTTATATTACATAGAAGAGTCTATTCTTTTAACTTTACAGGGAGGAAGTAATCTGGTCATTAATCTTTATTAAAGCCTCAATACATCATATCTTCTCCAAACAGCCGATGCTTAGATCTGCTTACCAATGGTTTTTATCTTTCAAAACTGGGAGAAATAATTTTCTCTCTCTCGCAATCACTCTTCTTTTCTCCCTGTGTTAGTTTGGGGTAGGTTTTCTATTTCAGAATTATCTCTACTGTGTGTAAATGAGGGTGCAGGGGTATACATGCTGAGATGAATATTATTGTCACATCTCGAGCCAGGTCAAATTCCCCACCAAATGTGCAATTTGGGGATGACGCCTGCCACGGAAAGTCTGCCTTTAATTTTCTCTACTGGCACACACACTGACATGTGCACGCACACAGCACATGTACACACATACATACAGATGCTTGCAAAGAGAGAAGAAGAAAGTGCAGATCAGAGCAAGTTTTAAGTTGCCTAGATCTGCATGAGACTCAGTGAAAGGGACTTCATTAAACAAAGGTATTAATGGCAATACAATGTAATCATCTACAACTCATTTCATCTCATTCATTTTGATGACGGAAAGGTAAGATCCCTCCCAGGTCTTTGTGTTTAAGGGAGACCTCGCTCATCTATTTTAAGAGCTTAAAGGGATAGTTCACAAACACAAAAAAGAAAAATTCTGTCATCATTTGCTCAATTGTATGAATTTATTTCTTCTGCTGAACACAAAAGAAGATATTTTGAAGAATGTTGGTAAACAAACAGTTAATGGGCCCCCATAGTATGGAAAAACTGTTTGGTTTTCAACATTCTTCAAAATATCTTCATATGTGTTCAGCAGAAGAAAGAAATTCACAGGTGAGCAAATGACGACAGAATTGCTCCATAACAAATCTACAGCCTTCCATGTCAGCCCTCTGGCTATTGGCTAAGGCGCTGAGAACATGTGGTCACAGCCAGTTTATTAATGTGAGCGCTTGGATTGGGGTTTGCACAAAACTAAAAGTTACTTGAAGGGAGGACACCCCCCCCCCTTACCCCCCTTAAAAAAATATTTTATATGTTTATTATATCACACACAACATATACTATAATATTTATCACTTTCATAAGTGTTGTTATTAATTTATGTCAGTGTTTTCTGTACACAGGGATATTGCATTTATACCTTTATAAAGGTATATATGGGGGTTACATAAAAAAGGTCATATTCCTCCATTTAGATTCATTTGAATAAATCTTGCATACATGATCCAGACAAAAAAAATGTCCAGTATTTTCTGGAATCTAGTGGAAACAGCCAAAACTGTCTGCAGGGTGCTAGAGCACACAGGGCCTGAGTTACACACTTTCAAAAATGAATTTATAACCAAAAAAATTTAAAAAGCGTCTCTTTTTTGGGGAGGTTATTACAGCTCAGACAACATATACTTACATGTTTATCACTTTTAGCAGTGGTTTGTGTAACTTCAAAGGGTTTCCTGTAAAATGACACCAACATTTTGAATTTAGACCACTGTATGTGGGTATAGGAAGCTTTTCAATTTGGGTAAGAAATGGTATCAGAGTAATTTAGTGTAAATAAGTTACTTTTTTGTAAAACAAATGCCAAAGTGATACATATCTACACAAAGTAGACTCTAAGCTTTCAAATGGTACCACATATGAGGTTAGAGCTCCTCCACATACATTTAAAATTGAAAGTATATACATGATGATGTCACCCTGTACAGGGTCCGCAGAGTTTTAAACAAACTTCATGCGTAATTGAATAAATTATGTGGAATTGTCAAGTTCACATAACTAATTTTTTTCAATTATGCATGAAGTTTATTACTTTAAAAAAAATGAGGAAGCCCGTTGCCTTAAAATGATTACGTTAAGTCAACTGATCCATTTTTACAGTGAGAAAAACAATGAAAAAGCAGCGCAATTGAATGCAAAAACGCGTTCTGTGTAACCCCAAGCGAAAAGTAGCGAGCATTTATTTCTTTGCCCATATATGCTGGCAGTTCAATTCCAGAATGAATTGGCTCACTTTGGATTACACGATATTAGTGCGCACGTCAGCGCTAAATAACATTAAGAAATATCCTTAAGAGAAGAGGAATGTTTCATGCTGTATATAGGGCACAACTTTTTTGGATCCTGTCCATGTAATTTTAATATTAACCCAGAAGTCAAGTCTTTCTCACTGAGCTGAAATATTCGTCTTATTGAGTGTTGCCACTTCTTATGCAGTCTAACAAACAAAGTAATCATTTATGATCAACACGGTTATTGTAAGAACATTCAGCCATCCGCCTGCAGGCTTTGATGTAAAATCAGGGATTGACTGAATGGATTGTGTGGGTGTACAGAACTGCACTGCTAAAACTGGGTTCCCACTTACACTAATGAACATAACATTCCTTGAGTCTGTAATACTGTATCAAACCAAACATGTTTATTAATAATTTATTAACTTATGTTCAGCACATCTGGAGCCTGTTTTAAAATGTATAGACGTGACTTTTGAGATAATAGTCTTTGTTTAACATTATTAATCAAAAGAAGGCGTATATTTATATAAGACTAGTTCTTTACAAGGGCCTATGAATAAATTCTAACATTTTTCAAGCATGCATCCAGTGAGGCTTGTAAATCATTTGGCTCATAAAGATATGCGCAAGTATTTAAAACTCAGTTTGTTGATGTTTTTATATTGGCATTCATTGAAAGCAAGCGGCCCCAAAAGTCACAGGTGAGCATGACGTCTTGGTTCATATTCAACTCTTACACTAAGGGAAAACCTAGTAACCATCTGTCTGCATTTAATGAAAAGCATTCCGCCGCCTCTTGAATAAATGAAATATTACACTGAAATGTTCAAGAATATCTTTAGACAGGATTTATGCGCCAATGGACTTGTTTTGGCTTCCAGGGATGGAGCAAATCTTAGGTTTCCCTAGAATCATTGGTTTCAGAAACAAAGGAAATCCAACTGTAACTTTCATGTCTTGTACTAGAATCATTTGTTCTCTGATGCAAAAGACTCTAATGTTGACAGTTGCTTTTATAAATGAAAACTAATATTTATAATCGCTGTATTTTTACTGGCACAAAACAATGAAGGGTGATATCAAACCTGAACAGGCAAATTAATACTAAATACAACAAAAACTCTAACTTACAATACATATATAGTGAGCCGAATCAGTGAATAACTTTTGCGAATCTGTTTCTTTGAATGAACCGATTCACTATGATGAATATGGAATTCTAATGCTACATGAGGGAGAGGATCATTTAGGACGAACCGATTCTCAAAACAAAAAATTAAATAACAATTTTATATTAATTCATTTTTCATGACTGATCATCACTATATGTACACTGTAAAAAATATAGGATCAATAAGTCATGACAACATATGTTTTTACATTGCTTTAACTCATCAAAATAAGTTAAGCAATTTTCAATTTTATAAATTACACAAGATTCAACTATTTTTTTAAAGTCAGATTAATGTAATTTAAGTTTAAATGACTTAAACATCCAAGTCGACTGTACTTAAAAATTTAAAGCAGCAGCAGCTTTTTTTTTTTTTTTTTTTTTTTACAGTGTATTATAATTAAAACAACGTTTTAGTGTGTGGATGCAGACACAGTCATAGACTCCTGTGGCTGTTATGGTAATAAAAGCAGCCCATGTATGTGCTTTGTTGTCTAGATGAGGCTTTTCTTGCAGCTTTCGCTCCAGCCCTGCTGCTCTGAGGGGAGCACAGTGGAATTTGGTGCATTTCCCCTTTTCGTGCGCTGGACTTGTTCGCTCACTGCCAACTCTGGGCTCCATTTCGCCTCCACATGGATTCTTCCCTCAGGGGTCACCATGACAGCGAGCAGATCGATAATTAGAAAAACAAAACTGGGAGCCTGTGGACATGGAGGGCAGAGTGTAATATTAACATAGACATTGAGGAATGGCTGACGAATCACAGGCTGTTATGACAGCTCCAAACAAACCCGGGGACGACTGAGGGACAGAGTGATGACTGGGTGAGACAGGGAGGAGCCAGTTAATGACAAAGCCCCTCTTACTCATGCATTCAGTCATAAATTGTTCTTTATCCATGTAAGGCTGTTACAAATTCAGTAGGGTCAAATGTCTGAGAACACTATTAATATATATATATATATATATATATATATATATATATATATATATATATATATATATATATTAATAGTGTTCTCAGACATTTGACCCTACTGAATTCTACGCGGCATTGATTCAACAAGGTGCTGAAAGCATTCTTTAGAAATGTTGGCCCATATTGATAGGATAGCATCTTGCAGTTGATGGAGATTTGTGGGATGCACATCCAGGGCACGAAGCTCCTGTTCCACCACATCCCAAAGTTGCTCTTTTGGCCATTTTAGTACAGTGAACTCATTGTCATGTTCAAGAAACCAATTTGAAATGATTCGAGCTTTGTGACATGGTGCATTATCCAGCTGGAAGTAGCCATTAGAGGATGGGTACATGGTGGTCATAAAGGGATGGACATGGTCAGAAACAATGCTCAGGTAGGCCGTGGCATTTAAACGATGCCCAATTGGCACTAAGGGGCCTAAAGTGTGCCAAGAAAACATCCCCCACAAATGCTTTGCTGCATACCTCGGTTGTAACGAGTGGTTATTTCAGTCAAAGTTGCTCTTCTATCAGCTTGAATCAGTCGGCCCATTCTTCTCTGACCTCTAGCATCAACAAGGCATTTTCGCCCACAGGACTGCCGCATACTGGATGTTTTTCCCTTTTCACACCATTCTTTGTAAACCCTAGAAATGGTTGTGTGTGAAAATCCCAGTAACTGAGCAGATTGTGAAATACTCAGACCGGTCCGTCTGGCACCAACAACCATGCCACGCTCAAAATTGCTTAAATCACCTTTCTTTCCCATTCTGACATTCAGTTTGGAGTTCAGGAGATTGTCTTGACCAGGACCACACCCCTAAATGCATTGAAGCAACTGCCATGTCATTGGTTGATTAGATAATTGCATTAATGAGAAATTGAACAGGTGTTTCTAATAATCCTTTAGGTGAGTGTATATATACATTTACATTTATGCATTTGGCAGACGCTTTTATCCAAAGCGACTTACAGTGCCCTTATTACAGGGACAATCCCCCTGGAGCAACATGGAGTAAAGGATGTTGTCCTTGAGCAACATGCCTTGCTCAAGGACACACTGGTGGTGACCGCTGGGATCGAACCAGCAACCTTCTGCATATCAGTTTCATGGTTTAACCCACTGGACCACCATGAAGGTACTTTTTGGATGTGCTTAATTATAATAATAATATTTGGCCTAATATTAATATATAATCACTCATGATCTAAAATCAGCTGTTTATTTCCAGGTTTAAAAAAATACAGCAAATAATTTAAAATTAATATTTGGAATTACGCATTGCATTTTGTTGTGTTTTAGGGTTGAAGGATATGTCCATAAACTTAACGGAAAATCATGTACTGGTCATTTTCTACTGATGTTTTTTTTCTTGCACAGTCACAAACAATAAATCCTTCATACTGGAAACTAATGTGGCGACAAAAAATTGACTATTTGAAGTAATTAAGAGAGGGAGTCTGATAAATGAAATCGACTTGTGCAACTGTTCTCATGTGAATCCAATGATATGCTTTAACAAGTCTTGGCCACAAGGTGGCGTTAAAATGCTCAGCGAGCATGGCTCTTATAGGGCTGTGGGTGGCAGGTATACCATGTGTTTTTCGTGACCCCAAAACATTTGACAACAATTTGTTTATTTCCATGTTGTTGTGGGTAAATTTTGAAGGTTGTGCTTGTTTGGTAAATGAACTAGTAACTAACACATAATTATGCTTTTCAAGTGTTGCTCCAGTAGCGAAAATTGTTTCCTTGCTTACCAAAAAGAAAAACAGAACCAAAATCAACTAAAATCTCTTCTCTCAGTGTTCAGCCGACTCATGTGAAGCCACGATCTGTAATTATCTTAGAAAGAGGTCTTAACACCTTTAAACATCTAATGTTCTAAAGTTTTTTTAAAAAAGTGCCAGATGTGACCTGAACTGAACTCTTTAAAGTCAGCATGAAACGGAAGTTGTGAAGTTTTCTTCCCTATTGTGGAGTATATCCGAGTGAAAAGGCTTCTCAAACAAAAAAGTAGGACAGGACTTGATTTTGTCCATTTGGAATTGATTGGATGGTTGGATCGTTATGGTTTGCTATTGCTCTGATGTCATGTGAGTGACAGGTTTCCCCGCCTTCATGCCGTTAAATACATCGTCAGAGAAGAGGTCGCTGTAGTTGGGAAGGGATGTTATTTTGGTTGGAAATTATGAGGGCACAGGAATGTAAAAATTATTTGCACAAATAAACCATTTATAATAAATTTATAATAAACCATTTATAAAAAATATAGTACGTTTTGATTTCATGGTGACTTTTACTCACTTTTACTTTGCTGATTTTTTTTTTTTGATAATGTGAGCTATTCCTACTTCTTACTTTTCCTTCTTCCTTCCTTGCCTTTCTTTGCTCTCTATTTATGAGAGGAGAGAGAGGGGGAATTACTTAACTCTGCTTTAGTTCCTTTAGTTATGTAACCAACAGAACAGGAGTTTCCCAGATGAGCTGCCATTATTCAGGAATATTTGACCACTAAATGCTGTATTTGACCCAATCAGTATTCTGTACAAAAAAACAAAACAAACAAACAAAATATGGTGTCACATTTAAAGGCACAATTTTTTTTTTTTTTTTTTTGTTTACTTACATTATCCCAAATGTTTCCAAAAATCTTTAAATCCAGAGAAATAAGCCTTTTATACCAGGACATGGACAGTGTCCGTGCGTCGCATATCAATGACATCATACCCACATTACCCTCGATTTCCGTCGATTTCCGACCATGGAAACACCAGAGATGCTTTAATATGTTATATGGATTATTAGACATGGGAACAACTGTTTGGATAAATTTATAGACAGAAAATGAATCATTGTTAAATAGCTCAATAAGTTTAGTGTTATTGTTTGAATGGTGTTTTCTTGATTTACAGCAAGTACCATGTTTTACCATGACTAATATTGATCTAGCTTACTGCAGTGTGCAACAAGTGTCTCATAGTAGCCATCGAGCGAATGTTAGTACATAATTTTCAACACTCTAATAGATCTTATATGACAGGGATGGGCAACTCCAGTCCTCGAGGGCCACTGTCCTGCAAAGTTTAGCTCCAACCCTGATAAAACTCACCTGCCTGTAGCCTTCTAGTAATCCTGAAGACATTGATTAGCTGGTTCAGGTGTGTTTGATTAGGGTTGGAGCTAAACTCTGCAGGACAGTGGCCCTCGAGGACTGGAGTTGCCCATCCCTGTTATATGATCAACAGCGCTGCATTACCCCACATACACTCAATTGCTCCAGCGGCCACGGTGCGCTCGGCCCTGCTCTGCTTCATAGCCTACTTCAGTAGCGTTAATAATCTCATCTATGAACATGATTTCTGCCCGAGTCCTGTCCACTGGCTGTGAGGTGAAGACCTCAGTGCTCAATTTTGGCGTCATCAAGCTGCGCCTCTGTTTTGAATAGGCGACCTCTAGCGGCGAAAAACGACATATTGTGCCTTTAAACGGATTGTATTATCGGCATCAACTGGAATTGGTTGATTGTCGAAATGGGCTTCATTAAAATTCTTAATTTTGTCATGGAATACTTCCTGTGATACGTATTATCAATAGGCTACTTTATCTGTGCGCATGATCTTTAAAAAAAATAAAAAAATTACGAGCTCCCGTAATCTTTAATCAAATTAACTTGAATATAACACTGAATAGGCTAAATATATATAAAAAAAACGAAATAGCAACCTGTAACTCACGACGTCCCGCACTCACTACATTTTTTCTTGTTTGAGAAGTCATTTCACTCCGATATAGCCTACTACACAATAGGGAAGGAAAAAAATATCGCTAATTTCCGTTTCATAGCCATGGTCATTTTTGTAGTCATTCATCATTTTGTACTTCGGATGTTTTCAACAAAAAAATGTTCAGTATTTTACCCACACCATCCACCAAAAATAATAGGCTAGCTATAAGCTATAATATTCAGTAGTATTATCGGAAAACACAAGCACACGATGAATGACTGTTTTGACTGTAGATTGAAGCGGGCAATGTCAGCACGAGACTGATATGGCTGCATCTCCTGACGCGTGCGATACACTGAGCACTGGACCGGGGGGTTGCTTGCACTGACTCGACAGACACTAATGACAAAGAACTGCGCATCCTCATATTGCATTCGAAGCTATGAGACTGGTTTTATGACATCTGCAACACAATGACAGGTGCATTTTCCTTAATTTGACGGTTTGATCACACGCGGTATTGTGGATATACAAGTAGGCGCATGAAAGATGAACTAATATGGACTGGACAGCGTCCGATGAGCGATACCGGAGAGATGCTGAAAGGTATGTCAACGAGTCCTCAATGTAGGAAAACAAGTTTAAAACGCGGTGGTTGAGTTGGTTTATTTCTCTTTTTTATCCGCTTTTAAAATATAATTAAAACGCCTGTGATGGTGAACATGTTAAACATATCAAAACAGCAAAATTTTTTCACGTGTGTGTCCATGGCACAGTTCAAGGCTTGTTTTATAAGCTGCAATGGGCCAATGACGAAAATAATGACCGTGCTGGACCATGTGTTGACAGAAAATGCAAGTATCTGTTAATCACGTGTCCATCTGTATCCTGTCATGTTGATCAGTTTAGATGTTATAAGGTTTTGTCTGTGTTGAAATGTAAGTCTGTTTGTTCCTATGGGGTTTAGTGCTGTTTGACCGCAGTTTTGCTCTCCACTAAACATGAGTGAAAAAGAATTAGGATAAGGCTACTAATCCCACTTATTATCAAGTGCTTGTCTAGGGTGCTGAAACTGTCCCAGTGAATAGACATAATGAACAATTATGGGCGGAGTGATGTATTTGCAAGGATGTAACCAAATGTTGATGTCTCATTACTTTTTAGACCATTAGGTGTACTGGGTATGATAGCTAGTTTTAAGAACATTAAATTGTCTGTATGACTCCTTGCAATGGTGAATTTTGGCCCATCTCACCTCATAATCTTCCTTCAAAATGCACCTAGGAAGCTCCTACTTCCAATTTGGGCGTTTGTATTATTACAAGTCATCCATTCAAGTTTGACAATTAATACAAATAATAGTATTTGTAAAGTATCACAAATAATGTAAATAATTTTTTCATCACACTTTGCTTGATCACTCAAATACTTGGATCTTGTATGCAATAATATATTATACGCAATAATATTTTATGAAATATTCATCTTATATTGAGGTCAAATAGTAAAACCGTATTTAGTTGTGTTTCATTTTAGTGTTAATCCTGTTTGTGTAGGTCCTGTTAGATTTCATCTAAAGTGGATTATCTAAACAAAGCTGTTAGAGGACATTACTGATGTTCATAATCAAAGTTTGTGTACGAGCACATTCATTTTCTTCTCAAGATTGCTGGTAAATGCTACAGCATATGTGAGAGCAGCTGTTTGATGTTATGAGCTCTCAATGTCATTTACTTCTGTTAATATTTTCAGTGCTTGATGAGTTGGAATGTTAAAATGACTATGATAATGACTTTCTATAGCGTTGCATCTGCTTCTTAATGGCTTTCTAATTGTAATTGACATAATATTGTGTCTGCTTTTAATTCTACTGTCGCAGATGGACGGGTAGCAAGGAATTGTACTAGGAGTTATACAACTTCATTAACAGTTTGTAAAAATGTGACAGAGTTAATTATGGAGTCCATCGCCTCACTCTCTCTTACACACAGATGTATATATACAATGAAGGGGACATGCCCTGTTTCTAATCAGTCAGTGCAGGGATTGCCTGGGATTCATTCTACACATATGGCAACCCAGAATTTCCCTGTCAGTGCTGCGAATTCATTATATACAAGACATAGAAGCATGAACAATTCCACCAATGAAATGATTAAATAATAATAGCCATACCCTGCCTGCTCACATACCATGTAATAGTCGGTAAACGTAACCATAACATGTGAGGTCATTGACGTCTTAATGCTTGAAAAAAAATTTCACCCACATTATGTTTCCAAAACATTGTATGGGATAAAAGGGTGCTCAGTTGCTATATATTTATGGTCTATAAAAATACTGCATGTAGTGATGTAATAGCTGTTAGGATCACCTGCTCTGAGGCAAAGTGCTCACTATGAAAGAATCCACTTTTCTGATATAAAACGAGCTATTTGTGGTTAGTTAGGGTCCTGTGTGACTTGTGGTTCTCTGTCAGCCGTACACCCAGCAGCTGGTCGTGGGCAGCTGTTCAAACACAGGGATTTCAGATTGAAGGGTGGGAACATAGTGCAGTCTCTGTGGTAATTACAGGGTCACCGTTGCTCCTGGGTTAGATACACTACCTCTTTCGCTGTTATTGGAAATATACTTAGGTTTAGTGTGATTCTTTTAATGTATTCTCTATCTAACTTCAGTTTTATTTTCTCCTAAAAGTCAGTTCACTCAAAAATGAAAATTACCCCATGATTTACTCACCCTCAAGCCATCCTAGGTGTATATATCACATTCTTCTTTGAGACGAATACAATCGGAGTCATATTAAAAAAATGTTCTGGCTCTTCCAAACATTATAATGGCAGCCCAAAATTTGAAGCCCAAAAAAGTGTATCCATCCATGATGAAAGTAATCCACACGGCTCTGGGTGGTTAATAAAGTCCTTCTGAAGTGAATGGTTGGGTTTTTGTAAGAAAAATATCCATATTTAATATGTTATAATGTAAAATATCTAGCTTCCGATGGACCGCCTTCCTTATTCAACTTACGAAAAAGCATAACATAGCGTTTTGAACTGTAAGTTGAAAACGGAAGGCGGTCTGGTGGAAGCTAGATATTTTACTTCATAAAGTTTTAAATATGAATATTTTTCTTACACAAACCCATCGATTCACTTCATAAGGCTTTTATCAACCCCCCGGAGCCGTATTGGATTACTTTAATAATGGATGGATACACTTTTTTGGGCTTCAAATTTTGGGCTGCCATTATAATGCTTGGAAGAGCCAGATTTCTTTTATAACTCTGATTGTATTCGTCTGACAATTGTCATATACACTTAGGATGGCTTGAGGGTGAGTAAATCATGGGGTAATTTAAATTTTTGGGCGAACTATCCCTTTAAATCTCAAAGCATCTTTAATCATTCTGTTGAGCTGAGGAGAAACCTCTCAGAGAATCCAAACACAGTCGCATGCTGGCTTTTCTTGAAAGAGTAATGCGTGACAATTCCCAGGCCTACAAGAAGACTAACGGCAGGCTTAATAAGGAATAAAATGTAGCTGATTATGAACATATGATGATGAATAGCTAGCCCGGCTCTTCCAACTTCCAATGTTAACTGCGGGAAGGTTTTGTTATTATGTAACTTGCCTAAATGGAATTTCTAGCTCTGTACCTTTAAAAAAATGTGACATAACTGTTCTGAGAAGCTCTGTTTAAGCTCCGGATAGTTCACTCAGAAATGAAAATTCTGTCATCATTTGTTAACCTTTATGTCATTGTGTGTGTGTTTCTGTATTCACTCATGAAATTGCGAGCTATATCAGACATTTTCTCAGTGAGATTGCGGATGAAAATGGTGTGGATATTTCTCTGACTAAACTGTTACACAACTCATTAGCCACTCCCTTGGAAAATATATAATGCAATTTCCATTTTAGTCTCCCTGAGTTTAGTCACACACACTGTGGATTTTATAAATCATCCTGGAGTGAGACAGAACCTCACAGTTATGTCTGTGCTATATTTGTCTCTGTTTTTTTCCCTTCTTCTTATACTTGGTAACATCAGATTCCTCATCTTCAGCTGAAAGAGATAATCTTTTTTAATGCTGTGTTTTACCTACAGACCTGTCTGAGCCTGTGTCCCTCACCGCCCCTCCTCCTTTCTGCTCATAGACAGTAACAGCTAGGGGCGAATAGCCCATTTACAATTTAAAGGATGCTCCTCAAGCCTGGGCAGGAAGGCCCAATGTGGTTTATACCAGTTGGAAACCACACACCCTCCTCCTCGCACATACACAGAGAAACCTGTATTTGAGCATGCACGAACAGATCATTCTTTCAGGGCAAGCCAATGGCGCTCTGTGTGTGTGTACCCTCACCTCTGTGCTGTTTACCACTTAACAACCGTGTGTGTTTCGCTGACTTCTGGTCTGGCCTTGCCACGTCAAATGACCACGTCTCTTGTCTGCCGTCCAGAGAGAAATTGTAGCTTTGCCCTGCATGTGTGTGTGCGCTTGTGTTTGGTTGGACTCCTGACCAGCCTGGTCTTTGGAAATGAAGATTTCTTCACTAAAACACTGGATCGAGATCAGAGCTACAGAAGAGAGCCTGGCCGTGTCCCTCTTTAGGAGCTGAGTTTGTTCCTGTCTGTTCTTTTTCAACTTTCGTGTGGTTTGGATGTCGCAAATATGAGTGGATTTCTGTATCGTGGCAGGTAAGGTAATCAGCTCAAAATAGAGCGGGAAACATATACTTCAGGAGAGAGAACAGCTTGCTTTCTGTTTTTGAGGAATTTGTTTTTAAATTGCTGTGTGTTCCACCATGTCTTTGGGATTTGTTTGTTGTTAGAGTTTGAATCCAGGCATAACTCGCAGTAATTTGAAAAATCTGGGAGTACAATGTCTGGTTTGCCTCAAATCATTACATTGGTACACTTTGCATAAGTAAACTAAGACGTTTTTTTCAATGCCATTTGTGTTTATGCGACTCCGAATGATTGGGAATACTAAACTATGCCCCTTTGTTTATGCAATACCACTGTTTAAACAGCATTCACGTTTGAGCAGACCATTTGTCAGTGTGGGGGAGTTCATTTCTCAGCTGACCACCAGCGTGATTATGACCTAGAGCAGGTGGTCATGACTCAGGGATCTTCTTGGCATCTGAAGCTTGTTTGTATGCGATGAAGCTAAATTGGAATTTTCCTTCTCTATGGAAAATCTGACTGCAGTGGTGGCTGTTTACAGAAACAAAGAGGAACGTTACAAACTTATTAGCATAGCCCATCCCCCATGACATGCGCACCTTAGTGGGTGGATCGTTGCAGGCATGGTGAAGTTGTTGACACCCTCGGTCAGCTGTGTGTGGAAGACCATCTGTTTATGTTCCTTTTGCTTGCTGAACCCTTCTGTCTGTCACTCTCTGTGGGGCAATAATGAGATGGATGTTCTTTGGCTTTTAGGAGAATCTGAGATCTTTCAATTGCTTCATCAAAGTGAAGGAATGGAACGGCTGTCTAGGCTCTATTATTGTCTGAACCCATTTATCGGATAAGTGTTAAGAGCTCATGTGTGACATTCATCATCTAATGGCACTTTAGGAAGGGGCCAGGGGTATATAGTTTGGAAGTAGTATTGAAAAGATCATGGGAGGAAGATTAACTGTATTTATATGAACATTCACTGGATATATGTAGGCAATGATTATTCTATCTGCATTGCATGTTACATCAAGTACCCAACTGTAATAGTAATTATTTTGAAGTACATTTTAGTAGGGAGGCACCGATATGAACATTTTGGCCGATAACCGACAATTCTTTATATTTGAAAGCCGATAACCAATATATATGCAGATAAATCTAAATTTGTATATGATTTTTGAGAGCTTGATTACAAAAACAAATGTCTCACCATTAAAAGCCATGTCCCAAGCACTTAAACATAAAACATATACAGCCTAGTTTGAACCAGTTTTGAAATGATTTTCCTTTTTGAAGTGATTCCAATCATATTTCAAGCTATTAAAAACCATCATGGCGACTGAAGTGTCTCCGCTGAAGGAAATAATCCATTATTTATGAGCTTTAAGATATCGGACAAATGTTCTTATCGGACAGATAATGATAACATTAAAAATGAACATATATCGGCCGATACCGATATGGTGGCCGATATATTGTGCATCCCTAGATTTTAGTTTACTATTTTAATTAGATGAGTGATTCCCAGCCAGGGGTATACGTACCCCCGGGGGTATTTAAGCAGGTTCCAGGGGGTAAGGTTTTGCTTTGTCAAACCTTTAAAACTGTAAAAGTAATCTGACTTGGTGTTGGTGAAGCAGCACTGTAGCCAGATGGGGATGTAGGGTTGGTCCATTTTTGATGTTTTTATTCAGCAAGAATGAATTAAGCTGATCAAAAGTTACAGTAAAGGCATTTATAATGTTACAAATTAAAGATTTCGGTATGCTATTCTTTTGAGCTTTCTACTTATCAAAGAATCCTAACGAAATGCGCCACGGTTTCCACAACTAGTTTCAACACTGATAATAAGAAGAAATTATGTTTATTAGAATGTATTTTTGCACATTACAATGTACAATGTGATTTCTGAAGGATCATGTGACACTGAAGACCGGAGTAATAGCTGCTGAAATTTTATCTTAGCATGAATTACTTATATTTTAAAATATATTCAAATAGAAAAGTTATTTTAAATTGTAATAACATTTTATAATTTTACTGTTTCAACTGTATTTTTGATCAAATAAATGCAGCCTTGGTGAGCATTAGACTAAAAATCTTACTCACCCCAAACTTAGCCATTTAAAAATTGCAGTGCAGTCAAATGTTTGCTATTATTGAGACATGTGAGCATGAGAAAGCATCGTCTTACCATATTACCCTATTAGACTGTCACTTACTTTAAATCAGCCATTTAGTGATGCAGCAAAAAACAGCTGCCTTGTGACAATTGTGGTATGCTACTGAATACATTGGAGTATACTAGGGGTCTTCAAAAGTCGGTCCGCAACATTACCGCAGGTAGGTTTGCCAATTTATAATAAAATGAAAATATGTGGTAGAATAGAAATTAGAATTTAAACTGAAATGTACACGTATGTGACATTGTAATAATAATGTCATGGCTATATAATATAAGCATCATACATGTACACTACTGTTCAAAACACATTAAAAAGATAAAGACATTAATAATGTACAAAATATTTTATTTAAAATAAATGCTCTTTATTTGAACTTTCTATTCATCAAAGAATCCTAAAAATGCATCAGTTTCCACAACAATATTAAGCAACATTGATAAGAAATGTTTTTTGAGCTCCAAATCAGCACATTAGAGTGATTTCTGAAGGATCATGTGACATTGAAGACTGGCGGCTTGGCTTAAAACCAAGGGGGCCTTAGCCTGTAAAAGGTTGAAGACTCTTAGAATATACAATTACAAAATCAATGTCATTCGAATATAAGCCAAGCACTCAAACACTGAGTGCATGTGAAAGATGAGTCTGTCTCAAATGTCCTTGTATCCATTTGTGCTGATGATCTGTAATCTGAGCAGTGTTTTAGAGCCTGTGGGCACTAATCAATAACAATGTTTAGGAGGTTAAATATTAATGTTTAGAAGAACTGCACTGATTTAGCACTTGGAAATTTGCTTTCTTGTATATGAGGTAGAATGAGAGGAAAGCTACTTTATTTAAGTTATGTTGTCCCACAGCTCATGTCAGCATTATGATTACGCAATTATATAACCTCTTATTATAATCGCATCACTATAATTATCATAGTGCCTAGTAGTACAACTGACTGTGCTGTCCAAATATTGCTAACATTTGGTCTATTTTTACATCATAATGTCTGTTTGATAATAGACACTTTCTTTATTTGTTGTTTTGTGTAAGGTGGTATAAAGACTAGACTATTTGTCATCTATTAACAAATGTGAAGCAGATGGCAGGTTACAGACATTCAGACCAAATTAGGCATTCGAAATGATCAGGTGTGCTGATCATATGTCACTCGGTTAACATGAACAGGCTGATGAGTCTCTAGTGTGGAAATTCTGTGAACTGGATATTTAACTGACATTTGAGAATGTTTAAATATAGCTAGAACCAAAAAACATTGTTTCCTGTTCAAAAACTTGAACTTATCTAATACTGTATGATGTACAGAAACAAGTTAAACCGATGCAAGACAGTGATTGTTCATCTTTTCTTGTATGTTTCAGACACTATAATGGACATAAAGCGGCCCGGCCAAAGAGCATGATCAATATGGGTGGTAAGTATATATTTTTACTGGTAGATTTTCCATTTTACACAAAGGATGAACTCACCAGTTTTCCAAATGTACAATTATTTTTAATGCTGTCACAACAGAAGGCACTTCAAGACTTGCCTAAGAAGACCTCTTACCCACAGTAAAATCACTGGAATGCATGGCCTCTTGTGACTTTTTTTTATAGAGTATTGGACATATTTGCCAAAACAAATCTTTTAATCTTGTGCAAAACACTGTGGCAGTGACATTTTGAAAAATGTTGAAACTTTTAGAGTCCTTCTGCTTGGTTATGATGTTTTTTTCTGGATATCAATTGGCACAAAGCTCTTTCAAAAAGATTAAGGGGGGCGTTTACACGACACCGTTTTCAACTAAAAACGGAAAACTTTTGGCCGGTCAATGACATTTTGGGGGCCTGAAAATGCAAACTTTTGAAAATGGGTTTCAAAGTGCAAGTTTTTTGCACTTTAGTAGTTCTTTATGTAAACTACAAAAACTCAAATTTGTGAAAACAGTGACATCATGCGCATGCGTATTACATGTTCAGTCTATAGCCACGCAGTGTTTCTCTACAAAGTGACATCGCCAACTACTGGCATGACATAAATAATACAGTGTTTTAGTCGTTTTCGTGGATCCCTGTGAACGGGGGCCGTTTTGACAATATTGTTGTCTTTACGCGAAAAACACAAAGGAAAAACCTTTCGGTTTTTAGTGCATTGTTGTCTTGTAAACATATCCTAAATCATCTCTCCCTCATCCTTTCCCTCCTCCTCTCCTCAAATAAATTAACATACCATATATGTCTGGGCATATTTATGAGTTGCTAATAAAAAACATAAAGCTAATGACTTAATTATGTTTAAGTAAAAGATCCAGAAAAATCCCTCTCAGACTAAACCTCGCTGGGAGTGTGTTTGACATTTCTCTGGCTTGGTTAAAGTGTAGTGCAACAGGCCTGTGCCATGCACTCGTCTCCAATACACCCCCAGGGCTGGCTCACTTCCAGAACACAACTGGCACATATTAAATAAAAGTCCTCTAATAAGCTTTAATGAGGCCATGCCATGGTTTTAAAGAACTGCAAGAAGATTGGGCCTTACCAGTGTTTCTGTGAATATGTCCTGTGGGAGTTCTCCTCTTCTCATGCTTGGAAAAAACACATAATTTTAGCCCTGTTCCGGGAATTTGTTTCGTAATGGTTCTGCACAGTTCTGCTCTCATGTATTATATTATATTATATTATATTATATTATATTATATTATATTATATTATATTATATTATATTATATTATATATTAAAATAAAATAAACAACTATAATTTACTTATAACAAATAATTTTATAATAATAATAATGTATTATTTATATAATAAATATATTTATTGTTTGAGTCTAGCCTGCAGCATCCCATTTCCCTCTCTTTCCCCCAACAATTTTTGTCTGTTTACCACTATCTTAATAATAAAGCATTTTTTAACAGCTGTTTGTTGTATTCTAACAGATTTCTCCAGTGATGACGCAGAGAAGAGCTCTGTTCTTCAGACACATAGCCTGAGAGAGTTTGAGCAGGTAGGTGCTTGCTTCCCTTTCTCCGAAATTAGCTTTTGCATGCAACTGTGAGCCTGTGAAAGTCATTTGTCAGGCCTCTGAGTGGCTTTCACTGTGTTGAGGACGTTGATCTTTGGCATTTGCATGCAGTTACGGTGATCCAGTGAACTAGTTGGAGAGCTTACTTAAAACACATGTAAATACTATACTTTGCTTTCTTGAGAAATTAGAACCATCCTCTTGTTGCACAGCTAATCGCTGCTTGTACCAGTTCTGACATGTTAATACGCCATCAAGCTGTCCTAGTTCATTCTGGGAACGCCAGTTTGTGAACAACATCACTATTGACATGTTCTTTCAGCTCGTTGTCCTCTCTAATCACATTTACTCATGCTGTTGTCCAGTAAACACAATGGAATCCATCAAGATTCCCAAAACCTACATGTGTACACGCACAGCCGAGTAAACTTACATATGGTTTTTGTAGTGTTTTTTTAATGTACATTCCATAAAACACACTCTAGAGCAGAGTGAATATCGGGAATCGGGAATATCTGCTGTACACACGCTGATGTGGTCTATCTGTATGTGAAATGCTTTCTGGGAAATGAGCCAGCCTATTATGGCTGTGATATAACTTCAGCCTTGTTGCCTTCATTTACGAGAGGCCTCTGTGAAATACTGCTGTTTTTTTTTCTTAGCTAAGGTTCAGCACTCCCGAGTGTGTATGGTTTTGTGCAAAACATTAAATAAAGACACAAAAGAAAAAGATGACAGACCACTGATAAGAATATCATAGCGCATATCATTATTCATTAAGAAAAATTCTAGACACAAATCAAAGTTGACTTAGCTATTGTGTTCTAACCCACTTAATTCAGATCTGAGTTTTCTGCAGTTTAATTTTCAGAAATCTGCATATTCACTGTTTTATAGAGGATAAATCTCATCTCATGTTCCGCAGAACTGTTGAAGTTTAAATTAGCCTTTGTGTTTTTCAGGGCTGGGTAAATATATTATATTTCATAATCTATAATGTAATATTTTTATATAACATATTATACAATATATTTAAAGGGTACATAACACAGTTTCTGCAAATCTCATGTTAACCCTGGGTACCTATAGAGTAGTATCGCATCCTTTATATCTCCGAAGAGTCTTTAGTTTTATCATATTTATAAAAGACAGATAGGTACCGATTCTTTCCGAAAATAACTTTCTTTTCACTATATGTTTGTGTTGTTTACATTATATGCACTTGCGCGCCGATTGCCTACAAAACATTGACATTTGATGCTGTTTCAACTCATGAACGGGAACAAACAAACACACTTGCAGAACTCTGTTGCTGCTCCGGAAAAACAAACTGCATCCACTGTTCCCTTAATTTGGGAAGCTGAACAAGGTTATCTTTCCAAAAACCCAAATCACACTTCTTTAGTGACATTATTGTTTTTGTGGTCTAAAAACAAAATGACAGCACTGTCGAAGGCTTCCGTAACCCGAATGAAGCTCGTTGATGGCTGTGCTCTTGCTCTCCCTCTGGTTGATGTGCGCACATGCTCATCCAGGAGAAATGCACATACAAGCAATTCCACCCTTTATCAAGTCATATAGGGCCATACTCGAAAAAAACGTTCCGAAACTTGTTTGAATCCTGTCACGGGATGGCACAGAAATCCAACACTTCCAACTTGTTTTTTATTTTATTTTGTCCATGTTTAGCATGAGAATCCAACTCTTTAGCAGTGTAAATAAGTCAGAATGCATGAAATAGCATTAGACCCCCCCCCCCCCCCCTTTAAAAATGTAACATTTTAAAGGTCCTGTTCTTCGTGATCCCATTGTTCAAACTTTAGTTAGTGTGTAATGTTGCTGTTAGAGCATAAATAATACCTGTAAAATTATAAAGCTCAAAGTTCAATGCCAAGCGAGATATTTTATTTAACAGAAGTTCCCTTTCAAAGCCTACAGCGAACGGCCGGCTTGGACTACATCCTGGTACTTCCTTCATTAATTACGTCAGTAGAACAGATTAACCTCCGCCCACAAGAATACGTGAAAAAAGGGGGCGTGGTCTTGTTGCTGTCCCACGTGGAGAAGAGGAAGTGTCGCGTGGAGAAGACGAGGAAGTGTTGCGTTTGACTGTGTTTGTCGCCATGTCATCGAGACGCTGTTATTTTCATCCCGGAGTCAAATCACCTTTGTTTGGCTTTCCCAGGGACGCTGTAGAGATCATTAAGCGCATACATCTCCCGTTAAGAGGCGTGACCTTTCCGTGCAACGTGCGCTAAGCTGCTGTCGAATCACAACACAGGAACCGTGCTACGTTCGCTAAGCTGCGGTCAAATCACAACATGGGAACCGCTGCCTGGCACAATCAGAACTCGTTACGTATTTCTGAAGGAGGGACTTCATAGAACAAGGAACTCATCAGCCCGTTTAGGACAGTGAAAACAGCGGTATATAGATAAGTAAATTGTGTGAAAAATAGTGTTTTTTTACACGCGAAACATGAACACATGTTATATTGCACACTGTAAACACAATCAAAGCTTCAAAAAAACACGAAGAACGGGACCTTTAATATTTTATGTAAATTTTATATATAAATTTTCAGATTAATCACAATCTTCATTTATCCTTTGTTTCTTTGATTCTTAAAGGGGTGATGAATTGAGAAATCAACTTTCCCTTGAGCTTTTGATATATAAAAGGTCATGGTAATATAAGAATATCCTGTAAGTTTCATAGCTGAAAACTTCCTTGTGAGTCAAAGAAAAGTTTTTATTGACACCAGGCCCAGAAAACGCTCAATCTCAGAATATGTCGACCCTTAACGTCATCGTATGCTGAAACGCCGCCTCAACAGAAAAAGAACAACGTCTGATTCTGTAGCCCCGCCCACCGTCTTGTGCCACTAACATGAGATAGGCCTACATAGAGCTAAACCGCAGTTTAAAAGCAGTAAACATACCACATAAGCGTCATTAGGATTCCAATATTATGAATGCATGGATGAACTTTCTTTTTAATGAATATCCAGCTCACATGGGGAAGACATTGCGAGTCTGTTCCTTCATTTAACCACAGATTTGTTTGTAAACAAGAGACTTGATTTGCAGACAGGATAAGATTACATAAATGAATGAAGCAACACACTAATGTGAGTAAAACATTTTTTAAATATGTGATAGTATTGCATTGTTACAGATCGTATAGATTATGTGTACATGTCTAAATGAACATACCTTAGCATGCTGTCAAAGGCTGAAGAATCCTTTATTTTAGGTGTTGTTGGTTCATTGCGATACGGGATCAGACTCGGACATGTATGGGCCAGTGCTCACAAAGCCCAACGTCCCGGGGCTATGTGTTTTCCAGACAGGCTACCAAAAACGTAAGCCCAGCCTGCCGACGGTCTATCTTAAATAGTGAAATAACTTTTATTTTCTTGATGTGCGTTGTTCACTCTCTTGACTTGATATTTGAAGGGTGCGCGCATATGTGCATTTGAATCATCTTTTTTGTGTTGGAAGAGCCGATCGCTTCTAAACTTGCTTGAAATTTGAATCTGCCAAAATATCATTTGTAGCTGTCAAACAACTCAGTGGGGGTGTGATAGGAATGTAGAAGAGTTAAAAGTATGGAAAAAAACCAAAACATACTTCTTCAAAAAGCCCTTTTTGCTGTATTTAAGAAATTGAAAGCATATGGTTGCCCGTTGTTCGTACCGACCACAAAGGCAATTTAAATTAATATAATAAGATGGTTTGTGCGCTATTACAACTTTAGGACAAATTACAATTGCTAATCTGTTATTTTGTCCTCATTTTGAAAACTTGGCAGGAATGTGGAGATTTTTGACAGGCTCTGTCAAGACCTGATCATTGTGGCCTGGCCCTCTATGTACCTTTCAGCAAGTAGTTGCCAAAATTCAGAAAGCCTCAGACAACGAGATCCGGCTCTGGAGCTTCTGAGCTCTGTGCAGCACTCCCTTCATTTAGTTTTTCATTTGGATAGAAAATAGGTCAACATTTTCTGCATGAAGAGCAACACATGCCTTGAAGCATTCATGATTTTTTTGCTCCTCGTGTCTGATTCATGTCACAAAGGCAAAATGACAGAGGGTTTAATCACTAATTCTCACTGAAACAAGCCTAGTAGGGGGAATACACAAAATGATGTAGAAGAATATTATACTGAGGCGTGTGGTATATATTCGAGTGCATTTTTTACTTTTTAGGAAATCGATCAATATTATTCGCTAACATGTTGGATATCATAGACTCCTGGTTCATATCTGCTTATTTAGAATGGGTATAACCGCTAACATGTGGCGTTTCTCTCCCAATCTGTACATATGAAAAGCAATTTTTTTCTTCTCGCTCTCATCTCACTCAAATTCATCTGGATTGTTGGGTTGTTATTCTCTGACATGAGAGTGATACTTGATACAGTCAGTTTAAATTGCTTTCATTTCCAATATAAAGGCTATATAGAACCTCCTGGAAAGAGGAGGCGGGAGGAAATGTTTAAGATTGTGGGAGATTTTTCTGTTCGTTTTTGGGCTGTGGAAAACACATGTAGCACCATGAGTGTCTTGTGCTGCCCTCTATTGGTTTGTTTCACAATAAAAGTATATTTGATCCACCCCCTGACCCCATTTCCTTTTCCTTTCCCCCCACACTCTCACTGATCAGCTCTATCAAGCATACAGTGTGAGAACTGAGACCAGACAGCTTAATTCGAGCCAGATCTTTGTAGTAAATCAGTGGTCCGCATCAGAGGGACAGCCATCATGCTGAGTAAATTATGGAGACAGTCATGGTAGATGATGATAATGTAGTGTTGGATCTAATCTGCACCATGTTACTTTACTGAGGATTTTCTACTGTGGTATTTGCTGCATCCGCACAGTTCACCTCTATATGTTGTGTATTCGGTGACATTGTGAAGTATAGGAAAAGACTGCAGTATAGCCAACATAGATGTGATGCAAGGAAGAAATTGGGGAGTTATCAGTAGGGTTGTCAAAAGTACTGGTCGCTCAATACCAAGCTCATAATAAACTAAAATATGTAATGGTACCGCACACTTTATGCTCAAACAGCCATTCAGATTTTTGTATTCACAATGGTGTTTATCTTGTTCTTTTTGTGAGGATGACAGTTTGTTTATATTTTCAACCAGTTTTTGTAATGTACTTTCAGTACTGTGATAAAAGCTTCAGCAATTATCATAATATGAAAATGTAATGCCGTCACATGCTAATTAAATGCCGTAAAAAACGAAAATGCTATATTTACTTCATGTGCATATCTGTTGATGACCAACACAGAATTGAGAAATTTGAGAAATGTTTATTTATTTGAGAAATACTTGAAGGCCACATGCCATTGTTCATTTCATTTGTTAATATTTATATTATTATTTACCTTCTTTTTTAGGTAACGTTTTTACAGTTATAAAAATTATAAATATTTTGTATTTTGTTGTATTTAAATTGATATTGAGAATTGTTCAAATTGGTACACTACTGAAATTTTAGCTGGAAGCAAAATTATTTTTTAAGTTTTAGAAAAAATAAAGCAAACGTTATGATGTCATGAATAGGAAATATTTCAGATTCTACATAATATAATTTACTTATTTATTTTCCTTTTCAACATTTAATTACTGAAATTGTTATTCTAATATAATTTGTAATGAAACGTTTGTATTAAATTAGAAAAACACATAAAAAGAAGCATTTTTGCTAGTGGTCTAATTTGGCTTCAGATTTCAAACCTTCTGTGAAATGCACATTGTTCCCAGATTGAGTATTGTGTATTTTTCAAAGGAAGTGTGTAGCACAGTATCTGTCTGCTTTTATAGGTAGGTTTATGAGTGTGTGTGCGAGTCATTTTGAATTCGTAAGTAATCCCTTTCTTCATTTCAGTATTTTTATTATTTCTTAAGGCCATATGGGACCAATTACAAACAAAATATGCAGGGAGGGGCAAAAGCCATATTTTTATGAATTGCTTCAGCACTTAGTGGCAGACCTAATGCCGCAATTATTGTACAATAAAGCAAAGACATTAACTGAGGTCAAAGAACCAGCAAACCAAACTATACTCTGTAAATCTCGACAGTCGCCAGCCAAATTGCATGACAGAGCTGGATTAAAAAATGAAGAAACATTCAAATTTACAGATTTAATGAGACCTCAGATGATAAATGAGCTGTGGTCGGATTCCTGAATGACAGAAAGATCGGCCGAGCCTTTTTCCCTTTTCAAAAAGGCATTTAAATCATGAAGCAAACTGTTCTTAATTAAATGTAACCTGTATTTTGTGTATGCCAGCACTCATATATCAATGTAGTGAGTCACTGTGTAAATAGGAGCGAGTGCTTTAGACCAGGGCTGTGACAGAACTCTGTGCTCTGACCCACTGACTCTCTCTTAAGCAAAAGGGCTTTGAAGAGAAGAAAAACATTTATATGCATTTGCTTTTCATTTAACTTCTGTCTTGCTATATGTATACATTATACAGTAATCACAAGGACAATTTTGATTATACAATTTTGTGTACAATAGAGCTGCGATCTCGATTCAAACTCTTACTTGATTTTATTCATAAATGACAGCGATTCGGCTATGTCTATTAAATCTTTGAAGTACGATCACAGCGAACATTCAGTTCGGTTCGCTCAGTGACTGGTATGAGAGACTTGTTGCACATTTCAGTAATCTAGATCGATATTAAAATATCATATTAATAAAATATTATTGTGTTGAGCTGTTGAGCTGTATAACAATAATTAGTTTTTTGTTGATAAATGTATCCAAACAGTTGCTCACCTGACTAATAAAACACATAATTAAAGTGTGTTTGTTGTTTCCCTGGTTCCTACAAAAGTAAAAAAAAAAAAAAAAAGAAGGAAATCAAGGGTAGTGCGGATATGACATCAGTGACAGGCGACGCAATGACACGGTCAGTAACACTGGTTAAAATTACTGATTTCTTTGGATTTAAACATTGTTGGAAACGTTTTGGGATAATGTAAGTACACAAGTCTACAAAAAGTAGGTTTTTGGATAATTTCATCTAAAAATCTTACATATTGTGCCTTTAATAAAATGTATTTGTCATTGAATCATTCAAGAGATTTGTTCAAAAACACTGATACATCCAGTAATGAAACAAGTCTTTGAATCATTAATTAAAACCAATATATAAAAGATTATAATAATTTAAATCAATTCTATTTGCTATTTTGTTTAGTTGACTGTTTCAGAAATGTGGGAAAGTTGCAATCCCTTTTTTAAACAACAAAGTTGTGATTCTCAATTTATCCAGAATCATGCAGCTCTAGTGGACAGTCTATTTTCATGTATTCATTTTTAGGGCTTTTTTTAAATGATGCTTTGATCACTTTTACAAAAATGTCTAATGCATAATTTTTTTGAGACAATTTTTGTAATAGATATTTAAAAATATTGATATATAGACTTAATTAATGTTAATATTTAGAGCCCCACATCTCATTGTTGATTACGGTGATTACGGTTGTTGAGCAGAATTGGGCTCTTTTTTAATATTAATGTTTAATCCATTTCTTCTCCAGATGTTTTGCTGTTGAGTTCTTCAAACAGCTCTGTTTTGTTCCCGTGTTTGGTGGTTTTCCCCTTCATTCCATCTTCTGTTTCCTTGGCCCGCTCAGGTTTTGCAGTTTATGCAGTTCCATTTTCTGACATCTTGCCAGTACTCAAAATGTTCTTTAGTTTCACCATCTGCGCCATGCTTGCGCTCTGGCGTGGTAGTTTGGAACGGTAATAATACTAATTTCACCGGGGGCACTCTTTCCTGGGGGAAACTTAAAGGCCGTGAGATCATATTTTGAGATCTCAGACCAGTATTGACATCAAACGCACAGGCCTGCATGTTCTCAGGCGAGGCCGTAATCCGATTTTGAAAATATACCTTACGTCTGCTTTAATGAGCTAACTCGAGTGCCTCATACCCCCCTGTGAAAATATTCTAACTGCCTATGAAATACAAGAATTGAACCATCAAACCCTTGTTAAAGCACTCAGTGCTCAGGGGATGATACTGTGCGGTGCAAGTACAGGGCCGTTATGTGTTCTGGCTGGTTATGTAGAAACGGTGGGCCACGATAGGCCTAGGAGGAAGGAATAGCGGTGTTTGTAAATACCTCTCCAATTATCGGTAATGCTCCACTAATAGGAACCAGATGAACGTTTATTTAATTTGTCAGGAAGGTAAAATTAAGAAGAGCAAGACTCAGAGTCATGGAGCTGCATTGAGTACGGTTCTCTTGTGCCAGTGTGTTTGTATTATTCTTGTTGATTTTTTAAGGCCATAATCAAACATTTAGCTGCTAAGGAAATGCCAGGGGTAAAAATCCAACTCTAATTGGATTTCAGACTATTTTTCCACATCTCCTAAATAAAGCATACAACTGAAACAGAATAAATCAGATTGTTTTTATTTCCGGAAAAAAGAAAGAAAGCGGGAAATCATTTATGGTTTAAACTACTTAAATCCCAATCCAATTAGAAATTTAGACTGTCTAATGTCATGTTTTATTTTTTTGGAATTTATTTCCTGAAGCTTAAAAAATCACAAGGATCTCAGTTACATCCATATAATGTAAATTTACACAGCACTGTTTTTGGTACTATGGGCTACCGACCATGAAAGTTTAGATGCGTAAAAACCTCTGGAGAACCAGTGTGAGAGATTCTCCGTCCTACCATAGCAAGTATACATTATTGCATCGCACAACCCAGGTTGAAAGAGACTCATACTTTTGTGGCAAAAGCCAGAAGCCCTTGGCTGAATGTGTTGACCACTGATTCTTATATAAGATTGAAAAGGGGAAGCCACGAAAGATTCAGATGGTCTGTTGTTCATTTGAGTGCTCAGTGTTTGACTCTCAAACTTCACTCTGTAATTATATATAATGATAAATGGCAAGTATAATTGAAATATGTCAGGCACCATCATCCTGTGCGTATATTATGTATATTACTTTTCAGTATCTCTCTTATATTTGTGTGTACACATTTACAATGAGCATGTTAAACACCCCTGAGGTCTTTCCACAGCAGCCTGTTCTTTATATAAATCCTTTGTGGTCAAGAAATAGTAGGTAGTAGTACATTTAGTACCCTAAAGCAAGGTCTGTGATTGTATATTGCCATTCACCCATATATAAATGGACAGCAACGTACTGGAACAAACACAAACCAATGTTTTTTGTCTGTCTTGAGTGAATGCTTATACTGTATTTGTAATTAGCGGGATGTCTAGAAGTTAAATGCAATTGTAAGCACTGTGTAGCTGCTTTCAGTTAAACTTTGATTCTAATTTAATCTAACTAGATTAGAATAAATTAGATTGAAGATTATAATAAATAAAAAATAAAATAAGACAGGAATTGTACTCCTAGGCTAACCCAATGGGTTCTCTTAGTCACTGTTTAAAAGTCAGCTGTTAAAAGCTCAAAACTGACAGCTATAAAGGACACATTTGTTCCAAATGCAGAAATCTGTGTTGTCTATTTCAAAGGCCTGTAATTTCTCTTTTCAGTCAGTGAATCCACATGGACAGATGCTGGAAGACTGCAGTGACCTGTGGAGGTCTGGTTGTTGGCTTGGTTGGACTTTTTTCCCTGTGCTCTGGTTTTAAAGAATGACTGCTCTCTTTGTTTCTGAGCTCTGTTTAATTCGAAGCAACTTTCCCAATCATGTTAAGCAGAAATAGACAGAAGACAAAGAGAGTTCGAGGGGGAATTTTTTTGTCATGTCACACATGGACAATAGCATCCAATGCAAAAGTCCATGACAATTGGCAGCGGGTTTCGGAGCTGGTTGAACTTGATCCCATAATTCAGTTTCACCATAAACACGCTGAATTAAAGGCAGATTTAGTCTTTGAAGTGTGACTGAAAAACCAGTGTTTTATTTTGCTTCTTCCAAACAGAATTCAGCCTGTAACATGAAATGCTCGCACAGAGGAGGTCTTGTTCGCTGTGTTTATGGTTTGCTCTGGGAAAATGCCTTGCTGGACAGCTTGTGACACAGTAGTCAATCTCAGTGGCTTTTTGTTGTACTTCATTTAGGAAGGCCAGCATGATCACAGTGATGATTTGTTTTACAGTGACACATTTATGTGTACATAAACATAAGTGATTATTCTTTCACTAAGCGATTTCTCATTTGAGATCAGATACTTCTGTTAGACATAAGAAGCTGATTGCTCATTTGACATTCTGCTAGAAATGGCCGTTGATATAGCAAATCTATACAGTGACGAGAAGCTCTCAGTAGAACAGCTTTGTGTAGAAATGTGCAGTGTAATTTGTTTTTCATTGCTTACATTCAGTTCTTATGCTGCATCAGGACATGTTTTGCCAGATTTGACACTAGTGAATCTGAAATCTATTAGTTAGATTCTTTTTAATTTTATTTAAATCAATAATATAAAATATTAAGATGGAAATACACTACCGTTCAAAAGTCTGGAGATTTTTTTAAATTGTCTTTGAAAGAAGTCTCTAATGCTCACCAATGCCTGATTTATTTAATAAAAAATGCAGTAAAAATTGTAACATTGTGAAATATTATTACAATTTTAAATAATGATTTTCTAAATTAATATGGAATTTATTCTTGTGATGGCAAAGCTAAATGTTCAGCATCATTACTTCAGTCTTCAGTGTCACATGATCCTTCAGAAATCATTCTAATATGATGATTTGGTGCTCAAGAATCATTTCTTATTATTATCAATGTTGAAAATGGTAAAGCTGCTTAATTGTTTTTGTTTTTTACAGGACAAAATATGAATAGAAGGTTCAAAAGAACAGCATTTATTTGAAATAGCAATATTGTGTAACATTACAAATGTTTTGCTGACACTTCGATCAATTTAATGTATATTTGCTGAATAGAAATATTTCTTAAAAAAAGTATTATTGACCTCAAACCTTTGAATGCTAGTGTACATTGCACAGTCTAGAGAAAATACCATAAATAACCCAAAAAACGCAATTAAAACGAATTGTAAAAAGACAGATATAATTTCAAAATAAAAAAAGAATAATAAAAATTCTTTAAATTAATTATTAAATTACATGATTTTGAAAAGCTTCAGAAGTTTAAAAAATGTCTCGGGTCTAGGGTTCATTGTTTTCATATTTAAAATGGTTTTAATATCTGACCTTCACTGATTCATCTGCACCTGCCAGTAAATAGAGCTCTCTGAGATAGGTGAAGCCTCCTAATAACTTACCTGCGCCCACTGCTTTTTTCCATTCCACTATTTCCACTAGGGATGTTGAGGTCACTTCCTCCCCTGGCAGAAACTCAGAACTCACACCTCTGAATGTGTTTAGAAAGATGACACAAGAGATGGAAAGAGGGAGCAATAAGAGTGCCAGGCTTTAGATCTTCTGCCAGTGCAGTAACACCTTGGCACAACTTTTCATCTCTCTGTTTTCCCTTTCATTTGCTCTCTTTCTCTCATATACTTTTGCTCTGCTAGGAATGGAGACGCATAGAACGCCATCAACACCTATTTTTCCTGCTGCTTTTTATCATAAGATTAGGAAAGATTATGAAGTTTAAACCCAATGTTAAGTATGTTTCAAGCTAGGGCCTCTGTGTTTCTCAGACTTTAAACATGAACATGAGGGTTAAATGTTAAGATGCTCTGAAAGAACCAGAGACTCACTTAGCTCAGCATGATGAAGTGATCCCTGTTTTCTCCGATGGCTTTATGTTGTTGACTGTGGAGCTAAACCTTTCTTTAAAAGTCAGATTACTGTCCTTCCTCTCATTACCGAAAACAGATGTGGAAATAATGAATCGTTTGCTATCAGAGAGTAACGTGTGCTGCACTCGAAGAGATGTATGATCATAGCGATGAGTCATAGCGAAGAGGCTTAGCATTAATTGGAATTTGGCGAAAAGAAGAAAGATGTGAGTAAACAAATTAACAGACAAAATGGGAGATGGGAATAAGTCATCTCGTGTAGTTTGCAGCCGTTGTTGTGCTGAAGCCTGAACCGAAGCCCAGGGTCTCAGCGGGAGTATCGGTCTGCTGAGTGGATGCGAGCTCAACGACGAGAGCCATCCGTCACACTCCATGCCCAGGGACATCCACATTTGCCTGGGTAAAATATCACAACCCTGCAAGGGCCGGGGAACTCCGACAGGAGCATCAGATCTTTGGCCAAGAAGGATCTGGTCTGGTATTCAGTGTCAAGCTGAAAAATAATCTCACTGTTAAAATGTATGTCTTGGATGTGTAAATGGCACCAAGATGTGATGTTCTCTCTTCATTTCCTTTAGAAGTTACTGTAAAGAATGCAGCTGAAAACTAAATGAGCTATTGCAATGCTTTTGGGTTCTTGCACTATACACTACCATTCAAAAGTTTGAAGTCAGTAAAAAAAGTTAATACTTTTATTCTGCAAGGATGCATTAAATTGATCAAAAGTGACATTAAAGACATTTATAGGGCCCTATTTTAACGATCTGAGTGCATGGTCTGAAGCACATGGCGCAGGTGCACTCAGGGCCTATCCGAATCCACTTTTGCTAGTTTTACGATGGAAAAAAAAGGTCGGCGCGCCAGGCGCATGGTCCTAAGGGTTTGTTTTGGGTGTAATGTGCATTAAACCAATCAGATTCTCATCGCCCATTCCTCTTTAAATGCCAGTTGCGCTTGCACCATGGTGGATTCGCTATTTACATGGTGGAATTTGCAAGAGAAAAGACTGAACGCTTCTCCAGAGAGGAATCCTTTTATTTTTATTATTTAAAAATGTTTGTGTGCTGCTGTGCGTCCCTGTGTGTGTAATAAGCAGAGTGTATGCGCGTTGTGCACTAAATGCGCATATACTAACGCGCCATTTAAATAACAAAAAATACTGTGAAAAATACTGTCAATGGCACAATCGAAAAATAGCAACGCACCAACAATGCGCCTGAACACACCTTGTTTTCAGACCAGCGTGGGTGAACAGATGGGCGCGAGTGCATTTGCTATTTAAATGGGCGTGAAAATGATAACTGCGTCGAGCTGTAACTAGCAAAAAACACTTGCGTCGCACCTGGTGTCGCATTGCGCCGGGTGTATAATAGGGCCCATAATGTTAGAGAAGATCAGTATTTACTTCTATTTCAAATAAATACTGATCTTTTGATCTTTCTATTCATCAAAGTCAGTCCCTGTTTACACTTGGTATTAAGTTGTGTTTCGGTCGATCGGATCACAAGTGGACGACGTTAAAAACAGGTGTAAACAGGGTCTAAAACGTCTTGAGCTTGACTACTTTCGACCACTTCAGAGGTATTCGAAATGCATTTGACTGGATTGCTTTCATAGTGTAAACACTCATGTGGTCGAATGTGTTCGAACAGCCACAAAAGACCCTGCGTAAACATTATGGGAAGCACGCTAGAAAGACGGGATCTAAACTTTGTAGGCTGGAGACCCACCAAGCACAATGTTCTCTCACCATTCCTGATTTCTAACACACACTCATGCCTTTGTGGTCTTGTGGCTGTCAGAGCAGAAACGAAAGCTGCTGCTCTTCATGTGTTTTCTTGTAATCTCCAGGCACGTTCATATGTGAATTGCTCAAGCATACATTTATCCGCCCATAGACCCTCCCCTCGAAGAAATCAGGACAGAAGTGGTTGAAAGTGAACAAAAAAGATTAAAGACCCCCTGCGGTGAAAATCAAGTTGTTTATTTGTGGTGTATTTAATATGCTTTAAGACAAACCATAGCAAATTCATGTCAACACCATTGCTGAGTATTTTCTCTTTAAAACTGCAGTGAACCTTTACACTAGACATCATTAATTCCATTAGCTCCTACCTTAGCCACCAGAGTGACTTTACCTCATAAATGTTCTGACAATGAACTGTTAAAGCCAATACGAGGGGCCTTGACTTTTTCCTCAAAAATGTAGTCACCATTGTAGAGGGCGGGGGTAATGGTTCAGATACAGAACCTGCTTGTACAGCAGTGTTGGTGTGTTAAGGTGTGTGTTTCTCATATGTGTGTCTGGCGTATGGCTTTTGTGTTTGTCTGCGAGTGCTGGGGCTTGCGTGTTAGGCTCAGTGGGGCTGGCATAGTCTGTGGAAAAGCTCTCCCCTCGCCTCAGTATGATGCTGGCAAACAGGCAGAGGCTCCAATGTACACGTACCACGAGAACCATCGGTGCCATCACATCTGGAAATTATTCTCCAGTGAGAGAAGATGAGAGAGGGATTGTGAATGGAAAAAAGAGAGGTTGTATAGGGGGAATTGAAAAAGGGTTTGAAAGAGTTCACCAAAAACTGAAAATTATGTTGTCGTTTAATCATCATGATGTCATTTCAAACCCATGAAACACAAAATAAGCACCATAAAAGTAATTACCCGTGCTATATTTCAAGTCTTCTGAAGCCATATGAAAGCTTTATGTAAGAAAAGACTGAAATTTAAGTTGTCAATCACAAAAAAAAAAAACAGGAATTTCTTTCTTCTGTGGAGCACAAAATACGTTTTTTTTTTTTTTTTTTATGTTGTATTGTCCATGTAATGAAAAACAAATTGGACCCAGTATTTTGTATCGTTGAGATACCATTATAGAGTTTTATTAATATTTTTAATTTTTATGTTTTAATTTTCATTTTAGTTAAATTTTTTGTTATGTTTTGTTATTTTTATGAAATAGGTTGATATTTTTTATTCATTTTTATTCAACCCTTTCCCCGCCAGCGGTTTAAAAAAAAGTTGCCAGCTACAGCCAGCTTTTATGACCATTTTCATAAAAAATGGCCCCCAGAATATTTTATTGCATGAATTTCTGGACATTCAATATATTATAAGACAGAATACACTCTCTGCTTTTAAACAAAAAAAACCAACAAATACTTTTTATTCTACACTCTAAAAAAAAAAGGTTCTATATGGCACCAAAAATGGTTCTTGGCTCGTAATCATAGGGGAACCTTTTTAAGTGCTATATAGCACCAATTTTGGTGCTTCAGTGGTTCTTCGGCGGTTCTTCAGAGGTTCTTCACCGGTTCTTTGACTAAGGTGATATATAGCACCGCTAACTAAGGTGCTATATAGCACCGCTACCATATACAGAACATGTTAAGATATGGTGCTATATAGCACCAAAAATGGTTGCTCTATGATTGCGACGAAGAACCATTTTTGGTGCCATATAGAACCTTTTTTTTTTAGAGTGTAGCTTCATGCATTCTAGCTTCAACACTTGAATGTGGGTACGTTTCATAAAAAAAACAAAAACATTTTGAGCAAAAAGCTGAGAAAATCACGTTTTTGTCAAAGACCACATCCAGATCGGATTCAGAAAGATGACCAAAACTTAGATTGAGTAAAGCTTGCACAGTCCTATAGCTCGTCCTGGGTAGACATTTCATTCTGTAACATTTGGTGAACTATCCCCAGCTAAAAAAGCTGTCAAAGAAACTGTTCAGAACAGGCCACTTGCTGCAATTTTTTAAAACTCCATTGTTAATTGCAATACTGCACTTTATTTACTTTTCAAAGGCTTGTAAGCTACAGTTTGCACTGTTTCAATAAATGGAACAAATTTTCTGAACACATCTTTGATTCATTTTGTCCAGCATTTGCAAGCTGTAGACTCTCTGTCCAGTCAGAGACATATATTGTGTAATTGATGATTTTAGTTTTCAGTTCAGTTAATTCAATCCAAGTAAATGAAACACTCACAAGATGTTACCAAAATCACTCTGTCCCCCGAATTATATCGAATCGTATCGTTGGCTGAATATCGTGATATATATCGTATCGTGAGCTGAATATCGAGTATCGTATCGTATCGTGAGATTAGTGTATCACTACAGATAGTTGGTGAACTATCCCTTTAAGATTATTTGACATTTTGGGTTCAAAAATTTGTATCTTTGCATCTAATCTAATCGAGAGGAATTGTTTTAGATTTAAGTTCATAAACAAATAGCTTGAATCAAGCTCAAAGAGAGGTTCTCATCCGCCTCCATTCCATCTATCTTTTCTGTCTCCATGGCAACAAGAAGGATGTCCTGTGGAATTTGCTCTGGAATCTGGGTCTCTGCAAAATCAGCTTCAGGGAACCATCCAAAGGCAACAAAAACGCCACAACAAACTGTTGCTGAACACATCAGTAAGATGTAATGTGACTCAGTGCGATCATTACTTGATACAACGGTAGTTGTAGATTCCCGATTGTGTACAGCAGAGTGGCCGTGACTGTTGATTTTCTGCTTGATTTATGTCTGTGTTAAATAGAGCGCAGGCTTTGAGCTCTCTCAACCCTCTCAGGCTTAGCCTGTCAGGCTGAGTTTCACACAAACACATCAGCCATGTGCTTCAGTCATCATAATTACAAGATTCGAATAAACACAGAAATGGTCCAGAATAATTGACATCTTTATTGGACTGTAAAATTGTAGTTAAAATAATTTGTTCTGGATTTAATTTGTATCAGATGATAGACGTTGCAGGCCTTCAGCATGTTTATAGCACATCAGGCTGTTTAATATGTTTTTATAGCATTATCTAAAAAGGCATTTCCCCATTGAGCCTCTAGACTACATTTGCCAAGGGGTACTTGCTGCCTCAGTCTCATTTATCATTTAATAACTGAAATATTTCACTACATGAAGGGTGTCAAATTTTGTTTGGCACTTTTTTATGTGTATTTGTATATAATTATGCCATATTGTTCAAGAGAAAAAGGTTCTGCTGATATTTCTCAGCAGTTGCTTATTCATAGAATTGGGGTGTAATGGATCAATATAGAATATAGAAGTGTGCATATTAATTTCCCCTAGTTTTACATGTAGGTTACATTTGCTATATCATATAACACTTGCTTTAAATTTAATAACACTGATAAATCGAATCTTTAAGAAAATCTTAAAATCAATATCCATTGCCATACTGTTGCCTATAATCATTGTAGCATTTAAAATGATTGATTTTGGTTTTATTTAGTGTTCTAAATATAATTAGTATAGAATTTTACGGGTCTGTAAGATTTTGTAATTTTTTTTACAGAAGCCTCTCCCCAAAACTGCATTTATTTGATCATCAATACAACAGTAATATTGTGAAACAATACAATTTAAAATAACTGTATAATATCTTTTAAATGTAATTTATTCCTGTGATGCAAAGCTGAATTTCAAATCAAATCAAATCAAATCACTTTATTGTCACTCAACCATATACACAAGTGCAACAGCAGGTGAAATTCTTAGGTGCAGTCCGAGCAAACATAGTAGTCATGACATGACATGTACAACATTTAAGCAACAACAGATTACACATCTGATGCGCACACAATTACTCACAGCACAGTGAACTCTACAATAAACAATAAATAATTTACACAATGTGAGTGTAGTTCTCACAGCTTTAAACAATATACACATACTTACAATATACATATACTTTAAACAATATACACTAAACATACATTAAACAATAACAGTATACATTAAGCTATAGTAATAATATACAATGTACAGTATACAATATGTTCACAAATTGAAATCCAAAGTGCAATAGATGCTGTATGATAAATAAATGTGTATATAATGTGTGTGTATCTACAGTGGATTGTGCTGAGTGATATTCTGTCCAGTGTGTTTTATGATCCTGATGGATCAGGAGTTAAGTAGTCTAATTACTTGTGGGAAGAAGCTGTACTGGAGTCGGCTGGTGCGTGTTCTAATGCTGCGGTACCGTCTGCCTGATGGCAGCAGTGAGAGCAGCCCATGGTTCGGGTGGCTAGAGTCTCTGATGATCCTCTGAGCTCTCTTCACACACCGCCTGGCATAAATGTCCTGGAGGGAGGGAAGCTCACCTCCGATGATGCAGCTGGCCGTGCGCACTACCCTTTGCAGGTCTTTGCGGCTGCAGGCGGTACTGTTGCCGTACCAGGTGGTGATGCAGCCAGTCAGCAGGCTCTCTATGGTGCTGGTGTAGAAGCGTGTGAGGATGTGGCGGTTCATTCCAAACCTCCTCAGCCGTCGCAGTAATGCTGAATTTTCAGCATTAATCCAGTCTTCAATGTCACATGATTCTTATGAAATAATTCTAATATGCTGATTTGAAACATTTCTTATTATTATCAATGTTGAAAATAGTTGTGCTGCCTAATATTTTTGTGGAAACCTTGATATGTTTGTTTCAGTACAAAAAGAAAACGAGAGACGCTGCTATGTATGTTTGTCTTTTGGCACCCCGTGTTGCATAAAGTTACATTTATAATCCATTTGTCATTGAGTATTCCACAAAAACTGCTGGATACTGACATGAGAGAAGTGAAACAGCAGTTGGGACTCAGGAAGCAAGTATCTCTGACTCAGGCGCCATGGCAACAGTAAATGCAAATGAGGGAGATGTAGAGCTGATCATGAATACATTCCTGCACAGAAACAAGAGCGACCCTGGCTTCAGTAATTAGATGTGCTTCATTGCAAACTCTGTACTTTATATAGGTATTCTGTTGCATTTTTAAGAAATTGTAATCGAAACAAGATGAATTTGATTAATAAGGCTTGGATTTAAACGTACTCTGTGTCTGGGAAATATCACATAATAGGACCTGCTGACTGAGTTTCTGTGCTCATTGTCTTTATACATAGTTATTATTATTATTATGATTAATGACTCTTAGTAATGATTGATATATACTTTTATTCCTATTTTTTAACCAAAAGGCCATATCACTTGAACAGTTTGTCATCTGGCATTACTTTTATGGCAGACAAATCCCTTCATTTGCATTTTTTCGGCATGTGTAATCCTGTAAACGACTGTTTCAAAGCCAGTTCCCATTAGCTCGCTCATAATATCAAAGCTCAATCACTCAATAAGAGTCAGTCAGTCAGCTCTGACAGTGAATGGAGACTGCATATGAACCTCAGTACGGTATACAGAAGCTCACTGTCTTTGGTCTCCTTATGTCAGACATTGACAGAAAGACAGAGTCCAGACGCCGATATGTTTCTTTACAAACATGTCAAACCTCCCATTTTCCCCCCACAATGGAAAACCTCCTGTAGACCTAAAAAACACAATTTCCCTGGCTGATAGACTGAGCAATGCAATCACCCTCGTGATAGGGCACAGACAGCAAGCGCTAGGGAAATAACCATGACAGAACAGTATTGCATTTATGTAATCCAGTCTCACTGCCTCTAGCAAAGTCGTATGCATTTGTTAGTGAGACTGATTCCAGATTTAAATAAATAGGGTTTTGCTTGAATTTAAAGTGCCCGAGGCAACATTTCTACAGTATGAATGAGCCCATAATGAGTTTCTAGGGGTCTCCAGTTGTACTTCGAAGTTTAGTCAAATCAATCATGTTCAACTTCATTACTTATTTAAGCCATCTATTAGTATTATGTTGTGTAATATTTTTTCATCTAACAAAAACTTTTTTCTTCAATTGCATTTTTGAAGCTTGAATTATGAACCCGGTCACACATTAGGGTCCAAATCTCACTATTAACTAATTATTAACTACAATGTTTGCCTCAATAAACTCCTAAATACTGCTTATTAATAGTTAGTACGGTTGTTAAGTTTGGGTATTGGGAAGGAATTGGGTAGGGTTATGTAGAATAAGGTCATGCAGAATAAGGCATTAATATGTGCTTTATAAGTACTAATAAACAGCCAGTATTTTATTAATATGCATGCTAATAAGCAACTAGTCAATAGTGAGAATTGAACCCTAAACTAAAGTGTTAACGTGAATCCTAGCTACAGAAAATAGATGCTTCCACCAGTAATGCATATAGCATTTTTTGTGTGTGTGTGTGTGTGTGTGTGTGCCTTTGTGAAATGATTTTATTGGGAAATGGTGAATCTGTCTCCACATAAGTGTTTGGTTTGTTGGTGTATTTGTTGGTTGGGATTCGAGGAGGCTGTCGGGCCTCGCTAGTAGGAAGGAGGGATCCAGTCCAGAATTTCTTAGTGACAGCTGGTACAGGGATACCTCCTGAAAATAACCCTGAAAAGTACTGAGTCTTACTAAAGTTCACTTTCTGCTGAGTTTAGAGCCATACTGCCCTCCAATGGCAAACTCTGTGACAAATAAACATAAAGTGCATATTTATATGTAAATACATTTTAAGTGGGTCATTCCTCATATATGAATTATAGGTAAATTATTAATCTCATAATTTTGGGGTCTTTTAGCTCTTTCATGTTTTTGAAAGAAATAGTGCAAATCATATTCATTAGTTTTCTTTTGTCAAAATGTTTTATATGATATTAAAGTATTATCTGGAAGAAAATGTTGAATCAAAATATTACTTTCATTAACTGAATACTGGTAATTATATCTGTAATTTTTTTAATACTCACCAATATGAAAATTCTAAAATGAAAAACTATCAATATATGAAGAAACATTCCAGATGATTCTTAATTTTTCCATGTTATAATCAAAATATTTCAAACCAAACAATCAAGCCATTTGTATGTGTGTGTTAAAGGGGTCCTATTATGCTTTTAACATGTTCAATGTAAAAACAATTTAAAAAATTTTTTAGTGTGTAATATTGCTGTTTGAGCATGAAAAATGTACAAATCTGCAAATTTACAAAGCACAAAGTCCACTCCAAAGGTAGTGTTATTATCAGTAATTTTTTATATATATTATTATAGTATATGTTATTATAATATTAATAAGCACTGTTTCTGAACTCCCTGAAATGCCTCTGTTGTAGTCTTGAGTTTTCTTCTGGGAACATAAAGATCATCATATCAAGGCATATGCAAAAAAGGGCAAGTCCTGGACTGGTTTATTTGCGTTAGTAGTGTGTTGAAACTCGCGTTTATGATAAGGGGTGTGACATTTCTGAAATATGCTCAGAGCGGTTGACTAATCAAAACATATGGGTCTAGCCAACCAGTCAGATCACATTGTGCTTTTCGGAAGGGCTTCATAGAAACAGAAACTAAACAGAATGTTACTGACAGACTGGGAAGTGAGGTGCTGCAACCAGGGCCGTCATTAGAGGGGCGAAATGTGGTGACGAACCACACTGGGGCCGTGGAAGCATGAAAACGTATTCTAGTTGACCCCAAAAACAAAACAGGTTTGTTCACTTATTGTTGAGATAAATCTTTGTGGTGTGCTTGATAGCCAGATATAGTCGACCTGAGTCAGACTGACAGCATGCACACAGTCTCACAGAAAATTGTTTTTGAGTGAAACTTGAGGAACGGGTTTAGTAAAAGTAAATATCAACTCTGAAGGATGGCAGTTGTAAATCCAGTTGAATCTAGTTGAATCGTCTACTTTTGGAATGAGTAGTCTGTGATTTTTAGCACGTAAGCCTCCTCCTCTCTCTCTCTCTCTCTCTCTCTCTCTCTCTGTCTGTTCTATTTCATCGTGTGGATCAGTTAACACATCAAGTATGCCCATGAACCTTAAAGTAAATTCCTTCTGGTGGCTGTTGAAGTAAAAAAAAGGTCTCCATAATCACTCTGACACCCCTCCTTCTTTGCACACACCACACATGGGGGGGGGGGGGGGGGGGTGTTTGGTAGACCCCTTTGAGAAGGAGGACGCTCAGTGTGTCACTTACAGTTCATGTAGTTCATGTTGATGTTGTTGTTCTCGTTTTAGAAGAGCTACTACATCTTAGTTAGCTTGTTTTAGATATCTTCAATTGCATTTAATGTGAGCGTGTGATTTAGGCAGCATGGCACAGGTATGAGGGGTCTGAGAACCCCTACGTGAAGAAGCGATCATGTTTAATGGCTACCGTACTATTTCACAGCACCTCAATGACCTGAAGAAGGAGAACTTCAGCCTCAAGCTTCGCATCTACTTCCTAGAGGAGCGTTTCCAGCAGAAATTTGAGGACAGTAGCAGTGAGGATGTCCATCGCAGGGTGAGTGTCAATGGGCCTCTGTTAAGGTGTTGACATTATTAGCCATAAAGATCCATCATTTGCCAGTCTATTGCCAGAAAAATGCATATGTTTGCACATTTTATGATAATAAGAAAAGCCCAAGGACAAGTCACACATTTTACTACAGTTCATTGAACATGTTTTTATTTTTTGACAACAATGTTATTGGAACTTGTCCTGCCGTTAAACAACCTAGTATAGTATTTTCATCACATTTTAACAGCAATTGTGCAATTAAGCAATTATGAAATGCAAAATGATTCATGAAACAGTTTTGGCCAACAAATATTGCATTTAATGAATAGAAAAAAAGTTTTACATTTGAAACACACATGACAACTGTAACTGAATCTGGTTACAGTATCTTACGATAAGCTTTTACATAAGTAAATTCTATTACTATAGCATATGTTTTGCTGGCTTGACAAATGCAAAGACCTAAAATAGCCCATAGATAGAGCCGCAGACACCCAACCATCTATTAAGTCAAACAGTGAACAACAACTGCAGCCTGGATATGTTGCTATTTAAATAAACAGCATTAATATGGATCAGCAGTTTCCTGCACCTGTCACAAACTGACTATCGGCACAGAAAAAACTGGATTATGGGTAGAGTTGACTGGCTGACTCTGGTTGGGTTTGGTTACTAGGGGGAAGTAAAGGTGACACTTTCAGCTGTTGTCCATATACTACTATACCAGTCTGGAGCACAGAAAAAGAAGAGTGTATCACGATGCATCACTATGTTTAAACATATTTTTGTTGCGTTTAGAGTGACATACAGGTCCAAAAGTCTCTGATCACATTGAAAATTTGCGATTAATAAACCAAAATTCTTCACTCAAAATTGTTATGCTCGTAATTTGTAACAACAACAACAAAATCTCAGACTTTAGGACCCCGCTGTATATTTATGCATCACATGTCAGGTCACATATGGAGGCCCATTATTCCTAAGGTGCATGGTTATAATATTAATGCATAAATAATTAATATTGTAATGAAAACCACACCATTATTACAGTATACATGGCCCAACAATCTGAACATTGATTAATTAGATGAACATGCATTCATATTTAATTGTACCTCAAATAGCATTGCTTAGCTGTTCTGGAAACTGATACTCACAACTGAAGTGTGTGTGTGCAAACAAAGCTCAAAGACTGTATTATTGCCAAAAACTGAGCTATTTCTGTGTCTGACCTTTTCAAATTAACCTGATAGAACAAATATATGTCCTACTGACCCATATAACAAATCATTAAGAATGACATATATGACAGCTGCTTCTGAGTGCTCTCATTCATTAAACACTATTTTACTGGCAAAGCGCTCTGATGGTTATAACGGTATGTATCAAAAACATACCTATGCACACACAAGTGCTAGCAGGCACTGATCTCTTGCCAGCTACACTGAGTATCTGATGGTGAGAGTTATAAAAGTCTCTGTTGCTGTGGCCTGGTGCATTGTGGGAAGACAAAAGTAAAGGGGTCAGGTTTGAGTGCCTGTCAGAGAGAGTGAAAGAGCAGGTGGTTGGCGTCTCTTGTTCTATTTTAGGGTCTCCCCACACCCATGAGACTGCAGCTGCACGTGCAGAGAGCTCACGCAAGCTCTGCAGACTCAGCAGAGAAGATCCATGAAATATTTACACTTTTTGTTTTGTTTGTATTTTTCATTTAGCATATTAATTGCAGATGAATTTATTCAGACAAAAAGTCTGTTGGAAGAAATAAATAGTGTTGGACTCTAACGATTTATTCGAGCGAATTTGTGGTAGAATGGAACGCAAACTGAGACTTTTCATGCTTTTTTGATAATCATATTTTTGAATGCAATACATGCAAAACACAAAACATTTTTCTCCAGATCCTGCAAAATGTTATTGCAAACCTTTTCAAAGAATCTCTTTGTTTTTCAGAACATTGAGCTGAAGGTTGAGGTGGAAAGTTTGAAACAAGATCTCCAGGAAAGACAGGAACAGCTTGACAAGGCCCTGTAAGTATCAAACAACTTTATATATATATATATATTGTATATATATTATATTATATATATATGACAATATAAATTGTCAAAAGTATTGGGACACCCCTCCAAATCATTGAATTCAGGTGTTCCAATCAATTCCGTGGCCACAGGTGTATAAAATCAAGCCCCTAGGCATGCAGATGCTTTTACAAACATTTGTGAAAGAATGGGTCGCTCTCAGGAGCTCAGTGAATTCCAGTGTGGTACCGTGATAGGTCCATTCGTGAAATTTCCTCACTACTAAATATTCCACAGTCAACTTTTAGTGGTATTATAACAAAGTGGAAGCAATTGGCAACTCAGCCACGAAGTGGTAGGCCACGTAAAATCACAGAGTGGGGTCAGCGCATGTTGAGGCGCACAGTGCGCAGAAGTCGCCAACTTTCTGCAGAGTCATTATACAGACCTCCAAACTTTATGTGGCCTTCAGATTAGCTCAAGAACAGTGCGTAGTGAGCTTCATGGAATGGGTTTCATACAAATAGTTAGGCTACATTCACACAGCAGAATATGGTTTTCAGTCCTGAGTGCTAAATCCAGTTACATTTACACAGTTCAGTTATAAATTAAAGTATAAATTAACTGACTCCCTTAGATTTTTAACTCTCATACCTGCATTTTGAGAGCTTATATGGACAGAATAATCTATTAGTAAATGATACAAACACTGACCTTGTGAATGTAACTTTTTAGTTAAGCTATACAAATATAAGAAAACTATAAAGTGATAATATTTTGCTATGTGTCATCATAACTGCTTTCTATATAACAAAGTCTTTATTAAGAGTGCAGATCGTGAAGACAAACATAATCAGGAAACTGTGAAAGCAGCTGAGACAGAAGTCTGTGTTCTGTGAATCTGTCTTTTCTTCATTCTGGTGATCCTCTCTCTCACTCATAATGCTGGGCGGCTTCCAACTGCTATCAGCAGAAATGCTTCTCATTGGCATGTGCAACTTATCTTGCTATAGTGCCAAATGCAAAAAGCCAGATCCCACCGCCATGTCCATGTCAAACAATTATCAGGTTTGGAGGATAGGACAAAGTGTCATGATGTCCTTTGAAATGTGTACTGCAGCACATGGCTCTGTGACTTTATTTTGCTGATGGAGAGGGTATTTGAGCCCCTTTTTAGACACATGAATACACGTTTAAAAAGGTTATGTGTCGGTATGATTTTTTTAATTTTCAGCATGATTTCTCCAGTCTTCATTGTTACATGATCCTTCAGAAATTATTCTAATATGATGATTTGCTGCTCAAGAAACATTTCTTATTATTATCAATGTTAAAAACAGTTGTGCAGCTTAATATTTTTGTAGAAACCCTGATACAATTTCTTTCAGGATTCTTTGATGAACAGCTGAAATTTAAAATATTTTTTTGTAACAGTTTAAAAGTCTTTACTGTCACCTTTGATCAATTTAATAAAATAAAGTTGAATGAAAGTTTCAATTTCTTAATGCACCTGTCTTTGGTGACAAGAGCTAATTCATTCTTACTAAAACACACAATGAGCAACTCAATCCGCACGTAAGTGGGGTTAAGTTTTGTGCTGGCAGAAGCTTTGCTTTTTCTTGTACAGTTGGATGGAAGCGTGTCAGCAATGTTTAAATTTACAGTAGGATCCATTGGCCTTCAGGGGATCACCTATAAATGAGACCCCCTTCTTTCGTGTTATTCTTCAGGTGACATCATTGTTCGGTTGAAGGGCCAGTTGCTATGTGTCATTTCCATCACACGCTCTGTTCAGTTCTGATGATGTGTTTACCGGTGACCTGAGTTTGAGTCTTAGCCATCAAGCAAAAAATCCCCTCATAGTTTCTCCTCACTTTCTTCTTCATAGCTTCCTCTAAGCCATCTCTCAGACCCTCAGAACTAACATTTGGTTCACTGAGGACTGAAAAAACGAGCAGAACTGAATGATATCACCTCCCGAGCTAAATGACATGCCTGTAGGCTGTGATTACTAACATGTTGTAGTGACTGATCAGGACGATCGCTCAGACCGCTTGTTGCAGTAATTGATGTTCTGGCACGGCGCAGTTAAAAACCCAGAGGTGCCGTTTGCTCTGGATCAAACAATTACAGCAGGGTCAGTGCCGCAGCCATCATCACGTTCAAAAACAGCTCAGCTGCAATAGAGCAATGGGGTCTGGAAAAGCTGTTATGAAGTCCCCGAGAGGTTTCTAGAGCACAGCTCTGAGTGAAAGGCTCTCACATACACTCCAGAATACTTCAAATGTCAGAGCAACACCCTTCACACACACAAAGAACTGTTAAAAAAAATCCCAGAGGAGACGTGAGCAAAGATTGTTACGACTCACCTTTGTGACTCTCTTCTTTTGCTTTAATACTCTTTGGGGATCGAAAAATGAAATGAAACTCTTTTACAGAGTCTGAAAGGTATGAATGTGCTCAGGGACAAAGATTAAATAAATCAAACACGACCACTAGCAGTAATTTATTTTTTGATGTCCCCCAATATATATATATATATATATATATATATATATATATATATATATATATATATATATATATATATATGTGTATACAGTGAGGAAAATAAGTATTTGAACACCCTGCTATTTTGCAAGTTCTCCCACTTGGAAATCATGGAGGGGTCTGAAATTGTCATCGTAGGTGCATGTCCACTGTGAGAGACATAATCTAAAAAAAAAAATCCAGAAATCACAATGTATGATTTTTTAACTATTTATTTGTATGATACAGCTGCAAATAAGTATTTGAACACCTGTCTATCAGCTAGAATTCTGACCCTCAAAGACCTGTTAATGTCCACCTACACTCCATTTATTATCCTAAATTAGATGCACCTGTTTGAGGTCGTTAGCTGCATAAAGACACCTGTCTACCCCATACAATCAGTAAGAATCCAACTACTAACATGGCCAAGACAAAAGAGCTGTCCAAAGACACTAGAGACAAAAATTGTACACCTCCACAAGGCTAGAAAGGCCTACAGGGAAATTGCCAAGCAGCTTGGTGAAAAAAGGTCCACTGTTGGAGCAATCATTAGAAAATGGAAGAAGCTAAACATGACTGTCAATCTCCCTCGGACTGGGGCTCCATGCAAGATCTCACCTCGTGGGGTCTCAATGATCCCAAGAAAGGTGAGAAATCAGCCCAGAACTACATGGGAGGAGCTGGTCAATGACCTGAAAAGAGCTGGGACCACCATTTCCAAGGTTACTGTTGGTAATACACTAAGACGTCATAGTTTGAAATCATGCATGGCACGGAAGATTCCCCTGCTTAAACCAGCACATGTCAAGGCCCGTCTTAAGTTTGCCAATGACCATTTGGATGATCCAGAGGAGTCATGGGAGAAAGTCATGTGGTCAGATGAGACCAAAATATAACTTTTTGGTCATAATTCCACTAAACGTGTTTGGAGGAAGAAGAATGATGAGTATCATCCCAAGAACACCATCCCTACTGTGAAGCATGCTGGTGGTAGCATCATGATTTGGTTTTTCTGCACATGGGACAGGGAGACTGCACTGTATTAAGGAGAGGATGACCGGGGCCATGTATTGCGAGATTTTGGGGAACAACCTCCTTCCCTCAGTTAGAGCATTGAAGATGGGTCGAGGCTGGGTCTTCCAACATGACAATGACCCGAAGCACACAGCCAGGATAACCAAGGAGTGGCTCTGTAAGAAGCATATCAAGGTTCTGGCGTGGCCTAGCCAGTCTCCAGACCTAAACCCAATAGAGAATCTTTGGAGGGAGCTCAAACTCCGTGTTTCTCAGCGACAAGCCAGAAACCTGACTGATCTAGAGAAGATCTGTGTGGAGGAGTGGGCCAAAATCCCTCCTGCAGTGTGTGCAAACCTGGTGAAAAACTACAGGAAACGTTTGACCTCTGTAATTGCAAACAAAGGCTACTGTACCAAATATTAACATTGATTTTCTCAGGTGTTCAAATACTTATTTGCAGCTGTATCATACAAATAAATAGTTTAAAAAATCATACATTGTGATTTCTGGATTTTTTATTCTTTTATTATGTCTCTCACAGTGGACATGCACCTACGATGACAATTTCAGAACCCTCCATGATTTCTAAGTGGGAGAACTTGCAAAATAGCAGGGTGTTCAAATACTTATTTTTCTCACTGTATATTGCCAAATGTTTTAGGATGCCTGCCTTTACATGCACATGAACTTTAATGACATCCCATCCCAGTGTGTTTATGGGAATTCTGACCATTCTTCTGGAAGCACATTTGTGAGGTCAGGCACTGATGTTGGACGAGAAGGCCTGGCTTGCAGTCTCGGCTCTAATTCATCCCAAAAGTTGAGGTCAGGACTCTGTGCAGGCCAGTCAAGTTCCTCCACACCAAACTCTCTCATCCATGTCTTTATGGACCTTGCTTTGTGCACTGGTGCAGCCATGTTGGAACAGGAAGGGGCCATTCCCAAACAGTTTCTACAAAGTTGGGAGCATGAAATTGTCTAAAATGTCTAGGTATGCTGAAGCATTAAGTGTTCCTTTCACTTGAACTAAGTGGCCAAGCCCAACCCCTAAAAAACAACCCCACACCTTAATCCTCCCTCCACCAAACTTTACACTTGGCACAATGCAGTCAGACAAGTACCGTTCTCCTAGCAACGCCAAACCTAGACTTGTCCATTGGATTGCCAGACAGCGTGATTCGTCACTTCATAGAACACGTCTCCACTGCTCTAGAGTCCAGTGGCGGCATGCTTTATACCACTGCATCTGACACTTTGCATTGCACTTGGTGATGTAAGGTTTGGATGCAGCTGCTTGGCCATGGAAACCCATTCCATGAAGCTCTCTATGCACTGTTCTTGAGCTACTCTGAAGGCCACATGAAGTTTGGAGGTCTGTAGCTATTGGCTCTGCAGAAAGTTGGCGACTTCTGCCCACTGTACTCCTCAACATGCGCGGAACCCACTGTGATTTTACGTGGCCTACCATGAGTTACCCGAGTTGTTGTTCCCAATTGCTTCCACTTTGTTATAATACCACTAACAGTTGATTGTGGAATATTTTGTAGTGAGGAAACTTTAAGAATGGACCTACGAATTGCACAATTGGCAACCTATCACGGTACCACACTTAAATTCACTGAGCTCCTGAAAGCAACCCATTCTTTCACAAATGTTTGTAGAAGCAGTCTGCTTTCTTAGGTGCTTGATTCTATACACCTGTGGCCATGGAAGTGATTGGAACACCCGAATTCAATGATTTGGAGGGGTGTCCCAATACTTTTGACAATTTAGTGTATATATATATATATATATATATATATATATATATATATATATATATATATATATATATATATATATATATATATATAAACTTACTATCAAATAATAATAATCATCAGAACAATTATTGATAATAAATAATGAGAATAATTATTGTCATAAGGTAATCAGAAATGTTACTTTTTAGAAATTAGGAAGTCTAAGGGGTAAATTCCCTCAACATTTGTGCCATTGTAGGTGTTCACTAACCAATCACAGTCCAATTTAACTAGGTGCAAAACACACGGTGCTGTGCATATAAAAATTACGTAACTGTCATTTATTTAAGTGAAAACACTTCCTTTCTTTGTAAATTAGGCGTACTATAGATTTAGCGCTGTTTGCATGACACAGTTTTGTTTAAAAACATTGTTGTGTACTTGTTGTACATTGTTGTGTACTTGTTGTTTAAAAACAGTGCTGTGTACTTTTCTATTAACCATGGTAGAAGTAATAATAGTTTTAGACTCTTATTTAACTATGAGACAAATCCACAATGGCACAGGCAGCATTCAGATCAAATTCATCTTTTTCCCATTTGTATCCATGGATTTGTTCACTAAAGCTGTTTTGTTTGTATTGTGTTACTTCACAGAACCACAGCAGAGAGTCTGACCAATCAGAATGAGGTGGAGGTGCAGCGTCGCTGTGAGGAACGGCAGCAGGAGATCGGACACATGCAAGAGATTCTGGAGACCAAAATCCAGCTTCTGCATGAGGTGCACATTACATTCCCACACAAAACAAAAACTGACACAAAACAAAAAATCCTCACCTGCAGTGTTAGTATTTGAAACAATTTTGCTGCTTTTGGTTAAGTGTGTTTTTGAAGGAAAGTCTTTATATGAGACTTTATAAAATCCTATACTTAACATGTTTTTGCATGCAGAACCAAAGCCATTTATTTTATTTCATTGCGTTTTATTGCCATTTTTATTTGATTTTATTGCATTGCATTTTATTGCAATTTTTTACTTCAGGAGGCTCAATTGGCAAGAAGTGAAGCAGAAAAAATGGCTTCTCTGGCTGACTCTGAGACCCGACGCTGTTTGGCCCTAGAAAGGAGGATGATGATGGAAATGCAGGGGGGAAATGAAAGCTTGTCTGCCATGGCACAGCATGATGAGATGGCTGAGAAGGACAGGTAAACATTACAGCACTGACCATGAAAATGACTGAATACGCTGCAGTTAATTCAGGAATTGTTTTAAATAATGTTGATTATTCTGATTGTAATCAGTTTCTCAATCTCTGACGCTTTTTACTCTCTTTGTTTCTCTTAGGTTAATAGCAGAACTGAATGAAACTGTATGCATGAGAGAGCAAGAAGCAGCCGATCTGAGTTCACAGAGGGACGTCCTTACCGCAAAACAAACTGAGCTGGAAGAGCAAGTGCAAAGCCTCAGCTTTTCCCTCCAGCAGAAAGAGAAACACACACAGGTAGCTACACAATAGGACCCTCCATTTAAATGCACACAACGATTTCATGTAGCCCTGATAAATCAATAACCCTCTTAAATCTGTGTCACCCCTGCAGCAGCCAGTGTGTCACAGAATAATGCTTTTGGGCATATAGCATACACACACAAACTTACATGCTCACATAATTGTGTGTTCTATGTGATTGTGCATGTGACATCTGGCTCTACTGTACTCTTCAGTGTGGTTAAAGCAGCTAAATAGGTCACTTTGGCCTCTGGCCCCTATTCAACCCCAAAAGAGAAAGTGGGTTCGGATATCAGACTGTATTTATAAACACATACACACACAGTCATGCCATTGCAAATAGGTCATGGCACATGCAGAAGTGATTCAATACTTCTCCCAGATTAGTATATTTACATTATGGGTATAAATCACATAAACAGGGAGATTTATATTAACTTAACCTTAGATTCATATGTAAACTGAGACGTATGGAATTAGTATAGCCTACGTGTAGATAAACTTGTTTAATATTGTAACAACAATGAATCAACTTGACTAGAATATGCAAATTGACACAAATGCAAAGGAAATTGTTTAACCCTATAAAGCCTACTGTATCATATTTAATACGCAAAGTGATCAAAACCATTTGTGCACAATCTACAACATGCCTTCTGTTAATAGTATAATGTTGTGGAACTTTTTGTTGTGAAATCTTTATAAAGTAAATGTAAGATTAACTTTTATATTGTTATAGTTAAATATGGACACTTACTGGCCTAAAGCAACTTATGTTCACTGAATTATCCATACATTCATGTTTAAATGCACCAAATATGATACATCAGGCTTTTGAGGAACTTTTATTTGCACATTGATTGGACACTGATTGGACAAATTATCATTGTATTGTGTTTTGAAGAGAAAAAAAAAACAAAAAAAAACACCTACAGAGCTTTGATAATAAAAATAAGCATTTGAATATCTTTATATTTATTATTGGGAGTTAAAGAGTGATGTGTCATATTTATATGCATTTTTTGTAGTCTGCTATACTGTTATAAAGATATTATTGATTTACATTACACGCTATCAGAATTTCTTCTTATATATACCATATATATCAATAACTGCACCAAATTGCATATTTTTGCTCAGTTTGGGCCTCTGAGTCATAAAAGCTTGATGTATATTAAATATGATACTCAACAAAAAACATGCAAATAAACTGTTCCATTTCAAATAATCATATGTCAGACTTAGGTTTAAACAGAAAACAAAATCAAAGGTTTTTATTAGTCTTTAAAGTGTTTGAAATGGCTTGTTTTGCAAACAGTAGGCTACATAATTTTCTATTTTTTAGACCCTCAGAGAAGAACTGGCTCATAGAAAAAGCAGCACAGAGCAGGAGATGCAAGTAAGACTTTTTCTTCTATTATTATTTTATTAGTTACTATAAAGTTATGAACGAATGTCCCATTTTTAGGAAAATGGCTGTAATTTAAATGAACAAGTAGCATCACCAGTGTGCTGAGAGCGACATCTAGTGTACAACCATAGCAAGCTGATAGTAATTTTTGTCATGCCATAGAAAGAAATGATACAGCTGAGGGGTTAAAGGGATATGCTGTATTCAGTTTCTTGTTGAACTAGGGTTTGCAAGGTGACGGGTGATATCTATTTTTGAAAACCCGGCACTTTCTTTCCCACAGTTAAACAAAGTATTCCAACTTCAAAGTGATTTTTCAAAATGTAATTTAGGCCTAAAATAAACAATGATTTACATCACACTGTGCACAGAATAATAGTGAAAACCCACAGTTAATTTTAATGTCTCTCAACAACTCCTTGCCATCACTGTCACTGGTTGACATAAACAATGAGATAATACTACATTTGCCTGATTAGGATAAATAGGTTTTTGATTAAGGCTGTTTTGTGTTTTAGCACTGTTATGGTGTTCTGTCTCGGTTGTCTAAATTCTAGAGACATTTGAATGAAAAATCCACACAGGGACACCGCAAACTGCCGGAATGTGCAAATATGCCATAAAACATCATATCATTCAGTTATTTCTAGCTATAATAAATAGAATCAATTGTAATTTTTAAGAGATAAATTGATCCATCTATCCCCACAACAAGGTTGGTGTGTGGGTGTTGATAGCAAAGCTGGATGTTTAAATCTTTGTAAAATCAACAAATTACATTCTTCACTGCTGCCATTTACATGCAGTGTTGAAACGCAGCAATTAATTGACCCATTACAACTGCACATTTATTATAATGTTAATTAAAACAACCATTCACACAAATTCAAGATTGTAACCAGGAATATTTAGATTAGTGGTGTAGATATTATAAAACCAGGACGTCTGAAAATCACTTTCCCAGTTGAACTTCCTTTGGTTAAAATGGAAATAAGTATGTAAAGTAGTGTCAGCATTTTCTTGGCTTGCTCCCTTTGTTCGACCGGTAGAACTGCATATACCGAGGGGTGATCGGAGAATTTACAAAAACAGCATTGACAAGCAATGAACGATTAACGACGACTTAGATAGTAGTTATAATACAATAGCATATTCGGAAGTCAACAACCGTTGCTATACATTTCAAAAACGTAACATATATTGTAGAAACGCATATTTGCAACACCCCTTTTTTGTCCAGAAAATGGTACGCGCCATTTTCCCTGCCTCACTCTTGCCACATCGTTTGCAGCTTCACTCTCTGTACAATGAGACCCGATTTTACACAAAGAATATCGGCAAACGTCTACTGTGATCATCCGGGGACGGAATATGATATTATTTCAGTTTATAAATCGTGTAATGGTGGTTATACGAAAATGACACGGAGTCGGGCGGTGGGATTTAAATGATGTCCTGTCATGTCGGCGTCTTCACAGAAGAGCGAATGAAACATTATCTGGACCGCGCGAGTGAAGGACAAAACACGCATCTTTATTTCCATTGACGAGGACGAGCATGTCGACATCGAAATCAACATCGAGATTTGTTTCCAGCGATATATATATTTAAAGAACGAATCCAAGGACACGAATAAGGACATAAAATACTACAACTTTAAGATATAGTGGATAGATTAGATGACGCCTTTAATTTATCACAGCCAATGATAAACAACCTGACGTGGAATTATGATACTTTTTAATTAATATACATGTATATATTTAAAAGATAATTATTATTTTCCTTTATTTTTGGAATGACTTGTTTTCCATTGATGGAACTGAAGAAGAATGGAAATGTAAGAACTTTATATGTCATGACATTTTCACTTTCAATCTTGGTATAGTCTTGGCACAAACACCTGTAGATTATTATTCAGTTGAAGATTTATGATGTTGGACTCAAAGATGAAGGACGTGTGTCGCATCTGTGCAAGGGAACTGTATGGTAACCAACGCCGATGGATCTTCCACCCAACTGCAAAGTTGAGTCTGCAGGTTCTGCTGTCCTACGCGTTGGGCAGGGAGATGACCCGTGACGGCCGGGGAGAGTTTGCCTGCAGCAAGTGTGCCTTCATGTTGGACCGAATGTACCGCTTTGACACTGTGATCGCCAGGGTGGAAGCGTTGTCTGTCGAACGAATGCAGAAGCTCTTGTTGGAGAAAGACAGGCTCAGACAGTGCATCGGCGGACTGTACCGCAAAAACAATGCTGATGATTCTGGAGTGGATGGCGGCGCTTCGGACTCTCCTGTAGTGGACTTCTCCAGATTGGCTGAAGTTGAATACAGTGCTCTACTGCAGGAAGATCTGACATACTCTGTCTATGAGTCCTGGGCTGAGCAAGGCACTCAAGAGCAGGTTCAAGACCACCAATGCCCTGTTCATAATCAGTGCCACACGGCAGCGGATGCCACTTCATGTCCCCGACCCAGGAAGTGCAAAGGATGCGCTGGGCTGCGTGTGGCAGATTCAGATTATGAGGCTGTCTGCAAGGTTCCCAGGAAAGTGGGTCGGAGCACTTCCTGTGGGCCCTCCACACGGTACTCCGGTAGTGTTTTGGACAGTGCTGAGGAGACCGGCCCATCCGCACCAGAACCTGAACCAGTCGAGAACAACCAAACTCGCCGCCCCAGTGATCCAGAGCTCGTCGACATAAGTCCTGCCTCCTCTGTGGAGTCTTTGGACACTGCTGTAGATCTCACCCAAGAGTCTCATCCAAAAGTCCATCCTAGCACCATGCAGGGAGAGTCTGAAGAGGAACAATCTACTATCAGGAGGCCAGAGTCCAGGCCTGGTTCTGTGTGTGGCCTTGATATGGCCCTCAGCCTGCTTAAAAGCTTTGAATATCACCCTCTCCAGAGTCACAGGGGTAGTCGGATTCCAGTGCTCCTCAAACCTAATGCTACACCCATGGAGAGTCCTTACCCTCTGCTTCAGGTGACCCCCACTGGGATGGAGTGTTCCTTTTCCCCCCATCTACCAGATGTTCCTAGCATCCAGCAGGAGCTTCAGCTTGAGTTGGCAGAAATGGAAGACCTGTGGTTGGATGATTATGTTCAGTGCAAGCCATCAGGGCTTCAGAAGGTACATAAGAAGACCTAAGGATTCTCAGAATGAAGAAAAGGAGGAATTAATATGGGTTGTTAGAAAAGAATCTTCTTTGGACTGTCAGTTTGTACACATTAGGCCTATATTAAGAAAGAGGAAAGATGAATTTCTAGGGCACAAACTAGATGAGTTGATCAAAGGACTCCCTCAGGCTTTTTTGTTCCCAGAGCACTCCAGCTCTCTGATTGCTTTTGATTACTAGGTTACCCATCATCTTCTTAGCAACTCTTTCATAGCAACTGTTGTTGTGAGCAACAATGCTCTCTGCCACAGGCCAGTTGCAAAAAGATCATTATATTCTTGCTCTTCCAATGAATGCATATTGGCTGTGTAACACAGCTAAAAAGTTTGGGGTCAGTTTTTTTTTCTTAAAGGTGTATTAAACTGCATTTAGGATGCATTAAATTGATCAAAAGTGACAGTAAAGATGTTTATAATGTTTCAAAAGATTTCTATTTCAAATAAGTGTTCTTGGAACTTTCTGTTCATCAAAGAATCTTTGAAAAAAATGTATCAAGGTTTCTACAAAAATATTAAGCAGCACAACTGTTTTCAGCATTGATAATAAGAAATGTTTTTTGAGCATCAAATCCGCATATTAGAATGATTTCTGAAAGATCATGTGATAATGAAAAATCAGATTTGCCAGGGATAAATACCATTTAAAACAAATATTAAAATAGGACAAAGTTATTTAAAATTGTGCAAATATTTCACAAATTTTACTGTATTTTTGATCAAATAGATGCAGGCTTGGTGAGCATAAGAGACTTCCTTCAAAAATGTTAAGAAATCTTACTGACCTAAACTTTTGAATGGTAGAGTGTATATATCTTAAGAAAACAGTATGAAGTATATATGATCTTTTTGGCATTATTACTTTTTACAATGTTTAATCTAACCTATCAAAAGGTAAACCATGATTGTGTGAGCACACGTAGCGACATTTAAAGCAACAGGCAATGTGAGTAATCTGATCTTTAGTGTTCACAGCCTGCAGTATTGTACTATGCACAGCCAGTTGTAATCACTGTATGTTACTGTAGACAGGGCTGGATCAGAAACCTTATCCTCCAGTTATTGGTGCTACTGCTATTATGCTAGACAAACATTTACTTTTGTGCACAGACAAGTCTCTATTTATTATAGATAATAAATGTATTATAAGGTGGTATGATAATCAGTAATTAGAGACAGAAATTATGAAGTGAAAATAAAAATAAGGAAGTGAATGGCATGCCGCCATGGAAAAATAGGACTTCCTGAGGAAGTTGTAGAGGGAGGCTATGGCCTTAACTGTTTGTTCAGCACTGCATGCTCTCACATCAATACACATTTTTTTTCCTGAGCACATGTTCATTTAGTAATTGCAGACTTTATATTATGCAAGGTGTTTATTGAAAGTAAAGACACAAAACAGCATTTGCAAATATTTAAAGGATTAGTTCACTTTAAAATGAAAATTATCCCATGATTTACACACCCTCGAGCCATCCTAGGTGTATAACTTTCTTCTTTCTGATGAACACAATCGGAGTTATATTAATAAATATCCTGATGCTTCCATGCTTAATAATGGCAGTGAAATTTCTTCCTAAGTTGAATATGGAAGGCGGTTTGGCGGAAGCTAGATATTTTACTTTATAAAGTTTTAAATATGGATATTTTTCTTACAAAAACCCATCGAGCCAGGATATTTATTAATATAACTGATTGTATTCGTCTGAAAGAAGTCATATACACCTAGGATGGCTTGAGGGTGAGTAAATCATGGGGTAATTTTTATTTTAAAGTGAACTAATCCTTTAGTTGTTCTTGGTTACATCAGCAGAAAAGAAAACTTGCATCAAATTTTAATAAACTTTGACATCTCTAAAACAAGTAACTAAAATCCTAGAGTTTAACGTATTTGTTTGTGTGATCTGTCTGTGTCTCAGAGGTTGATTGAGGAGCAGCAGTGTCAGCTGGCGGAGTATGAGAACGCAGCGGGTCAGTGTGTGAGTGAACTGCAGAAGGCCCAACAACAGGTCCAATCTCTCCAGACCAAGATCCGAGAAAGCGAGGCCAATAATAAGGTATTGACATCAAATGTAAAAGCCGTTTTATCAAGCAGCAGTTATTTGTCGTCTTGTTATGGTGTACTGTTGTTTTCTGTGTGTGTTGCTATGGCATTGTTGTGTCTCAGCAGGCATGAGAATCATTAAATCATTATTGCACTGAGCTCTTTTGTTTTGTTTGTGTGCACAGAAGTTACAGCAGAGGCTTGGGGACATGGAAAGTGAACTACGGTCTGTCAGAGAAGCAGCATGTGGTCAAGAGAGAACAATACAGACCTTGAGTGACTCGCTCAATACTAAAGACTGTGAGGTATGTCTGCCCCTCAAGCGCAAAGCAGTGACTGGAATATCAGGCGTTTCTCACAGGCTAGAGACACACTGTTTGGCATTTGGACAGACATTATTTGACAAACATACATCAAATAATTAAGACATCAATAACAGGTTAAAGGGATAGTTCACCCAAAAATGAAAATTACCCCACAATTTACTTACTCTCAAGCCATCCTAGCTGTATATGACATTCTTCTTTCTGATGAATACAATCGGAGTTGTATAGAAAAATGTCCTGGCTAATCCAAGAATTATAATGGCAGTGAATGGCAGCCCAAAATTTGAAGCCCAAAAAAGTGCATCCATCCATTATAAAAGTAATCCACACAGCTCCAGGGGGTTAATAGAGGCCTTCTGAAGCGAATTGATGGGTTTTTGTAAGAAAAATATTCATATTTAAAACTTAATAAAGTAAAATATCTAGCTTCCAGATTGCCTTCCGTATTCAATTTATGGAAAAAGCGTAACTGGCGTGACATATGACGTTTTACATAGCATAAGCGGTTTGAACTGCGAGAGATGTTACACTTTCTTCATAAGTTGAATTTCTTAGTAACTTGTCATATACACCTAGGATGGCTTGAGGGTGAGTAAATTATGGGATCATTTTCATTTTGGGGTGAACTATCCTTATATATATATTGATATAATGAATTTATAATACAGTGTAAATATTTAATAATATAGTAAGCACTTTAGTTATATGCTTTTGTCTACATCTACCGTTCCAGCAAACAACTAGCTATGGACATTGGATAAAAGTGAATTGTATTTGATTAAAAATAACATAAATGTCTAACACCCCCCCCCCCCCCCCTTCTTTTTTTAATATAACATTTCTACATAATTGTCTCAAAATGATAGATAATTTGTTTAGTGTGGCTTTAAGTCAATAATGCAATCCTTAATAGTTTTTATTTTTTAAATCTGTATTTCAAACTATATTAATAATGTAATATTAATACAAAATAATGTCCTTCATGCCAGATTACCGATCTCCATCGGCTCATTGAAGAGCAGAATGAACTTCTGCGATCTCTGAAACAACAGAACAACCATTACCAGATTCAGCAGCAGCAGGTGGCAATCCTCCTTCAGTAAATCTCTAAGGGCACGCCCCTCAAAGTTTCATTTGTATCAGTTCTGTTTTACACAATGTTTTATTACAGCCACTAGGGAATGATAAACCCGATAAACCCATTTTGATGACTGTATCTTGTTCTCTGTCCAACCATCCTGACGTCTCGTTGGTGCAGGTGTCTGGAGTGGCTCCGAGCCGTCTGCAGGCTGATCTGTTGGACCTCCAGGGCTCTCTGTTCTCAGCCCAGCTTGAGCTGCAGGGCCTTCAAAGAGCACAGCAGCAGGGCCAGAGGCGAGAAGACGACCTGGCCCGAGCAAACCAGCGCCTCCAGGCTGACCTGCAGGGAGCCCTGCTGCACCACCAGGAGGCAGAAAGACACAATCAGGATCTACTGGCTGCTCTAGAGAGGGCTCGCTTTGAGGTACAGCAAATGGATGAGAAGTGGAGAGACGAAGGGAGACAGAAAGAGAAAGAGGTCGAGGAAACCAAGAAGACCATCCGAGAACTAAAGACCTCACTTGAGCACAAAGAACAACTGATACAAGTAAGACATACAAAGAACATTTTGATTATTAGTTCTAGTATTAGTACCGATAGATTTGCTGTAAGGATGCTAATATCTGATGCAATATATACTTGATCAGGACTACAGTGAGCTGGTGGATGGTCAGAAAGAGCCTGCCGGAAATAAAGACAACCTGATCTTCAAGCTCAAACAACGCATTCAGGAAAGAGACAGAGCGTTGGAGGTACATAAACACACATTTACGAAAAATACAGTATGATTCAAAATGTGTAATTATTTTATTTATTCTTAAATTATGATTTTTTTTTGTCTTTCTTTTATTTAAATTTCTTTAATTGTCTTGATGGTTCTTAAATAATTTTTGTGACACAAACATGGCCTCACAATTTAAAATAACTGCCTATTATGATATATTTTCAAATATAATTTATTCCTGTTATGGCAAAGCTGAATTTTTCAGTACCATTACTGTGTCACATGATCCTTCAGAAATCATTCTAATATGCTGATTTGGTGCTTTAGAAACATTTCTTATTATTATCAGTGTTGAAAACAGTTATTCTGCTTAATATTTTTGTGGAAACTGTGATTTGAAATAGAAATAATTATAAATGCATCCTTGCTGAATAAAAGTGTTAATTAAAAGACAAACGTTTGAACAGTAGTCTTTATTTTTCTTTTCTTATAGTTATTATTGTGTATAAAATGTGCAATATCAAACTTTCCCTTGCCTGTCTCAGCGAGCAGTAGACGAGAAGTTCACGTGCATGGAACAGAAGGAAGACGATGTGCGTAAACTGCAACTGCTACTGAGAGAGAAAGAGCGAGACCTGGAGAAACTTCGATGCGTGCTTTCCAACAACGAGGAAACCATCACGGTATTGATGGCACACGTGCATCCTGCTTAAAATTGTGAATACCAGCATTACAATTCGTTCAAAACTATTTTGTATGTGCTTATCTTTACAGAGTCTGGAGTTGTTGCTGCGTGGCAAAGGTTTAGAGCTGGAGCAGGTGTGTGAGGCTTGGCGCAATGCTCAGGGTGTTCAGCGGGAGAGAGAGGAGTCACACATGCGCAGCCTGAGAGAAAGAGACACTTTAATCAGCCAGCTGCAGACGTCACTGCACACACGCACCAAAGAGGCGGAGGTGAACACACGTTTCAGCTATATTGCATATCTATGTTCTTTTCAACTAGCTTCATTCCATCCAACATGCATCTCTACGCAGGATATGACTGCGGTTCTGCTCAGTAAGGTGTCAGTCGGGTCCAGTGAGGTGGCTGAGGAGCTCAACTCTCGGCTGCAGCTGAAGGAGCGCTTGTTCCAGGACCTTCTGTCGGACCGCACCAAACAGACTCAAGAGCATTACTCACAGGTCCAAGACCTGCTGAACACCATCAGCTCAAGAGAGCAGTACATAAAGGTGACACTCTACCACTGATCTCTAAACAACAAGCATCAAAAAAATCGAATGTATCTCTCGAGCTTTAAATAGCTTTTTAACATGACACTCAATCTCCCAGGATTCTGCAGGGCGTGTGGGTCAGGTAATGTCTGAACAGACCGCTCGATTGCAAGAGTTACGAAGACAGCTTGGGTCTTCAAACCCTCAGTCAACCGAAGTCGACGCACAGGCGCTTCAGGATGAGCTCCAGTTGACTCTGCGCAGAGAAAGAGAGGCCCAGAACCAGCTTACCGCCCTGCGCTCCACCCTGGCGTCCCACCAAGACCAGGTTTCAGATCTAGAGGCCTTAAGCAGGACTGTGAGCATCAAAGAGGAAATCATCAAGGTTTGTTAAGCTCTGAGTTTAAAATGTGATCGTTTAGTACAGTACGTGTGTATATTTATCAAGGGGTTTTTTTTTCAGGACCTGCAGATGCAGTTAGTGGAGCCGTCAGGTTTACCACTGGTAGAGCGACTGACCCAAGAGCTGCAGATGCTGAGAGAGAAGGTGGAACATCAGGAAGCCACCTGCATTAATCACAAGGTTAGTAAAGAGTGTCAACACAAATAACTGAGCTTAAACAAAATAGACTGAATCAGCAAAATATTAAACTACAAGACTGGTACTGCACAATTTCAGCTTTTTATATATGTACTAAATGATTATTGTTTTTTTAAGCAGGCTGTTTTGGATCCACTGGTGTCCATGGAAACAGGACATGCTGATTTTGGAGGTGGGGACAGGCTGCAGTTTGGTGTATAATGTGGCTTCTCCTGGGCTGCAGAGGACAAATGATGCTTTGTGCATTTCAATTATGTTCATAATTACTAGATAAGCATGTTCTGAGATTAACAAATGTTTGAAATTATTAATAACTAAAGACTGAATTGTGCATTTGTAGTTATTTGACGCCACTAGAGCCTCATAAAAACTATTGCAATGGATGCTAACAACATGTTTACTTGTTTCCTCTTATCTGTGTGCATGAGGATTTTGAATTTTTTTTGTTTTTAACAGTGCAATTTGTCCTTGAGCTCGTTTTGTTTATTTTTATGTAAATATTCCATGTAGTTAACTGTGCTTTATTCATTCAAAGAGAAACAAATAACCTTAATATATTAATTTGATTATATTATTTTACTGTCACTGTGTTCACTGTAGAAACTTGTAAAGTGCTGCTGTGTTCATTTAGAATAATGATTTATTTAATAGGTTTAAAGCATAAGTTTAATATATGATAACAAGTGTGTATCTGCATGCAAAATAACAAGAACTGCTGTTTGTCGCATGTCTTATACATATTGTTTGCACTTAGTATTGAGCTGAATACAAAATGTCACTGCCTAACTTATGCCTTTATGGACATTTGAATATGTGTTGTGCTTTCTTAATTAGTTTTCATATTCTTTTCATATGTATGTATCATGATCATTTTGACTCTCAGTAAATTATTTGATGAAATATACTCGAACAGAAAAACACTGGGGTGATGTGGTGAAAACCTGCTTATTCTTTTTAATACTGGGACATATATCGGCCTTCGGGCTGATCTTTTCTATATCTTTCTCTTCTTTTTCCATTGTTATCCATTTCCCAAAGTCACAAGCACAGTCAATACGCCACAGTAAACCTAACCAAACACCTTCCCTTTTGTGTGTTTATAACTGATCCATACAGTATTTCCAGATAAAATATGTGACCTAGAGATGTTGCTTTCGGGTACTACACAACATACACAGCAGAGCTCCTGTGTCATTACATTCCAGAATAATAATACTGTCAAAAACCAAGGTTCTCAAAACTTATATGATTTATATCAAATCTGTCATGAAATTATGATAACGTCTGCTTATTTATATGTAAATGAATGCAATACACGCCAGCCCTTAGCTCCACATAAAGCGTTCATAAATTTATAGTGTAGCAGCTTTCCTTTTATAAACACTCCAATTTTCAATATTCAATAATACTAGATTCTTCTTGTCTATAAACAGCTAAACCTCTTTCCAGAGTAGCCTACAGTTTCAATTATAGTTAGCTGCTGATAAATTTAGACTTATATAGGTCATAACATTTCCACTTTATTTTCTAATCTTTTTTTAAAGTTATATGAGCTGCAGACAAGATTAATATACCACTTACAATATAGCACTCAAAACAGACCTTTTCAATATTCTGTGAACTTGCGCAAAACATATTAACTTGTACAGTAATGGAACGAAACTGGGCAGTGCTGCCACTCAGGAAATGAGTATTTTTATCTATTTGCTCTTGCTCTTCCTGTCTTTCTGCTTGTTTTTGAGTGCATACTGGACTGGTGAATCTGTTTGTCACTGAGAGTCAAAATGATCCTGGATATGCTTGGTTTGTGAATACGTTTCTATACGCCCACTAGTAAGATGAGCCTCATTAGAGTATTATGTTTACTAGTCTCCATAGTGACACATGAGACAGTCAGTGCACAGTGTCTATGTGAGTGTGTCTATGTGGGTGTATTTCTGTAGTAACAATGCAACACTTTTTCCTGTAGGTTTCACATCAGATGATGGAGAGCAGGATGATGAAGACTGCAATAGTGAGTTTGCTGACAGTGCCGAAGACGAGGAGCGTTCCAAACTAACTGCTCAGTCTCTGCTCACCATACAGGTATGTCAACACACTCAAAGCTTTATAGTACTGTATGTATTTTAGTCATAGTCATAAATATGTTTTTTATGTATGTCTGAAGATATATAAAGCACATCTGAAACATATTTAAAATTTGATATTGAACTTCAAATATTTAAATCCTAGCTTACTATACTATACTATGTTGCAGCATACAAAAATGTATAAAGACTTATACTATACAATAGTATTGGCAAGGCATGTTTATTTATATAGCACATTTCGGTAACACTTTACAATAAGGTTCATTATTTGACATTAGTTAATATGAACTAATAATGAACTGCACTTACAAAGTATTTATTTATCTTTTTGAATGTTCATTTAAACATTTACTAATACTTTATTAAAATCTTGTTAACATTAGTTAATGCACTGTGAACTAACATGAACAATATTTTTATTGACTAACGTTATATTTTTGTTATATAGTTATTTTTATTAACTAACATTGAACTATTTTAAAAGATGAACAAATACAGTAACAAATGTATTGCTCATGATTAGTTCATGTTAACTAATACATTAACTAATGAAACCTTATTGTAAAGTGTTACCCACATTCCAGTGCTTTACGTTATAAAGGGATAGAGAAAAATAAAATAAAATGTAAGTCAATATTATATATATATAAAAAGGAAAAATAATAAAAGAATAACACACAAATAAGGAAAGAAAAAAAGCTAATTAATCAAAAATTGTATTTCTCTTTTAAAAAAGTTTATTTCAGTTGACATGAACTAACAATGAACAATACTTCTACAGCATTTACTAATCTTAGTTGATGTTAATCTCAATGTTTACTAAAACATTTTTAAGTTCAAAATCTGTTTGACTCTTAACTAACATGAATGCGAACATTTTTATTTATTAATCGACATTAACAAAGGTTAATTAATGCTGTAAAAATACATTGCTAATTGTTAGTTCATGTTAATGCATTAATTCATGTTAACAAATTCGTTTTTTTAAAGTGTTACCGTAATTTCAATACAACATTTCTACGTTTTGTTTAGTTTGAGTTTTTCAACTAATATTTATATATATTTTTTGTAGATTTAGTTTTGGTTAACGATAACAACACTGTACTATATTCAGTGCTGCATATATTACTGACAAACTGTAATCCATTTCTGAATACAAATTACATAATGTATATTTTAGTAATTATTAAATTATACATTTAACTTCTTTTTGATTACTGTTGACTTAACTTGTTTATCACATTGATTTGAATAGAATAATCTGTAATCTAATAATAGCATATTGATAAAAAAAGGCAAAGAGAAAGAACATTTATTTATTCCACTCTTTATCAACAATGTGAAGTGTAAACATTTGTCAAAGTTTCTCAAACTGGGGTTTGTTTGTGTAGGAACTGGATGGGGTTAGGAAATTGATGAAAAGATGTTAAATTATAAGAACACTTTTCAAATAAAACAATCAAAATAAAACACTTACTAATAATGTATAAGCTGTTTTTTTTTTTTAGAAAGAAACATTTAAAATATATAATTAAGAAGAAAAAAGTGGAAAATCCGTGAATTATGAATCATTTTCTGCCATTTTGGGAATATTAAGTAATGATATAATCAATACAAAAGTAACTGTAGTCGGATTATAAGTATTTTCAAATGTAATATATTCTAATTACAAGTATCTAATTTTAGGAATCTGATTATGTAATCCAGATTACATATAATTAGTTACTATCCAGTACTGACTATATTACACAATAACTGTTCTATACTACAGATGTTACCCCAATCTTCCACAAGACATCTGCCTGAAGTGTAAAATATCAAAATCCTAGAACAACCAGGTTAAATCATATATTTTCTATTAGACATCAAATGTGGATTGATGCATATGAAATCCATACTTCTGAGTGCACTGTATACAGAGGCTACATAGTTTATTTTGAAGTACTGCACAGGTCTCTGTTTTCCTAATCATTGTCTTTCTCCTTTCATAGAGCTGTGATCAGCATAAAGGTCTTAAAGGCTGCCAGGATGCAGTAGCTGAGGGCCCGGGGCTGACAGAGGTCAAGCTACTGGTGGAGCAGAAGAGGGCAGTAGAGAGAGAACTAATGGAGCTCAAGTCCCAGCTGGAAAAGGCTGGTTTCTCCTCTCTCTCTCAGATGAGGTACAGCCATCCATATGACAAACAAAGTTACAAAGGCCATATTTTACAGATAATAAATTAGAAAAAGTGTGACATTTTTTAAATGTGTGTGCTCCTGAAACAGGAAAGCTTTCTTCACTCTACGCTCTGAAAATGAGGATCTTAAGAGTATGGTGACAGGAAGAAAACCTCAGAATGATGGAAGGAAGAACACATCAGATAGGTCTAATGGACAACTGGTGGATGCATTTGGTACAGAGGTGAGTTTGACTTTTCATCCGAGGCTAAATATTGTCAGTGGGTTTTTGGTGCTAACTTGCATGCATATTTGTGTTTCAGCCTAATAAAAAGGATTCTGTGCGTCTGAAGTCTGACCTTGAGCAGGTCCAGCAGGAGAGCAGAGAGCTTCAGGAGAGACTCATGGTGTCAGAGGCCACGGTTCAAGCTCAAGCCGAACAACTCAAAGATTACAGAGAACTGCTCAGTGAGTGTAAACAGAACATCATCAATTAAACTGCTGCTGACAGGCATGTTTGTTAAGAAGGGTTTTTTGCGCATATTGCCAGGCCCACACGAAATCTGCACCCGCAGATTGTAGTGCCTGTCATTGAGAAGCATACACAACCTGCACGTGCACGATTGCGAGGGGTAGTAGGCTGCGCTGATTGACGTAACTTTTTTTTAGTGAGAGAGTGATATTTTAAAATTGACCACGGAGGAGTTGAGGAAATGTCATTTGTCTGGAAACATTACTTATTTATAGCAATTAAAAGTAGTTAATTTATTTACTTTTGTATCTATTGTTGAATGATATGAAATTATTTAATGATTTGTGTATAATACAATTGATAAACTAATATTTTCTCCATCTTTTAGTGGATGTACTATAAGAGAGATCTAGCTTTGTTTAAAAACACATTGTTCTATTTGGATTTGGAAACCTTAAATAAAAGTTAAGAAGTGAATATTTAATATTTTATTTGTAATGTTTTCAGTTCCAATACTCTTAGATCTTTTTAACACATTTAAAACCATTCCGCATAGTTCCGCAGATTTTTCCAAAAATACAGCGCAGAAATCACCAAAAAAGTCAGCAGATTCCATGTGGCCCTGCATATTGCCTAAGAAAGTCAGAATGTCATTTTGCGAACCCACTCTTTTTCGTAAAAATGCAATAGATAACAAATATATGTAGAATAAACATTTTATTACAATATTTCAAATAGTTTTTTTAGTTGTTAAATGGTGAAACATTTAAATTAATATATCAAATGTTTGAATATTTGGTTTCATTTTACACTTTTTTTTAGTAGGCTAAAATTAGATATCATTTCAAGTGAACTAACTAAAATGAATAAATCTGACATCATACTATAATAATTTAAAGGGTATTTTTGTCAGAAGTCTATGATTATTACAATATAAATATTAACACTTACAAAGCATTAAATGAAAGGTTTGTCTGGTCATTCATTTAGCGGAAACATCAGTACAGCAGGACAATAAGCAGGTCCAGGTGGACATCCAGGATCTGGGTTATGAAACATGTGGCCGCAGTGAGAATGAGGCAGAGAGAGAAGACACCAGCAGCCCAGGTAATCTAATTTGCTGTTACCACTAGGGGGCGTTACTTTCTGAACACAGTATCAAAATCTACATCTTGCTCTGCTGCAGAGTTTGATGATCTGGAGCTGTGCACATCTCTCACCTATCGTGATGGCAGCTCTCAGTGGTGGGGTTGTCCCAACTCACTGAACTCTGGGAAGACTGAACATGACGTGACGTACCTGCAGCAGCTGGTAGAGGACATGCGTGGTCAGCTCTCCCGATCTCAGGCTCTGATCCGTAGCTTGCAGGCCCAAACGCGTGATCAAACTCCTCGTAAGGTCAACTGGGGCTTGGATAACTCTGAGGCACAGAGTACAGCTGAGGAGGACGAGGGCTGGCAGTCGTCTGACGGCTTCGGTTCTCTCCCCCGCCAGCCCAAGCAAGGCAGAGAGCTGCAGGAGCTCGTCTCCCGTGTGACATCACTAGAGGAGCAGCTCAGGAAGGGTAAAGGTCATGCAGAAGATGGCAAGGCTGTGAACTGGCCGGGGTGAGTTCATTTATGTAATGTTCTTGCAGGACAGCAAACTATATACAACGTTTGTATGAAATTTTACAAGTTTACATATATATTGAATGTAAATGCAAATAAATGTAACATTAATTGAAATGAATCACTTTTAATTAGCAATTATGCAATACAAAATATTACATTTAATTTATATTGCCTTTTTCTTCAGATTTGTGCATGTAAACAGATGTATGATTAATCTCAATTAATCGCACTTGTAATTAGTGATTCATTCTTTAATATTTTTCAAAATATGACATTTAATATATTACATTTTATAAATATATTTTAGGATGTATTGCGATTACTATATTGCGATTCATTTCTTCAATTAATCCGTTTATCCATTCATTTGAATATCATTTGACTGAAATCAATTGATAGCACTAAAAGTTCACAATTTAAGGAATACTGATGCATACATACTACTCTCATTCTCCCTGCAGTAAGTTTGACACGCTGATCCAAGCGCAGGCCCGTGAGCTGTCTCACCTGCGTCAGAAGATGCGGGAGGGCCATGGCGTGTGCCATATTCTGACCCAGCACCTGGGAGACACCACCAAGGCCTTTGAAGAGCTGCTGCGCTCCAATGACATCGATTACTACATGGGACAGAGCTTCAGAGACCAGCTCTCTCAGAGCATCTCCCTCGCCCAGAGAGTCAGCACCAAGATCAGCGGCCGTGAGTGATACCTGCATACTTACCCATACACATCTGACAGTATCTCTGAATGCCTTTCTGTAACAAAAGCATTTAATTATTTGATTATTACAGGGGATCACTCTGAAGTCCCAGATGATAAATCAGGCCACGAGCTTCTCGCAATACGGTGAGTCAACTGTACATATTATTGATCACACCTTGTCATTATACCGCTTCAGAACTGAATCAGGTTTGCTGTCAGTACACCAAATCAGCCAGAACATGTGATGGGCACAGCACATGGGCCATATTGATTTGCTTAGATTTGTTTCATATTGACTGAATGTACTGACACAAAAACTCCCAATAAAGAGTGTCTTAGCTCAGCATTTTTTCCTCAGGAAAAGTCTAATTGCTTGCAGTACATTAAAAGTTACATTTTGTGAGTTCATAAAGCAGAGCAGATTGTTATGTAATGGTCAATTTAGGTAGTGCATGCATTTGGTGGAATGACCAAAGAGCACTTTAGGCGTCATATTGACTTGGACACCAGCTGTGATGAGTTTTCACCCAGTAAGCATCATGGAAATGTTCGGTCTGTGCTGGATGGATCAATGTGAGATATTATTTCAGTAATGAGACTTGATCAAGTCAGTGACTGGCATTTGAATCCTAAACACAACCTCAGATTTTTTACATGTTAAATTGCATATTAATGCATTTTCTGTCCATATAAATACAAAGAATAAAAAAGTTAAAGTAAATCAGGCTTTAAAGGTCTATGGGGATAAGGAAAAAGATTGTAAAGACAGAAAAACATATTTATGGTAATGCAGTTACAGAGGAAGTCTCTGGAATAAATTTACTTTTAAATGTAAAGCTTGTATTTGTTTACAAAACTATAATTCAGTTAAAAAGTATGCCTTACCAACATGATTGCATGCTTAAGTTGGTAAAGAAAACAGTAATATAAATTTTGCCAGTTTTACATTTAAAACAGGTTGTTTTAAGGTATTTGATTTTGGTAGTTTTTATTGAATATGAGAATATGAGTTTATTGAATATGAGAATTTGGTAGTCTTTCATAATCTCTTCCCCTACACCTCCATCTGTAACTCACTTATTTCATTCTACTCTTTTGCGAGCACTGAAGTGGACTTATTTGACTTTGCCCGCAGGCCGGTTAAGCGATGCTGTACACTAATGCTAATGTGAACTGTCAGAAGCTTGCCACATAATGTCACCGCTAGTTCTAGGGCATCTCTGAAATGTTTAGAACTCATAGGACATTTTAACGGAATTCATGCCCCCATTCCCCTACAGGAGATGACCCTTATTTTTCTTTCCCTTACACCATCATGCATTGTGTTGAGCGGTTGTCAGCGGGTGAGCGTGCATGAGCTGGGTAGATCTGCACTGTCTGCCTGTGAACAGAATCATCTGTGTTTGTATATTGAATGCAATGGCAGAGAGACGGATTTCTTAAGCATTTTTTTTTTCAGTATATTTTTAAAATCGTAATATTTTTTGAAGTTTCTGCTGGAACATCTAGACGGGTTGACCTGATTATGAGAAGGACCTCGCCATTGCTCTCATCTCTGGTGGAATTGAGCTCTCCTGCATCCTTTTAAATTTGTTGTGTTTCTATGTGTAGCCCACTGTGTCTGGAGGCACATCGAGTCATCCAAAGCTGGGATTGATTGGTTTGCTGTATGGATTAGTTGAAGAGAATAGAGAGACAACCACTAGACATCAGAGAATTTTTTAATACCAGAAGTGAACAAGATTCAGTTGTGTTGACGGGTTTCGCACATTCAATTTTCCACCGTACAAAAATTTCCTTGCACTACTTATCCATAGTTTTCACGTGTCGTCACACGCTTATAGGAACGCCCGCCTAGAGGGCAAAACAAGGCTCTCCTACATTGCCCGCTAGTCATTTTTACCAGGTTTGTAGTCAATATTAATGCGGTAAGACAGTGATATTAAAATACCAAATTCAATATACACCTTAATGATGTTGCATACTTTGTACAGGAAAGCAGACGAACACAGAATATTAGTGCAACACAAGGTTTCCCCATCGAAACCCATTATAAAGAAAACACGTTGCGTTCATATTCTTGCCTCATCTACTCGCCTGTATATAGTATGCATCATCAAAAGGTGTAAACTGAATTTGATCTTTTAATATCACTGTTAGTTCATTACAGCACTTTAAGGGTGGGTTGCACTAAGGATTCTTTAGCCTGTCGTCAGTTCACCCTCCGTCTGCGACTTGATCAGCTCTATAACGGTTTTACTGTGTAATTTATCTGTGTTTAAAATGAAGTGGTGCAACGACTCGATTTAAAATAAATCCCATATCAACAAATCCTTTAAACTTTGCTTAATTTAATCCTTATTGGTGCAGCTCACCCTATAGTGTTTTTCACGTTAAGCGTTTTAAAAACGTCCTGCTGTTTTCAGTGATTGAAATACTGCAGCAGGTGCTGTATATGGATCATAAGTGCCCAAAACGTGCATCTTGTTCACATATTTTTGTTTTAAGATGGAAATTTGACAGGCTTGTGCTGTAGTTCTATGGAGTTCTATGGCGGCCCACCAAGTCTCCGCGACAGTCATGTGACTGAAAACTATGGATTCAGTGGTGCCACAACACCGCTACTGTATTTACAGTGTGTAAAAATACAGTGGGACCTGTGTGCACTGATTTCGGAATGATTGAATCTTATATACAGATTCTTTTTAGTGAATCAAAACTATACAGTGTAGTCTGATTCGCAAATAAATGACTCTTATAAGTTGATATTGATATAAGTTATTTATAATGATTTAAAAACATGCAGCGCAATCAGTATAATCTGACCAATGTATTCCGATTTTCCGAACGAATTATAAGCTAGTTCCTTTTAGTGAATCAAACACGTACACGTAATCAGTGTAGTCTGATTCCTGAATGAATGACATTGAGTCAGTTTGTTTAGTGAATCAATCATTTTACATTACAACTAACAGTGAGACTTAGGGTACACGTCAAGGATGTACTAAAAAGTTTTTGCATTTTTCGCGTACTGACAACCACAACATCAAAACGAACGTATTAAAACGCTGTATTATACATGCCAGGCCATGCTAGTTGGCAATGTCACTTCACTATGTGCCTATAGACTCTCTGAACACATAATACGTATGCGCATGGACCATGTCACCATTTTCACAAATTCGAATTTTTGTTGTTCACATGGAGACGTTAATTTGCTCTTTGAATCCCGTTTTCAAAAGTTTGTGCTTTCAGGCCCCCAAAAAGCAGTTATCACGTAAATGAACGGTCAAAACATAAAAAGTTTTTAGTTGAAAACGGTGTTGTGTAAACGGCCCCTTAAATAAGTGTAGCTACTTACTTTTTGTTCAAATGACAATGTGTAGTTAATATTGATTATTAGTAAATGACTGGAATATGTTGATGTAAGTTTTTTAATATATTGTCAAGAGGAATCGGAACCATAAAGTTCTTAATGATTCCCATCCCTACTGTAGCAAACCATAAAACATTTCTAAGGGACCATTTAACCAATGATACAATTCACTTCTTGCATCACAGTGGATCTGTCGTCTTCCTAATGGCTTTAATTGCAGGTTAGAGCCATCTTTGTCGATCTGGCAGTGCATGTCACCTCCTCGTCCCTTATTTCCTACGTAGCTCTGTCATAATGGAAGCTCACAGCCAGAAAAGGATGATCTCCAGTGTGTAATCTCCTTCTGGAAATGTCTCTGTTTGTCTCTAATATTGCAGTCTTTAATGAGGTGAAAGAGAGTGAAAGGGTGCGCAGATGGCCAACCAGATGCACGGCTGGACTTAACCCTATTTTGTTGCCAGTCGGCTCATTTAGCCAGAGCTAGTAATTGAGTGAAAACAGAGGGGATTTGCATCGGTTTGATGTCCTAAGTGTTTTATGTGTGTTTTCGTGTCCTCTCGAGAACATTTGCCCTGGGACAGAGCTGTCACATGGTTGGTAGCTGTGCTGTGACCACCCGTCTCTGGATTGGGTGTTGACTTCAGCACTAATCAGGTTAAGTTATTAAAACCTCATGAGTGAAATAGGTCAGAGGCAGCTAAAGCTGACAGAGAAAAAGAGGGCAAGGAAGATGAGAAGACGGTGGATGGAGAAGACCACTTGCTAGGCTATGTGAAAGAAGAGTGTGACTGAATGCCAGAAGAGGAGGGGACGACAGAATATGACCGTATTTTCATCTTCATTTGGATGGTTACGGATACACAAAACCATACAGAGATAAGAAGGAACCTTTACCAAAAGCAATGCTGTGATGATTTACAAGAAACTATTTCTTACATTTTATTTATAAGCATTTAATAGTCTGGATATGCTTCATGTTTGTTTATTGCAACACAGATTTGTCTCGTTTGACTGAAGCACCCTGTTTATGCACAGAGGAACACATCAGCCCAACGGCAAGGACCACACATACACGCACACTTCACCATGAGGGTTTGTTGTGTTTGAGAGCTCACAGGGAAGGACGTTACGTTTCAGGAAGAGACTCTGATTACCCTTTTCCTCTTTTGGGAATAAATAGAACAGCACTGGTCTCTGAGAAGAAGGACTTACTGCACATTCCACATCAGTGGCTTTTGTTTCTTTGAAATTGAGACTTCAGGACATTCAGGTTGGCTTTGTGATTATTAGTTCCTCTAGGATGTGTTTGATCTGTTCCTGTTGTCCCGCAAGGACTTGAAAAAGAAGAAAAGTTTGGGTGGATGTTACAACAGTTGGTATTTTTGCATATGTGGATGTATTAAAACTCTCTGTTGAGTTTGGGAATAAACAGATCAGTCTCTTAGCATTTAGTGTAATCTCAGGATTTGTGTTGCTCTTCACCTAACTGCCTGCTGGAGAATTCCCAACTCCTCCCCCATCACTACTCTCAATCCGGGCAAACCCCCCTTCCTTCGTCACACGAATGATCGCAGCCCAGTTACCACGGAGACCCAGTTGACAGGCGCTACTCTGGCTGCCGGTCCTGCAGCTCCTGATCTGCTCCTCTGTGTTTCCCAGCCAGCCGTGAGTTTGGAAAGTCAGGATGAAGTGGCAGTGCCCGGGCCTCAAGGGAGCATAAAGGGCCAGGCTGGTCGGGGGGCCATGGCTCCGCTTTGGAAGAACATGCTGTCCAAAAGCAGCCCCCTGTACCGCGACTCCCTCTTCTCCTTCTCTCTGTGGGAATGGCAGGTGCAGAAGAGAGAGTTGGCTATTATCAAGAAGCAGACAGAAAGAGAGAGAAGAACCTTGCACAGACAGATTGAGAAGTAAGAGCTTCAAGGTGTTTTACAGGTGTAAATAATTCTGTAAACTTAAAACTATTCAAACCAACATTTGTGTTTGTGTACTCTACAGTTCAAAAGTTTGGGGGTGGTACTATTTGTTTATGTTTCTGAAAGTCTCTTATGCTTACCACGGCATTTATTTAATCAAAAATGCAGTAAAATATAAATGAATATAGAATAAATATATTACAGTATTAAATAAGTTTTTTTTTCATCAGCTATTACTCCAGTCTTCATTCAGTGTTCGTGCTCAAGAAACATTTCTTATTATTATCATCAATATTCAAACATGTGCTGCATAATTTTTTTGTAAACAAAAAGCAGTGGAAACCGCATTTTTTTTGTTCAAATGGAAATATTTGCAACATTATAAATGTCTTAACTTTCACTTTTGATCAACTTAATGCATCCTTCCTGAATAGAAGCAAGAATTTTTTTTTAATGTGTTTTTATTAACAGTTTCCTATGCATTTTACATGAGGTGCTCTATTTGGTGCCTATGTAGAGAGTTCAGATCCAGTCTTTAATGGGGTTCCATTTCTGTTAGGATGTTGTCTTGGAAGACAGGTGCCTATGTAGACTATAAGGCAACTTAGGTCTTTAGCTTCTGAAAAAATTACTGAAGTTCCTAGATGTGTGGAATAGAAGAGCAATGGTATACTTGTTCTTCATTTTGTATTGTAGAGGGCAATTCACATTGTGCCGACAGATGGCAATAGACACTTCATCAGGTTTTGTCAGAGCAGCGTGTTACCCATGTCGGCGTCTGTCTGTTGTAGTGAGTTTTTGCCAATTGAACATGTTGAATCAGCGGTTGACGGGTCGTGTTTAGAGGTGACGTAATGTAATCTGGTGATTGTCCACGTTGGTCTGTGTCTGTCGGTGCAGTGTGAAATGATCTTAATGATTTTTTAAATATATTTTGTAGGAATTAACTGTTGGTGTTGTTAAACTTGCATATGATTGTCTGTGCATATAATTGAAAGTTAAATGATTTTGAGAAGGAGCATGTTAGAGAGAGATGGCACACATTGTGTAACTAACTGTGTGTGTGTGATCTAGGTGTTTTTTGTTTAATTTTATTATGATGATAGCTATAGAAAGTCCCCACAAAATGTGCGTGTGTTTGTGTTTGGTTAAGGTAAACCCTACATTATGGGGACGAAATGTCCCCACAAAGATGGCAATATCCAAAATCCTTGTGGGGACATTTTTGGTTCTCACGAGGAAAACAGATATAAATCATTTTGTGAGAGTCCCCACAAAGATAATAAACCAGACGTGTGTGTGTGTGTGTGTGTGTGTGTGTGTGTGTGTGTGTGTGTGTGTGTGTGTGTGTGTGTGTGTGTGTGTGTGTGTGTGTGTGTTGGCCCTGACAGAACAAAAACAGGTCCTAATTAATCCAGCTTGGAACAAATTGTAGGTACAATATTAGCCTAATGCCCTACATGTGGTACACACCTGGCACGTGCCAAACAAAATATGGTGACAATTTGCATGTACAACACGCTTAATTTGAATCCACATAAGCATATTAAACCTAAAACTCACTTTTATCAGAACCGGACATTTACATTTATTTGTTTAGCAAATTTGACTTACAGAAGAGAAGAAGCATGACACAATCGCTTCATAATACTGCATGTGTGTGGCACCTTTGTAGTAAGCGTAAGTGGGAAATAGCAGTGGTATTTACTTGTGTATTGAATGAAAAGTATATTCTGAGTATATAGTTTTAATTTCTTGTTCGCAGATTGTGCTCAATGTTTATGTTTTTGTCCTAACCATCACAACTAGCCGCAACAAGCAACAGGATATTTTGATGATTACTTTTTTTTCTATTTCTGCAGCTGTGATATCTGATTGGTCCAAAGTCACTGCTCCACATAACTACATTAAACATAAAATAGCTTCTGATTGGCTTACAGATGGACGATTAGCTCAATATTAAATACTACCTATGCAAAATGTAATTTTTGTCTGTTCTCAGGCTGAGTAAGGAGCTACAACAGAAAGACAAACTCATCGAGTCCCTACGCTCTAAACTTGACCAGCAACAACCACGATCGGATACGCCTACTAGCCACGCCCTCTCTGTGGTCACAGACCAATCAGACAGGACCTCTTTTGTGTCCGATGACCACGGCTCAACCAATGAGGATCTAGAGCTGTGCTCCGAACTAGATGCTGCCAGTGAATATGGCCAAGAGGAGGCAGCAAGAAGTGCCACAGGTTTTTTGTCATTATTATCAACATATTTGTACATTGTATTATGTTTTCCCCACTTTTTCATATTCAGGTTAGCTTCTCATCCACCTCTTTTCATTGTCCATCTGTTTTGTTTCAGATTCACACAATCATAGAGGCTCAGCCTCATTACATCCATCCAATCCTCCATCTATTACTTCCTCTCACAGCCACCAGTCATCCAACACCTGTCCCAGCATGCACTGCACACCACACAGGCCAATGGAAACCCAGGCACAGACAGGTAGGAAGAGTGAGAGGGTACCAAAATCACACATGCCCTTTTTAGTATCTCTCATAACAATGTTATTTAATCACTATGTACACTACCTTTCAAAAGTTTGGGTTCAGTATGATTTTTTTTTTTTTAAAGATGAAGAAATGAATACATTTAATTAACAAGGATACGTTAAATAAATACTGTAAATACATTTATAATGTTACAAAAGGTTTTTATATCCAATTACTGTTGTTCTTTTAACATTTTTATGTATCAATGTTTCAACAAAAATACTATGCAATACAACTGTTTTCAACATTGATAATAATAAGAAATATTTCTTAAGCACCAAATCAGCATATTAGAAGGATTTTTGAAGGATCATGTGACACTGAAAACTAAAGTAATAGATGCAGCTCTCTAAACATTAAAAAAAGACCCCACACTTTTGAACGGTAGTGTATTGTTTGGAATTAATACTAAATGAAAGGTTTGTTCTATAGACCAGCAAATGTTTCACCCAATGAAGTATCTGTAGCTCTTTCTCTATGTGTCCTCCCATCAGGCCTTTCTACTGTACCTCTGTCCAGCTCCATTTCTTTCTCCACCTCCCTCCACTGTCCTCAAATGTCCTCTCCATCTGTGTTTGACCCTCAAACTCATCCCTTGAGAACCCGTCACCCTTATGGTGGGGGATTCTCACTGGCAGAGGTTCACCAAGAGCTTCAAATGCTCCAGAAACAGCTTGGAAACAGTGAGCCTGCATCCGAGTGTGTGTGGCACTGAATAATTCATACTAATTCCATCACTGAATCAATATAGGCACGACTTGAACTCTTAACAAGAATAATGCTTTTTTTCCCAAATAGAAAATCAGATAACTTTTTGTCAATCAAACTCGAGAACGTATTGATGCATTATGCAATCATTGAATGTTTACTCACTAATACGCATGCAACAAAAAAAAAATCTTAATCTGTATTTTTCCAATACAAATATCTAAATCCTCTATGAATTGAAGAAATGGTGTAAGATAATATATCCTCTAAAAATAAGACTTTATTTTGAATTCAAATAGTTTATCTTACCTTGTTGACATGATTTTGTTTTCTTGTTATAAGCATAGACCTCATTACATTTGTTTAGATGTGTGCCTTAAACAAGGAATTATTTATTAATGTTATTAATGGGCTAATAAAATTGTATTGCATGCAAAATTGTATTTGTCACTGTGAGGTAGCTTCACTCACATTTGCATCTTGCAAGTTAATGCTACCCATCTTTTTATATATATTTTTTAACCCGCATTTGCAATATAATTATGTTTCGGTGTACACTACCATTCAAAAGTTTGGGGTTAGTAAGATTTTTTTGAATACTTTTATTCAGCAAGGATGCATTAAATTGATCATAAGTAAACCGCAAAGTCTTTTACATTGTTACCCAAAAAAATCTGTTATAAACAAAAATATTAAGTAGCAAAACTGTTTTCAACGTTGATAATAAGGAATGTTTCAGTAAGTCATCATATTAGAATGATTTCTGAAAGAAGTCTGGAGTAATGATGCTGAAAATTACATTTTAACGTATTAAAATAGGAAAGTTATTTTCTCATATTCAATAATATTTCTCTGTTTTTATTGTATTTTTGTTCAAATAAATGCAGCCTTGGTGAGCACCTGAGACTTATTTTAAAAATCTCATAGACCCTAAACGCTTTGACCAGTAATGGGTATATTCTCACACTGTTTATATTCTCTCCATTAATATTTGGTTTTCTTATCCCGGTACAGGCTACCATGGTCCTCAGATCAAACCCCTTCCTGCGTTTCCGCTGGGCTCCCATGCTCAGCTTGACCATAGCAGTTTACACCCACTATCCCATCATGCCTTTGAACAGTCACCTGTCAGCAGCAGGCACACCAGTCCCGCTATGAAATCAGGGTCAAGCCTTCTGGAGAGTAGTGCGATGTGGGATATGATGTATGGCCCAAGACCTTTAAGACCAGCCGTGTATGGAGACGTGTCCTCTGGTTCTTCTGGATATCAGTCAGGCCATACAGGTACTCCAGCTGTGGAGATCACAAAGTTAATTTTAATATTAATATGTTGTTGTTATATATTTTGGTAAGCTTATCGTGCATACTTCAGGCACAGACTTAATGGAGGAGCACCTTAGGGAAATTCGCACTCTCCGACGGCGTCTAGAAGATTCTATCCAGACCAATGACCGTCTGAGACAACAGCTGGAGGAGAGACTGGCCTCCTCTGCACGAAGTGGAGGTCAGAGACTTACAAAATCACGTTCGTCCAATCAGAAAGTCCATCAGTGTGTTTTTGCTAAAAAAATGTTACATTTTTACTTGTATGTTTAGATATTTTTCAAACGTATCTACATTTTTGCCTACATTTCACTAGCAGGAGGAGCACCAACTAATATCTACATCCAAGGCCTTGATTCTGTCAATCAGCTGTCCAGTGACATTCGAGTACTGAAAGAGGAAAATCACACCCTACAGAACCAACTCCAACAGGCCAGGACAGGTAAGATCTTAGTCCTACTATGTTCATAAGGAATGTTAGCAGTAGTACTATATACCAGCTTTAATATATTACGAGTAAATGAGCAAGCATAATTCTTGTCAGTGTTCGCAGTGGAATAGTAGCTTAGTGCATACTGAATACTGCACAGTATACACTGCATAGGCATTTTTTGCCATAAATTGTAGTTAGTTATCTTGGAAATAGAAAGCATTATTTCGCATTTTTAATATAATTTTATATAAAGATGTGTTTAACATTTGGAAGAGATTATATCTAAAGAAATCAGATAATATTCAAGTCAAGTGCATTGCATTGTGGGCCAAATGTATCATATAATGTTTTTTTTTATGCATGCAGAAAATTAGCATACTGTGCACAGTATACATACCATTTACTGTACAGGTACTGCACTACAGTACACTATTGAGTATTGCTTTATGAATTGGATGGTTCTGTAGTATGGTATATAGATATAGTTTTTATTCTTTTTTAGTTAAGTTAAATGAAAATGAGAAATTGTTGTTGCCTTGTCCACTCGTTGAAATACAATCTTTTTTTAGTCATTTTGTATTTCAGTTTATGTTTAATTTATTTTAAGTAACAAAAATGTAGCCAAGATCTTGAGTCCTGAGATGTTTTGCATTTACGGGCAGATGGCAGTAAAGAGATGGAGCGCCTGAGAGAGGCGGTTCTGTCTGGGCGTGGCCAGTTAAAGCAGGCGGAGCTAGAGGCGGGCACGTGGGCAGATCAATGCAGGCGGCTGCAGGCTCAGATTAGAGAGCAGGCTCAGGCAGTACTACAGCTCAAACAAGACAAACAGAGCAGCCTGGACAACAGCACCAGGTAGAGTGATCCTTTGTGCCCTCTTGAAATTTCAGTATTTGTTTTGAGATTTTGCCTTTGACAAAAAAAGTGTCAGACTGCTTTGAATAATATGTATGTGTATACATGTGTGAACAGGCTACAGCACGAAGTGAATGTTCTCCAGCAGCAGTTGAGTGAGTGTCAATGTCTAGTGCACACACTGCAAAGTGAACTACAGGTGTATCAGAGAGTCTGTGGCACTACTGAGAGCAACACAGGTAAGAAACAAATACATCTGTCTGAAACTTGTGAACCAGAATTGCTGAAATTTGTGTGTGCAGTGTGCATCTGGTTTTTGATTCAGAATAGGTCGACCAAATTGATGATTGTATAAACAGAAGGGGTGTAACAGTACTCAAACAAGATGGTTCGGTACGTACCTCGGTTTTGAAGTCACGGTTCGTTATGTTTTCGGTACAGCAGAGGGAAAACTGAAAATGTGAAACACATACTTTGCACATGGGAAATGTGGTTTTAGAACAGTTGCCATGTGAAATCCATGTGATCACATGTAAAACTTTTCTTTTTTTTTAAACGTGGGAAATTCATGTGGTTTTTCTGTAAGGGATGTGCCTATCTTTAAAGGCTGTCGATATTCTAATCTGCTCCATCTATTTTGATATGCACACCGGCCCATGTCCATTGAAGTCTATCAAGTTAAACGTAGACTTGCTTGCTTTTTTATGCAAAATGGAAATACTTGTGTGAATTTGTGACATTTACAGGTCGTATTAAACAGCGCACACATCTGACAGTAGGGCAAGCCATGTAGGTTTATGATTTAATTTAAAGCATGTCTCATGTTTAAGATAATTTGGATATAAACAATATCGTTCTATCCTATGGGGGAAACTCAGTGTTTGAAATTACATTCCGCACACAGATAAGTTCCAAAAATGCAGTAGTTAAAACAACAAAATGTATTTGGATCAATACACATGCGTACCTGAACCGAAAGACCCGTGCCGAAAACATTCGGTAGGAATACATGCAGGGTATGAAATAATTAACTTTTTCAATTTTCAAGTTACTGGCCATTCAGAACTTCTACTGGCCAAAAAAAGAGAAATAAGCCAGAATAACTATGCCACAGCTTTATATATATATATATATATATTATAACATTTGGATTTCATACATTTATTTTTTTATTGAAACAGAATCCTGTCATCCAGCCATCTCTTCCCTTCCTCTTTCATCCTCATCCTTTTCACCAAAAATGTATTTTAGATGACAGATCAATCCAGTACAAAGAGCGCCACACGGACCAAAACAAATGGCTCATTGTTTTTTTTAACCTTCGCTATTGATTCAATACAATTGAACAAGCGTGTCGTTATTTAATGCGTAGTGACATGTATGTTCAAGTAAACCAGATATGCTCGGATTCTGCACAATACGTTGATTATTTGCGGTAAATCTGTGCAGATTTGGCTTACACGAATTTCTCCAGCAAAGTGAGTGAACATAATAAGCAACCCATCAAAGTGGCTATAGTGATTTGACAGCGTTACCCGCCACAGTTGATAATTTGCCGGGTGTTCATTTCAAACCCTGAATACATGTATTGTTCCACCCTAATAAACAGAGCATTAAAATGTTAATTAGCATTGATGTACTGATATATTGAACCTTCTACTCTAGGCTACACTACTACCTTTGACCTACGTGAGCGAGAGTCTAAAATACATTTGTTGGAGCAGCAGTTGAGAGAGAGGCTGGTCCAGTGTATGCCCCGCCTCTCAGCCAGAAAACAGCTATTCCACGGTGAGAGATCGAATTATTACAGTATAAGACGTTTATTATGACTTTAATACAAACATTTGTGGATTCATTGTGACATATTTATATTTCCATTGACCTTGGTCTCACCGTCTGCTGTAGACCAATCACCATCTCCTCCCGTTCGAGATACAGGGTTCTCCAGCCCTGCTTCACCAGCTGTGGAATCATATGACCCAAAGTCTTCTTCTAGTGGTAAGAGTCTTATATAAAACACATTTGATGCTTTATATAAGAGATAAACCTCACTCAACTAAGTGCAAGTCACGGAAAACTGATTGACCAATGCACATCATCTGATTAGACTCAGCAAAGTCTGCTGCTGAAGAGCTGGAAGCTGGGGCCCCTGACGGCTCCTTCGCGTGCAGGACGGGGCGTCATATGATTGGTCATGTAGATGACTTCAGTGCCCTTCAACAGCAGCTACTGGAGGGGAAGGTGGTTATCTGCAAAATGGAGGCGGCACTGCAGTCCAGCACAGAATCACTTGACCTGCCGGAGGTCAGTATAAAGATCTGATTTAAGATGAAAGGCTGATGTGATACTAGTGGGACAGACAATACAGAGATATGAATATATTTTAGTAGGGCTGTCAAACAATTTAAAATGTAATTTAATTAATTACATGATATAATGATTAAATTAATAAAAATGTATTGCATATATAAGAAAAAAATACTTAAAAAAGGATGCATTAAATTGATCAAAAGTGTCAGTAAAGTCATTTATAATTCTTACAACAAATTTCTATTTCAAAAAGGGTATTCTTTTCAACTTTCTGTTCATTAAAAAATCCTGAAAAATATATCATGGTTGAATTAATGGCTGCTGAATTTCAGATTTGCCATGACTGGAATAAATTACATTGTAAAATAGACAAAAGTGATTTAAATTCTAATATTTGACTGATTTTACTATTGTTACTTCTTTCAAAAACATAAAAAAAAAATCTTACTGACTACAAACTTTTAGGGCCATATTTTGATGATCTAAGCGCATGGTCTGAAGCGCATGGTGCAGGTGCACTTCTTAGGGTGTGTCCGAATCCACTTTTGCTAGTTTAACAATGGAAAAAAAACGGCCAGTGCACCAGACGCATAGTCTAATAGGGTTGTACCTAGTCTCTTAATGAGTCATGGGTGTGTTTTGGGCATAACGTGCAATAAACCAATCAGAGTCTCGTCTCCCATTCCCTTGCACCATGGCGGATTCGCTATTTACATGGCGGAATTTGCGAGTGGAAAGACTGAACGCTAGCCTAGAAATCTAGACGCACCCTAGCGGCAGCAAATCTAATTTGCAGCCAGGGTCATCTAGCAACTCTATGTTGGCTTGCGAGCTGGAAAAACCAAACTTTAGTCAGGCCAATCACATCATGTGTAGAGTCGGTGGACGGGCCTAACATAATGAGTTGTGATGGTTCCCTGTGCTACTTTTAAACAAAGAAGTTGGTGAACAGCTACCTTTCGAATTGGCTTTGGCAGCGACTCTGGAAAATTAAAAGCTTTTCCTTGAGAAAAGAACAAAGAATGCTACTGAAGTTATTCTTAAGAAAGGACGATGTGTTCAGAGTTTTGCCGACCGGATACGGCGAAAGTTTAATCTATCAACTAGGTCCGCTTCACCTTCTTCGTTGCTCTGGTTGGTTGTAGCGCTGTCCTATTGCGTGCAGAGGGAATTTGAAAGACAACCGTTTATCCCGCCCCTCGGATTGAGCCCTGCCAATGGCGAGTTCCCAGACCCAACATCTTGATGTGGGTCTGGCTTGTCAGGTTAACTGAATGCTTCTCCAGAGAGGAATCCTATTATTTTAATATGTTTGTGTGCTGCCGCATGTCCCTGTCTGTGTAACAAGCAGAGTGTACGCATGTTGTGCACCCGCCGATAGGCGCATATTACTAACGCGCCCTTTAAATAACACCAAAAAATACTGCGCGGTCAATGGTGCAGTCGTTTTCAGTTGCCTCAAAAAAGCAACGCGCCAACAATGAGCCTGAACGTTTTCAGACCAGCACAGCCATGGGCGAACAGATGGGCACGAGTGCATTTGCGATTTAAACTAGAAAAAAACACTTTGCGCCGGGTGTATGATAGGGCTTAATGTATATATTTTTTGTTTCCATATCATTGAACATAAGCACATCACTGACCTGGAGTCAAATATTTAGGTCATTAAATGTTTCTGTGTGACAATCGTTTTATTTAATAATAACTGATGATTTAACATACTTTATATAAGTTTTAGAACAGCTGCGAGTCTAAAGTGGACAAAGGTAACATGCTGAAAAATGTTGAGTACTACAAATGAAATGTTAATCACGCGCAATCTCTTTCTGCAGGGTTATGTGAGGAACTTGCATGTCAGCACTGCAACACTGAAGCAGATTCTGGAGGAGACGAGCTCTCTCTTAAGAATGTTCTGGAGGGCGGCTCTACCCAGCACTGAGGCCTCGGCCCAGCAGCTTAAAAAGGTCAGAGGGCACTTAAAAAGTACACATTTCATCGCAATAAGTCTTGGAAACACTACCCATTTTTTGTGCTCCTTTGTGACATCACATGTGCATGTATCTGTAAAAGAAATTCACACTGAAAACAACAAAAAAAGGTTCCAGGAATGCTTTATTTTAAACCATTCACAAAACAAATTTGAATGTCAGTTCAGTTATTGGTGTAATCCTACGTTTTTTTACGTTTGTGTAGGAGCAGTCTTTGAGGAAAGAGGTTGTCGCAATGAGGCGCAAGTTATCAGAGCAAGAGCAGCTTCTCAGGGACACAATGGAGAATCTGAGGACCTCCAGTCGCACTAAAGACAACATGGAGCAATTCATCGTCAATCAACGTGAGTGACTCTCTTATCTTTTCTCCTCTCTTTGTTCATGTTTATTGTTCTTCTCTTTACTATTTTTGTTTATTTCCAGTGTCAAGAACGCGGGATGTGTTGAAACAGGCTCGCTCAAATCTAGAGGTGAGCCATTTCTGCCATTCACACATGCATTTCTTTTACAACCTCAAGCATGTTTCTTTTTGTAAAACGTTCCCTGGTCGCACACCCAAAGTGTAGCCCAGTGGCTATATAAATTTGATATCGATATGATAGAAAATCATCTGTGCAAAATATATGCTTTCCCTTTATGTCCCCTCTGCTTGTCCACGTGTCTCAAGCGATAATCGCCCACAGGAGGTGGGTCTGTGTAGCAGTTCAGCCAATTGCTGATTCATGATTTAAACGTATTCAAAACATGACACAAATGTTAGCCTATCAGTGTCCTCAATCTTAATGCAAAAGGACTAGGGGCTGGATTAAGCAAACCAGTGTCTTGCTAGTAAAGTTTTGATGGATGACGATTGTAATCTAAGTAAAGACATGAGCACATTTCAATATGGTTGAGTGTTTTATAATGGATGCTCGTCTAAGAAGCGTGTTTTGGAGGAGTTTGCGAGGGTCAGTGGTGTTTATGTACATACTGTATGGACATCAGACACACCAAGCACAGACACAAACACTCGATCTGACAGAATTGTTCACTGATGCCATGTCGACCTTCAGATCGCTGTATTATGCTGTAATTCTCAACGGATCTGTATAGTATATATGCAGTCAGGTCAAGGTGGCTGGTATAGTGTTCTGTTGGCATCTCCATGTTTCACTTGTAGTAATATATAAAGCTTTAAACAAATGTAATTTTTTTCCTCACAGTTTTTGCTGTTGTAGTGTATACATACACATTGTGAATAAGGAAAAGTAAAAAATATTTTATTATAAAAAAGCTTCCAGAACATAGCATTATACTGGTTTGTTTTCTTATCAAATAACTGCTGCCCTACCTAGAAAATATCCCACCAGCCACGACTAGTGTAGCCCAAATGGTTTTGGCTGAATAGACATTTTTGTCTAAGGAGCAAAACCAAAAGGACTCCATCATATGATTGCCAGCTATTATAGGCTCTATCTCCGGCTCTTTCTCACCGGGTTATTTTCCTTCTCCTCTGTATCTCTATGTCTTCTGAGTTATTCCAGAAGAATGAACTCAAGATTGCCTCTCTAGGCTGTACCCCTCTCCCTTCATCCTTCTATTCGGTCTCATCCACTCCTTCCTGGTCTGATAGAGGTACTGGTATAAGTGTGTGTTAGTGTGTATGTGTTTGTCTAGCAACACATGCATGCCTGACCCAATCTTGGGTAACCAGCATGAAGTGTCGTCCAGCTTCTTTTGCATCATATTTTTTCACACAGCAAAATACAACTTTTTTTGTCCAATCGAAATTTGTTCAGTTTTTTGTAGGCTAAACAGAAAAACAACACATGAAATCTGATTTCTAGCAACCTGCTTATTAATATTTGCAGTGTTACTATAACAATCAATGTGGGGGGGGGGGGGGGGTGGTGCAAGCAAAAGTGATGGTAAAAACATTTATTTGATCAAAAATATTGTGAAATATTATTACGATTTTAAATAACTGTTTTCTATTTTAATATATTTATAATGTTATTTATTGCTTTGGTGGCAACACTGAATTTTCAGCAGCCATTACATTAATCAAGTAAAGGTCAGTTTTCTGTCACATGATCCTTCAGAAATCATTCTAATATGATGATTTGCTGCTCAAGGAACATTTTGTAATTATCAAATTTGAAAACGGATGTGTTGCTTCATACTTTTGATGAAACCGTGATACATTTTTTTTTCAGGATTCTTTGATAAACTGAAAGTTCAAAAGAACAGCATTTATTTGAAATAGAAATATTTTGAAACATTTTACACAGTCTTCTCTGTATTTTTTGATCAATTTAATGTGTCCTTGCTAAATAAAAGTATTAATTTTGAACGGTGTCTACAAGTTTTCACCCGCAGTATGTAGCTTGTATGTCAATGATTTTAACTCCAGTTCCTCCTCAAATGTTTACTGTGGCATTCTGGGTAAATAAACTCAGTGGAATCCAGTCAGTCAGATTGGAACTGATCATGTCAGTCAGCTCATTTTCACGCTGAGGCTTGTCAGACCTGTCACATAGTATGCTTCCCTCTCTTGGTTTGGAGGGAAACTACAGAATCTAAATAAAGAACATCACTTTTGCTTTGTCCTTTAATGGCACAGTGCATTATTAGTTTCTTATGTAACATTATAATGACTCTTTCTGTGACTCTTTGTTCAGACGAGGTCTCAGGAGCCTCCCTCAAATACGCCTCATCTCTTGGTTGGAATTTCGTGACCCCCCCATGCTCAGGATCAGCACAAAGTGATGACTGCCTCATGGCCGGCACAGGGGCGTGACAGACAGCGCCTCCTACAGGTGTCCTGCAGAACAGACTCCAGACTGAGTGCTGCTGCCTCGCCCTGTCTGAATCAGTCACCCTAAAATGCATTAGATGTCCTGGATTACATGTAGATCTATTATTCATTTTTATTTGCCTCATAAGAACCACCAAAAAGCTCTCAAAGTTGCTTTTGAGTAGATTAGTATTATAGACATATGGATTGGCAATCCATGTCTTTAACAAAAAGTAACATTTTATGGGATTATGTTTGGTGTTAGGTTTATATTGAACCAGCAACACAATTAATGTGCAATTATAATACTACTGTATTACCAGCCAGACCTGCTACACTGTAAATGAACATCATCCCCGGGACGAGCTGAAGGGCGATGGTGCAATAATCTTTCAAATCGTATGTTTGTTCTGTGTTATTGCCAAAGTATGTTGCTTTTAATGAATTAACCTAATATACTTTTTTTCCTTTTTATTAATTTTTTTTTTTTTTTTTACACAGTTTTTATTTAACCTTTCCCCTGTTTTATATAAATTCTCGTACTGGATATTATTGATTTTTTTTTTTTTTTTTTTACTTTTTGGTTTTGGTCCAAACTAATATTTTTCTATTTGCTGTATCAGCTCTTCTGGACCATTTTGGATTGTTTTTGTTTTTGTTTTCATTTATTTGGTTTGTTTTGTTATGCATTTTGTTTTTATTCACTTTTTTTTCTCCATGATTTGCAATGTCTGAAAATTGGATCGCATGAGTTAAATACTAAAGTGAAACATCTCAAGATGATAAGTTAACACTACTGAGTTAAATTATTAGACACTGCAGACAATTTTGCAGATTGTAGATTGTGAGACTGGTCATAACTCTACACAACATGTGCATAGCTTTATTGTTCTTAACTGTATGTGGCTTTTGAAAGAAAGCCTATTGCTCTTGCATGAACCACATAGCTTTACGCTGTGCTGTATTTCAGTATTCCAGTGCAAGAAGTCCTGGGGTTTCTGCTGTATATGTCAACTGAACTGGTGCCATTTTGTTTGTTCTGTATATTATGTGTTATGTGGACACGTAATAATGTACTCCTGAGACAAAGGAGAGCCATGGGTCATTTCAGTTCAATCTGCACTCGTTGTTTATGACAATCAAATACTTCTCAGAGGTTTGTAATCTTGAACTACAAGTTGTTTAAAATATTGGTAGCCGTGCAATTTGATTTAAAATTTCCCTTTGTAAATTAATGTATATTGAGTGAGGATTGTTAGAGAGTAAAATGCATGTGTATTTCAGGGAAAAGTGTGTGGAGGAAACTCTCAAAACAAAAAGGGGACAATTTAATAAAAAGGGAATCATACACGTGTCTTGTTGAATATATATTTTTTTGTCAGTATTTCTTACGATACTTACTTCAGTTGTCTTATTGGTACCTTCATACAAAATTACAGTCTTGGTTTTGTATTTAGACGTTTTTCATCTTAGAAGAACTTTTCTTAATACATTGGTCGTACACTCGTCTTTATACCAGCAGATGGCCCAATACATTAAAGGGACAGTTCACCCAAGAATTAAAGTTCTGTCATCATTTCCTCACCCTCAAGTTGTTTCAAACCTGTATGAATTTATTTCTTCTGAACACAAAAAAAGATATTTTGAAGAATGTTGGTAACCAAATATTTTCTGGTCCCCATTGACATCCATAGTATGAAAGAAATACTATGGAAGTCAATGGCTACCATTTGGTTACCCATATTCTTCATAATATCTTCTTTTGTGTTCAGCAGAAGAAAAAGACTCATACAGGTTTGTTTCGAACAACTTGAGGGTGAGGTTTCATTCTTATAGGTGAAATATCCCTTTAAGTCTCATGACATAATCAGTAATAATGAGGACGTCATCGAACGCTTTTATCAGGAATAATTCCTCTGTGCTGTTCAGTGTCCAGTATAATGTACTGCTTATGATATCTAACTGAATCCAAACAGGGCTGCCAACTTAAAAAAAAAAAAAAAACATATATATATATATATATATATATATTAGGGGTGTAACGGTATACAAAACTGACGGTTCGGTACGTACCTCAGTTTTGAAGTCACGGTTCGGTACGGGTTCGGTTCAGCAGTTTTAAAAAATGGCTTTTTATTTATTTTTTATTAAACAGTGGTTTACTGAAAAAATTGTGTCTGTCCTTAAATGAATTAAATTATAACTAAAAGTTTCTTAAAGATGCTGTAAACTATATAGGGAGCCCTTACTTGCACATTATTACTATAATATTAAAGGTTAACTACAGAGCCCAAACTATGAGCCTATATTCAGCTGATATTCATGATAGATAATAAGCAACACTCAAATAACACATTGTGTGCAAACATGTAAACTTCACATAAGGCTAGTTTTTGCATTAACTCCTAAATCTAATTATAACATTGTTTTTTCTCCAATTCGTTGTTGAAATATAATCTTAGTGACTGTCATTTTCATGACAGATTTATCTAAAATAGCATTAAATAATCAAGACATCAATAACAGGTTAAGTAGAATTTATATATATATAACTTCCTGTTTTACAGAGGTAGCTAACAGACATTTGAGTGCTTCCAATGCACAAAGTGCAATCTCTTAAAGGGTTAGTTCACCCAAAAATGAAAATTCTTCCCCTCATGTCGTTGGACACACGTAAGACCTCCGTTCATCTTCAGAACACAAATGAAGATATTTAAGTGTAAATCCGATGGCTCAGAAAGGCCTCCATTGGCACAATGCACTGTACACTCTCAAGACCCATAAAAGGTACTAAAGACGTCGTTACAAAGTCCATCTCACTACAGTGGTTCAACAATAATGTTATGAAGCGACGAGAATAGTTTTTGAGCACAAAAAAACCCCAAATAACGACTTATATAGTGATGACCGATTTCAAAACACAGCATCATGAAGCTTCAAAGCGTTATGAATCAGTGAGTCGATTCATGATTCGGATCGCGTGTCAAACTGCTGAAATACGTGACTTTGGCGATCCAAACCGCTGAATCGACTCACTGATTCATAACGCTTAGAAGCTTCAAGTTGCTGGTTTTTTAAATCGGTCAACACACAGGGAAACTGCTTTGCGCGGTCTTTTGCTGTTATTTTTGTTGGCAAATGGGAATTTGCATTCTTCATCATGGTTTCACCGATATCTATGGTTTCACCACGGGGTTTGCAGCTTTTCGATGACGTTCACGTCGGGTAATTACGTCGCTTCAAAACGTTCACATGGCAATAGGGGGAAATGGCGGCTCTTGTGTGAAGTAAACGATCATTTTTCAACTTTCTGCTAATATATATGACTTTTTTGCAACGAAAATGCCGGGATTATAAAATCATGCTAGCCCCGCATATTTTGCGAAAGTGCGGCGTATTTGAAAAAATGCGGCCCCCGCATAAATATGCGGACTTTGGCTGATTATGCATTAAATCATGCGATCGCGTAATCGCGTTTTTCTGGAGGGACTGCCTTTTGTATTAAAAAAATAATATCCACTTTTAGGCAGCTTCTTTGGTGCATTTATTTGATGCATGTTTTACTGGATTTGCTGTGTATTAAATTACAGTGTACAGAAAAACTGTTAATCTCTATTCATAAATATTTTTCTATTATGCCTTTTATTTAACAAACTAACTTTCTGATACACGTTTACTATTATATTCTATAAAAAAAACACCTATGTACCAAAACCCTCCAACATTGCAATTCATCATCTTGTGAATCCAGTTCAGTTCAAACGGAATATAACTGATTTTTAACTCTTTTTTTTTTTTTCTCCTTTTTTTATTTTGTATTTAATTACGAGGGTCAAATGCTTAACTTTGGTGACTTTTTATGCACTAATTTGAGCTGGATTATATTGTCTGCTGTTTTCTTAACGGCCATGCTTTTTGATGCACAGAAAATATTTACTACAATGTTGTCAAATTACTAACCAAGATCATGTACCACCTTTTTCAGTCCAAACACACACTGTGTGGAGTGTATATTATTTGGCATGGATAATCAAAACCTCCCCACAAAGTTTAAATCACAAATTCAAGTGACCGAACTATAAGCTAACATGTTTTTGTTTCATGTTGTGAAACTTATAATTGGTCAGGAAACAAAGATGCTTTATTTATTTGGCCTATACTGTGTGTACGAGCCCACACACATGCACACAATTTGTTCCTGACAAATGGCCAATCATGAAAATCAATTAACTGTGTGGTGATAGGTGGATGTGGGCAAACGGGATGGACCAACTATTTGGAGGACATAAAATTAAAGTTAGCCTGTAGGTTTTCCGTAGTTTCCGTAGTCAATCACATTATCTTCAACAGTCAATAGAACATGTGAACATGTAAAGTAGATGATTGTCCCCACTTTTTTTGACATTTGACAACTTGACCATTTATTTGATTGTCTTTACTTCCTCTTATACCACCGCATTTGTTTGGACGTTTTGGATGCAAAAATCTTACAAACATATTACTTTTAGTGTTTTAACTTAAAGCACCATGTCATTGCCCCAAAGTGTATCAAAATCTTAACGTAGGCCTAAAGCATGCATACAAAATGTAAATATGTATTGTAACCTAAACATTATTTTCCATTCAGCTACCATCTTTGTATTCATTACAGAACACTATTTTAAATATAGGCATTTGTAGACTACTTATGTTTATGCTCAAATGTTTGGTTAAACATTGATATAAATGTTTTTATTAATTTGGTTAAATGAATGCAAAGCACAGAAATCTTTCATGTTTCCACGAAGACTCAACGTCTCCCTCCATGTTGATATTTTTAGTTAGTCAATGCCAAAATTATTAAAGTATTTGCTGAATGATGAACAAACATGAATTATATGTAGATAGCCTTATTATGTAAGCTGTAAAGTATCTAAAGGTCTCTAATCAGTACACTGTAAAAAAGAATTTGAGCTAACTTGGAAAAAAAAGTCAACCCATCGCACTCAACTTTTTAAGTTAACTCAACTAATTTGCTACAGTTAAAGTCAACATAAAAACTTTTGTTCGTGAAATGAGTAGCATGTAGTCTTTTTTAACTTAAAGCTTCTTGTCAAGACAACCAAAGAACTTTTAGCAATGCAAGCAGCTTCAATCCTTGTTTTTTCATCTCCTTTGATGTTCAAAGCTATCTACACAACATGAAAATCATTTGCCTCTTAAAACTAGAGGCACACAGTTTACCCACCTGGGCAAATAAGTTGTAAAAGATGCAATGAGAAGAACGTCTCGGGTTATGACTATAACCCTTGTTCCCTGAGAAGGGAACGAGACACTGCGTCGGAACGACACTTTTGGGAACGCCCTCAGCGTTGCACGTCTGAAGCATGAATGAAACTAAGACCGATCTTGATTGGTGCTACGTCATGACGTAGTATGTGACGGCATACCCGGAAGTATAAAGGGACGCCGAGTCACAACAGCGCTAGCTTTTGGGCGATGAAGCAAATTGCCCCCAGGCATGGAGAGGCGTGGCAAGGAGACGCAGTGTCTCGTTCCCTTCTCAGGGAACAAGGGTTATAGTCATAACCCGAGATGTTCTCTTTCAAGGGAACTCGCACTGCGTCGGAACGACACTTTTGGGAATGAAATGCCCATTATGCCACCACGAACCATGCCTGTCCTAGTGTGAAGCTGGAACCCAGGCACACTTAGGACGAGAGCACCCTAGCGCCTGGCGTCGCAGGGAGATGCAGACTATAAAACCTGATAAATGTGTGTGGGGTAGCCCAGCTGGCTGCCTCACAAATCTCCTAAATCGGGACCTCCATATGAAGGGCCCGAGAAGAGGGCATGTCCCTGGTGGAATGCGCCGATGAAGCAAATCGCCCCCAGGCATGGAGAGGCGTGGCAAGGAGACGCAGTGTCTCGTTCCCTTCTCAGGGAACAAGGGTTATAGTCATAACCCGAGACGTTCCCTTTCAAGGGAACTCGCACTGCGTCGGAACGACACTTTTGGGAACGAAATGCCCATTATGCCACCACGAACCATGCCTGTCCTAGTGTGAAGCTGGAACCCAGGCACACTTAGGACGAGAGCACCCTAGCACCTGGCGTCGCAGGGAGATGCAGACTATAAAACCTGATAAATGTGTGTGGGGTAGCCCAGCTGGCTGCCTCACAAATCTCCTAAATCGGGACCTCCATATGAAGGGCCCGAGAAGAGGGCATGTCCCTGGTGGAATGCGCCCTCAAGGCCAAGGCAATCGCCTGAACGATCCAATTACTGGCCGTCTGCTTGGACGCGGGCAGTCCCTTCTTAGGAGACCCGAAGCACACTAACAGTTGGTCCGATCTTCTCCACTGCGAAGACTTCCGCAGATAAATTTGCAGTGCTCTGACCGGGCAGAGCAAATGAAGTCTCCCCTCTTCAGCCGACACATGAGGTGGAGGATGAAACGCCTGCAGAACTGTAGGCCGTGCCACATTAGATGGCACCTTGGGCACATAGCCCGGCCTAGGATGAAGGATGGCTCTAACTCCGCCAGGGGCAAACTCCAGGCAAGTTGGTGTGATAGCCAAGGCCTGAAAGTCCCCCACTCTCCTCAGAGAAGTGATAGCCAGGAGCAGCGCCACCTTTAACGACAGAACTCGATCTGTCGCAGACTCGAGCGGTTCGAAGGGGGCCGAAGCCAACCCCTCGAGAACCACCGCCAGATCCCAAGTTGGAACTCTGGAGCAGTTAACTGGGTTCACCTCACGCTCCCTGCACCAAGTGGATAACACGTTCCACTTTAAGCCGTACAACCTTCTCGTGGAAGGAGCCCTGGAACTGAGTATGGTCTCCACTACACCTGGAGGCCAGCCTCTAAGTACTGAGCCCCCTCAGGGGCCAGACCCAAAGCCTCCACAGCTCTGGCTGGGGATGAAATATTGTGCCCCCTGCCTGAGACAGCAGGTCCCTCCTCATCCTCAGAGGGATCTGCCATGGAGGACCTGCCAGCAGTGCCATGATGTCTGAGAACCACACTCGGGCTGGCCAATACGGGGCTACTAGGAGTAAACTGACCCCGTCCTGCCAGACCCTCTCCAGGACTCCCGGGAGCAGAGCTATCGGGGGAAATGCATACGGACGCAGCCTCAGCTACGTCTGCACCATGGCATCCAACCCCAGCGGGGCTGGATGCCTGAGAGAAAACCACAGAGGGCAGTGGGACGTCTCTCGAGACGCAAACAGGTCCACTTCCACTGGGCCGAACCTCTCGCATATGGACTTCACCACCTCTGGGTGAAGTCTCCACTCCCCGGGCCTCAGCCCTTGCCTCGACAGGATGTCTGCTCCCTGGTTCTGGTCCCCGGGAATAAACATCGCCCTGAGAGACGATAATTTCCCCTGGGACCACAGGAGGATCTGATGCGCCAGTCTGCACAGAGGGCGAGACCTCAGACCCCCCTGATTGTTCTGGTACGCGACCACTGACATGTTGTCGGAGCGCACCAGAACATGATAACCCCTGAGGTCTGTGAGGAGGTCTTTGAATATGGCCAAGGACGACATCTCGATGCCGAACTGCCATGTCTAGTAAATGAGCCAGTATGAGCCAGTATGAGCCAGTCGTCGATATAGTTCAGCCCACGGATACCCTGGAGTCTCAGAGGAGCCAGAACTGCATCCATGCACTTAGTGAACGTGCAAGGGGAAAGAGCTAGGCCGAATGGAAGAACATGATATTGGAACGCTTCACCCCCGAAAGTGAACCTCAGGAGCTTCCTGTGTGCAGGACTGATGGAAATATGGAAGTATGCGTCCTTTAGATCTATCGTGACAAACCAATCCTCGGACCGAATTTGATTCACGATGATAGGAATCGTGAGCATCTTGAACCTGAACCTCCTCAGAGACCTGTTCAAGTACCTCAGATCTAAAATTGGGCGCAGACCCCCGTCCTTTTTTGGAACTATAAAGTACCAGCTGTAGAACCCCGACTCCCTGTCTGGTGGAGGAATATGTTCTATGGCCTCCTTTACCAACAGGGACTGTACTTCCTGTTCCATTACCCGAGCCCGCTCTGGGACCACTGCAGTCCAGACCACCCCACTGAATCTTGGTGGGCTGTGGCCGAACTGCAGTCTGTACCCTTTCTCTACAGTGCGCAGGACCCATGGCGACCCATTCGACAGGCGTTGCCACGATTGGACGATTTTCGGTGTGCCGACGCCATCGCTGCCTGCCCGAAATCCCTCGGGGTGGACGAGGTAGTGCGCGTACGCTGGAAACCGATGTGGCCCGAAGCGTCATTGATGGCGGGATTACCACATCAATTTCCAAAGGGCTCCAAAGGGCACCGCTTCTCCCCGGAGGGGACAGCCCTCAGAGGTGCTACCACAGCTAGGACCTCTTTCCCGCAGCCTTCTTAGCCTGAAGGATGGCCCTCAGGTCGCCCTTCTGCTGATCCGGCTTTGGGCGAGAACGCCGCCTCTGTTGCCAAGCTCCCTGAGGAGGGGCTCTAGAGGCGACGTCTCTTTCTGTACCTGCCGGTACAAGGAGCTCGATGACGGCTGGGGCTGGTCGGTTTTAGGACCAGCCCCTTTAGACTTGGAGCGGCGAGGGATAAACTGCTGGAACGCCGCAGATTGCCTCTTCGCCTCCTGAAACCTGTCAACAACCGTGTTGACAGCGTCGCCGAACAGGCCAGAAGGCGAAAGAGGCGCATCAAGGAGGAAAGCTTTATCCTTCTCCCTGATGCCCGACAGATTCAATCACAAATGCCTCTCCGTTGCCACCATAGCTGACATGGCACGGCCGTCTCCTTGGTGACACGGAGAGATCTGTCGCTCTGCGGAGTTCAGCCACATCCTCAGGTGTGGGTCCCTCGCCTTCATCCAAGTCTTTTAACAGGTCCGACCTGCCGCCATATATGCCCTGCCCACCATCGCCGACATATCTCTACACGGTTTGGTGGGTAGCACCGGGGTTTTCAGGGAGGACGCCGCATCGGGAGACAGATAACTGGCCAAAGCCTCCTCCACCCGCGGCATCCTCCCATAGCCATTCTCTCCCACCCCCATAATATTACTGTACTCCAATACTGTTGGATTAGAGAGGCGGGAGGAGTGTGGTTTGTTCCAGGACTAACATAACTCGTTATGTAAATCCGGAAAAAATGGCATCCTCCCATAGCCATTCTCTCCCGCCCCCATAATATTATTGTACTCCAACACTGTTGGATTAGAGAGGCGGGAGGAGTGTGGTTTGTTCCAGGAAAAATGGCAAACCCCGGCATTGAGTTTGTGCTCTGTGCTGCAGGAAGCGCTCATCAAGTTTACTTCTCACTACAGTCGCTTCCTGCATTTCTGATGGCCAGCTGATGTTTAGTCTGGCCACCGCACGAGTCACAAGCTCCTCATAAGCGGGCACGTAAGGTGACGAGTGAGCCTCAACGTCACCCGCCTCGATGCTGAGCACATCCACATCCTCAGATGCGGAAAGCTCAAACATCAGACCCTCCTCCCGAGCAGAAGAAGCCGCAGCGCGGGCTTCTGCACGGGGAGGAAGGGCATCAGAACTGTCTGATGATGATTGGGAAAGTGCCTCAGCAGTCCCAAACTCACCAGCCAGTTCCCGTTGCGAAAAGGGAAAAACATCCAGTATGCGGCAGTCCTGTGGGCGAAAATGCCTTGTTGATGCTAGAGGTCGGAGGAGAATGGGCCGACTGATTCAAGCTGATAGTAGAGTAACTTTGACTGAAATAACCACTTGTTACAACCGAGGTATGCAGCAAAGCATTTGTGAAGCCACAACACGCACAACCTTGAGGCGGATGGGCTACAACAGCAGAAGACCCCACCGGGTACCACTCATCTCCACTACAAATAGGAAAAAGAGGCTACAATTTGCACAAGCTCACCAAAATTGGACAGACTGGAAAAATGTTGCCTGGTCTGATGAGTCTCGATTTCTGTTGAGACATTCAGATGGTAGAGTCAGAATTTATACACAACACACGCACCGATGCGATCTGTTGTTGAGAGAGGCGAATTCACAAACTTTTGCTGAATATTTTCTGTGCGGATCTTGAAATTTTGAAGTTGTTCAGAGGATTTCTGAGAGGAGACAAGGACATCGCAGGATATATCCTTTACACAGTTATATTTTTTAGTTTTGCGTTTTAGTTCTTTATTTCTAAGGATAGGCTACTTTTATTTTATTGTTTTTTTATTATTTTAGGAGCTTCGAGTTTTATTTATTTATTTATTTTCTTTTCTGGGAGGAGTATTTTTGAGAAGAGTTTATTGTATTGTATTTTGTATTGTGCTTTGTATTGTTTTTATTGCAGATTGGAGGATGTCGATGGCTAATATGATTGGTGAAAGAGAAGGTGAGTGCTTTAGTTTTGCATTTGTTTATGGGATGTTATGTTACTGAAATATTCCAGTCTCAGGCCGCTCCAGACCAGGAAAGCTGCTTTCTCTCAGACGGCTGGTCAGGAGGTTTGGAGACCTGTTGACCGTTGCCGCTGCCAGACCCGACCCAGACACAGATCGAGGAGCTTCCTACACATTTAGCACATCTGTCTTCTGAGTTTTCTGTTTCTGTTTCCACAGGTCAGACTGACAGGAAGAAAGAGTGGCAGAGCGGCAGCTGGCAGAGCCCAGGACGTCCTTCCACTCCATCTAAACGCTTTCGCAGAGGTCAGAATAGGCTTTTATTAAAGAAGTTATGGCTCAGTTAACAAATAATGTGTCATTGAAAATAGAAAGTAAAAAAAAAAGATTAAGTAAAAATTTTATGTGACCACTGACATTGATTATTAATAATTATTAAAAATGTGCCTTCACCAGGCATTATGTCCATAATATCACCTTTGTCCCTCTCTGAGGACAATATAGTGAGGCGGTTCTGTAGAGAGTCGTTGAGCCTTAGCAGCAGAGGCTCGTACATCGCCGATTGGAGGTGGAGTGGCGATAGATCGGATAGCCGAAACGAACAGGGCAGTTGCAGCGACTGTTGTTTGTCCAGGTCTGACAGCCTCGAAGAGTGGATGTGCCCTCCTCTGCCAGGTCAAGTTCCCTTCGAGTCAACGGATACTTCATATGGCCTTATGGAGGTTTCTTCATTGAACGAGAGCTCAACAGGTGAGACTGAAATAAAGCTGGGCAGTGTAAAGTGTACAGATGGAGATTTTGCTATTTCATGCGTCAGACAGTCACAGTACAGTCACATTTAATTTCCTTTTGCTGAAATTTTCTTTCTGGATTTAACAGTAAAATGTAAGTTATGTCATTATATCATTGCCTAATTTGACGTCAGAGATGTTTCTAATAATTCAGTTTTGTTTTCTTCATTTCAGAAAACCCTACAGAATGTAAGAAGAGGAAAGGAATTCATTCTTTCCTCAGGAACATGTGTAAGGCTATGGAGCGCTCGCTCCTCTGCTGTTGTCTCAGTGCTGAGGATGTTGTGGAGCCTTTTGTTCCTCTAGCGGATCTGGAGCCAGAGCCCGATCCTGGTCCATCATCACCTGATCCAGATCAATCCGGCGTCAAGCCAAATAATGGTCAATCTGCAGACATTATTTCTCCAACATTGCTTTAAACAGTATATTATTGTCTTGTTTGCACTGATATTTTTAATATAAAACAAAGGATCTAGCAAGCTCATATAATTTTCATATTTTGTTTTTCAGACTCCTTTGAGACTCTCTATAACGTGGGAGAGATGATTGGATCTGGAGGATTCGGAAGAGTGTTCAAGGGAACACAGAAATTTGATGGCAAAAAGGTAAAGCAATCTTGCTGAAATGTACAAACATTTTTGCTCTTGCATGCATCAAAACATATTTAATACAGATGGGTTAATACTTAGATGCTCAAATCGTAAATGTTATGTGCAAAGAATATTAATGAATATTAAACATGAAAATAACACAATTAGTGATGCAATTGCAAGAATTCAGTTCTGTTGTAAATTAGCTCTAAAAAACATTAATGAGTTCACATGTTCATATAATCTTTGTATTGGATAGGAAATAACACTTGCTGTCCTTGGTGGAGGGCTTGAGCTCGAGACTTGACCCGAAGCCTGAAGTCCAACCCGACCTGAGAGGAACCCAAGCCGCCGCACCTGAGATCAGAGCCGGCCCACGTCTGAGCGAGAACATGAGAGACTGAAGACCGGAAAAAAGTCATCACAGCCACTTTTGCCTTGTTTTTAAAAGTCAAGACAACTCATCTGTATTTATATAGTGTTTTATATATGACCTGTATATATGACCCCTTTGAATAAAAGTTTTTTTTTTTTTTTTTTAATGCAAAGCCTTGCAAAGTATACATCTTTTGACTCGTACACTTACACAGGCGTTTGACACAATCTCTCGCCACGAGTTACAACCCATGTAAATATCTGTGTATTCTTCTTTAATGCTAGAGCTGTATAAATGAGGGTACTTTCTAACCTCTTCGCACAGTCTCTCGTTTGTATAGGCCTCAATTGTCGCTGTAGCTTGCATGCGTTCTGTTCTGTTTATGCAGTTTTTCTTCCCCTACCTTGTGAATAGACGCACCAGGGCACAGTTGCCACATTGTGGATAAACTAATTACTAATAAAATTTTGCAACATGCTGACCCTCCTGTATACTTTGGCCCTTAGAATGGTTTAGGTCAATCTTGAAGCTTATAGGAATAGTTTCCCAAAAACAAATAAAAAGTTCTGTCCTGAAACTCTAGATGGCGCAGGCTGATAGGTCCTTAAAGGTGCAGTAAGCGTATATTCTAAAAAACACTGTTGAAAGTGGATCGGGACCGAGCACTAAAACACACGTGTAGCCAATCGGCAGGGAGGGGCGTGTCCACTCATAAGGGGTGAGGTGCTTGTGCGGCAAAGCATTTTTGTGAATTTGGGGGTGGCGCTATCAAGATTGCACCTTTAACTCAGTCTGCTTGCAATCACATCATTCTCTTTAGAGCACAGCTGATTGGTTCCTGCTGTATCAGTAGCCAATGAGCTGTCATGCTCAACCTTCAAATACTTTGTTAGCATTTGCTGTATTTGCAGTGTGATTTTAGAAACCCTCCATCTTTCCCAGCTCCACCTGTATTAACTGAAATGGAAAAGAATTAGATTATACCTGACATTTTTGGTAACGTTACATGTAAAATTACACATTAAACGTGTGATTTCTAGTAAAGTGTTCAGGTTACATTGTTAAACTTCGATTAATCAAGTAGTCTAGCAGGATAAATATTTTCCCATGTACCCACTTGGCAGTTCTTTGCAACCTGTTTTTTGGGACCCTAATGTTTTCTAGTTAAGAATTTTTGATGTGGGGCTTCCGGTTATGGCCGCAATAGAGTAAGACGCGGAAAGCAACGCTCCCACAGAAAATCCTATTTATAGTACACTAATTCGAGTAAAGCACGGCTATACTTGTATTTTCTTTTATCTAAACTGGATAGACCTCGTTGAGCAACTTCTGAGGATGCCTCCTAAGAAACTTGTCGAGAACAAGAAGGAAACAGTCACCGAAGATAGTTCTACGTTAGTCGTAGCAGCTAGCCTGACATCGTCTCCTGAATGGTTGGAGCTGGAGAAATGTTTCGCGAAAATTCAAGTTATGATAGACGGGCGTCTGTGTGAAATACGGGACTCGGTAGACAAAGTACACAGCGACCTTCAAGAAACAAGACAAAAAGTGAGCGAACTTGAATCACGTCAAGACGGATTTGAAGAAGCCATTGTGAATCTGCGTGAAGATATTGCGGAGGGTAAGAAGCACTCGGAGTACGAAATACTCACTCTGAAAGACAAGATCGACAATCTTGAAAAACGCTCTAGACGCAATAACTTATGCCTCGTTGATTTTCCGGAAGGGGTTGAGGGGAGAGACGCGGTGTTATTTATGTAGGAATAGCTCCCTAAAATCATCGATGTTGATCAGGAGCACCCTTTTGAAATTGAACGGGCTCATCGTACACTTTAGCATCGGCCGGCAGAGCACGAAAGACCAGGAGCCATCGTGATTAAATTGCTTCGCTTCAGAGATACAGTCTCAATACTGAATGCTGCATGGGAGAAAAAAAGAGCTTGCATATGGCAATTCAAAAATTATGATCTTCCGGGACATGTCTACGACCCTCTACAAGAAGAAACAGGCATTTGCTCCACTTAGAAGACCAGGAGACCACAATATTTCCTACAGCATGCAATAACCGGCAAATTTGAGGGTGGATCTTCCTGAGGGCGCGCGTTCCTTCAGTTCGTAAGATGCTGCTGAGGCTTATTTGAAAGCCCGTCATCCCACACTCTTGTCGTCAGAGTGAGACTGTAGGTACCGTTATAGTCATTGGATTTGTTGACAGTTGGACTCTGATTAGTTATCAATACTGAATAACAATTTTCTACGTCCTTAACATTCTGTCTATAAGCTACATCTGAGGAAGCTCTGTTGAGCTGTTAGTATTTCTACTTTGTAAATTACTTACTAACGTGCTCTGTCCAGTAACGTTAGATGGCATAGCCTGCGTTAATTATTCCGCTGTTAAATGTGGGAAACTTTAGCTTGAAGTTGTTTCGTATGCAACGTTCTACGAATGTGTTAGCTATAGTATTAATGGGGGAAGTGTTTTTTTGGGGGTGGGGAGGGTGGGTTGCTGTGCCACTGTTTTTTTTTAATTTGTTTTTTTACTTATGACCAATAGAGACAAGTATAAATATTTGTCCTGGAATGTTAACGCGATAAAAAACAACCTAAAGAGAAAGCAAATACTGTTGTTTTTAAAGAAAAATAAGATAGACATTGCTCTCTTACAAGAGACCCATTTGACTGAGGAAGATCACAGCAAGCTATTACGTCAATGGCCTGGTCAAGAATTTGTTGCCTCATACAGTTCTCATTCAAGAGGGGTTGCTGTTCTGATAAACCGCAGAGTGTCTTTTGTTTTGGAACACATGGTGAAAGATAACTATGGAAGATATATTATTCTCAAAGGATATAGAATGTCACAATAGCAAACATTTATGCACCCAATCAAGATGACCCTCAGTTTTTTCATAATTTACATTTCAAACTTTTTTTGCCCTGCACAATTATTGGAGGTGATTTTAACTTGGTTCTAGATCCAGCTGATAGATCACCTGTTAAATGTTCTGCCTTAACCTTTTCAACAAGAGCTGTGAAACACATGATGGCTGAATTAGAACTGGTAGATATATGGAGGGCTCTACATAAGACCCAACAAGATTTCTCTTTTTATTCCAGACCACACACAGTTTTTCCAGAATATACTTTTTTCTTCTACATAAAAGACAGGAACACTTAGTTGACTCATGTGAATACCTTCCAAGAACTCTATCAGATCATTCTCCACTAATTCTTACAGTTAATGCTCCTACTACTAGAACATATCGTAGAAGATGGCGATTTGGTGATTACCTCCTCAATGATCTTGATTTTATAGCTCTTTTGAATGACAATATTGAAAGTTTCTTGAACTTTAATGTGGGATCTGCCTCTGCAGGGGTGATCTGGGAGTCACTGAAGGCTTATTTGAGGGGAATAATTATATCATACACATCTGGTAAAAAGAAAAAAATATCAGAATCAACTGAATTTACTTTCCAAAGACATAAAAAAATTGGAACAGGATTGTTCTATCTGTGGAGATGAAAATATTTTACGGCGACTTAGCGCATTGCAGCTCGAGTATGATATGCTGTATACTAAAGAAGCAGAGTGTGTCCTCCTAAGATCCAAACAACGGTATTATGAGCACGGGGATAAAATAGGCAAATTGTTGGCCTGGCAAATACAAAAAGAAGATGCAGTAAGGTCTATTAATACAATCCATCGAGTTGACAATACTGTCATTCGAGATCCTAATGTTATTAATCAGGAATTTATGCAATTCTATAAATTGTTATATACCTCCCAGTGTACAGATGTGGTGAGAACGCACACTCTTCTGGATAAATTGGACATACCCTCACTTATTAAGGATTGCAGGGACTGTTTGGAGGGGGACATCAATGAGGTCGAAATACAAGAGGTTTGTTAGATTAGCTCTTTTAGCAGCCATAAAATGTATAACACTGAGGTGGAAGGATCCTAATCCTCCGTCTACTCCTATGTGGACTACAGAAGTATCATCCTATGTACCTCTGGAAAAAATAATATTTCGTTTGAAGAAGCGTCAAGATCTGTTTGCAAAACATTGGGGCAACTTTCTTTCTTATCTGGGTATAACAACAGGACAAAGTACTTAAACGTCATACAATGATCTGTCTTTTGTTCAATGTGTCTATGGTTTATTTGTGGCACTGGGTGGGGGTTGGTGTGTGTCATAGGGTTTTGTATAGGGAAAGATCTGTACAGTCTAATTTGTATTTTGTACTGATGCTTAATATGAAAACCCAATAAATACAATGTAAAAAAAAAATTAAATAATTTTTGATGTTGCTGAGGTCAACTAATGACCCATGGGGTTCATGTGGTGGTCATTTTGAATTGATGTCAACGCGAGTGGCGAAAAACGCAGATTTTCATAACTCCTGAAACACAACATACAAGGACAAATTAACCCACTTGTTAATATAATTCTGACACCAGGAATCAAATGGACATGGTACAATCACTCTATTAGTGAAAAACAGGTAAATAACATAAAACTAATTTATTCTGTTATAACAATTGCAAGGTTATTAAATTGATCACTATTAAATGGATCAATGATCATCATCGTTGTTTATCATCAATCTCCACCTCACCATCATCACTGGCGACACCAGCAGCAAACTGGTCGATGAGAGGGGCCAGAATTGGTCCACAAGGCCGGACAGAGTCGGACCTTAGTTATTGCAAATGTGTTAAACATTTGTTTAGATGGAATTAAACCACAAATTGACCGGATAGTGTCGAGCCTTATAGTTATTGCAAATGTGTTATACATTTGTTTATATGGAAAGAACCCTAGCTTACAAAGCAGGAACCTCCAAGTTATAGAATCTAATAAATGTGGACGGAGAAGCCCAGCCTGCCGCCACAGATATCGTCCAGTGGTATTTCACTGGACCAAGCCCATGACGAGGCCATGCCTCTAGTGGAATGAGCTCTGACGCCTAAGGGGCAACAGAGGCCTTTTGACTTGTAAGCCAGCAAGATAGCATCTACTATCCATCACGATAATCTCTGCATCGCGATCGTGCACCCTCTGGTGCAGCCGCCAAAGCATACAAACAGCTGTTCCGATTGCCTAAATTCGACGGAACGCCCTTAATAAACTCTAAGAGCCTTGACGGGACAGAGTAGATTTGCGTTTCTTTCATCCTCAGACGATGGAAGAGCTGATAGCGAAATGATCTGTGCTCTGAATGGAGTGGAGAGCACTTTGGGTACATAACCGTGTCTTGGTTTGAGGACGACTCTGGAGTCGTTAGGCCCAAACTCAAGGCAGGAAGCGCTCACCAAGAGCGTATGTAAATCACCAATTCGCTTGACTGACGCTAGTGCCAGCAAGTGCAGTTTTCAGCGAAAGATGCTTCAGGCTCACAGACTGAAGCGGCTCAAATGAGGCACCTTTCATGGCCTCTAGGACTGTGGAAAGGTCCCATATAGGAACCGATGGGGGTCGAGGCCGGTTCAGCCTCCTAGCTCCTCCAAGGAAGCGCACGTTTAGATCTCTTCTCCCCAGTGACTGTCTGGCCACTTGAGCATGAAACGCTGCTATGGCTTGTGGTAAGTAGTCTTACTGCACTAGTACTGTCAAATACACACAAGGTTAACATAAACACAGTCGGTTATGTCTAAAGTGAAAGTAAAATCGCTGTGTATCTGTATATTAGATGCGTGCAGGTCTTAAATTGACAGCAGCGCAGCCTAGTGAACATGTTTGGTTTCCATTGGTTTCCAACATTCCTCAAAATATATTGTATGTCCAACAGAAGAAAGAACTTCATTCAGGTGTAAAACAACTTGAGCGTGAGTAATTTGAGTGAACTATTACTTTAATGTTAAAGGTGTCATGAACTGGCTTTTAGGTCCACTTATGACGTTTGTGGGAGAAACCTTCACAGGGCTCTAAAAATGTCTTTATCAAACAAACACAATGATTAATCTCTCATCCACCCGCGATTGATTGGAATGTTATTTCTGTATCATTTTGCCCGATCATCAGTGAATATAACCAAAAACCGCACACACACACGCGCGCGTACGCGCAAGAAGCGTGATAGCCCGTCTGAAAAGCACATAGCCCCGGGACTTTGGGCTTTGCGAGCACTGGCGTTTGCGAGTCCGAGTCTAATCACGAATGAACCATTAACACCTTCTCCAGTCTGTGACAGCGTGCTAAGGTATGTGATCAATAGATATCCCGACTCTTGACCTGTATCTTGTTTACAATCGATTCTGTGGTGAAATGAAGCGAACAAACGCAATGTCTTACGCACGTGAGCTGGAACCGGTATCGTTTATTGCTCTGTACGTTTTGCTCCACGAGTCGGTGGGCGGGCTTGAGGCAGTGCTTCTGCGTCCTATTACGTCAATGGTCGACATATTGTGAGAGCTCTCGTTTTCTGGGCCTGGTGTCTATAAAAGCTTTTCTTTGACTAACAAGGAGGTTTTCAGCTCTGAAACTCACAGGATATTCTTATATCACGATGAACTTTTATTTACCAAAGGCATAAAGGAAAGTTGATTTCTCAATTCATCACCCATTTAATAAAACAACGAAAGACAAAGAGAAAACCGCTCACTGCTCTTGACTGAAAAACTTTAATACAGTAGCTTTAATAAGAATCAATGTATATTTTATAGTGAGGTCTATGTAGTGTTTTATTTTTACATTTATTTATTCAATATCATACTTAAATGCTGCTGTACAGCTCTGAGCTGCCACAGTGTAACTCTTGTATTGAACCATGGACTAACTGTATTGTTGCATCCCTAATTTACAGTCTTAAATACCTATCAAGCACATGGAACAGTGCCACAACAATGAAAAATACGTAGAGAACCTCAATATGCAAGATGCATTGCTGAATAAACCACAGGTATGCAAAAGCCGAAGGCAAGAGAGAAAATGAAGGTGGGATGGTTTGATTTTGAGAACTGGGAAATTTTGTAGTGATCGTCTTTCTTACTATACAATGCTGTACTATTTTAGTTGCATGGACCTTTTCTAGCTACACAATAGAAACAAAGTTCCACTTAACTGTTTAAATCCAGAGCAGTTTTCTCTCTGTAGGGAGATATTCACATATTTTAAAATATTTTAATAATTAGGGCTGTCAGATTTAACACGTTCACGCATGTGATCCCCCCCCCCCCCCCTCCCCCCCAGTTTAACATGTTGAAAATATTTCACGCAATAAAGGGCAAAGAGTTGTGAGAAAATGTGTGTCAGATCCGCATCATGTGCGGCTGGTCTTAAAGTGACAGCAGCCTAATAAACCTGCTGCTGTCTGTCATTAAGGATAAGGATAAGCTAGATAATTTACTTTATAATGTTTTAAGTATGGATATTTTTCTTACACAAACGCATCGATTCGCTTCAGACGGCCTTTATTAAAAGTTGGGACAACATTTGGACAAGTTTTGGACAAATGCTTGAGAATCTAAGTAAGCTAAAAAAAAAAATTAAAAAACTTTTGTGAGCAACATTTTCTTCTAGAAAATGTAAAAATAGATTGAACAAAGATTATTTGGCATAAGGCAGTTTGTTATCTTGAGTGAACTAAACAAGAATACTCTAAACATGTTGCTAACAAAAGTTGTTTTGTTGACCTACTTATATTCTCAAGTATTGTCCAAAACTATCCAAATTGAGTTATCTGAACAAAATGTTTTACCTTTAACAATGTTGTGCCAGTTCCCAGCATGCATTGCAGCGTGAAACCCTGTTTTAAGAGACAAATGATGTAATTAACTTTGAAAATCAAACATGGAGATGAAAAAACAAGGATTGTAGTGGCTTTCATAGCTAAACATTGTTTAGCTGCCTTGACAAGAAGTTTTAAGTTCAAAAGATTACCTGGTACTCATTAGATGAACAAAAGTATTTAAGTTGATTTTAATGGAGCTAATTAGTGGAGTTAACTTAAAAAGTTGAAGGCAATACGTTGCCTTATTATTTTAAGTTAGCAAAACTGTATTTTTTTTTTACAGTGTACAAATCACAATTCTTACAATGCTATGCTCATTTTTTGTGCCATGGTCTGTAACAAGTAACTGCCGTGATGTATTTTACAGTACAGAGAGCAATATTGCAGCATTGAGCTCTCATACTGAAATATTTTGAAGTGTTCCAACTGAATTCCATTGAAGAAGCTCGTCTCAACCCAGAATTTGTATTTATAATGTTAATTGAAATGTAATTGTACAGTCTATTATAATAAATCATTCTATGTAAAACCGAAGTCTGTTCATTTACCATTTGTTGGCTATTTGTTTCTTTTTAGAAGAATGTAGAGCCAGATTCGAATTTACATCAAACAGAATTTCATTTTAAAAAAACAACAACAGAAACTACAAAAGAGAGCTAATAATTGTCTTTACAACAATTAAAAATGGTCAAAAATGTTCATGACCTCAGGAAGTCAAACTAAATATACTGTTTGAGCTCAAGGTTGTTTACTTTAAAAAAAGACCTAATTTAATTTAAGTAAACTGCCAGGTAGGTTTAAGGTCTTGGTTGTTATTGAACACTTGAAGCAAAAGTACATTAACAAGAACATCTTACAGTGAAATCAAAGACGTTCGGCCTTTCGTAGTGTGGTTGGATGTTTCAAATATTTTCATACCGAATTCCATGGCACTGCCTTATTCTCAAACAATCTTTCCTTTTCCACATGAGGGCGCTAGATAGGCCTACATATATATTTATTAAAGAGCCAAAAATTTATATTTTTCCAGCCACAGAATGACTCTAATTTACCTCTTTGCATTGGAATTCTCTATTTTAACCTTAATTACTACACTAATTATAATATAAATAATGAAATATTAATAGAAAAATATTTTAAGTGGTCATTAATGGACCATAATTATTGCACAAATAGTATTTAATACCAAAAGATCTCCTCGAAATATTCAGTAAATATTATTAAACTAAATTTTACATTATTAACATTTATTTACTTGAAAAATAATTAAGGTGTATGGTCACATTTGACCACCAATGAGTATGAGTGTGACCAGTTAGCAAGGAATAGCTGAGGGCTAAATACAAGAAAAACATTAACATTAATCTTAACAATGTTGCATCTCCATCACTCTCCATAATAAAATGATACAGTAAATATGGTTGACGTAATAATCACACTTTGCTGTACTGTTTGTAATAATACAAAACAAACTGTATTAAAATACAACCTTTAATATAAACAAGGGTTTCTAGAATAACCAAACGTTAAGGATAAAAGGCAACACAAGATACAATTCTATTTCCAAAGTAGAGTTGAGAGGGAAAGGGACCCACACAGAGATTGAACAAATGATATAAGGCACATTTAGCTCTTTATGTCATGTGGGTTCCCATTTTGCATCGTTTCGCAAACAACCTTGTTTTACTGTGGATATTTAGCATTTTCACAGAATATATAGAAACATTACTGACTGCAATGTGTAAAGACTTGAAAACGGCCCAACCTAATTCACTATATTCTGTATAATAAGGTATAATTCATTTATACAAAAAGGTCATTTTCATGGTCTGTCTGTCTCTATATCTATCAAATTATATCAATATTTATATCTATTCATCTATTTATCTAGTGTAAAACAAAGACTGATACTTTATAACATTATAGTGCACTGGCTCACAATGGCTTCAGTGTTCTGGTCAGGTACTAAATGACCAGAACATGTTCACATGATGAAAGTATGTAAATGAATAAGATTGTAGAATATTTCAGAAATTTATTTCAATGTAAACATTCATTAGGTTGGGCCTCAACCTCAAGGCAAGACACCATCATGTTTTTTTTCAAGAGTTGATATTTTAAACACTTTGGTTACTGAACAAAACATTTCATCCCATCATGGAGGGTGTTTTCAAAAAGAGGTGGTTGTGCGTTTAAAAACATGCAAGACTCGGTCATACGAATATTCATCATTTCGAGATGCCTAATCCAGACTTCATATACTCATACACCACATAGCTGATGCTAACAGCTGGGATCACTTTCATGAAGTTAGGCAAGATCCCACGGTACAGCCCGAAAAAGCCCTCCTTCTCCATGATATTCTTCACTAACTTGGACATGGATACCTGCTCTGATCCCTCCATTGACGCTGGGAAGAATAAAAGGAAATGTTAGTCAAATTTCAGTGCAAAAACATTGATGAGGTGTATATTCTGGCCTGAGTATTTACCTTGGGCCTGCATGCGTGTGCGGATCAGTGCGAGAGGGTAACTAGCTAACTGGCCACATGTGCTGGACATGGTCCCACAACCGAGAAGAACCAGCACTCCTGGGTTAGCAGTGTCTTTAGCATAGCGAGACAACCAGGCATTCTTTAGGGTCTGTAGAAAGGGAGCGAATAAAATGATGCATTTATTTATGTTTTGCATTAATACTGCATTTCATCAAATAAGAAGATAACACAGACACACAGTCCAATATTGTGCAATTAGTATTTTTAAATAGTTCTTTCAAGGTCAAAGCAGGCTACTTTTAGCATCTTTAGTTTCTTGTTCTTGTTTTAACTAAATTTATAGGTACCATCAGCAAGGGGCCGGTGTTGTTTTAGTATTATTATATACTATTATAGTATTTATTAATATTTTGAGTTAGCCTTTTTTCTGTTTTCATTTCATTTTAGCTCAAGTTTAACCATTTATTAATACTTTTTACTACTCATTTATCAATACTCACAATAAACACGCCTAAATATGTTTGGGCATTTCAGATTAAGTAAAAAAAGCTTATTTTTTTGCTTTTAGCCAATTATATATTTGATATATCTGATATGCAAAGTATACTTGCAATGTTTTTTCTTAAAGCTACACTGTGTGATATTTTCCCCCATCTAGCGGTGAAAGGGTATATGACCATCCAGTAAATATTAGTTTCTTTTCCTCCCATTTCCGATTTCGTTTTAACTCCTACGGTGGCCGATTTAGTCCAAGATTAACATGGCTTCCAGTTTGATCCAGCAATCCCCCTCTTCACATTCGCCATCGAGTTGTAACGCGTGTGTCCGGGTGAAAAATACAGATAGCTCACTCAACGCAACTGGAGTCGATGCAAACACGGAGGCGATTGACATCAAACAGCCCGCACTTTATTCCCCGCAGAACCCCCCACAAGAGTCCGGCACAAACTCCACTTCCGTCCACAGCATTACCCACCAAAACAAAAATAAATGAATGTTAGCAACAGAAGATAGAAAATAATCCGCACACATGGGAGCTCGAGGCGCAGTGCACACACACACACACACACACACACACACACACAGAACGCAGGCGCTCCAACCGGGACGAACGCTCTTAAAGGGGCCACACTATTGTCCTACTCGTTACAGAGTGTTAAAACGCGAAAGGCGAAGCTTGAATTTATGGGTATGTCCCTCTTTGGCTAATGTACTTTCAAGATGGAGGGGCAACATGGCGACCCCCATTCGAACCCCTTACCCGTATGTATTTTCAATGGCATATTATAAACTTACGAGAATACTTTATTACTTGAAAGAAGTAAATATACATTAATGAGCACATATATTTTTGAAAGAACTAAGTGTTTTTAGCTAAGAATAAACTAAAAAAGTTACACAGTGTAGCTTTAATGAAATTTCTTAATATATTTCAAATCTATTAGATGGCATCTTCATGTCCTTCATTACCGAGTCAACTATATTTATGAGAACTAAATACACAAAAATGTAAACATCTGCCGCATAAGTAGGTCACAAACCAGAAAAGCTTGAAAATGCCCAGAGGTGAATCACCTAACCTAAAAATGCATAGCTGAAATATATTCTGAAACTGTGGTTATAGCCTAACAATATAATCTTGATCAGTGGTTCCCAACCCTGGTCCTCCTGAAGTGCCCCCAACACATTTTTGATGTCTGCATTATGCATCAGGCAAGTAGTTATTACCTATTATAGACCAAACACCAAATACGCATGCACATGATGTCACCGTCTTCACAAATTTGTGTTTTTTTTCTTTACATGGAGACGATAACAGTATTGTTTGCCAAAACTTGCACTTTGAAACCCATTTTCAAAAGCTTGTGTTTTAAGGCCGTGTAAATGAATGGACTAAAAAATTCTGTTTTTAGTGTGAACGAGCCTTGTGAACGGGCCCTCAGTTCCTGGAGGGCCACAGTCCTGCAGAATTTAGCTCCAACTCTAATCAAGAACCTGAACCAGCTAATCAAGATCTTCAGGATTACTAGAAACTTCCAGGCTGGTGTTTTGGATCTGCCTGTAGCCACATTGGACCAGCGGTTTGGAAAATGGATGGATCGATGATTCAGCTGCGGACGGCATCTTCTGGTCAGATGCGGGAATTCATTCGGCACGTAACTCTCACAGCGCATTATGGGTATTCTCTAGCCATTGAGCGTACATCAGTTGTGCACTTGTTATTGTGGAGCATTGTGGGATTGAATGAGTGCACTTGGTTTTGGGCACCACTACAAATGGCTGTGCCCTCATATAGTGCCCTATTAAAGGGTATAGGGGGCGATTTCAGTCACAGCCCTGGTCACGTCATGTGTTTTCTCTAATCGTATAGCTATCTGATCATTAAAAGACCTGGTGTAAATGCCCTCCAAAACGCTTTCGAGACAGATTTAAATCCGATCACTCAAACCACTTCAGGAGGGGGTTTGAGACGCATTCAAGATTCAATTCAATACTGATCGCATTCAATACTATTTCTTTTTCCTCTATTTTCCTCTATTCCCTCCCTATTCTAGCTTAGGCTACTCTGATTAGTCCAAAACGTAGTATTTCAGGCACCTTTTCAGTTTCTTCGCCTCTTCATGATGGATCGCTTCCTGTACTCCTCAGTTGTAAGTCGCTTTGGATAAAAGCGTTTGCTCAATGCATAAATGTAAATGTAAGATGAAACTGGTCAAGTGTAATAAATGTCAATTTTACTCCTCCCAAAATGATCAAAATAAACTTGTGAGAGTGTGTCATAGGTTATATGAGATGTTATACCCAGATATGACAGCGCTACAGCAACACGCATTGCCAACATGCAAACTGCCACAAATGAAACCGAAAGCCACAGACGTTCAACACACAATCATCTTCATTAAAAGTAGTGAGACTAAATTATCTCACCAGTGCTGATACTTCTCTCTCCTATTGAAGTCTTTGATCTTCAAATTAAATTGTTGACATTACATTTGCATATAGATCGGATTCATACTCGTTTTGCGGAGACACATTTATGTGGCCATGTGTAAATGGAGCAGTTTTAACAAATCAGATAGCTATCCAATCAGTAAAAACGCATGAAGTGACCAGGTGTAAATAGGGTTGGGAACCACTGATCTTGAGGTATTTCACAGTGTTTCAGAGTTTGTACTCACCTCATACACAGCTAAATCTATTCCAGCATATGGAATAATTCCCAGGATATTGGGCACATAGCCTTTATAAAAGGCCTTCAATCCCTCCTTCTTCAGAATCTTCTTAGCACAGTTAAACATCCCAGAATACTGACCGGTCTTCCCCAGAGTAAGTCTGGTCTTCATTACCTACAATTTAAAACAAATTTAAAACATTCTTTTTAAATATTACTATCATAATTCTTTACCTGATGAGCATCATCATTCATACATTCATATATTCATAACATAATATAATATAATATAATATAATATAATATAATATAATATAATACAATATAATATAATATAATATAATATAATATAATATAATAATTAGACATCTTTATATTATAAGTCTTCACTTTCTTCCAAGAACATCAAATAGAAAAATGTATTTCTATGGGTCTCATATCTCACCTCCATTGGGTAGATGGCCGTTTGAGCGGTCGCGCCGGCCATAGAGCCAGCAATGAACCTCTCATGTGACTGGACTTTCCCACCGTCTCTGGCCAGTAGCTTTTTGTACTGTCAAAGTACAACACAAAACTGATTTAACATGTGAAAGCTCATCCAAGCAAAACTGAGATGGGTTTAAAACAATTTAGGTAAAAGAAAATGTGATGTTCTCCATTGCAATTATCCTCTGTCGTCCACACCGGATTACTAGTCCAGGGTTTTGTGAATGACTGCTGTTAAAATAGCTCTCACTGACACGCTGCTTGTGTAAGACACTTAAGCAACATCACATAAGCATTCGGTCGCCGTAATCACAGCCGTGTTTGTATTCAGTCAAACAGTTCCATAATCTACAAGTTAATTTTGAGAAAGTGGCATTTCCACACATTTAGCTTATTCTTTCTTCACCGAGACAAATAATAGCTCAAAGACAAAAACAAAGATTGTGGCAAAGAAAAATGCAAAAGTGGAAGTGGTTTTCAGTGTTTGTGGGTTTCTTGGTAACGTGGGTTTCTCAGTATCACATTGGAAAACAACATTTAACCCAACAGATATATTCACTGAGTATGTCTCATCTGTAGTTCAGTATTATTTGTTCATTTAGAGGGGGGTTTTCTCACCTGCTCATATGCCATGAACTTGATTGCAGTTTCTGGGGCAATTTTTATGACATTGACCCCATTACCCCTCCAGAGAGAGGCCACGCCCCCTTCTTTAATCATCTGCTTGAATCCGCCCACCAGACTGATTTTGTTGGTTTTTGAGGAATGAACCTATGAAAAGAATAGATTTATTGGCTCATTATGCCATTCAAGTAAATAAGTCGCACGGTATATTAGTGGCAATAGCCAACAATACATTGTATGGGACAAAATTATCGATTCTTTTATGCCAAAAATCATTAGGATATAAACTAAAGATCTTGTTCCATGAAAATATTTCGTAAATTACCTACCGTAAATATGTCAAAAAAAATTGTAGTAGTAGTCATATGTATTGCTAAGGACTTAATTTGGACAACTTTAAAATGTCATTTTCTCAATATTTAGATTTTTTTGCACCCTCAGATTCCAGATTTTCAAATAGTTGTATCTTGGCAAAATATAAATGGAAAGCTCAAAATTGACCCTTATAACTGATTTTGTGGTTCAGGGTCACATTTATTCAGCAGGGGACCAGGGTTATTTTACTATTATGGTATTTTTACTAATGCTACTATAACTAATGCTATAATATTTTGGAATTAGCTTTTATTTTTATGTTCTCTGTTTAATTTTGTCGTTTTATTAGCTACTTGGCTTTAATGTATTTTTATTTTTTTTATTTTTTTAATTATTGTGTTAATTTTGGTAAAACATTAATTCAAATAAATTAAAGCCATTCTCAATATTCCATTTAAATAAATACAATGTTAATTGCATTAAATATATTGTAACATTCATCAGACAATTCAAATATCAGTTGATCACAAATTTATTACCTCAGAATTTTATTTCTCAAGTAAAATTCTCACTGACATGCTGCTAAGACATGTCACATGAGCATTTGGTCATCGTAATCACAGTCGTGTTAATATTCATTAAAACAGTTCCATAATCTACAAATTAATATGGAGTAATTGGCATTTCACATACAATATGGCCAGTTTATTAGAATATTAGAATATACAATTTTTTATTAACTCACAGAATTTTATTTCTCAAGTAAATATATTTTGTGACATATTTTTACTAGAAATAATATTGATAAGGAAAAATATTTTGAAGTGCAAATTTGGACTGCACCTGCATGAAGACTTTCATTCTGTCCAGGGGGGCGGTGCCTGTCCGAGAGACCGCCCCTGCCATGGCCCCGGCAGAAAGCTGCCTCCACCAGATACCAGTGGTCTTCTCCTCCTCAGTGAACTCATCTGGAATGGTTAGACTGTCACCTATATCCAACACCTAGCACACAATACAGGAGAAGTTAGTTCCTAACCAGCTACACTGCAGTGTAACTTACCAAACCATACTGAATGCTACATGTGACATTAGCTCTGAGAAAAAAAGCATCTTTGCCCAAGTGTTTGTCCTGTTTTGTGACTGGTCATATACATGAATATGCAAAGAATATGAAAATAGGCAAATATCAGGGACGCAATATAACAATTTATCTGTGAACGCTGCAGTGGTAAGTGGAATGTACATGGGCCTGACCTTTAATCTTTCGCACTGCACAGCTACTGACTCCCTGAAGATTTATGATTCGTAAGATACAATAGTCAAAATAAAGCTCAAACGGGTTATCAGGTCTTAAGTTACACTGAAGGGGATTTATTTGTAATAATATTATATTCAATTTATCACACATCTCATTTGCACCCAATTCATAACATATCCCACCCAATCTGTGTCTAATTACAACCTAGCTCCTAATCCAAGTTAGTGTAATCTCATGTCATCATCACCATCATCTTATGTAACATATCCGTACTGCATCACAGACTTTAACAGGCAACACTAACTTTAGTGAAGGATTAGTTCACCTAAGAATGCAAATTATGTCATCATTTACTCACATTCACATCATTCCAATCTTGTAAGACTTTCTTTTTTCTGCAGAACACAAAGGAAGATATTTTGAGGAATGTCTGTAACTAAATGGTTTCCCGTTTACTTCGATTGTATTTTTTTGTCCATATAATGAAAGTAAATGGGAACTGAAACTGTTTGGTTACCAAAATTTTTTTTTAAATATCATCTTTTATGTTCCACAGGTGAAAGAAAATCACAAAGGTTTGGAATGACACAGAGATGAATAAATAACACATTTTTAATTCCCCCTGTCCAACCTTCATATATTTTTGAATAGGAAATTGAGCTATTTAGAAACCAAATATACCTTAATAGCAGAATAACATCTATCACTAAACAATTTCATATTTTCAAGTTTGATCTTTATATCATAATATAGAGGATACAGCTCAGTGGGCCAAAGCTGCTTTGGCTTCTATGAAATAATGCAAATCAGAGGACCTACCATATCTACATCCATCACATATACAGCTTCTTCATCCTCAAAATCAATGATGAGCCATTCCCCTTTGTGCTCCTGCAGCAAAGCCATGTTGACCCTCTGCTGCCAGCTCATCCAATACCAGCCGTAGATGCTAACAACTGCAACGAGGACTATGGTTCACCTGCTCCTCACAAAGTTACAGCACCGATTCACTCCTTCATCTTTGCCAAACCTCACTGCTCTTCCATCAGTCCAGCAGTCAGATGACAAACACTTCCAGGGATAATCCCAGTACAGGACAGTCTTAAATTAGCGTCGCTGCAATTGGCTGTAAAGACTCTCGCTAAACCGGCACTGCACAAAAATCAGTGTGTTTCAGGGTTACTTTTGCCCTACGCTTATTTTAGGTCAACCAGAAAAGATTTTACATAGAAACAACCAGAAACCTTGTATTATTTTAATTAAAAAAATGCAAAAAAAGTGTTAATCAGTAGTAATAATAAGTAGCTTTATTTAAAAACAAGTCTGTGGTATGTCCTCATTTATATAGTAAACGTTTGTGTGCAAGTTGTCTTGCACATTGAACATTAGTATTAGCGTGACTTTTGTTAACATTTGACACTTAATCAGTTAAGAGACTCCTTATCCTTCCCGCTCTCAACACTTTTCCAATGATTTCTCAATCCTGCCCATTGACAGAGGGATATAAATGGCTGGCCAAGCTGATTACAGGGCTACCTAACTGTGTGCCTGACTAGACAACCGAGTGGCCGTCTGACCAGCCAATGACGTGACCGTTTGACTACAGAAAGTCAGGCTGTCACCATAGCATTTAGTGTGCATCATAACTGATACCTGCTTCAAATCAGATGGTTATGGATGCATGTAATATGTAATATCGGAGTTCTTTCGTGGAACTTACAGTGGAGTGTTTCCAGTAACGTATGATTTCTTGAAGGTCATCTGCTGGGTTGAAGAGAAAATGCTCCCTCCATTCATTCCAATCCAAAGACATAGTTCCATCCACATCAATACTAGAGGACAAAGGTCAAATGAGAGAAGACAAGTAGGTTTGGCGAACAATGTTCTATGTGGTCAAGTGGGGTATGGAGCTTAATGGGTGAATCAATTGAAATTGTTGATGAAATAAGAAAAATCTTATTTTAGCACACACAGACATATATATATATATATATATATATATATACACATACATACGCAGAATTAGTGCTGTCAAATCGATTAATCGCATCCAAAATGAAAGTTTGTTTACATAATATACGTGTGTGTACTGTATAATTATTATGTATATTTGAATACACACATAAATGTATACATTTAAGACATATTTGCATGTATATACACTGTAAATATATTTATATAATTTATATTAAATATAAATATTTTATATACAAATATAACCCATTTTTCTTAAATATATACATGCATGTGTGTGTATTTACAGGTGCTGGTCATATAATTAGAATATCATCAAAAAGTTGATTTATTTCACTAATTCCATTCAAAAAGTGAAACTTGTATATTATATTCATTCATTACACACAGACTGATATATTTTAAATGCTTTTTTCTTTTAAATTTGATGATTATAACAGACAACTAAGGAAAATCCCAAATTCAGTATCACAGAAAATTAGAATATTACTTAAAGGATTAGTTCACTTTTAAACAAACTTTTGCTGATAATTTACTCACCCCCATGTCATCCTAGATGTCAATGTCTTTCTTTATGCAGTCAAAAAGAAATTAAGGTTTTTGATGAAAATATTCCAGGATATTTCTCCATATAATGGACTTCAATGGGCTCCAAACGGTTCAAGGTCCAAATGACAGTTTCAGTACAGCTCCAAAGGGCTTAAAACGATACCAGACGATGAATAAGGGTCTTATCTAGCGAAACGATCAGTTTCTGCGAGAAACCGAGCAGTATTTATGCTATTATTTTACCTCTTATCAGACGAACGTGATCATCTCTGAGCTCCGCCATAACTTCCGCTAAGTGAGGTCAAATACAAGCGTGGTCATAGATGTATACGTAGATGCCTCATTAGCGTCTGCACGGATCAGTAGAATGAGGCATCTACGATCGATATATATCTATGACCACGCTCATATTTGACCTCACTTAGCGGAAGTTATGGCGGAGCTCAGAGATTATCACGTTAAAAGTGAACTAATCCTTTAAGACCAATACAAAGAAAGGAATTTTTTAGAAATCTTGGCAAACTGAAAAGTATGAACATGAAAAGTATGAGCATGTACAGCACTCAATACTTAGTTGGGGCTCCTTTTGCCTGAATTACTGCAGCAATGCAGCGTGGCATGGAGTCGATCAGTCTGTGGCACTGCTCAGGTGTTATGAGAGCCCAGGCTCTAATAGTGGCCTTTAGCTCTTCTGCATTGTTGGGTCTGGCATATCGCATCTTCCTCTTCGCAATACCCCATAGATTTTTTATGGAGTTAAGGTCAGGAGAGTTTGCTGGCCAATTAAGAACAGGGATATCATGGTCCTTAAACCAGGTATTGGTTGCTTTGGCACTGTGTGCAGGTGCCAAGTTCTGTTGGAAAATGAAATCTGCATCTCCATAAAGTTGGTCGGCAGCAGGAAGCATGAAGTGCTCTAAAACTTCCTGGTATACGGCTGCGTTGACCTTGGACTTAAGAAAACACAGCGGACCAGCAGATGACATGGCACTCCAAACCATCACTGACTGTGGAAACTTTACACTGGACCTCAAGCAACGTGGATTGTTTGCCGCTCCTCTCTTCCTCCAGACTCTGGGACCCTGATTTCCAAAGGAAATGCAAAATTTACTTTCATCAGAGAACATAACTTTGGACCACTTTTTTTCCCTTTTTGTCTTTAGCACAGGCGAGACGCTTCTGACGCTGTCTGTTGTTCAAGAGTGGCTTGACACAAGGAATGCGACAGCTGAAACCCATGTCTTGCATACGTCTGTGCGTAGTTGTTCTTGAAGCACTGACTCCAGCTCCAGTCCACTCTTTGTGAATCTCCCCCACATTTTTGAATGGGTTTTGTTTCACAATCCTCTCCAGGGTGCGGTTATCCCTATTGCTTGTACACTTTTTTCTAACAAGTCTTTTCCTTCCCTTCGCCTCTTTATAAATGTATTTGGACACAGAGCTCTGTGAACAGCCAGCTTTTTTTGCAATGACCTTTTGTGTCTTGCCCTCCTTGTGCAAGGTGTCAATTGTCGTCTTTTGGACAACTGTCAAGTCAGCAGTCTTCCCCATGATTGTGTAGCCTACAGAACTAGACTGAGAGACCATTTAAAGCCTTTGCAGGTGTTTTGAGTTCATTAGCTGATTAGAGGGTGGCACCAGGTGTCTTCAATATTGAACCTTTTCACAATATTCTAATTTTCTGAGATACTGAATTTGGGATTTTCCTTAGTTGTCTGTTATAATCATCAAAATTAAAAGAAATAAACGTTTGAAATATATCAGTCTGTGTGTAATGAATGAATATAATATACAAGCTTCACTTTTTGAATGGAATTAGTGAAATAAATAAACTTTTTGATGATATTCTAATTATATGACCAGCGCCTGTATATATATATATATATATATATATATATATATATATATATATATATATATATATATATATATATATATATTTATAATTCCTGATTAATTTGTTCATTTTGCTTATATAGACATAAATTATCCAATATACATAATAATAATAAAAAAAATATTGCATAAAGGAAACAAAGCCTATTTTTGTGAGATCGTTATATGATCATTAGTCATTAGTCTCACACTTTGTCCCCTTTTAAACCATTACTAATCTTTTTTCCTGCATGAAATTATAGATTCATAGATTCAGTCATAGATTTGAAACTCTGCCCTTTTGCAGTACGTTATCAGTGAACTAACTAGATTGAGCATGAGAATTTCACAAGCAAAGACTTAACACAAGCATACTGTGGACTTCACTAATCACAGCCAACACAAATGTGTTGCAAAGACATACATAAATGTTTAAAGGCTTGTTCACAGAAAGTTAACACTATCGGCTATGAAACACGGCTATGACAGCTTCACCCAACGGTTCTGTGCATCACTGCACAACACCCTTGGCAAACACTCTTAGCAACTTAAGCATATATACATTTAGCATATTCCTTCAGGTCAATCCTATGTTCATAATAAAAAAAAATCTGTTTGAATGTCTGCTGCAATATCTTGTCCTTTAAACAGTAAATGGGGTTTCCCGTGTCCTGACACTAGTCAAAGCATTTGTCGGTTCCAACTTGTTCTCGTGTTCACACAAGTTTCAGTCCTTTCAATATAAAAGTCTTTGTTACTGAGTGACTCACTCATAAAGACAGTCTTTTCCGCCATCTAATAGTGTAATAATATAACTTCTGCTGCTGTCACTGATCTATATAGAGAACATTTGTATAGATCAGTGGTTGCTGTTCACGGTCAGGTACTTTTTTTTTGTCCGGCGGAAGGAAGGCTTTTAGTGATTTTACTCTGCATTGATACATATATTTTGACTTTAATATTTGTATTGTGCGGTATTATAAAAGCAATAAGGTACTTTATCTTTATGGTCCGGTGAGTTATAGTCTGCATTACTACAAATTAAAGTCTCGGATGAATTTTGATCATGGTGTGAACAGACCTTTCATCTAAATTTTTGTCACTTTTTAATTTCGTTCTTGGTGAGAATAGGCCTTAGGAGTACCTGTGGAGGATCTTCTTTGCATCTTGATCTGTCAAGTTTATGCCAATGTCTTTAAGTGACTGCTGAATCTCTTTGGCATCAATGGTACCTGCGTACACGAATAATGTTGATAATTAATGTTTATTTTGTGATCAACAAAAGCAGAATGTGCAATGACAAGTTTTTCAATTTGACTTTAAATTAGATCTTGATTACTGGATGTTAAGTCAAGTCAAATGTATTTATTTATTTAGCACTTTTTACAATTCACATTGTTTCAAAGCAGCTTTACAGAAATTCATACTGTTAAGTCTATAATGCATTAAGGCCAGGGGCAATTTAAGGTATAGGTGATCCCATTAATTTAACAGTTAAAACAGTCCAAAAGTATTTCAAAATGAGTCCTCGAAGAAGCAGAGCAAAAAACATACAGTATACTTTAATCTTACCATCCTCATTTTTATCCAGATTCTTGAAGGTCAACCTGAGTTTTTTCTCATGTTCTTTCAGATACTTTGAAAACTCCTCAAAGTCCAGCCCCTCATCCTTATCAGTGTCTCCAGAGGAAACAATTTTCTGTAAGAGAAAAACATAACATGAGGTTCCTAAAAAAAGTCCAACACTAGGGACAATAAACTCTGTACTGTATCTGTAACAAAATATGTAATACAAACATAATTTTTTTTGCACATGTACAGATACTGTTGAAGATAAATATCCTACGGAAACAATAATTGCTCAACCGTATACAAGATAAAACATTGCTCATTTACTTCTCATTTTCATATTCAAACTGACAACTCTGGCAGTATTTTCAGACATCAATGTGGGCTTTAAAAACACTGCCATCCAGTACTGTCATTTAGGTAAAATTATAGGCTTAAGACTTCTACACACTGCAGTATAATGCAGAAATATATTTAATACAAATCAGATGAGCAACAAATGATCACTCAAAACAAGACAACTATTATAAACCCCTTGTATGTGACCTGATGAGTTTGTTGGCACGCTCCTATGTCTTTGAACTTTGATACAGTGAGTCTCATTTGCTTAAGCAAGGTGGGGTTATAACAGCTGTCTCAGGTGTAAGGAATGTCAAGGGATAATGGAATGTGGGTTTATGAGCAGTACAGGAGTGTCTTTTTACCCACCCTTTTGCTTTATGTGCACGTCTTTACTAAGCACAGGAAATGGCATTATCTATATGTGATTGGAAACCCCTATTTGAAAGAATTTTGAGGCATATTTTCTAGTCCCTGTAGTCAAAGTTTGATGGCTACTTCTAGGTGCAATAAACGTTAAAAGCATGACCATATTTCCTCCAATCTCCGAATAGTATCAGATATTACAAGGAGAAGAGGAGGAGGAGGATGTGGGCTGGCACTACATGCATCATTTCCCATCATTTATTTGAACTACTAATAGCATTTTCTAATATTGGTTCAGCTTAGAAGCATGTATTAATATCTTTATTTTTACATCAAACAAAATGGTGTTTTTTTTCCTTTAAATTTCCCTCGCACGCGAACAATATAGCCGAACAGCCTGTGAACGTGGTTTATTGGTTTGTGGTTTATGTCGCACTCAATACACAGAGCTATAACAACACAAGCGAGCCAACAACAGAAATGCAGTGAGCCAGTAAACTGGAATTACCTGCGCTTCTCCTTTGCCCATAGAGAAGCCCATAGCTGCCAGGCCCGTCTTGAGCTCAGAAACATCCACTTTCCCATCTTTATTAGCATCCAACTTCTCAAACAACTCCGCGAAACTTTTCGTGCTGTCCTCCTCCAAACAATGCGAATCGGTTAACACGAATTTCCTTATAAGTTGATACATGATGAACTGCGATATTTATACCGTATGTAGGCTATATGTTTTCTGCACGGGATCCAAAGATTGCAGGGAAACTGCGGAAGAACAGCAGATGTTGCCTGGCACTGGAGAAAACAGACCCTCCCTAAACGTCTTGCCACTATGTCAGACTAACGTAGTCATTATTTTATTGCCACTATCTCTTGAAACGCAACCCTTTATTATTAATATGTATAGGCGTTCAGACCATATAAAAAATAGGTTCAAACTGAGCTGAGCAAGGAGGAGGGACTAAAGTATTATTTGGTTATTTCCCCGCGGTGCCTCCTCATTTTAGACGGACACACCCAAATGTACACGACCTCAAGCCAGCCATTTAACGTTTTTTTTTCTTCCATTTGACTCACTGAGTGTTACTTAACAGAGGTTGCATTGAGTAATTCATGCTCAACTTCCCATTTTATATATGCATTTATATAAGCAATATGGGCTATGCATCCTATACACAAAGCTATATTACTCCCTATTAGAGACAGACAGACAGACAGACAGACAGACAGACAGACAGATAGACAGATAGACAGATAGATAGATAGATAGATAGATAGATAGATAGATAGATAGATAGATAGATAGATAGATAGATAGATAGATAGATAGATAGATAGATAGATGTAATGCATCAGTTTGGTGTTGCACAGATGTAGAATCAAACCCCTAGATCATCCTAAATATAGCAAGTTACTACAGTGTTCAGATATGAATAGGGTATATATAGATTCAAAAGACTGCTTAGAGATTATTAAGTTTCAGATATCACTTAGGGCATACATAATAGTAGTTGATGGAAACAATTCTGAAACATGTATGATACTATACTGTCTGTGATTACTCTATTACAATGACACTTTTATGATGTTCATAACATTCACAAACTTTTCCTGACAGATCATTTCAACAAAAAATATGATTTATATGTATATTACATTATATTACAATATTTATATTACACAATAGCTTTATGAGGTAAAATATACTATTTCAGAGATAATCTGAACACTAGAGGTCCTCCTGTGTGTAGTACTTCGCAACTGCTGCATTAACTGCTGTAGCAAACATAGATATCCATAATAAAGGCTAGGCTAGATGTCTCGTGCGCGCTGCTGGCCAATGGAGGTCGACGTCCGCACTTGGCGGCCATCTTGTCACAGGCAGCTCGCTCACTCTTAACATTGTTTTCATGGGTGCTTGCACTTTTAAAATAACCATAACTTGCTCAATTTTCTACCGATTTTCAAACTGTTTGGTTTGTTATAAACGTCAGCGATGTAGTTATGGCACTGCATACTTATGAAAAATTATTCATAATTTGTTCAAGCATCCATAATTATAGCCACGTTAATAACGTTTGTAAGAAACCAAATAATTTGTAAATCCGTCAAGATTTCAGTGAGATAAGAGTATTTGTGTTCATGCAGATCATCAGGTACCGCAGAGCCCTGCCTGTGACAAGATGGCAGCCGGTGATGACGTTAGAGACTCCGCTGTAAGCCTTTATTTTGGTTATCTATGGTAGCAAACAGCAAAGTGCCTGACAACTTTACGACAACTGTGCTTACATGTGTTGCTTTACGACATACGCATTCGCTTTACGGAAGAGTGTAGCATGTTCACACTGATGTTGACGTTTTTATCTGTGGTTGATGATCTAACTAACTGCAAGTTTTAGTGTTTATCGTATACGAGTTCTGGATTATTATTTGTAGATTATTTCCAAGATGGGAAAGCCGAAAAAGAAGAGTAAGTATTTACTTCTAATTTGAAGAAGGACGTATTCTGTTAGCTGCTAAGAGCATGTTGTAATGTCTAATCTTTCCTCATCTAACGTTACGACTTGGGTATTGTATGTTTATGGGAATTATATATTTCGTATATTTAATTGACATAAGCAGTTTGGTAATTGTTCGTCACTATTAAAATTACATTGTGACAAAAGTTAACAAAGTTATGTGATGAATGCACATTATGGGGTTCTTGCATAATAATTGTACCTTTTTGGATGTTTTTGTCATGGATGAATCAATGTGGAAGATCACACTAGCACATGGAATTACTTATGTTTTCCTTTTATTACAAAAAACACATTCCAAGTCACATGTGTCAGCATATGTTGAGTTAGGTGTAAGGTTTCTAGTAAAACGTTCATCCCTCCCAAGTAACTAGTTTTATTCTTTAACTAGTCCTTAACAGTTGTGTCAGGTGTCTGGATTCATTCTGCTAAGACAAGAGTACAGATAGAGATTTGTGTTTCTATATCATGACCTGTCTGCTTAACTCAGTGCTTTCTGTGTCCACATCAGGTGACTTGAGCCGTGCAGAACTGATGATGATGACCATTGCTGATGTCATCAAGCAGTTGGTTGAGGCCCACGAACAGGGAAAAGATATTAACCTTAACAAGTTAGTGCATTTTAAGATTAATTTATTTAATATAATCTCAATGTCATCATGACAATTCTTATTTTTGTATGTAATATTGCGGTATTTATAATAAATTATTTATCCGTGCACTTCATTTACTCTTCATAACTTAAATCTAAATATCTTCCCATCCCTTTTGCAACGAATTCTCTTCTCAGATTTTACTGGCCCGAGGACAATACAGCCACAGCAACAGTAAACGACAACCATTCAATCTATTCCCGATAGACAAAATCAAGTCCTGTCCTACATTTTTTCTTGTTTGAGAAGTCGTTTCACACAGATATACTTCACAATAGGGAAGAAAAGATAATCGCAACTTCCATTTCCTGCAGCTTAGTTTCACAACACAAGTGGAACTGTTTTCTCGCTGGATAACTATAAACCAAGATAGACTGACAGCTAAAATTATGTCTTTATAGAGTCAAGACGAAGACATCAGCCAAATACGGTCTCTCTGCACAGCCACGGCTCGTGGACATTATTGCTGCAGTGCCGCCTCATTATCGAAGAGCCTTGGTGCCCAAACTGAAAGCCAAACCCATCCGCACAGCCAGTGGGGTAAGGATGGTTTATTGGCCATTTGTATTTGGGATGGTGTAAGGATAGTATAATGTAGACGTGAAACCGGTGCTCAGGCTTTGATTTAATATTTCTTTGTAGATTGCAGTTGTTGCTGTGATGTGCAAGCCTCATCGCTGTCCACACATCAGCTTCACTGGCAACATCTGTGTGTGAGTATGTCCAGAATTATGTGTCCTTGTGGTTCTTTTACACTACCGTTCAAAAGTTTGGGGTCAGTACGTTTTTTTTGTTGTTGAAATAAATAAATACTTTTATTTAGCAAGGATGCATTAAATGGATCAAAATACATTTATAATGTTATAACAGGTTTTTAATTAAAAAAAAAAAAAAATTCTATTGAACTTTCCATTCATCAGAGAATGTTGTTTTCAACATTGCCATCACAGGAATAATGTACATTTTAAAATATATTAAAATTAATCGCATCCAAAATAAAAGTTTGTGTTTACACAATATATGTGTGTGTACTGTGTATAATTATTATGTATATATAAATACATACTCATTCATGTATATATTTAAGAAATATTTGCATGTATATTCTGTATATATATATTTATATAGTTTATATTATATAAATATACATATTTTATATATAAATATAAAAAAATTCTTAAATGTATACATGCATGTGTGTGTATTTATATATACATAATAATTATACACAGTACACACACATATATTATGTAAACACAAACTTTTATTTGGGTTGTGATTACTCACGATTAATCGATTTGACAGCACTAATAGAAAAGTTATTTTAGTGTTTTTTTAATTTTAAATAACATTACTGTGTTGCTGTTTTTGCAATATATTTGATCGCAAAACAGACTTCTTCACTTAAGCATTTTTATAATTCTTACCAACCCCTAACAGTACATTTATTCATTCAGCTCATGCTTTTATACAAAATGACTTACAAATGAGCAATTCCATGTGGGCCTGCATCTGGTTCAAGCTATTAGCATTGTGTATCAGTTGGTGGGGAAACTTTTATTAGCAGGATATAATGATAAAACTGGTCTCAATTTTGAAATTGATGTAGTTGGTTTTTGTTTTCATTTGCTCAAACAGCTACTGCCCAGGGGGTCCGGACTCAGATTTTGAATATTCCACACAGTCTTACACAGGATACGAGGTAATTATCCTTCTGTCTCCAAAAGCAATGCTATCACGCATATTTTTATGAGTTTCGCAGTGGTGTCTTGCAGTATGCTTCATTTTGACTCACTTTGTACCTAGCCCACGTCAATGAGAGCCATCCGTGCACGATATGATCCCTACCTCCAGACTAGGCATCGAGTGGAACAGGTGAGTCATCTTCACAGCTTATGTTCATCAGCTGCTTTTTCAGCATTGTACAATTAAAATAATACGGTTACAGTGAAATAATATACTACTTAATGGTTTTGATTTTACGGTTTAGATCTCCAGGGTTGATGATCCTCTCAGCTTTTCCACTCATTTAGATTGTGTTAACGTTATTATGCTGCTGTGTTTGCACATCTAGCTCAAGCAGCTGGGTCACAGCGTGGATAAAGTGGAGTTCATTGTGATGGGAGGCACATTCATGGCTTTGCCGGAGGAGTACAGGGACTATTTCATCCGTAACCTTCATGACGCACTGTCAGGACACTCGTCCAACAATGTCACTGAAGCTGTCAGGTACCAGCTCCCCATGATGAACTTGTCTGAGTGATAGAATCAGGCCACTCTTAATTATGAGATTCGTGACACAAATTCACAAGGCTAGGAGAGGGCAAGAAACAGTCCATCATCAAAGAGTTTCAACATTCTTTTTGGCTTAATGTGCTTGTCTTTATAAGAATTAGAAAGTAATAATTACTGAATTATTTCTGTTATTTGTCATCAAATTTAGTTTTTATAATGTAATTTTTTTTTTTTTATGACTGATTAAAATTCTAACATTTAGTTTAAATAAAATAAAAATAAAACACTAAAACTTAGCTTAGTGAATTTAGGCATCACAAACACAATATAAATACAATATATATATATTTTTAATTTGTCACAAACAAGCATGCACTACAACATGCCGTAAAATGTTTTTTATATGTACATAAAAAAAAAAACATAAAGCATAACACAATTAAATATCAAATATCGGCTAATACTATACAGCACTGTGCAAAAGTCTTAGGCACGTTAGTGTTTTCACACACACAAATGGTTTTAAGCCAGCTATTTATATCTTTTGCTGTAGTTTGTCAGTGGGAAATATTTACATTTCCAAACATTCCTTTTGCCATTAATTGTAATAATCCATAGAGATTTCTATATGCACAAGGAGTCTGACATCAGACAGTATGCTCCTCTGATCTCACCGTCATCGAGTCTGTCTGTAATTACATACAGAACATGTCTCCAGCACATACAGAACAGTTCCGCTAGGATCCTGATGAGAGTGCGTAAATATGAACACATCCCACCAATTCTTCAGTCTCTACATTGGCTTCCTATATCTGCTCAGATCGAGTATAAAGTTTCCCTCCTCACACATCAGTGCATTCGTGGCAATGCTCCCACGTACCTTAAAGAACTCATTACTCCACAGATCTCAGCACGTTCTCTTTGCTCCACAAACACTCATCGGCTCCATCCCCCTAGGATTAAGACCCGCACCATTGGGGACAGAGCCTTCTGTGCCACTGCTCCACGCCTGTGGAATGCCCTCCCTGAACACCTGAGGGCTCCACAAACGACTGATGCTTTTAAAAAGGGACTAAAAACGTACCTGTTTAGAAAGTCTTACAATGTTTAAATTGTTTTTAATGTTTACATTTTTGTGTTAATTTTAACTTAATTCTTAATTGCTCTAACTGCTTTATTTTATTTTTTCCTCCCTTTGTAGCACTTTTAGCTTTTCTTTCAAATGTAAAGTGCTTTATAAATAAAATGTATTATTATTATTATTATTACATGAAGAAATTGACAAAACTGAGACAGACTAAATCCAGAAAAACTGCAGCAACGTCTCCAAGACACGTAAAGAAAACCGACCTGCAAAGCTATAGTACTGTGAAAAGTTTTAGGCACTTGTGCAAAAGTGTTGTAAAGTGAGGATGCTTTCAATAATAATGTCATAAATAGATTTTATTTATCAATTAACTTCTGTTAACTAAATCAAATCAATATTAGGGGCCAGATTTACTAAACAGGGCAAATTTAGCGTGATAGCGCAATTCCAAAAAAGTTTTGCTGACAACGCACAAATTGAAGAACACAGACGCGATGGATCATTTCTTTAATGACCAACACAATCTACCAGTTAGTGTCTGGTTTAAGACATTCTTTTTTTGGGTGGTAAATAATGGCGCAAACACCAGTAAATTGACGAGCTCAAACCTTAGTATATTACCTTGCACGATTCATTTAAATACTCTCCTCATAAATTTTGCGTCTGTGAAAGGGAAACTCCTACAAATGCATATGCAATAAGGTCAGCCGCAAAAATAACCCTGTCCACGTCTTTTCAGTGCTAATTTTTCACTGCGCGTCTTTAGTAAATCCTAACTAGTTTTTTAAAGCCAAAAGAGGGTTTGCACTGGTGCAAGCTATTAGTAAATCTGGCCCTTGGTGTGACCACCCTTTGCATTTAAAACAGCTTTTGTCCTAGGTACACTTGTACATAGTTTTAGGGGATAGCTTTGCAGGTTGGTTTTCTTCAAGTGTCTTGGAGACGTTGCTGCAGTTCTTCTGGATTTAGTCTCAGTTTTTTTTATGTTTCTTCACGTAATCTCAGACAGACTTGATGATGGTGAGATCAGATATGCGTGTCGAGCATACTGGCTGTTGTCAGACTCCTTATGCACAGGAAAATCTCAATGGATTTTTACAATTAATGGCAAAAGAAATGTAAGCTGATATTTCCTACTGACACTACAGCAAAAGCTATAAATAACTGCCGTGTGTGTGAAAATACTAACGTGCCTAAGATTTTTGCACATCATCCAATAGATAGATGTTGTCGATATACTATGAATACTAGGGCTGTACGTTTATGACAAAAATCATAATTGTCGATTATTTTTTATGTTTTAATTACAATTATCACAATTCACATTAAATTATGTTTTGAATAGCTTTATACCATTGTTTTAAGCAACTGCATGCTTCATATTTTCTATGAAAATAAGCTGAAAACATTCTTCCTGAAAACCGTTTATTGCTTTTCTGTAGCATTAAGCCTCAAATGTAAACTATACATTGGTTTGATTTATTTTTTAAATAAAAAAAGTGCATGGTATTATAATGTTATAGTAAAACTAAAATTAACATAATGGAAAAAGCCCTTGACCTGTAGAAAGAAAAAGAAAAAAAAACATGTCTTAAGCATGCAGAATAATGTAAGTGGACATTTTTTTTGTAATTGCGCCTTTGAATGATTATGTAATTGTGGTGTCCGTAATTGTAATCACGATTAGAAATGTGATTAATTGTGCAGCCCTAATATATATATATATATATATATATATATATATATATATATATATATATATATATATATATATATATTCACAGTATATAAATACAGTCAAACCAAAAATTATTCAGACACCAGATACATTTTTTTACTAGTGGGTGCAGGACACTATAGTTCATTTATGTAAGGGATGATGGCAAAATAAAGTAAACTGTCACATATTATACCCAACAATTCTTCATACAGTGGACTACCAGTAGAATTTATAAAAAATTTGGGACCAAAATTATTCAGACATTTTGACCTGACCAAAGTGTTTTTGCTTAAATGTTGCTAATGCGACATTTCACACCACAGACTGAACAAAATTTAGCATTGCTTGGTAATTGGATGACCAAAATTGTTATTATCTAATTGTGTACTTAAATCAGCTGATTGGTTGATTGTAATCTATTACATACCTTTCTATCAAAGTTATCTGACATTATTAAGATGAATTTATTCTTACACAGTTTAACTCTTGAGTTCTTGTCATATTTTATTACTAGGGATGCACCGAATGTTTGGCAACTGAAATTATTCGGCCGAAAATAGCAAAAGTTACACTTTCGGTGTTCGGCAGAATAAGTGAAAAGACAGAATAAATTTAACCGAACAATGACATTTGTGATGACGCGATCAAATATAGCAACCAGCGCGTGTGAGAGAGAGGCGCGCATGCTTCTAAATGCAGCAAACATGTTGGAGTGTGGAAGCATTAAAGTGTGTCCAAGATAGACGCAAAAATGGCTGTTTGCAGACACTGTCTAAGCACCCTCAAATGCAAGCAAGAGCACCCTCTGTTGATACTGTAATAATATATTGGCAAATGCTCCAGTGCATATTTGTGTCTGTAGAAAAATGTTCGGTATTCGCCTTCGGCCAAGTGTTTTATTATTATTCGGCTTCGGCCAAGAATTTTCATTTCGGTGCATCCCTATTTATTACCATTTTCTAAACTATAGTGAATAAACTGATAATGTGAGAAATGTTTGAAGGTGTCTGAATGAATTTGGGTTTGACTATATTGACTATTGACCATTAAAAAATGTGCTACCGATATAGTATGAATGCCTACTCACATTGTCTTCAGAAGTAATTATACATAAATGTACTTGTCTTCAACCCATTACACAACTGGTCCAAGATCAGACGATAAGTGCAGGAGTTAGATAAAAGTAGAGTGATTGGAGCAGCTGTGTTGTCTTATTATGCGTGTCTGGGGAAAATCACTAGTTAATAAGCTCTGAACTGGGATCAGTGCTTTTTACTGTTGGGTCATTTAAGTCTATATAAGCCAAATGAACACATGCAGTCCTTGGATCAGTTAAAGCATAGTGCCAAAACCCCCTGGTGAACACATTTGGTTGGGTGGCAGTTTTAGGAGGAAGAGCTGGTGCTTTTGGACTGGTCTTCCACTATCAGAGCAGCTGCATTGGCTCTCCTTTCTGCCTAGTCACAGAACAATAAGACAGAATGTGGAATTTGGGTTATTTGCTTTAATGATGAAGACAAGATAAAGTATGTTATTAGTCACATCTCCTGATATGTTATTTAAGTTTAGCTGGCATTAACTTGGCTAACCAAGCAAATAAAAGCCTTCTTTTCACTTTAGACCATTAGTCTAAAACCATTTTTTTTTTAATGATACATTTTTATAGTTGTCAAGATTTTAAATCTTTTCAGAAAGCTTGTTTGCGTCAGTTTGGCCAAGTGGTGACTCAGACGCTGTTAACCACCCCGGTGACATCAGCTCCATGTAAAAGTAGAACGTTTTGAAGTTAGAATGAAAGCCAAAGGAGATGATTGCAAAATGTGGATAGACTGCCACTGCAGGGCGCTGTTAGTTTATTACTGTGTTTTTGTTTTATTTATTTTCTTGATAAGAGAGAGTGTGTATGTGTGTGTGTGTGTGCACGTAGGCAGAGGTCCACAGGATTGTCGGCACACCACAGCTTATCAGCGGGTTTGTTAAGATGACACGATTGCCATAATTGTTCCGGCGGTTAATCAGCCAGAGATGGGGGAGACAACAGTTCGATTTCAGGCACATTGCTTATCTTGTGTGTGAGTGTGTGTGAGGGAGGGAGGGAGGGAGAGAGAGAGCGTGAGAGAGAAAGAAATATAAAGAATAAGTACAAATGAGAAACGCTCTGTTGGTTTCATAACTACATTGTCTAAAATCTTTGAGCAAGAAACAGGAGCTAAATGGACAGAAAAAGTTTTGGGGCTATTAAATGTCCATTAAAATTTCAGAACTATGTCAGGCATGACAGGAAGCCAAAAACCACGCATTTCTGAATTATTATTAAATTGATGCAAGCCAATTCTGTATGCCTATTGAAGCCAATTCAGTCGTAAAATAGATTTCATATTATCATCAAAAAACTATAATAGGAAGATTTTTCCATTTTATCCAGCATTCAGTTTGACTTTCACAGAAGTTTTTTTAAAAGCCATTTTAAAAAAGGAAAAATATTTTTTTTGTTGTTGAAGCGTTCTATCATACATTGCACACATAGCATTATATACATGCATTATATAATAATAATAGTAATATGTTGTTATTATTATTATTCACACACTATTCAGGAGTTTGGGGTTAGCCATTTTTTTATGTTTTTAAAAGTTTTATTTGATCAAAATACAGTAAAAATGTTTTTTTTTTTTTTTTTAATCTTACAGTTTAAAATACTGTTTTCTATCTGAATTAATTTTAAAATGTGATTTATTCCTATGATGGTTAAGCTGAATTTTCAGCATCATTACTCCAGTTTTCAGTGTCACACGATCCTTCAGAAATCATTCTAATATGCTGATTTGGTTTTCAAGAAACATTTCTTATTATTTTCAATGTTGAAATATTTAATATTTTGGTTGAAACTAAAATTTTTCTCAGGATTTAGCATTTATTTGAAATACAATCGTTTGTAACATTTTTATGTCTTTACTGTGACTTTTGATCAATTTCATGCGTCGTTAATGTTTCCCTATAAATCCACACATACATGTATAATATAGTATCCAAATTTCTGAGTTGATATGTATTTTTTCCCAGGTACTCTGAACGCAGTAACACCAAATGTGTCGGCATCACGATTGAGACCAGACCGGACTACTGCCTGAAGAGACACTTGAGTGACATGCTGGCCTACGGTTGCACCAGACTAGAGATTGGCGTACAGAGTGTTTATGAGGATGTGGCTCGAGATACCAACAGGTCAGAGTTGGCTGCTTTTACTATGAAGGACTTGAAAAAGAGGAGCCGTAGATTAGAAGATTAGTTTTTTGGTATTTGGATAAACTTGATCCTGGGATGTTCATTAGCATACCATCGGTGTTAAGACATCCAGTGAGTCATCGTTCCTGCAGTTTCTGGCTCATGTTGGTAATTGCAGTTTCCTCGCTTGATTATGTGTCATTTAGGAATCACTTCTAGGCATTAGGAGACTTAGCATCTATGCTAATTACACTATACTTACTCCCTTTGGTGAAGTTGTAAGCACTTTTGCCAGTGACCTTTTTAGAAAAAAATCATTAACCATTAGTCTCAATATTGAGATATTTTATATCAGATTTTTCACATGAAAATCATGATTGATTGGAAAATCAATATTTTTCCCCAGCCGTATGACTATACAAAATTCAGTCCTACAAAATTTAGGATGATATTCTATTTGTAACGTTGTGTATCTTTGTATATTGACTTTATGTTCTTTTTCCAGGGGACATACAGTTCGGGCTGTGTGTGAATCTTTCCACCTTGCTAAGGATGCTGGTTTTAAAGTTGTAGCTCACATGATGCCAGATTTACCCAATGTCGGCATGGAAAGAGACGTGGAGCAGTTTATAGTGAGTACTTCCTGGATCATTTTAATTCTGCAGATTCAAAGACTCTAAACTCTTGCACCAAACACAATGATTAAAGGAGTATTTATTTTAGGAGTACATTTCCTGATCATTTACTCACCCCCACATCATCCAAGATGTGGAGGAAAAGAAAGAAATTAAGGTTTTTGAGGACAACATTCCAGGATTTTTTTCAAAGGGCTCGACACGATCCCAGGCGAGGAATAAGGGTTTTATTTAGAGAAACGATCTGTCATTTTCAAAAAAATGACATGTATAAAATGTATATACTTTTTTAACCTCTTCTTGCTCTGATCTGCCATGCGCCACGCATTACGTCATCATGTTGGCCTTCACAAAAAAAGGTAAAACAACGATGTCGGTTGGAGGAGAAAATGAGATGGAATTTTTCGCCCTACTGCGATTCTTCTGCCTACATCACGTGTGACCTTTACAACGCTAATTCTGAAGTAAACTACTCCTTTAATAGTGAGATAAGTCTGGAATCATTGTATACATTTTTTTGGTATATTACTTTTTTACTGGTAAAAATAGAAGACAAATCCTTCACCTAAGAATTAATATTCTCACCCTCATGTTCCAAACTTGTGTGACTTTCTTCTGTGGGATGTTTAGCAGAATCTAGGATCTAGAAATGTCAAAAAAACACCATTTAAGTCTCATAAAAGTAGTTAATACAACTCATGCGCTATATTTTTAGTTTTAACTTTTTTTTTTTTTTAAGATTTCAATAAAGAACACATTCTTTTATTCACTAATAGTCTTTGGTGTCATTCACGTTCATACTTTAATACTTTTTTTCAGTATGCAATAAATTGATCAAAAGTGACAGTAAAGAAATGTACAATGTTTCTATTTCAGGTTAATTAAAATGTTCTGTTTATTGATAAAGTCCTGAAAAAAATGTATCACGGTTTCCACAAAAATATTAAGCAGCACGACTGTTTTCAATATTGATAATAATAAGAAAAGTTTCAAATCAGCATATTAGACTATTTCTGAATGATCATGTGACACTGAAGACTGCAGTAATGGGTGTTGAAAATTCAGCTTTGCCATCAGAGAAATAGATTACATTTTAAAATATAAAAGGAAAATGGTGATTTTAATTTGTAATATCTCAGAATATTATGGTTTTACTGTATTTTGTATCTGCCTTGGTGAGCATAAGAGACTTCTTTCTAAAACATAAAAAAATAACCTTTCCAACTCCAAACTTTTGAACTGTAGTGTGTATTCAAATGTGTGCAACAAGACATGTCACGGCAGGTTTGTAAATTCACTTTCAATATGCACATTTATATAAAACTGGCGAGATTTTCAGTGAAAACAACTTAAATTTTAGTCTGTTGCCTTCAGAAGACATTTATGTTGATTTGTCATTTTTTGGAGAGACAGCATTGAACATTCTGCGAAATGTCTCCTTTGGTGTTTCCTTGAATAAAGAAACTCATGCAGGTTTTTAACAACATGAGGGTGAGAAAATAATTTCAAGACGCTTTCAAAAGTGTTACTTCAATAATCATGTTTGAAAGGATTTCTTCAAATAAGGCTCAAACGTACACTTCAAAAGGATTATGGTAAGTTTTGTAATTTAAGGTCCTCATTCTTATAACTGTTTATTCTGTAAGCTCCTTTAATGTAAATGAACTGAGGAGCTGAGAGACAGACAACTGATTCCTCATGCACAGGTTTATCTCTGTATACCTCACAGGTTACGCAGGTGGTTTAAAAAATGTCATTCTCATCAACTAAAAGAGTCCAATTAATCAACGTTTCTGTGAAATAGCTGCTAGGATATCCAACATTTCCATATTACTTTCAGGTGCTTTATTAATTTTGACACTCAAAGTTAAAGGAGCTACTGAGTCATAGTCCTCATCAAGCAGACTGCCTAGAGGTATTAGGACAAAAATGAGACTAGAGAAATATTCCTCCTTTAGATAAGTTTGAAGTAAAAAAATAGTGAAATTAAATTGTTTTCCTTATCACACAGCCCTAGGTTACAGTGTGAAGAGGCTACAGAGGATATACATGAGATTATACAGTATAGGAACACCAAAACATGACTATCCCAAAGAAAATGTCACTATTGTCAGGTGCCAGTAGCTAATTGGCGCATAGCGGGAATGATCGGTGAATGTAAATGAAGTGGGGAGTGATGTGCTATGGCAGGCTGTTCTTTTATGGCCTCTGTCAGTGTCCAGCTGTGACGCATTGGTTCACATTATCAGGGGCTTCATTATGTGAAGTGAATAGAGCATTTATTATGGTGGGTTTCATTACCGAAGCATGGAGATCCAATCAGTGACTGCGCTCTGGAACCCATTCAAAGAGCTTCTCCCTAAAAGACTGTATTAAACACCAACCGAGAGCAATCCAGGTGCCATCAGGTTTCTTTGATGCCTTAAGTGAACGCTGTCAGTGCACGATCTCAGGAGTTTAGCTATTTTAGTTTTATTTTTTTTAATGCTGGTGATTTATTTCCCATTAGGAGAACAGAAGAGCCTAGAATGAAGTGTGACATTAATGTTGCATAAGAAACATCATGATTAACTGAGTGCATTTATTTTATTTAAATAATATTTTGCATTAACAGTCATGTAAATGCCACTTAACTGTAGAAGAGAACCATTAACTTTTTTTGCAAATCATCCAATCTCTAGAGTCTAAAAAGGCATGTATCTCTAAAGCTAAAAGTCTTCACTTAGATTTTTACATTGTTGTGCGGAGCCCACATTACACCTACCTCATTTCCCCTTGGGAGGCTCTTACTCGCCCCCACACTGCATCAATCAACTGACAGCTCCAAAATATTTGGACAGCAACACCTTTTGTGCTTCTATTTGTACAATTTGTAATTGTGGTATTGCAATTAGAGGCTAAAAGTGCAAACAATCTGCTTTATTTTAAAATATCCTCTTTTTTTGTTGTCCTTTTAATGTTATTCAAAGTTTCTTGTACTAAAAATCAGAGAACTATGTATTCTGATTAAATAAATTGTTACCAGTGCGATACATTATGACATAATATGCCCCTTTTCACAAGATGTAATATAAATCTCTGGTGTCCCCAGAATGTGTCTGTGAAGTTTCAGCTCAAAATACCCCCCAGAGCATTTATTATATCTTGTCAAATTTGCCTCTATTTGGGTGTGAGCAAAAACACACAATTTTTGTGTGTGTCTCTCTTTTAATGCAAATGAGCTACTGCTCCCCGCCTCCCTTCCAGAAGAGATTCTTTACCGGATACTCCATCAACAACAAAACAGGCTTATCTCATTCAGACAAAATGTCACGCAGTTTCAGTCAATCTCATGTCAATCTTGAGTACCTATAGAGTAGTATTGCATCCTTCATATCTCCGAAAAGTCTTTAGTCTTATTATATTTATAAAAGAAAGATAGGCTGTACGGAGTCTTTTTACGGAAAAAAACGAGCGGCTGGGGGCGTATCGTGTGGGTGGAGCTAAAGAATGACGAGTGCACACAGCGATTGCGTTGAGAGCGTCTGAAATTTCTGACAGACGTGGAGAAAAAAAAACGTTATCCTAAATAAACCATTGAGACCAATCAGATTTAGCCATACATATATGTTCCAGAATCAGATCTAGAGGCTGAAATTGAACAGGAGAAGCAGCAACGATGACTACAGCAGGATGTCTCTATGGTATGTACTGTAACTTGTATATGCTTAGCGACTTGTCATGCTCGCGAGTTTTACAACATTTGTGTGTGTTTACTCATGGTTTATGAGGACATAATTTGGTTTATCTACTGTATGCGATTTAATATTAGCAGTAGCAAGCTGAACGGCTTTGCACGTCAGACTAGTGCGTGTTTACATAGAAAAACAATGGAATAATAGCACATTTGAATGAACGAGCTGATAGCTAACAACACAAAGACATTTGAAGCAGTTTTACTCACCGCCTGCTTCCAACCCACGACCGCGAACCTTAATCGCTGGGACTGCTCCATCTTTCAGCATTAGACGAGCTACAAATCCTGAGTTGAACTGTACCTTGTTTATAAACCATCGTCGCCGAAATTCAGGTAACAAACGAAAACACTTGCACTACTCCGTTGCTGCTCCGGAAAAAGCAAACTCCATCCACTGTCCCATTAACGCTGGGTTCTTTGGGAAGCTGTGCAGGGTTGTCTTGCCCTGACAACCAAAAACACACATCTTTGGTGACATTGTTGATTTCGTGAAGTCCTGTGACTGCAGCGCAGCCGGCTTCCCTAAAGCGTTTGCTCTATTGCTCTGGTCGCGCGCGCACCCTTCCGGGAGAAGAGTCCGTACGGCCCGTACAAGGACATTCCACCCTATATACCCATACTCGAAAAAAAACGTAACCAATTATTGACTGATATTACAATTTTGGTTGATACCGATAGGATGTTTATTTAATTTTGATGTTATGTAAATGGCCTATATTAAAATTCTGTCTGATACCAATAAGATGATTCATTATTTTCATGTTTTGGCCGTTAACTGATAAGTGAGCAATATTAAAGTTCATTACTATTCTATATAAATAAATTAAAAATAAAACACTTAAAATTAAAATCATTTAAAAGTGAATTTTGGTATCACAACATTATGAAATTGGTATTAAAACTGTATATTATTAATTCTGAGATTTGCTGAAGATTATATTTAGCAATGTTTTTTCAATTATTAGCATTATTTGTATTTTACGCACAAGACACCCCTTCTTTATTATAAATAGATTTGGGTAGACATAACCATTTCCCTGCAAACTGGTCAGTGTGTTCGTCAGCACCAAGTTCCTGTAATTTTGTTTTCCCCTTCATATTTCTGACCATGTTGTTGCTTTTTCTGATTACAAAGATATGTTTGTACCTTGTATGAGCACCCATACAAAGCGTAGCAATTTTTGGACAATAATTGTCTCATTGCTTGCAGATCTGCCTCCTAATTCCTTCAGTGTTTTATTGGGATCCGTTTCTCGCATAAATTTGAGTGTATAGCACAAGAGAGAGAGATTAATGGCTCTGGAAGGTGGTCTCTGACCCCACTGCTATCAGCTCCCATCCTCTGCCACCGTGTGCCCACACAACCTCACCTGTGTCACCCACCAGCAGCGCTCGGCTGGTTTATCTCACCTAACCTGCTTTCTCTGATGCTCGTGCTCTCCTCTTCCCCTCCCACTTCCGTATTTGCTTGCCTGCTCGCTCTCCGTGACGGCTCTCCTCACCTTTCGAGACGAGGACCTGTCGGCGCTATCTCAGGATGTGCGGTGGAAAGGAGTCGTGGCTTGGTGATAATGGAATCCCATTACTGGCTCGTCCGACTCTCACTTCTCACTTATCTTACTGTGTGCAGACTCCCCTCCCCACATTAAAAAAAACACTCAGCATAAATATATCACACAAAGACTCATTTCACTTGACTCTTAGAGTAAGGAGAAGCTCAAACAGCAATGCTAGTCGTGGCTCAAGTAATCCATCATTTCAATTTGCTTTTGAAAGGCAAATATTTTTATTTGTTTGCACTATTTTAGAGCGGCTGTTTAGTTTAGAGCCATGCAGTCTTTAAATGCATCAATGTCAAGTCTGATGATACGCTAGTATGTCAGGAAGTAGGACAGTTCCAATTAAATGACCATTTGCATTGTCTCTTTGATTGTAATGGTTATGTTTCTGAGTGTGCTGCGTGAACCCTGAGGTTTTCAAAGTGATGGGTAAAAAAAACAGAAAAAAAACAGCTCTATTACGTGTTATGTAGCAGACGTAAGCAGGATCAGTGACGGAAGTCGTGAGTCTTTATTTAGCAGTTTACCAATTCTTGAACTCTTGAATTGTGCTATTTTCCAATTATGTTTGATCCATAAAGTACTTTAGGTGAGATGAATCAGTAGACTTTGCATCACAAGTATCTCATAAGAGCACAAAGCCTAACAGCATGCAAGCTGAATATGCTTATATTCTACTTAAAATTGTGCCATTAATCTCATGTCTACAGCTTCTAATTTCCATTAAGAGATAAGTGGCAACAGTTTGGAAAAAGATTAAAAGTTTGATAACTGGTAAAAGATATCTTTATCATTTTGTGAAGTCTATGTTAGAGCCTGCAGATACCACTAATTACAGTGCAGTGTGACTGATATTATGCCTATATATTCTAAATAATTTAGTTTTATGATGGCAAATGAGATATAAACTTGCATTATAATAAGTTATATATTGTATAAAACTGCTTAAATTAAAAACATATTTTACACAATATTTACTTAGATTTCACCACTTTTTATGCAGTGGCATGTATTGCTGTTTAGTGCACTCATTACTGGTCCTGGTTAAATAAGTCTCATGTTAGCACTGCTCTGCAAAAACATCTCTTGTCTCTGTCCCCCAGGAGTTTTTTGAGAACCCTGCATTCAGACCAGACGGGCTGAAACTTTACCCTACGCTGGTGATTCGAGGCACTGGACTGTATGAGCTGTGGAAAACGGGCCGTTATAAGAGCTACTCTCCCAGTGCATTGGTGGACCTGGTAGCACGAATACTAGCGTTGGTCCCACCATGGACTCGTGTGTATCGTGTACAGAGGTAAGAGGGGCAGTTTTTTAGATACTACCTTTCAAAGTTAGAGGTGAGCGTTATGTTAAAGGCGGTAACTCTAGATCTTGTATTCCATTAAAAATGTGGGAGAGTAAATGCCCTAATGTGAATTTTTCATCTCTGACCTGTGAATTCATACAGTAAGAAGACCAACAGAGTATCTAGGTGTCAAAGACTAATTTGGCTAATCGAAGCTAATTCTGAATGATTCTCATGTTATGGCTGATTATTAGCCAATATTAAAATCGATACTATTTTGTATAAATAAATAAAAAAAACTAAAACCAGTCATTTTGAATTATTAAAGTGAGTGTAGGCATCACAACATTTGAATGTACTGTATGAAAAATGGGTAACACTTTACAATGAGGTCACTTTAGTAAATGTTAGCATTAACTAGCATTGAACAATAGATTTATTACAGTATTTATTCATCTTTGTTAACATTAGTTAATAAAAATACTAAATGTACAAATGTTAATTGTTAGTTCATGTTAACCAGTAATACACATCTCTCTATTTATACATATTTATATATATTCAGTACATATCCATGTCCTGCACTTGCGCAACCATTGTATATCCTGCACTTGCTGCTATTGCACTTCTGGTTAGACCTAAACTGCATTTCGTTGCCTTGTACTTGTGTATCAATCAATCAATCAATTTTTATTTATATAGCGCCTTACAGCAGCCAAAAGGTGCACAAAGCGCTTTCCAAAACATGCATCAAACGTCAACATAAAAACAAGTCCAACCAAGCAAGCCCAGCACTAAGAGTCAAAGGCTTGATTAAAAAAGTGTGTTTTCAGATGAATTTTGAACACACTCAGCACCGTGATGTTTCGGAGGTGCGCAGGGAGTGCATTCCACAACTTTGGTCCTTGAACACTAAATGACCGGCCTCCAAACTTTTTATACCTGTATGTTGGGGTAACCAGAGAAATATGTTCAGAGGAACGGAGTGTTCTGGCTGGCTGATATGTTTTTACTAGATCAGTGAGGTATACTGGGGCCAAACCATGGATGGCCTTAAACACAAACAACAGAATTTTATACTCCACCCTAAACTGCACTGGAAGCCAGTGAAGCGAGCGGAGGACAGGGGTGATGTGTGACCATTTCGATCTATTAGAGAGAAGCCGAGCGGCTGCGTTTTGTACCAGTTGAAGGCGACTGATGAGTGATTTATTTAGTCCAGTATAGAGGGCATTACAGTAGTCGATCCTCGAGCTGATGAAGGCGTGATTTGCTTTTTCAAGGTCGGCTCTGGACAAAAAAATATTTGACCTTACTAAGAAGTCGTAGCTGGTAAAAACTTGCCTTCACTACTGCACCAATCTGTTTATCATACTGCATGTTTTTGTCCAAAATAACACCCAGGTTACGTACAAACGGAGCAAACTGAGGTGTCATAGGACCAAAGCTACAAGCACTATTAGATGAATCCGGGCTGAACAGGATGTACTCAGTCTTTTCTTCGTTTAAATGAAGGAAATTCTGGGAAAGCCACTGTTTGCTGTCCTGAAGACAATTAAAGAGAGGATCCAGTGACGAACGATTACTCAGAATCACAGGGAGGTAAATCTGGAGGTCGTCGGCATAGAAGTGAAAATGAACGTTGTGTCTGGAGATGAGTTGCCCAAGTGGCAATATGTAGAGTGAAAACAGAATAGGACCGAGAATGGAACCCTGCGGTACTCCAGATGACATAGGGGCAGCTGAGGAGACAAAGTCATTGAGCATTACTGAAAAGGTTCTATTAGTGAGGTATGAGAAGAACCAATTCAGCACCACTTTCTGCAGACCAGCAACATGTTGTAGACGAGAAATGAGAATTGCATGATCCACAGTGTCAAATGCAGCGGTAAGGTCCAGTAAAACTAGAACCATAGAGTTTTTTCAAGTGCTTCAAGAATGTCATTATGTACCCTCAGTAACGCAGATTCAGTACTATGCCTGGTCCTGAAACCAGATTGGAATTTATCCCCAATGCTGTGTGACTGCAGATGAGCCTGTAGCTGTAATGACAATAAAGTTGAATCTAATCTAATCTAATCTAATGTTAACTAATTAAATAATATTACCAGATGCAACTTTAATAATGTATTTATTAATGAGTTTAATAATCCATCCATCCATCCATCTTCTTCCGCTTATCCGGGGCCGGGTCGCGGGGGCAGCAGTCTAAGCAGAGATGCCCAGACTTCCCTCTCCCTAGACACTTCCTCCAGCTCTTCCGGGGGGGACACCGAGGCGTTCCAAGGCCAGCCGGGAGACATAGTCCCTCCAGCGTGTCCTTGGTCTTCCCCGGGGCCTCCTCCCGGTTGGACATGCCCGAAACACCTTCCCGGGAAGGCGTTCAGGAGGCATCCGGAACAGATGCCCGAGCCACCTCAGCTGCCCCCTCTCGATGTGGAGGAGCATCGGCTCTACTCCGAGTTCCTCCGGAGTGACTGAGCTTCTCACCCTATCTCTAAGGGAGCGCCCAGCCACCCTGCGGAGAAAGCTCATTTCGGCCGCCTGTATCCGGGATCTTGTCCTTTCGGTCATGACCCAAAGCTCATGACCATAGGTGAGAGTAGGAACGTAGATTGACCGGTAAATCGAGAGCTTCGCCTTACGGCTTAGCTCTTTCTTCACCATGACAGACCGGTACATCGACCACATTACTGCAGAAGCTGCACCGATCCGTCTGTCAATCTCCCGTTCCATCCTCCCCTCACTTGTGAACAAGACCCCTAGATACTTGAACTCCTCCACTTGAGGCAGGAACTCTCCACCAACCTGAAGTGGGCAAGCCACCCTTTTCCGACTGAGGACCATGGCCTCGGATTTGGAGGTGCTGATCCCCATCCCAGCCGCTTCACACTCAGCTGCAAACCGTCCCAGTGCATGCTGGAGGTCCTGGTTAGAAGGGGCCAACACGACAACGTCATCCGCAAAGAGCAGAGACGAAACCGTGTGGTCCCCAAACCTGTCACCCTCCGGCCCTTGGCTGCGCCTAGAAATTCTGTCCATAAAAATTATGAACAGAACCGGCGACAAAGGGCAGCCCTGCCGGAGTCCAACATGCACCGGGAACAAGTCTGACTTACTGCCGGCAATGCGGACCAAACTCCTGTTTCGGTCATACAGGGACCGGACAGCCCTCAGCAAAGGACCCCGGACCCCATATTCCCCCAGCACCCTCCACAGGACGCCGCGAGGGACACAGTCGAATGCCTTCTCCAAATCCACAAAACAAATGTGGACTGGTTGGGCAAACTCCCATGAACCCTCCAGCACCCTGTAGAGGGTATAGAGCTGGTCCAGTGTTCCACGACCAGGACGAAAACCACACTGTTCCTCCTGAATCCGAGGTTCCACTATCGGCCGAATTCTCCTCTCCAGTACCCTGGCATAGACTTTTCCGGGGAGGCTGAGAAGTGTGATCCCCCTATAGTTGGAACACACCCTCCGGTCCCCCCTTTTAAAAAGAGGAACCACCACCCCGGTCTGCCATCCCAGAGGCACTGTCCCCGACCGCCACGCGATGCTGCAGAGGCGTGTCAGCCAAGACAGCCCCACAACATCCAGAGACTTGAGGTACTCAGGGCGGATCTCATCCACCCCCGGTGCCTTGCCACCGAGGAGTTTCTTGACCACCTCGGTGACTTCAGCTTGGGTGATGGACGAGTCCTCCTCTGAGCCCCCAGCCTCTGCTTCCTCAATGGAAGACGTGACGGCGGGATTGAGGAGATCCTCGAAGTATTCCTTCCACCGTCCGACAACATCCCCAGTTGAGGTCAACAGCCACCCATCGCCACTGTAAACAGCGTTGGTAGGGCACTGCTTCCCCCTCCTGAGGCGCCGGACGGTTTGCCAGAATCTCTTCGAGGCCAGCCGATAGTCCTTTTCCATGGCCTCACCGAACTCCTCCCAGGCCCGAGTTTTTGCCTCCACAACCACCCGGGCTGCAGTCCGTTTAGCCTGCCGGTACCTGTCAGCTGCCTCAGGAGTCCCACAAGCCAGCCAGGCCCGATAGGACTCCTTCTTCAGCTTGACGGCATTCCTTACTTCCGGTGTCCACCACCGGGTTCAGGGATTGCCGCCTCGACAGGCACCCGAGACCTTGCGTCCACAGCTCCGAGCAGCCGCTTTGACAATGGAGGTGGAGAACATGGTCCACTCGGACTCAATATCTCCAGCCTCCCTCGGGATCCGGTCGAAGCTCTGCCGGAGGCAGGAGTTAAAGATCTCTCTGACAGGAGACTGGGCCAAACGTTCCCAGCAGACCCTCACAGTACGTTTGGGTCTACCGAGTCTATCCAGCTTCCTCCCCCGCCATCGGATCCAACTCACCACCAGGTGGTGATCAGTTGACAGCTCCGCCCCTCTCTTCACCCGAGTGTCCAAGACATACGGCCGCAGGTCAGATGAAATGACCACAAAGTCGATCATTGACCTACGACCTAGGGTGTCCTGGTGCCATGTGCACTGATGGACACCCTTATGCTTGAACATGGTGTTCGTTATGGACAAACTGTAACTAGCACAGAAGTCCAATAACTGAACACCACTCGGGTTCAGATCAGGGGGGCCGTTCCTCCCAATCACGCCCCTCCAGGTTTCACTGTCATTGCCCACGTGGGTGTTGAAGTCCCCCAGTAGAACGACGGAGTCCCCAGTCGGAGCACTCTCCAGCACCCCTCCCAGGGACACCAAGAAGGTCGGGTACTCTGCACTGCTGTTTGGCCCGTAGGCACACACAACAGTGAGAGACCTATCCCCGAGCCGAAGCCGCAGGGAAACGACTCTCTCGTTCACCGGGGTAAACTCCAACACATGGCGGCAGAGCTGGGGGGCTATAAGCAAACCCACACCAGCCCGCCGCCTCTCACCATGGGCAACTCCAGAGTGGTGAAGAGTCCATCCTCTCTCGAGAAGTGTGGTTCCAGAGCCCAAGCCGTGCGTGGAGGTGATTCCGACTATCTCTAGTTGGAACCTCTCAACCTCACGCACAAGCTCAGGCTCTTTCCCCGCCAGCGAGGTGACATTCCATGTCCCAAGAGCTAGTTTCCGTGTCCAGGGATCGGGTCGTCTAGGCCCCCGCCTTCGACTGCCGCCCGATTCGCTTTGCACCGGCCCCTTACGGTCCCTCCCGTGAGTGGTGGGCCCACGGGAAGGTGTCCCCACGTCGCTCCTTTGGGCTGAGCCCGGCCGGACCCCGTGGGGGAAGGCCTGGCCACCAGGCGCTCGCATACGAGCCCCAACCCCAGGCCTGGCTCCAGGGTGGGGCCCCGGCTGCGCCATACCTGGCGACGTCACGGTCCTCCTTTTTTTTGGCATCATAAGGGTTTTTGAACTGCTCTTAGTCTGACCCGTCACCTAGGACCTGTTTGCCTTGGGAGACCCTACCAGGGGCATATAGCCCCGGACAACGTAGCTCCTAGGGTCATTCGGGTACTCAAACCCCTCCACCACGTTAAGGTGGCAGTTCATGGAGGAGAGTTTAATAATGTATTACTAAATGTTGAAATCAACTAAGATTCATAAATGCTTTAGAAGTACTTTTTATTGTTGGTTTATGTTGATGTAGTTAACTAATGTTAACAAATGGAACCTTATTGTAAAGTGTTATTGAAAAATTTATATTTTGTTTAAGATTAACTTCAGTGTTAAATGATGGCAAAGGTCATCTTAATGTAAAAATAAAGGAAATAAGCATTAACAGTCAAATATCCAATATCATTTGATACTGATAATAAAAAAACTATATCAGTAACCAATATGGTACCGATGTATCAAGCATCCCTAATTTTTTATTTATTCAAAACTGAAGCATTTACTGTTGCCCATATTCATTCTAGTGTGACCACCTTTTGGTTTTAAACTGCTTTTAAAAAGGCTGATAATCTGTCCTTTTTAAGGGATATCCCCATGCCATTGGTGAGCTCTGGGGTGGAACATGGAAATCTGAGAGAGCTGGCATTGGCCAGAATGAAAGACATGGGCACTGAGGTAACCTTAAATCTTTAATTGATTTGTTTTCCGTATGAATTCAAGGCCATTCATTACAAACAATGTTGTTGACTCCGCAGTGTAGAGATGTACGAACCAGAGAAGTGGGCATACAAGAGATTCATCACAAAGTTCGACCATATCAGGTCGAGCTGATCCGCAGAGACTATGTGGCTAATGGGGGCTGGGAGACCTTCCTGTCTTATGAGGACCCCGAGCAGGACATTTTAATTGGTCTCCTACGTCTTCGCCGCTGCTCACCACAGTCCTTCCGGCTCGAGTTGAAGGGTGGCGTTTCCATTGTTCGGGAGCTGCATGTCTACGGAAGTGTTGTCCCTGTCAGCAGCCGAGACCCCAGCAAGTTCCAGCACCAGGTAAAGACACCTTATATCTGCCAGTAACACATGGCAGAAACTTCTTTAACATGATTTAACATTAGTGATGCCTGATTCCTCATGAAGGTCTCATTACCAAAACGTTGAATTAAAATAAGTATAGCAGTGTGTCTATTTTTCTGTGATTATTTGCTTCTATTCATTCCTATTCACCTGCTAATAGGATTTTTCTGGAGTTGTGGTGTCATTTCATTTACATTAATGATGGTTAAGGTTGTAGTCACACTTGGCAAGGTTGGTTCGATTAAAGTGAACTCTGGTGTGATTGCTCTGTTTATTACAGTTCATTTGATTAAGTGTGAACCCTGCTGCACACCAAACACTGACCAAAGACATCTAAACAAACCTAAAATAGGATGTCATGTCACAACATGTGACCCTAAAAGGGACATAATGCTCAAGCATACCTGTTTTTTCTCATCATATGAGCTATGCTGGCTGTAACAGTTCGGTACAGGAGTTGGAACCACTGTCTTCGTGCAGCAGATCTCCATTTGTGTGTGTAACGGACAAATTCCTGGCACTGTTTTGACTCCTTTAAACATTTTTATAAGCACTTCACAAGCTTTACGTACATACAATGAGCATGTTTATTCCAGCACACAGCATTGTTTTTAATGTTCGTCGCAAAATATGTCATAAAAGGCATTGTTTTGTTGTTGTTGCTTTTTGTATCTTTAGGTTCAGTGTTAAAAATGACAGTGCAAATGCTAACCAAACCAGGGCTAAATGTATCTGTATTTTTTGGACCAAAAGAACCAAAAGAACAAACGTAAGCACACTCTAGAAGTGTGTTGAAAAAACTTTCCTCTGGTGTGAGAGCTGGAGATAAATGTGTAAATTGCCCAGATTTTTACAATTTAATTTTTTTTAAGGCATATTTTTTTCATGTATTGTATATAGTCTTACTGACTTGTATTCTCATATGTTCTCTTTCACCTTGTGCATTTGTAGGGTTTTGGGATGATGTTGATGGAGGAGGCCGAGAGGATAGCCAGGGATGAGCACGGCTCAGGCAAATTGGCTGTTATCTCAGGTATCAAATATATTCTCAGCGTTAACGGAAATGGCGCTTTCATTTTGTTGGTTCTTCTCTTGCCCTCGCTTGAAAAGAATGAATACGGAATTTTGACATGCACCTCTCCAAATCAACTGCAGGATGGAGATAACAGCAATTGGAAAATAAATGAAAATCTGCATTCATATTATTCCAGCTATGACCATTTACTGCATGTCTGACAAACTCAACAGTAGAGTATATTGGAAATACAGTGGGGTTTAAAAGGCTGATACCACATTCTGAGTGTCATTTTTATTGTAATTTTTGAATCTATATGGCATTGAAACACTGAAATTATGGTTCCTCTCACTGGACATAAAAGGGTGATTATTATTTTTGCTTCAATCAGAGCTAATTCATTAGTATCAATATATGCAATGATATTACAATACAATAACTCTTTTCAATTTGAATATACTGTATGACCGAAGCAGGAGTTTGGTCCGCATTGCCGGCAGTAAGTCAGACTTGTTCCCGGTGCATGTTGGACTCCGGCAGGGCTGCCCTTTGTCGCCGGTTCTGTTCATAATTTTTATGGACAGAATTTCTAGGCGCAGCCAAGGGCCGGAGGGTGTCAGGTTTGGGGACCACACGATTTCGTCTCTGCTCTTTGCAGATGACGTTGTCGTGTTGGCCCCTTCTAACCAGGACCTTCAGCATGCACTGGGACGGTTTGCAGCCGAGTTTGAAGCGGCTGGGATGGGGATCAGCACCTCCAAAATCCGAGGCCATGGTCCTCAGTCGGAAAAGGGTGGCTTGCCCACTTCAGGTTGGTGGAGAGTTCCTGCCTCAAGTGGAGGAGTTCAAGTATCTAGGGGTCTTGTTCACGAGTGAGGGGAGGATGGAACGGGAGATTGACAGACGGATCGGTGCAACTTCTGCAGTAATGCGTTCGATGTACCGGTCTGTCGTGGTGAAGAAAGAGCTAAGCCGTAAGGCGAAGCTCTCGATTTACCGGTCAATCTACGTTCCTTCTACGTTCCTACTCTCATCTATGGTCATGAGCTTTGGGTCATGACCGAAAGGACAAGATCCCGGATACAGGCGGCCGAAATTAGCTTTCTCCGCAGGGTGGCTGGGCTCTCCCTTAGTGATAGGGTGAGAAGTTCAGTCACTCGGGAGGAACTCGGAGTAGAGCCGCTGCTCCTCCACATCGAGAGGGGACAGCTGAGGTGGCTCGGGCATTTGTTTCGGATGCCTCCTGAACGCCTTCCCGGGAAGGTGTTTCGGGCATGCCCAACCGGGAGGAGGCCCCGGGAAAGACCAAGGACACGCTGGAGGGACTATGTCTCCCGGCTGGCCTGGGAACGCCTCGGTGTCCCCCCGGAAGAGCTAGAGGAAGTGTCTAGGGAGAGGGAAGTCTGGGCATCTCTGCTTAGACTGCTGCCCCCGTGACCCGGCCCGGATAAAGCGGAAGAAGATGGATGGATGGAATTTGAATATACACTATATTGCCAAAAGTATTGGTACACCCTTCCTAATCATTGAATTCAGGAGTTCCAATCACTTCCATGGCCAAAGGTGTATAAAATCAGACTGCTTCTACAAACATTTGTGAAAGAATAGGTCTCTCTCAGGAGCTCAGTGAATTCAAACGTGGTACCGTGATAGGTTACCACCTGTGCAATAAGTCCATTTGTGAAAATTACTCAATACTAAATATTCTACGATCAACTGTATTATAACACAGTCGAAGCAATTGGGAACAACAGCAACTCAGCCACAAAGTTGTAGGCCATGTAAGCGGGGTCAGCACATGCTTCAATGATTCAATGATTTTCAATGAATTCAATGATTTTCCCCTCTGGCTCTCAGCGAAGGCGGTCGCATTCTCTCCTCTCTCCCTCTCGTCTCCCTCCTCCCCTGCTTGCTTCTCTCGTCTCGTCTAGTCTACTGTCTTAAACTTAAGAGACTCTCCATGCACTGCTCTCGAACTAAAAATTATGGATTTGATCAACTGGTCTCTCAACGCAATTGACACCATCTTCTCGACGAGAAGCTTAGGTTCGGGGGAACCGAACTGCCCTGCCGGAACGTTTGCTGCTGGCTACAGGATGGACGCGTGGGAGAGGTGGCATGTTGTTTGTCTGGCGGCTCTTTCCGTAGAGGACATTGAAGACATCTACCTATTCGGAATCATGGTAACAGGGTTTCTGCTGATTGGATCAGGCATTGCCCTGGTATATCGAGGAATTCAGGAAGCGGTGACAGCTGTTCAAAGCTCCACAAGGCTGCCCGTCATGATTGAAGCAGTGGGCAGAGCGGTCATCTCTCAAACTGGGACTATTAACCGCAATATGGATAACATCATGAAGATGCAACGCAATATGGATATCATCATGGAAAAGCTCACGGCTTTGCAAAAGGATCGTTTCAGAGACCAGAACGAACTAAGAGAGCAGTCATGAATTGTGGCTACTCGCTCCCAGACCAAACAATTCCAATCTTATCTGCTTTTGGCTCCCTCTACCAGCACTGGCCTTGGCCAAGGCCGCTGTTGGGACAACAACTCCCCCTGAGAGCACTGCAGGAAGACGCTCTTGCATTCATCCCCCAATCACCTGCTGACTCGGACTGGGATCTGATCAAGGTTGTCTCCATAGCAACTTGCGGACTGGAGCACCGAGATTATGGTGCCAGGCGTGACTCTCCAGGCCTACACAAACATGCACATGAACTCTACAGACACACACACATTTATGCACACACCCATCTCTCACCTTCGCCGCTTTGTACCCCCAGTCTGACAAGCGGGACTGTGACCAGCGCCTGAAAAGGCTGCAGGACGGGCCGCCTGGCTGTGCTGGGAAACCTCAACCCCCCATTCCTCTCCCCTGTTGCAAGTCGTGTTTCATGTTGTAATGTGTATGCGCTCATGTTGCTGAGATGTTTTTTTACTGTTCCCACACTGTGCTCCCGGAAGGAGCATAGTCTGGGGGTTGTTGTTTTTTTTTCATCTCCACACCCCCCCCTTACCTCTCCTCATGTTATGCTGTATTTTTCTGTCCAACTAAAGAAGGCGCCGCAGAATGGCGACTCGGTGTTACTCGCACAACACCAAAACAAATTCTGTGTATGTGTAAAAATGTACTTGGCAATAAAGCTCCTTGAATCCTTGAATCCTTGAAATGCTGAGGCAATAGCTACAGACCTCCAATCTTCATGTGGCCTTCAGATTAGCTGAAGAACAGTGCGTAGAGAGCTTCATGGAATGGGTTTCCATGGCCAAGCAGCTGCATCCAAGCTTTACATCACCGAGTGCAGTGCAAAGCGTCAGATGCAGTGGTGTAAAGCATGCCGCCACTGGACTCTAGAGCAGTGGATACGTGTTCTCTGGAATGACGAATTTCGCTTCTCTGACTGGCTTCTCGAGTCTGCGTTTGGCGGTTGCTAGGAGAACGGTACTTGTCTGACTGCATTGTGCCAGGTGTAAAGTTTGGTGGAGGGGGGACTATGGTGTGGGGTTGTTTTTCAGGGGTTGGGCTTGGCCCCTTAGTTCCAGTGAAAGGAACCAAGACATTTTGGGCAATTTCCTGTTCCAACATGACTGCGCACCAGTGCACAAAGCAAGGTCCATAAAGACATGGATGAGCGAGTTTGGTGTAGAGTAACTTGACTCGCCTAACCTCAAACCGATAGAACACCTTTGGGATGAATTAGAGCGGAGACTGTGAGCCAGGCCTTCTCGTTCAACATCAGTGCCTGACCTCACAAATGCGCTTCTAGAAGAATTATAAAAAAATTCCATAAACACACGCCTAAACCTTGTGGAAAGCCTTCCCAGAAGAGTTGAAGCTGTTATAGTGGGCCAACTCCATATTAAACCCTACAGATAAGAATGGGGTGTCATTAAAATTCATGTGCATGTAAAGGCAGGCGTCCCAAAACTTTTGGCAATATAGTATATTTTAAAATGTAATTTATTCCTGTGATGGCAGAGCTGAATTTTGAGCAGCCATTACTCCAGTCTTCAGTGTCACGTGATCCTTTAGAAATCATTTGAATATGATGATTTGGTGCTCAAGCAGCATTTCTTTTTATTATCAATGTTGAAAACAGCTGTGCTGCTTAATAATATAAATCTTTGTAACATTATAAAAGTCTTTACTGTTACATTTGATCACTTTAATGCATGCTTGAAAACGAAAATCATGAATTTCTTTCAATTAATTTGGATGTAACGTTGAAAGAGGTTCTTTTCTACTTTAATTCTGAATTTTAGTCATATGTTTGTTTCAGGTGTCGGAACAAGGAATTACTACAGAAAAATGGGGTATGAACTGGAGGGGCCGTATATGTTGAAAAACCTTTACTGAAGCAGAGAGGAATTCAAACCAAGATGCATCATATTCCCTGGAGGACACAGGCAAGACACTGACTTTAAGGGCATCTTTACACCCTGCCTATAATTGGATGGTCAGGAGGACTAGAGAGGGTGTATGTGGTGTCGCACAAAGCAAACTACTATTTTGCTGCATGCCAGCCAAAGAGAGTTTTCTGTATGTGTTTTATTATGAAGACCATGATGCAAGTATCAGTGCTTGTTAGAAAGGTAAACCATTCTCCCTTAGCCTTAGCTCCCATTTTACAGAGTTCTCTTTCCAGTATACTTGCCAGTGCATTTACTTCTCTGGGTTAACACTCATTATTTTTTCGTCGCATTATTTTCGGTTTCTATTGACAACACTGGACATAAAAGAGAAAAAACTGCAGAGGCTCTCAGCTATCCTGTTATGAAAGCGCACATTTTTCATGTGGATTTGGAAGCATTTTAGCACATTTGATTAATCCACAATTTTTCCTGTTCTGTTCATTTTGAGGATGGATTAATTGCATTTTCATGTTTTCTTGGCTTTGCATGAAAAGTGTTCATCTGGTCATTTTTTTTATTGTTAATAAAAGATATTTATCCGGGATTTCAGTTATCACATGATTGTACATTGTCATAAATCGCATGTTGGCACGAAGGCAGGCGATTTGGATGATGTTGAATAGACATAATACAGCCAATGAGTAAGAAATCATCTGCGGCGGTCTCCTGTCCGGCTCCGATATGAAAAACTGTCACCAAAATGATGGAAATTCAATTGCCTCTATTTTTGACAGAATGAAAAGTTCACTGGAACTACTCTGCTGCGTTTTAGAGGCTGTCACCACACCACCAATTTCTGAGAAATGCCGTCCGGCGTGGCGAGACTCCTCCACAGGAGACCTCATGATATGTCTGCTGATGGGTTTTTACTGCTTCATTTGACATCGCAATACCCGATTATATCGCTATCTCAGCCTGTGAGTCAAGGTGTCAGGCGAATGATGACCGACCTCGCTTTAAAGCCAAGCTCAGTCAGATCACACTTGTAAGAGGTTTGTCATCAGAGAAATGGCTTCCAATAAACGGCAATATGTTGTTTTGCCACCACCCCACAATAAAGCGATGATTTAACAATCGTTGATCTCGTAATTTCCCAGCACAGACCCTTTGTTATGACTTTAATGGCTTAATAACCTCACAGTTAAAACAATGAACAAAAGCACTGTGTCATAGTGTCATCCTAAACACCAATCAGCAGCTTTCACTAAATCTCAGGAAGTTTTAACTAGACAATCCCATACTGGATTTTGATAATTAAGCTGGCCCATTGCAGTCATTATTCCTCATGAGTGAAGTCTTACCATTGCAGAATTAATACTGATGTGTGAAGCCAAGATGATGACCTCAGAGAAAGCTGAGTGCTGCGTTTCGATAATGTGCATATTTCGCCACCGAGGTCAAGATGAGCCATCGCAGTGTTTCATTTGCAAATCAGCGATGCGTGAGGAAAAGGGCAAAGTGTCTCTAGAGATGGAAATGTCACAGATGAGATCCACTTAGAAGGTTTCTCAGATTATTGCCGGTGAGGCTGTAAGGTTTTGAAACCCTGTGTAACCCTTTAATACACTTGAAAGTCATTAATAATCAACTTTGGCATTGTTATTGGCTTTCATCAACTCAACACTGCAGTTAACTGCTTTGTCTTGATCACAGAGATCTGTAAAAAAGATCTGTCTTTTTTCATTTTCTAGACCTGAAAACTACTGAACACAAAAACTTCAAATCCAGCCACATACCATTTATATCCATTACAAAGGAAAACTTTAATTTCCTGTAAAAGATGAAGCACTTTCCCAAACTAAAAATCCATTTGATGCATCTTGCCATGTGCAAACAAAACCAACTACAAGACTGGCCACTAAAGCGGCAGAAACCAAGATGGTCCTGTCGGTGGAAAACAGGCGATCTGAATGATTGATACCTGTGCCATCTTTCACAGATACACATTAGGGGAAACCAAATAATTTCGCCTCCTATCTAGATGATGTACATGCGCCACCAGCTGAGAAACTTCAAAGGTTTCAGTCATTTTGACTTTCTATAATTATACTGTCGCTCAAGGTGGCAATTTGTGGTGTGACCGTTCTGAATGCACCATTTTTCGTGTTTTGCTGCTTCTGACAACTCGACTGAAAACGATTATGACTGGCTATCCTTATAAGCATGAAGGCTGTGTTATGTATTCTACAGATAAAGCAAGTTTGGACTTATATTGTAATATTGTATATTTTTTGTGCAAGAGTTAAGTGGGAGATTTAATAGTGTTTAATGTTTTGTTATCCTAGTTTATGCAGTTTTTTTTTTGTAAGGTTACCATCGACAAGAGGAGCATGAGCTTAATTTGAGAACAGATACATCATGTTAAATGCTTTATATTGTACTCATAGGCCCTTTCCCATGCACTTTCGGTCTTGTGGACTTAAAATGGCTGCCGCGTGGGAAAAACAACAAAAATAACGACTTTATCCCACTATTATTGTTGTTCAATTTGAGCCTCTGGCGAGAGTTCGTGGGAGTGCCACGACGCATGCGCGAGAACTGAGATTAGTAGTAGTAGATTCTACTACGTCGTGGCACTCCCGCGAACTCTCGTCAGAGGCTCAAATTGAACAACAATAATAGTGGGATAAAGTCGTTATTTTTGTTGTTTTTCCGCTCAAAAAGTATTTTCGTCGCATGATAGACTTAATACAGAGCCACTGTAGTCATTTGGACTCCTTAAATGACGTTTTTACTTACTATTCTGGGCCATCAAGTTTCATTCCCTCTGAAAGCCTATGGAGGAGTGAGACAGCTCTCAGATTTCATCAAAAATATACTAAATTATGTTCCGAAGATGAACGAAGGTCTTACATGGTTGGAACAACATGAGGGTGAGTAATTACTGACTTTATTTTCAATTTTGGGTGAACTAACCCTTTAAGTCCACGAGACCATAGGGTGTCCCATTTGTCATTTTAGGTCTCAGAAGAGTGCTCGTGAACACCCCCTTTGCAGTCGATATGCTCCCTTGATGCACACTTCTGCCGAGCCCGCACTGGTGCGGGTTCTGCAGCGGACCTCTTCCTGACAGTCAAAGCGGCGTTACGTCATAAAAGTGCGGACTCGTAGGAAGACCGCAAGAGTTTAGGGTGCCATTTGGGACAGGACCATAGTGTACTCATTCATCAAGTGCTATGCTAATACTATCAAAGCATTTATTGAATTAGCTAGTTAAAGCTAGCCAAGTTCCCTTTCAGTCAGTCACGTTCGAATCCCTTTCGGGGAACGAAGGTTACATACATAACCAAGACGTTTCCACTATTAAAACATTTAAGTTGAGATTACATGATAATTTTAAGTTAAATGTATGAATTAGCCTACTCAAATATTTCAAGTCAAGAGCAATTCAAAACAATCTGCAAGTTCTGCTTAAACTTTAAATTTCTTAACTCAAATTTGAGTTTTGCCAACTTATTCTGGGTTACAGTGTGCTTGAAGTGTGTAAATGTGTGTACATAAAACTGAAAATGATATAACCAACATGTTTTAAGTTGTGAAAAGAAAGCATCACTACAACTGAATGTTTACAGCAGTGTTAACTGTAGCATTCCATAAAAAAATATTGTAAACAAACTACCACTAACTCTTTGTCAAGTATAGTTATACTTCAACTTTATTTTATTTATATAGCACATTTAAAAACAATTTTGTTGCCCCCAAAGTGCTTCAGAAATTGAGAATATAAAAATTATACACACACACACACAACTCACATGCATATAAATAAACATTGTAAAAGGTCCTCATAATCAAAAATCCCTTACTTTAAAAGACAAATTAAAAAGACCTGCTGTGCTGACTCACCTGCCCGCAAACTGTTCCACAATTTAGGAGCTACTACTGAAAAAGTACGATCACCCTTTGATGACTTCTTGGACTGAGGACTTGGACTTTGATTTGTTGATCTTAGTGACCTAACCAATGTGTAAAACCCTAAAAGGTTGGAGATATAATTTGGGGACAAATTATGAAGAACTTTAAAAACCAATAATAAGATCCTATACTTAACTGGTAACCAATGGAGAGAGGACAGCACCGGCTTCTGACAGCATTCTGTACAAGCTTCAGATGAGATAATTGCAAATGACAGATCCCTACATAGAGGGAGTTAAAATAATCCAGTCGCAAAGTAATAAAAGCATGAACAACAATCTCCAAATCTTTAAAACTAAGAAAGGGTTTTATTTTTTATTCTAAGTTGATAAAAGCTACTTTTTACAACAGATTTAATCCATTTATCAATTTGTACAGTTGCAATATTTCAATATTGTGCAGCTCTATATACTATACATATAATTCATAAAACATCCAATTGTAACAGACACACAGCACTAAATGAAAATGCAAGGCAAGTAACACATAAATAAAAAAAAATTTAAATCTCAATTTCCAACTGGACGAACAGTACCATCTGTTCGATAACATTTATTGGCTTCATCTTCAAGTTATTCAGTGTACAAAGTAGATTGGTTATTAGCTAGCATGCAGCTCTGAGATCAGTGCAGCTCTATGGCACCCTGGACCCTCTTCTCCAGCAGGTCTGCGGTGGGCCGGGTGTCAGGGTCAGAATCTAGCATGTCAAGCAGTAGCTCGCACATAGCGTGGTTTGGAGGCGGCGGCAGTGGCGGAGCTCGTCTTGCCCTCATAGGGATGGTCAACTGCAGGTCGGGATTCTGACACAGCGCTTCACCTAACGGGGTGAGCCAGCGGCCTCGCATTACATATGCACCTAGAACAACAAGGAACAGGAAACGTTGTTATGCTTAATCAGGAAATGTTATGCTTAATCAATTTTCATTCATTTCCTTCATTCATTACTGTGTGAGGCGTTTCCTTTGATCTCCCAAACGCTATCATTTGAATTTACCCCGTTCATTATGGCAACAAAAACAAACCAATGCATTTCTTCAAAGCACATAACTTTCCTAGCACAAATTCATTATTATTCACAAAACTTTAAGGCCACACGGAGAGGTTAATGAGTGGAAAGATGTTAATCACCCTTATATAAATAAGCTACGACATTTGACCTTTTTGAATGCCTGCTAGCAGCACAGAAAGTCGCTGGGTTCGAGTAATTACTGAGGACTGCTTGAATAGCCTATGCACTCCATCCAGAACCTGCGTCCTCAGACCACTTTACATTATCTCAGTTATTAGTTAATGGGCTACTATGTCAAGCACTCGACAACAAAGCTTTCTCACCGAGATAAAGTGGTTCCGATGAGGGAAGTAGTAAGAGGAGTTACCAAAATAGCCACCTGCCTGCCAATACTAGTGAAATGAGGCTCTGAAAATTGTGAGAATTACTATTCCTGTTCATATTTCTGTGAAGTAGCTGTGACAATCCCAAGATGGTGGGTTTTATATTAATCAGCCATCATAATACCTTATTCACTGCATATGCAAGTTCCTATTTCATTTTAATCATAAAAATAAATGCATCATGGATCAAGATTGATTAAGTAAATAAGACCTTAAAAAACATTTAATGGGTAATGCTAAATGAGCCAACGTATTTATCCCCCCTCGACTCACCCAGTTGTTCTTGATTGGTGCCATCCTCTAGGAAAATGATTCTCTCCAACACAGCCCAAAAAAGCACACCCAGAGAGAAGATGTCAGCCTGGGCTGTATAACTACGACCTGCCCAAACTTCTGGAGCCATATAGAAGTCTGAGCCGCAGGTAGAGGAAAGTGCCAGTCTATTCCGGACATCATCTGTAGGATTGTCCACCATCTTACTGAGACCAAAATCTGCCACCTGTAATACACGAGGAGGGAGGTAACGTTAATAACTAGAACCAGCTTTTTTTATTGACGTTCATTTTCACATTTATAATTAAAATACATTTAAACAATTGTATAATAAAACATTTAAATAGTATATCAAATTAAATTGTTTTAAATAATTGTATCTATAAAACCATTGCTATTCAAATAATTTCTTCCTCTACTGAATGAGGAAAAATGTAAAAATCTATTCTAATATTATTGAAATTCTTTAGTTAGATTTACTACAGTAAAGCCTCAGATTTACTTGCAATGGAAAATATTGTAAGCTACAAAAGAACTCATTCTAATAGTTAAAAAAAGTAGTTTTAGTATAGTTTTTTTTAAGAACTATAGACAACTCTAACTCTAGATAAGCCCAAGGCAACTTATTATCCACATTGTGCGATGCCTAATATTTGACTGGATTTAGGGCGCTATGGATCAGTCGCTTCAAAGCACACTACATTGATTGTCTCTACATGCAATGAAACGTAAAAAACTCATTATTCGAAACTTTAGAAGAATGGATTTTAAGACTATCCATTTCAAACGTTATCTGTAAGGTGATTGTTTTGCTAAACCTTTTAGAGATGATGCTGACATACCCAGTCTTTGTATTGATTAAAAGAAAAGGCTCAAAAATGTTCAGGTACATTTTGTGACTATACATAAAAGTAATTTGTGACTGTGAGGGGGGAAAAACTGCAATATTCCAAACGCATTGCATCAACTGTTGCTTTCTTATCGTATGAAATGTTCCCTAGGCACAAATTGTGAATAGTTTTTATATTGTAGGGCAACACCAGAGCCTTTGTCTACGTCTAGCATGCAAATACAAGTTCAAAAGTACTTCTGTATTGCCGTGTTATTTATTACAGTCAAGTTATAAGTGTAATAACACTTTATGCCTACAGTCAGACTAATAAAAATTCAATAAAAAGGAAGGCAGTAGAAAAAAAGACAACATGGCTCCATTAGCAGTATAGACTATTTCAAAGGCAAGATGAAAGCATGTAAAAATGCAAATCGGGCCCATGACAAGTGCACTTTGTTTGACTCCATACTCCACGAGCATTGATCACTTTAACTAATATTACTGTTTGTTAGAAGTAGATGCTTGTGTATATTTAGACTGTATCCTTTTTGTACCTTCATGACCGGTCCTGCTTTAGTAAGACAGACAAGAACATTATCTGGCTTTATATCACGGTGCACTATTCCATGCCCGTGCAGGAACATAACGGCACTGCTGAGCTGCTGAACCACTGCATGGTTGCTCTCAGCATCCGGTGGCCTGGACAGAATGTACTGGTTTAAATCCCCTCCCTCGCAGTACTCCATCACTAACCAAAAGGCAAAGCAACGCCTGGGAACTTCCCCCTTGGACATCAGTCTCCTCTTTGACCTGGAGGGATTCCTCATTTGGGTTTTCCAGTCTTTGTCCACCACTCTCCCTTTGAGAACACTCTGCACCAAATCCAAAGGCAGCCTGCCTGACCTTAGGGGCTGCAGTGTTCTAGGTCCAGTCTGTAAGAGACAGTTGTATAGAGCGATGACGTTGGGGTGGTTCCGTGCGGTGATTCTCATAGCCCAGAGCTCCTGCAAATACAGCTCTATATTCTCTGGGCTACAGCATGGTAGACGTTTAATGGCCACTGTGTCACCCCTCTCACCCCACCAGCCAGTCTCTGTCACACGTCCCTTGAAGACCACTCCATAGCTGCCCCGTCCCAGTTCTTGTTGCAAAGTGTAGATATCATCCATCCTAGCAGCCTTTGTTGTTCATTCCATCAAATGCAAGATTCACTGGTGTTCTCAGGTGTTGAGTGTTATTCCATTGTTCTGATAATATAAGCAGTAAAAACAGTACATAAAAAATGATGTGTGTGTGTGACCCTGGACCACAAACCCAGTCATAAGGGTACATTTTTTGAAAATTAGATTTATACATCATCTGAAAGCTGAATAAATAAGCTTTCCATTGATGTATGGTTTGTAAGGATTTCTATTCGAAAATATGGAATGAGAGGGTGCAAAAATTTTTTTTTTTTTTTTTCCGAAATTATTGAGAAAATTGCCTTTAAAGCTGTAATGAATGATTATTACTAATAATAATAGATTTTTTATATATTTATGACAGGACATTTACAAAATATCTTCATGGAACATGATCTTTACTATCCTAATGATCCTAATGATTTTTGGCTTAAAAGAAAAATCGATAATTCTGACCCATACAATGTATTGGTGGCTATTGCCACAAATATACCCATGCAACTTATGACATATACATACATACATTATATATATATATATATATATATATATATATATATATATATATATATATATATATATATATATACATACATACATACATACATACATACATACATACATACATACATACATACATACATATACATATATACATATACATATATACAGGTCCTTCTCAATAAATTAGCATATTGTGATAAAGTTCATTATTTTCTATAATGTAATGATAAAAATTAAACTTTCATATATTTTAGATTCATTGCACACCAACTGAAATATTTCAGGTCTTTTATTGTTTTAATACTGATGATTTTGGCATACAGCTCATGAAAACCCAAAATTCCTATCTCAATAAATTAGCATATCATGAAAAGGTTCTCTAAACGAGCTATTAACCTAATCATCTGAATCAAAATTACACCTGCAAAAGATTCCTGAGGCTTTTAAAAACTCCCAGCCTGGTTCATTACTCAAAACCGCAATCATGGGTAAGACTGCCGACCTGACTGCTGTCCAGAAGGCCATCATTGACACCCTCAAGCAAGAGGGTAAGACACAGAAAGAAATTCTGAACGAATAGGCTGTTCCCAGAGTGCTGTATCAAGGCACCTCAGTGGGAAGTCTGTGGGAAGGAAAAAGTGTGGCAAAAAACGCTGCACAACGAGAAGAGGTGACCGGACCCTGAGGAAGATTGTGGAGAAAGACCGATTCCGGACCTTGGGGGACCTGCGGAAGCAGTGGACTGAGTCTGGAGTAGAAATATCCAGAGCCACCGTGCACATGCGTGTGAAGGAAATGAGCTACAGGTGCTGCATTCCCCAGGTCAAGCCACTTTTGACCCAGAAACAGCGGCAGAAGCGCCTGACCTGGACAACAGAGAAGCAGCACTGGACTGTTGCTCAGTGGTCCAAAGTACTTTTTTCGGATGAAAGCTAATTTTGCATGTCATTCGGAAATCAAGGTGTCAAGAGTCTGGAGGAAGACTGGGGAGAAGGAAATGCCAAAATTCCTGAAGTCCAGTGTCAAGTACCCACAGTCAGTGATGGTCTGGGGTGCCATGTCAGCTGCTGGTGTTGGTCCACTGTGTTTTATCAAGGGCAGGGTCAATGCAGCTAGCTATCAGGAGATTTTGGAGCACTTCATGCTTCCACCTGCTGAAAAGCTTTATGGAGATGAAGATTTCATTTTTCAGCACGACCTGGCACCTGCTCACAGTGCCAAAACCACTGGTAAATGATTTACTGACCATGGTATTACTGTGCTCAATTGGCCTGCCAACTCTCCTGACCTGAACCCCATAGAGAATCTGTGGGATATTGTGAAGAGAAAGTTGAGAGACGCAAGAGCCAACACTCTGGATGAGCTTAAGGCCGCTATCGAAGCATCCTGGGCCTCCATAACACCTCAGCAGTGCCACAGGCTGATTGCCTCCATGCCACGCCGCATTGAAGCAGTCATTTCTGCAAAAGGATTCCCGACCAAGTATTGAGTGCATAACTGAACATAATTATTTGAAGGTTGACTTTTTTTGTATTAAAAACACTTTTCTTTTATTAGTCGGATAAAATATGCTAATTTATTGAGATAGGAATTTTGGGTTTTCATGAGCTGTATGCCAAAATCATCAGTATTAAAACAATAAAAGACCTGAAATATTTCAGTTGGTGTGCAATGAATCTAAAATATATGAAAGTTTAATTTTTATCATTACATTATAGAAAATAATGAACTTTATCACAATATGCTAATTTATTGAGAAGGACCTGTACACATATATACATACATACACACACACACACATATATATATATATATATATATATATATATATATATATATATATATATATATATATATATATATATATATATATATATATATATATATATATATATATATATATACACACACATTATATATATGTGTGTGTGTAAACGTAAACAAGGTCCTTCAACTAGACAACACAATTGTGTACAGTTCTTATTAATACGTGATTCAATTGTCTTTTTTATATATAGACATGTATCTTACTTTAAAATAACATAGACATAGACGCTATCAAATTATTAAACTAACGTTACGTTACTTTACCATTTCCACTCCTGTTGCTTTTTGTCAATGATGTGAATAAACTTAACTTACCCATTAAATCGCGTCATATGGAAAGTGTAGTTATTCAAGTTTTTTGGTTTGAGCTTTGTTTTTTATGCACATGTAATTAATATAAAAACGTATTGTCAGTGTGCAATCCAAAAGCACTCATAATACAACTTAACGTAAACAGCATTTCCGTAATAACACTTCCGTAAGCTTTAGATCTTCGCGCGTATGGTGGTGTTCTGCGTTTCTATTGGTCAATGATGGTGTTCTTCGTTTCTATTGGTCAATGCCGTTGTATATGACCGCGTTCCCCAATAAGATACGAGAACGTCAACACACATTCAAAAGTGACCAGTGAAACTCTTGATACAAATCTTTTAAAGGCCGTTATTAGTGTTTGAAAATGAAGAAATGTAATTAACTTACTAGTTTTATAACATTTTTATTTATTAGTTTTGACAGGTTTTGCGTGTAATTTGGTTTGGTTTACATTAACAACAGCCCATTACACGAAACTATTTTAAACCCAGTTAAATTATATCGTTTGGAAAAGTATATATACTGTGAATTACATTTTCTAAACATAAAATTCAATGAAATCATATTTTTGTTATAGCTTGTGAGTGAGTACAACAAAACCACGCATACGTTCAGACGAGACGCAGCTACATAATGAAGGTAGGTTGAACTCAGATCAAGACTAGCTTATCAGGTAGGGGCAAGTTGTCACACGTGTTTAAAATGTTATACATTTAAACAATTTGTTGGTCAAAACAGTTATTTGAGATTTCCTTTTACATTGTTGCTGTTAAGATTTATAGACTAATAGCAGGTAATAATGGCAGGACTAATAAAAAAAGACTAATAGCAGGTTCCATTATGACAATTTACCCCATAATGGACATGTTCTGACAAAGCAGTTTAGATTTTTCCCCCCAGAGCAATTCTTTCTTTCTTTCTTTCTTTCTTTCTTTCTTTCTTTCTTTCTTTCTTTCTTTCTTTCTTTCTTTCTTTCTTTCTTTCTTTCTTTCTTTCTTTCTTTCTTTCTTTCTTTCTTTCTTTCTTTCTTTCTTTCTTTCTTTGACAACTAGCAAAGCTCTCCCCTATATACCCAATCGAATCAAAGATTATCCAATTTAAAAAGTGGGATTAAACAGATAATTTATAGAAATTTGCTTCTTTTTTTTTTTGCTAAAGCACTAAAATCCCCCATTCGAATCTAAGTCCTTTAAACTTTTAAAATGTGGTAAAAATCCCTGGCACAAGGTGGTCCTTTAATGCTTGCCTAAAGTTACCTAAATGTCAGACACAGATAAGGAAGCCTCTATGACAGCACAAGAACATCCCCTGACTGTCTGAACAGGCTGTCACTCCCATTCTCACGTTACAGAAAATACTCAACCAATTATTTTCTTCTTATTTTACTTCTCTGCTAACTTTAGCAGCACCTGCATTATGTCTAACTAATTACCAAAGAATTTCTCATTCCTCATCCAGTCAGTGTCCTGAGATATAATATATATTGCCTAAAGTTTTGGGACACCTGCCTTTACATGCACATGATTTTTAATGACATCCCATTCTTATCTGTAGGGTTTAATATGGAGTTGGCCCACTATAACAGTTTCAAGTCTTCTGGGAAGGCTTTCCACAAGGTTTGAGTGTGTTTATGGGAATCTGGTTGAGGTTTGGACTCTTTGCAGGCCAGTCAAGTTACTCTACACCAAACTCGCTCATCCATGTCTTTATGGACCTTGCTTAGTGCACTGGTGCGCAGTCATGTTGGAACAGGAAGGTGCCATCCCCAAACTGTTCCCACAAAGTTAGGAGCATGAAATTGTCCAAAATGTCTTGGTATGCTGAAGCATTAAGAGTGCCTTTCATTGGAACTAAGGGGCCAAGCCCAACCCACACCATAATCCCCCCTCCACCAAACTTTACACTTGGCACAGTGCAGTCAGGCAAGTACCGTTCTCCTGGCAACCGCCAAACCCAGACTCGTCCATCGGATTGTCAGACAGAGAAGTGTGATTCATCACTCCAGAGAACACGGCTCCACGGCTCTAGATTCCAGTGGCGGCATGATTTACACCTCTGTATCCGGCATCTGAAGGGCACACAAAGTTTGGAGGTCTGTAGCTATTGACTCTGCAGAAAGTTGCATACTTTGCTCACTGTGCGCCTCCACATGCGCTGACCCGCTCTGTGATTTTACGTGGCCTACCACTTCGTGGCTCAGTTGCTGTTGTTCCCAATTGCTTCCACTTTGTTAAAGTACCACTAACAGTTGACCGTGGAATATTTAGTAGTGAGGAAATTTGACGAATGGACTTATTGCACAGGTGGCAACCTATCACGGTACCACGCTGGGCGTGGTTCACTGAGCTCCTGAGAGTGACCCATTGTTTCACAAATGTTTGTAGAAGCGTCTACATGCCTAGGGGCTTGATTTTATACACATTTGGCCATGGAAGTGATTGGAGCCCCTGAATTCAATGATTTGGAGGCGTCCCAATATTTTTGGCAATATATTCTGATGGCTCAGTTTTTGAGTGCTGTTATCTGATCCTTTCAGATCATTTTTGTGCGGATTTTCTATAGCCTTGATTGAAACTTCCTTCAACGTTCAATCTCTCTCATCCACCGGCTTTATATTGCTCATATTTTCTTGTCTTTGGGTTATGCTGCTGAAATCAATTAAGTGTCTAGTGTTAATAGCCATCATTGAAAATGATTGCTAAGGGCTTCCCATAAAACATAGCAGTGTCTCACAGGGACGTGGACAAGCCTCAGTGCTCTTCATCGCCTCATATAACAATAAAACTTTGCCCTGGAATGATGAAGGGAATGAAACAACATTGACCAGAGAGGCCCCCCAATCATTCTGCGTCACAGAGGTGAATAACCCACTCGTATAATTGCATATCCTGCGTAGAACTGACTTCAATCTTACTCTGAGGTGGTATCTCACCACAATGCATACAGGTGCGGGTTCTGTGATTCAGCCACTGCTGTAATATGATATGGCACGGAGTCTGATGAGTTCCTCTGTAGCGGCAAGACACATTTCTGTTTGTCTGTGTGTATAATATCTCATTCCAGACTTACAGTGTGCATGGAACAGTGTGCAACTGCATGGGACAGGGACCCAGGTGATGGGTTATTTTGGTTGATTATTATTTATTTAGGAATGAGTTTCCAAAGATTGACGCATCAAATTAATAATTGTGATGCTTATTGGTTCATTTCGTCAGTGGCACAAATGCATGACACATGCTTTTTATAATCACTATGTGCATTTAGAGATTAATTACACATCAGGATTTGTGTTTATTTTTGCATCTAATCCATGTTATTTAACAGCCTCTGAAATGACATGATTAGGAAGATCAAAGCAAGCTATTGTTACTTAAAGTGTGCTCTTATCTAGACCAATATTAGCTGCTGGTTTTACCCAAATGAGTCTATTTTTCAACAGGCTTTTTCTAATGCTGAGCCACTTACAATTATAATGTGCTCATTCAAAGTAATTATCAGCTAGAACACAATGTTACAGTATTTCAATTTCCCCCAATGCTTTAGTGGAATTTTTTTTTCTTTTTCAAATTTTATGGCTTGCATGCTTATATACGCTCATTATATAAGATCACAACATCCCTGCTGGAAAGACCAGATCCAAGCTGGTTTGGTGCAGGGGTCCGTTCTTCGTACCTCGCTTAATACATCTGAGATGATTTGACAGATCCCAGATCTTTTAATCAGAACTGATGTCTGGCTAATTTGGTTCTTCAAACGAATTTGCGGATTGGATTTAAATATCTGGATTAAATGATCTAAGATCACTGCGCGTTCTTGTTTTCCCTGAAGAGGGCAGATGCATCGATACTCGAAACCATGATCAGCAATGCAGCGATTGGCTGGCGTCAAGACAGCAACGTAATGACATCATATAATTAAAAAAGCCACCTGGCAAAAAACTTGGCAAATTACACAAAAAAAAACCCACGAATATTTGGACCTTTATAAGGAAACAGCTAAACGACCAAACCAACATAAAAGTTATAATAGATCAATGATAAATGTTTTTTTTTTTTTTTTTACATGATTACCAATTATTTATATTCACGATTTTATACAGTATTTGTACACCCTTTACATTTTTATTTCAATGTTGTAATTCAATTTTTAATTCAATTTGAAGCAGATTTGTAACGTGACTATTAAAGTTTCTTAAGGGTCAAGATCAAATTCTCTGCATCTCCTGCGCTGCATCAAGCCACTCCCATAATATTCATCATCACTTAAATTAATGCACGGCTCAGATTTACTGTACAACATGTGTGCAAACCTCCAATAAAATTATAAAGTAATTATTCCATCACAAATAAATCGCTCAATCAAGTGGCTGTGTCTATAGTATTATACACAACATTATAATATTATATACATTCTCATATACATATACAATTTAAAATTTGTATATTATTATTATTATTATTTAAAATGATTATTATTGCCCCTGGTTCAGTAATGAACTCTTGTAATAAAGTAGCAGTGGCTGGGACAGATTTTAAGTATCACCTCAAGATGCAATCTAATCCTGTTTACATGAAATAAGCCGCTCGCGAGCAGGTTTAAGCTAATGGACCTGTTGCTATGACAGCAAGTCCAGGATGAGCGTCGAAGAACCAAACAATCCAAGATCATGCCAAATCGTCAACAATCAAATCCAGCTAACTGAGTTAGCGAGGTACGAGGAACGGGCCCCTGGTCTACCTGGTTTTGAATGTGAATTGAAATTGGCAAACAGGGTGCAGAATTTGAATTTAAGTTGGAACTGTCACGTTCTTGTTTCAGTTTTGTTTTCATGGATTTGGATAGTTTTCATGGATAGTTTGTATCGCATTATTTCTTGTGTTTCCTTCTGGTTGCTAAGTGTGTTTTAGTTTGTCGTCATGGTTACTCGTTGTTTCATTGATTTCACACACCTGATTCTTGTTTTGTTCATTGAGTTTGCTTGATATATTGTCTCGGTTCTGTCTGTTCTTTGACTGGTGTTGTTTAAGTTAGCTCACACTGAAACACTAGCCGTCACTGTATCTTTGTTTTGTTTAGTATATTAAAGTTAAAGGGATAATTCACCCAAAAATGAAAATGTTGTCATCATTTACTCACCCTCAGGTTGTTCCAAACCTGCGTGAGTTTCTTTCAGACAATTGACGATAGCCATTGACTTCCATAGTAATTTTTTTTTATCCTACTAAGTCAATGACTACCATCAACTGTCTGTTTTCCTTTTTGAGTGAACTATCCCTTTAGTGCTGCAAATTATATCCTTTGTGCCTCACCTCGTCTTCTTCCTGTCAGGAAGTGACAAGTACACTATAAAAAAATCGAAATTGTTTGAAAGGTTTCAGACCTTTTGAATCTTTTAAAAAGATTGAATGTTTGGCTTACAGATAGAAATTTGAAATTTAATAAATGATTGAGTGAGAGTTTGATTGAGAAATGAGTGTAAAAAATGACTGCTGAATTTCTCTGAATTGCAGTTGAGTAAATTCCTCTTCCTCTCATTCCTATTTAAATATCAAGTCAACTTCCTCTGAGTTGTGGCCAATTCTAATTCTAATTGCAACTCATAAATTGAGTGTGTGAAAATACAAACAAATACATTTTATTTAAATGCTGTATAAAATCAAGTTATTTATATAGTTGTATGATTCATAACTCTTTTTCTCTTCTTATTCTTGTCGGCACAGTCCTGTCTTTCCTTTGGAGTGGATGTGAAGTGCCAGCGTCCACCGAGACTTCCCTTTGCCTCTGGGAGATTTTGTTTTTCTCCTGTATGCACCGCTCAACTGTAAATTGCGTCTCAGGCTTAATTTGCAATTCTCACTCCCAAGCCAGCGCTTAGCTTGTTAAAGGAACATTATTTAAGTTTTTTAACATCAATTAATTGATGGGAACTATGTTTGGATATATACAGTCGATGGATAAAACAAATGAATTTTTAGTCCATGACAAGGATAGATATATTCAATTTGAATGATGCATATTTTTAGCCCAGGTCCTATCTTCTGGGATGGGGAAAGAGGTGACGTTGGTAGTGACTTGTACGTCAGCCTTGACTAAGGGTTGTATTGCTGTCCAGGTTGTGCGTAATACCCTGCCTTGGTGTAGCCCCATCTACCGACACTGGGGGGGGAGCGGGGGGCTGGACCAGTGGAAGGGGTGTGTCGTTATAAGAGAGGAGAGAAAAGGAGCAGGCAAGCAGTTGAACAAACCAAGAAGCTGAAGATTGGACATAACCGCCACACCTCAAGACTGAAAGTGTGAGAGAGAGAGAGAGACTGAGAACAACCCCTTATCGCAGACGACAGGTAAAACAAGGTGTCATGGTGATACCTCTTTTGCATTTTTGTATTGATTCTAATTCCACAGTGAAAGAATGCAGATTATACCTGTTTTATTGGGTCAGCTGCTTGTTTTTTTGCCTGCCGTGACAAGTTTTTTGTGATTACTTTTTTTTTTTCCGAGATTGCTTGTCTGTTAATATTAATATTTGCTGAAGCAATAATGACTGCATTTACCTTCACAGTCAATTATTTTCTTATGGGGGTACGAATGGGCTTATATTAATGTGTTGTTATCCCTGGGTGACGTTTTAATGATTAGTGCTGCTCTTTAAATAATCTTTTTTTCCATTACTCATGGCTTTTTCCCTATTAATCATCTTCATGATTTCCAATTAACCTACATTAACCTATGTGGCAGGAATTTTTTTTCGGTTGCTTGTATACTTTTTGTTAAGTTTTTCATTTGCAGAGATCTTTTTTTTAAATGAGTTTTTCTTTTTATATGTATATATATATATATATATATGAATTTTTGGTTAATAAGCATCTTTTCCAAAGGATCGATTTATTGTAAAAAAAAAAAAAATCTGTATTATGTTTGTTTTGGAAGTGTAGTGTTAGGCTCTCTCACAAATTAAGTCCACTTACGATTTATTGAAATTGCATATAACTGTACTAAACAAATGAATTCCATTCAAAGCTATGATCACAGACACTTGAGTGCCTGCGCTGAGTTTGCCAGTGAAGAGGGAAAGAGCAGCAGTTTTGCTCTGAATTTACTTCTAATTTTTTTTTTTACAGCTGTAATTAAACTAAACTTAATGCAATGTGTCCACTGACTCCCTTTGATCAACTAGACCATTTTGTGCTCATTTTTCATTCCAATCTTCATTGTAATTTCAACCTGCGCAGAATAGCAACAAGTGCGCTATTCATTTAATATGTTCTGCTTCTAGGACAACATTTAATCTACACTAGTAAATAACAATCAATAATAATAATAATAAAAAAGACTGGAATAAATAATTGATAAATGTAAATATGTTTGCATGGGTCACACACACACACACACACACACACACACACACACACACACACACACACACACACACACACACACACACACACACACACACACACATACATACATATGCAATCTAAGTATTCTTTATGAAGGCATGGCACAAATTTAACTGATACCTGTATGGTGATTTTATTTAACTAAATTTAGTTTATTTTTAATTAGGGTTTATTTCTTAATTTATAAACAATACATCATATAAAACAATACAAAAAAGATAGTCAAATCATATTTAAATTATGTAAATTAAGATAGATTAAGTTAGATACAGCTGAATTTCAGATAATATTTTTAAATTTAAGGAGTATAACAATGTATGCATTTATTTTAATTATATATAAACACATATTTATCCTTTATTATTATTATTTATTTATTTTATTATATTCATTATTTGCAAATTCTCTGTAAAAAGCACATCATACTCTCTTTGTAGGAAGCAGTCAAATGTCTCTTTTAAGGCCTGCAAAAATATCTTGCCATGGAAAGTGCACATATATTTTTAACCAATTTATGAAAAGTCTAAATAGGTCTTGTATTTTGCTTGCATCTGTGGACTAAGGCAAATTCACTACATACACCGCATCTAAATAAATCCTCCAAATAGTACAGATTATGCATCCTATAATAAATCCATGCGACAATCCTTTATGAATTGAAACATGAAAGCTGCTTGTCTCATTTAGTGTAATTATTTTGAAACTTTGCACTGCATCAGGGAGACTAGTTTCCCTCCGATTAATTACCTGAGTAATGTTAAATTGATTTTTACCCTAAAATCCATTAGAGCTGAAGTGATGCATGCATAATTACGGACATCTATCAATTAGAGTTGTAATCTCTTACACGTAAATCTTTTAAATCAATTAATGCCCTAAGTGTGAGCAACATATTCAATATTAATTGAAATAAAAATTGTGAGATGCACAGAATCTAGGGATCACTCATATAGAACCAGTTCGAAGCTGCCGTATCTGGTCCATATCACTTATCATTTGTAATTATACATAATTGTGAGACTTAATTGATTGTATTGTATCCCATTCTCATTATATATATATATATATATATATATATATATATATATATATATATATATATATATATATATATATATATATATATATATATATATATATATATATATATATATATATTATATATCTTATGATAGCTGCCCTGAATACTTTATACTACACCTCCACAGCTCATTGTGAGCATTATTATTTATTATTATACAACTTCTTCTGATGCCAATATGTAATTTTGATTTTACAATGAAACTGCAAACCCTGTGAAGGAATTGTGACTTTCCATGAGTCAGACAGTCTAATATATGCATTTACTTTCACATTTGCTTTTGATTTGAAAGGTGGTGACAGTGGCATTTATTGCATTTTCTCCTCGCAATTGAAATAGCATGCAAATAGTTCTTCAAAAATAAAGAAAGAAAGAAACTTTTCACTCCCTCCCCCTTCTCTTCATGCTCATTGTCATGGCCACGGGGAGGATAATGCAATGATTGCTGCTGTTCTGCCAGTGAAGAGGCAGTGTGTGTGGAGGGGAACCATGATCATCTGCAACGGGACTGCAGACTCTGAGCCCTCTGGCAATCATTGTGCTCTCAATTAAAGTAACCATGCGAATCGCCCCATTCCTCAACGGAAATGGTAATGACAACGAGAAGAGCCTAGATTATTTTGTTTCGATGCTATTGCTTAGGACAGAAAAAAATAGCTCGATGTAGCAAACAGGTGAGCTATCATTTACTGTGTAATAAATCCGAGATGAAGTGCATTCAGCAGATGATATTAACGTGGATGAGAAATGAGAAAGAGGTCATGTTCCTCCATCCATCTGCTGTGGAACAAACAAACAAAAGTAATTCTTATTCGCCGATTCTTGAAATGTCATGACACTGTTGACCGACAAAAATGGAAATGGGAAAAACACAGAGCAGAAGAAAAGCAGCAGACTTGATTTCACAGAATCTGGTGGTGACTCAGTTTAAGCATTTGTGTTTCAGCCGAGGCGCGGGGACAGAATGAAAATGGGGTTTGGTGTTTACCGTGGAGGTGATACGATCAGGTGGCTGTAGGAGAGAGCGAGCAGACTGGTCAAATCAGATTAGTCGCATTCCCTTAGATTAGTCTAAGACCGTAGACAGAGCATCTTCCCTGTGAGGAAATGTATCACCACAGCTTTCATAGAGTTCACCCAGAAATGACAAATCGGTCATTTACTCACCCCCATATAGTTCCAAACCTTTTTTGTCAGTACAATGAAACTCAATGGGGCCTAAAACAATACTGGATCCTACTATGGGGGGGGTGCACTTTATCTTATTTTGTGTTCCACAGAGGAAAGTCATACATCATATACTATTTTGTAAAGACAAATCTATGAAACTATAGGATCAATAAGTACATATAGTTCAAACAGGACACTAATATTTCTCTGCAAAATAATACAGACTTCGAATTAGTATTGCATATGACAGTTGCTAAGGTTGAGGCATTTGCACTTTCCCTCCAGCTGTTTTCATCTTTCCATTATCTCCGACAAACACTTTTAATAAGAGATTATAGCAGCGGATGATCATAAAAAGTTACATCAAATCACTCTCCAAATCGAACTGTATTAATGATGCAAGGGATTTAATTGGTTGGAAAACTTTTTTGTGAATTCGATAGTCCTTCCCTCAGAGTGCCTTGGATTCCTGTGTCCACGTAAGGGTCTGTAATTATACATGCACTTTGCTCACTGAGCAGAGACGTCTCAAGATGCTTTTATTGTCAACTTTTCATCACTGCTTCGCCGAAAGATTTGTGTTGGCTTTCATCAAAGAAAGCTTTTAGAGGTGCGCGCGCATGTGTGCGTTTCTCTCCTAATGCGGTCGTGACTAATGTGTGCTGGCGCAGTGCGTGAGTCAGAGTTTGATGGGAACTGCATTCCCGCTCTTTCTCTCCCGCACTCATTTCCTTCTCATTATGCCACACACGCTAATTCAGACATTAATTAGGGCCTATGATGAGTTTCCTTAATGAACTTCAGTATGTGTGGAGGGAAAAAACAGATGGTGGCTTGCAAATTTTGACATGTTTCAGTGGTGACAGTAGTGGTAGTGATCCACACCATTACTTTATACTTTCATGTGTGAATTTTGCAAATAGGTTTGATTCTCTTTGAGACTTCGGTCTTCATTGTGGTTGTCATGATTTGATCTTATCTCCAGAGAGGGACATGTGTTTGACTTTAGGGAAAACTGGATCCATCTGGGTTTATCTTTTAAAGTGACAGATTATCAGTTCTAACATCTGGGATTAGCAGGAATTTGTTTAGCTGATTGACAAGGGTGAAAAAAGGTGTTTCCAGAGCTGATTAGATACAGGTCAAATTGGCTTTGGATGTGAACGTCCTTGGAAATGTACTAGACCTATTAAACTCAAGTAGGGCCTACAAAAAAATTGATTGGTAGCCTAACACTTCATAATTGCTTTCATTAAGAATTTGACACCATTAGATCACAAATATTTAGCAAATGATCCTTCATATAGTTCGAAAATTTGTGATAATGCAAGAAAGTTAGGACCGAAAAAGAAAGTAGGCTTTATGCTCACCAAGGCTGCATTTATTTGATCAATAAAAATACAGTAAAACTGTAATATTGATAAATATGATCATTTAAAAAAAAAGACTGTTTTCTATTTTAATGTAGGCTATTTTAATATGTAATTTATTCCTGTGATGACAAAGTTGAATTTTCAGCACCCATTACTCAAGTCTTGAGTGGCACATGATCCTTCAGAAATCATTCTAGGAAACATTTCTTATTATTATCAATGCTGAATTGTACAATTGTATACTGTATACTTTTCTTCAGGATTCAGGATTTTCCCCCTCAAACTTTTCATGGGGAGTGTATTAGAAATGTCAAAATAAATGTCATCATTACATAAAAATTAGGTAACACTTTACTTCATTGTGAGATGGTGGTCCATTGTGAGATGGTGGTCCAGTGGGTTAAACCATGGAACTGATACGCAGAAGGTTGCTGGTTCGATCCCAGCGGTCACCACCAGTGTGTCCTTGAGCAAGGCACTCTACTCCATGTTGCTCCAGGGGGATTGTCCCTGTAATAAGGGCACTGTAAGTCGCTTTGGATAAAAGCGTCTGCCAAATGAATAATAAATACTTCACGGTTCAATTCTCGCTATAGTTGCTTATTAGCATGCATATTACTAGGATGTTGGCTGTTTATTAGTACTTATAAAGCACATATAATGCCTTATTCTGCATGACCTTATTCTACATCCCTCCTACCCCCCACTATAGTTAATAGTGACTAAAGTTAAAGTGTTAAAGTGTAGTTAAAGTGTTAGAACATAAAGTGTTATATATTTAACCTTGAGTACCTTCCACAGAACAAAAAACTAAAATGAGTGTAAGAACGCAAGATGAAGCCAAGGGGCATTACAATCCCTGAGCCAAACTGCTTAGCATATTCCATTTTAAGAGTTTATCTGAATATATATTTTTATATATTACTTTATACACTGTCTAGACTCTATCACTATAAAGTGCTTAGAGCATCTAGAAGACTTTAAAGTCATCTCCAGGCTTTAGACTTTACAGCAAAAAGTTGTAAACTGCAATTGTTTAATGCAGAAAAATGACTACCAGTCAAACATCTCACCCTTCTACCCTTCTCTTTCCATCATCAGAGCTCCCAGTGGCCACTCTAAGTTCCTGCTTCATTTGTTTGTTCCGGTGTGTGTTCCGTGAAGAAGTCATGAAGACCCCGTTTTGGACCCTGCTGCTCTTATGCTTGTGCTCCTCGGGTCACAGCGACTGCCAAGGGGACTGTTTAACCTGTGGACTCATCCTACCTGAACATCAAGCTTTTAATACATTGGTAAGTGCCCCGTCTAATATAAAAGTACAAACTCCCTATTAACCGTAGTTTTGAAATGAAATGCTTTGTTTGTAATAAAACAACTAATAAATCAAATAAGCAAAATAAAACAGGAGTTGATGAGAAAACTGTAATACAAATCAACTTTGTTAAAAGTTAGTCGTTGTCACAATAGTGGCTGTAATCAAGTTGCTAATAACAGTGCAAACCAAACAGCTGTGACTGGGGTGATTGGGGTAATGTCTGCCCATAATTGGCTGCTGTTGTGCCGTCAGCTGCTGATGTTGTGGGTAGGAGTGATTGACACTTGGTGAGGGCGCTCTTGTTATGACCAGATGGGTCCCTTTGGCCATGGTTTTCCTCTGTGAAACCACTGGTGTCAAACTTTACATTTCATCAACAGATAGTATAAGACAGTATATTGACACTTGCATACAGTATACATGCAAAATATGTTTCCCATTGGAAATGGAAATCTCCTTTAGAGATTTATGATGTTATTTGAATTTGCCCTTTCTAATAAAAAAAGATCTAAGTATAAAACATTCCTAGTGGCACAATGCCGCATGCAAACGGTCTTACCAGTGCAATGAGATGTGAAATGATATGTGGCATTGGTGCAAGAAATGATATGATAATTGAGTGACTAGAATGGGATAGAAATCTTTATAATGTATGTGATCAGCAGTGTTCAGCTCTAGACAAATGCAGGTCCTTTCCACAAAATGTTCATTTGATGCCCTCTCTAAAGACGACGATGTAGCGTGAGCCTGTTTTTTATTATCTCCCATTTGTAGGGGAAACTAGATCATAAATGGTGTAGCGGCTTATAGCTATGGAGTGAATATAGAAGTAGCATGCATGGAAAGTAATTGGCCATTGCGAATTAAATGCCGATGGCATCTGAAAAACAATCAGATAGAACAAAAAGACAATATATAGGGGGATAGTTAAGAAAAATGTTTTATATTCTTATTTTTAACGGAGCAGGACATGTACATATCCAAAAAATGAATAATATTAAGCAGCTGTTCAACACTGATAATAATAATAAATGTTTCTTGAGCACCAAATCAAATATTAAAATGATTTCTGAAGGATCATGCCACTGAAGACTGGAACAAGGATGCTGAAAATGCAGCTTTGCTGTCACAGAAATAAATAGCATTTTAATGTTCAAATAGAAAACAGTTATTTCCAATTGTAATATTATTTCACAATATTCCTGAGTTTACAAAACAAATCAGTTTCACATTTAAAATAATAACAGGTTCCGTTCAGTCAATTTTGATTCCACAAAAAGAGTCCACAAAAAAAAGAAAAAACTTTATTATGAAAATATTTTTCATGTCATGTAAAACAATCTCTCTTTTGCAGATATGTATCCTGGAATGTGAGGCACAGGCATCTCCTGCATTGACCTGGGATTTGTGTTATCAAGCAGTGGGTCCACTACCGTTACAAGAGGAGGAAACATCAAAGCGCTCTGATGATGAAGCGGAGCCTCTGGCCACATTGAGCATAGAGAATGACAATGGTGTCGAGTATACTGAGGCTTTGGAGCGGTTTCGACACGCCGCGCAAGCGCTCCGCAGCCAAAAGCCTTCAGAGGAGGAGAAACTCGGAATTTCATATGATCTGGACCTTGACCCGGGGACAGAGCAGGAGCAGGATGCTGCAGGTGAAGAGAAGAGCGGGGAGGCAGCCGTGAGCGTATCCAAGCGATTCGGAGGTTTTATGAAAGGTCGTCACGGTTTCCGGAAATTGGTGAGCTCCGGAAGGCCTTTGCAGAAACGCTACGGTGGCTTCATAGGGATAAGGAAATCTGCCCGCAAGTGGAACAACCAGAAGCGCGTGAGTCAGCTACTGAGGCAGTACCTGAGCTTGACGGGCCGCTCAGGGCGTTCAGGTCACACCAGTAACCTCTCCACCAGAATCCGAAGACAGAGTGAAGTTTAAATGGCCTTATAGTACAGGCCCTGGTCTTTTCACTTACCTCAACTCAACTGCTCATCAGCCATCAGTAACTGTGAACATCTATCATGCACCACAGGCCAGAACTAAGTTAGATAAATCTGTGTTTAATCAAAGAAGAGGAATATTTTGTATAGCGTTGGTTTTTATCATTGACATTTCCATGGTGGCGTTCCAGACATCAAAAACATCTCAATCAAGTCGTTAGGACAAATGTTGCTGATGAGAACTGATTGTTTCTTTCAGAATCAAAACTCCTAGAATTAACCTTGAAGCATTGTGAAAAAAATAAAATAAATGGCAAAGCAGTGAAACTTGAATTGAGCACGTGAATCAGTTACAAATGAGAGCAGTGGGTTGTAGTGGAGTATCGGGTATTCTTGTTCAGGTTTTGGGGATAACTGAGAGAAAAGCACTTTATATTTTTACCTTGCACACTGTATTGTGCTAATATTGGTTGTTTTGCACACATCCGTGTTGTATGGAGCAATCAGACTGGTTTTCAAAATCAAATAGCCTACAATAGATTATTTTTAGTCCAATATATATGATCCATATCATTTATATGACTAAATTATGGTTTGTGAGCCAATGCTGCCCCCTAGAGCTAACACTCGAAATTACTGTCCATATTTTGTGGAATACCACACATAAAAATCCTGGAGAAAAATGACTGGAAATTGCTGCGTTTACGCCATGTCGTAATTACCGTAAATAAAGCTCCATATGCTTTCAAATCGCTCTCGCGGTACTTTTATGTCATACACCTATTGGTCTGCACAGTGCTGCTTCAAGTCAAACACACCTGAACCCACTTTAAAGGGATAGTTCACTCAAAAATGAAAACTTTGTCATTAATTACTCACCTTCATGTCATTCTAAATCCGTTAAGAAGACGTGTCCATCTTCGTAAATGAAGATTTTTTATGAAATATGAGAGCTTTCTGTCTCTCCATTGACAGTCAACGCAACTAAATTACCACAAGCACCAAAAAGCTAGTAAAGACATCATAAACGCAAATAAAGCATTGACATCGCTTCATAAAATTGAGGCTAAACCACTGGAGTCACATGGATTACTTTTATGATGTCTTTATACCTTTCTGGGGCTTCAAAGTGGTAGTTGCATAGGCTGTCAATGGAGAGACAGAAAGTTCTCATTTCTCTGTGAACTATCCCTTTAAATCTGCAGCGACCCCGTGGTTGTAGCGTTCAGAAAATTATGAGTTTACATCTTGTAATTACAAGTCGTACAAGCATGTGAAGACTTTTTGGTTACACTTTATTTATGTCCTTGTTACAGTGTAATTATACATTTAAGTAGCCTACCGAGTAATAATAACTACATGTACTTACTATAAGGTTAGGATTAGGGTTAGTTGCATCTAATTATGCATAAGTTATAGTCATTACTATAGAAACTACATGTGTGACAAGGACACTGTAAAATAAAGTGTTGCCGGCTTTTTACAGTTCAGATTAGTTACTTAATTACTACATGGCGAGAACATATGTGACCCTGGACCACAAATCCAGGGTACATTTTTTGAAATTGAAATTTATAAACCATCTGAAAGCTGAATAAATAAGCTTTCTATTGATGTATGGTTTATTAGGATAGGACAATATTTGGAATCTGAGGGTGCAAATAAATCTAAATATTGAGGAAAAACGCCTTTAAAGTTGTCCAAATGAAGTCCTTATCAACGCATATTACTAATAATAATACATTTTTGATATATTTATGGTAGGAAATTTACAAAATATCTTCTTGGAACATGATCTTTACTTAATATCCTAATTATCCGATAATTTTGACCTTTGTATTGTTGGCTATTGCCGCAAATATACCCATGCAACTTATGACTGATTTTGTGGTCCAGGGTCACATATGGCAAAAAGGCACTATAAACAAAACAGAATCTGGCCCATGCATGTTTGCCAATCAGAAAATGTGGGGCGGCTCTCTGCCAATGGCGTGTTTTTGGAGCATTATTATCTGTTTGTCCTAACAATAGCAGATGGGGAGTGTTCAGAAAACTTGTTTGAGAACAATTCATAGTCATTATTTCTGCAATTCGCTTTGGTTCCACAGAAAAAAAGCACATTTAATTGTTGGTTCAACCTGATGAGAATGAATTTAGCATGTGTTCCAGTTTTCTGCATTTATTTGTGCATGAACATATACAAATGAGATCATCTCGGTACTTGACAGATTCTTCCTCACATTAATACTCATTGGATGTCACGGAACAGGTTTTGAAAACTGACACCCCCGACTTGTAAAAAAAACAACTAGCAGATACTTTCTTTCAGCATACTTTACAGTATTCTGCAAAATAACTGTATGGTTTTGTCTGTGTAGACATTTTGGCTTTGTGAATAATTTTCATTTCAAACACATTCTGCAAGCATTTTCGGAAGTTTTTTCTTTTAATCCTTTCCACTTGTACATGAAATGCACACAAAAGGCCAATAAAATAATTTTACAATTGTTCTTGTTATTTGTCATGCACAAATGACAAGCTTATGAAATTTTCATATTTGATCTTGTGTGTTTTTAATTATACATAATATCTTTTTTCAATGTGATGTTATGCTTTCAAATCCTTTTTTATCCTTTTGTTCCCGAGGGGATGATCCGGTTTTGTACAAGACCTTAACACTTTTTGGAAGGATGTCAAAAAACTTGCAAAAGGAAATGAGCCCGATCTATTGTCCGGGCAGTATTCAGTCAAGCTCCCTTTACCTCTTTGCAATAGCACTTTGGTATTCAATCAAAAGATTATAGCTGCACTTTTATCTCCATCAGACAACACACCGTGACCAATATCATTCACATCTTTCACTCAACACCACTGTAGCTTTACATCTGGCAGTTTAGATTGATTAGGAAGCGCTATGGCAAACGATAGTCAAACCTTGTGAAACTCAAAAGTTGTGACTTAATTCTGAGTAAATACATAGAAAAAAAGACAATACATGACAGTACACCGTTACACCTTTCAGGCTAACAAAACGGCAATAGAAAAACATCATGAAAATGCTCAAAGCAATACATTGTCCACTGTATACAAAAATCAACAATCACTTAAATATCTCAGGTATGGATGAAGTGCAGGACTAGGGTAGAAAAACACCTTGTTCAGATACAGGGTTACACTTTAGTCTCATGAGAGGGCAGAATTCACCTTTAAGGGGTCGGGATCCTACTACTCCACAGTCTCGACAGCTAGTACCAGCGTTCACTTTGTGGGAAATCATAACGAAAACACTTTTAACTGTAATAGGAAAACAAAAACAGGTACAAAAGTGAAAAGAGGGATCCTCTACAGTGCAGGAAAACGTTGGAGAGAAAGAAAATGGAGATTCTTCCTTGTCTCCTAAAGTCTTTCAGTTTAGTCTGGGAACCGCTGACAGGCTTTCTTCCAGCGGCAGGCGGTGCACCATTGGTCCCTGCGTTCCACACCGTACACTTTCCGGCACTTTTTGGCCTCACCACGGCCCTTCCTAAGGAAAAGATGAAAATAGTAAATATACATGAAATTATGTTTAAGACTTATTTCTACTTGATTTAAAAATGATTAAAAATACATTAAAAATTACATTTTTAAGTCATCTGAAAGGCATATATATATTTATACACCAAGCAGGCATGATATTACGTCCACCTTCCTAATATTGTGGTCCTGTTTTTGCTACCTAAACAGCCCTGACCCAGGTAACGACGCACACACACACCCGGCCATCCACGTGATGTAAAAGAAAACGTGATTCATCAGACCAGGACACCTTCTTCCATTGCTCTGTGGTCCAGTTCTGATGCTCACGTGCCCACTGTTGGCGCTTTCGGTAGTGGACAGGGTATGCAGGCTATGCAACCCCATGCACAACAAATTGCGATGCATTGTGTATTCTGACACCTTTCTATCAGAACCAGCATTAACTTCTTGAGCAATTTGAGCTACAGTAGCTCGTCTGTTTGATCGGAACAAACGGGCCTGCCTTTGCTCCCCACGTGCATCAATGAGCCTTGGCCGCCCATAACCCTGTCGCCGGTTCACCACTGTTCCTTCCTTGGAGCACTTTTGATAGACAACTGCAGACCGGGAACACCACAAAAGAGGTGCAGTTTTGGAGATGCTCTGACCCAGTCGTATAGCCATCACAATTTGGCCCTTGTCAAACTCGCTCAAATCCTTACGCTTGCCCATTTTTCCTGTTTCTAACACATCAACTTTGAGGACAAAATGTTCATTTGCTGCCTAATATATCCCACCCACTAACAGGTGCCGTGATGAAGAGATAATCAGCGTTATTCACTTCACCGCTCATAATGTTATGCCTGTTCTGTGTGTATATATATATTGTAATGGGCTAAGCGTCTGGTTCTAGGACGCGGAGCCAAGGAAGATGTTGCAATATATATATATACAGGTCCTTCTCAATAAATTAGCATATTGTGATAATGAACCTTATTTTCCATAATGTAATGATAAAAATTTAACTTTCATATATTTTAGATTCATTGCACACCAACTGAAATATTTCAGGTCTTTTATTGTTTTAATACTGATGATTTTGGCATACAGCTCATGAAAACCCAAAATTCCTATCTCAATAAACTAGCATATTTTATCCGACCAATAAAAGAAAAGTGTTTTTAATACAAAAAAAGTCAACCTTCAAATAATTATGTACAGTTATGCACTCAATACTTGGTCGGGAATCCTTTTGCAGAAATGACTGCTTCAGTGCGGCGTGGCATGGAGGCAATCAGCCTGTGGCACTGCTGAGGTGTTATGGAGGCCCAGGATGCTTCGATAGCGGCCTTAAGCTCATCCAGAGTGTTGGGTCTTGCGTCTCTCAACTTTCTCTTCACAATATCCCACAGATTCTCTATGGGGTTCAGGTCAGGAGAGTTGGCAGGCCAATTGAGCACAGTAATACCATGGTCAGTAAATCATTTACCAGTGGTTTTGGCACTGTGAGCAGGTGCCAGGTCGTGCTGAAAAATTAAATCTTCATCTCCATAAAGCTTTTCAGCAGATGGAAGCATGAAGTGCTCCAAAATCTCCTGATAGCTAGCTGCATTGACCCTGCCCTTGATAAAACACAGTGGACCAACACCAGCAGCTGACATGGCACCCCAGACCATCACTGACTGTGGGTACTTGACACTGGACTTCAGGCATTTTGGCATTTCCTTCTCCCCAGTCTTCCTCCAGACTCTGACGCCTTGATTTCCGAATGACATGCAAAATTTGCTTTCATCCGAAAAAAGTACTTTGGACCGCTGAGCAACAGTCCAGTGCTGCTTCTCTGTAGCCCAGGTCAGGCGCTTCTGCCGCTGTTTCTGGGTCAAAAGTGGCTTGACCTGGGGAATGCGGCACCTGTAGCCCATTTCCTTGCACGGTGGCTCTGGATGTTTCTACTCCAGACTCAGTCCACTGCTTCCGCAGGTCCCCCAAGGTCTGGAGTCGGTCCTTCTCCACAATCTTCCTCAGGGTCCGGTCACCTCTTCTCGTTGTGCAGCGTTTTTTGCCACACTTTTTCCTTCCCACAGACTTCCCACTGAGGTGCCTTGATACAGCACTCTGGGAACAGCCTATTCGTTCAGAATTTCTTTCTGTGTCTTACCCTCTTGCTTGAGGGTGTCAATGATGGCCTTCTGGACAGCAGTCAGGTCGGCAGTCTTACCCATGATTGCGGTTTTGAGTAATGAACCAGGCTGGGAGTTTTTAAAAGCCTCAGGAATCTTTTGCAGGTGTAATTTTGATTCAGATGATTAGGTTAATAGCTCGTTTAGAGAACCTTTTCATGATATGCTAATTTATTGAGACAGGAATTTTGGGTTTTCATGAGCTGTATGCCAAAATCATCAGTATTAAAACAATAAAAGACCTGAAATATTTCAGTTGGTGTGCAATGAATCTAAAATATATGAAAGTTACATTTTTATCATTACATTATGGAAAATAATGAACTTTATCACAATATGCTAATTTATTGAGAAGGACCTGTATATATAGACCTTTTTCTGAACTACAGAGGGCAGTATTTAACTAAGCGTTTCACCTGAATGAACAGTGCCCTCTGGAGGGAGATGCACTCATGGTCTGTGATCTGGTGGGGGCGCTGTTCCGCTGTAGCCACTGCTCTCCTACACTCACTGACCGGCTGCGAGATGTTGGAATCTACAGATCAACATAGTAATAAAAGGGCAGATGGCATTAAATGTATTAAAATGTATCACTTATGATGTTAAGTGCTTTTGGAGAGGCAGACCAACCTGAGGTTTCTGCTGGACATCACCAGGCAGGGTCCAGCTACAAAAGGTGGGAGAGCCTGGAGAGACAGTCACCTGAATGGGCGCGCATGCCTGCAGTAGAACAACAGAATGATGGAGAAAACACACACACACAATTAACTGACAAAATCACATGCAACAAAACAAACTCACATCACAAAGATTTTAGACAAGATTTCTATACTTCATTTCCAAACAGCATCAAACAATCGGGTTCAGCCAGATATCTCAGCTGATCTGTACCTGATAGAGATGTTCAGTGTGGATCTGCCACACACTGCTTGGAGCTGATTGGCTGAGTGGGCTTGAGTTGACTGGTGCATCTTGGTGTCCTGGGGTGGATTGGCTTTGGGTGGAGCTGCAGGACGTCCAGGCCCCGCTTGAGAAGGAAGGAGCAGGAGATGGCGGAGCAGTTTCTTCATCTTCAGAGTACTCTGTGTAATAGAAGTCTTCCTCCCTATGTGACTGCTCTGAACCCCCACTGTTTGAGAGAGAGAAAAAAAAATCTATTTGCAGGTCTGGTAAATAATGTGAAGTATACATGGTTTTTCAAACCAATAAAACACATTGTTTAACATTATTAACCCTGTGAGGCCTGACATGATAATAGTCAGAAAAATCATTCACAATTTAAATTAGGGTCTAATTCTCCCTATTAACCCTTTCTCCGCCTGCGTTTTCGAAAAAAGTTGCTAGCCAACGCCAGCATTTTTGATCATTTTCACAAAATGTTGTTGTATGAATATCTGAACATGCAATATGTCAAAAGAAAAAACAGACCCTCTGCTTTTAAACAAAATTATTCCAGCTTCATACGTTTCTTTTAATCAACACTTGAATATGGGTACGTTACATAAAAATCAAAACGCTGCGAAAATCGAGTACGTTCGAGTCCATCAACACCCCAAAAGCTTGCACATTCCTATAGCTCGTCCTGGGTCAACATTCAATAGGCAGTTTTGATTTATAAGTTTGATTAATATTGATGATCGAGTTATTTTACATATGCATCTGCTTACATATGATATCGTTTGTTTCTGCTTTTTTTGATCAGGAGATTCAGTACTCTTTCAGAAGTTGCATAATAGCGCCCCCTACCGTATAACAGTGAAAACACGGAATGCTGTAAATTTCCGTCAATGACAGGGAAAGAGTTAATGACTTGTGCCTCAATAAACTCCTAATTACTGCTTATTAATAGTTAGTAAAGTAATTGTTAAATGTAGGCATTGGGTAGGATTAAGGGATGTAGGATATGGTCGTGCATAATTATATGTGCTTTATTAGTACTAATAAACAGCCAATATCCTAATAATATGCATGCTAATAAGCAACTAGTAATTAGTGAGAATTGGACCCTAAACTAAAGTGTTTAGAAAATTTGAACAGAATAGTTTATTGAACCTTTAGACAGTTTGTATATATGTTTTTTTTTTATTTCTGAGTACCATATTAGATACACCACGCTTTCATGGCTCATATTGAATGATATTTGTGTACAAGATATAATACAGTAGGCTTTATAGGGTTAAAGATGCATCATAACGGTTTTGTGCCATCTCAATTGTTCCAAGAGTTCGGTATGTGCAGTCATACTCACCCCAGGTGAAGAATGCGAATGTGCCGTTTCATTCCGACCCGCGATGTCAGCACTTTCCCGCAGCCAGGCCACAGACACCTGTATGCTCCCCTGCTCAAGCTCTGAGAGTGAGGAAGAAAAATAAAGAGGGACTCGCATGTATTTTTAAAACATCAGCTTAAATCGCTGTCTATTCCCCCTCAGGTTCAGCAATCTGACAGTCTTGTCATTCTCACCTTGCACCTCCTGGCCTCCGGCTCCTCACATGCAGCTTGGTCCAGCTCCATGTGCAGTCCTTCGTCTGTCAGTTGGCCCGGGCTCCTGTCCATCTCGGTGACCGACGGAGAAGGGGCTGGGCTTACACTGCCATGGTCCCAGCTCCAGTAACCGCTGCTGCCGCTATCAGACAGCTCACCTCCGCAACACTCCATGTCCCCTTTAGTCACAGACAAAAGAGAGGACAAGTGTAAATAACACAGGTATAACAATAGAATTGCTGTGATAACAGGCAGCAACGCAAAGTTGATTCAGTGCTAATTTGATCTAATATTTGATGTTTTTTTTCAAATGTTGTGGATTTAAGTGGCAAATGAGAATCGCTAAAATGATTGAATATGTTTTGAGACAATGGTCTTATTAAATTCCCCTGCTTTTGGGGTTAAAGGCACAATAATTAACATGATAATAAATAGCTGGCTGACTTTTCAATTTGTTGACAAATGGTCAGATTCAGATGATAAACATCACATATTAAGTTGAGTGTCCACATATTTATAACGAAACCATCTTATTTAAAAATATGATAATCATATCATATAATAAAATATAATTTATTCTTACTACTGTAAATCTATATTAAATTATTATGGGATCCTTTAATGCTTTTCAGAATTAAAATAATTTTGTTTCTGTATTATTAAAATATATTTTTATATTAATGTTTTTTAATGACAGTATATTTATTGAACAAAAAGTAATTATTTTCTATTTAAATGATTCTATTTGTTTATCAAAATAAACTGAAAATAATACAAACTTTAAAAACATTATTTTAGCTAAAGTATTTGTATCAATATTGTGTGCTTTTGCCCCATGCTGGTGGGCCTTTTACCCTGTGTTGCTCCATAAATATTTTACACACACACACACACACACACACACACACACACACACACACACACACACACACACACACACACACACACACACACACACACACACACACACACACACACACACACACACACACACACACACACATATATATATAGCAGCAGCAGCAATCATACACTATGGGACTAGTGAAAACGCAATTTTTTTCTTAAGGTGTGCCTTTAGCCACATTGCACGCTATATTAAAAAGTGAAAATAATCGAACAAAAATATTTCAAAGAGCGAAAATAAAAACAAAAAGTCTACTAAATTCTAAAAAGACTCTACTAACTTCTATCAAAAATCTGTTGAGATTTTGTTTCAAATAAACTGTCTGCATTGGTTTGTCAAACAAGCACACACTGAAAAAGTGTTCCGCGTTTGGTAAGATGTGGTTTCCAAAAGAAGCCAGTTCACCTGGTAGGAGGTCCCTCTGCGGGGGGCTTTGGACCACTGGACTGCAGGACAGACTGGTGAGCACCATTGCAGCCATGATCTCATCCATCTCCACCGACTCAGGACTTCTGATATGGCAGAGAGTAAAAAACTGTTCACACTACATTATAGATCTATGAAGTAAGAACATGTTGCACACAATAACATTACACCTTTCTGCTCTAAGAGAGTTGGGATTGGTAAAACAGACAACAAACTAGAGGGATGAAACGGATCTGTATTTTAACCTGTAAGGTAAGTCTCCACCGGAGGACCGTGAGAATGATAGTAGGTTTGTTTGCTGTGCGCTGACATCAGCAGACCTGTCTATCCCGGATCCTGCATTCAGCTTCTTCTGCACGCTCACTCCTTCCTGCCCACAACATTGCATGTAGCTCTGCTGGATAGGAAACAATCAGACTATCCACACTTTTCTCATTCTATTTGTAAATTACAGGGGCTATGTATCCATTATTGTGATACATACCAATCCGTCCTGCCCTTCAGTGCCCATCGGTATTGTGTCCAGTCCTGGTCTGCATCTCACCGCTGCCATGCTCCCAGCTAAACAGTCAGCTTTGGCTCTCCGCACAAAAAGCTAGAAAGCAGGGAAAAGCTTGTTATTACACATTCATTTAATATTGCATGTTTTAATCTGAGCATGCTAATAATAACAGAGCTCTGCGACAACGCCACGAGGCCATGACGTGCAAAAATAATTAATAATACATTTACAAATTATTCTCTAAATTTTTTGGGGAAACGTAAATAAACAGATATGGGATCTACATGAAAAAGACAACATTGTAATGTACAAATACAAAAATACCTTTATCGAATACACGCGATAGATGTTTGCATATAGACAAGAATGTAGCAACGCAGTAGGACATCGCTCGGTCTCTTTACTTTTTTTTTAGGGCAACACACCCCCTGACTGTGAGCCTCTCAGATACTGTAACTCCGGATTTAGGAAGTGAAATCATGGAGATATCCAAATCCCGCAACGGAGTTAGGATTCATCTCAGTGACTCGAATGTTTTGAACGTTGTTTTGTAAGTTATTATCATGTCCATAGGTCAACTTAACTATCGTTTTTTATCTATTTTGTCATCTTTTCTTTCGTGCATCTATATGAAATGCGGTTGGTACACTTCTTTACACTTTTGTGTGAAAATAAGATGCTTGCTGACAACATGTAAACACTGTACATTTAAGCTTGCCTAAAAATGTAACAATAATACACGTATGTATAATTTCCTCCAGGAAATGCAGATTTAGCTTGAATATTTGTTTGGAACCATAAACTGTAAAAAAAAGGAGGTTGGAACAGTTGAATTAAACTGCGGGGTTTGTTTAATCCAGATCCATGCTTTAGCTGAGACGCTCGTAATGGGCGTTTACATCCAGCAAAAAACAACCTTCCCACTGGGGGCGGAAGCTGTCCTCTGATTGGCTGACTCGGTTCCCCGAAGGACACACCTTCGCCCAACAACGTGTGCGTACACGAGTTTGTGCTCAACCCCCGTTAATGTACACAATCTAATAAGCAAAACAACGGACAGTTGCAATGCAATAAATCACATTTGTGCAAATTATTCTCAAAAATGCAGCCTTAAAATCGTTTAAAAACATGCATTAGATAACGACACTAAAACAGCTCATTTTTTAAACCATTCTCTCGAAACGATTAAAATCAGAACAGTTCACATAAACACCGGCTACATGATTATAGTGGGAAAAGTCTGTAAACATGCAGTAGCATAAAATACCCTCAGTATCCGCCATACCGTCAATGAAAAACCGGCGTGTTTATATTGTTACCTAGAATGTTTTCGTAGGAAGAGATGCCGCTGCCTGCTGCTCACCCGCGCTCCTCTGCGTGCCGTCAGTCCGCGAAGGAGGGGGGCTGGCTGTGGCTGTGGCTCGCGCTAGCGTAGGCTACGTGCCCTCATCTGACTGACTGCAACCTCTCACAACATTGTTTATATAGCTTAACACGTTGCTACACAATGATAATTAAAGTTATTCTATATAGACAGTCACTATTCGTAGTGTTATTACACGATTTTAACTGTGTGGGGTATATATAATAAAAGCCTATAATAAAGGGTTCCACACTGTTAATTATTTTATTTCTTTATTTTATAAATGTGTACACTGTATGTGTGTGTGTTCTTGTATGTGGTTTATGAGGAAACAAATGTGTATAATGACATGGGTATTACAACGTAAACAGGGTTAAGTGTCCTTGTAAACCAAATGGATTAAAAAAGCTTACTAAACGCGTTTTTTTTTTTTTTTATTTAAAAAATGACAAAAGTTTTGTGTGATGGGTAGGATTAGGGGTAGGGTGAGTGTGAGAGGATATATAATATACCGTTTGTACAGTATAAAAACCATTACACCTATTTGGATACAAGTGTGTGTGAATGTGAGTGTACAGGTTTATATTACATTGTGAGGACCGAATGTCCCCACAGGGATAGTAAAACCTGAGATCACCTACATTGTGGGGACCAGTCAGCGGATTAATAAACATACTAAATTATGTTTTTATTTTCTTCAAAATATTGGTTTTCTAACTCAAGTTTTCTGTGAGGGGGTATAGGATAGAAAATACAGTTTATACAGTATAAAAATCATTACGCTGTGTGTAAAAAAAAAAAAAAAAGGAAGAAAAAAAAAAAGGTTATTTGACTTAAACCTGCTACAATAATATTGGTGTGTTCCATCATGTGTTTAGTGACATAAAACATTTTTTGTTCACATTATATAGCTTTTATTTTCAATTTACATGATATACATGATAAAAGTACACACTAATATATATACATACAGTCCCATGAAAATAACATGCAACAAATATCAACATTTATCTTATGTATTTCCATGTTTAAAAATAGATAAAATGTATCCCCAGGATAAGTCATTTTAAGTTAAATGTACAGTTTAGGCAGAAGTCTGCCTGCAGTTTCCAAAGCAGTCCCTTGACATGTGTCACCTTTCACCTACATCATTTGGTCTATTTCCTAAATATTCACTATTGTGTATTTGCAAACAGACATTTGGAAGAAAACGCTCATCATGTAAATGATGTCTGGGGATTATAAGCTTTCTTCTGTCGGCGGCCGTGGCCGACGGACTTCATCCTCCAAAGGGGATTTTAGGTCTGGACAGCGCAAGCATGTTGGGTTTCAGTCTCTGAATCCAGTCTGGGTATTGGCTCTAGGCATTGTATCATGTGACTCATGCTGACCTACAATAACCCAGACGTGGTTGTCTTCCTTGTTTTATGTGAAGTTGCAGACATACTATTTATTTATTAATCAAAATGTTTTTGAAAATGAATAAATAAAAAAATGCACATTATTTTTAATGCAAGATTTGCAAAAGGAGAATAAATACAAATGCATTGTAAATGAAAATGTTGATTTTTTTTTTTTTACTAGAAATGTTTGTCTGGAATGGGAGGGACAGCCTCCTTAGAAATGTCACTCATATCAACCACAGTACCATCTGTATGAAACAGAGGTTTTGTGTTCTTGTGGCTTTTGGTTTTCCAGTTCACTGCAGCATAAACAACTACGTTGGTCAAATGTAGATCATTCTGGGTGTGAGGTGATGTTAGAGGCTGCTCCACTGCATGTGTTTTTGCTGGGTTGTTGAGGGCTGAGACAGAGTGATTATCATCAGGCTTTGTCATTGCTGTTGAAGGGCTCTCATTCTCCCCTTCAGCGTTGTCAGATGGAGGCTCACTAATGCACTCATAAGGATTTTCCTCATTGAGTTCAGCCTCCAGGAGTGAGTAAATATGATCAGATAAATCCTTGGCAGCTAGCATATATTCAACACTCTGGGACTCAGGTAGTTTCTGCAATAAGGACATACGTTTGTGAGAATAATACTTTATTACTATTAACTTTTTTCAATTTCATGTCACATGCTATATTATGCCAGTCCTTCATGATTAAAAAGGTTTTTTTAAATCATTAGTTGCTTTCTCTATCTGCTCTCATTACAGTGTCATTTCCCTTAGAAGATTAATCCAATAACTCTTTGGAAATTACTTATCCTCTCTTGCTGATTCGCTGCAATTTACCACTAAATGGTTTTAATTGATCGTAATAGGATGGATTTGGTTCAACAGGCTATTGCAATTGGTTCCAAAGCAGGAAAAAGTTATTCCTCCTAAAGCAATGTCAACAGCGGTAATGCACTACTCAACAACAAAAGCTTTGTGTACTGTATAGGCCAATAGTCAAATATATATATATACACAGTGAGGAAAATAAGTATTTGAACACCCTGCTAATTTGCAAGTTCTCCCACTTCGAAATCATGGAGGGGTCTGAAATTGTCATCGTAGGTGCATGTCCACTGTGAGAGACATAATCTAAAAAAAAATAATCCAGAAATCACAATATATTATTTTTTTTAACAATTTATTTGTATGATACAGCTGCAAATAAGTATTTGAACACCTGTCTATCAGCTAGAATTCTGACCCTCAAATACCTGTTAGTCTGCCTTTAAAATGTCCACCTCCACTCCATTTATTATCCTAAATTAGATGCACCTGTTTGAGGTCATTAGCTGCATAAAGACACCTGTCCACCCCATACAATCAGTAAGAATCCAACTACAAACATGGCCAAGACCAAAGAGCTGTCCAAAGACACTAGAGACAAAATTGTACACCTCCACAAGGCTGGAAAGGGCTACGGGGAAATTGCCAAGCAGCTTGGTGAAAAAAGGTCCACTGTTGGAGCAATCATTAGAAAATGGAAGAAGCTAAACATGACTGTCAATCACCCTCGGACTGGGGCTCCATGCAAGATCTCACCTCATGGGGTCTCAATGATCCTAAGAAAGGTGAGAAATCAGCCCAGAACTACACGGGAGGAGCTGGTCAATGACCTGAAAAGAGCTGGGACCACCGTTTCCAAGGTTACTGTTGGTAATACACTAAGACGTCATGGTTTGAAATCATGCATGGCACGGAAGGTTCCCCTGATTAAACCAGCACATGTCAAGGCCCGTCTTAAGTTTGCCAATGAGCAGTTGGATGATCCAGAGGAGTCATGGGAGAAAGTCATGTGGTCAGATGAGACCAAAATATAACTTTTTGGTCATAATTCCACTAAACGTGTTTGGAGGAAGAAGAATGATGAGTACCATCCCAAGAACACCATCCCTACTGTGAAGCATGGGGGTGGTAGCATCATGGTTTGGGGCATCATGGAGTGTTTTTCTGCACACGGGACAGGGCGACTGCACTGTATTAAGGAGAGGATGACCGGGGCCCTGTATTGCGAGATTTTTGGGAACAACCTCCTTCCCTCAGTTAGAGCATTGAAGATGGGTCGAGGCTGGGTCTTCCAACATGACAATGACCCGAAGCACACAGCCAGGATAACCAAGGAGTGGCTCTGTAAGAAGCATATCAAGGTTCTGGCGTGGCCTAGCCAGTCTCCAGACCTAAACCCAATAGAGAATCTTTGGAGGGAGCTCAAACTTTGTGTTTCTCAGCGACAGGCCAGAAACCTGACTGATCTAGAGAAGATCTGTGTGGAGGAGTGGGCCAAAATCCCTCCTGCAGTGTGTGCAAACCTGGTGAAAAACTACAGGAAACGTTTGACCTCTGTAATTGCAAACAAAGGCTACTGTACCAAATATTAACATTGATTTTCTCAGGTGTTCAAATACTTATTTGCAGCTGTATCATACAAATAAAAAGTTAAAAAATCATACATTGTGATTTCTGGATTTTTTTTTAGATTATGTCTCTCACAGTGGACATGCACCTACAATGACAATTTCAGACCCCTTCCTGATTTCTATGTGGGAGAACTTGCAAAATAGCAGGGTGTTCAAATACTTATTTTCCTCACTGTATATATATAAAAGTTGGGTTGAAAATGGTCAAACCCAGCAATTGGGTTGTTTTAACCCAGTAAATAGGTTGTTTTAACCCAGCGATTGGGTTAAATGTTTGCTTAAAACAACCCAATTTATGGGTTAAAGCAACCCAATTGCTTTTGTTTTTAACCCAGCATTTTTTAGAGTGTATACTAGGAAAGTAGATATGTGCAGTTTTACAGTGTACTTCAGCAAATAAAATAAATAATAATAATAAAAAAAAAAATTAAAAAAACATGCCGGGTTGTTTCAACCCATGTTTGGGTCAAAAATTGACATTTAAAATTGTCCATATTTGACCCAAACCTGAGTTGAAACAACCCGGCATTTTTAGAGTGGAGCAACAGCCAACAGAAATACTAATTTATGCAATGTTTTCTGAGTATGAGTGGTGTCTTATGTCGGACACTTACATTTTGTGGAGATGCCATTGGAATATTTGTTTTCTCTTGTCTGTGTAAATGGATGGATGATACATTGTCAGACATACTGAAGACATAAAAAGAAAAGTTACTATTCAAATGTTACAGATATAGCATCCACAGTGCATCCATTTCCCCCCCTCCAGTCTTTGCATGCAAACATGAGGCTATTATCTGGTTTACATCTTCATGGTTTACATATGTGGTTGACAAACAGGTCTCTACTTTTCTTACAATAACACAAAACATTAATGTTATTCATGCTGTGGGACTTGGGCGCTTGGTGACTTGTGCGTCTGAACCTGTCATTGCACATTCCACTGAGATCACCCATTTACTCATTCTGTTAATCACTCCCTTCTCTTGGGTGTGTTTTGAATCAGCACGAGTTATAAATTCCTAAATATGCATTTAAATACATAGTGATAGACAAAAAATAAGAGACTTACCCGTAGCAGCTTGTACAAAGGCTGTAGAGCGTGACATAAATGATGATGAAGAGGGCTGACACAATACTTATCTGAAGAGATGAAGAACAACCTGATAACCAGGTGATCAGACCCTCCTCGACAGGAGCCATCACTCTTCATCCAGTTTCTGTAAAGACTGAAAGGTAAGAATCAAAGGAAACTAAAATCAATAATCTGCCACAGCTGATATTCTCATTAAAAACAAGCTCTGAGATTGCTGATGGGCCAATGAGTAAAAGTAATGAAAGCGAATATAATGTAAGCTGTTATTGCTGTTCTCACAAAAATGATTACTACACAGGTGAGTACATGTACAAGTCACACCTCTCTTTCATGTTAACACAAACAGACTGCAATTGTTATGGTAATGTTTAGTGTATTAATATTTAAAAATGCAACGAGACACAGCAGCCGATTAAAAGTAATACCAAAAAAGTGATACTACATGTACATTAAAATTCAAATCTTTAAACTGAATATTAATGAAAATTATTGTATTGCTTGGAGCCACAAGCACTGATATTGTACATCATCTGTGAGAGATTTTTTTAGAAGCTATCAATAAACAGCCTTCTTCTATCAGTCTCCCAAAAAGAATAAAAGAGAATCTCCATTTACCTTTGACCTCAGTTACACAATCCTAGATCACCTGTCAGCATCCTGACTTCACTGGCAGCAACACACTGATCCAACAGGGATTTGAGAGAGTCACACTTCCTCATTCTGGATTCCAGCAGCCACTCCAGTGCCTAAATCCATATTTCCCTATATCCCTCAAAAAAATTCACTTCACTTGCATTTTACTTGTTTATGTAATTAGTTTAGTTTATTTAAATGTACTATATAAGCCATATCGTTCTTTTTCAGATTGTATGGATATATGGTTAGTTCTGTTTTGAATGTCATTTAAATAATGAAAACATTTGAACAAAACTTTAACTTTTTCCCGTTTTTAAATGGAACACTGCTGCCTCCTAATGGACAAAGGAGGCATAGTAAACTGTATTTTAATTAGGAGTGAATTCAGGGTGATTGGGATACTTTTTCCAAGTGATCTCAATGGCAAAAAGTGTCCCAATCACCCTGAATTCACCCCTATGTGGCTGATCCGCCAAATTACTGCACTGTAAAAAACTTTAAAAAGTTACTTGGTTGCCTTAAAATTTTGAGTTCATTGAAATTAAACACAAAGGAGATCGGTTTAATAAATAGAAACTCAAAAAATATGTTCTCTTATCTGAATCATATTCATTATCTAAGTTGATTTGACAAAAGATAAAAAGTTGTTTTTACAGTGTTTTCAGATACATTATAAGAATTACTACATGAAATAGAATTTCATTCAACTTCCTTAACTAAAATCAAAACTCACCAAAGGTTTATTAGAATACTTGTATTTTAATGTAAACATTTATTAAAATACAAAGCGCAATTTAAAGTACAACGCAATATCTATGGCACATTTTTCGTTTAAATACCAGGGTTAGAGTGAATTTCTACACCACTGAGGTAGAAATGATTTGATATGCAAAATAAAATACAGTACAGAGGAGGAAGAAAGTACAGTAAATACATTCCAGAACTTTTATTTGTTGCAGTCCAAACAAAACGGTACTAAAAATACTACAGAGAACACCCTGTTTTAAGCAGGACATTTTTTTTGGCCTGTAGATGGCATTTCTATGGTATGAAGAGGGCATGTATCAATGTGTAGCAAACAAGAGTTGATCCATTCCTCTACCACAACACCATTGCCTGACTATACTGAGTGCAAAGTAAAGCAGCCTCTTTGTTCTCCTTAACCCCCACCCCTCCAACTCTCTCTCTCTCTCATTCTAATTTGGGCCAAATCCAGCTTTACCCCTTAATTTGAATGTTTTTGCTTCCGAAAAACTCTAAACAGTTTTCACAATAGGCCAGTTGTGTAAAACTCATACAGTACTGGATCTCAGAGGAATGTTGGCTAAGTGGTAGATTATGCTCAGCAGTGAATTAATTTTGTGGGGAAAACCCCACTTAGTATTGATATGATTTGTAAAAGTATTTGGTAAAAGTAAAATGCCTCCCTGAGGCTGATATCTGCAATTTCTGATAAAATGGTACCAAAGCTGTCACTGGGGAGCTACCCTTAAAAAAGTTGCAGCTTATTTACCCTAAAAAGGGTGCATATGTACTTTAAAGTTATTTGTGCATACAGTGTACATACCACCCACACACAGGGGGAAAAAAGGTGTAAAAATTATACCTTTAGGTAGCCTAGAAATCTAGATCCACCCTAGCGGCAGCAAATAATTTGCAGCCAGGGTAGTCTAGCAACTCTCTGTTGGCTTGCGAGCTGGAAAAAACAAACTCTGGTCAGGCCAATCACATCGTGTATAGAGTCGGTGGGTGGGCTTAACATAATAACGGCAGAGTTGCCGCGGTTCCGCGTGCTACTGGCAAACAGCGGCCTTTTGAATCGACTTTGGCCGTGACGAGTTAAGCTTTTCTTTGAGAAAAGAACAAAGAACGGCACTGAAGTCATTCTTAAGAAAGGAAGATGTGTTCAGAGTTTTGCCGACCGGATACGGCGAAAGTTTACTCTATCAACTAGCTCCGCTTCACCTTCTTCGTTGCTCTGGTTGATTGTAGCGCGCAAAGGGAATTTGAAAGACAACCTTTTATCCAGTCCCTCGGATTGAGCCCTGCCAATGGTGTGTTCCCAGACCCAACATCTTGATGTGGGTCTGGCTTGTTAGAGGTACAACAGCTGTCACTGGGGCAGTACCCTTAAAAGGACATATTTGTACCTTTTTTTTAACCACAAAAAAGTTCATAGTAGAACCTTGAGGTACGTATTTGTACGCAATATGCACCTTTTATGAGTAAAAAAGGTACAAAGATGTCCTTTTAAGGGTACTGCTCCAGTAACAAACTGTTGTACCCCTAAAGATAAAATTTTGACACCCTTTTTCTCTGTGTGCATGTCACAGCTTTTGTACCATTTTTTTCTGAGAGTGTGGGATTTCAAAATGTGATTGTGGGACTTGTGAAGTAAAAAAAGAAAGAAAGAAAGAAAGAAAGAAAGAAAGAAAGAAAGAAAGAAAGAAAGAAAGAAAGAAAGTCACAATTCTCATAATAAATTCACTAAAATGAAAATCATTTAATTTGAACATTTATATTAATAAATACACTGCGGTACTGTATAACTAGCAAAATAACTAAGCAAATCTGTTTTGTAAAATCTTTTTAAAATGTTTTACAGTCTTTTTTCTTCAGCTGTCTTTGCACAGCTCCTCTCATTAGAACTGCAGTCAGAACACAGCACAACACCAATAAGAAGAACGATCCTCCAGCCAGTAAAATTAAATGTTCCCCATGCATACCTACTACAGACTGCTGGTGCACCAGAAAGTCTCTAAACATTGCTTCCAGCTGGCACAAAGTACACATGGCCAGGAAGATGTGGAAGATCTGATGTCCGTGGCCCACAATGTCACATCTCCCTGGAAAGAAGCGCTCAGGAACTGGGCAAGAGAAAAACAGAGCCGATAACACAAAAAACACCACTTGCAGGGCGTGAAACACCAACACTGGCTCGTCCCAAGATCTGGTGACCAGGCGGTGCGCTACAGGGCTTATGTCGAGCAAGTACGCCAGGCTGGTGGGAATGATCTGGCAGATCTTCCGGCGGAGGGGGTATGGACGGCGGTAACAGAATTTGGCGTAGCAGCAACTGACGCAGGACAACCAGGCCAGAACGGCGGCACCAGGTAGAAACACAGCTCCCACTAGGCTGTGTCTCCATTCGGGCTCAGAACAGTAAAAATAGTGGCCTAGTGCACAGCCATATTGGTAAACAGCTACGCCAACGTAGTCTACGAAGAAGAGGGAGTGATGGGCCAGCTCAGAGTGTGACTGCAGCAGGTGGGCGGCCACGCTGAAACTGAGGTAGGTAAGTGACGACAACACGTACAAAAACAGAGGCAAAGACACCACATTGAGCGTCAGCCCCCATGCCCCTGCGAAGAAAGAAAAGTGGAGTAGAACAGCAGGGATCGCCAGCAGGTGTGTCCATACATTGAGCGACTCATTGTGACATTGAAAGAGGCTACAAAAGTAGCTCAGCCATTCCTGATGCACAGGACGATAGCCCGACAAGATGTAGGGCTCACGAAACAGGCTTGGCACATCAGAGGCGAGTACAGTGGTTTGAGGTAAAGGTATACGGGGCAACCAGTTCGACAAGTGTGGTAACTGACCCAGCTGCTGTATACTCAATGTCAGTGTACTAAGACGGCTCAAAACTCCACTTGGCATGGTGAAACTCTGGATCAATGACAAAAATGAGCTGCAACGAGAAGCAGAAAACAGCACAAGGATAATTTATTTTGACAAATCAGTATGCCATGATTCATACCTCTGCCAGACAAAGAGCCAGTTCTTGCTGAACTAAACCTCTTACACTTGATAAGTTAATATCTGGCCTGGTTGAATTGATCATTGTGTTTGCCAAGTACTCACATTGTGCTCTGCCGTTCTCATTGTTTAACCACTAGCTGTGTCTTGAAAAACCTACTAGCCTATGTTGCAATACCTAGGAATCACTGTTGTAGATGATTTCTGTATAGATAATGGTTGCATATGTATGACGCCTAAAAATGTTTTTTTGAGATAGCATTTATCAACGATAGGGGAATTCTGTGATTTAAAAGCCACCTCAATAGACTACTGCAACCACACCGTACAACATTTAAAGTAGACATGGCTTGAGAACTAGCCAAATTTAGTATATTTAATTGTAAAAGCGAAAATTAGCACGTAGAATAAAAAACAAAACAATATGTGACATGTTATACAAACTTCAGCAAAAAAACATGCTTTCAAAAAACCGGAAATTTCCTGTGTGTGTGAAAAAAGCAGAAATAGCTCCTCACCTGTGCGGCACTGGTTGAAAGTCGCTCTTCACTCTTCCCAGGCGTCTCTCCAGTAGCAGTATTCACTTTTTAAGAGATATATAAGGGTTTTATATCAACCTCAACATTAAATTCAGTTCTCAGACTTGTGCATTATAACCTTGGCAACTGCGCCGTCTCAACTGTTGAGAGGCCTGCTGTGCCGGCTCCTCGTGAATTTGGGCGGGGCTACAAATCACTCATGTTTGAAGGGTCTGACTCAGTTCAGATTCAAAAACGACTCAGTTCACTGTTCGAAAAAGCAAAAATATGAAAAAAAAAGAGATATAACTTTTTTTTTAAATCACAGTTAAAAATACTTACATGATTATACAGTTCAGATAGCCTACTTTTTGATGTCGGAAGACAAATTTTCCCAAAATAAAATTAATTAGAAAAACACCAGGTTCACGAATCATGGCTTCGGCGTCAAGTGAAAATGAATGGTTACTGTTAAGGTGTCGTTCTGCCTAACAACTCCTGTTTTGCTTATCAGGAAAGGGTGACTTTGAAAGTAACTATTCATTATTATACTACTATTTATACCTTGATACTTTATACCTTGAGAAACGAGTGATGGTCGCGTATAAAACGGATGTGTATTTTACTCTCTGTACTTGTATAATTTATCATTTGTATATCATATCTGTATAGGGAATTAAAATGCTTTGATAAATAGAACATTTGGCTAAATGTATTTTTGTACAAAAATAAAGAAGCACAAAATAAAGAAGCAAACAGCATGGACTCATGTTTGTTGTCTGACACGCATGCTTGCCTGCATCTGTAGTTATGAACGCATGCGCAGCATCGGTTCTCTTTTCGCGCGAAACACTCAAGAGGGCCGGGCGAATCTTGATTCTATGGATTTGATTGGACGCCGCAACCCAGGAGACAGAATATGGTAATGAGTCACCGGTGTGTTGACCAATCAGCGCTCGGATTCCACAGCGAGAGAAGCCTGGTGGCGCGAAAAGACACACAACAGTGCTGCGATCGACACGAGGTGTTCTGCACTCAGCATTTCTTAACACTTTTAAAAGCTATATACAAAAATGGCGGCTGAAGTTGTGGAAGATCAGGAACTGAGAGAGGCGCAGAGGGATTACCTGGATTTTCTTGACGACGATGTAAGCATAACGCATGTATTATATAGTTATTAACTGTTACACTATTGGAAGTTAATGTGTCTCATAGGAACAAAGGCCCACTCTCATGAACCATAATGTCACTTACTTTAAACTTTTTTTCGTGGGTATTTTTGTGCTCATTTTGTTTCTTGACAACTTGTTCTTGGGTTTTTGCCCTTTTCAGCAAGACCAGGGCATCTATCAGAGCAAAGTACGACAGATGATCAGCGAAAACAAATCCAGGCTCATTGTGAACCTCAACGACCTGCGCCGTCGCAACGACAAGCGAGCAGCCAAGTATGTTAAACTTAAAAGTACACCTTTTTTATACTTACACTTTTACAGTGTACACATGCATCATTTAATTAGGCTAACATTATAGTATATAAATATATTTCCATACACAGTGATATATTAACTATAACTTATAAGTATTCCATATATTGTTCAACATTATAATGTAAAGTGTGACAGTGGCTGAATCTGAAACCGCAATATAGTTAACTTGAAGGAGGGATTGAAAACTGTACACTCGCAATGTGGGATTGAATGAGTGCACTAAATAACGTCCACTATGGTTTCGGACACCACTACAAATGGGCGTGCCCTCAAATAATGCCCTATTTGAGGGTATAGGGGGCAATCTCAGATTCAGCCAGTGTTTTAATTGAAATGAACAATCTCTGGTCCTCAGGTTGTTGAATAATGCGTTTGAAGAGCTTGTGGCATTCCAGCGTGCCCTGAAAGATCTGGTGGCTTCAATAGATGCCACTTACGCCAAGCAACACGAAGAGTTCTTCATCGGTCTGGAGGGCAGCTTTGGAAACAAACACGTCTCCCCTCGAACCTTGACCTCTCGTCTGCTGGGTAGCATGGTGTGTTTGGAGGGCATTGTCACTAAATGTAAGGATAATTTGTAAATTTTGATATTTTGTATGTCATGGACATTGAATTGATCAGGTTTTCCCCTTGTATTCACAGGCTCTTTGGTGCGTCCCAAAGTAGTACGCAGTGTGCACTACTGCCCAGCCACTAAGAAGACTATGGAGCGCAAATACACAGATCTGACCTCTCTGGAGGCCTTCCCTTCAAGTGCCATTTACCCCACCAAGGTACTATAATTTGTAGGGGTGTAAGTCGAACAGTTCATCACAATTCAATGCGATATCGATTCTCATAGCCGATTAAGATCCGATCCGATTCAGGGGTATATCAATCAATATTTCGATATTATGTGCCTATTTTACCAGTTACAATTTTATTAACTCACAACTGCAACCAAAATATTTAACATAAAAATTTATTTCAAAATTTCACATCCTGCACCCTGATTGGGACATCCACTAATACAAAATTCACACAGTAAACTAATGACAGCTTATGACATGACGAGTCAAAAAAAGTATATATATATGTCAAAAAAAAAAGATAAACAAGGGGAAAAAATATATATAAATACTATAAAATTAAAAGACATTCATTTTTTTATGAAGCAACAACATATAGGCAGGACAGAAAAATATGCTATTAATATTCTTTCTTTGTGCAAAAGTATTATATTATGAAAGGCTCCAATACAAAGCACTTATGCGCATTTTGTGTGCAGAATGATGTGCTTGAAGCAACACAGAGTAACAGCAGTTCCTATGCAGCAGTTTATTGAGCATTTTCTTTTAACAGTTTTAAATTTCACTGTGAAAAAGGATTCATAGCGCTCTATTCTCCTTATATGCAAAAGACCTTTATCTACTGAAACACAAAAATAAGTAAACAAAGACTCAATTCAGTGGCCTATTTGTGCGCTGTTTGAGATGAGTGCGCGCTGCTTTTTGCAAGGCTATAAACACAAGCAAATTATAAACTTTCGTGAAGATTTAGACCCCGATCGGGACAGTGAACGTTACATTGACTGTCCCGAGCATCTTTCACATGCTCTGAAAGGTAATTTAAATGAGAATGCACACGATGGCGATAATACATACACTGACGTGTGAAAATGTGGAGAGTGTTAAAACAAATGTGCCTCTTAAATATAAAAATAGTATACAGGTATCGATTTTTAACACGTGGCAGTGATGCATCGTATTATTAGATATTAGATTGATGTATCGATCTATATCAATGTATTGTTACACCACTAATAATTTGTTCCACCTCACAACAAAGATCCTGAGGCCAGGACTTCTAGGGGTTTTCAAACTTTTTGATGTCCAAAATATGATGATCACCTTGTGAAGGGACCCAAGTTCCTAAAATATATTGGCAGCTGTATATTACTATAAGACCCGCTTATATTCTGTGAGCGAAATAATATGGTATTATAAAGTCAACAAAGTCGAATTATTTTAGTAATTATTACATAATAATAATAGTAATAATAATTTATATTATGTAAGTGTCAAATTATTTTAAAAACAACCACAACAACAATAATTATTGTTATGATTCCTCTGTGTCTATATTTGATCAATTCAGGATGAGGAGAACAATCCACTGGAGACTGAGTTCGGTCTGTCCGTATATAAGGACCATCAGACCATCACAGTGCAGGAGATGCCAGAGAAAGCCCCTGCCGGTCAGCTGCCCCGCTCTGTGGACATCATCCTGGACAACGACCTGGTGGACGCTATAAAGCCAGGGGACCGTGCACAGGTGATCGGCACCTACCGCTGCCTGCCCGCCAAGAAGGGCGGCTTCACCTCAGGCACCTTCAGGTAGAGCTGCATCAACTGCGGTTATATTTTTATAAAATACTATTAGAGCGTTACCATTCTTAATAATAACACTACTTTATATCAACGCCTTAATATATCTATTGGGGCAGTCGTGGCCTAATGGTTAGAGAGTCGGACTTGTAACCAGAAGGTTGCAGGTTCGAGTCTCAGGTCCGGCAGGAATTGTCAGTGGGGGGAGTGAATAACCAGCGCCCTCCTCCACCCTCAATACCACGACTGAGGTGAGACCCTTGAGCAAGGCACCAAACCCCCAACTGCTCCCCGGGTGCCGCAGCAATATGGCTGCCCACTGCTCCGGGTGTGTGTTCACTACCGTGTGTGTGCACTTGGATGGGTTAAATGCAGAGCACAAATTCCAAGTATGGGTCACCATACTTGGCCACACGTCACTTCACTTCACATATCTTGTTCCCCATGTGTGTTTGTTCAGGACCATCATGATCGCCTGTCACGTCAAACAGATGAGCAAAGAAGTCGCTCACTTCTTCTCTGCAGATGATGTAGCAAAGATCAAGAACTTCTGCAGATCTCGCTCAAAGGTAAGATAATAGAAGTGTAAATCGACATAACTTTATACGTTTCAGCTGAATTTAACTGGTTGGATTGCATTCCAGATTTGGGCACATTTGGTAGCACTTTATTTTACAGTCCTGTTCCCCATGTACATACTATGTATTATTATAGTAATTACAATAACTGGGTAATAACTAGGTACTAACCCTGAACCTACCTACCTAAGTTATTGTATGTCTATGTTCTCCTAATATGAATGCCTTATTCGTCTTTCTACTCCTTTAGAATGTGTTTGATCAGTTGGCCCGCTCACTGGCCCCCAGTATTCATGGTCATGAATATATAAAGAAGGCCATCCTGTGTATGCTTCTGGGAGGGGTGGAGAAGGTTTTGGAGAATGGCTCACGCATTAGAGGAGACATCAACGTACTTCTCATAGGTATTTGCCTGCTTAGATATGCACAGATAATAAGCGACATTTAGGGTAAAATGAATGGTTCATATTTACAAATCGCTCTCTGTGCTGGAAAATCAGAACTTTTTTGTAACTATAAATCTTAAGTAGACCCAAATAAAATCATCTTTTTTGCCATTTTCTGTTGAGATCTATTGATATAATTCTTTATCATAATTTTTATCACATCATATTAACTTTATAAGGACCAAACTTTTTGATGCCCCGACCTTGTGAGTGCCCCCTTCCTATAAGACCCATTCATATTCTGTGAGAAATATTGTAAGCATGATATAATAAAGACAATAATGTCAAAATTATTTATTTAGTAATAATAATATTTTTATAGAATAATAACGTTTTATTATTACTATTATTGCGTTTTTTAAACCCCATTTTTCTCCGATTTTTTTTTTTTTTTTTACCATAACAGCCCCCTGAATTGTTTTTTTTTTTTTTTTACCTTTTCTGTAGAGAACGATTGATTTCTTTTTTTTTTTTGGCATATAAACATGAATAAAAGTAACAATACATATATGATATGTTACAAAGCAACTTTGTATAAATATAAACTGAAAGGTTTAGGTTTATAAGACTTTATGAAGTACATTTTTTTTACAGACCCACCAGATGCCGCTATTTATCAGGTTCAGTGTGTAGTATTTATGAGGATCTATTGACAGAAATGCAATATAATATATATAACTATGTTTTCAGGGGTGTATAAAGACCTCACATAATGTACCGTTATGTTTTTATTACCTTAGAATGAGCCATTTCTATCTACACACACCGTAAGTCCCCTTACAGTGAAGTCGCCATTTTGCGTCATCATGTTTCTACATTAACCCTAAACCAGGGGTGTCTAATCCGGCTCCTGGAGGGCCACTGTCCTGCAGAGTTTAGCTCCAACTCCAATTAAACACACCTGTACGAGCTAATCAAGGTCTTATTAGGCACACTAAAAACTTCCAGACAGGTGTTGAGGAAAGTTGGAGCTAAACTCTGCTGGACAGTGGCCCTCCAGGACCGACTTTGGACACCTCTGCCCTAAACGGACAAACTTCTCTACAGAGCGCTAGTCACTCTCTGCTCTCTCCGACGACGACATTTTTGTCCTGTGTTGGCCCACGTAGCTTCTCTATGTTCCCTGAAAGCGAGGGGTGAGCATTGCGTGATGCAATTCACAACCTCCCCACTAGATGCTGCGAAATTCAAACACTGCACCGTAAAAAAAAAAGATAAATGATTTTAAAAAGTGTAAATGTCTTCTCAATAATATCTGAACTGATTTTGAGGAAAAACCTGCTGAATGGATTTTTAAATAATGTATTAGTTGGGAAAAGATTTGTGAGTATTATACTTCAATTTGTAGCCTCAAATATAATCAATTTAGCCAAATACTTAGTAAATAAATGCATAAGATGTGTTTAAATTCTGCATAAATTTCTCTATTTCTTAGGTGACCCATCAGTGGCCAAGTCTCAGCTGCTCCGGTACGTTCTGCACACTGCACCTCGTGCCATTCCCACCACAGGCCGAGGCTCATCAGGTGTAGGTCTGACTGCAGCCGTCACCACTGACCAAGAGACAGGTACTGCGTTTCACACATGCCATCAAGCCAAAAAACCATAGGTTAATAACAAGTTTGCCTATTTCAGAGTTTTGTTTGTCCTCCTAATGTTAAGATGTGTCTGTTTGTCAGGTGAGCGTCGTCTCGAGGCTGGTGCCATGGTTTTGGGGGATCGAGGGGTGGTCTGCATTGATGAGTTTGACAAAATGTCAGATATGGATCGCACTGCTATCCATGAGGTCATGGAACAGGGCCGTGTCACCATCGCCAAGGCCGGCATCCATGCTCGGCTCAATGCCCGCTGCAGCGTCCTGGCAGCCGCTAACCCCGTCTATGGCCGAGTAAGTGCTTCATTTGCTTTTCGTAAAATCTGAATCTGTGAGTAATATGTATCTGTGCATCATTTCATAATGTTTTTCGTAATAAATATCCAGTAGTTCAAGAAATCTGACTTCAAAGAATAACGATTGCTTGTCTTTTCCAAGCATTTCATGTTTATGATTTTGTCTCTCATCATTTGCAGTATAATCAGTATAAGACCCCCATGGAGAACATCGGCCTGCAGGACTCGCTGCTGTCTCGTTTTGATTTGCTCTTCATCATGCTGGATCAGATGGACCCAGAGCAGGACCGCGAGGTATCCGACCACGTCTTGCGCATTCACCGCTACAGGGATCCCCATGAGCAGGACGGAGCAGGTACAACCTGATAGATCGTTTTATACTATATATTTTGTATTGGGTGTGTCATTTCTATGCAGTTAGTGCCACCAAAAAGAGTTAAATAAAGATTGAATAGGAGAAAGTATTTTTACATCAAAAACTACACACTTCAGATTTGTCTGTAAATAAAACTATATATATTCCGTACTAGGAATTAATCATGTTGCAAGTATTGTGTGCTGTAGTGTTAACTGGACTCACATGCGTTTGTGTGTTTCAGCTCTATCTCTTGGTGGTGCAATCGATGCATTGGCCACTGAAGACCCAAATGTAGTTCAAGAGGAAGAAGAGGAACTGCAAGTGTATGAGAAACACAATCCACTTCTCCATGGCAGCAAAAAAAAGTATGGAGAAGTGCCCACTTTTGTTTTTTTACTTTACTTTCTATGATTTCTTCTCTAATGCAAATCACGTAGGCTAATTCAGCTTTGCATTTCTAAAGCCCTATTCGCACGGGATTAGTATTATCTGGGGACCTTGTGTAATTTAGTAATTTTGTGTTTTTCATTAAAACTAATATTGGACACACCTTTCAAGCAATTCGCTCCCAAATTGGCTCTAATTCTAAAGTGAAAGTATAATGTGCACAGCCGCACAAGCATTTATAATGGTGCGCGTTATGACTGCAGCCTCCATTCTTAGCGAAATATCGATAAAAATGTGCACAAGAAACAAAAACCTTGCAAAAATTATATACGACCCTCCAAATCCTGGCCAAATCACAGAGATGCCGATTCTCAAGGACGATTATCACAGGACCTCTGTGTTCTGCGAAATATGGTAGGTAATTTGGGGGGGAATTTTTACAAATTACAGACATAGCCGATTCGCACGGGATTAAGATCACAGACAAACTCCGCAATTATTACAAATTACTAGAGGTCACCAGGTAATATTAATCCCGTGTGAATACGGCTTTAGATACTTTTTCATGAAAATACACTCGTTTAGGGTTGGCAAGATTTTAAAAATGTTTTTGAAAGAGTCTCTTATGCTCACCTAGGTTTTATTTGATCATACAGTTAAAACAGTAATATTGTGAAATATTACAATTTAAATAATATATATATATATATATATTTTAAAATGCAATTTATTTCAGCATCATTACTCCAATCTTCAGTGATCCTGCAGAAATTATTCTAATATGCTGATTTGATGCTCAAGGAACATTTCTGATTTATTATCACTGTTGTGCTTCTTAATATTTTTGTGAAAACCGTGATACATTTTTTCATACTTTTTGGATGAATAGAAAGTCCAAAGAATCTGTTATTCCTAGGTGTCAAATATGAACACCCCATTATTATACAGCTAAATGTTTGTGTTTTTTAGGGACAGAGTGGTGAGTAAAGCGTTCATGAGGAAGTACATCCATGTTGCCAAGGCTCTTTCTCCTGTTCTGACTCAAGATGCAGCCAATCACATTGCAGAGGAGTACTCAAGACTGCGCAGTCAGGAGCAGCTCGGCTCTGACATTGCGCGGGTAAATACAGACACATTTACAAACTATTCTGAGTTGCTTTGCTGGTCAGGTATTAGTAAATGAAGTGCTGTCAGATAACTAATCTGTGCTGTGTTTTGTCCCTCAGACATCACCGGTCACCGCTAGAACCCTGGAGACTTTGATCCGTCTTTCTACAGCTCACGCCAAAGCTCGCATGAGCAAAGTTGTGGAACTGTTGGACACAGACGTTGCTGTGGAGCTTGTGCAGTTTGCCTATTTCAAGAAGGTTTGTTTGTTAAAGGGCACCTATTATGGAAAATCCACTTTTATATGGTGTTTGGACATGTGTGTTGGGCAGAGGTGGAAAGTAACAAATTACATTTACTCGCGTTACTGTAATTGAGTAGTTTTTCTGTGTACTTCTACTTTTTTAAGAAGTTTTAAAAATCTGTAATTTTACTTTTACTTAAGTATGTTTTGTTTGAAGTATTGTACTTCGCTACATTTTAAGCTACATCCGTTACTGAGTAAAAATAAATAATACAAATGGGAGGGGAAACCGCGATCCGGAAACGACTGCATTGAATTGAAGGCGGGAGAACAAACACGCAAAAATCACATAAAGATGGAGACGGACGGACAAGACAGACGTCAGACCCAGCTGAAAGCGAAACGCCGTTGTGAACCCCTGGATAGTATGGAAATATTTTGGACATAGACAAAGAATAGCCGGGTGTTGTCCTGGAGGATATCAAATTAGCACAAAAAAAAACCACATAGAACATGTTAGGGAACACCATCCCTCTGCAGATAAAGGTACGTTTATAACTTAAGGCCAAATGATTTCTGTGATGCAGAGGGAATCCCGGAATCCAGACATGACATTTTAATTTACAGTATAATGCAGATGTCATGTAAAACACGCAAACTGATGGATGAATGAATACATCGAAAATAGAGCTGTACAATAAATCAAATCGCGACATGGTCTGTGAATATTAAAGCTCAAAACTACTGTATATGAATATATGATCTGCTTGTTCTGTCTCTGTGTGAATGAGCAGCACCGTTTCGTCTACTACATACTCAAGTAGCCTGCGCGATGCTTGTGGTGTTTAACGTCCCACAAACCATATTTGGACATGAACACATGAACATTTCCAGAGCTGACCTAATGAGCATTTTCATCATTTTATTTGATTAAAAACCATTGTCAAATACACTCTGAAACAGGTCAAAATAAACGTTTGGTTTAGATGTGACAGAAATATAGAAAATATCTTTAGGGACAAAAATAAAATTTCATAGGACTCTTATTATTCTTAAAGTTGTTAATTTAATTCATAATAATTTATTTAATTTAGTTCGTTAGTTCATGTTTTATTGAATTTTTTTTTATTTTTTTCATTAATTTAACAAAATTTTAACTGGTGATAATAACCATAATTTAAAAATACAGTTTATATATTAAATCATTAATACTGTGATGCTGTGAAACTGATGTTTTCATATCGTGAAAACCTCATTCTATTACAACCCTACACGGAAGAGTCCCCCACCCCGCTGTTAAAAAAAGTAACATTTTAAATGAACTACTTTTTACTTTTACTTGAGTAAATATTTAGACCGGTACTTTTATTTGTACTTAAGTAAAATTTCATTGAAGTAATAGTACTTTTACTTGAGTAGAATATTTTGTTACTCTTTCCACCTCTGGTGTTGGGCAGTGTGTCAAAACATAATCACTAGACTGGGTAAATCCAGCCCAATCTGCCGTCGATTTGATTTCGCCCTGCAGCTCAGGCTGGAAACATATACATATTTTTATCCTGCTTCTGTTACAAATTTGTGGGGACCAATCACAAACCGGCTTATCCACCTGGCTCGCTATTGGCAGGTTTAACACAATGACTGATAGAGAAGCGATGTTTATCACATCTCTTGTGGTCTGATAGGTTCAAGGACTATCCAATTTTGTACAGTCATTTGAACTATACCCGTTGATTCGGCTGCGTAGCCTTACCTTGGTGTTTTAAGATATGTGCTTTTACTTTTTAATAAAGTACTTCTGTTAGTGGCTGATTTAAACCCATTAGAAAACTCCTATCAATTTAATGAATATCTTTTACCCTCATTTCCCAATCCTCAGGTTTTGGAGAAGGAACGTAAACGCTCTAGAAATGGGAGGCAGGACGCAGACTCGGAGGATGAGCAGGAGGAGGATGAAGCACAAGAAACACCTCGACCACAGAGAAAAAGGTCTAGTGTTATTCCACAATAGCATGACAAAGTCAATGTTTATGAATTTTCGAAGCTATAAATAGTTTGGTATTGATACGATTTTTTAAATGTTACATTAAATGTTTAATGTTACAATGTCACTTTATTTCTTTAAAAAAAACATACTGAATAACCTCGAACAGTGGTGTATTCATTATTAAAATCATCAGGTGTGATGATTGCTTTATAAAATTGTTACTTTACAGTGTTTTGTAACACTTTTAATGCGTTAAAATAATGATTATGATAATTATTGTGGAACTTGGTAATATATGAGAGCTCAATGCCTCCTGGTGGCCAACTGGGTGAACAAGAGTTGACAAACGAAAGTATTTTCTTTTTCCTGTAGGAGGCGCAATTCTGAGCGCAGAGCATCTCAGGGCAGCGAGTCATATGACCCTTATGACTTTGATACCGAAACTGACATACCACAAAGTAAGAAAAAACAACCATTTTATAGACATTTTATACATATTGTATTAAATGTTAAATTAATTATAAATATTTGTAACAATTTTCACACATCATTAAAAAATAAATATATATTAAATGTTTTAAACAAAAAACAAATGTGTTAAAATAGAAGTTAAATTGGGTTAAATTAATTCTAGATTATTTTTTAAAGATATACCATTTAATTTATTTAAAATATAAACAAGCTTTATATATATATATATATATATATATATATATATATATATATATATATATATATATATATATATATATATAAAGTTAAATATAAAATATTAAGATATTTTAATCATAATTAAAATAACACTTTTTATCATAATGCATATAAAATGCTGAAATTATTATTACTTATTTTTTCTCAGTTCAGTCCCCAGCTCCTGCAAGGCAGGGTGAGGAGCCAATGGACACACCTGATCAGAATGGTCACACCGAGTTGTCTGTTGACAGGTAGGCGTTCAGGATTTGTCTGTTGGGATTTTTTTGTATTACACTCTGCGTTTTCAAAGTGCTGCCACATTCTTTTGAAGTATTGTTTCAGATTAGGTTCTAAACAAGAAACTGCATCGCTGGCAGGTCCGCTGATTGTTTCAAATGCTCTATGTCTGATGCACAAATGTGTGTGTTTGCTATAGGTTGAAGGAGTTCAAAACCGCATTGCTGGAGGTGTTCCGCTCTGCTCATGCTCAGTCAGTGGGCATGATCGCTCTGATGGAGAGCATCAACAAGAGCTGCCCGTCACCATTTAACGAAACTGAGGTCCGTGCCGCTCTCGCCCGCATGCAGGACGACAACCAGGTTATGGTGGCTGATGACATCATCTTCCTTATATGAAGTGTTTTTGGAGAATACTTGAAATCGTACATTTCAAGTGCAGAAGATTTGCAATGTGTGTGCAATGTTCATTTTCATATTATTTGTACATGCATACATATGCATGTATAAAAAATAAAAAAAGTATTCTCTCAAACACATCGTATTGTAAAATTTTCCCATGCTTATGCATACGTACAAATTCCTTTTAAAAAGATCAATTTTATTCTTTCCAAGATATTATTTTAACATGCATTTGTTTCATGTTCATCACTGTTCTTAGACTTGGTCAATGTTCTACAGAAATTAGTTTTCTCTGTTGGTTTTCATTTTTTTTTTAGAATAGCTTGGACATTTTTTTATGACAACTTGTAAATAATGATTTATTGTTAAAAAGATGAGTTTGACCACTGAAAATGTAAAAAAAAAAAAAAAAAACTGGTGTCAGAATAATGACAATGAACATGCAGGATATGCAGTTTACAATCCTGTCTGTGCCATATCTCAAACCCATTCCCCCTGTCCCACCCCAATATTTTTGCTTCCTGTCTATTGCCTCCGTCAATAAAAAGCTAAAACATAAAAATCTCACTTTTGTTTTCTCATTGACTGTATTTTCCCACAATATACTTAATGTACAAATATGCTACTGATCCAGATCTAGCATTTCATGAATCTCTGCTCTTTTGCGTAACACCAGAAAGCCACATAACCTCAAACTAGTCATGCTTCAGACATTCCAAGTCATTACAGCTACTGTTTGCCCACATTGCCCTTTCAGTGTCGGTCTGTACCATTATGACTGGATTGTCTCACAGATGTAGAACAAATGATGATTTAAAAGCAAAGTGCAGCTCATTTATAAAACCTTTCTACTCAAGCACGCAGATTCTTTGAGATGCATCTTATTGCTCTCCAGCTTCTCGGTTCTTCAGAACTGATGATCGTAACCTCTGTTTGCGTGGGAGCTGGAGAAACCCTAGCAATGGTTGCAATAAGATACGTAATTGACTGATTCTTATTACATTGTAATCCGAGAATTATGGTTTCCTGATATACCGTAAAGGCATAGACAACTCAGAAATGACAATTCTGTCATTTAATGTCCCTCATGTTGTTCCAAACTATGACTTATTTTCTCATTGAAGATCATTAGACTCCATTGACTTCCATTATATGGGCAAAAATATGACATGAAGGTTTGAAATGACATGAGGGTAAGTAAATGACAGAATTTGCTTTTTTTTTGCACACTATCCTTTTATGCAACTGGTTCTTATGCCATACAACTTAAAACACTCCATTGTTGTTGTTCTCATCTGCTTGTAATGTCATTTCTTAGAATGACTCAGGAGATGCTATCATATGCTTGTGGTCGTGCTAGTGTTGGCTGCTGGAACGTACTGTTTCAAGAACAAAGTCAGCACTTCTGTGACCTAAATTGAAATTAGTTGGAGAGTGCAAGAGCATTGTGTATGTGTTGTGCTGCAAGTATCAGTTGGTGTATCTGCGGGAAAATTTACCATTGAATTGCCAACTGTAACCCTTTCATCAAGGGCTCTTAATGAGTGTTGGGCAATGAAAAAACTAACATGTTTTACAGCATTAATTAATACTGGTTCATGTTCATTTCTATGTATACATGACCGGTCAGAAGTTTGGAGTTGATATTTTTCTTTTATGTTTTAGAAATAAATCTCTTACCCATGCAGCATTTGTTTGATAAAAAAATACAGTTAAAAAATAATACTGTGAAATACTGTTAGAAGTTAAAATATCTATTTTAATATATTTTAAAATGTTATTTATTTCTGTGACTGCAAAGCTGATTTTCAGCAATATTTTTGTGGAAACCATGCTATATTTTTTAAAGAACAGAAAGTTCAAAAGAACAGCATTTATTTGAAATATAATTATTTCAAAATATTTTAAATGACTTCTCTGTCACTTTTTGCCATTGAGATGACTTGGAAAAAGTGTCCCAATCACCACGAATTCATCCTACATGATGACAGAATTGTCATTTTTGGGTGAACCATCCCTTTAAATAAAGTTAAAGGGTAACTTCAGTGATTTAGCATTAAGCTTTGTATCAATAGAAACCCCGTAGTATATTTGAATTGTGGAACTTTCCCCCCTCATATCCCCTTGAGACGAGAGAATTATGCATTTTATTTCTGGAAAAAAATCCTCCGATGACGCAAATATAGTCATTTTGCGTCATCTGAGGATTTTTTTGGCCAGAGGCCAAAAGATTGTGTACATAGAGTCTGGCCACTCTCCATTGACAAGCGTTTACTTCCTTGAAGGCGGGAACGCTGTTGAAGTTTAAAACTATTGGATCTGCCAAGAGTCACTCTGGATCTGCCTAACCAATCGCTAACGTTTGGTCGTGACGTATGTCACGCGCCGTTCGCCTTTGATTCTCACATTAACTGTGCACACCACCTGTCAGTGATAAAACCTTGTGCATTCGGATTGTGATTTATTCACGGTGGAGAGGAGAGTTTTGTGATCGGAACGCGCTGCTCTAGTGCTGCATATCTCGCACAATCATAACATGATTGTATATGCTGTAAATAAAATGTCATATGCTTGGTATGATAAGAATAAATGCTGCTGTAAATAACAGCCCAATTCAAATGTTTACGTGCTTTTCTTTTATTTTTTGAGCGGTGATGAAATATTTTGCTCTTGTAAACACTTGCCAGCATTTAAAGAAATACAAGTCTAGAAATGCATCCAAATTACAGCGCACGCAACCGCACGGTGCTCTGCAGGGGTCAAAAAATGATATAAACAGTGAATTTGAATTTTGAAGTGATATATTCTTGTGGATTCGGAGAGCAATTACATTACCACACGACCTTGGTGTTTGTCAACAGCAGTCGGTAATTCAGCCTGGGGGTTTTCACGGGTGGTGGGAGACCAATGGCTTCAGCCAACTCCCTCACCACTAACAGAACGAGCTGAAAAAGACTTTTCCCGGACCACAACATTATGACCACCGACAAAACTCAGTAGTGACTGTTCTTGCTCCGTGTAACGGAGTTCGTTTGTTCAGGGAAGAAGGAGGCGGGAACCGGCGAACGTTTAACAAATCAAATAATAAACACAAAATGAAAGTAAAAGCGGCAGCCCCTCATGGACGACTGCCGTGCACATACATAACAAAACGTAAACAAAACACAACTAAAATCCAGGCCTGGTCCTCTCTCGTCCTTCACCGGTGTCGCTCGTCCTTATATGCATCTGTGCTCCCTCCCTGAGAGACCGATGTGTATCATTCTCAATCACGCAAACCGATCTCGCTCGCTCCTCCCATGTCTCGCTCGCTCGTCCACCTTGCCACACTCCGGCTTTAACTTCTGGACTTTCGTCAGCGGTGCCACACACTCGCATCTTTCACCGCCGCCATTACTGAACTACAACTCAAACTAGCGCACAACATCAACGTCATCGCTCTCAGCCACTCCCTCTGTTCGCTGATTGGACCGGTAAAAAATTGTTCGGGAGAAAACCTAGGCAGTACCCAAGGGGGAAATCCAGCCCCCGGAAACCGTACCTTCCATTACCTTCCATTGCTAACCAATTGCATACCTTCCATTGCTAACCAAGCCATCACCTGCTGTTAGCATCCCATTGACTCCCATTCATTTTGGCCTCACTTTGACAGTGAATATCTTTACATCTAAGGCGTTTAAAGACTCCATTCGTCCATTGTTTATTTCTAAACAAACACGACAATGTATAAAAGGCTCCATTACCTTGTATCTTACACTATCGCCCCGTTGAAGCTGTTTTTGTCAAATATAGGCTAACGATTGCGTCATAACCACACAACTGTGTCGCGCTGTTGAGCAAATTACCGTATAGACCCGGGGAGAAGCTCGTAGGCAATCTTTTACTGTCTATGAGGCAATCGGGGGGACGTGGAGGCATAAACGCAGATAGAGATGTTGCAGATCCTGCTTCATTCATCAGAAGTTGTTCCTGCTCACCCTCTCTGTCTCTGCAAGATTCGGTGATTCAGATTTCACTTTGCACAACTACTAGAAGACTTGCCACTGTCGGACAGGTTGCTCACGTCACATTACGTCGTCAAGCTCAGTCCGAGGCTGCGCAGTGCGCTCAGCCATCAGGAAGTGAGTGCTTCTATCTGACTTCAATTATCTCTGTTGAAGTCTATGAAGTCGCTCTGTCCATTTCTTTTACTGTCTATGGCAGTACCAGACATAGTACTGAAGGAAAATGAAAATTGAGCGGAAGTACGTAGGAGGGCGGAGCCAGGCTAATAGACTACAGCCAGTAGATGGAGCTGTTCCACATGTTTTCCATAGATCCATAGATCTCATGCACAGAATGTAAATGCACTTGGCTCGACCTCGGGCATTCATAACCGGAACGCTGCAGAGCAAAGTGAGTGTTTCAACGTTTCAATTGATTCCTATGAAAGTTTAGCTTTCCATATGCATTCAGAAAACGCACCAGACTGGACACGCGCTGAGAATGACTGTCGCGCTTACCTCAGCTCAGCTCAGCTCTTACTTCCCTCTTGTGCTGAATAAAAATCTGACTCTTGCTCACACTTTATTGAAAATACACGTTCAGTTTTTAATTTGAGTGTTTATTCTCTAACTGAACGAAATTATTGTATTATTATGAAGATCAAAACGACGTTGTAGGGAGTGAGGGCAGGGCAGCGAAGCAAGTGCATTCTGGGAGTTGTCTTTCATCCACATGAGACAAAAAATACATTTTCTGTCTTTTCTCAGTCTAGAAGGCACCAAATTCAAAAATAATTTCACATTTCTACTACATAAATGACAGTTTAAACACACATTCATCTTCCAAGCGCTGAAGTGCCCCTTTAACAAATTGAAAATTATTGTAAGGTGTTACTGTATTAAAGTGAATTTGTTATTGATGAAACTGCTCTAAAACACAGTCGATGCAATTTTGCCAAGTAAGACATGTTCCTGGATCAAATCTGTCCCTCAAATCTGATTGATTGAATGGAATGAACAACAAAGATGACGATCCAGGAACATGTTGCACACCCTAAAAGTTCTTGACAGGTTTCAAATGCATGAGGTTATGTTGTGCAACAATATATAAGACAAGTCTAATTTAAATGTATTGCATTTTAAATTAAATTTGATAAGTTTTCTCAGTTGTGTTGGGAAGTTATCTCTACATTGTTCAGAAATGCTAACAGTTGAGCAATATTGAAGGAAACGAAACTGAAATATTTCAGTAGGCAGTCGACACACTTATTTTAGACTTGGCTTAGGTTTTGATTTATCTGCATGGCCAATCAACATATATATATATATATATACATATATATGGGTCACTTTGTCTCACATATCAGCAAAACCAGTCTTTCAGAACTTAATCGACATATCCTGTCAAAGCTGTCGACCCATATAAAGTGCATAGTGCACTGTTAATGTACAAATTGGTTATTCAGAAGTCTACTGATGTGTGGGTGAGACGAGAACGTGGGAGACCACAGAGTTGTGTCCGTTCTAAACATGCAGTGAAACGAGAATAGCAAGTGCTGGGCAGATTACGTTCACATTGTAGTCCGTTACTGATTACAAATTACATGACGGAAATTGTAGTTAGTAATCTAGATTACTGCTTTTTCGTAATGTATTCAGACTATTACTTATGATCGAACTCGTTTATCGCTTTTTTGGCAAAAAAAAAAAAGAACTGATTTCACAAAAAGAAACGCATTGCAGGTTAGTCTACATTGTCAGTGAGTTCTGAAGATGTGATCTGAAGATAACTGTCTACTTCACATGTGTCTCTTTATCTACGTCATGATCAGGAAGTTTTTCACCAGCCCATATAAACAGAAGCAGATTAGATGCAATTTTTATTCTGAAGATGCAGCTCTCATTGGTGAGTTAACACCAATTCATTTAACTCTAATTCTTTCTTTCTTTCGATTTACCATTGACTAGATACATTTAAGGAGGTTGTTTTTTCATTTTGGAGGAATATAATGATATTGTATCTATTTGAAATTTGTTGATTTAGATTCTTTTGTTGAGATCTTAGGATATGCACCAATTCATTTATGTAAATAAAGATGCTTAACTGACATTCAATTACTATAATAACTATAAACAATTTTAAGCCTTTTTTTTTAGATTTACACATTTCAATTGTATAGTAAAATTCCATCAAATTGAATTGAATAATCTTTACATATTCATATTATGGATGAAAACTAGACCTTAAAAAAACATTTTGTAGAAATCTTAATGTAAAAAGGTAATGGACCATTTAGTTTATGTGATTCATATTCATAAATTAAAAAATATTTTCTGTTTTTTATCAATGCGGATCACATAAACTGAAATAGTCCATTCCCTTATTCCAATATGATTTATACAAAATGTTTTAAGCTCTATTTATTTATTGTTTTGAGTGTATATGCAGTTTAATATCTCATAATTCAGTGTCATTGTTGCAATATGTCTATGGTTAGTCTAAAAACGGATCTTGATATATTTAAGGGCTAAATGCAGTTTAGGGTAAAATGAATAATATCAAAACAGAAAGTTCAAGCAACACACTTCAGGACTCTCCATCTCCTCAGGTTTTCAGAGCTGTGCTGCTGCTTTTCCTGCTTGCCCTTATATTAGGTGTAGAATGTAATTCTTCTGAAAAAAAGTCTAAAAGAAAAAGAACACCGAAATGTTCAGGTGCTGGACGTAAAAAGAAAGAACTGTGGGTTGCCCTGGACTCAACTCTAAACATCTCAACGATTGCCTCCCCATGCCCAAGCAGATCTTTGTCACCATGGACATATGAGTGAGTCTTTGATCGGATTGTTTATTTTAGTGACTTTAGAGTAGTTTGGGGTCATTTTGATGTGTGAATTTTTCTAAATGTTTCTTCTTTCAATTCAGAACGTCCTCTGACGATTCACGAATCCCACAGAAAATCTCTGAAGCAAAATGTGACAATAGAGGCTGTATAACTGGAGATGGTGAGGTAGACTCTGGACTGGAGTCTAAACCCATCTACTACCAGATCAATGTTCTGAAGAGAGTGAAGTGCAAAAAAGCACCGCACTACGCCCTTAAACTGGAGACTAAAATAGTTAGTCTAGGCTGTACATGTGTTTCACCCAATGTTGAGCCTCAGAATTAGTTCTATACTGCGCTTTTAATTATGTACCGGTATATTGTTGTATTAATCTGCCTATAGGCACAGAAAACTTCTGTTGCCATCTTTTCATCAGCTTTGTATTTATTGTAATCTCGGTTAATAAAATATTATTGTAACATGTATTGATTTTCTTTGTAATAGATTGTTTCAGTGCAATAATTGTATGAATTAAAACGAAACCTTGGTTTTAGTTAAGAGAAGCATTTATTTCACTTTGTTTAGAGAATTCAGTCATTTGGAAATTACAAACACAGGGAGCATTTACGTTCCATTTTCTCACAAAAATCAGGTCGATTAACATCAATTCTCATCATTGCACATACAACGGCTCTGATGCTGCGCACCAACATCAGACTCCTTTGTCTTTGTATAGAACGAGTAAAATAAACAGACTATACAGTAAACATGCCAAAGCAAAGTGCACCATTCACATCTAAAACTTTCAAACAATTTCCCAAATCCAAACAGGATCTTTTTCTCACACCTGACTGCTTTCATTCTTCATTTTCTGAGATGCCACTATGTGTTTTCCTACCGATGAGCGTCAAAATACAAATACAACGAATGAAAAAGCTAAATGTGCTTCTGAGTTGTGCTTAAAGTGTCACTGTGCTCCACTTTTAATCAGTGAGAGGAATATGAGCGTTCAGATTGATTGGCATCCAGAATGTTCTAATAATCTAATATTAACTGTATTATATTTTCACCTTGCATCAACACAGCAGGAAATGTGATAGATATTGTACCTCTAGCCATCTGATTGCTGATGCTTAATAATACATATTGTATAAGCATGCCTGAGGTTCTATATTGATTATTGAACATTCATTAAAAAAAGCATAAGCCAAAGCTTCAGTAGATGGCACGTTTTGGAAAAAAGATGCTTTTGTGACTGTAAAGAGATATTTCCATTAGTGAAGGATGATTTTAAGATGTAGTTTATGTTAACACATTCATCAGTACTGGTTATGAAGGTTATAAAAAGCATCTCTTTAATGATTTCACTTCTTATCCTCTTCTCCAAGTCATTTCAAAAGATCAGTTTAGTATATTCATTCTTCTGCTCTGAAGCAACCTCCTGTACTCCACCAAGCAACATACCCTTAGTGCACCTTGCATTGCCATCTAGACAATTTTTTTCTTTTTTTTCTGGTTTTAATAATATTAAGTAGCTTTGATGTTGTTAATCCCCACAAAAGCTTGGTGTGTTGCAATTTGTCATTATCGATGTCCAATATGTCCCCTTTTTGAGATGTATTGGCTACCATTTGTTTTTATTTTCTCTTCACCGGTTTCATCTCCGTAACTCTTTTTCCCTGTACCACAGCAGTCCCGCGCAGCAGGCGCTCCTCTACCGGCAGGCCTCCTCTTTCAGCTCTTTGTTCTTCCTCACCTCCTCTGCGTGTTTATCCTACATAGACACAAAAGAAAACGTACTCGACCTGTGTTCATGCATGTATTAGTGTGTCGGCGACATAAACAAAGTGAGGAAACTATCCACCCCATTCTAATGCAATATTCATTCTGATTCTATAGTTAGACTGGGAAGGGACTCAGATTCACAAAGGCCAGGAATACACTGAATGTGTAACCATCACACAAATTTGGGACATTTGAGTTTTTCTTTTATGTATTTAAAGAAATTATTACATTTATTCAACAAGAATAAACTGACCAAATGAGACAGTAAACCTCAAATGACATCTATAAATCTATTTCAAGGAAATACTGTTGTTCTGACATTTTTTTATCATGGTTTTCACAAAAATATCAAGCAGCACAACTGTTTCAAACATTGATAATAATAAGAAATTGCACCAAATATATTAGAATGATTTCTGAAGGATCATGTGACACTGAAGACTGGAGTAACGATGCTGAAAATCCAGGAATACTTTTTAAAATATATTAAAATAGACTAGAAAAGCAAAGTTATTTTAAATTGAAATATTATTTCAAAATATTACTGTTTTTACTGCATTTTTGAACAAATAAATGCAGCCTTGGTTAGAATAGGATACTTTAAGCATAAAATCTTATCAATTTATAATGGTAAACATGTAAAATTACACATATGAAGTTCTCATTTGATTGTAATGAACTGTTTAAAAGTAAAAATGTTCAAAGTTTTAGCATTTTAGCTAAACAAACTAGCTTCCATTTAGAACAAATCTTTCAAGTTATACCCTAAAGTCCCTGTTTCACTATGAAATATGTCTCTTTATGAAAGTAAAATGGGTTGTAAACAGCAATTCACATATAGGCCTAGTGAAGTGCTATAATGAAGTATTCAAGTACTTTACCACCTTGTTGTCAGTTAGTCATTTGTACCTTTTCCTGTAGTCTCTCCAGCATGGCGGCAAGCAAAGCCTCACGGTTCTCTTTGATGGCTTCCATCTTCTGCTCAAGCTTTTCTTTAGCATTCTTAATGAAGTTGTTGTTCTCCTCAAATGCCTTCTGGATGACCTCTCTCTCGTGCTCCCTCTTCTCAGCAAGATGCTTTAACATCTCGGCCTCCTGAAACTGGAGAGAATACCGTTTCAGCATCAAAATCAGACCGAAAATCACACCAAAATCAGACCGATGGTTTGGGTATGCAAGTGTAAATTCCAACCTTCCGCCTCTCCTCAGCTGCTTCCAGTTTCTTCTGGATCTCCTCCAGTGAAGGGTCCTTACGCTGGGGCATGGAAGTGTTAAGCTCAGGCACACCGTCAAAAGAGGGGGGTTTCAGGATCACCTCAAATGCCTGGCCCGAGGCCCGCTTGTTCAGCTCAATGACCTCCATATCTTTGATCACACACCAGTTGAGATCCACTGCATCTTTAAGAATGATCACACATAGAGTGCTTACTGTGAGCATAATGTATCAAGTCTTTATTTATGCTCATTGCATTTTAGTGGTAGAAATGTGTCTATAAAATATAAATACTGATGTGCAATGTTCTGTTATTTACCCTCAGCCTTGTATGTGGGATTTTCTGCAGGGTTTGAGTTGATGCAGGAGCACAGAAATGACACTAGGGGGAGCTCCTTCACCTTGTCTCGATATGCTGTGTGTGGAGAAACCTCAGGTAAATATTAAATTCCTCGTAAATATAAACAAAAGCCTGCATATTAATAAATATCTTAATCATACTTGATTGGTGCCGAAAAATAAAAGCAATTGCATATAAGATGTCAAAACTAGGTTACCTGACAGATTTCACAGAATTAACCATAGGGTAAAGTAAAGCATAAATCCCAGGGATTGTATGAACTGCTAAAATGCATGTATTCAATGTACCTTGAACACAATGTAAGTCGCTGTGGATAAAAGCGTCTGTGAAATGTGTAAACATAAGCGGAAATGTAGAATCTCTTTTCTATCTGCTATTTGCAATTGCAACCATTCGCACGTTAGAAAACCTGAAGACTGCTCTCTGATCAACCCAACCAATCACGTGATTTTGGGGGAGGAACTAGCGTTTGTTCAACCAATGGGAGTCTGAGTCTGTTTGGGGAAACCTGTTTGGAGACAGGTTTATTTAAAATAAAGGTAACGCTTTACAATAAGGTTCATTAGTTAACTAGTTAACATGAACTAATAATGAACTGCACTTATAAAGCATTTATTTATCTTTGTTAATGTGAATTTCTACATTTACTAATGCATTATTAAAATCTTAGTTAATGCACTATGAACGAACATAAACAAACCATGAACAGCTCTATTTTTATTAACTAACGTTAACAAAGGTTAACTAATGCTGAACAGAGGTGTTGTTCATGGTTAGTTCATGTTAACTAATGTTAACTAATACAACCTTATTGTAAAGTGTTACCAAAATAAATTATAATTAAGGCACAATATGTAAACTTTTTGGATTCAAATATCCAAAAACCATTAGAACAATGTTATATATTTTGTTGACTTGTGTACTTAAATTATCCGAAATGTTTCCAAGAATGTGTAAATCCAGAGAAATAAGCAATTTTAACCAGGAGACGGGCATGCGTTGCTTATCAATGACATAATACCCGCATTACCCCTGATTTCCGGTTTTGTTTTGTAGAAACCATGGAAACAGCAAAGACTTTAATTTATTATGTTTTATTAGACAGGTGAGCAACTGTTTGAATATATTCATCAACAGGAAACGAATCATTGCTATACAGCTCAACACAGTTAGTATTATTGTTTAAATCTTGTTTTCTTGATTTACCACGAGTACCATGTTTTACCATACCTAATATCGATCTAGCTTACTGCAGTGTGCAACAAGTGTCTCATAGTAGCCGCCGAGCGAACGCACAGAGTAGCATTATAACATAACTTTCAACACACTCAAATGTATCTAATTTATCTGCGTTAAGGCCCGTTCACACAATAACGATAACTTTAAAGATAACTATATTAGCGTCCACACCAGTCATTACAGCTTGATGGATTCTGATTGGCTGTCAATTTTTTCAGAAAAAAATCGTTCTGAAAGTGATTCCAACGATATCTCTGAGCCATTATCATTATAGCTGTGGTGTGAACTCTGCTATTCATTAATACTGAGAACGATTTTTAGAACTACCGTATATCTTTATCGTTATCTTTATAGTTATCGTCCTTGGTGTGAACGGGCCTTTACCCCACATACGCATGACCAGGGCTGCATTCACCCCTGACAAAACGTTTTTAAATGGAAACGGTGCTGCGTTGAACACCCTGTTCTGATGACGCAAGTGTTGCAACCATGGCAGCTGAGAAGGCCATTCTTTGTGTTCTTTTTGAAGAATTTTCAGAGCCTGATGAAATCGATATAAATATGTGTTTACTACTGCAAAATACATGCAATCACTGTCCTTGCCGTCCAGAATAAAAGAGAACATCCCCATCCCATTTAATTAAAGGGGTGGTAAACCAACGATTTCACTTTTATAACTTTAGCTAGTGTGTAATGTTGCTGTTTGAGCATAAACAACATCTGCAAAGTTACAACGTTCAAAGTTCAAAGCAAAGGGAGATATTTGGACTACAGCAAACGGCCGTTAGGGACTACTAGACATTCCTCCAGGGTCTCTGACATCACCAGCCTCAATATTTACATAAACCCCTCCTCCGAGAATATTAAATAAGGGGGGGGCGAGGCCATTTTGTATCGCCGTGGGGAAGCGTTGTTGTGGTTTAGTTAGTAAGCTGGAGTGTTGTTGCCGCAATGCCGCGAAACGCTGTTATTTTCATCCGGATTGCAGGTCCACTTTGTTCAGCCTTCCTAGGGATGGGGGTGTGTTGCAGTGCGTTTAACATACAACATGTTATATGCATGTGTGTATGAGACAGAGGGGAACAGGTCGCATTTGCAGCAGATATATGCTGCCCATCTTAAATCAAAGCACGAGACAGACAGGAGTCGGAGGAGAAGACCGGAAAATGTGACATAATGGACAATATTCGTCTGTATTTGCAATACACGGCTCCTGCTGCACATTTCACGGAGGAAAGCTTCCACAATCTTCGCGATTTTAATGAAGGATTCGCACAACGGCTTGTCCTGAAAGATGGATTTAAAAACAGAAGCTGTTTACGGGCCACAACCTGTAAGTATGATTTATTTTTCGTCTATGTGTTTTCCTGTAATAGTTCGTATTGTTAATTGTACGTTGTAGCAAGGAAGTAAACATGACAACGCTGTTTGGCTCTGCAAACCAGTTTGTTAAATGCGCATTCATACTTAACGTTATCCGACAAACACCTAACGTTACAAACTTTTTTTTAAATCTCAACAGCGAACTTGGCATTAATGTAAATTATTCTTTGATTAGAGCTTTTATGTATTGTTTATCTACAGGCATGCTAAACATGGTTCTGTGTTTGATTTGGCTACTAGTAAAGCCAATGTTTAGTGTTCGTTCTTGCGACAGATATTTGGCTATAATCGTTCTAAAAATACAAAAGTAACAGTGCCATTCAGTAGCGATCACTATAGATCCGCAGTCAGGTTCTGCTCGATCATCTTCACTAAAATTGTCTGGGTCTGATTCGGGCTCAAATTGGTATGGTTTTATTGACGCCATTGTTTCTAATGCTACCCAAAGCACAGATATACTCTGATTAAGTTAATCAAAATAATTGCATTGTATTAAAATCAGTTTCTCTTAGTTTCTCAAAATATTTAATCCAAGCACCTGTGCTAACATTTCAGCTCAAAAATCACAGTCTGTGTTGCCTTCAAATATTGATTTTGACAATGGGGGCTTCGGAGTTTGAGAATCAGGGCTCACTTTTGTAGCTTACCTGCCAAGGTCATGTTTATGCAGTAGTGTGTGTCGCTTACAACCCTTCGTTCTGTCCTGTTTAGAGAGAGAGGGAGAAAGAGAGGATTAGGAAAGAGTTTGTGTTTTTAGTTTACTGGCCACACGGATAAATCACTCTGATCTCAAGTAAAGGTTCTGAAACATCAGAATGATAAAATAACTCAAATGAATCCCATTTAATTAATACAATGTCTCTTACTTTCAAAAAGAAAATGTGAAATGCAGATCCATTGTGTAAAAGATGTGTGTAAAAGGCGCTTGTGTTGTGATGTGGCGGGACATTTGGTGAGAGAGGAGCATGAATTCAGATGAGCAGCAGGGAGTGTCACGCACAATCTCTGTATTGTTACTCCGCCTGAAAGCTGCCTCTTATCAGCATACAAGACAGTTTTAGAAAGCAAACATTAAACATGACATAAATCCTAAAACTTAAGTGCCCATACGCCATTCCAGATGACATTCCATAGCAGGTATAAGAGCTTAATGGAAGGACACAGTGATGCTTTGTTCAGCTTGGGGAGCACTAAAACCTAAAGAGATAGTAGCCTGGGCGGTCACCTGGTGGGTAGTGGTGTATGTCTGTCTTAATCTATATTTATAAGCTAAATTGGCATGGACCCCCATGGAGAGACACCGCTGAGAGAGAAGCATTGCCCTGCCCTGTTCATACATACAACTACTTTTGTCTATACACACACACTCATTAGCATTTTGATTAATAGCCTGTTACTGCATGTATAGTTGTTCATTTAAATCTTGTTAGTTGTTACAGAAGCAGATACCTGTTTATCCTTTCAACGTTGTACTGTCTTTGTCACTATATTCTCACAACACCATTACAAAACAAATTCATGACTCCTTTACATAATTGTTATCTGTTGCCCCAAATGGCATATATGCATAATGTCAGGATAAACACAAGTAAAATCATTTCTCAAATGACTATATTAATACAAAAACACAATAAAAAGTAACAAAATGAATCCTAATGCAACCCTAAACACTGCAGTCGGTGTGTGAAAGGTTGTTTACTGACTCTTGCCTTTGAATAACATCATTTAGTGCACTCTGTCATCTTTTAACACATTGGTGCATATCTATACACACAGATACACATACATTTGGCTATATATGAATGTTCATGCATATAAAAGTTGCTTGGCATACATTATTGATGGCAGACACAGCATGCTGTAAGAACACTGAGTTCCCACTATAGAGGTCTGATGCGGTACATTTAATCTTTCAGTCAAAGGTAACCTTTCTCTTTCTCTTTTTATCAATGTTCAAATACACAAAAACATCAGAGTACATCCTCTCGTTTGATTTTGTGATGCCCACACTTACCTTTTCTCCTTGATGAGGTGTTGTCCCTATCTCCCCCCTCTCTTTCTTGCTGTCTCTTTCTCTTTCCCTGTATCCTCTTTTTCAGCTCCCTCTCTTTTGCTCCGTGCCTGCTGCTCCTCGGATACAAGAGCTCAGCAGCATCAGCAGCGGCACCCCTCCTATCGCATGACATCATCTTCCAGTGCTGCTATTGGACGAGGTGAGTGGCAGAGCACCGTGGGCCAGCATTGCTCCATCACAGAGAAGGGCGGGCGGTGTTAACTCTTTGTGCCTTACTGCAGGTGTCCATGCAAAATAGAAGATGGGTGTTTTCTAACACGTACTGTAGATGACAAGAGACAGAAGACAAAGATTAGAATTTACAATATTACTATAATATCAAAATAACTGTACAATAACAAAATAACAATGACAAAACAAATGTTTATTTTTACACCATATTATTATATTATATTACATATTACATATTACATACATATTATATTATATTATATTATATTATATTATATTATATTATATTATATTATATTATATTATATTATATTATATTATATTATATTAATTATATTATATTATTATATTATATCCCCTATGTGGATAAGTGGTTTGGAGAAAATGTAAATGATAATAATTCTATTTTATTATATTATATTATATCCCCTGTGGATAAGTGGTTCGGAGAAATTATGAATTTTTATAATTATTATATTATATTATATTATAAAATATAATATTTTGAAATGTATTTAGATCAGACATTAGAACCCTATTGTACTCTACTCTGTATTTTCATAGTGCATAAACTGAATCTGTCACATTTGTGAACCACCGCCCAGGGTTGCCAAATCTGCTAACAAAACTAGCTCAGTGGTCAATCAAAAATAACCCAAAACTAGCCCAATCACACTATACCAAACATAAAACCTTAAAAATCTGCCACTCCCATACGTAAAATACATAATTTACAGTTACTGTTTTGCGTCTGCAAAAATCACAATTAGTAATTATAAACGCATCCTGTTTTCATAAAGGAGCACAAAAGCTCCCTACCAGTGCCCACCCTATCAAACCACACCATAGTTTTATCATTGGTGGTAAAACGTAAAATTAGTCAAATATTTCAATATATTTTAATATATTTCAAGCATTTCAGTCAAATACGTTTTATGCTATATGTCATGCCGTGGTAAAAAAAAACTGTTTAAAAGTAGCCTAATTTTCACAGACCTGGCAACCCTGCCACTGCCCCTTCTTCTATTGCTACAGAACTCCATCACCTCTTATATGATGTCACCCAGATGTCGGTCCGCAAGGGATGCGTGAGCACAACAAGAGAAGAAGACAGAAAGAAATGAAAAGGAGTGTCTCTGTACTGTACTGCAATGCAATAGACATTGAATTGTTCTGATACCAGAAAAGATCTTCAGTCATGGTGATCATCATAAACACTGTCCAGTCTAGTCATAAATATTGACTGGAAAGAGAGAGAGAGAGCATCAAAATAAGAGATGTGATTATATAATTGAACTGCCTTAATGTCTATTCGAGATGTGGCCTCAAGTTTTTCGGTATAGTGAAAAAAAAGTATTGCATTTTAACCTCCTAAGACCCAGGAAAACAAAGTCTTTTGAATTTATGTTTTCATGTCTTTACATTGTTTAGAGCATAAGAAACAAATTGATTTTTTTTGGACACCGGGACTGTTTAAAAAAAAATATCAAATGACATGTACAGGCAAAAACAATGGGTTTTTTTTCATTCACCAATCAATTTTCAGGTTTCAGGATTTTTTTTTACCAAACTTTGTTTAAAGATGATTCTCAAAGATATTGCGGAATTAATTGATATACCATTTTACTGTATGCAATATGTGGGTAAAATGGCCATATAGGTTTCCCCATTCAATGCAATGTATCAACTGTCTCTAATTTGCATTTTAATGTATTCTTGGAGATAATAATGGGAGTAATAGTTGGCAACATTTTCATAATAATATCTAAAATTTTATAGGAACATTGATATGTCATTTCTTTCCCTATTCACTTGTTGTGTCTCCTAAAATGTCTGATAAACAGTCCCGATGTCCTCTATTGATATCAATGCCCTGTTTTGTAACAGAAGGTAATATTTTATTAGATTAAAAACCCCATCAACCCCAAAAACCCCCCAACAATTTGAAAATGAGTCAGATTTAAATTATTATTACAAAATAATATATTTCCACAAGAGTGGTAAATTTGACCATTCATTCATTTATAAAGACCAAGAAGAAGTTGTTGTCCTGGTGAAACCTCAAAACAAATGGTATCTCTGAAAAGCCCTGAATGTGGGACATCCAGACAGGACATCCAGACTTAAGACATGTATGGTAATTTACTCAAAAATAATGTCCTCAAACGAGGACAGTGGCGGTTTAAATGTAAGACTTTGCTGATTATTTGTAATAATGACATATTTTGAAAATAGAAGCACTTTTCACTAGTGGTGTCAAACTTTTTGACCCCACTGAATATCACCTCAACATGCCAAGCTACTTAGAAGGGCTCCAGAGACTCTGCAACGTAAGCACCGCATGTGATTCTGCAAACGTCCCCCAGCTGCTGCTATGTATTGATCTTAGGGGATGGGAATAGTGGAAGCATAATGATTGAGAACCCTGAGGTGTGACAGAAATTAGGCTAGACAGTTACTGGAAGCACAGTCTCGCTCTATCAGCACTTCACACATTCACTTCAAGTTGTTAGGGGTGAAAAACACCTCCTCTTTTGTATTAAAACACTCAATATTCGACCTACCTGCATTCTTTTGGCTATATATTTCAGCTTCATGTATGCGCACACCTCTTACGGTTTACTCCACCACAAAGCATGACTCAGTAAGGTAGAATATGTCTGACATAATCCTGTGCTTTCTGATGACTTCACCCACACAGATATAGATTCCGATAAGAAGGCATCTTAAATCCAATTGCAGTGCCTTTCAGTAAATAATTACATCGTTTTATTGTCTGCAATTTTCATAGTCAGCCAGACCACATTTCTCCGACCCACTTGAAAAGCTTTAGTCAGCCTGGTTTTTTCTTCTGGTTAGAGTGGTTATGTGTCTCTTTCTCTGCAGAGTTTAGGTTGAGATCACTAATCAGAGAAATGACACCAGTGATGTAATGGGACTGGGCAGCAGTGGACACTGAGAGAGAGAGAGAGAGAGAGAGAGAGAGAGAGAGAGATAAAGGAGGAAGAAAGACCAATAGGACAAGATTAAAGGGCAGGAAATTGATTTTTATCTCCTTGGAGATTTGTAATTAAATCGAGAGATCTCAGTGCATACTAAATGCACCTTTCCTTTCGATCCTTACAAGCATATATGTAAAATGTAGATGAAACTGGGTGGGTAGGGGGTCTCAAAATACTTATGTTCTGGGACTCTAAATAATGTCTGCACTTTTTGCTACCCTACATAACCCCCCTTCTTACTCGGACCTGTTGACATGCCAGATGCTCTCTTGTCAGGCTTGTTGCCATGGAGACAGTCTTGCACCATCTACAACTGTCTGGAAATTATTGGCAGCTTTGGTACAGAGTTTTAAATGTCTGAAATCATGAAACCGAACGGAAACTTTTCTAAGGTAATTCTAGGCCCAACATAAACATCAGCCTATTTGTTTTAGTTTGTGGTAAAACCCAATTTTATAATGAAAAAAAAAAAAAAACCCCATCTGATTGTAAAGGTCACATATAGGCCTGGACTTTATTAAATCTGATTCCTTTACTTTTATAGTGGTTAACCTCAGAGAAAGTGAAATTCTTTGCTTTTTCTACTATTCCCGTTTCCGCGGATGTGAAGATCATTTCTTTTGTGACAGACGTTTCAAAATGTTCATCAAAAAGGAATAGGAAGCATGGTTCCTCTGACTACACAGTCTAAATGTCAGCTTCTGAGATATTTTAGTTTTGTTTTTCAGACATAAAAAGAAATGCCTCATGTAAGAACTGATCGTATAGTCTCACAACACTTTTTCCAGATGTTCATTATGACTTCCTGTCAGTGACCTTAGCAGGTAAAAACACAGGGGGTGGTCTGGAAATGCACCACTGCTCACATAAAATGGCTTACAGGGGAATTAAGTTATCACGGGTCACTGCCTATAGGGTCATAGTTTATGGGTGAATTAAACGGCATTCAAGAGAGAAGTGTTTATGGACAGATCGTTCAGATCTCTCTTGATCTTTTGATTTTGAGCAGCAATGGCCTGATACCTAAATCAAATTTCACACTTCGAATTCTTTAGTGTTCAAAGGCTTATTTTGTTTAGTATGCACAGAACTTAACTAGAATTCGGGTGGTAGAGGATGGTGGGTAATTCAACAGCTTGTGTTTCATGTCCCCGTCATGTCAGATACCAGACAGGCAGGAGATCTGCAGATTGCAGGCATCATCGTGTTCAGTACAGGCATTAATGTTGCCACTCTGCCAGCTTGGATCACAGCACTCGCTTCTCCCTCTCTATCACTCACAGTGGACTCAGAGAAGTCTGGAAAAAACATGTATGCACTTGCACATTATCATACTAGAGTATGATATACTAGAGTATATAGTTTTATATCACAATAGACACCGACTTAAATATATACCGTTCAAAAGTTTGAGGTCAGCATTTAAAAAGAAATTAATACTTTTATTTAGAAAGAATTTATTGAGTTGTTTAAAAATGACCAGTGTTGGTCACAAGTAATGCGAGTTATGTAATTAGATTACTTTTTCATGTAACTAAATACATTACTTTTATATTCATGCGTTTCTTTGTTTTCCCATTTATTGATTGACAGCTCTCCTTGTTGAGAGAAATCATGAGTAAATGCGCTGTGTGAACATGAAGGTTATGCATTTGCATTTAATGTCAATATGCATTTAATGTCCTCATGAAATCAAAATTGACCCTATTTACTTTGTTAGCACACATTACTGGTCTTAGGGTGAACAATTAATCTGTGCAAGTTAATACACAGAATTTATTTTGTTTGTTGCGGTAATCTTTAATCAAAATCTGAAAAGTCTGGAATGGCGTTCCTTCTCAGATGACGTCAGTTTGACAGCTTGGGTTTGGATATCCTTAACCACTCCCATCCAACTGTTATTCAATATTCCGTTTCACTTGGAAATACGTCACAGCACCGAAGAAAACTCAGTTGCTACTTCTGGTTCACTGGGACTTTAAGTATATAAAAATAGGAGGACTAAGTGAGTCATTTGTGTTTGCCAAACTTCCTGCTACCAGCTGGTGGCACTATGACTATAACAACATTTTGGCATGTAGATGTTTTTAGGCCAGGACTCTAATAAACATGTGAAGTTTGGGGCAAATCGGACATTGTATGCCTGACTTACAACAACTTCCTGTCTTGATGGCGAAACATCGAATTTTGTCAGGCTGCCAATGGACAGCGGAAACTCAAGATCTTCGCGATTTAAAGTTGCCAAGGCCTTTAGATTAGACTGACCAAATATGATGTTTATTTGATCAAATCTCTAGAAGGAGTTCATTACTGTACAATGTCTGGAAATGGCCAAAATAGCAAAAATTTTGCAGAGAAAATTAAAAATATCTCCCTTCCTGTTGGGTTTTCAGATTTAGCTTCCAGTAACTTTTTAGTAGGTATTGGGCTGTTACATGTGTCTACCGAATGTCATACTCGTACGTGAAACGTAGCGCGAACAACACTTAATTGAAATTTTGTTGGTGTCGCTATCGAGCCATTTTGCCACACCTAATTCTGAAACCCATATCAGACGTATTTTTCACCACTTCTGACGCGTGTGCAAAGTTTCATGAGTTTTCGAGCATGTTTAGGCCCCTAAAAAATTATTCTCCATTTCGGAGAAGAATAATAATAGACCGAGTAATTCCAGTAGTGTCCTCACACCATCGGTGCTCAGGCCCTAACTACACAAACCTGCAATAATTAAACACGTTAAATAATACAAATATACTTTTTGTATTTAATCTCACTTTATTAACGAATGTCTTTGCTGCAACCATAATATAATAAGCAAATAATGGCTTTTGATAAACATCACATTTGTGTTTGATTTCATTTTTATTGTTGAAGTAAGAGTGTTGAACTTTCTTCTCATCTTATCTTCTGCAATCCAAAATCCCTGTTGAAAACCCCCCCCCCAGCATATGCTGGTTAGGTATGTTTTGAAGCATGGCAGCTGATTTGAGCTGGTTTATGCTGGTCCTTAGTAGGTCACAAGCTGGTTTAAGCTGGTCCTGAGCTGGAGCTAGTTTCTTAGGACCACCTTGACCAGCTTAAACCAGCTCAAAACAAGCTGCCATGCTTCAAAACATACCCTAAACAGCATATGCTGTTTTTTTCAACAGGGATAGAAGCAGAGCTGAAAGGCCATCTACTGTACAGGCGTGAATTTGCATTTCCTTCAGCCTGAGGCTTATTCATTTCACTTTTGGTGTGAAAGGGCCTTTACATTTGACAAAAACAAAAACAAACAAGCAAGCGAGCCCAGCCCAGGTGATAAAAAGTAATGCAAAATGTAACACATTACTTTCCATAAAAAGTAATTAAGTGATGCAAATAGTTACTTTTTTAGGGAAAGTAACTAATTTCAATATTGTAACGCATTACTTTTAAAAGTAACTATGCCTAGCACTGAAAATGTCAGTAAAGGCATTTATAAGGTTACAAAAGATTTCTATTTCAAATAAATGCTGTTCTTTTAAACGTTCTATTCATTAGAATCCTGAAAAATATTGTGGCATAAAATATAATATAAAAGGTTTCCTCAAAACTATTAAGCAGTAAAACCATTTTTTAACATTGGTAATAATAAGAAATGTTTCTTGAGCAGCAAATAAGCATATTAGAATTATTTACTTTCAAAAACACAACAACAATTACAGACCCCAAACAAAATAAATAAAATAAAAATAAATAAATCTATATATTAAATTAAAATAGAAGAATGTTCACTTGTGAACACCAATATATACAGGTCTAATTTATTTATTTTAAACAGGCTAAATAATGAAGCCCACCATACATTTTATAAATGTATTCATAAATGTATTTTATTGCCAGTGCCATCATCAGAGCATCTCCTTCACAGCGCTTCAGTCATGCATCTACAAACCTGCCTCCCCCTAGTGGAGAAAATGAATATTACATATTTGACTACTGCTTAGTTTGGAAGGTTGAGAGTATAACAAACTTATTAAATACCACTTCCCAGGTCACCATTCAATGATTTTTCCCAACCCTTTTTCATCCACTTTTCAATGACAGAACAAAAGTAAAGCACTCTAACAAAGAGCAATGGAGTTCCAGAGAAAGGGGAAGTGGTGATGTATACAAACCAAGTGACTCCACCCGCAGACTTCCATAGAGTCTGAGCTGAAAAGTTGTAGGGGCCACCGCAGTGGGTGACTGTGGACAATGTACCACCCTGTGACACGCTGCCCTCTGTGTCTGCGACTGCAGGTTGTCAAGACAAGAGACTCTAATTAGGTTGCAGATCTCAGCCTTGCCAATAGTCCTACTGCAATGAATGCAGCAACTATCCTTCTCTTCAACCCCTATTTTGTATAAATAAAGCATAGCCTCAATGTCATTATATATATATATATATATATATATATATATATATATATATATATATATATATATATATATATATATATATATATATATATAATATCATATATTTGATCTCTTATGCTCATGAAGCTGCATTTACTTGATCAAAACATACAATAAAAACATTAAAAAATAGAGTATTGTGAAATATTATTACAATTTAATATAACTGTTTTTAATTTTAATATATATTAACATGTAGTTTATGCAGTAATAGCAATTTTCAGCATCCAGTCATACATATGTGATTATTTATTGAATTGAAAGTTCAAAAGGATAGCATTTATTTGAAACTTTATGCCTTTACTGTCTCTTTTGGTCAATTTAATGCATGCTTGCTGTTCGAATATGACCCGGGTGTAGTGCCAGAAGACGTGAATGAGAAGTCGCGCGAGAAAATTTGTCTCTGTGCATCCGCGTACACGTCTCACAGCATGCAAATATTGAGGGTTTTTTTCAAGTCTTGCTCTTGAACGGACAAACTCACACAAAAAGTATGTCAACATGTTCATCTTGATGAGTATTCTAGCAGACATAGTCTGTATATGCCTTAAGTAAACATTATTCAGTCGAGAAAGACGACGCATATCCGTGCATTAGGTCTTAAAGGGGCAGTAGCCTTTACTGCTGTCTGTTTAATGTCAAACAACAAAAGACAAGGACATCACTCACTGCTCTTGATTGAAAGTTCAATAGGATTAATCTTTAATTTATACAGTCAAATATGCAATGTTATTTTACATTTGATCAATTTCTGTACCTGAAAACGAATGTTAGGCGTATACCTGAAAAGCATACCGTAGTTTATTTTATTAGTATCTTTGCTCAATAGTATTTATTTGTGCTGCTGCTTGTATTTAAATTATTTGTTCTTATTATTTTCTTTATTTTTATTTGACAGTAGTCCTTTTTTCCCTGAACATAGCAAATACTGAACCGTACCGAAACCGTGAACCTAAAACCGTGAGTGTAACATAGGGGTGCCACAAAATGGAGAAAATTTTCAAAGGGTGCCATGACTGAAAAAAGGTTGGGAAACACTGATCCAGAGGACCCCAACTGATCCTTGTGATCCAGAATGAAAAGCTTTGTAGATTTAGCTTAAATACTGGTAAAAACGGCTAATTTATGGGTAGGTTGGTACATTTTCCATGTCAGGTGGTGCAATATACACAGCTATTTGGTTATACCGCATGACATAAAAACAGTCAAACAATTTATTTAAACACTCTGAAATGAAACTTTCATTACATTAGTTCTGAAAAGATTTGAAAAAAAAAAAAGCTTTTTTTTTTTAAGCTTTATTTGTCAATGACCCACATGCATGCATATAAAAAAAATTTCACCAGAAGTTTAGTTGACACAGTGGCTCTCTTTTGGGGTTCAGGTAGCTCAGTTCACCCACAAGACTTGTGACACGGCCCTCTTGATCAGGGTTAGAAACCAGGTCTTCTTGGGAATAGAAATTCCAAGACCTCTGTGTGGAATCTGATCATTTCAGCCTGAGGTCTAAAGTGTGTGCGTGTGTTTTTTTGTGTGTGTGTGTAACAAGACTCCCATGCACTAAATCAAATAAGATGTAACCCTCTTCCATTGTTCAGGTTGCAGCCCAGTGATGACAGGAATGGACAGGAAGGGGAAACCAAAGACACCAGAAGAAGAGTTAAAAAAACAAACTCTGTGTCTTTTCTGTCCAAAAATACATTTCTTTAACTGTTTGTGTAAACCGGTCATCCTCACTTAAAATAATCTGTACAGGACGTCATATAGGACGAGAGCAAAAATCAGTAAAAAACAGAAGACTGTATCAAAATGCAAAATGCATTATTTTAGTCAAATATCTTGGTCTGATATTTGTTGTAATATTTTCTTGTCACACTCTAAAAAATGCTGGGTTAAAAATAACCCAAGTTGGGTTGAAAATGGACTGAAAAACAACCCAATTGCTGGGTTCAATTGGGTTGTTTTAACCCAGCGGTTAAAACAACCCAAAGTAAAGTACTTCAAACTGAAATTGTATTAAAATGAACTAACAATACACAAACTGTAGTTTGCATATAATTGCATATCAACTGTAGTTTGCATATCATCCTCACCTAGGCATGCAGACTGTTTTCACAAATATTTGTGAAAGAATGGGTCACTCTCAGGAGCTCCTGTGCCAACGTTGCAATGAGTCCATTCATGAAATTTCCTCACTACCAAATATTTTACTGTCAACTGTTAGTGGTATTATAACAAAGTGGAAGCAATTGGGAACAACAGCAACTCAGCTACAAAGTGGTAGGCCTTGTAAAATCACAGAGCGGGTCAGCGCATGCTGAGGCGCACAGTGCTTAGAAGTCGCCAACTTTCTGCAGAGTCAATAGCTACAGACCTCCAAACTTTGTGTGGCCTTCAGATTAGCTCAAGAACAGTGCGTAGAGAGCTTCATGGAATGGGTTTCCATGGCCGAGCAGCTGCATCCAAGCCTTACATCACCAAGTGCAATGCAAAGCGTTGGATGCAGTGCTGTAAAGCACGTCGCCACTGGACTCTAGAGCAGTGGAGACGTGTTCTCTGGAGTGACGAATCACGCTTCTCTATCTGGCGATCCGATGGATGAGTCTGGGTTTGGCGGTTGCCAGGACTGCATTGTGTCAAGTGTAAAGTTTGGTGGAGGGGGGATTACGGTGTGGGGTTGTTTTTTCAGGCGTTGTGCTTGGCCCCTTAGTTCCAGTGAAGGGAATACAGTCCCTCCAGAAAAACATGATTATGCGACCGCATGATTTAATGCATAATCAGCCAAAGTCTGCATATTTATGCGGGGGCCGCATTTTTTCAAATACGCCGCACTTTCGCCGTGTAAATCGCCTATTTCCGCGTGCAAAATATGCGGGCTAGCATGATTTCATAATCCCCGCATTTTCGTTGCAAAAAAAGTCATATATATTAGCAGAAAGTTGAAAAATGTTTGTTTACTTCACACAAGAGCCGCCATTTCCCCCTATTGCCATGGGAATGTTTTGAAGTGACGTAATTACCCGACGTGAACGTCAACGAAAAGCTGCAAACCCTGTGGTGAAACCATAGATATCGGTGAAACCATGATGAAGCACGCAAATTGCCAACAAAAATAACAGCAAAAGACCGCGCAAAGCAGTTTCCCGGTGTGTTGACCGATTTTAAAACACAGCATCATGAAGCTTCTAAGCGTTATGAATCAGTGAGTCGATTCAGCGGTTTGGATCGCCAAAGTCACGTATTTCAGCGGTTTGACACACGATCCGAATCTTGAATCGACTTGCTGATTCATAATGCTTTGAAACTTCATGATGCTGTTTTTTTTAAAATCGGTCATCACTATATAAGTCGTAATTTAGGTTTTAGCACAAAATCTATTCTGGTCGCTTCATAAAGTTATTGTAGAACCTGCACTGCAGTGAGATGGACTTTGTAACGACGTCTTTAGTACCTTTTATGGGTCTTGAGAGTGCACAGTGCATTGTGCCAATGGAGGCCTTTCTGAGCCATCGGATTTCAACTTAAATATCTTCATTTGTGTTCTGAAGATGAACGGAGGTCTTACGGGTGTCCAACGACATGAGGGGAAGTCATTAATGACAGAATTTTCATTTTTTGGTGAACTAACCCTTTAAGAGATTGCACTTTGTGCATTGGAAGCACTCAATTGTCTGTTTTGTAAAGCTACCTCTGTAAAACAGGAAGTTATTTATTCATTTTTTCAGAAGTTGTTGCATATTCCTTTTGTAAAGCTACAGAACTTGTTTGACTCAATGTTTTGTAAATTTGAGCCATTATTAAGGTCTTCAATAAAACAAGATGAGAACTTAAATATTCCCAGCACTTTCTGTGATGTAGTGCTTTTTTTTCTTTCTCATCAAACCGCAGTTTTTGCAAGTTCCCGCAATTTTATCGCATAAAATTGCATAAATATCCCGCATTTTCCATCGCATTTTTTAAGAAAACGTGCCGCAAAATCAAGGATTTTTGCCCCCAACAATCACAAAAAAAGCTGCATTTTTTCTGGAAGGACTGGGAATAATGCTTCAGCATACCAAGACATTTTGGACAATTTCATGCTCCCGACTTTGTGGGAACAGTTTGGGTATGGCCCCTTCCTGTTCCAACATGACTGTGCACCAGTGCACAAAGCAAGGTCCATAAAGACATGGATGAGACCATAATTACCGTAATCAACAACTACGCAAACTGAAACGTACGGAGCCCCTAAAGGGACATGGTGGTGGAAAAAAATATGAGATGGAAGGATCAATAAGTTAATGATTTTGCGTTCTCTCGCAAATGTTTTGCGCTCTTTGTGAGTGAACGCAAAGTTTCTTGGTGAAACGCAAAAGGTTTTACAAGAAACTAAACAGAGCAAAGATACAGGAACTAAGGGAAACAAAATTCAAGTCAAGTCAACTTTATTTATATAGCGCTTTTCACAATGGCAATTGTTTCAAGCTTCACAGTGTTAAACAGGAAAATAATACAACAGAATTTGATTCGGCTATCAGCTTATTTCAATTATCATGTGGTGTCTTTTTCACAAGTTATTCACACTTCTAAAAAATGCTTTACATTGAGAATGTTTTCAAAAATAATGTAATAAATAGTTGTTGGTAAAGCTTTACAATAAGGCTTCATTAGTTAACATTAGTTAATGTATTATCTAACATGAACTAACCACGAGCAATACATTTGTTAGTGTATTTGTTTATCTTTGTTAACGTTAGTTAATAAAAATGGTAACACTTTACAATAAGGTTCATTAGTTAACATTAGTTAACTACATTAGTTAACATGAACTAATAATGAACTGCACTTATAAGGCATTTGTTAATCTTTGTTCAAGTTCATTTCAACATTTACTAATGCATTATTAAAATCTTGTTAACATTAGTTAATGCACTAAAATAAACCATGAACAGCTGTATTTTTATTAACTAACATTAACAAAGATTAACTAATGCTGAACAGAGGTGTTGTTCATGGTTAGTTCATGTTAACTAAATGCATTAACTAATGTTAACTAATAAGTGTTACCATAAAAATACAGTCATTCATGTTTTGTTCATGTTATTTCATTTTTTTGTTTTGTTTTTTGTCTCCAATCTCTCCGTCTAATCCCAGGTGGACTCGATGATGGTAAGATCTATCCATCCATCCATCCATCCATCCATCCATCCATCCATCCATCCATCCATCCATCCATCCATCCATCCTTTCTTACTGGCACACTAATACAAAATATATACATATTTTAATTACTAAAAACAGAATATCAAAATAATAGCCAATCATAGTAATATGGTATATATAGTGGTGCAGTGCAGGAATAACTTATTTTTGTAGCCAAAACCCGGTCCCAACATCCTTAAGTCAATAGAATTTTTGAATTGGTTTTTGGTTTAATGCTTGAAATAGGGTCTGATATTTTCATGCTTTATTCTACAATGTAAAACACATCACTAATAAAAAAATATATGATTTTTTAAAGCCTTTACCTTTCTTGTAAAAGGCAGTTGCTAAAAAGAGGCTAAATGAGAGTAGAGGTTGTCGGGGACATTAAACGTCATCAGCCGAACAGGTAAACTCATCCCACTAGTCTGCTTTCACAGCCTCATTGTTTTCATAATCGTGCTCTTGTAAACTATTTCAACTCGAATTTCTGAGAAAATGTTTTTAAACGAAGACTGAAAGAGTTGTTGGAAGCTTAGTGATGGTGACATTTCATTTAATAGTTTAATTTTGGCTTCTTCTGATTGTATTTACTCAAAATTCATGAAAGTTGTGCTCATTTGTGAAGATTATCACAGTGAACAAATCATACGAAATCATAAGCTTTTGTTAGTCACAGACTTTTCTGCAGAAGCCATTGGAAAAATTGAGGGAATCAGGGTGATGCTAACTTCCCGGATGGCCTACAAAAGTATGTCATCCCTGCACCACTCAACTGAATATGAACATTATATGGCTTTTTCATTAACCGTTTAATCTCATCATGTTACAATTATACAGCCTAGGTGAATGTAACATTAGCCTTTTGTTCTAGTTTAATTGTATCTGACTCTCTATAAATTTAACTAACATGGGTAATGGCTGCTAATGCTGTATGTCTGGAATATAATTTGAATAAATAAACAAAATGCTTAAAGCCTAAATTATCGCTTCACTCTCCTACTTGAATCATCAAACAGCAGCAAGAATTCCTCTATAGAGTATACTTGCTAAGTAACATTGATAACTGAAGCTATGTATGAATAATAGATTAAGCAAGGCAACTGCTGAGTTCACTTTAAACTAGGCTACATAAAAATGCTGATTTTACTGTAAACTAAGAAGAGTGGCGGGCTGCTTTATCTCAAACAGCCTCATTGCAGCAGACATATCCAGCTATAATTTACTCAGATGAATATCATTCTGCCTGCAGGCCTACTATACAAATCCCATCATGTGCTCTCATGTTGTCTTGTGGGAAAAGAAAGCCCTCCATTTTCAGATCTACAACAGAGCTCTTCTGGATTTTAGAAGCGAGATAAGAAAGGAACTCCCTAATTGAGATGAAGCAAATTGGTCAACTCATTACGACAAATGTATTCTGTGTAGGCTGTTGGGGAAAGTTCTCAATGACTAGATCCGAGAGCAAACCAAGCTGTTTAGACAGATTATAGGGAGGGACAGGAAACTCATGGAATACAGGAACCATGCAGACGGTATCTCTTTACAAAAATTTGACCTTTCTATGACATACAGATGTTGCATGGAATAGTTTGCCAACACTTCTAAATGGATAAACCACAGTATACGATGAATTTGAAAACATACCTGCATCACAGCCCTGACCATTTAATACAAATATATATAAATTATGAAGATTGAGGGGTCATGTGACACTGAAGACTGGAGTAATGCTGCTGAAAATTCAAATACATTGGATTTTTGATCAAATAAATGCACAAGAGGCTTACAAAACATTTTATGGTTCTAATAAAACATTAGTGGACCATTTAGATTAGATTGGGAATTGTATTTCGACCATTAAACACATTGCACATTCCTAATGCACATTCTCAGAAAGGGTTAAAAATGTGAGCACAACTGTAACCACTACACATACTAAATTTATAGGTTTTATATTTCCTAACCTCCTTGCTCATCCTGGGAATCTGCAGCTACTGAAAACAATATGGATCATAACTCAGACAGCTTCATAAAGGCCGTTAAACAGACCAATGTGCCTGCATGGAATGTATGGTGCAGGATTAAGGGGAACCTGAAAGGAAAAGACAGATGGAAGGAGACAGGGAGGGACAGAAGATGATGGGTGACGCAGGGAAAAACGCTGATCGGGGTCTTTAGTGTCATACAGGAAAAGAATGTACAGGGCATCATAACACTGAACAAAGACTCTACTGTTCTGCAGCCTTTCATCATTTCTATCTTTCCGCTCTCCCACAAATGCATTCAAAACCAAACTCATTAATTACAGATTGCCTGCAAACCAAGAAAACAGAATTGAATAATAATATGGTTTTGACTGTACATGGCTTCATTATCACAGCACAGATCCAGACAAAACTACTGGAGAGCACTGGTTTCTAAAATGAAACATTTATTAACCAAATAGTTTTTACAGACAAATTACAGTATCACTCAATAAAAATGGTTGTTCATGGAGCAATTCAGTTCTTACTACTTTTGCTTTTAAAGGATTAGTTCATTTCAAAATGAAAATTTTCCCAGACGAGGCAAACGTCGAAAACGTCACACTAGACGTAGGCGGAAGTACCGCCCCAAGCGAACGCGCGAGGACTAATACAAACGGCCTTTACCAAAAAACACTCCATCATTGCCCGACATCGTTGTTTTACCTTTTTTTTGCAAAAGGGCATTTGTATTAGTCTTCGCATGTGCGCTTTGTAAACACGGGACATGTTCACTGGCGAGCCGCAGAGCAGTACAAAATGAGCAATTTAGGTTAAAAAGTATATTAAAAATGTTTGGTTTTCGCTAGTTAAGACCCTATTCCTCGTCTGGGATCGCACAGAGCTTCTGAAGCCCTTCAAAGCCCTGTGAAACGGCATTGATTTGGACCTGCAACATTTTGGTTGCCATGGAAGTCAATGGTGTGGAGAAAAATCCTGGAATGTTTTCTTCAAAAAACTTAATTTCTTTTCGACTGAAGAAAGAAAGAAATGAACATCATGGATGAGATGGGGGTGAGTAAAATATCAGGAAATTTTCATTTTGAAGTGAACTAATCCTTTAACAACATAGGCTGTGTGCTTTGATGATGGGACATTTTTGGATTTTGACAGTTTTTTTGTATAAATTTGATGCTCTCGCTCTAGTATTCGTTTGCCTATGTTCACTGTCATTAGTTGCTATGGTTCTTAATTATAGTCACACCTGTCTCAGTTCCAGTTAATTAGCTCCATATGTGTTTATAGTTTCTTCAGGTCATTGTTTCGTGCTATTTGCATTATACATGCTACTATATCTCCTGTGACCTTTTCCATTTTGATTTATTGATTAAATACTTTTTTTTTTTGTATCTTAGTTGCATAGACTTGCGTGGCGGTCAAACATGACCTTTTTTCATTGAAATGAATGTAGCTACTATATTTTAGTTCAAAGTTTTTTACTTAAAGGTGTCATGAACTGGCTTTTTAAAAAAATGTATACTGTTGTCTGAGGTCAACTTATGACGTTTGCGTGGTTTTTCCATTCAAAAACATCATAATGAATAAGTAATAGGCTACTTTCTGCCTTGGTTTTGAGGCTCTCTGAAAAACGGTCGGTTTTGATGGGCGTGGATATCAAACGATCTGTAACAATGCAATACTAACACATATAAAAAAAACATGTTTTACTCACATAAGTGTGTTGCACGGTTCCTGTCGGATCCAATATAGAAGGCACAGCATTGTGTTTTAATCTCAATATGTCTGCAAATCCAGTCTCGACCTGTATCTTGTTTACAATCGATTCTGTGGTGAAATGAAGCGAACAAACGCAATGTCTTATGCATGTGAGCTGGAACCGGCATAGTTTATTGATCTGTAGGGACCCGTTTAGCTCCACGAGGCGGTGGGCGGGCTTGAGGCGTTGCTTCTGCGTTCTATTACATTAATTAATGGTCGGCATAACAAAACGACATAACAAGGACGTTTTCAGTGCTGAAACTTACAGGATATTCTTATATCACGATGAACTTTTATCTACCAAAGGCTAAAAGGAAAGTTGATTTCTCAATTCATCACCCCTTTAATATTTTGTATTTTTAGAGGATTTTATGGTACTAAATTGTAGTAGTTATTATCCGTTTATTACCTGTCACCACTTTTTGAGCATAGATCTGAAAATGAAATCAGACTTAAGTTTGGTGTCTTTTAAAATAAGACATTGGCAGATTATTGCTGAAGTGAAAAAAATACATACCATTTTTTTTTTAAAGTTTGTTTTATTAAAAATGCATTTTTTTCCAATTCACTTTGTACTTTGCAGAAACTGATTTCACCAAGTGGAAAATGTTCATTATCAACATGTTTGTTGATCCTGAAACCTCATTCCAATCAACCAATCAGATTTGAAGGACAAGTTTACAGTTTATGTCAAGTTTAGACTTACAACCAGCGTTAAGTGTTTCTACATCTACACTTCTCTCTGATTTTAGGAATAGGTTGTGGGTAGGGTTAGGTTTAAGGGTAAGGATATGGTTATGATTAAATTTGCGTACAGGAATGTTGTTCCAGGATCAACAAAATACGTTGATCCAGAAACGTGACCAAATGCAAAATCAAGACGTACTTGTACTTCAGCTATTGGCGGTTTTAAAAATGCCCTAACAGTGTCTTCACTGGCTAAGCTCCAGAGATTTGGATATCAAAGTTAAACTGCTTATATCGGCCCCTGCCTAAATGCCATTACATGAGCCCAGTTTTAAAGGAATGCTGGATTAAGCATGCGCCTTACCGGGCTTAGAAAAGGGCCCACAAAGAGAGTTCTTTATTTGAAAGACTCTCAGCGCTTGATGCACAGCTCCACCCGAGAAATTTCATATTTCTTTCCATCTAGACATTCTCCTCTTTAGCCACCAGGCAGTTTATGGCCTGTAAGTAACGTTCCTGGGCGCTGGCATAGATGTCGTGGTGCAAAGTTTATGTTTCCTACCCTTTCCGCTTCCAAATGAGTGTGAATGGGGATTTCAGCTACATTTTGGAAAGGTTCAGTGTCTAACACACAATCAGCTAATGAATGAAACCCTACAGATAAAAGGGATGTAAGGACCCGGGATCGGCTCCAACCTATAGTGCCCACTTACTGGGAATCATAAAGAGGATGATTGTTAAATGTCTTTTCCTTTCACAGTAACCTTAAAATTGTGGGTTTTAACAGTGGTCAGTGGTTAGATCAGAATCAGTATCCGCAGTAAAATCAGTTAGCCCTCTCAGAGCCGACTGCTTGCTCATGTACAGCTACACACTGCTGTATAATTAACAGCTCAAATTGACAGAGTTTGACAGGAGTAGGCCTGGTCTCCGTCAATGTGAAGCATTCAAATCTTTCTTTCACTGCAAGCCAGCATCGCTGCACCGTCTACAGCTGATAAACATGTCCTCGTAAAGGACAACTTTAAAAGGACAAGCAATGTATATCTAAATGTGTATCCCAATCTGATTGGCCGTTCATTATTGGAGTATTCAGACATTGCCTTAAAAGTACAGCACTGCAGCATTCACTTTATTGGCTGGGAGAAACGGAATCCATCCAGTGTTATGTATAACTCTTCAGGACACAAAATACAGAAGAATGAACAGGTTTAACATGCTCCGGCTGGAGTGAGGGAAATAGATCTCTGCCATATAACAAACCATAAAGCTCTTCAATACACTAACGTTTTTACTGTCACGTTTGTAAAGTGCCTGTTCAGTGTTCTCCTGGATTGACCTAAGGAACTGAATTTTTCTGAGTTTCACAGGCGTTTACAGGTTAATACTCTGAATAACCAACCCATCAGTATGATTTAAAACAGTATATTTCTTTAAATCAAGACAGATGATCTCATATAGCAGTATTTCTTCAACTATATGGGCACTTCTGGCCTGGTGCAATTTATCTAAATTATTTCATCTAAATTGGATTTTATGTATGTTTAACTCTTTTAATAAAACATACTTTTCACACTCTGACTAATTAAATTGTCAAGTAATTTAACATGTCCAACAGTGTATATACACCGATCAGGCATAACATTATGACCTAATATTGTGTTGGTCCCCCTTTTGCTGCCAAAACAGCCCTGACCCGTCGAGGCATGGACTCCACTAGAACCCTGAAGGTGTGCTGTGGTATCTGGCACCAAGATGTTAGCAGCAGCCAGCCATCGACGTGATCTAAAAGAAAACGGGATTCATCAGACCAGGCCACCTTCTTCAATTGCTCCATGGTCCAGTTCTGATGTGCACATGCCCACTATTGCCACTTTCCACAGTGGACAGGGGTCAGCATGGACACCCTGACTGGTCTGTGGCTATGCAGCCCCAAACTGTGATCCACTGTGTTTTCTAATACCTTTCTATTAGAACCAGCATTAACTTTTTGAGCAATTTGAGCTATAGTATCTCTTCTGTTTGATCAGACCACACCAGCCTTCACTTCCTACGTGCATCAATGAGCCTTGGCCACCCATGACCCTGTTGCAAATTCACCACTGTTCCTTCCTTGGAGCACTTTTGATAGATACTGACCACTGCAGACCAGGAAAACCCCACAAGAGCTGCAGTTTTGAAGATGCTCTGACCCAGTCGTCTAGCCATCACAATTTGGCCCTTGTCAAACTCGCTCAAATCCTTACGCTTGCCCATTTTTCCTGCTTCTAACACATCAACTTTGAGGACAAAATGTTCACTTGCTGCCTAATATATTCCACCCACTAACAGGTGTCATGATGTAGAGATAATCAGTGTTATATAGTCATAATGTTATGCCCAATCGGGATATGATATTTTATGCTTCTGTTGTGAATCCTCTGATTGCATCTGTTTTTTCTCACAAAAGCTGTGTTCACCAGCTCCCCCAAGTTTAAACCTCTGAGATGGAACAAAAATAATGGATCTGTGAGAATGTCCATCTGCCTGTGCTGTCCATTGGCAAACAGAGAGCATTTCTTATAGTGAAGGTCTTGCCCTGCCTTTGCCCTGTAAAGTAATTGGTTAAGTCACAATGAATTATAAGCATCTCTGTTTTCCAAAGAATGTCTGTGTTATCTTATGTTGCTGTGGGATGAACCAACAGATTTCTGAGAAACAGGGATGCATGTTCTGTCTAAAATGTTGGCATATTTTGTAAATGCTTTTCAATGACCAGAATGGATGGTATATTAAAGGTGCCCTAGAATGAAAAATTGAATTAACCTTGGCATAGTTGAATAACAAGAGTTCAGTACATGGACATCACATACCAGGCCCGGTTCTACGTGGGTGCTGGAGGGTGCTAAGCACCCTCGAACGCAAGCAAAAGCACCCTCAGTTGATACTGTAATAATATCGGCGAAACAGATTTGCCAGATTTGCGTCCGAGCTCTGGAGAGAGTAACATGCATCTATTTACAACGTGTTTTTGCAGCAGGGAGTAATGTAGCCAATCACAGATAGTTGTTGCTCTCTCGAACGCGATCAGAATTTCACCGCTCAAAATGCCAGTTTATGCAAAACCTCTCATTAACAAAGTCAAGACATGATGTAAGTAAGAGATTTATTGTTGACAACTTCATTTTTTTAACGGAACTTTGTGAGATCGCGATGAACTGACAAAGCAACAGCATTTTAGTGATTGTAGCGATCTTGGCTCACTTTAGAGGCAACAGTCTATAACATTCATTGAATAAAACTATTGTTGCTAAGAGGACCGACGGCCAATTGCATGCAGAAAAGTTTCGGAAGTGACATCTAAATATAAATACCACTCTGCACAAGACAGAAATATCCTCCTGAGACCCAGAATAGAGGTTTTGCCTCTGTAGAGGACATTATATTTTAGCGAATTTCTCTGACATAATACACCGTTTTAAGTCTGGATATTCTTATGAAATGTAAGACATTCTTATGAAAATATTATTACCTAATAAAGTATTATTACCCAAAAATCCCATTGTTTGTCTATTCATGTCTTTTATTTTTCTCAATAAATGGGTTCTGGTCTCCTCTACAGAGCAAAGGATATAACATATAACATAGGAATTAAAAAAAAAAAAAAAAATCAATTTGTTTTGTCATGCTCCAAACAATGTAATGACCTGGGGGAAAAAAAATCTAAATTCACAAAACCTTTTTTTCTGGTTCTCAGGAAGATGACGTTAAAATACCAGTAACGATTTAAAGCAATGTAAAGGCAGACTAATAGATTAATAGACAATTTGTAGCAAAATATTTTTGAAATTCCAATTATTGGTAAATGACTTATCATAAATAATAAATAATCATAAATGTCTCGCTCTACACTGCTATGTTGGGGCCGTTGCTTAGCCTATCTGCACTTTACTAGAGCACCCTCAGTAATTTCTGATTTGATTTTGGAACCGGGCCTGTCACATACAGTGAGTCTCAAACACCATTTCTTCCTCCTTCATATGTAAATCTCGTTTGTGAAAAACACCACGGAAAAATAGGCGAATCTTAACATAACACTGACTGTTGCGCAACAGTCGGGATCATTAATATGCACGCCCCCAACATTTGCATATGCCAGCACATGTTCTAGGCCAGGCTGAACTGCACAGCCGAATCATTGGGAGTTGCGTATCTGCGGGTATTGTGAAGAAACAAGTGTGACACGAGGATAGCGAAAATGGCAGATCAATGGAAATAAATGTTTTGTTCCAGGCTGTGCAGGGGACGTGAGCACTGTCAACAGACAGGGTTGATGTTTATCTATAACCGGATACCGCAACAATTTAATTCAAAGTTGTTTGTTTGCTCTGCCCATTTCACCACGGATAGTTTTTCTAACCTGGCTGGGCAATATCAAACAGGCTTCGCTCAGCGTCTGATACTGGAGAAGCGGCAGTTCAAACTATATTCCCACAAGCAGTAAGTAGTGATTTTATCCACTTATTGACTGTCTAAACAATTTCTGATTAAATTGAACGTTTCTTAGTGAGACAACATTAACGATAATATCCTCTGTGTTTTCTAGATCCAACGCAAGATGCTAGTGCTGTAACAATAGGAAACATCAAGTAGCATACATAACAGTATGACAAATGTCAAATGACAAAGGTTAATATTATTTCCTGCCAGTGTTGTCATATACACTCACCTAAAGGATTATTAGGAACACCATACTAATACTGTGTTTGACCCCCTTTCGCCTTCAGAACTGCCTTTATTCTACGTGGCATTGATTCAACAAGGTGCTGAAAGCATTCTTTAAAAATGTTGGCCCATATTGATAGGATAGCATCTTGCAGTTGATGGAGATTTGTGGGATCCAGGTCACGAAGCTCCCGTTCCACCACATCCCAAAGATGCTCTATTGAGTTGAGATCTGGTGACTGTGGGGGCCATTTTAGTACAGTGAACTCATTGTCATATTCAAGAAACCAATTTGAAATGATTCGAGCTTTGTGACATGGTGCATTATCCTGCTGGAAGTAGCCATCAGAGGACGGGTACATGGTGGTCATAAAGGGATGGACATGGTCAGAAACAATGCTCAGGTAGGCCGTGGCATTTAAAAGATGCCCAATTGGCAAAAGTGTGCCAAGAAAACATCCCCCACACCATTACACCACCACCACCAGCCTGCACAGTGGTAACAAGGCATGATGGATCCATGTTCTCATTCTGTTTACGCCAAATTCTGAATCTACCAACTGTCCAATTTTGGTGAGCTTGTGCAAATTGTAGCCTCTTTTTCTTATTTGTAGTGGAGATGAGTGGTACCCGGTGGGGTCTTCTGCTGTTGTAGCCCATCCGCCTCAAGGTTGTGCGTGTTGTGGCTTCACAAATGCTTTGCTGCATATCTCGGTTGTAACGAGTAGTTATTTCAGTCAAAGTTGCTCTTCTATCAGCTTGAATTAGTCGGCCCATTCTTCTCTGACCTCTAGCATCAACAAGGCATTTTCGTCCACAGGACTGCCACATACTGGATGTTTTTCCCTTTTCACACCATTCTTTGTAAACCCTAGAAATGGTTGTGCGTGAAAATCCCAGTAACTGAGCAGATTGTGAAATACTCAGACCGGCCCGTCTGGCACCAACAACCATGCCACGCTCAAAATGGCTTAAATCACCTTTCTTTCCCATTCTGACATTCAGTTTGGAGTTCAGGAGATTGTCTTGACCAGGACCACGCCCCTAAATGCATTGAAGCAACTTCCATGTGATTGGTTGATTAGATAATTGCATTTATGAGAAATTGAACAGGTGTTCCTAATCCTTTAGGTTAGTGTAAATCTACAAACTACAACCATAGATGCATATAGCAATATCCCTTTGGTTGGGTAGAATTAAAATTTAGCCTATAACAACAGATAACTCAGGAGCTAACTATGTTAGTTTAGATGCTTATAGCTCACTCGATCCTTCTAGCTAATGTCACCTTCTCCACCACTTAAGTTGAAATGATAGTCATTTTACTAGGCATCTAGTCAATTTGTTAAAAAAAAACTTTACTGTACAAACAACATATTTACGCGCTACCCAGTTCGCTGTTTAGAGTTTGTGACTCAAAGTGAAGAAGCTATCATTGTAAAATCATACGGTGACGCATTACAATAATTAAAATATTTTTACAATGCTAAAAAAAAGTTGTGACTGCTGAGTTTATGAGTTAACATGTAAGGTTAATGTTATATGTTAGTTCACATGTAGGTAGTACTGACGTTAAGTTTTGCAGGTCTTACTGAAAACAAAGACTAAACTTACCACTCAGAAGCCTCCATTTCCAATCTCAAAACAATAGTTTGTTCCTCAAAATCATGACGGACAGTATAGATGTGTTTCTGTCACTAAAGCTACTGAAATTAGTTGCGCAGTGAAACAGCCAATCACTGCAGAACTCTACATTAATATTCATGACCTTTCCAAATAAGGCAAAAACAGACCATTTCATTCTAGGGACAATTTCTAAGGTTGTAAATGGACCTGTAAAACTGTATCTGGACAATTTTTGCCCTTAAATAAGTCACATACCCTCTATGTAGATATCAGAGAACAATTTAAAATATTGTTTCAACTCATTCTAGGGCACCTTTAAGGCAGTTTGTGATTAAAAATGAATTATAATATAATATAATGCATACTGCTAAAAGACGCACTGGGGAATTGGTTTTGTAAACTGGACAAAGGAACCAAAGGAACTGGACTCCCGTGTACCAACATCACACAGTCATGAATTCAATCTTGGACAATGAGGGAGTGCAAAAAAAAGGTAACACATGTTTCCTGTCGTGCTTCTTTATATATTGTGGCAAGTGGAAGTGGGAAGGTCAAGAGCTGTATTCCCATTTCACAAGGGAGCAACAAAGAGATTAACGCTTAGAAACTTAAAGCAAGAACTCACGTCACGTGTTGACTTGAACAGACTGAAAAACAAAACGAAACGCAGGAGTCCAAAAGGAATTACATCTAAAAATACACTTAATATTAAAAATATATTTTTTTTGTGTGTGATGATGATGACAGGATATAATGTGGAGAAAGGGGGAAGTGTGATTGGGAAATGTTGCAAAGCATATTTAAACTCACATCACCCAAATTAGCATCCTGTTGCTTTATATATTGGAGTATATGTTAACCACTTTTGCTATTAAACTGATGGTATACACAACCATTTAAAAGATTGGATTCGGCGGTCTCATCATGTTATACAGTAAATACAGTAAAATGTTATATTGTAAAATACTATTACAGTTTACTTTCTATTTGAATACATTACAACTGCTCCCTATTTTAATGAATTTAAAAAGTAAAGCTAAATTTTCAGTATCATTATTCATGATCATTGTAAAATGCTGATTTGCTGCTTAAGAAACATTTTATCAATTGTGCTGCTTAATAATTTTCTAGAAAAAAATAATTTTCTTTCTAGATTATTTGATTAATTGAAAGCTCAAAATAGCAGCATTTTATTTGTGTAACAATGTAAAAGTCTTAACAGTCACTTTTGATCAATTTAATGCCCCCTGCTGCTGAACAAAACATCTTTTGTATGAAAATCTTACTGGCGGGAGATATGCAATGTTTTTATAGTGGTCAAACACACTGTATGTCTGAATATTTGGATCTGTATGACAGATTTTTGAACATAATATCTTAAATATTTATTAACTAAGACAACCAGCATGTAAAAGTTTACAGTTTTGTTGGACATAACAATCAAACAAGCCTTCAATCTTATAAAAACAGACAGACAGACATTCTTATTTCATTGGTGAGAGAAACTTTAAAACTCGTTTCCAACGATAATATTTTCCTCCAAATAAAGTCTGTGCTCCTTTACATTATTAATGTAGGGTGTCTGGCCGCAATGTTGTTTGCACAGATTTAGAAAAAAATTGCAGAGCTGTTAGACGGAAGTAATTGGTCTTTAATCAGCAATAAAATACACAGAGGTTATAAGCAAAACATATGCATACTGCCAAGATCGTCCATCAAGAAACAAGAAATGTTTACATGGAGCAAAGAACATGGCACGAGACTTTGGTAATATTTTAACCTCTGTCCTCCACTCGCCCCCATATTGTACAATAAAAAAGCAGATGGTAACAAGGTAAACTGATTATGGTCAATTAGTTCTGGTCATTCATAACAAAAAGGCCTAACTCCTGAGAGTATTGATTCAGTTCCTGACTCATGTGCCAGATTTAGCCACCCCAACTTCCATAAAACAACACTGGCCAAGATAATGTCTTTGATCTTTTCCCTCCATGATAAATTGCAGCCAATTCATCACCCAGTAATGTTTTAAGCCTAGTTTAGCTCTGTTTTATGATAAAAGTAGAGGAAGGACAGCCAGTGGTTCACTACAGCATTCCATGCACAAGTCATCAATTTACATCAGCCCACAGGGACTTACAAGAGGTGCAGAGAACCTATAAACCATCTGAGGCGTGACACTTGCAGAAGATTGGGGAAATGCATTTTTACCTCTTTAGACTCTAAAGGGAAAGTCATGAGGTTTGGGGGAGAACAATGCATTTAGAAGCGTGCCTTATAGAATTAACCCCACTGCCTTGACACTTCCCAAAGGGACACATGTCAGGGTGATCTAATGGGGTTAACCCTAACTACAAAAGCAGCCGGAGTACGCTTATAAAGAAAAGTATCAGAAGATGAGAGGCACTCATTTACCAGACATTTTTAAAGCTTCTCGGTTTGCTACTTCCACCGCTGAAAGCAAACAAAACAGAATGAGTGCTCTCAAACAAAAGCCAAAGCAATAAGACTGTAAGCACCCAGGAAGCGCCAAAACCAAAAAAGGTGAGCAGCCTGGCTTAAAAGTTCTTCAAACTGAGTGGGAGGAAAAAGTGCTCATAAATAAAATTTAAACCCATTGTGTTGCACATATTTGCATTAAAAAACGGGCTGTGACAGGCAATAAGGTTATAGCCACAAGGTTATAGTTATTGTAGAATAACCACATTTTTAAGGGCAGCATTTTAGTGGTTTGTTTTACAACCAAAAATTTATAACACAAATCTGTCATTTTTGCAGTCATATTAAACATACGGTGGTTTGAAATGTTCCAAATCTAACCCCTGCCAGACAAAAATCCAGATTTATATGGTTTGCTGAGCAGCATTTGTGCATCAAATGCTGCAGGATGGAGGATGTTATACAATTGTGTCTTTGTTCTTAATCTGACATTCGTCACGGTGATTTGTGTGATGGGAGTGAGAACATATGAGTCTCTCACTAAATGAGAAAGGCACACCAGATACACTTTTTTCTGGAGTGCAGCAAAGTATTATGTCTAGCTTGAGAAATCAGGCACTTGAGACCATTTGACAAGATTTGAGGCCAACTTCTATAATTTCTTTTTCAAATAACATTTTTGGCATTGCTATGGGGCCCCTGGAGGTAGTTGAAATCAGTCAGTCATAATTGTCTATGTGTGTGAAAAGTCTCCGATTTGAAGTCTGATTATAGTATCTGTGCACTTAAAGACTTAGCATTACTGTTGATTTCAACTTCATATTATGTGATGTATTATGACCGTAGCAAAAGTTACAAATAAAAAATTAAACAGTTAACAGATTGACAGTGTTAATATCTGCGTCAGAAACAATATATGTATATACAGTTGCAAGAAAAAGTATGTGAACCGCTTGCAGAATCTGTGAAATGTGAATCATTTTAACTAAATAAAAGTTATTTGAACCCTCTCCAGCAGTGACTGTATGATTTTGAAATCCATCTTTTCACTCTGAGGACAATTGAGGGACTATTAAAAAAGGTTCAAACATTCACTGATGCTCCAGAAGGAAACACGATGCATTAAGAGCCGGGGGTGAAAACTTATTGAATTTCAAGATCAAGGTAAATTGTACTTAATTTGTCTTCCGGGAAACATGTAAGTATCTTCTGTTGCTTCTGAAGGGCAGTACTACATGACATTTTTATTTATTTATACAAAATAAGAAAAATTTGGACATCTTCATCCTGTTCAAAAATGTTCACCCAGCCCTTGTAGACTATAAAAAAAAAAAAAAAGTGTTAGAAGCAGGAAAAATGGTCCAGAGTAGGATTTAAGTGAATTTGACAAGGGCCAGACGATGGCTAGATGACTGGGTCTCCAAAAGCATCTCCAAAACTGCAGCTCTTGGACTGGACTGATCTTTTTCATCACGTGGATGGCCGGGTGCGTGAGTGTCACTTACCTGGGGAACAAATGGGATCAGGATGCACTATGGGAAGAAGGCAAGCAGGCGGAGGTAGTGTGATGCTTTGGGCAATGTTCTGCTGGGAAACCTTGGGCCCTGCCATCCATGTGGATGTTACTTTGACACGTACCAACTACCTAAGCATTGTTGCAGACCATACACCCTTTCATGGAAACGGTATTCCCTGGTGGCTGTGGCCTCTTTCAGCAGGAAACAACGAGTTTGAGGTGTTGACATGGCCTCCAAATTCCCCAGATCTCAATCCAATCGAGCATCTGTGGGATGTGCTGAACAAACAAACTCCGATTCATGGAGCCCCCACCTCGCAACACACAGGGCCTAAAGGATCTGCTGCTAACATCTTGGTGCCAGATGCCACAGCACACCTTCAGGGGTCTAGTGGAGTCGACGGGTCAGGGCTGTTTTGGCAGCAAAAGTGGGACCAACACAATATTAGGTCATAATGTTATGCCTGATAGGTGTATATAGCTTTTTTAAAGCAACAAATTCAACCGATACATAATTTGATAGTAGAATCCATTCTTAATAAAATAACTGTATTACAGACAATTACTGTATCTGGCAAACTATGCACAGAAACTCTTTGCCTCTTGGTTATAGATGGGGGGAAAAGATGCCTCTGCTTTCACCAGAGGTGCTTTAAAAGCTTTCAGCTTACTTACAGGAAAGGCCAGCTGTAAAAATATAGCACTCAGACTAGATGTAGTAGAGACAGATCACGCAGGCCTCTGGTCTGGATATCTTCTGATAAGCAAGAATACACAAGGCTGCTGGTCCATATTCTGACCTGTTTCCACTGGCACTGCTCTCCAGAAAGATGACTTTGACATAGAACATGACAAGCCCTGTGACCTGCTGTAAACTATTTGTTTGGTCACTCAAGCTATTAGAAAAAGAAACATTGCCTACTTTGAAACAAGTAGGCAATGTATACAATAATATTAAAAATAAGTAAATAATGACCTTATTTTATGTTAATGCTAAATATTATTATGTGGCGGAAATTTGAAATGCTGTGATATCTGTGTTCAAGTTTGCTACCTGGCCAAGCAATAGCCACATTCTCTTTCTACAGCCATTTTATTGATTCATTGCGGGAATGCTGTCAGGAACATATCAAAAATGAAGGTGCACAACTCCTCCGGTTTGCAAAGCTGGATGTTCCATTCCTTGGCAGAATGCCCAACTAGGCCGATAAGACCAGATATATCCCAACTGGAAAGCTACACACTCCTCTCCCTTTGGGAATGTTACTAAATATTTGGGACAGACACTACTAGTATTTTTTGTGTAATATTTAAATCACAAATGACTTATAATTATAGATCCATGAAATATAAAGGAATATATCACCTAAAAATGAATTATTTACTCATCCTCATGTCGTTCCAAACCTTTCTTTCTTAATATGAAGAGAGATTGAACATGGCAGGTTTGAGGAGGGAGTGAGTAAAAGAAGACAGGGTTTTTTTGTGTGTGGCTGAAATGAAACACAACAGCTACAGTTACTTGTTATAAAATGGGGACCACTTCTCACTTTCCCACCCAGTCTTATGCATTTTTGTCAGAATGCTGACACTCCTTGACAGTCTGTGTGTGTGAGCTTATGAATGCTGGTCTTTATACCAGTCATGAAGTGGAGTATAGCCTACTCCCACCTTTTAATTTAAGGTGGAGGAAAAAAGAAAACAAAGTATCACATGGTCTTTGTGGCTGCAGTGTCCTGTTGCAGATGAAGACTGTTGAAGTCTTATGGCCCTTTGTTTTGGGTCCCTCAAAAAGAAAATACTGTTATGCATGTGTTATAATACATCTATTGTATTTTACATTACTCCTGAATTTGACTGGTGTGATTTTACTCAAAACATCTTAAGGGACTCATTTCACTTTTACATTCGCACTTGAGATTGGGTTGCAAGCTATATGGTTGTATAACATAATCTATGTCTTTAAAAATAACCCAGAAAGGAAGCATGTTTGGCTTTTGTGGGGTTTCAGTGCTCATTCCTCCATTGATCTTGTGTTGCGCAAGTCCAACACGATAGTAAAGCAAGAGCTAGTGTTGGGGCGGGGGTGGAAGTAGAAGGTTGTGGATCTCTCCCCTCATCCACTTGCACAAAGGAGGGCTTTCTTTCCTCATCCCTTTGCTTTCTTAACTCTTACCGCCATTAAACCCCCAACCCTCCATGGTTCATTGAGAACACAGTGGCTACCCAGTGGAGCACCGCTGCTCTGGTTGGTTTAAAGACACAGCAGGAGCACCGCGAAGAACCTCAGCAGATCACACCAGACCCCTTCCCAGGCCTTGATCCCTCTGGGCAGGGTAACCGGAGTATTTCACCTCTGTGCCATGTCAAAGGAAAAGGGTCTGAGTCATTCTGGCATTTACATTTAATTATAATGTTTATATAATTAACCACCATGTTCTACTAAAACACCATGATGTATTTGTAAAAATATTCATGGTAATTTGGAAACTAAAGCCGGGTGCACACTGTGCGATTTATAATAGTCCTTTACATTTGTTCCTTGTCAGACTGTACGAACACTGCGATGTCACACTGTAAGATCTCAGTTGTCAATGACTGTATGACAGGCAAGGCGTGCTAAAAATGGACGCAAGCAAGAAAACAAAGGAGTTTTATTTCATCAATCAATGACACGTTCGGTGACAGTAAGCTGCATACATGCGGGATTGAAATGGTGGCTACAAAGAAATCTCTAGCGCTCATTTTGGTCATAGTTTGTCATGAAAAACAAAGATAATTTGACGGTCGTCCTAGGAGAAGTCACACTGCAGGATTGTGCGTCAAATCTTCTGACAGAATTTCGTCTGAGGTCAAATTTGATCGCAGAGGAATCTTTTAGGATTTGCAAAATTTGTCTCAGACGGCCAAATCGTGGCCAAAATCAACAGTGTGCACCCGCCTTAACTCAAAACCTAATAGGCAGATATTACTGTAACCTAATCCTTACATTTTACCACTCTTAAAATGATCATGTCATGTGACATTGTAGTAATGTTGTTTCTGTTTGGATTGAATATGACCCAGGTAAAAAAGCATTGTGGAAAAATACAGTGAAAGACCACAAGCAGAACGTGCAATTTAATCAGCTATCAAGATCTTCAGTGGAGACTGTGGCTGGTGCGTTTCGTTTTTATTTTGTTCCTGAATCAACATTGTTGTGTAATGTGTTTTATTCTCTCAGGATCATTAGAAGGTCATAAGCCTAAGCCACAAAATATTGTGGGAATGTTTCGTTTTGCATTTCCAAAATTAATAGAAAAGCGTTTGCTTGTTTGAAAGTAAAAACATGGTAAATGTTTGCTTTTTCCACATGAGAACAATGCTAACAACCAACATTTGTGACCTCTAGCTGCGTGACTGCTCCTGCATGCAGATGGTAAACATTAAAAGCAATACAGCGTTCTCATAAATGAAGAGTTGTTTTTCTCACAGTGGTTTTCTATTAAGTCTTCTGATGTAAACCATGCAGTGTATGTAATTGGCAATTAAACAGAGGTTAACGGGAATCCTGGTGCATGTGTGTGGTGGGATACAGAACACATGCTACAGGTGGCTGTTTGTTTTGTTTTAGTATTGCTAGTACCATGCACAGTTTGATTGAGTTGTATTTAAGTAAGCTTAGAGCAAATTATCCGGCATATTAAATGGCAAATCAGTAAATGGACATGAAATATTGATTTGATTTGAAATTATTTTATGATTTTACCTTTATAAAGCTTCCACCAAGAAAAACATTCAACATTATAGATCATTACCACAATGTACAAAACAATCAGCCAGCAATAAAGAACACTCATGAATGAATGTCTGGTTTTAACTGGTCTCGGGTCAGTTTTATAATGTTCCCTGCCTAATAACACACAAAACACAAACAATTCACACGGTCTGGATCACTGAATTAGTTGCTCACTGCTACAGTTGGATAAGTTGAATTGAATCGGTTCAATAAAATAGTTTGGCTCTAAACACAAACCGGATATCGTTAGTGAGTCACAGAGTATCTTTATTTATAGTTGGCATGAAACAGAAGTTGCGATGATGTCCCTATGGTGTATATCTAAGTGAACGGCTTCTAAAACAAGAAATAATTTTGTCCATTTGGAATTGACAAAGTGACACGTGACGGCCAAGTATGGTGACCCATACTTGGAATTTGACCTCTGCATTTAACCCATCCAGTTAGTGCACACACATTAGGAGCAGAGTAGTGAGTAGTTAACACACACACACTGCAAACGTGTATACAAACACCCAGAGCAGCGGGCAGCCTTGTGTGGCGCCCAGGGAGCGATTAGGGGTTAGGTGCCTTGCTCAAGGGCACCTCAGTCATTTCCCACCGGTTCTGGAATCGAACCAGCAACCTTTTGGGTTACCAGTTTAACTCCCTAACCACTAGGCCATGACTGCCCCCCATGTTGGTTATTGACTGGATCGTTGGATCATTGTGGTCAGTGTTGGGGGTAACTCATTACCAGTAACTTGAGTTACGTAATCAGATTACTATTTTCAAGTAACTAATAAAGTAATGCATTACTTTTAAATTTACAACAAAATATTTGAGTTACTTTTTCAAATAAGTAATGATTTCCCATTATTGACTGACACCTCTACTACTGTCCCCACGTTGAAAGGAATCAGTGCAGAGGCGTGTGCGCTGTGTGAACATGTTGGTTATTGTAGTTTTAGAATAAACGTGAGCAGGCCTTTACTAATCTCACTTGCAGAAAAACAGATTCAGTATTCCTCAAAATTAATAAAAACAGTGTAGTGCAATCTCAGATGCAAACCTGCAATAATTAAATACATTAAATTACACAAATATACTTTATGTATTTAATCTTACTTTATTAACCAATGCCTTTGCTGCTGACATTCGATGATCCAAATCAACCATACTAATAAGCAAAAATGACTTTAGATAAACATCACATTTGTTTTCTTTTTTTTTGTATTTTTATTGCTGGAGTAAGCATTTTGAACATTTTTCTCCTGCATCCTATTCTTCTTCAACAGCTGAAGGTTTTTTTGCGTCCTCTACTGTAAAGGTGTGAATTTGCATTTCCTTCAGCCTGAGGCTTATTTATTTAACTTTTGGAGTGAAAGGGCCTTTACATTTGCCAAAAATCTAACTTTTTTGTTCTTATTAAAAACAAGCAAGCAAGCCCAGGTGAGAAAATTAATGCGAAAGTAATGTAACGCATCACTTTCCACAAAAAGTAACTAACGCAATTAGCTACTTTTTTAAGGAGTAACGCAATATCGCAATGCATTACTTTTAAAACTAACTTTCCCCAACACTGATTGTGGTTTGCTATTGCTGTGATCTCATGTGAGTGACAGGTTGTCCCGCCCTTGCACCAGTAAACACTGTTGCAAGTGGGAGGGGAAGTTTTGAATTTAAGAATTAAAAAAATCAATTTTAGTCCATTTTGATTTCATGGGGACTTTAGTGGAGGAATTAAAAGTCTGATATTACGCTTCAGAATAGTGAAGTAAAATTAAATGTTTCCCACTATTAAAGTAATCTGAAGATACTTGAAAACGTATTCACAGTCAAATCTGAATTACATACGTTTCCTGTGTTTAAGAAACACTTAAGACCACTTAAATCATTAGTTGAGGATTATCCCATGCCTGAGGAGGCAAGCAGCAATGTCATGACACAGTGAAAATAATCCTTTCTAGTTCGACATACATGGTGACTGTGCTCTTAGAAGCAACAAGTCAAATCCCAGAGATTGGTTTTAACGGGACTGTGTTGCGGGGAGTGCAGCTGTCACTGAGGTTGATTGAATGTATTTATGTTAACTTTTGGAATGTGTGCAGGGACTCTAACAGCATGCTGGAGGCAAAGCATAGGGCAGTGCGCTGGGGTTTAACAGCTCTTGATGACTCCTATTAAACTCACCAGCCATGAATTCAAGTTGTATTTGTTTTTTTTTTGTTTTTAATAGTGTAACTCCTGTGATCTTGTAAAATATATATTGGTGGTGGGTGGCAATCACTGGCATTCTTGGGGTGTTTCTAAGTGTAAAATAACAACATACAGAGAACACACACAACTAAACCAAACAAAATGCCATGACCCACTGGTGTTAGGATGGCAGGTCAAGACAGAAAGAATGTAAACACACTTGAACTTCAGAAAAAACATTTCAGGGAAAGTAGGCTGCATGCTGTGTAGAATTAGCATCCATTTGATTAATGGTCTGTAAAAGAATATAGGCATATTTCAGCCAAAAATAAAAAAAAATTTAAGCTCATGAGATAAGTATCAAATCATTATTTGAGTTGGATCTTTTGAATGAATAAATTGAACCAATTTGAGCAATTTGTTCATGAATCAAACTGATCGGATTCATGAGTTCACTTTACTGACTCCCAATCACTGGTTCACATCTCACAGGAAGGAAAAATCGCATAAGATATTGAAGACTTCTATGTTCTCAATGTTCTTGAAGATACTTTGGTTCTCAAAGTTCGAAATCTGTCATTGTGATGGCATTCCAGGCACTGGAAAACTTTGGGTGAGTAAATGATGACCCCCGCTAGAAAGTTCTCAGAATGTCCCTGCTGGTGTCGCCTAGTGACATTCCCAGAACTTTCCAAGATGGTCATGATGTGGAGTTCTTTAAAGGGTTGGGGGATGTTATTTGGTGGAACTTCACAGAACATCCAGGACATTCTTAGAAAGTTTAGGGGACCATTACTATAGGATGTTCCCTCTAGGTCTACATTCCCATAACGTTTGGAATTAGCACATTCAGAAAGACAATTTGCAAACACATTATAAAGTGCGATACTTGCATGTTCTGAATATGAAGTTGGATCACAAACGGTTGGTATTGACCCATCTTTGAGAAGCAACTTTTGTGCAAAAACATTCAGTAAATGTGATGGAAGGACCTAAATAGGACCAAAAATAACATTCTAGGTTGGTCCCGTAAAGGTCCTGCATATGTTACAGGAATAGTGTAGAGACCACTGCACTGAGGAAGATATGATGCAGCGCAGTCCTAAATGAAACGTCCCCATCTGACTAACAGGGAACATTCTGCTAATGTCCCAAATGTCCTCTTTGTAATGTTGCAATGTGACCATAGAATAACCAAAATGGAAAGTCCCCCTAAAGTCATATTGGGAATGTTATTATATGACCAACAGAGGACCATATGGGCATGTTCTATTAACGTCCCAAATTTCCTCTTTGTAATGTTGCTATGTGACCATAAAATAACCAAAATGGAACATTTCCCTAAAGTCATAAGGAACTGTCATGTGTCAGGTTCTTTCTCTTTGCTTCTCACTATCCTTTTCTTCACTCACTCTCCTTCCTGATTGTTTCAGCCACACACTGCCTCTTGTTGGATCATTGTTTCATGTCGTGCGTTACGACTGCTGCTTTCTTCATGTCTGATTTGCTTTGGAAGTGCTCACCTGGTCTTGTTTGTCTGATACAGCCTTGCGCCAAAGTTTAGTCTGAGTTCTGCTTTTGCTGCAAGAGTACCTTCGCGGTCCTCTGTTCCTGACTGTGATTTATTCTCAAGAACTGCCTCCACCTCTACTGGTGTCCCGATCTCTCTCCTCTTCGAGACAGGATCATCTCAGCTGCCTTCTCAGTTTGTTTTACCAGTTCTGTGTGCCTTAACCACAGACTGCCTTGTTTATATTCTCATTAAAGACTGTTGTTATCCTGTCAACCTCTGCTTTTGGATCCATTCTTTATTGACTCTGACAGGAACCTTGAACTGCAGCACTTTCTTAACCAAAAGAGGAACAAAGGAACATCCCTAATGTTCTATAAAGGTTCTGAATTTTCGTCATCTATAGAGAACTTTTAGGGTACGTAGGGACAGATTTTTAATTTTTGGTTAAACTTATTCCTTTAAAACCTTTTTTGAATATAAAAAACTGTTTTCATATTAATAGCCTTGTGAGCAGCGCTCCGATGGCACAGCTGCGCTTCAGGCGACCCGAGTTCCGACTCAAGGTCCTTTGCCTGTCCTGTTCCCCTCTTTCTCCTTCCCATTGCTTCCTGTCTCATCTACATATCCTATCTAATAACAGGCCAATAACAATAATAACAGATTCTCTGTGAATCCCTGAGAAGAATGTGACTACAACAGCCCCCAATTTTTGTTACGTGTTGTGTACAACAGCTTTTGTTCACTGGTTGCAAATAAACTGTCCCCTCAGGAATTTTAATCTGTTGTGCAAAGTCCAGGGACTTAACAGTGCTTTCAGTTTCAGAATGAAAGTTGGGAAGATCCAGTGTTGGAAAATCTGAGCATATAATATAGACTAAACTCAAATAGAAACTGGAAAATGCTGCCTTGCGGTTAAATTACATTAAAATGCAATGAATATTAAAATGATTCATCAAAAGTGTCTTTAGCTCTCTGTAGTAGACAGACATGGACTAAGAGAGATTTGATTTTGTCTGATGCAAACAGAGTTTGGTGAAAATATAATAGAAAATAAAATAAAATCTATAGTAATCGGTGTGCTTGTACACACACAGCTTTTTAAATCAAACTGTGGAAGGAAGTTCAAAGCACCGCACATGCATTCACACACTTTTTCCTCACGTCTGGCCAAGAAGAAAGACCTCACTCAAACCAACCTTGAATGTTTCAACTGCTGTCTGCCTGGGTTCTTACATTAGCACTGCCAAAACTGAGACACCTACAAGTTGTCACAGTCCTCAATGCTGATGTCTAGCCACACTCTCCAGACAAAACTTGACTTAGACTAGTGGTGCTACCCATACGGAAATGTAATATATTACATATACACTCACCTAAAGGATTATTAGGAACACCATACTAATACTGTGTTTGACCCCCTTTCGCCTTCAGAACTGCCTTAATTCTATGTGGCATTGATTCAACAAGGTGCTGAAAGCATTCTTTAGAAATGTTGGCCCATGTTAATAGGATAGCATCTTGCAGTTTATGGAGATTTGTGGGATGCACATCCAGGGCACGAAGCTCCCATTCCACCACATCCCAAAGATGCTCTATTGGGTTGAGATCTGGTGACTGTGGGGGCCATTTTAGTACAGTGAACTCATTGTCATGTTCAAGAAACCAATTTGAAATGATTCGAGCTTTGTGACATGGTGCATTATCCTGCTGGAAGCAGCCATCATAGGATGGGTACATGGTGGTCATAAAGGGATGGACATGGTCAGAAACAATGCTCAGGTAGGCCGTGGCATTTAAACGATGCCCAATTGGCACTAAGGGGCCTAAAGTGTGCCAAGAAAACATCGCCCACACCATTACACCACCCCCAACAGCCTGCACAGTGGTAACAAGGCATGATGGATCCATGATCTCATTCTGTTTACGCCAAATTCTGACTCTACCATCTGAATGTCTCAACAGAAATCGAGACTCATCAGACCAGGCAACATTTTTCCAGTCTTCAACTGTCCAATTTTGTTGAGCTCGTGCAAATTGTAGCCTCTTTTTCCTATTTGTAGTGGAGATGAGTGGTACCCGGTGGGGTCTTCTGCTGTTGTAGCCCATCCGCCTCAAGGTTGTTCGTGTTGTGGCATCACAAATGCTTTGCTGCATACCTCGTTTGTAACGAGTGGTTACTTCAGTCAAAGTTGCTCTTCTATCAGCTTGAATTAGTCGGCCCATTCTTCTCTGACCTCTAGCATCAACAAGGCATTTTCGCCCACAGGACTGCCGCATACTGGATGTTTTTCCCTTTTCAGACTATTCTTTTTAAACCCTAGAAATGGTTGTGCGTGAAAATCCCAGTAACTGAGCAGATTGTGAAATACTCAGACCGGCCTGTCTAGCACAAACAACCATGTCACGCTCAAAATTGCTTAAATCACCTTTCTTTCCCATTCTGAAATTCAGTTTGGAGTTCAGGAGATTGTCTTGACCAGGACCACACCCCTAAATGCATTGAAGCAACTGCCATGTGATTGGTTGATTAGATAATTGCATTCATGAGAAATTGAACAGGTGTTCCTAATAATCCTTTAGGTGAGTGTATGTCCGAGTAGTGATGTCATATGTTTCATATAAGGCAATACATTATTAGCACATATATACATCCTCACGATATATATGAAGATATAGGTTTATACCATGTATGAAATACCTATAGAAGAATTATATATATATCATCGATCATCGAACAATCAAGCGTTTCATTCAAAATAGTCAACAGGGTCGCAAGAAGCGTGTGGAAAAACCAAGGCGCAAAATAACTGCCTGTGAACTGAGAAAAGTCAAGCGTGCAGCTGCCAAGATGCCACTTGCCACCAGTTTGCCATATTTCAGAGCTGCAACATCACTGGAGTGCCCAAAAGCACAAGGTGTGCAATACTCAGAGACATGGCCAAGGTAAGAAAGGCAGAAAGTCTGATTTTTCTAAGGTTTTATGGACTGATGAAATGAGAGTGAGTCTTGATGGGCCAGATGGATGGGCCCGTGGCTGGATTGGTAAAGGGCAGAGAGCTCCAGTCCGACTCAGACGCCAGCAAGGTGGAGGTGGAGTACTGGTTTGGGCTGGTATCATCAAAGATGAGCTTGTGGGGCCTTTTCGGGTTGAGGATGGAGTCAAGCTCAACTCCCAGTCCTACTGCCAGTTTCTGGAAGACACCTTCTTCAAGCAGTGGTACAGGAAGAAGTCTGCATCCTTCAAGAAAAACATGATTTTTTGCTCCATCACACGCGTCCAAGTACTCCACAGCGTGGCTATATAAAATATTTTATAAAAGGGTATAAAATAAGAAAACCTAATGATATGGCCTCCTTGTTCACCTGATCTGAACCCCATTGAGAACCTGTGGTCCATCATCAAATGTGCGATTTACAAGGAGGGAAAACAGTACACCTCTCTGAACAGTGTCTGGGAGGCTGTGATTGCTGCTGCACGCAATGTTGATGGTGAACAGATCAAAACACTGACAGAATCCATGGATGGCAGGCTTTTGAGTGTCCTTGCAAAGAAAGGTGGCAATATTGGTCACTGATTTGTTTTTGTTTGGTTTTTGAATGTCAGAAATGTATATTTGTGAATGTTGAGATGTTATATTGGTTTCACTGGTAAAAATAAATAATTGAAATGGGTATAAATTTGTTTTTTGTTAAGTTGCCTAATAATTATGCACAGTAAATATATATATATATTACAATTATGTATATGATGACTTTTTATATGGCACTGTATGTTAATGCCATATAAACAATATATGTCTAATGTATATATGCAAGTTCATTTAAACAACATACAGTATATGCAAAAATTCTGCATGCTTATATTGGATTTTATATGGATTTATATAGTTGTATACCACATTTAAAATACCTATAGTAAAATTAGTATATATGCATATATTACAGATATTTATGAATTTCTATATGGTACTATGCAGTATGTTAAGATCATACATGTAAACAATATATATTTGTAATAATTTATATTTGTAAAAAGTTTAATTTAAACATATGCAAACATGTTGTATGCTCATAGAATTCTCTTATTCATTTTGGGCAATCACATGAGTAACTGCAAAATATGAACGCCAAATGTTCATAACTTGTATTAAAATATATGTAGGCTAGCAAATATATGAAGCCATATTTAATAAAGTATATTTGTATAATTATGCAATTCATATATATAATACAAAAGAATATGAGACATTATGAATATGTAATTTAGATATACATTTTGTCAGGGCTCTGTTTTATTCTTGGTTTGGTGACAGCTCGGACACTCCTATTGTATTGTGGATTTGAGTTTGCTCAGATAGTACGCTCTTCTCTCTGTGTGAATTGCTTTGTGTGGTGTTTGGATCCTGGCATTTCATTAGTTTGGTTTTGGTTCAGGCTTCGGACATTAATGCTCCATGTGTTTTTCCCAACAACATTTTTCAGTTACATGTCAGTGACAGTAATTTATCACATATAATTTAAACATATATAATAGTATATGGAATAGATGTATATGTCAATATATGGAATTGTTCTAGTTTCAGAGCTGTGCCTATATGGGCATTTATGTTTTTACTCTAAATTAGCATATAAGGATATTCAATATATGAGACATATATGTAAAAATATGTATTATATATAAACATATAATATATGGGATGTCAATATATGGAATTGTTCCAATTTCTAATAGGTTTCATATATGTTTTTACTTTATATGAGCATTGCATATATTGATATTTCATATATGCACATATATTACATATCCGTTTGGGTACACTCTTAAAAATGAAGGTTCTTTGGCGGGGTGTGTGGTTCCATGAAGAACCTTTAATATCCAAAGAACCTTTCCATTGCACAAAAGTTTATTTGTAGCGCAGAAAGGTTCTTTAGACTATAAAATGGTTAGTAAAAATGGTTCTTTAAAGAACATTTCACTAAACAGTTCTTCAGGGAACCAAAAATGGTTCTTCCTGGCACCTTCATTTTTAAGGGTGTAGAGATGAAAATTTGCTGAGGCTGTTATTCTGGTCCAGTAGACTGAAACAATCTTTAGGGTAGGGTGGGTAGGTTAGGTCATGTCTCATAGCAGCCTGGATCCTCCCTTCGGCATTGCTTTGAGATCACAGCAATTATATGAGATGCTATCTCAGCAACCTTGAGATCAGAGGAAACTGTCCAGTGAAGTCCAGGCCAAAACTGGACAGCTTGGGTTTCCTCTTTCCCTTTTGTATATTTCAGGGTTTTTGCAAATCGTGGTTTAGAAAATTTGAGAGAACAGAAACTTTTTTTAATTTTATTTTTATTTTAGGGCTGTCGTGTTATAACTTTAAGGGTGCTGTATATATATGTGACTGTACTAAAGCACAAAATTACCATAATATGTTTGTAAAGATTTAGGAAACATGCTAAGATGACACAGCCAATTATTCTACTTTGAAATGTGTGCTCCTTGTCGGAATGTCTGTTTTTGTTTTGGTCTGTTTGATCCCGTCCACTGCCAAATTACCCAATAGTATTTCGACACCCTGGGTTGCCAGTTGGCGGAAACCAAGCTAAAAAGCTAAAGGTAGGCTAAACGAACAACACCACAGTCCCACGACTTCAACGTCACCACCACTAAGCTTCCGGCAACTCTTTCACTTTTTCAAGACATGTTACAGCTTCAAAATCTCACGAGTGGTAGTAATACATGGTGTATTTTATGTCGTAGAATAAAACGTGAAAGTGTTTTGAGCTTGCATTCACCGCAGACCTTATTTCAGCCTTTTAACCAAAATCCCATTGGAAAAAAAACTATTCCAACCAACTAGCTGTCAATAGGCTACATACTGCACCTTTAAATTATAATAAAAAAAATATTTTAGCACAGTAAACAGGGTTTTACAAATTTACAAAGGTAGCATATTCTTTAGCCTATACTGGAAAAAAATAAATAGATAAATTATTTGTCTGTTATTATTCTAGTTTATAGCCTACTCGCAGTTGAAAAGAAATTCAGGAGGGACCCAAAAAGCAGAGCGTGGTTCCTTACTGAGAGAGAGAGAGAGAGAGAGAGAGAGAGAGAGAGAGAGAGAGAGAGAGAGAGAGAGAGAGAGAGAGAGAGAGAGAGAGAGAGAGAGAGAGATCCGCATGTATGCAGGGCAGTTTTCACATTATAACTGCGCAGGCGATAAAGAAAAAAAAAAAACCACGGACACTTATTAGGGTTTGACTGCGGACCATGTGCCATGGGAAAACTGACGGGAGCATATTTTGCGATTAGTGGACACTGCCCGAGATGATGACAACGGTGCATAAACTGAGACAACATTTACACAGAACTTTATGAAAGATATTAGAGCTGAACATCGACTCATGGAGAGTTAGTGGGGCTGTTGGACTCGGTGTGTAGCCTACAAGTCGGATTTTCCACGAAGTTGTTGGATGTACTTTTTTAAAAAGCATTTTTAAAATCATTTTTTTCTTCCAAGTCATGGCACTATATTTTGTTTACTTATTCGCTCTGATTTTGCCTGTTGATATTTGGGGAGCGGGAACATACGGGTCACGATACACTCAACATGTGGATGAGAGTCAGTCTGTATCGGCTGCACAGAGTGGATCTAAGGTGACCAGTAGACATAGGTAAGACACAAACGTGTTTGAGTTCATAATTATACATTTAATCATATTAATAAGCATATCAGTAAAAAAATGTATACTGAAAAATGTTTTATGTAAACTAAAATGCCCTTCATGTGGTTGACCTAACATCTAAATGAACTGATTTTAGAGATATGTTCTATTACACATGTCAATTAATAAAATAATATATCGGATATTACTCCCTGATCGTCAACTGTCATAGCACTTAATGAAGTCTGGGGTTTCAAGATCACGTGGTGTGTGTCACACCTGTCACAGAGCTGATATGCTAATCGTGCAAACATAAGGTCATACTGTAATGAGTTTACTAGTTTCTAGTCACTAAGACCAGTATGAAATCACAGACTCTTGCCCTGCGTGCGTGAGCTACTGTTGGACAGGTCTTCCCTTTTTTGGCATTGCTAAGCAGACATCAATGCATGTGCAATGGGACGGTGGCCAAACGGTGAAGACCTTAAGTGCACTTATCCTGGCATTAGCACAACCCAGTGGTGTACAGAGGTTCTGCACGTCACTGTTTGGAAAAGAATGTGTTGGCCACTGGCACCACCTCTTAAGACTGTCTGTTTGAACTCTGTTTTGTTTTTACAGATGTGTGAAATATCGCATATCTTGTGGTAGCTGAAATCCTTCAGTGTGTCCATGTTTCCTGTCTGTCCAATATCTTAGATGATATCAGCTGCCCTTCTACTTTTAATAGAGTTGTACTGTCTGTGACTTGCAGTCCACATTATGCCTCATAAATAGCTGGTATGCACAGATGCTTTCAATCCAACAGAACAAATGTGTCAGTTGCCAGTAAAATTAATATTTTTTGCTGACAAATTTTGTCATGCTATTTCTCTGTAACAGATGTATGAAAGACTGAAAAAGGCATTAATATATTATATTGTTTATTCTTTTAAAGCAATCTTCATTATATACACCGATCAGGCATAACATTATGACTTGTTGGGATTGTTGGGACCTATTGTGTTGGTCCCCCTTTTGCTGCCAAAACAGCCCTGACCCATTGCGGCATGGACTCCACTAGGTATCTGGCACCCAGATGTTAGCATCAGATCCTTTAAGTCTTTAAATGGACCAGACTTGTTTGTTCAGCACATCCCACAGATGCTCGACTGGATTGAGGACTGGGGAATTTGGAGGCCAAGTCAACACCTCAAACTCCTCAAATGGTTGTTGTGCTCCTCAAACCATTCCTGAACCATTTTTGCATTATCTGCTGAAAGAGGCCACAGCCACCAGGGAATACCGTTTACATGAAAGGGTGTACATGGTCTACAACAATATTTAGGTAGTTGGTACGTGTCAAAGTAACATCCACATGGATGGCAGGACCCAATGTTTCTCAGCAGAACATTGTCCAAAACATCACACTGCCTCTGCCAGCTTGCCTTCTTCCCATAGTGTATCCTGGTGCCATGTGTTCCCCAGGTAAGCGACACACACGCACCCGGCAATCCATGTGATGTAAAAGAAAACGTGATTCGTCAGACCAGGCCACCTCCATAGCTTTGTGGTCCAGTTCTGATGTTTACGTGCCCACTGTTGGCACTTTCGGCTGTGGACAGGGGTCAGCATGGGCACCCTGACTGGTCTGTGGCTAAGCAGCCCCATACGCAACAAACTGCGATACACTGACATCGTATTCTGTATTCTGACACCTTTTTTATCAGAACCAGCATTAACTTCTTGAGCAATTTGAGCTACAGTAGCTCGTCTGTTTGATCGGACCATGTCGGCCAGCCTTTGCTCCCCACGTGCATCAATCAGAATCAGATTGAGAGCTTTATTGCCAAGTGTGCTTGCACACACAAGGACATTTTCTTGGTGCTGAAGCTTCCAGTGCACATATACAATACAAACACAACAAGAACATAGTAATACAAATTTTAAGAATAAAAATATGAGCCTTGGCCAGCCATGACCCTGTTGCCGGTTCACCACTGTTCCTTCCTTGGAGCACTTTTGATAGATACTGAACACTGCAGACCGGGAAAACCCCACAAGAGCTGCAGTTTTGGAGATGCTCTGACCCAGTCGTCTAGCCATCACAATTTGGCCCTTGTCAAACTCGCTCAAATCCTTTACGCATGCCCATTTTTCCTGCTTCTAACACATCAACTTTGAGGACAAAATTTTCACTTGCTGCCTAATATATGCACCCACAAACAGGTGCCGTGATGAAGAGATAATCAGTGTTATTCACTGGTCATAATGTTATGCCTAATCGGTCTATATAGGAAATATTACAGGAGGCTTTACCTTTTAACAAATTTGTTTCATCAAATACTTATCTTGCACTGTGATGCATTGACGGGAAACATAAACAAGTAGTTCCTGGTATGACAAAACGTATCGCATTGCAGAAACTTTGTTAGTTTCATCTTTGATGTAAATTGTATACATATATGTAAGTGGCCAAAGCAAACGTGTGCACAGTGTTTGCTTATTGAGAGATCATGTAAGCATCTAACAAAACAGTTTGCTGAGCTCAGCTTTATTTAAATCATTTCGTTTTGAAATGGGAAATACACACTTTTTCTTACATCTAAACCACAACTGCAAACGTTTGTAAAACTGGATATAACAAGTAAATATGATATGGGAGCAATGTAGGGACACTGACCGAGCCAAGCCAATGCTAATCTTTGTACAGAGATATTTTGGACTATGTAAAAAGGTATTTGGTTTTGATATGAATGTCTGTGGTTCTGCACATTAAGGATGTGTCGGGAAAACAGATTTTCAAAAGGTGGCCTTTAGATTGCATGCATTCCCTCTGTTGGCCTAAAACAAAAACTTCTACTAATCCCCCTTTAGACAGCTTGCTTAAATATATTTGAGCTTTGTTTGTATGGATAACTCAATTACCCTGCAGGCCTACCCACGGTTTCTCTTTTGGGCGTAGCAAGACATTGCCCTACTGTTGCTGTGTATTCTCGCTATTATTTCTGCCCAAGTTCTGTTTCTGTTTGAGATGTTGAAGTGATACTTCATTCCTTGCCAAATTGGGTCCTGTGGATTTTTATCCTGTCGAGGGAAAGTGTTTATATTCAGCCGCCTTAAGCTGGATGTTCTGGTGGCACAGGACTGACACTTGCGTCTGGGTCTTTTTGTTTATATGACTAAGCAGTGAATTTTATTCTTGTATAAAAATATATGCTGTAGCTGGCAGGTGCAGTGTCTTAAAAATGAGATTAGATGACTGGAAGTGTTTTACAGACAGAGCTCTTTCCAACAACAACAAAAAAGTATACTGCTTCCAATCCTGAACAACCATTGTGTGGTAATTAAACCGGCAGCAAGAATACAAGAATGCTGCACATTGAAACTCATTCTTAAGACTTTATCTTGAACAAAATCAAAATGGACTTGTGTACATATGAGACAAAGAAGCCATTGTGACTCCAAAGTTTTTGTTTACTTTTCCTCTCTCAAATTTGATAAAGCTGAGAATCTCTATTTCCTTTTTTCTCATTGGCATACATGGACCCAGGCCTTTGTCCTTCTTTTTTTTTATTTGAACCACCCCCACAGAATACATCTGAAACAATGGCTCAGTGTTCTACTGCCATCACTCTTTAGTTGTATACCCCAAATACCACAATTTATATGTGTGTGCAATTCAATGCATGTACACACGTCCATCCAGAAATGTGCACTATTAATGTTGGTTTATATGCAGAATGTCTACACGCTCTCTTTCATCACACTCCCAATCCAAACTCACATACACAGATATGCATTCATAAATACTTCACACTATTTTACAAGCAAATACAACATTTTTGTATTTTTAATGCATGATGAAAAAGAGTTTGTTCAATATTTAGGTCCAATGAAACACAAATAGATGCGCCTTGCCTAATCTGAGATTGAGTGAGTGTTGAATTTGAAAAGCACTGTTGTCTGTGGTGAGGATGTCCGTGTTGAACTTGTGTACTCTGAGTGTCTGTGGCCCCATTTATTTGTATGTGTGAGAGCACTTGCAGTTGATGCATCGAGACATTCCAGTCTCAGCTCTGCTCATGATAACGAATGACTAACCAGGCTCAATGAGTTTTTGTGATGAACCAGTAACATTGGATTCCAGCCTGGTTTCGATCCCATCTAAACAAGCTCCCTGAGAAAACGGCATCATTTATCACTTTAATCAGAAAATTTGTTTTTAAATCATACAGCCGGTGTCATACTTTAAATCATACTTTCCACGGTGTTGGGGAAACTAGATTAAACTCTCATCTAAAATGATGAAAATTTCACATGAACAAAATAAGGATCTTTTGTTTACAATATCTCTTTAAAAACAAATTGTATTATCTATTTTTATATGAAGTACTTAGTATTTATTTGAAATATGTGCCCAGAGCGGATGTATATCTTTGAGCAGAATGGCGATATCTCTCCCCTCATCCTATCACAGGGTGGGTGCATGTTTAAGGTATAATCAAGTGACAAAAATGGTCTAAAAACCAAATAAACTATAGAAACTATATTTTATGGTGGATGGATGGGAATCATGAAGAATCCAATTCTGATTCCTCTTAACGATTTCAGTTCCTTATTGGTTACATTAAAACATTTTATATATAATAAAAGTTATTTTAAGGAATACATATTTATTAAATGAAATGCAATGCCAAATGATGAGATCATTTCATAAATAAATGTAAAACAATCCTTTTCAGTTTTAGTTTTTTTTGAGTTGACAAACAAACCAAAATGTGCCAACATATTCAATTCATTAATCAGGCTAAAGACAAAAAGGAAGGAAAACCTGTTTTTCCCCATTCGATATGACTGCAACAACAACAACAACAATAATAATTAACATTAGTTAGCATTATTACTATTATTATTCAAAATACTGTAATTTACTGTAATTTAAATGATTAGAAAATACACAAATTAATTTAGAAACGTATTACTATTGTACTGTGAAGTAAAAAAAGAAAAAGAAAAAAAAGAAAGAGTAATAATAATAATAATAATAATAATCTTGTTTACATATCAAAATTGACAAATTACACTACAACAACAAATTACAATGATAATATTTATAGTTTTTATTTGGTGGAAAATGCAGGGAGACCTTACAGCACTTTTCTTTTGATCGATTTATAAAGGATTCTCATTACAAATCTTGGAAGATGGCTGTCATAATAAATGACCCAAAATGTAGTTTATCTGCAGCAGCATTTACTGCGAACCAAACCGCTCCGAGACACTGAAATCGCTGAATCATGAAACATGTTGCATGTCAGACTATTTATATAATTACATCACAGTCTTTGAGATTTGATTATTGCACTAGGCCGTAGTTGTGTATGCTCGATTCATCATTAGAGTCACTCGTTCGTCACTCGTTCGTCTGTTTCTCAAACAGAAGGCTGGATCTTACGAAGGCTGCATATCTCGGCTGCCACGTCATCAAACTTTGCTGAAGGCCATATCAATATGAAGGATCCTTGGAAGGCAGACTTCGTTCCGCATCGTATTTGGCCTGTTTTGAAAGATGCATCGGATGTATCCTTCGCAGCCTTAAATCGCCCATAATCCTTTGCACACATTCCAATTCACAAAAATAAACTGACGGAAAACGAGTCGGTACTTAGCTCATCTAAGTTTATTATGAAATGTAAGACAAATATAATGTTTTCAGACATGAAAGCATAGATGTTATCTTTTGTTTTGCTGCAAATTAATCACTTAACACTAAACTGCCAATAATGTCAGCCTCTGACCGGAGACGGCGGTCATTCACTGTATTGAAATAATAGAAAGCCAGTTAATATAAAGATTTGTAATAGAGTATTTTTTCCAAAATTAAGTTTTAATTGTATTTCAGTGCCATGACTGTGGGAATGGGAACGTGTCACGTAGCCATGCACACTACTAGATCATCTCATTATAGCGTTTAATGCTAAGGAGGACACTATCCTGCAAGCCTTGGACGCAGTATTGGTAGGATGCAGCCTTCCGTTTGAGAAGCTCTGTTTGTTGACTGACTAAAAAGAACCGGTTCATTTGTGAATAGTGATTCGGATTACAGTGGTTAGCAGTAAGTTTTGATTCACCAAAAAAAACAGAGGCCATATTCAAAAAACATCATAAGGCTAAAAGTAGCTCTCAACTTTCCGATTAAGGAGAAACTCTTAAAAATAATGGGCGTGTCAGTCCTAACTTTAGGACTTCTAAATTTTTGCTCTAAGAGTATCTCACAAAGCATTTTAGCGCTAAAACCAGCTCCTAAATCTGTGAAACGTTAGAAATAGTCAAGAGGACTTCTAAGTCACAGAAGACCAAATCCAACAATCCTAATGGCTGTTTCGGACCTTTCTCCCCTTTCTCTCTTCCACTTCACTTGTCTACTTACAATCCTATCATAACAAAAAGGCAAAATATAACAATAAATATTATTTATTAAATTAATTAATAAAACAGAAAATATGTCTGATTACCTGGGGCAGCTGTTTCACTAGTTCACACTTACAAATGATCGGATAGAGTAAAATAAGCATATTTGCCATGTTGTCCGAGAGGATTGAGAGCTCCGAGCTCGGAATTTAGCCCAAACCCAGAGTACTTCCCTGAATCCCCGGCTGGGCTGAGAGTGAGGATTCGAGGTGGTGGAGGGATGTAGAAAACTGTGGAGGTAACAAAGTGAGTCAGCTGTGTATATACTGTATATATGTCTCCTCTCGAGCTGATTAGATGGTGCTCCTCCCGAACTTTGTTTATAAAACATAATTTGTCGCTTGAATTCTACAATCTCTCTCTCGATAATAAGGCTGATAATTAGCTGAACAACAATTAGTTTAACATGATAAGTTCTACAATATTTCTATCACTGACAGAGACTGCTCCCCCATCAGCCAATCACTGCGGGCATAGTTAGTAAGCGTGATGAAATCATCCCGGCCCTTAAAGGGTTAGTTCACCCAAAAATTAAAATTAGCCCATGATTTACTCACCCTTAAGTCATCCTAGGTGTATATGACATTCTTCTTTCAGACAAATAAAATTGGAGTTATATTACAAAAGTCCTGGCTAATCCAAGCTTTATAATAGCAGTAATCGTTGCTCTGTTTTTGAAGTCCGTCAAATAACATGCTCCACATGGCTTTGGGAGGTTAATAAAGGCCTTTTGAAGCGAATCGATGTGTTTGTGTAAGAAAAATATCCACATTTAAAACTTTATAAAGTAAAGTTTCGGCTGATCGCCTTCCGTATTTAATTTATGGAAAAAGTGTTGAAAGTGCCTCTGCCGTTCAAAAGGCTTCCGTTACCAGGTACGCTCGTCAGACGCATCTTGAATTGCGAGAAGGCACTTTCAACACTATTCCACGGAAGGCAATCGGCTGGAACTTTATTTTATAATGTTTTAAAAATGGATATTTTTCTTACACAAACGCATCGATTCGCTTCAGAAGGCCTTTATTAACCTCCCGGAGCCGTGTGGAGCACGTTATTTGACGGACAGATGCATTTTTTATGGACTTCAAAAACAGAGCAACGATTACTGCTATTATAAAGCTTGGATTAGCCAGGACTCTTGTAATATAACTCCAATTTTATTTGTCTGAAAGAAGAATGTCATATACACCTAGGATGACTTAAGGGTGAGTAAATCATGGGCTAATTTTAATTTTTGGGTGAACTATCCCTTTAATCTTAGTTTAAGACTTAAACTCTTAACTAAGAACTTTTACTGCTATTACAAGTGCTAAGATAAGATGTTTTGTGAATACGGCCCCAGGTTATATAAGAGATATTCGTTTGGTGGTCTGAATACACTGAATGTTTGAACTGGAGTCATTTATTTGTGAATTTGCCAAACTTGCCTGTTTCACCCAGTAGATTCAGTAGCGGTGTTGTTCAGTCATTTTCACATCAGTGGAGATTGCCTGTTGCCAACCCTAACGCTGCCATAACCTTGCTAACTGGTTGCACTTATGTGATGCTTTGTGGGTGTCATTGGAGGAAAGTTTTGGTTTTGATGGGCAATTATTTGTACTTTAATTACAGGGTACCTTTTTAATTTAGTTCTGTCTACAGTGAAGACGGCAGTCCTCAACCATTCGAATTGAAGCCTTAATAAGTATAATTTGCCCATGCTTTGTACACAAACAGAAACTGGTGTGCCTACGTAGTGACACGGACTGTAAGCTGTGTAATGGAAGATGGAGTGGAGACCTATGTGAAACCTGAATACCAGCGCTGTGCTTGGGGCCAATGTTCCCATGTGGTTTTGTAAGTATTCATGAGCAAAAACTCTGCCAAATTGCATTTCATTCAATCTTGGTTACCACTCGCCATTATGACAGTGTCAAATTGGAAAGGTTTGGCCCATGTTCCTCTCTCAACAGGATGCATGTCCACCAGAACTATTTGTGGAATGAGATGGGAGAGAAGTTGAGACAGAAATCTGTCTCTGATGAAACTGCTAAATGTAAAAGTTGTTATTTTACTCATTTTGTAGAGAACTCATTTCAGTAACAAGTCCAAGATGTAGCTGACCTTTTTCTTAGGTCTCAGTAAACCTCAGTTTTATCCAAGATCTTCAAAGAACGCCCTAATACTAGTCCCCTATACAGAAGCCACATCACAAGTATGAATGGAGTATAAACAATGTTCTAATAATAGCAACAACTGCACTTGAAAGTTAAGTAAGACACACAAGAGGCTTGCCAGGGCAAAGCAAACACTTTCAAAGATTTTAATGATGTACTGAAAGCTTTGACTGAATAAAATAACAAAAACATGCCCAGAAACAACAGCTCTAAGAAAATGAAGAACAGGCCTTTATTGTACTGTTGCCTAGCAGAGTTGTGGCCTTTTGAAAAGCGATACATAGCCAAGGATATGAACGGAACAGAAATATTTTCTATCTGCCTACTTGAGCAGTGCCAGTAGAGACGCTCCGGTTAAAGCCGTGAAAAATGATTAAATTAAACTTGACAGCTTTAAGTGTCAATTTTCATAAACGTCGGAAAAGTACACATATTAAAGCTTACATTTTACAACAAAAATGTCAAGTTGGACTAGTATACATTAAGGGTGTGCGGTTCATATAAGCTACAAATGCTCTGCCTACCCAAGCCGTTCGCGGACTCGCTGATTAGTATTAACACTATAAATGACTATAAATTCCCTTGTTTGAGGTGTACCATAAAGCTTAACATGATAATATTTTGGTAATACATATCTAGCTGTCTTTATTTATTACCCCAAGAGGAAAAATGTGCTGTTGCTGCCAGATTGCGATCAACGATATCACATTGTATTGATACAGAACTAAATTGACTAAATGTAATTTAAAAAAAGTAATAACTGAAACTATTTTCATAGTAGCCTATTTCATTTTCTCCATAAGGAAATTATTTTTTTTAGGAAAGCTTATCAACTGTTAAAGACAGTCTATGCATTTGTTAAAGTCTTTGCATTATTTAAACTTGTTTTTTAAAGAATAATTCTATTTTTATTCATTATATTTTATATTTACACTTCATATTTTTATTCTTTATGCTATTTTATGGTTAAATCGCCTCCGGTAGAAATGAGAAATTTCTAATTTCATTTGAAAGGGGCACTTTCACACTTTCACGAAAGGGGCAGGGGCTCAAGCTCTACCCCACCCCCTGTGCACGCCACTGCTCAGCATACCCAGTTAAAGAAGTCACCACTTGCCACCGGTACACTCTACCGGTTCTTCGTCGTAATCATAGAGGAACCACTTTTGGTGCTATATAGCACCATATCTTAACATGTTCTGTATATGGTAGCGGTGCTATATAGCACCATAGTTAGCGGTGCTATATAGCACCTTAGTCAAAGAACCGGTGAAGAACCTCTGAAGAACCGCTGAAGAACCACTGAAGCACCAAAATTGGTGCTATATAGCACTTAAAAAGGTTCCCCTATGATTACGAGCCAAGAACCATTTTTGGTGCCATATAGAACTTTTTTTTTTTTTTTGGAGTGTATACATATAGTTAATATTCATAGTTTCAGCTCTTGTTAGAACGGAATATGACAAAATATCTCACACCACAGGTATCGGACTTATAGAAAACCACGGTACAAGGTTGCCTATAAAATGGTCACAGAAATGGAATGGAAGTGCTGTCATGGTTACTCAGGTGATGATTGTAGTGAAGGCTCCTCTGCCACACAGGACAACAGTGGCAGACATACTGGTGAAGAAGGTATGCATTTATACACTTTAAGGGATAGTTCACCCAAAATTTTTAATTATCCCATAATTTACTCACCCTCAAGCTATCCTAGCTGTATATGACATTCTTCTTTCAGTTGAATACAATCGGAGTTATGTTTAAAAAATGTCCTGTCTAATCCAAGAATTATAATGGCAGTGAACGGCAGCCCAAAAATTGGAGCCGAAAAAAGTGCATCCATCCATTATAAAAGTAATCCCCACAGCTCCGGGCTAAATCGATGGTTTTGTGTAATGAATATATCCATATTTAAAACTTTATAAAGTAAAATATCTAGCTTCCGGCAGACCGCTTCAGTATTCAAGTTACGAAGAAAGTAGCCACGTTTACATTACCCTTCAAATTGGGCAATTTGAAAATACGCCCAATGTAAACGCGAAAATTCCCATATATCGCAGATTTGATTTCGCCCTGCAACTCAGTCTGGAAACTCTGATTGTATTCGTCTGAAAGAAGAATGTTATATACAGTGCATCCAGAAAGTATTCACAGCGCTTCACTTTTTGTAACTGTTATGTTACAGACTTATTCCAAAATGTATTAAATGTATTATTTTCCTCAAGATTCTACAAACAATATACCCCATAATGACAACGTGAAAGAAATTTGTTTGAAATCTGAAACCTGAGCTCAATTTTAAGTGTCATGGCAAAGGTTGTGAATAATGTGAATTTTTCTTTTTTTTTAATATAAATTTGCAAAGATTTTAAACAAACTTCTTTGACGATGTCATTATGGGGCATTGTTTGTATAATGTTGAGGAAAAATAATGAATTTAATCAATTTTGGAATAAGGCTGTAACATAACAAAATGTGGATAAAGTAAAGCGCTGTGAATACTTTCCGGATGCACTGTATACCTAGGATGGCTTGAGGGTGAGTAAATCATGGGGTAATTTTCATTTTTGGGTGAATTATCCCTTTAACCCTAGAATGCATAAAGGTAGTCAAATTGACCTGATACAGTGTGATTTTGAGAATATTTTAATTGCTGCAGCAGTTTGTTATTTTATATCTTTATCAGAAAACTATAATGGGTCATGGACCATGCATTCTAGGGTTAAAACAGGAAGATAAAGAACAATATGCTTATTGAATTAGTAAATGTTAACTTCAGTGTTAATCAATGTCATTCATAGGGAGAAGTGACAACAAGATTAGACAACTTGAGGAACAAATTCAAAGCTTGAATAAAGACCTTCACAACCTCCAGTCAACGTTACACAACATGAATAAGAAAATACATGAGGAATCTCAAAGGGAAACCATCAGTGGCGGCAACAATCTGGCTGATGCTGCCCAGCCAGGGATGAAGGAGACCATTCACAGCATCCAGACCAAACTGGACATGCTGGACAACATGACACAGGTCCATGACAAGACCCTCACCAACATCAACAACCACCTTGTGGGCGGCAATGGAATTGGAAATGAGTTAGACAGTCGGTATAGCACATTTAAAGAGGAGATTCTCAGGGAGCTGGAACGGCGGGTAACACTGTCTTGCTCGTCTTGCCAAACTGGAGTGGAGGGCATACAAAGGCAACAGCAGGAAGACCGAGAGAGGATCCGAGCGCTGGAGAAGCACATCAGTGTGATGGAGCAGCACCACCGTCAAACTGTAGAGGTGCTTGAGAGGGAACTATCACACTCTCAGAGGTGCTGTGATTCCCTGAGCGATCTTGACAGGAGGCTTGGTGCCATTGAGAGGAAGGTCAGTTCGACCGCAGAGACGTACGATATCCTTAGAGGACGTCTTGAGAAAGTACCAAGCAATGGAAATGGTGGTCGGGGAAAAGCCCCCGATGAAAAACTGAACAGTCGTCTTAGAGACCTGGAGAGAAGACTGAACGGGACTGTGAGAAAAACCGAGCAAAAATGTTACCATACTGAAACCAGTATGAAGGAGTTTGTCCAGAGAGAAATCGGCCAGATAAAGAACTCTGTCCTCAATCGAAATGATGATCATGGTTATAGAATATCTACCATGCAGATAGACATCCAAGACGTGAAACGTCTCCTTAACGATTACAAAAATAACCTGGAACGGTTAGGGAACAAAACAAATGATCTCGACAGCGGACTTAAATCAGCGATTCATTTGTGCACAGAGACGTGCGGTCCAAAAGGGAGTGAGACAGCAGATACTGTGAAAAGCCTGGAATGGAAGGTTGTTGCCAATGAGGAGGACATTAAAAAGTTTGACACCAAGCTAAAGGATTTAAGTGTGTCTGGTGACTCCTTATTTGACCGTATTAAAGATCTAAGCCATGACGTTCAAAAAATTAAGGATCTGACAGGACACAATGGAGAACACTTTAACCAAATCATCACCGATGTGGAGAATATGGGACGTGATTGCAACATATGTAGTACGATAGATAGCGAGCTCAAAAAACTAAGCAACACAAACAGCGATGCTTTTAATACGTTCCAGGGAGAACTTACAGATTTACGCAGAAAGGTAGATTCAGATGAGAATGCTTGCTCGCAGGTATGCTCAAACCTCCAGGAGGAAGTGGGCAAATTAAAAGAAGATGTAGAGAAATGCACAGGCCAATGCATGAACAGCATGACTGACCATCAAAGGAACATAGATAATCAAAACACCATAACTCGCAAGCTTGGCAAAGACCTCAAGTCCATTCAGGGTGAAATCACAGGGGTGATCCAAACGTTCAGCTCCATCAATGACACTCTAAAAGGCCTCAGGAACACCATACAGAGGCATGGCAACTCCATTTCTGATCTGGGCATGTCTAAGGACAACATTTACTCAGAGTTAGATCAGATTCAGGATAAATTTAACAAGCACAAGGAAGACAGTAAAGGACGTTTTGATGTCATCAGTAGCTTTAACAGCAATTTGATGATTGAAATGGGAGAATGCAAACTTTCTCGAGAAGGGCTGGATAAGAGACTCTCGAAGTTGGAGGGCATCTGCAATAGACTGGATTCCTTGTCAGTAAACCTTCAGACTATCAAAGATGGCCTGAGCAAACATGTCTCTGGGCTTTGGACATGTGTTAATGACCTAAACTCCACAGTTATCTCTCACGGTAAGGCCATCAACAGCATTCATCATGTTCACTTAGAGGAAATTCATGGCAGGATGAACAACCTCAACTCCTCCGTACTGCATGTTCTCAAAGAGTTCCAGATCTTCACCGAACAGGACTTCACTGGTAGGTTCTTATTTATCTTATATAGTTTGGAATTTTAAAAATATTTTTGAAAGAAGTCTCTTATGCTCAGTTGCTCACCAAGGCTGCATTTATTTGATCAATACAGTCAAATGTAATATTGTGAAATATTACTACAATTGAACTGTTTTCTATTTGAATGTATTTTAAAATGCCATTACAATTTATTTCTGGTATGGCAAAAGTTAAAATTTTCAGCATCGGTCTTCAGTGTCACATGATCCTTCAGAAATTATTCTAATATGGTGATTTGGGGCTTAAAATACATTTCTTATTATTATCAATGTGGAAAAAAGTTGTGTTGCTTAATATATTTGTGGAAACCGTGATACACTATCATTCAAACGTTTGGGGTAAATACGATTTTTTTTTTTTAAATAAATGAATATTTTTATTCAGCAAGGACACATTATAAATTGATTAAAACTGACAAAAGATTTCTATTTCAAATAAATGCTGTTCTTTTGAACTTTCTATTCATCAAAGAATCCTGAAAGAAATGTATAATGGTTTCCACAAAAAATATTAAGCAGCACTACAGTTTTCAACATTGATAACAATAAATGTTTCTCATAAAATTATTTTAAATGGTAATAATATTCACAATATTCCTGGTTTTATTACTGATATTTTTTATCAAATAAATGCCGCCTTAGGGAGCATCCCCCCCCCCCCCCCCCCCCCCCAAAAAAAACATAATTGCTCCAAACTGTTGATCGATAGTGTATATCAAGACAAAAACAAATGATATATTTTGTCACAAGATTATCTAGATCACAAGAAAATCTCTGCTTGTGAGAAAGAAAATACATTATGGACAAAATAAGGTGTTATTTGAGTCATGTGAAGTATTAAGTTTATGACAATAATTCAAGTCTAGCATTTTGGTGTAACGGTTATGTTTTGTTTTACTGTCATTGTGTTCTGTTTTCCCTGTAACGGTGTTCCATTTGCTTATTATTTTGTCTCATGTGGATGAAAGACAACAACTCCCAAAATGCACTTTCTTCGCTGCTCAACGAGGCCCCAAAACCACGGCTACTGGTTATCATTTGCCCACCGCGGCTCCACCCCACCGTGGTTTTGATTTTCATAGTAATACAATCATTTCGTTCAGTTAGAGAACAGACACTACAATTAAAAACTGAATGTGTCTTTTCAATAAAGTGTGAGTGAGCCGAACGAAAATCACGGCACAAACGCAGCAGGAGTCAGATTTCATTCATCAAGAGAGCGAACAGCTGAGCAGAGCTGAGGTAAGCGTGGCAGTCACGACGCGTGTCCAGTCTGGTGCGTTTTCAGATGATAACTATGGAATCATGCCTCGACCCGAGGTCGAGCCGAGTGCATTTACATTCTGTGAGTGAGATCCCTCCCCTGTGGGCGGGTTGATAACATGCAGAACTAGCTCTTCCTACTGGCTGTAGTCTCTAGGCTCTGGCCAAAAAATCTAGCCTGGTCTTACCAGACTCGTACATTTCATTTGTACAAAGAGTCTGGCCACTCTCCATTGACAAGCGTTTACTTCCTTGAAGGCGAGTACTCTGTTGAAGTTTAAAACTATTGGATCTGCCAAGAGTCACTCTGGATCTGCCTAACCAATCGCTAACGTTTGGTCGTGACGTATGTCACGTGCCGTTCGCCTTTGATTCTCACATTAACTGTGCACACCAACTGTCAGTGATAAAACCTTGTGCATTCGGATTGTGATTTATTCACGGTGGAGAGGAGAGTTTTGTGATCGGAACGCGCTGCTCTCGTGCTGCATATCTCGCACAATCATAACATGATTGTATATGCTGTAAATAAAATGTCATATGCTTGGTATGATAAGAATAAATGCTGCCGTAAATAACAGCCCAATTCAAATGTTTACGTGCTTTTCTTTTATTTTTTGAGCGGTGATGAAATATTTTGCTCTTGTAAACAGTTGTAAACAGCGCACGCAACCGCACGGTGCTCTGCAGGGGTCCAAAAATTATATAAACAGTGAATTTTGAAGTGATATATTCTTGTGGATTCGGAGAGCAATTACATTACCACACGACCTTGGTGTTTGTCAAAAGCAGTCGGTAATTCAGCCTGGGGTTTTTTCGCGGGTATTGGGAGACGGATGGCTTCAGCCAACTCCTTCACCACTAAAAGAGAGCGAGCTGAAAAAGACTTTTCCCGGACCACAACATCATGGCCACCAACAAAACTCAGCAGTGACTGTTCTTGCTCCGTGTAACGGAGTTCGTTTGTTCAGGGAAGAAGGAGGCGGGAACCGGCGAACGTTGAACAACTTTTAATCAAATAATAAACACAAAATGAAAGTAAAAGCGGCAGCCCCTCACGGACGACTGCTGCGCACATACATAACAAAACGTAAACAAAACACAACTTAAAATCCAGGCCTGGTTCTCTCTCGTCCTTCACCGGTGTCGCTCGTCCTTATATGCCTCCGTGCTCCCTCATGAGAGGACTCGAGACCGGTGTGTCTCATTCTCAATCACGCACACCAATCTCGCTCGCTCGTCCACCTCGCCACACTCCGGCTTTAACTTCTGGACATTCGTCAGCGGTGCCAGTGCCACACACTTGCATCTTTCACCGCCGCCATTACTGAACTACAACTCAAACTAGCGCACGACATCAACATCATTGCTCTCAGCCACTCCCTCTGTTCGCTGATTGGACTGGTAAAAAATTGTTTGGGAGAAAACCTAAGCATATACAGCAGTCCCAGACGTAGTACTGAAGGAAAATGAAAATTGAGCGGAAGTATGTAGGAGGGCGGAGCCAGGCTACTAAAAATCCTCCAATGACGCAAAATGACGATATTTGCTTCATCAGAGGATTTTGTTCAGAAATAAAATGCATGATTCTGTCTCAGGGGAATATGAGGGGAGAAAGTACGATAATTCGAATATACTACCGGGTTTCTATTGATACAAAGCTTAATGCTAAATCACTGAAGTAACCCTTTAAGATCTTAGTTTCCTCAGTTCATGGTTCTGTGTCATCATTATATTGTGGTTGTGTTATATTTCCTGTTTGGATTTATTAAAGTTTTTTGTTTATTATCTCCTTCATTGTGTGCTAATTTCTATAACCAGCCATAACATGACATAGGGATGGAAAAGTACATTAGTGTAGTTAAAATAAAACACTGTCCTGTTGTGTGACATGCTATATTCCATCTAAATATTAGCCAGCATTTTTTGTAATCATTACAATGTCTTTTGGGCTAATCCTCAGGACCTCCTGGACTACCTGGTCCTCAAGGAGAGAAAGGATCCAAAGGACCTCCTGGGCCACTCGGACCTCCAGGCAGAGAAGGGCCGCAAGGGAAAGTGGGGCCATTAGGACCTCCAGGTAAATGAATGAATGAATAATTTTTTTCACAATTTTAACAGAACCGTGTTTTTAATGGGCAAATTAATGATATTTTCCTATACATTTTTCTTATTTGTCTCCTAGGCCTCAGAGGCGAACAAGGTCAGTATTCTTAGTATTACTACTGCCATGACTTTTGCTTGTTCTATTAAAATGATTTTACTTTATATTAATAAATATAATAAATAAGGTCTTTCTCTGTTCTTCTCCTCCTTACCAGGACCTCCCGGAAAGGATGCCAACGTTCCAAGACTGTCATTCTCAGCAGCACTCACACGACCACAAGACAATGCAGGCACTATTGTCTTCAACAAGGTCTTTGTAAATGAAAGAAAGGCCTACAATCCAAAGACAGGTATGTATGTTAAAGACAAGCATGTTGTGTGTAAATTAAGGATAATAATCATAAATTCTCTTACCAACTGTATTTTGACAGGTATGTTCACTGCTCCGGTGAAGGGGCGATACTTCTTCAGCGCAGTCCTGACAGGTCACAAGAATGTCAAAATTGAGGCAGTCTTGTCTAAATCCAATTATGGTATTGCCCGTGGAGATTCGGCAGGCTATCAGCCTGAGGGTCTTGAGAAACCCATGGCCGAGACACGGCACACTCCTGGCTCCCTGGTCATCTTCAACATCATACTTCCTCTGCAGGAGGGAGATACTATCTTCATCGACCTGGTCACAGGTAAACTTGCCCACTCAGTGGAGCCCCTGACGATCTTCAGTGGGATGCTGCTCTACGAGGAAAAAGAGGACAGATTGTAAGACCCATCGGAGACTGAGGACAATTCAGATGTAAAAATTTGTATTTGGACAAACAATGATTTTTTTTTTTTTCAAGAAAACTTTTACATATCCAATGTTGAATAAGGTTTATGTTACAAAATGTATGCAGGTTTCATTTACAACAGGCCATGAAGAAACACAAGATGGATATATTTATCTATTATCAGAGCAATGAACTGAAATTTTTATATGGTTATGTTTTTACATTTTATTCTTTTACTCATGTTCATATACTGTATGTGAGTGGCCATGTTTGCTTATATTAAAATGCAGCTGGGAGCTGCAAAGATCTTTCTAAAAATCTAGCCCATCCACATCACTTGTTGTCCCAGAAGAGATGAGAATGAGTGACAATCAAACTGGGATAGGACTCAATTGGAATATCTTACATAATTATACAATAACCTAATGCAATCTTTATTTGAAGTGTTTAGATCTGAATTATAAACTTCCATCTTAGTGTGTATTTGAAGGTGATTATTTGAATGTTTTTAACATGAAATAAATGTGTGGTTGTCAGCAGGGGTGTTGCTAGGCCCTTGAAATATCTCTTTACCCGGTAAACATTACTGATAAATCCTTGTTTGGGAATTGATATTAGCATATACCACCCTGAGAATGATTTTCCCTAATAATAATTCAGTAATCCTGTCATCAGCTATTTAGAATCTGAACTAATGGTGCCAAATTCATGAATTAAGCACTCTTTTGATTTAATTGGTCAAACGGTTTTACATAAATTTTGAATTTGTTTACAATTCAGCTTGATTCATTTGGATGGTTTGCTCGCACACTGAATAGTTTGCAGTGGTTTCTCAAACTGAAAAACAAAACAAAAAGAGCACTGGATGAGGTGGATATTTACCTACAATACATTGTAGGAAACAAATGTTTGTTATCAGTGATTGCATAGCGCATGCATCTTGTGAACATCTCTATAAAGACAATTTACATTATATCCAAAAGGCAGGCAGTGTATTGCAGTGCATAATATAGTGTATTCACATGTGCACAATACAGTGTGTTTACAGCACTTCCCAAGTAAATAAATACATGGATATTACATTTTGTTTTGTTTAATGTTTTAGAAAAGAGAAACAGAACATAAGCACAACTATGTGGGGAAACAAAAAAAGCATCAACTAATATGTAGGCTACATTATGTGATGTTCTATCTGCCAGCAACTGAGAAAAGCAGAGAAAGTTTGCCTATATACATGTTCTTTTTGCTAAAGTTAGTATCAGTCATTTTCGCCCGCTTACAGTTTGTCTTTATTTTTCATTAGAAATGCTGTGATCATGCCCTCAGAGAACGCTAACGCAAAAACCACAGCTGACTTATGTGAAAGTCAGAGTTCAGTTTTTGAACAGCATCACACTGCTACAATTCTTTGACATTTACCAGCCAACCAGTGTAGCTTCACTAAAATACACCTCAAGAACACTGAGCAAAAATGGATCTGTGTCACATCGGTGTGGTTCATTCTAAAATGAGGAAAGATTTTTTCTTAAGGTGGATGCAATAAATATTACACTATATTTTCTATTATTTCCCATTCCCTCACTGTTATTCTTTCATGTTTGCAGCGCATTTCTTCACTTAATCTGCACATTTGGAAAAGTAACTATAAAAGGATGAATTCCAATAAAGCAGGCTGTGCAGAGAGGGACATTTTTAGACATGCCAGAGGCTATAGATCAAGAAACTTCTCTAACCCATTCTCTGGTAACTCTTCCAAAGACAACTATCAAAGTTGTTTATGCTAGATGCAGAAAAGATTTAATCCTGGATATCTTTTTGTCAATGGATTTTTATTTTTTCTCTGTGGACTGCAGATGTTCTCTAAATAGACTAAATTTAACAGCTCGGAATCTGTATCTTTGCCAGACATGTATTTGTGTGACCTTAGCTGTCTTGGTGGTCTATGCCTAATGTTTTCTTTAATACAAAGGGGTTTAAATGACTTTGCACTGAGCCTAGTACTGGGATCAAACCTTGACCATTCAGTCCATTTTAACCTTCAGAAGAGAGGATTTCCTAAAAAGGCCATTATAGATATTACTTCAAAATGTTTTGCAGTAAGAGCTGATTTGCTTAATTTGCAATTGGGACCAGGTTATATCAGCTGTGTTTATATACCATGTTTATATCTGACCGTTTCAACTTACTTCTCACTACAGGCATTACATAGCAGTATTATAATTCAGCAAATAAAGTGTATTTGACTGTTGTGCAATCCAAATAGTCAGATTATTTCCAAACTGAATGTCGAGTATTGGATATTACACTATATTTGCAATGCTGGTTTTTAATAAAAAAAATATTTTCTAATAATTTTATTTTTGTGTAAAGAAGTTATTTTCCAAAAAGCATCGATTTCATTGTCTTAAAAAAGTATGCCATTGTTAGTGTTTTGATTCTGCTCTTGTCTCCATGGTGTTATGCAGTTGCTTCTATTCAACCAACCACACGCTCGCTCTGCCTCTAAAACCCCGCCCTCTCAGTCTCATTGGCTGAAAAAGCGCGGGCCACTCCACTAATTTATATAAATGTGGCGTCCTCTGGTGGACAATCTTAAATCTTCCCCAAGTTTTCTTGTTGAACCCTACCCTCTTCCAGAGAAGGATTGAGGTCGAGTTGAAGTGATAACAGATTAAATTATGCATGACTTCGACTTCATGGTGAGAGAACCATATCCCATATGAGCATGGCGCGGAGAAGCCTCTCTTTGTGATAGATGTCACTTACTGTCACTCGTACAAAAAGTTACTCACACGCTTGAAGAAGTTGCCATGAAATCTGATAGGCCCTTCCTGGTCAGGCTACTCAAACCCGGTCAAGTGATCACGTAAAAGTGCGGTAATTCTACCTGCGAAGGCTGCTTCTACATAAAAAAGAGGCGGGGACAATGAGGCGGAATTTAGGCTACTTCTTGAAGAAGCTTTTTAAGGGTTCAAGGGCCACGGCGTGCTGTTGCCATAGAGACAAACAGAGACGCGCGTGGAAACAATGTTGACTGTAACGTTTACTTGTTGATTTTAAACATCGACTACAGGTAAGATAATCTGATTGTTGTTTGACATCAAATATAGTCTTGTAAAACTTGTGGATCCGATATACAGACTATATGATTGCTGACAAAAATCTTTAATTTAAACTAAGGCGCAACATGGGCGGAAAACCCCTTGGTCCCAAAATATAAGATAAACATTCGTTTTTACTGAATACTCATGGTGTGACATTAATTGTGTAAAAAATAGAAATGTGTATGCTATTAAAAATAATGTAATTATTAAAGTAAAGTTCAAGTATATTTTAAGTAGCCTATACTTTATGTAGTATATTAATATCAATGTAGCAGTAGTAAACATGTAAGTGTACTATGCCAATACTACTTGTGACTAAATTGGCTTACTTTTTATTGTATGAATTTTTAAGTATATTTTTATATTTTAGTGTGACACTAGTAAACTTTGACTACACAACTAGTTTTTCGTTAGTACTGCAACTATACTACTGTTTAGTTAGTACTATAACTATACTATTACGTAAGTGAACTTAGATGCTTGTAGCACATTTTTAGTTTATGAAAGTATACTTCTTTGAAGTATACTCTCAGTAAACTACTTCGTAGTTACTTAGTTTAGTAGTATTTTAATGGACTACTCAATTAAAAGAGTAAACACAACTACAAGCCAAGTAGACGTAGGATACTTAATTATACTTTTAAGTATATCTCGATCAAAAGATTGAGGACAAGTATAGGCCAAATATACTTTGATTTTTCTGTCAGTACAAGTCAAGTATACTATAAAAGTATTAAAAAAGACTTAACGTAGAATAAACGTATACTTTTTTATTTTTAGTTTAAATTAAGTATACCGTTTGATTAAACTTATTTTTTCTAAGTGTGTGTATATATATATATATATATATATATATATATATATATATATATATATATATACATTCATACATACATATATATATATATATATATATATATATATATATATATATATATATATATATATATGTATGTATGAATGTATATATATATATATATATATATATATATATATATATATATATATAATATCTATTGTTTGCTTTGCATTATTTTATTTCATTCTACAAAATATTTATTTTATTATGTTTATATATGTATACATATATGTATGTGTTTGTGTGTGTATTTAGGTAATCTCTGTGTTGGTTTTTGTTGCTACTTTGGGAGAAAATAAAGTCAAAATGAATTCTTACATGTTTTATTGCACTTTGATCAAAAATGTATGCTTTCAATTATGTAATGCTTTCAAATAGATCAAAACACAAAGAGAATAGAACAAATATGCAAATTATAATTTTTTTTTATTTTCAGGTTCATAATGTCATGCACCTTGGCCAAGGGAAGGCTTGAAGTTTTGCAGATCTACCGGCTGCTTCAGTGCGTCCAGGATGGAGAAAAGCCATATATAGAGAAATTAATCAGCATGGGTGTTAATGACCTCATCAATCTCACCGAGCCAGGCGAGGGAAACGGCGTCCTGCACCTGGCATCGGTGGCCAACAATCCCGACATGCTGGAGTTCCTCGTAGCTCAGGGTGCCCGTCCAGACGTTCAGGACAGTAGGGGGCGGACACCGTTGATGCTGGCCGCAGAGCTTGGATATGACGATATTGTGTCTCTACTGGCCAAGAAGAACGCAGACATGAAACTTGTAGACAAAGAAGGGAAAGGTAATTTTTTTTATTATTTTTTATATTACAAAATTACAAAAAAAATATATGCATACATCTATTAAAAGCATATTCAATGGCAGGGTAAATAATGGGCAAACATCAATGAAATGTGAATACACAATCATTTAATTTATCAATATACAATAGCTCACTTTCTCTCAAGGGTTAGATACTTACCGTATGCTTACCGTATTTGACACCTCGCAAGAAATAATTCTTCATTAGGCAATTTGAGAGCAGCCACATAGTCGACAGAGATCATCAATAGCTGGCAGCATCCTGCCATTTTGGAGATTTACTGTATGCAGTCTATCTAATTACAGATCAGGGCACGACCAGTTAGTGTGTAAACCGATCTGAGTAATCCTGGCTTCTCTCCCAGGCTTGCTCTTCTACTGCATCCAACCCACCAAAAGGCACATGCGCTGCCTCCAGGTGGCCCTCAAAGGCAATGCAGATGTCAACAATGTTTCAGAAACTGGGATGCCGGTGTTCCTGTTGGCCTGTGAGCAAGCTCAGGACTGTGAGGGAATGTGTCTCAGTATCCTAGAGAGAGGAGCAGACCCCAATGCCACAAATCAAGTATGCAAATGTTGTGTAATTGATAATAGTATATTTGAATCCTCTTTCCCTGAGCTGGATTAAAAAAACTGACCTTCTGAAATCGCAGGCATGTAATTCAAATACCAAACCTCTTGTTCATAAGCAAAGGTATTACATTGACTACTCCGAATAACATGTACTAGCTCTATTAGCAGGTGTTGGTAGATTGATTTTGTGTGTATGATATCCCAGGAAACCAGGCGGACAGCTCTGATGGAGGCCACCAAAGCGGGAGCAATAGATCTAGTGAGATCCATCCTCAAGAAAGGAGGAAACGTCAATGCTGTGGATAAGAAGCGATTCCACTCAGCTCACTTTGCAGCTGAAAAAGGCTTCTTTGATGTGAGTATATTCTTCTATAACTTTGAATAAAACGGATATAAGCCTATGTATTTCTCCCAGTGATTATGATCACTGCTTTTAACTCTAGTTATGCAATTTCCAGATCATTAAGGTGCTTTCTGCATATGCAGCAGATTTTGGCGTGGTAACAACAGAGGGGGATACGCCTCTGCACTTTGCTGCCTCAGGTGGCTACACCGATTGCTGCAGGTTTCTGGCTCAAAGAGGTAAATCAATTTACTCAAAGGCATACAAAATCATTAAACCAGGGGAGAAGGCTGCTGCTTGTTACTCATTTTTAAAGCAGATCAGTGTAAAGTCTCAAATGACTGAAGAATATGAATCAATAGCAAAACAACTATAGTTAAAAAACTATAGCTTTTGTGATTATTCTCCATTTTTTCTTTATTTATTCCTTTTACTTCATAAGGAAAGTTTATTTTCCTTTCATTCAACATTCTCGTTCTAGCGAGAATTTGATTGGACAGAAATCTGTGTAGTGCAAGATGAGTCATCAATATTTTTGCTGTTTTCCTGATAGATAAATTGGATTTTTTTAAAAAATCCATACAGCCATGCAATCACAATATGGCTTAGCCATATTAACAAGAACAAAGGCTGTGATTTAAATTAATACATTTGTGGATTATGTTTCTGAGACACTGTATGGTTTTGTGCATGAGCAACTCATGATCCGTTTTTTTTTTTAGTGTCTCAGACTGGCACAGTTCGCATTAAATGTTGCTTCGTAACTTTAAGGTCCCCCTGCCGTTTTATTAAAATTAAAAGCTTGATTGTTTAAGTATTAGTACTGTAATTTTAAAGTTGTACTATAAAATAAAATTGTTATTATTATTCTATATTATTTTTCTTAAATACTTGATTTTTTTATTTTACAGTGAAATAGTATTGCAATAGCAATATTTCTTATATTTTCATAAAATGTGCAGCCCTACAAACACAAAAAGCATTCTAAATTGCAATTGCAATTTTTATCAGAAAAATCACACATTTTCCCCCAAATCATGCAGCCCTAACATAAAAGCAATCATGCTTCTTGATGTGGAACATGCTGAGCTTTATTATATATTATATATTTCACGCCTTTATGACTCATATTCCTACTTCAGGATGCAATCCCAAATTGAAGAACCAAGAAGGCCTTATTCCTCGTCAGATTGCTAAGGACTGTGGCCACAAAGCCACTGCAAAAGAGCTTAAGAAGGCTGAACGACTACATGGAAAGTTTTCAAAAGGGATGGGCGGCACAAATGAACCATGGGCTCTGACACTTCACGACTGGTCTCATGAAAACGAGAATGCGCTAAGAAGCGCTTTTGAGTCTGCTTCACACGGCATCATGGGAATAGAGGTGGTGTCCAGGACGACGTTTGTGTCTGTTCTTCAGGAACTTCATGCTCCTCTAGATGATAAACAAATTCATACTCTTCTGCTTGCTCTTGATAAGAGAAGAGAGGGCTTTATACATATAAATGACTTTCAAAAAGGTCTCAAATATCTTCCAAAGATATATGTTATGGCATCTTATGGTCCTAAGAAGAAGAAGGCAACCAAGGCAGGAAAGACCAAAAAGAGTAAGTACAGTCCACCCATGTCAATCTGCACTGTCCCACCTGATCTCATTCATCGGCGTGATGATGGTGGGCCACCGCATTTTATGATTGAAAGCTACCAGCATGCTACAGATACCCACAGATATGACCGGGACCATCGACCAGGACATCCTATTGAAGATGATACAACGTGGTACATCGACGAGCCCGAAAAGATATACATAAACATGAACTACTGTGCCAAGACAGGAGATATTGAGTCTCTTAGGTTAGCAGTCAGCCAAAAGGTTCCAGTAGATGTGAAAGATCGCTTCTACAAGACTCCACTCATGGCTGCATGTGCAAGTGGGAACTTTGAAGTCGCAAAGTTCCTCCTTGATAATGGGTAAGACTTATGAACTTCTAAGTGTTGACTTTAAAATGATAGTCCACCCCAAAACAAAAATTCTGTCAATTTTGCTCACCCTCATATCATTCCAAACCTGTTCGCATTTCTTTTTCTGCAGAACATAAAAAAATATACCTTTGAAGAATGTTGGTAACCAAACAGTTTTGTTGCCCATTTGTTTTCCATTGTATGGACAAAAAATACAATGGAAGTCAATGGGAACAGACACTGTTGGTTACCAACATTCTTCAAACAGAAGAAAGTCATACAGAATTGGAATGACATGAGAGTGAGTAAATGACAGAATTCTCATTTTTGGGTGGACTATCCCTTTAAGAAATAATTTAAAGTATATTTGCATTGGCATGTATAATATATAATATATAAATGATACTCAAATGACAGGGCTGACGTGAATGCATGCGATCAGTTCAACTGGACTCCTCTGCACCATGCCTGCCATGCAGGACAGCTGGACACCATACAGTTGCTACTCGAGGCTGGAGCTTCTGTGGACCCGCCCACACTCAATGGAGCCACGCCCCTAATGAGAGCCATTGAGAGCTGTAGGCCGTCCTGTGTGGAATACCTCATCAAAGCTGGGGCAAAGATCAATGCTGTAAATAAAACAGGTACAGTCCACTTTCTAGCAAAGATCAGTTATTTTACAACTTCAACATCTGATGGAACATAAATCTATTGAAGCAAATTCGTAACCATTCTCAACCAGTGCAGACCGTTTCTACATCATTCCCACAATGCCACCTCATCTTTGCTGGAGCGCTTTTATGAACACCCTGATTTACAGTGCAATAAATCTGTGAGACTGTCCAACTTTGGCTCTGCTGTCATTTGAGTCAGGCACTTTTAATCTTTTAATTGCAGAGCAAAATTGCTTGGACGTTGCCCATGCCTATGCTGACTTCAGAGTGGTGGATTTGATCCAGGCTAAGATTAATACGCTACCCAGACCTAAGGACAACAAGAAGCCACAGCCTGTCAGAGTCCACCGTAAACCAACGCCAGCCTCAACGCCTGGCTCTACAAAAGAAAAGGTAGAGCAAGCGTACTGTATGTGATTCGGCACATTTACTGTACACGCATGCCTTCATTTAAAGTGACCATGAAATCAAAATAGACAGTTCTTACATTACTCAAACATATGCTATGAGCATTTTTTTCTTCTCCTTTTTAATATACTTTAAACACACTATTTTAGTTATTTTTTGTTTGTTTCTACAATGGTCCTGGGCTTTATACTGACACCAATAATATTAATAAAGGGATAGTTCACCCAAAAATGAAAATTACCCCATGATTTACTCACCCTCAAGCCATCCTAGGTGTATATGACTTTCTTCTTTCAGACGAATACAATCAGAGTTATATTAAAGGGGTCATGAATTGAGAAATCAACTTTTGATATATAAAAGGTCATGGTTATATAAAAATATCCTGTAAGTTTCAGAGCTGAAAACTTCCTTGTTAGTCAAAGAAAAGCTTTTATAGACACCAGGCCCAGCAAACGATCGATTTCCGAATATGCCACACCATGACGTCATCGTGTGATGAAGCACCGCCTCAACAGAAAAAGAACAACGCCTAATTCTGTAGCCCCGCCCACCGATTTGTGAGCTAAACCACATCGAACGTTTAAGAAATAAACACCAAATAAGCTTTGTTCAGATTCCAATATTATGAATGCATGGATGAACTTTATTTTTAATGAATATCCAGCTCACGTGGGGAAGACGCAGATTCGTTTGTAAACAAGAGACTGGATTTGCAGACAGGATGAGATTACATGAATGAAGCAACACACTAACGTGAGTAAAACATTTTTTTAAAGGTCCCTTTCTTCGTGATCCCATTGTTCAAACTTTAGTTAGTGTGTAATGTTGCTGTTAGAGCATAAATAATACCTGTAAAATTATAAAGCTCAAAGTTCAATGCCAAGCGAAATATTTTATTTAACAGAAGTTCCCTTTCAAAGTCTACAGCGAACGGCCGGCTTGGACTACATCCTTCATTAATCCTGGTACTTCCTTCATTAATTACGTCAGTAGAACAGTAGAACAGACTAACCTCCGCCCACAAGAATACGCGAAAAAAGGGGGCGTGGTCTTGTTGCTGTCCCACGTGGAGAAGAGGAAGTGTCGCGTGGAGAAAAGGAATTGTTGCGTTTGACTGTGTTTGTCGCCATGTCGTCGAGACGCTGTTATTTTCATCCCGGAGTCAAATCACCTTTGTTTGGCTTTCCCAGGGACGCTGTAGAGATCATTAAGCGCATACATCTCCCGTTAAGAGGCGTGACCTTTCCGTGCAAGTTACGTGCGCTAAGCTGCTGTCGAATCACAACACAGGAACCGTGCCACGTTCGCTAAGCTGCGGTCAAATCACAACACGGGAACCGCTGGCACAATCAGAACTCGTTACGTATTTCTGAAGGAGGGACTTCATAGAACAAGGAACTCATCAGCCCGTTTTTAGGACAGTGAAAACAGCGGTATACAGATAAGTAAATTGTGTGAAAAATACTGTGTTTTTTTACACGCGAAACATGAACACATGTTATATTGCACACTGTAAACACAATCAAAGCTTCAAAAAAACACGAAGAACGGGACCTTTAATATGTGATAGTATTGCATTGTTACAGATTAATGTGTATGTGTCTAACTGAACATACCTTGGCACGCTGTCACAGGCTGAAGGATCCTTTATTTATGGTGTTGTTGGTTCATTGTGATTTGGGATCAGACTCTGGCATGTATGGACCAGGGCTCACAAAGCCCAACGTCCTGGGGCTATGTGTTTTTCAGACGGGCAACCAAAACGTAAGCCCGGGCTCTTAAATAGTGAAATAACTCTCTTGACTTTGCGCTTGGTTCGCGCTTATATTGACTGATCGTGCGGGCCAAGTAATACAAAAATAACATTCCAATCAATCGCGAGTGGATGAGAGATAAATCATTGTGTTTGTTTGAGAAAGACAGCCCTGTGGGAGATTCATTCCGGTTGAGGTTTCCCCACACGCTTTCACTGACAGGGGAGCAGAAGCCCATTAAATATGCAAATCTTATCCAATCCTAGCTGTGGGCGTTTACTTCCAAGTCTTCAGTGCGGCACGCCCATCAAAACCGAGCATTTCTTGAGAGAGCCTCAAAACCAGGGCATAAAATAGCCTTTTACTTATTCATTATGATATTTTTTAATGTAAAAACCTCGCCAACGTAATAAGTTGACCTCAGACAACGGTATAAAATTTTTTAAAAAGCCAGTTCATGACCCCTTTAAAAAATGTTCTGGCTAATCCAAGCATTATAATGGCAGTGAAGGGCAGCCCAAAATTTGAAGCCCAAAAAGTGCATTCATCCATTACAAAAGTAATCCATACGGTTCCAGAGGGGTTAATAAAGTCCTTCTGAAGTGAAGCGATGCGTTTGTGTAAAAATATTGATATTTAACACTTGGATTAGCCAGGACATTTTTTTTTATATAACTCCGATTGTATTCGTCTGAAAGAAGAATGTCATATACACCTTGGATGGCTTGAGGGTGAGTAAATCATGGGGTAATTTTCATTTTTGGGTAAACTATCAAATTAATATTCAGTATTAATACAGCTAACATTCAACAATATTATTGATTTGACAGCACTGACACAATTGAACGAGAACTGAACTGAGCTGGACGATGACATCACTGTTTTACTGCAGAACAATTTTATAGATTAAATTAATTAATTTAATAAATGATGATCTTTACAACGGAGCTGAATCAACACTGAACTGACTTCAACTGAACAGTGATTCTATTTTCCTTTAGAGCTGTTGTACAGCCGAAATGAACCGTTTGCATCATTGAATCATTTTCCTGTTATTACTGTTAAGCTGTATTGTATTAAGCGCTATATAAATAAAGGTGACTTGACTTGACCAATGGCGCAGATGCAGCATCACACAATAGCAATTCACGTTTTTTTAATCCATTACCAATTTATTCTGCAACCAGAAGTGTGCCATAATAGAGGGTATTATATCAGTATTTATCGTTATGTAGAAAAAACACATATTTGTTAGAATTACTATTTACAACAATTTAAGGTTTAAATTTTTAAATTGCTGTGTCATTTCAAATCTAATATTGAAACAGTGTAAGAGCTGTGATCTAAATCATCTGGCCATAAAAATGACATGACACCGCAAATGAAAACCCAAGCAAAGAGTAAGTAAATGAGTCCAGACGTGTCATATTACCCCCCAACAAGGCATTGGCGGCTTTGTGACGCTGTTAGTGTGCTCAGGGAAACCCCCGCTGAACCTTTGTTGAAAGTCACACCATTGTCAATGTGTCATCACGTCCACTGTGTCTTGATTACGGTGTTAGCACTTTATCTTCTCAGCAGGGCACCGTTCCCACTCCCACAGCCTCCTCAAACTCAGCAGTCAAGAAAGCAATGAAGAAAGACAGTGTTATTGTGCACAACACTCAGATCACCAGCGGAAAGCTCAACAAATTGGACATCAGTTTTGTGCCAAGAACGGTAAGCTGGACACCACACGCAGGTGTGCACAGAGAGAAATGTGAGCTAGGCCTGTGTGAGCATCACACTGGGCCTCATGTGCTAATAATAACAAGTGTTTCCATGCAAAAACAGGTGTGTGTGCACAAAAATTTGTTCTTACTCTAACTCTCATTCTAATGTCTCCATATAAGGGCTGTATGTACTCACAGTATGGATACATTCTTCTTTGCAAATGTATCCTCACGCTCACATTTTTGCATGAAAGCACATGTAGCAAGATCTTTAAATAATGCCATGCCAAGCATGCCATTCTCAAAAACGCCAAAAAACATGCCAAACCTTTTTATATAGGCCAAAACTACACATTTTAAGATGCATTGTATGCAGAACTTTGTGTTATAATTTGTGTTACTCTGAAATATAAGACATTGCATAATTTTTAATCATTATTCACCAAGACAAAAAAAAAATCTTAAATTTAGAAAAATATATAAATATGGCCTGGTTTCACAGACAAGGTTTAGATTAAGCAAGAATTACACCATAGTTACATTAGGACATCTAAGTAGCTTTTATAAACATGCCTTAGAAAAAGCATTACTGGTTTGCATATTGAGACAAAGCATTGGAACTGATATACTTTAAGATATGTTGCTTTCAGTTAAAACAGTTCAAACAAGCATTTTAGTCCAGGACTAGGCTTAAACCATGTCTGTAAAACCAGGGGTATATGTTATACACACAAATATGTCTGTACAAACTTCTAGTGAAAGAAAGAATGAGATGTCATGTGGCCAAAAGATTAGCACATTTATTTTCAGTGGATTGTGATATTGTTTTTCCTGCTATTTGTTGTAGACGTGGCAAAATCAGCTGACCACCAACGAGCTGATGGAGAAGAAGGCAAGGAGGAGGCAGCGTTTCAGTTTTGAGGTGGACTTTGATGACTTCAAGATGCCATTCAATAAAAACATTCAGAAGAAGTCCGTGGAGTTTGATCTTACCGACTGAAAGGTGAAAACCCGTCTGAGATCGAAACAGCACTGATGGACAAATATCATTGCTTGCTTGTTAAGGCAAACACTATTATTATTGCTCGTTTTTGGCTTAGCGATTTGCACAGACCCCACAGAACAGAAGTAATACAAATCTTTGGCATTACCTCTTAATTTTGTTAAGTGAGCAGGCAAAGAATTTCTATCTGGCAGACAATAAAATGGACAAAACAATTAATCATATATAAAAAAGATTGTAGATAATCATTGACCCATATAGGGACCAGTGGCTGGATTCATGACAATCTTCTTAAGGTCAAGTCAAGAAATTTCTCAAGATAAAGATATGTTCTTTAAAAAGATCTCAAAAATGTACTAATGAACATTTACATTTTGTTCTTAAAGGAACACGCCGACTTTTTGGAACTTTAGCTTATTCACCGTATCCCGCAGAGTTAGATAAATCCATACATACCATTCTCATCTCTGTGCGTGTCATAACTCTGTCTGACGCACTCACTGCTAGCCTATCTTGGCACAAAGACTGGAGGTTAACGGCTCTAGCTAGTCTACTGCTTTATAAGTGACTAAATAACGCCAACATTTTCCTATTTACATGTTGTGATGTGTATAGTTACATTGTGTACTAAGAGAAACGTACGACGGAAAATGAAATGTTGCGATTTTCTAGACCGATATGGCTAGGAGCTATTCTCTCATTCCTGCGTAATAATCCAGGAACTTTGCTGGCGTACCATGGGTTCAACAGGCGCAGTGATATTACACAGCGTCTGAAAATAAGCTAACTTCTGTCAACATAACTAACCTATAACCTGTAAACCTGCTTGCACAGAGAGCGTGCTGGGGACTATTTTCAGGCGCTGCGTAATATCATTGCGCCACTGCACCCATGGTATGGCAGCAAAGCTCCATGATTACTCCTGGCAACTGGCATCATAGCATCAAACTTTGCATGGGCAACAGCACTCTAGTTTTGGTACCGTTCTAACATACAGTGTGTTTTATGCTGTAGTTACTTAGGGAGTAATACTGCATGTCTCACGGCTGTTTCTCTGTCGTCTCAGAGAGGGAGGTGCTTTAAGTAAGATTGATTATGCGTTTAGGAGAGACAGGAGATGAGAGCTGCTGCCTACGTGCTGGCATGCAGTTTGTCTCCTCCATGTATCAGCGTCTGTCGGGCGTGCTGAGTACAGGCCTTTCACCACAGGCATCGCTGCGCAAACCCCTCATGTTGTTTATCTCAGAAATCCAAGCTATTCTATCCACATGCTTTAACAAGAATACATTAACTGCTGATTTACCATGTCTGATATAGTCATAGTGGAAATGTGTGATTGAAACTGTGACTAGCAGAAAGACTTCAAATAAAAGCTGTTATTTTTTCTGTACTTGACAGATATCTACCAGTTACTGAGACCGCAGTGGTTGCAGAGTAGATTCTAGATTATTTCTGGTATAAGGAAATGCGCCACTTGGCAGTCCTTTTTATTGCATGGTTCCTCTGTTTGGCCAACAGATGGCGCAATAGTGTTTACATACTAATAGTGAGATCCTCAGGTACTCTTGTGTTACAGCTCAGCACAGTACTGCAAAATAACAGCCAAAACTATTGTTTTTTTTTGTGTTTTTTTTTAGAATGTGGTTGAAGGTTCATTCAAAATGTGCAGACCAAGATTGCACGTGTTATGTACCATAGCTGCTATTTTAAGTCTCTTTCCATAAACAATCTCTCTGATTTAAAGGTCCCTGATGTGTTAGTTTATAAACCAATAGAAATGTACCACTAATGAGTGAAAAGGATTCTTACAGCATTAAATAAATAAATAACCTGATGTGGTTAATAACACAACGTTTTAATGTAACCGCAGAATAGGAGAAAGATCTGTTTAAAATGTCAATAGTGGCATCTGAAAAACAAAGAGAAGGTGTTTTGTATCTGTACGACATGGATCTGATTCAATGCGTCCATGTCTGCTGATACCAACGTTTACCACCGAATTCGATCATTAGGATTGCTATGCCTTCAAGGTCTGTTGGGCATGGTTACATAACAAAATAAATGGTCAAAACCAACAGCTTTAAATCAAGGCTGGTGAAACTATGAGGTTTACACGTATCCATTTGGTAACCAATAAGATTATGGAGAATTTATGTCAATTATCAGATACTGTAACTAGCACTGGAGAGATATATATGGATTTTTGTATGTGTATGCGTGTCTAAATAGATTTTTTTTATACTACGTTTGTTTCAGAAGCTGACAAAGAGATGATAGACAACAAAAGAGCAAACATGAGAGTGGCAGAGAGAGATGGGGGGGCGGCTCTGAGAGTTAGTGCATCAGAGAGAAAGAAGGACAGGGCGAATGAAAGCGATAGTGTGAGTGTGAACCCGTCGGTGACATTCATCCCTGTAGATGTGGGTAACACAGAGCCGTGTGGGGTGAGTCAAGGATGCAGGGATGGAAATAGAGGAGTGAATTTTTCATAAAATCAATGCTCTTGGCTTCAGCGTAAACTAGATCTTTCAAGAGTGATGAGCACGCACATGCAAATTGCATTTATGCGTGCGTGTCGAGTGTCTTAATACTCATGTACATTGTTGTATTTAATAGGATGTGTCATGACTGCAATTAATGCTGATTTGGTACCCAAGAAACATTTTTTATTATTATCAATGTTGAAAAATGTTGGGCTGCTTCATATTTTTGTGGAAAGTATACACTACCATTTAAAAATGCAGGTTAAGTACACTTTAAAAAATAAATATATTTTAATAAAATAAATGAATACATTTTAGCTTTTATTCAGCAAGGGTGCAGTAAATTGATCAAAAGTAACCGTCAAGACATTTATAATGTTACAAATGGTTTATATTTCAAATAAATGCTGTTCTTTTGAAGTTTCTATTCATCAAAGAATCCTGAAAAAACTATTATTTCAGTTTCCACAAAAAAATTAAACAGCAAAAACTGTTTGCAACATTAATAATACGAAGAAGCCTTATTAATAATTGAACACTAATAATAATTTAGCAGAAAATCAGCATATTAAAATGTTTTTTGAAGGATCATGTGACACCTGAAGGGCAAGGGTTTTCAAACTTTATGATGCCAAGGACCCCCAAATATGATGAACCTTGTATGAGGGACCTCCTTCCTAAAATCCATCTAGATATTTTTATGTATATGAAAAAAAAACATTTAAACCGTTAGATAGTGTGGCATAGTTATTAGTAAGTGTGGCATTATAAATACAATATATTGTTTCCAAACTTAAATTAGCTATACTTGATGCGGGATGTATAAACCTGGAGAAGATCCTTTTCAATTAAAATTATTTGTGTAAGCAACTTTAACAATAAATGTATGTACACAGTTTACGTACTGCGTTAAGAATACTGCCTTACACCCCAGGGAGCAAGACACCCCAGGGACTATAGTGAGAAAAACTCTCTAGAAAGCTACAAAGCAAATGTATACAATTCTGGAAAGTATGTATATGGCAAGAAAGGAGAAAAACATTTAGAAATGAAATGGTTAGAATATTCGGTAGACTTTTAATCCATTTTTGCTTTGTCTTTTTATTCTCTGAAATCATTACTCCAGGAGTTTTCAAACTGGGGTCCGGGGACCCCCAGAAGGTTCTAAGGGGTCCCCAGACCCCAGTTTGAAAACCCCTATTTTAAATATAATCAAATAGAAAACAGGTCTTTTAAACTGTAATAATATTTCAGTTTTTTACTGTTATTTGATCAAACAAATGCAGCTTTGGTGAGCATTTAAAAAAATTATAATTATTCCAAACGTTTCACCGGTAATCTGTTTTACATTTGTAAATCTTGTCATGTAGTGCTGTGCTAAGACTTTGTTTTGCTCCATGAAATGATATGCCTGCCCCGTCCACCTTATTTTTCTGGGTTGAAAGTCTTTCCTTGCAGCACTGCAGTGTTTCTACTCATACACCCCCACACAGAGCTTACTCAGCATTCTTGTTCCTCCTGGGACCAAGGGGAGACGGAGTGCTCTGCTGGCCAGGCTTGGCCTGAGCTGTGTTTGTTTATTCAGTGCCTGCCACAACTCTGCCCCACTGCCAGGGGCCGCTGATCTGAGCACAGCCGACTGGCTCTGTCCTTATAGAGAGTCAAGACCCTCTTGCAGACACATCATTCTCAGTTCAGAGATTGGGCATCTGCATACACTTAAGTAGGCACAGAATAGCCATATAAACATATATATTAGTGTTGTACAATATCACATGCCCTGTGCATCAGGGTTTTATGAGGTCTGCCGAATATAATGTGACTGTTTTATCGTGATAAGTCCCCGGATGCCCTTATACAGCAACATTCGTATACTGGTGAAGGGTACAGTTGGTCAGTCTCAATAAAACAGGTCATTACTGGTTTAGTAGTGTAATTCTTGTGGAAGAATGTGGACATGTTTACAACCTCCTATGTGAAGTTCTTTGGACACCGAAAATCCATATTACCAAATAGTGAAAAAAAAATTGTGCAGCTTAATTTTTTTTTGTAAAACATGATACATTTTTTCAAGATTCTTTGAAGAATAAAACATTCAAATTTTCAATGATTATTTGAAATCGATAACTTTTGTAACATCATAAATGTCTTTACTATCATTTTTGATAAATCTAATCCATCCTTGCTGAATAAAATAGCTTATAAATTGTATAATATTACCTACCCCAAACCTTTGAACAATATTGCATATACAGTATATGCCTCAACCCAGATCAAATGTTAGGCACAGCGGTTTCTCGAAAAGCAATATTATCTTCAGAGTTATTATCAAAACTCTCTTTTTCTTTCTCTGATATGCAGTGAGATTCTCCTACCAGCAGCCTTGCTTTTGTTGTAGAGTGAACGATTGTTTTGTTTTGTTCCTCACTCAAGTTCTTTTCCCAAGGAGCTGGTGTATAATTTCAGTCGATAGAAGCTGATGGCAGAAGTTCAAGTACCTTGCTGTTGAGCATTTTTCTGCAATTACCATTTGCATTTGGCATCCATTCTTTGTGGCATCACCTTTTGCCTTCCTGGCCATTTTTGACTGTACTTAGTTTATTTTGGTTAAGTTGACAATAACAATACAGATGCGCACACGAAAAGTTCCTCAGCCAGGTTACTTTCATTGGTTTTAAAATTCACAAGAAATAGTCTCAAAACCAATCCCAGCGAAGACCCACTAATAAGGTTGAGTAATGTAATCACCACGGTGGTCATTTAACATTTGAATCAGGCATACGCAAGGGCGCTCTTGAGGATGCCCAGGCAGACATTAATCTTTAATCTCACTACCAGATGCTGAGAGGAAAGAAATTATATTGTCTTGTTACCATTCCGGCAGTCTGAAAAAGCAATTTTTGTGAACCCTCCAGTAAAAATATCACTAATGTATGATTGTGGTGTAGTCAGGACTAACGCACTGGGGTTGAGCGGCATGCAGTGCTGGAGTAAGTGCCCATATATCAGTGACAGGGTTCAGAGGATGAGATCGTGTGGCTGAGCAATGCGGAGCCAGCAGGGTGAAGCTGGCAGAGATCTGCTCTGCACTCCATCGATCCGGTATAGCTGGAGTGGGTCACGGTTTCAGATCTGGGCAGCTTCATTTTCACTGCAGTGGAGGCGTCTGCTGTTTCACCTCTGGGCACAAACAAAGGCACATAAAAACACACGCACAGTCTTGCATAGCTGGAAGCTGCGGTTCATTAAGCGGCAGGATGCACCAAGGTACTAGCCTCCCTCTGAGCAGCGCTTAAGGGTAAGATCTGCCAGTAACATTCAGGCAAAAATGCTGCATCAGGTCTGCAAGAGATACTGTATGTGTTGCAGGCGCCAGACATGACAGCCTGGGTCCAGGTACTCTACATTCTTACACCGTGTTTAAGCCGCACGCGAGCGACACAATGCAACAAAAGACAATAGAACCCATTATAATCAGTGATGCTGTCTACACTGAAAGCAACACGACATGACAAATCCTAGACAGTAAGCTGATGGCCCGTTCTACTTCTGGAGTAATAAAGTGATCTAGTTCTTAGATCTTCACGCTAAGAAAAGAAAAAAAATTGGATTATTCTTTATTTTAAAGGGTCCGTGTTACAGTGTAATTATACATTTAAGTACTGAGTAATAATAAACTACATGTTCTTACTATAAGGTTAGGGTACGATTAGGTTTAGTTCCATGTAATTAAGCACAATTTATAGTAAATACTATGGTAACTACATGTAACGTGTGTAACAAAGACACTGTAAAATAAAGATTGACCAAAAATTGTTCTTTTGAAGAACTTTGTACTGGGTTCTTTGGCAACTAAAAATGGATCTTCTATGGCACGTTGACTGTTCATTGTCACATGATATGCAATCACAATATGGAGTTTGTTGAGTTTTTTGTTCAATGAACAGTGCAATCCATGATGTCTGTTTCTTCAACTGATTCTTTTTACTGAATCAGATTTACAATTCAATCTTGAATCCACTCTTGAGTTAGCGGTTTGATTCAGATTCACTCAGCTGTTACTCTGAACTGACTCTCAGAGTAAACTATTGCTGAATTTCAGTGGTGGAATCGCAAATGTTTTGTTACTTAAGTACATTTTTCACGTATCTGTACTTTCCTTAAGTAGAATCAATAGTGCATACTTTTTACTTTTACTTGGTTACATTTTGCAGCAATTATTATACTTTCTACTCTGCTACATTTCTACAACGTTCCGTTTCATTTTCTGATCAGTTTCAGGGCTCGACATTAATGCTTGTCCTCTTGTAATGAACTGATGGTAACAAGGTTGCGCTCTTGACGCTCGCACAGCCTCTCGAGGAGAAATGGAAACAAATCAGCGCCGCTCACACAGAGAAACTCAGTCACATACTGCAGTAACAATTCAAAATGTGAAGTTTTTATATTTATCACACGACCAAGAGTGTTGTTTTCCTGAATACCATCACGACTGAAAATGTGTCACTGATTTCATATGACACTGACTTTTTGTTAATTAATTGTTTATGGAACTGTCACTTACATTTTAGATGCAATATGGACCGTTTTTGTTCTATTTCAGCAACGAAAATAGTTCCAAACAAAGATCACAGCAGAACCAATCGTGTCTCACAGCAACAGTGTGTTACTGAATGATTCAGAGTTTTGAATGAATCGGTTGAATCAAAGATTCAATTAACTGTTCGTAAACGACTGCCTCTGCCTCATTCCTGAACAAATCAGGCGTTTGAACGAATCGACTCAATGATTCACTCATTAAGACCTGCCGCCAACCTACTGGCAGTTTAGTTTGATGTTTAAACATTCTTTCCAACATTTCTGATTTGTATTTAAAAAAAAAAAAAAATTAAAACAATCTCATAACATTATTTAATGCAGTTGTAATTTTTCAGTGTAAATTATTTAATTTGATTGGTAACAGCCCTATATTGTCTTATTATAATTAAATGTATTAATCAAATTTAAGAATATAAAAGGAAAGCTGAAGCATAGCCTATATTAAATAAGATTAGGGGGAAAATGCCCTTTATAAAAGGTAAAAATATCATAAATATGCAGATTTAAATACGTCAAAGCTGATTGAACACTGGTGAGAAAATTGCTTCAGAATAATGATATTTAACTCTCAGATAGACAAACAGAATTTTAAGTCAGAATGTAAACTGGGCCATAGATGGTAAGCACAAATACATTAATTCAAAACTAACTTAGTTAAAATGCCACAGCCCATACCGTTTATTATTATTATTATTATTATTATTATTAGAATAGACATTAAGAAAATAAATTATTATGCAAGTACTTTTACTTTTAATACTTAAAGTACATTTAAAATCAGGTACTTTTTACTTAAGTGGGGTTGTCATTGTGGTACTTCTACTTTTACTAAAGTAAATATATCTCCGGGTATTTGTACTTTTACTTAAGTGCTGAGATTCAATACTTCCTCCACCACTGCTGAATTTGGAACCGCATACTAACATACTACTCTTACTATTTTTGCCATAGAAAGATATGGGAAAAATAGTAGGAGTAGTATGCTAGTATGTGGTCAAATTCAGCATCAGAGTTCACAACTGACTCCCTCGCTGAAACCATGAGTCATTTTACAGTTATGTCGGATTTGAAATTAACCAGGAACTTTGTACTGTGACACATGTTAGGAACCTTGGGAGTAAAACTGTAAAGTGGGTTCAAGTATGAGTCATAATCAACATGATATTTCTCTTTGTTTAAAAAAAAAACACTCTTATAAAAAAATAGTGATATTTATATGTCAAAATACAATCAGTACAATGCCATAATCAAATTGGAACTAAACCACTTTTAAAAAAGTCATGAACCTAAAATGTATTATATTTTATACTGTAGTTCATTCAAAAGAAATTGAAATATGTTCCTTTTAGCTCATATTTTATTTCTTTAAAAAACTGAACGTGTTAAGTCATTCACTACATTCACTTTTTTTTACAGGTTTTTACAAAGCAATATCTCAATATTTCCAAGTACCTCCTGGAACCTGCTTAACTACTCTTGGTTTGGAATCACTGCTCTACAGCAACATAACGAAGCAGAAAGGGAAGCGTCACAAGTGATTTGAAGTATCGTTCATCAAAGTCGTGCACATTATGACAACGTGGCATGAGGACATCCACTTTCACCTCTTCACACGTTTTCTACACGAACGTGAGTATCTCTGCGGAAAAAAAAAAGCTGCAGGTGACGCATGGGGAGAGAAAACCCCCATGTTTCCATGGCAACATGCAGGTGAAGGCATCGAGGACTAATCTGGTGTTCCATCTATGAAGCTTAAGCATTGTTACACTAGTCTTCCCTTAAATCCATCACACACACTCATTCACCATTTCCTGTATTCTGCTGATGTCTCCAACTAAGCCTGAAATGACAATGATCACAAACAGGGAGGTTGGCCTCACCAACCAGAACGCTGCACTGCACACAGTGGAGAGGGAGAAAAGAAGAAAGAGAGAAAGACGGAGCAGTTATTGCGCCATGTGCACGAGCCCTGAAAGACTGATAGCTTTTGCGAAACTCTGAAATCTTCCCCAATCTATTTTCCAAACAATAACACACGTTAAAAAGAAAGTGCACTCAACTGAAAACTTTCATGCTGTAACAAGATGCAAGTCTGCATGGACTAACAACACTGTGTTTATGTCCTGATGTCCTTATTTTGAAAGTGTGGTCATTACGTCTGCTCACTGGACACATCAGACGTAGTCATGCAGTAAGAGCAACTCAGCTGTTCCACAGTTTTTCCCACGATGCAAAAATCATTGTCTTAATTAGCATTTTTGTCTTGTTTTCCAGTAAAAATCTAACCATCCTTTAAACAAGATTACTTTACTTGAGGAGGGTTGTATTGAGAAAATCCCTACATGTCCTGCAGGTTGCGAGGTGGAACTTGTTGGTCCATCTCGCAGATGCTCAATTGGATTTAGATCTGGGGAATTTGGAGGCCAGGGCAGCACCTTAAAGGGATAGTGAAAATCACCCCGTGATTTACTCACCCTCAAGCCATCCTAAGTGTATATGACATTCTTCTTTCAGACGAATACAGTCAGAGATATATTAAATAATGTCCTGGCTCTTCCAAGCTTTATAATGGCAGTGACTACAGGATTAGATTTGAAGCCCCTAAAAGTGCATCCATCCATCATAGAATATATCCACATGGCTCCGGGAGGTTAATAAAGGCCTTCTGAAGTGAAGTGAAGTGTTTGTGCAAGAAATATATCCGTATTTAAAACTTTAAAACTAAAATAACGACAATCCCACAGACGGCCGTACGCATTATTTACGGCAAAAGAGTAACCCCTGACCTGATGCATGACGAACGCGGAAGCGCAGAAGATAGAGCAAAACAAAACACTGGACACGAATAGCCTAAAATCAGATTTTTTTTTAAAGAAAAATGTTGGAGGATTTCGATAGAAGAGGAGCTTTTTCTAACACAAATGCATCGCTTCGCTTCAGAAGGCCTTCATCCACATGAATGGCCAGATCCAGGGTTTCCCAGAAGAAAATTAGAGCTTCACACTTTCTCCACCAGTTTGTAGTAGTCCCACAGTGCATCCTACTGCCATCACTTTGCTAGGAAGCCTTCCACGTGATGTAAAAGAAAACTCATTGGACCAGGCGACCTGCGTCCACTGCTTCAAGGTCCAGTTGTGGTGGACAGGGGTCATCATAGGCACTCTGACTGATCTGCATTGCTCCCATAACCATCATTAAAAACATGATGTGACTTGTGCCACAGTAGACCTTCTGTTGGCTCAGACCAAACAGGATAACCTTCGTTGCCCTTGTGCATCACTGAGCCTTGAACACCCTGTCTCTGGTTTTAGTTTTTTCCCTCCTCGAACCACTGTTGGTTAATTTTTACCACTGCTGATCAGGAACAACCCATAATCCTTGCAGTTTTAGAGATACTCTGACCCAGCCTTCCTATAACAATTCAGGCCTTATCAAAGTCACTCAGATCTTTATTCCTGCCCATATTGAATAGATTACCTTAGGTGAACCAGAGTGGAAGAACATTTAATTTCCCATGCTTTTTATGGTTTTTTTTTATTATAACTCAGTAGATTCTTCTTCCTGTCATTTGAATGTAAATTGAAATTTCAACTTCCTGTGTTTCTCAATTAAAATTATAAATGAATTGAAGGGGAGCCCATTTATTAAGAGTAATTAATTACAACAATGAGTTAAGACTATATTTCAAAGAATATATGGTTTTAAAATATTATATATTAAAAGTTAGTTCACCCATAAAGGAAAATAATGTCATTTATTACTCACCCTCATGCCATTCCAAATCCGATGACTCAGTGAGGCCTGCATAGCCAGCTATGACATTTCCTCTCTCAAGATCCATTAATGTACTAAAAACATATTTAAATCAGATCATGTGGGTACAGTGGTTCAATTTAAAAAGCGATGAGAATATTGTTGGTGTGCCAAAACCCCCAAAAATAACGACTTATATAGTGATGGCCGATTTCAAAACACTGCTTCATGAACATTCGGAGTGTTATGAATCAGTGAGTCGAATCATGATTCGGATCGCGTGTCAAACCACCAAACTGCTGAAATCACGTGACTTTGACTCTCCGAGCCGCTTTCTATACGCTGATTCATAACGCTCCGAAGCTTCATGAAACAGTGTTTTGAAATCGTTTATCACTACATAAGTCGTTATTTTGGGTGTTTTTGGCGCACCAAAATATTCTTGTCACTTTATAATATTAATAGTGAACCACTGTACTCACAGTTTACTGCAGTCAGCCAGATCCGGGCCGTATCCTAATCAAATGGTGGACCAGAGAAGACCAACACAGGACCCCGAAGTGTCTGCAGAGACCGTGTCAATTATCCTCCCCCTGCAACTGCCTCATCGACACGGCATCTAAATAAACCCGTCACCAGTGTGATGACTCCGATTGTTCGAATATTAACATTAAATAATACTTAAATCGATATGTCATCCGCAATAAACCCGTCTCCAGCGTGTTGCCTCCGATCATTCGAATATTGCACTTTAATAATTATTTAATCAACATCATCCTCAATAAACCCGTCTCCAGCGTGTTGCCTCCGGTCCTTTGAATATTCCGATCTATTATGACCTCCGACCTGTAAAGCAGCCAGAATAATAATAATAATAATAATAATAATAATAATAATACGTTGTTTGTAAATTGGCCAGAGGAGAACTGGCACCCCGACTGAGCCTGGTTTCTCCCAAGGTTTATTTTTCTCCATTAGGTCACCTGATGGTGTTTTGGTTTCCTTGCCACTGTTGCCTCTGGCTTGGCGTGCTCAGTTGGGGACACTATATTTTTCAACTAAACATCGAAATAAATCTAATTAATAAACTGGTTTGACCATGTAAACTAGATTACTGATCTAATTATTGATCTAAAGCCCACACTGTCACCGTATGGAAATTGGAATGAGCTGATGGCATCAAATGGCTATACAGCTGAGTAGAATTAGGCTGCATTATTTTGCTGTTTAATACTGTAAAGCTGCTTTGAAACAATCTACATTGTTAAAAGCGCTATATAAATAAAGTTGACTTGACTTGACTTGACATGAACTGATTTAAATATGTTTTTAGTACATTAATGGATCTTGAGAGAGGAAATGTCATTGCTGGCTATGCAGGCCTCACTGAGCCCTCGGATTTCAACAAAAATATCTTAATTTGTGTTCTGAAGATGAACGGAGGTCTTACGGGTGTGGAACGGCATGAGGGTGAGTAATAAATTACATTATTTGCATTTTTGGGTGAACTATCCCTTTAATTAGGGAAGTTAATGATTACATTATAGTCAAAATATATTAAAAAAATTATATACAAAAGTAGTTAATAAAGTTAAGTAAGATAAATGTCTCATTTTAAGATTTGGAAAACCAGACAAAAATACTAATTAAGAAAATCATTATGCTGTGCACACAAGCATACGTTACACAAATAGGCATCAGCACCACTTTACATGCATGTGGAGAGAGGAAGTGCACACATTCAATTGGCAAAAGTATAAGACGTCCTGTTAACTGGCTAGAAGGGATATCACATTCCAGCCTAATGCACGCATGGCGTGTTCAAAACCATTCTCTACACCATCACCCCGGCGAGAATGAAACATTTGTTCTGGGTCTAAGACTCCACTGTGGTTACACTCTCGTACATATACATAAATACATATTGATGTTACATGACACTGGATCAAATCAATTTAGGTGGTAATTAACCTTTGACCTCAGCAGCATGCTGCCTCAGTGCCCAAGGGATCAATGTAACCCTTTCCTGCCCCCATAACACTCAGAAAAGGTGGCTTAAATTTAGGTGCTTTGCTGCTCTAGTGCATTTCGGTGATTATCCCCCCAAAAAAATTTACGTTTATTTTAATTACCCATTCTTGTTTGGATTGAATGAAAGGGTAAGATGAACCTACAGTCCCTTATAAAGCTCAGATCAATACGGATCAATATTTCTTCTGACATATATCTGCATCAGGGCATTCGAGACCCTCAGTCACATACTTATCAACATTGCCACCCGTCTCAAATCTAGCCGCTCATCAATTATCAGACTGAATATCACTTTCCCGAATTATCAAGCTTGCAGTCTGACATTTTCTCTCTACAGGGCTCAGTGGAGCAACTGGAGAGTGGTGAGAAATCTGAATGAACCTCTGTGGAAAATAGTTCATGCACGTCTAGGGCAAAAGAGACAGGATGTAATAAGCATCTAGAACAATATTGTCTGCTGGAGTGACAAGGCAGACAAAGCAAAGTATAAATGCTGAATGAAAACAGGCCACTAGAATAGAAAATGCATGGGAAACAAACAAAAGTAGGGATGAATAATGGTAAAACAGAAGCTCTAAAACTGTTTTATTTAGTGCAGGGATTTCGAAAACTCGAAAACTCAGGTATAAAAAGCTGGATTTTCTCAGTAGACAGTAAATAGCCTACTCTTCTCATGTTACTAAAGGAAGAAATGACTTAATAGTTGAGATGAGACTTAAGAAATGTAATGAGAATGCAAGGCAATATAAAACTGATATGGTGAACAAACATGCTACTATATCGTTGATTTTATAGAATGCTGTATTGACAAATCAGAAGCCAGGACTAGAACAATCCATTTTACATAATACACAACTCTCTACTTGATTCTGATTGGTCAATCGCCACATCCTGCAGTCCAATATTTGTTGTGCAATGATCACATATTTCTAAAATAAATGTGTTAGATTCACTTCTCTCATATCACTCTGCAGTTTCTATCCTTCTCATTTATTTAATAAAAAAATCTCATTCATATTTTATCTCCATTTATTTATAATGCACTGACCCTTAATAAAAATAGATTCTCTTTAAGACAATGTCTTGCTCGTATTGCCTTAGTATAATGGCTAATTGTTTCATACTGAATTGATTTTTTATCAAGGGTTAGTGCACTACACTGAACTATTTTAAGATAAAGCTGACTGACCAAACACCACATGCAAATAAGAGATTTTATTAAAAGAAATCAGATCATCAAGTCATATAACTGCAGTTGTATCAATGCTGAGATTTTCACATTCCTCTGAGTCATATTTTAAAGGATTCCTTTGTAGCAGCAGAGAATAAACATGTTTTTAGACTGCTGAGTCACTGGTCGAATCCATTGCCGAAGCGTGCTCCCCCTCCCTTCAACGGCTCGTTCTCTCACTTTCTTCCTCTCTCTGGCCTGTTCTCTCCCTCCCTCCAACCCCCTCTCGCATTCTGATCTACACCCACCCGCACCCGCTCCAACTTTTTCTGTCTCTTTATCTCTGTCAGCACCCCCTTGCCCAGCTTCCTCTGTGCTCTCACTCTCCTCTCTCTGGTTTAATTAAGGGGGAAATGAGTCTGTGAGTGACGTGTAAGAGAGCAAGGTCTAGTCACAAAGAGAGTTGATAATGCAACTACTAATTCTTTCCTACTCCCTCTGTTCCAAAGGTGCAAAAACAGCAGCAGCAAAGTCAAATGCTAAAAAAAAAAAAAAAAACTTCAAAGGCTTCAAAGATTCAGTGAGACTTGTTTTAAAGATTCGCTTTAATCTTAACATTACAAAAAAGAGCCAATCGACGGGGGGAATCAGCAAGATCTTCTTTGTTTCAAGTTAGGTTATATTTTATGACAAGCGACTGACTTTAAACTGTCTTTGATGTTCAAATCTTAAGTGAAAGTAACTCAAGATTTGTTATTTTCAGTATGAATGCATTACTTTGCTTGACAATCACATATTCAATCAATTTAGACATGCTGTTATTAATCCTTTTTATTTGACTAAAATATACCATTAAATCTTCACAACATACATCGATCAGGCATACCATTATGACTACTGACAGGTGAAGTGAACACTGATTATCTCTTCATCAAGGCACCAGTTAGTAGGTGGAATATATTAGGCTGCAAGTGACCATTTTGTCCTCATAGTTGTGTTAGAAGCAGGAAAAATTGGCAAGCGTAAGGATTTGAGTGAGTTTGAAAAGGGCCAAATTGTGATGGCTAGACGACTGGGTCAGAGCATCTCCAAAACTGGAGCTCTTGTGAGGTGTTCCCGGTCTGCAGTGGTCAGTATCTATCAAAAGTGCTCCAAGGAAGGAACAGTGGTGAACTGGCGACAGGGTCATGGGCGGCCAAGGCTCATTGATGCACGTAGGGAGCGAAGGCTGGCCCATGTGGTCCGATCAAACAGACGAGCTACTGTAGCTCAAATTGCTCAAGAAGTTAATGCTGGTGATGATAGAAAGGTGTCAGAATACACAATGCATTGCAGTTTGTTGCATATGGGGCTCCATAGCAGACCAGTCAGGGTGGCTGACCCCTGTCCACCGCCAAAAGCACCAACGTGAGCATTAGAACTGGACCACGGAGCAATGGAAGAAGTGGCCTGGTCTGACGAATCATGTTTTCTTTTACATCACGTGGATGGCCGTGTGAGTCACTTACCTAGGGAACACATGGCACCAGGATGCACTATGGGAAGAAGGCAAGCTGGCAGAGGCAGTGTGATGTTTTGGGAAATGTTCTGCTGAGAAACATTGGGTCCTGCCATCCATGTGGATGTTACTTTGACACGTACCACCTACCTAAGCATTGTTGCAGACCATGTACACCCTTTCATGGAAACGGTATTCCCTGCTGGCTGTGGCCTCTTTCAGCAGATAATGCTTCTGCCACAAAGCAAAAATGGTTCAGGAATGGTTTGAGGAGCACGACGAGTTTGAGGTGTTGACTTGGCCTCCAAATTTCCCAGATCTCAATCCAATCGAGCATCTGTGGGATGTGCTGAACAAACAAGTCCGATCCATGGAGGCCCCACCTCGCAACTTACAGGGCATAAAGGATCTGCTGCTAACATCTTGGTGCCACATACCACAGCACACCTTCAGGGGCTGTTTTGGCAGCAAAAGGGGTCATAATATTTAGGTCAACACAATATTAGGTCATAATGTTATGCCTGATCGGTGTATATTGAACTAATATTTTCTCACTCCATCACTAAGTAATAGCAGGCTATTAAGGGGCTACATATAAAACTTGTATATATAGTTGAGTTTAAACTGTATTAAAAATACATAAAATCTCTTTAATTTTTGTGGCCTCATGGAATCTCCAGGACATATGCATGGTGGCATAAACTAACATCAAATTTAACGAATTATGAACACTAAAAATATGCCATCTGACTATTTCAAGAGCACCTATTTCAGTTTTTGCAAGTCACTCTTCCAGTTTTTAGGTGTCTTTCCTGTAAAAGTCTGTCCTGCTGGTTCAACAATGTTCTCCGGAGGGGTTTCCCTAATTAGCATGATGAGCCGTTGTCACATGACTTCCTGACATAAGTAAGTTTAACCTCATAAAGGGCATTGAAGAAAGTAAGTAAAATATTTGTTTACCTCATCGCATGCTACTCTCTGAGCAGAGCAAAATAAGTATAAGTGTGAAAATTCCTTTCCTGATTGGCTTGCAAGTTCTGCATTTGACCAATGGGCAAGTTCTGCATTTGACCAATGGCTGAGACTGAGAGGATCCTCTGTCTCTGGTGCTTGCAGTGGTGACCATAGTTGCCAAGTCCGCGTATAACACGCGACTTCGGTCGCGTTAAAAAATCACGAGTCGCGGGTTGCGGTTTTTTGGGCTTATTTTTTAAAAAATGTGGTTGCTTGTTAGCAAAATATAATAAGCAACTTTTCTTTACATTTATGGTCGCTGTTTTGTCCAATACATTGACTGACACTGTCTTCTTACAGCTAATAGCCATTCAGTGCAACGATACAAGTGCTGTAGTAATAACAGTGCTCCTTCTCCCCCTCATTGAAGAAAAATCGCGTTCAACGTGCAGGTATGTGACGTTATAAATGCACGTAATGATAGTTAGTAAACTTAAATAGACGTATACATTTTTACAAACATCCACCAGCAGAGATGTACAGAGATGGAGAGCAAACAGGGAGGAGAGGCACCTAATTTAATTTAAAAAAATTATTTAAAATTACAGGCTATTATAAAAAAAAAAAACAAGTCTATAATAATAACAGTAGGTATGGTTCGAATTTATTTTATTTTAAATATGTGGCTATATTGCAGCACTCCTCCTTAGTGCTTGCCTGTGTCCCAATGTGCATACTATCCATCCTAAATAGTATGTGACATTAGTCATTTTCAATAGGCTACTATTTAGGGCAGATAGTATGCACATTGAGATGTAGGGCTTATCCTTTTCAAGGTTTGCAGTGTGTGTGTTCACTACTTACTGCCCCTAATATGTGTGCAGTAACTCAGACTATGGGTTAGCATAATTGGCCTTCATGTCACTTTTTCTCTTTTTCCATCGCCAAACCTCTTCTGATCGGAGGATGCATGTCCTTTATTGCAATTTGATGATTTTTGTAAAATCACATTGTTTTTGCTTTTCAAACTTCAATTTAATATGTTGTAGGCTCATTTATTGATAAAAATTATTTATTAAAAACAATATTGATGATAATAAATAATATAATAATATTGGGCTTGTTTTTGAAGCTGCGTTGCTTATTTGTCTCGCGAGAGTTGGCAACACTGGTTTGACATATTTAGGCATTAGTCAAACAAATGACGTCTAATTGATTGAATAAATAAACTATGCTAAATTAAACAAGAATAAAAACTATGTGAGAGAAAATGTCACACATTCAGAAGGTACACTCTAAAAAAAAAAAAGGTGCTATATGGCACCAAAAATGGTTCTTCGTCGTAATCATAGGGGAACCACTTTTGGTGCTATATAGCACCATATCTTAACATGTTCTGTATATGGTAGCGGTGCTATATAGCACCATAGTTAGCGGTGCTATATAGCACCTTAGTCAAAGAACCGGTGAAGAACCTCTGAAGAACCGCTGAAGAACCACTGAAGCACCAAAATTGGTGCTATATAGCACTTAAAAAGGTTCCCCCATGATTACGAGCCAAGTACCATTTTTGGTGCCATATAGAACCTTTTTTTTTTTTTAGAGTGTAACCATATTCCCGTTGTCAAATCTCAACATGCTAATTCAAAAACAAGTGTGACATTTTCACGTTTTGCTTTTAACAGCAGACACAAAAGACCAAATTAGATTGGACGAGTTTTGTTGTTCTTGTCAAGTCAACATTCACATGCTGCTGCCAAACAATGTTTCACGGAAGGAGCAACATTTTATTTGGGCCTCTCCTCCCCGACAGAGTTCTATTAAACGTCGGTGACGTCAAAGCGGACGCCATCTTTGTCGAGGGCAGAGTTGCTATCCATTGAAGACGAGCACACACGCATTGCCGTTGCAGCAGCTCAGTCACTACAGAAGGGGGTTTGATGGTGGTTCGCTGTTAAAATTCGCTGACAGACACTTCATTACTGACGGTCGTCCAACGACAACGGGATCAGGTAAGCTTTACTTAACGGAGGAGATGATAAAAAGGATTTGGTATGATTCATTCTTTTCTTCTAAATGTGTTTGGCCAAAAGTGGCTGACTTTTAGTCGCAGCGCACGCACGAGCAACAGTGGGTGTTTTTTTTTTTGTTTGTTTGTCCAAATGCAGTGTGAAAACTGATGGTTAATTTAAAGATATCAGTAGCCTTTCATTATCGTATCCGTTCAACGGATTAAATGTAAGCTTGATTGTAGGATGTCAGATTTTAGGGATGACCATGTGTAGTTAAAACGCCTTTGAATCGTGTGTTGGATGCGGCACGATGTGGGCGGTTTCTGCGCTTCAGCACCCTGGACAGCGAATACGTTTCTGTCCTGAATTCACATCCAGCCTCTCCTCTGCAGCTAAAATTACCATTAGGCTTTATGTCTGGCAAAGTTTTGCGCATAGGCGCCATCTAAGTAAGGCTGATTTTACCTGATGTTTAACCGTTTTAAAAGGGCTCTGATGAGGTTACAGCATTAGACCATCAATCACTGAAATGACAGAGGAAACTAACGCCTAGGTGTTTTATTTTGCAGCATCATTTTATCCAGATCGACTCGTCGCTTTCCTTTCCAGATTCACTTTATATAAGAATATAAACAGTTAAGGTTTGATAGCATCGGGTGAAGATTTAACGAAAGTGATCAGCGATTGATAGCGGGGGAGGTCAATGTGGCAAAATGCGACAGAGTGGTCGAGAATTAATGTTGCAGAGAAAGCAGTGTGGGGAAAGTGAGATGGGAGGATGCGGCGGTCAGACTTATTGAATGGAACCGACATATTCATTGTCTGCAGATTATTCGAACCAAATAATCTCAACCTTGCCGAATGTATGTGATGAGGCAGCGGTAATTATCGGTGCGTGTCTTCCTGGTGTTAGACGATGGGCGGGGGCTTGAGCAAAGACGAGCGGGGGCGGATGCTGGAGATACCCTCACTGACAATGATTCGGGCTCACGTATGATTAGGGGTGGCAATCTTAAAGAATTTCATGATTTCCTTGCCAATGTTTTAGTAGCTACTTTTAAGAAAAATATATTTTGGGGGAAAAGAACTCTGTTGCCAAAATATGAGATCATTTCAGACTTCGTGACTATCACTTGCTATACAATAATTGGCCTTAATAATATTAGGCTAATTAAGAACACTAAATATGGTAGCATATTTCATGTATTCGTGTATTTATTTATTATTGATTAAAACTAAACCAGTCACTAGGTCTAGCCTGATGTAGGAGACTTAACAACGTAACAGTTTTTTGACTCATTTAAAAAGTGATTCGTAAGTGTGTTTGATTCACTTCAAAGAACTCGTAAGAGTAATTTGGTCGCGCTGATATGGTTGATTCACTAACAAGAATCGACTCGTAGGCTATATAGGAATCTCTTTTTTTATGGAATCGATCTACACAGGTCGCTCTGTAAGTTGTTGATTCACTATAAAGAATCGACTCATTTGAATCATTCAGTCAGCGACTAACTTTTATGTTTTTTATCTGGTATATTTCTGTTCTAACCACATTGGCTGAAGTATTTCGCGCTCGAGAATCGTAAACGGAACTTGAATAGCCTAAATATCGAATGATTCTCCAAGCCCGTTGAATGGTGCAGATTAAGTGATGCTCCGATACCCAGAGCCATCTTCTCCACATCCTCACGTGTTCTGGCTCACAGAATGTACCGATTAGGCTGCACAATAGTATTATCCCTACATTAACCGGATGTCCAACAACCCGAAATATCATCTAATCTCCGGTCAAAAATTCCGTGTGACTTGGCCATGTCAGGGATCAGGATATACTGCAGACGAGCTCTTTTCCAGTCACGTGCCCTCATCTTGCACCTGCACATGCTGTGAAGCCACGGTATTGTTTAACATCACTCTAGTTTTTGGCCATCCTTCTGTTGTTGTGAGATCAGTAAAAACACTGACGCATATGAGCGACAGAAAATGATACTTTACTACAGTGAGTAGAGGATTCAGTTTCGCTTGTTCCGGTCTGTATTTATCTAGCGGCGGTTGTGAGAGACAGGTTGGCTCGCTTCTGTTGTTGAATCTGATGGTTTAATGCGGCTTATTATTGGCTTGACTGCAGAGCAGGGCGGCAGGGATGTTCCCCGAATAAGTGGTGACTCACGCGATACCAGACCACGATTCATCTTGATTTATCTATGCTCATTGCTACTTAACATATAAAGGTACCTAATATTAATATATAGCATGTGATATCAATACAATTTGAATTGTAGTCCACATATTCGAGATAAACAAAAAGATACAGTCATTCATCCATAGGCTATAGCCATTGATTGTTACATGGGTTATTTATGCAAATTGATTGGTGAATAAGAATAAACAGTTGCATACAAATTCAAGCTTTATTAGATGTATTTTTGAACAGGACATGTTCAAACACATGGCTGAGTTCAGTCAGGAGTGATTCACTTAAATATCTCCTACAAACCAATTAAATATGTCATTTGGAAATTGTATAATCAAATCTTGACACTGAGACAGCGAAGTGCTTTGTTATGGTTGCGTCGATGTCTTGATTAATCACATACGCCATCATTGTATCAATGAAATGTTGTGATAGATACAAAGAAAAAAGAAAACCAGAAGCTTTACCAGTAGAAAACGATATGTTATATCTATCGCCCTAAAGTCCTTGATTTCATATTCCTAATAACATATTGCCTTTTAACACAAAATTGTTTTAGATTAAAGCACCAGCTGTGTAAAATAATGGAAACAAATTAAAAAGAGCAGCTAGTCTTGGGGGACACTAAACATCTAGCAAATAATAACATGGTCCCAAGTACAAAATGGCTACTGGATAATTCGGCGACAGTCCTGCACAAGTGCACTTGAAAATATAGACAAATGCGTCACAAAACCATAAAAGACTGAAGACAGCTATGGATGAAAAGATGAGCAATAGGAAGAGGGGGGGTAATGTTGGTAGAGAAGAAGAAAGGCAGATAAGGGACGTCAGAGGAGGGTGGCTGAGGATGAAAGGAGACAAGACAAGATACCCCTAAGAATTAGCTTGTATGATGCATAATGACTGCAGAAAGAAGCCCCCTCATGGCAAACATCTCAGCCTGTAAGCTCTGCCCACACATGTGGGTTTCCCCTCCACCATCTATGAATATCAATAGTGCTGGAGGTTTCTGACGGTGGGAAGAGAAGCATCATAAATCAGCATGAGGACTGACACTATCCTCTCTCTGTGAACACCATTTTACAGAGGTCACAGTGGTTAATAAGTGCAGTCTTAAACTTACTGAAAAAAGTGAGATTAAGCAAAAGGATTAAGAGCTAGCTGATGTAATTTACTGTAGTTTGTACTTGCCACATAATACTGAAGAAACTGAACCGTATCTAGTTTTTGAAAATGCTCACATAAAACTCCTAACCTCATATTTGTGTTTGTTATGATGTGGAGATAGATGTGAGAATGCCGTCATGCGCTTGTTTAAAGTACATCTGGATTAAAATACGAATGCGTTTTGCTTTTGCATGATCAATATGACTTCCCCTAACCTGTGTCATTTGTCTTTCATAGGCATCTTAATGTTTGTATCTTATCAGATGGACTTTTTTATGAATTTGCAAGCTGTCATTGTGAGCAATTTGGACAAATGTTACGGCAGCAAATGAACAGATTGCTCATAGCTGCAGTCTGAAGCCATTTTAGAATTGTAGCTCTTTCGGAGTAGTGAGAGTTCATGTCATGAAGTTTTCTCCAGTGTGGTGCTACAGTGTGGGCACAGATTGATGAGCTCAAGCAGATGATTCATTCTTTCTCAGTTTACATGATTAGACAGTCCGGTTCCATTAAAGTGGAATCGTATTTCAGTATTAAGCAGCATGCTATAGTAAACGCTATAGAAATTCAATATTAGCCTTTGCTTCATGTTTGCATATTTCTTTTGTGGATTATTTGACTGTTGACCCATGTTTGAGATGCCAAACAGTCATTTGATAATAATAAACACTGGCTCATTTAAACAATTCAATAGGATGGAGAAAGACAAATTTGCTATAGTTAAAGTTTTGATGTATGTATATTCACTCTTTGCTTGTCAATCACTTATGTTTCTCATTCAGAAAAAACAACAACCTTTGTATTGTCTGTGCGTGTCCATGCATACGCAGACATTTTGATTTTGTGGCATTCACTATTTTTGATTATAAATATACCAAATATTAACCTTTAGATGGTCCTGCAGTGAATATCCGTATCATTATATATCATAATGAATATCTTTTCTTTCTTTTTTTGTAAATTTTTGTAGCACTATTTATTGTTCCAATGCAAATTTAAAGTGCCCTAAAACTTTTTGTTTTGTTTTTGCATTAAATATTTAGAAATCTTTTAACCATGATACATTTACTTGATATGCAAATTTGCATGAGATATTAAGACTAAAAATAATTAGCTAATGTGGTAAGAAAAATATAATCAATATATATATATTCTCTGAACACAAATATTTATATCTTATATATATTTATCTATAGATATCTTAAAATATCTTTATAAAATAAATAAATGGTAATCAACCATTAGCTAGTGCTTTCAAAAATAAATTGGAAAAGACGTCAGTGTTTTACTTCCTTTAGCTAAATGTACCTCTAGGAAATAGTGGTGCAGGGATGACGTCAAAAACCCGGAAGACTAATTTACCACTGGATCCCGTGAGATTTTCCAATGGATTATTATAATGAGTTTTTTTCTTTCTTCAATTTATGAGTAAAATACAATCTGTGGTAAGTTGACGATACTGGGACGCTTTGTTTTACACACACTTTACACGCAAATTTGAAAGCTTTTTTTATTTTTTTATATATTTTTTTTATATGTATGTTTCTGAAAAGTAACAAGATTTGGGGTGTGAGCGTGTGTAGTTTACATTGTAGAACAAAATGTCCAAGTATTAGCAACTTAGGTTTACCACACACCTTATTTTGCTCATAAATTGAAAAAGCCCATTTGCCAGTGGCGAATTAGTCTACCAGATTTTGACGTCACCCCTGCACCAATCCATAGGTAAATAAATCTGTTAATCATGTGTTTCTATTGAGCAAATGCTTTTGGCCGCTTTCTGGATCCTGGGCTTCTTAATTGATTTTGAATGTCTTAATGTTTGAATGTTTATGACTCTTCAAATATTGAACACCTGCTGATGCTATCATTCAGGTGTCATTTTTTTCTGAGCTTTCTTGAGTCCTCCCACCCCTCCTGTCTGATCAACAAAACAAATGCCACAACCACATGATACCATCGGTGCAGTTTATGAGATTTTCGTATAAATTACCTTTGATGGCACCCAATTCGCCTTTTCAATTTGACTTTGCTGCAGCGTCTGTTGTTGAATAGGCATATTATGTAAATGCAATAACAGGATGCCAATCAATAATAAGACTGGCAAAGAAATAGCAGTTGAAAACAGATCTTCTGCAGGTGTGAGGATGTCTGAATGTGGTTGTTTTAAGTGGGTCTTTTTCTATAGAATATTTTTTTTAAAGATGGCTGCACTCACTTTCATTCCTCTGCCGCTTTCTGATCATCATTTCTATGAAGCTGCAATAAAAATGTGAAGGTCACACTCAAACAGACTGCATAGCCAGCCGTCCAATCCTTGCGCTGTCAAACTAATCACTCGTCATATCGCCAAGAACCTTGGAGCCAGATGGGGAGGCGAGGGAATCAGGGTGTTGGGTGGGGAACACAGTGTCTGCTTTAATGGCCGCGTTGTTAATAAAACCATCCCGGGGCTTCCCCATGAGTGGGAGTTTACAGGCGATTAGAAGGGAGGGCTCTCTGCAGAGGACCTGATGCTGTTGCTGCAGAGCTGAACACAAATGGGCTTGTGGTGTCAAATCTATTGCACTGGCCGTTGGATCCCTGCTAAATCACAAGACCCTTCAACCCAATGTAAAAGGGGGGATATAGATGAGGTTCTGAGGCTGCTGCAGTCATTTATGGTGCAGCAACATGAGTGCGTAGTATAGATCCTGCTATGAAGAATACTCAGTATGCAGCCACATGTATAATTTAGATCAGTACTAATGACCGCCACAGATCACAAGCCTAATGATTTTTTGTTGGAGGGTACATGGTCTGTTCTTGTGAGATTTGCTGATTTTCTTTTTCTTTTTTTCTTGATGCAAGAAATGATTTTGTGGCATTCACTATTTTTGATTATAAATTCCAAACATTGACCTTGCAGTAAATTTCCATTTTATTTTATTATTTTAATTTATTTGTTCATTTATTTAGTACTTTTCACTATGTTTATTGTTCCAAAGCAGATTTTTTTTTTGCCCGGACAAAAAAAAAAAAGTCGTTTTGCATTGTCAATACAAGATCTTGAGCAAAAGTTGATGCACCTCTTTATGGAAATTATCATCGATATTTATTTCCATCAAGAGGTGCATACATTTTTGGTCAAGATATTGTATTGACAATGCAAGAGTCCAGCACTCTGTAAAGTCTCCTCCAGCACATCCCAAAGACTTCCAATGAATTGAAGGTCTGGACTCAGAGGTGCCAATTCATGTGTGAAAATGATTCTTCGTGCTCCCTCCCAACCATTCTTTCACAATTTGAGCCTGATGCATCTTGACATTGTCATCCTGGAAGATGTCCAAGATGTGTCTTCCTACGTGGTTGTTAAGAAATAAAAAGCTACACACTCCAACAATTAGGGTTGCAATAATGATCCAATCATAGACTCTTAAGCATTTGCCTAGCAGGCAAACAGTTTGACAGTGTATTTAAAGGTTTTTAAACAACATTTACTTGAGAAAATTGCATGAGATAATAATACTCGTTTTCAGATACTGATTTTCCATACCCCATTGGAATTAATTTTTGTATATTTATTTTGAGCATAAATAACACAATTTATTAAAACAAATGCTTAAAGGTAGCCTGACAAGCCAGACCCACATCAAGATGTTGGGTCTGGGAACTCACCATTGGCAGGGCTCAATCCGAGGGGCAGGATAAACGGTTGTCTTTCAAATTCCCTTTGCGCGCTACAACCAACCAGAGCAACGAAGAAGGTGAAGCTCCACACCTTCTTCGTTGCTCTGGTAGTTGATAGAGTAAACTTTTGCCGTATCTGGTCGGCAAAACTCCGAACACATCTTCCTTTTTTAAAGAATGACTTCAGTGCCATTCTTTGTTCTTTTCTCAAAGAAAAGCTTAACTCCAAGTCTTCCAGAGTCACGGCCAAAGCCGGTTCGAAAGACCCGTGTTCACCAGCTTCTTTGTTTTCAAGTAGAACGCAGGACCGCAGCAACTCTGCCATTATTATGTTAAGCCCACCCACCGACACGTTGTGATTGGCCTGACCAGAGTTTGGTTTTTCCAGCTCGCAAGCTAACAGAGAGTTGCTAGACTACCCTGGCTGCAAATTAGATTTGCTGCCGCTAGGGTGCGTCTAGATTTCTAGGCTAGCTTAAAGGGATAGTTGACCCAAAAGGGAAAATGTTGTCATCTCTTACTCATCCTCAAGTTGTTCCAAACCTGTATGAGTTTCTTTCTTCTGTTGAACACAAAAGAAGATATTTTACAGAATGTTAGCAACCAGACAGTAGCCATTGACGTCAATACATTTTCATTTTTTGGTGAACTATCACTTTAAACAAGAAAATAATTGGCTAATGAGATAATGAGGTAATAATTCAAGATATATTCTATGAACGCAAGTCTTAATATAAATATATGTTCATGGATGTGTAGATTTTTACTGGAAATTTTGACAAAATGAGATGCGGATGAGAAGAGAACTTGGGAGGAACTCAGCTGGGGAAGCCCACCTCCTCAGGCTGGTGGTGGAGTCTTCCTAATTCTCGACAGTATAATCAAATTTGAACTAGATTGTGTTGCAGCAGAGGTCTTTCCATCTTAAAATTAATTTTCCACATGGTTTACATGATTATACTTGTATTTCTATTTCTACATATTATATACATGATTTGTATAAGGAGTGTGAACAGTAAGAGTTTACGGGACAAGTTAATAGAGCTCTGGAATCACTCCACGCAATCCTCCACTCAGGAGGAAGGGAACCGATGCTATTAATCACTGCTCATGAGAGGAGGGGGCGGCATCGCTCAGGCCTGTCCTCCTCATTTGGTTGGATTGCCTTGTGAATAATAAGCCATAGTTTACAGGTGGCTGGCTCTATAATACTCCACGGCTTTCAATCAAGGACAAGGCACGGCTGGAGACAAATGGAAGCATTAATGAACTCAGAGACCTCTTTAAATAATGCATCGCCTGCTGCAGTTTATATTTGACATTTGTTCAGCTAAACGTAACAAACTGTTGGCGTGTATTTTGTATGATTTTTCTAGCTATGCAACTTTCTGATGCATTCAATATGTTTGAATTTGGTTTGATGGCCATGCCAGATATCCATAAAGCATAAAAGGTAGTGAAATGAGTAACAAATGGCATATGGTTTGAGTTTCTGTCCTTGCGTTTATGAATAAGGATTCTCTTGGAGATTTTAAAACATGTCAAGCTCAATAACTCGCTCTACGAGAGTCAATCTGTTGCAACATACATAACACTGTTGAGGGGAAATACCATAACCCGATTTCAAAGGTAATCTCGTAAAACACGTCTGTTTCGCCTGGCTCAGAGATTTAGAGGTCAGGCATGATAAGTTCATTCCGTTCGAGGGGATATAAGGTGAAGATGGCGTTTAGCGAAGCATGTGAGGGGAAAAAAAGAGCTACGTTTTGGAGGAGGACAGTTTTTGTGTGGTAACTGAAGTGCTGCAGTGAAGGGAGAGGCTGCATGTTTGAGGAGAGAAAACAAAATGGCAGCCAGAGCCGGAGGATGAGTGAGTGCGCGCACACACACACACACACACACACACACACACACACACACACACACACACACACACACACACACACACACACACACACACACACACACACACACACACACACACACACACACACACACACACACACACACACACACACACACACACACACACACACACACACACACAGCTATTCTAAAAGAGCATGTTTGAACCATAGAGCTTCTCATTGTCTTGGTAAACAAACATACAGCTACACACAATTTCCAGTAGCCAAATCAATAAATATTGATCAGTAGCCTATTTCAATAAGAAACAACTCGTTATGTTTACTGCTTTTAGAGGCATCACTGTAAAACTTTCATTTCAGAGGTCCAAATGTTAGTCCAATCTAATTTTTTTCCCCTCATTTTTTAAAGCAAAAATTCTGCTAGATGTTTCATTGTCCCTCCCACTATAAAATGCATTAAGTCCAATTTAAATGTGATGCTCAAATATGTAATTTATTTTAATGGCTAGATATCACAACATATGTAAATACATTAATGTGGTACTCTTTGCAGATAATTATAGGCCAGTCTTGAAAGGTTGAAGCCCTTGCATTGCTTTATTTGCATTGCACTTTTTCCAGTTTACCAGTATTCATTTCTTGTAATCCCTGTCCATTCTTTGTTTATAATTTACACGTTTGCATAGTAATGTTCTGAAGAGATGCACACAGGTCTCATTATATGCACATTCGACTGCCTCAGAATTTGCATGGTTTGTCTGCCATCATTTAACAAGCACAAAATAATGACAGCCATCAATTAAGTAGGAATGAGAGCATGTACATATTTGCATTGTTTTTCTTCTATATTTAATGACTGGCAGTGCACTGGAAATATTATAGAAAAAGGTTACCACTACCTAATGCTTTATTAATAACCCTGGGATATAGGCAACAACTACAATAATTTTAACCTGAAAGCAGATGTGAAAAAAAAAAAAAAAACTAATTAGAGAGCACCTGCTAACAAGTCAATAATTGAGTGTTCCATCTGCTCAGTTCTTTTTTTACTTTCTTTTTACATTGTTTAGGTTTAGCTAGCCTACAATCCAAAGGACTGCTAATAGTGTCATTCGTATTAATAATACAGCAAATAACATTATGTATGCACAGTTAAAAAATGAGAAGTTAAAAGATGTGGAGGGAGAAGCAAATTAAATGATTGTTTTTCAGCAGTGGAGGTAGAGTAAATTAACAGAAAACATGAGTCCTGAGGTTTCACTGACCTAGTTAAGACAATTTTCCAACGTTGTTTTGCTTTTCCACATGAAAAAAAAAGAGATAGCAAGGCACCTCTTTGTTTTGGCCCATCATTTTTCCTCTGGGCTGGTCTCTCAAATGGTGCTCAACCTTTGGGTTGTTTCAAGAATACCGCCGCAAAGAATTCTCTACGGCTGTCATTCACTGACCTGACATTTTTATGCACTCATCAGAATCTGAATGAGTTCATTCATCAGAGGTTGAGCGAGGACATGTGAGAGACGTTTCTGTATTAGTTTGTTTCACTGGCACCAGCTAGGGCACCGTGACATATGGTACCATACTGAAAATTCATCACAAACATGTTTCTACTACCCTGAGAGAGCTTGCATCAGTACACAGCCTGGGTGATGGGTCAATCAATTTTAGATTGGTGCTCCCTGATCTTTAACCAAAGCAGAAGATGACATTCACTTGTGGAGATGGGAGTGTAATATTGGAGCCTTTAGTCTCTGGAGTATTTCACTGTAAAAGGTCAGGCAGGCGTGTTAAATTTAATCGCTTGAGTACAATTATGCAATTAATAGAAGCAGTATCGCTTTTTAATGCCTGCTTGGAATTCATTGGGATTTTTCACTGATCATTTTGTGGATGGCTGAGTTGGAGATATTTGAAAAATATCAAAAAAGATTTTATTGAAGTTTCTGCTTAAAACGCATTTAAAAATGCCTGGGCAATATCTGGTCTAGTTTTGCAAAAACATGTTTTACTTTTGGCTTTGAATAAGGATTGAAGCTCACATGCGTGTGCAGTTTAACACGCACTCACAATTATTCAGTAAGCTGTTCTTATTAGACCTCTTGGGATATCTTGTCAAGCCAGTCTTTTCAGGAATATATCTGTCAAGCTCACAGTTTCCGTGACAGAGGAGGGAATCATTTCTCCTGGTACACCCAGAACCTCAGGGAAGAATTTAATCAGCTAAACACAGCAGCCACCACATCGACACTATTCGAAAGAGTGTACGAGAGGAGGCGATGGGTTCCTTAAAAGAGCAGAGCAGAGCAGAGCAGACAATGTCCTACTGTCCATTTCATGACATTTAATTAGCCTATGTAAATGACATGGCTTTATTAGCTGTATAACTCTATATCTGCCCTATGAATTTATCATTCATGACTTTTTTTTTTTTTTTGTGCTTATGGGTCTTAGAAAAGGGTGAGTTTAGGATGAGTATATTGTCTTTGTTAATTCTTAAATCTGGATGACACACTTTATTATTCGAGTGAGCTCCATTGTGTAATTTTTTCCTTTTCTCTATGTCCAATTCTTTCAGCTTCCCCCAGACTTCCAGTAAAACCCACTCTTCCCAGTTGGAGACCAGCTCCACCCAGCACACCCAGCAGCCATGGCAGACGATTCGGATATGCGCAATGAGCTCTCAGACATGCAGCAACGTGCAGACCAGCTGGCCGATGAGGTGAGGACATTCACTTTCTGCCTTTATGCTACACTCACATGAACAACAACCATCGAACATCAACTGACTGCAACCAACATGTACCAACAAGCAACAAATGTAGCGCCAACTACAAAATCAAAATGGAGCTTTGTGCAACAATGACGTGTATTCTGATAATGATGAATGTAGATGAGTATACAACTTTTTTGGGGGGTTTAAAAATGCATTCAGCAATAAAGAAATTAATAGTATTTTTTAAATCATATACAATCAAAATAGAGCTTTGCTGCAGCACTGATGTGTTTTTGACTACCGAGCTAAGTGGTACTGAAATGAATAGCAATTTTGACGGAAAACAATCATGTACACTCACATGACATGAAGACTCCAGTCACATCATGGAGGCGGCCATGTTGGCCAGCTGATTATTACTTGGTAACTTCCTGTTATTGGCCACTTCTACAACTGAACACATTTTTTTTACAACTTTTTTACGTGATGCTGCATCAATGCCACTAGTCAAAGACTAAAAAATTATTATTTTATTTGCTTAGTCATCTGTTTAGTTGAAGCAGTCATTCAATTTGTTTGGCTCTTATCCAAGTCACTGACACAAGTTAATTATTTCATGTCTTTATGCTCTGTTGATTGAGGTTCGGATAAATTGCTGTAATTTATGCTACAGATTTATTTATTTGTACACAGCTTGTTCTGTGGGCCGTGACTGTGAGATGTCAGAGTCCATATGTGAATGTGTGTGTGTGTGTCATGTGGAGGGAGGTTCACCTGCACTCTGCCTTACATAACGCTGCAGCATTTGCTGTGTGTGTGTGTGAGAGAGCCTGTGTGTTTGCAGCCTGATGGAGCTCATCTCCGCCGCCCCACGCTATGATTCTCACAGCTGAGCAGAATATTAAAACACAAACAGCACACTGCAAAAATGTCCTCCGGCCTTCTGATCTACTGAGATATGAATTCAAAATATCCAGACATCCAGTCCATGATATTTGTGTGAAAAATGCTGTAGATTTACACATTCTGAAATATGTTCGGTATTCGGAAGGTTTAGTTGGAAGAAAGAAAAAAGAATTTGTTCAGCTCCAATGTTATTGAAGCACATTTTTGGACGTTTCACGTCAGTGGGAGATGGGAAAATAAGGTGGTCATAATGGTGGATGGCCTAAGGATATAGATTTTGAAAGGAGAGATGAATAATGTTCTGACTTGGTGCCTCAGAGCACCGACCAGTGAGACATTATTTCACACAGATTGTTTAAACAATAAAACATAAGTAATTCAGTCAATGAACACTGCAAATTGTATTTATATTTGTTAAATGTGTTGGCACAGAGGTGCTGTAAAGAACATCCATTGATTATTTATTGATTATAGTGTGTGTTAAAAATCCTCCCACACACACTACAGCTTGTGGAGGTATTTTATCTCTGTCAGTTCCTAATGAATTCTGGTTTTAACATCTTTTTCCTCCCCCCACAGTCGCTGGAGAGCACTCGCCGTATGCTGCAGCTTGTGGAAGAGGTAAGAGAAAGACGCTTTATTACATTTATATTATATATTTATTCATATTTATTATATTTCTAATCAAAAATGTCATCTCACTTTTCTGATCACAAATGTTTAATATATGATCTGGCATAATCTCTGTATATTCATTACCATTCAAAAGTTTGGGGTCAGTACGATATTTTTAAAGAAATTAATACTTTTATTTAGCAAGGATCCATTCAATTGATCAAAAGTGACAGTTCTGTCAGGAACACTATCGTCGAAGATGATTGATAATTAGCATATACACGATCAGGCATAATATTGTGTTGGTCCCGTCGAGGCATGGACTCCACTAGACCCCTGAAGGTGTGCTGTGGTATCTGGCACCAAGATGTTAGCAGGAGATCCTTTAAGTCCTGTAAGTTGTGAGGTGGGGCCTCCATGGATCGGACTTGTTTGTTCAGCACATCCCACAGATGCTCGATTGGATTGAGATATGGGGAATTTGGAGGAATTTGAATTTTTTCCTGAACCATTTTTGCTTTGTGGCAGAAGCATTATCTGCTGAAAGAGGCCACAGCCACCAGGGAATACCGTTTCCATGAAAGGGTGTACATGGTCTGCAACAATGCTTAGGTAGGTGGTACGTGTCAAAGTAACATCCACATGGATGGCAGGACACAAGGTTTCCAGCAGAACATTGCCCAAAGCATCACACTGCTTCCGCCCGCTTGCCTTCTTCCCATAGTGCATCCTGATGCCATGTGTTTCCCAGGTAAGCTACGCTCACGCACCCGTTTTGTACATCCACGTGATGTACAAAAAAACCATGATTCATCAGACCAGGCCACCTTCTTCCATTGTTCCGTTGTCCAGTTCTGATGCTCACATTCACACCTTTGGCACTTTCGGTGGTGGACAGGGGTCAGCATGGGCACCCTGACTGGTCTGTGGCTATGCAGCCCCATACGCAACAAACTGGGATGCACTTTGTATTCTGACACCTTTCTATCAGAACAGCATTAACTTCTTTGGCAATCTGAGCTACAGTAGCTCGTCTGTTTGATCGGTCCACACGGGTCAGCCTTCGCTCACCACGTGCAACAATGAGCCTTGGCCACCCATGGCCCTGTTTCCAGTTCACCACTGTTCCTTCCTTGGACCACTTTTGATGGATACTGACCACTGCAAACCAGGAACACCCCACAAGAGCTGCAGTTTTGGAGATGCTCTGACCCTGTCGTCTAGCCCAGTGGTTCCCAAACCTGTCCTGGAGGACCACCAGCACTGCACATTTTGTATGTCTCCCTCATCAAACACACCTGATTCAACTCATGAGCTCATTAGTAGAGACTGCAAGACCTGAAATGGGTGTGTCAGATATAGGGAGACATACAAAATGTGCAGGGCTGGTGGTCCAGGACAGGTTAGGGAACCACTGATCTAGCCATCACAATTTGGCCCTTGTCAAACTCACTCAAATCCTTACACTTGCCCATTTTTACTGCTTCTAACACATCAACTTTGAGGAAAAAAAATTCACTTGCTGCCTAATATATACCACCCACTAACAGGTGCCGTGATGAAGATATAATAGTGTTCACTTCACCTGTCGGTGGTCATAATGTTATGCCTGATCAGTGTAGTTTGGATTGGTGTTATGGTTCTGTTCTGGCCAAGAACTCCCTGCGCATCCATGCGCAGCAGCGAAAACCCCCCCTTAGGGTAAACAGAACAGAACCAACATAATGTATTGCAGATATCATTAATGTCAATATTTAATGTACAACATAATTTGGGAATTTAGCCTGATTCAAGGGGAATCAGAATGCCAATCCTGACTGATGAGAGGAGGAGCTGGGGATGGAGGAGGGTAATTAGCGCCGGAGAAACGCAATAGCTGCTGATAATACTGAAGGAGCTTATATATGTATGCTGTGATAGACATTGTATTCCTATAGGTAGACGTAGATCAGCTGACAGTCAGCTGATGCGAGCTTGACTAACGTGACCTGCCAGAACTAACGCTTCGCTTGATTTAAGGCTTTAACATTGTTACACAAGGTTTGTACTTCAAATAAATGCTTTTCTTTTGAACTTTGTATTAAAAAAGTTTGAGTTGCCATAAAAAAGTTATTTTAAATTGAAATAATATTTCACAATTTTTCTGTATTTTTGATCAAATAAATGCAGACTTGGTGAGCATAAGAACACATTTTTAAAACTACATTTACATTTATTCATTTAGCATTTAGAATTATATTCAGTCTCTAGGGCTGTTGATTCAACATGTTTAACAAAAGTGTTTTTATCCAAAGCGACTTGCAAATTAAATGTACTACATTAACACGTTAAATTGACCGCCATAGAAAATGAACATAATTCTGTTGTCAAACTAGGAACAAAAAAAATAGAAGAAATAGATCAATATAATAATGAGAAGGATCCTAATATCTAATTTTATCATTTTTGTTCTATCATGAGAGCTTTAGTCTTCAGACAGAGCTGAGTACAAGCTGGGCTTGACTATTCTAGGCTAGATGGGTTGAAGGTGTTAGTTAGAGAAAGAGAAGAGAGGTGTGTATATCTGAGGGGAAGAGCTGTGATGAAGTCTCCACAGCATATCTCAAGGTCATATTGATAATCACAGCCCATATCTCTGCAAAGAGCACCTCGCCATGTCCATTACTGGCAGATCAGGGAAGCGATAAGTCGCCTCTGAGTTGACAAATAGACAAGTCGCCTGAGGACTCAGAGGCTGACAGACTGATAGACGGAAGAAAACAGGGAGAGGGAGGGTGCACACAAATCACGAATATGTCTTGGTCTGGTCTAAGAAACTGTCAGCCTATACCAGCCGTTTCTTGTTCTAGTTAGACTAATCAAATGTTCTCGGCACTTATAGACGATCAGCAGTTTTCCTGCGTTAGGCCAAAATGGAGGTAAATCACATTCATTATTTATACTAGTAGAAGCATTGAGTTTGTTCCAGGCTTTTACTGCTGCGTGGAAATTCAGTGGTTTATGGCACAAACAAATTAATCCCCAAGGATCCATTTAGGGCACATTGTGATCCCATCCGGAAGGAGGGGGGTGCTGCTTCATGTCCTGCTGATTTATGCACCACCAAGCCTTACGATTATTCCAAATATCGATATCCCGTTCCCCTCAAAGCGCTGAAGCTGCACTTCCTGAAATATGTCACAGCTGCTTGTTATTTTCCAAACACCAGGAAAAAAACGGCACAGTAAATGTACCCCGCCGATCATTAGGTTCACGGAAAAAGTCATATTTTGTAAGTTGGATGAGATCTGGGATGCCAGTGACCAAATAGTGATGGACATGGGTTGCTCGAAGACGTTTCTCATTAAAGACCAGCACAGTGGGAGCTGATTTATAACACAGACCTTTGCAGGGCTCTATTAAAGGACGTCTATAGCAAGATATGAATTGGAATCTATGAGAACATCTGTATTGGCCTTTACGCTAATGTCCCCTAATATTTTTTACTGGGGTTTGGGAGGAGTATGTGTCCTCTGTACGAGTGTAACTCGCTTTAGAAGCTTTAATGAAGTGCCAGATGATGTTGTCGTCGTATTAATAAGAACACCAAATGGCATGTGCTAAATCTGCCCTCAATAAGAGTACCGAAAAGGCATCGCTCGTTCTGTATAACACCTTCAATGAGACCACACTGTATTTGTTGCATTGCCTAAATGTTTGACTGTACTCCAACACTCATTTATACTCTTAAACAAACAAGTTTTTTTGGCTCAATCCGATCATGTTTCAGCATTGATGGATCGCCGTTTAAGGGTGTATTCGAATTGCCTCAAGCTCGAAAGCTCAGAAACTACTCTAAATAGATTCTGTCTCACATTAGCGCAGAGTGCATTTACGAACTATATTGATCAACGCTGTATGCTCCACAGTAATTAGTGTCTGCTTATTTAGTCAAAGAAAAGGGAGAAGAACATTATGCAATTTGAAATGTCACTAGCACAGCCTAAAAAGATGTCTTTCTGTGTGTGCTGAATCTCACCTCTTTTTCTTTGTCCTTTATTCTCCATGCATTTCACCCTCTTTTCCACTCTTCTTCACCATGGCTCTTGACGCATAGAGTAAAGATGCTGGTATCAGGACTTTGGTTATGCTGGATGAGCAGGGAGGTAAGTGTGGAAGTGCTTTAGATGATGACAAAACTATTTTCTTCCATTCTTGGCACATAAACCTTTGAATAAAAATGGTATGCGTGTTAGCTTTTTCCATGTAAAATTGAAATATGCCAATGTGCCATGATAATATGCAAATATAGTATGTATTATAAATTGATGTTTAGCTTTATCTCTGATTTTTTTTTTGTTAATTCAGTTGCTTAATGCATAAAGCAATTACAGTCATTTCTGTGCAATGCAATTTTGATTTCTTCTGCTTTTTCTGAAGTAACTCTAAATCTTTCACCCTTTTGCTAACACACTTTTCTCTTTAATTTAATATTCTTTCAATATACTCGTTTACCAAATAAACAGGACTGGCCACTGCAACTGTCCATTTAAAATATATTCACAGTTCAGTTTTAAAAAAGTAGTTGCCATCACATTAGTTTTTTTAGGCCAGCTTGTAACAATACAAGTTCAAGAAAACAAATAAAGCAACGATCGATTTAGCTGGTAATGACAAATGACGCTCTTCCCCATAGACTGCACTAATACTCTTTTGTATAATCCCTGGCATAATGCTAATATGATAGAAACCAGATATTAAATACTGTAACAGTGTCATGTCAATCAGTAAAAAGTCATAGTGGGCCATCATACGAATCGGCAAGGCTTTAACCAGCTTTCTCCCATGTTAAAAAAGCACTCGGTTAGCTTGTTTGGCTTAGTGTGGTTTTAAAAACGACATAATTGCCCTTGCTTTAAGCGTTAGCTTCTTAGAAGCCCTCTGATTGGCTCCTGTGTGTGAGAGCCCCCTGTCTGCAGCCAGTAATTAGTCTTTTCATAAGGGGAATGAGATCTCACTCCTTCATCCCCTCAAACTGCGGCCTAAAGCCTATTTAAATGATGCTCTCAGCCCAAAGGTGACACTAAGCTCTAGCTTTATCAAGGAACGAGGTATGTCAAAAGTTCATTTTCTTGTTTTAAATGAGAATCTATAGAATTTTGACACAAGGAAATTAATAATATTTAGGTTAATTTGCTTTGCCTAAATGAAAGTGTCTTTGAATGCCAGGGATTACACAAACGTAACTGATGTGGTAGGCTTGTTTCCCTCTTGAACCATTCCCAGTTTGCCTCTCTCTTTCCTGTGACTGATACCTTCACTAAACCTCTTAACAATATCGAACACACCCTGTGTGCACGACAAACATGCCAGACTGCATCACCACGGGTCACCTGGCACCTCAGCCATATCATCCCCTAACCACGCAGACAAACAAACCATAAGCTGCACCCTCTTCCATTGTAACGAGAAGAAAAAGAGAAAAATGAGGCTGTCCGCTTCCAGCCACTAAGCCTTGAGAGCGATCAGGGCAGTGTTTCATTCTGCCCCAAGGTCTAATTAAAGACACAGTGTCGCCCTCCTGCAGTGTCCCTTGTGGGAGACTCTGTCTGCTATTGGCCGCTGGAATCAAATTTACGTTTTCCAAGTGTTAAATGTGAAAATCAACGTAAAGTCACTTCCGTAATGTGACATATTTTGAGTGATAAGGATAATAATGAGTAAAAATGTTTGATGGGGCTTGACTTTATTTGAGTTTGCAAAAAGCATCAATTAAAAAACTTAAATAAAAATAGCTATTTGACACCTTGATACCTGTGTGGCCTCAGTGATGTCAGCAGGAAACTTTTTTTAAACTTTTGGAATAGGGATTAAAAAGACACTTTTTAATCTCATTTCGTTCCTGATAAATCCAGGAATGTGCATTAGGAAAGAAAATAGGGTCCGTTTTGATTTCATGTTGACTGATGCATATTTCGTTAAATAAAGGATGAAGTCTTGCTATTTGAACTCTTTCCTAACTCTTTTTTTTTTTGCATATGTAGGTTCACTCTAATGCATGCGTTCCCCTCTAGATGCATTGAACAATATCGCATCCAGTTCAGCAGTGCTCATTTCTCATATATTCTTGTAAAACAAGGGCCAGTAAAATTCATTCCACTGCTGTCATCCCTTTGTCCTGACCAGAACAACTCGATCGTGTTGAAGATGGCATGAACCATATCAACCAAGACATGAAGGAGGCCGAGAAAAATTTAAAAGATTTAGGGAAATGCTGTGGCCTTTTCATATGTCCATGTAACAAGTAGGTACTGACCTATGTGGCAGAAGGATCTTACGTATGTGGTGGCGTCCGTTTTTTTTCCCCCTCCCTTTATTTTGAGTTTCCTTTTGTCACAGTGACTGTCTGAAGTTTTGTCTTCTCTTCTTTGTCCTCTCTTTCCTCTTTCTTTCCTCCCTCCTTTATTTTCCTGACACCTGCTCTCGTTCTGTGGGGGATAAATTACTTGTTGTTTAATCAGAGCAACTGGAACGCATCGAGGAGGGAATGGACCAAATCAATAAGGACATGAAGGATGCAGAAAAGAATTTGAACGATCTAGGAAAATTCTGTGGTCTTTGTTCCTGTCCATGTAACAAGTAGGTGCTGCTTGCCTGCCTGCCTGCCTGCCTAAAAATAAATCTTATTCAAAGGCCTGTAGTCAGGCGTGCCAAGGGTGGCTCGCCAAGTTCACTACCCATGATCCTAAGCACAGACAGTGAGCATGGTCACACATGCTCACAAAAGTACAGCAGCCTGATAGCTTTAGCTCTGGGTCCTTTGATAGATAGTTTATCAATGAAATGTATGAATATAAGGCATGCTGCACATCCCAAAGCCAAGTCAACATATTAATGAACACTAAATAAAACCACTAAAACTGCATGGATGTGCCAAAGTTGAGCTATAAGTCACTAAACACAGTCTCAATACAAATGAATAGAAAATACTGAATACTATATTTCAATTTTTATTAACTCAAGTATTATAAATTATTATTCAATCCTTTCCAGTCCATACGTGATGCACTCATTATTTTGAGTCGTTTGTGTAGAAACATGATTATTATTCAAACACCTTGACTGTTTTGTGTTTTAAATTAGTTTTAATGAATCAGTCTTCAAAGTATGCACATTTTAAAACAGATGAAAATGATAAATTGCAGGGGCAGGGCCGTAAACACCATAGGCATTGTCCAATATTTCTTAATAGCTACTGCTCTCCATTACACACTGCTCTGTTTGTGGTTAGGATGGCAGACATTTCAAAAAGTTAAAAAGTTACATTTTTATCTTTCTGTTCTGCCTCAGCGATCTAACAGTGCTCGTCAATGTCAAAATTATTGCCAATCAGATCAAAGAAGGCGGGGCTTAATGGTCACTGAAGATTAGTGTGAATTCAATAAACATTTAATATTTGACAACTGTTTTACGATAAATATGTTTAACGACCCACAGTAACATACATAGGCTACACTAACGAGTGAATGTGTGCATATTTAAAAAAAAATATTATTTAAATTGATTACTTCACAACTAGGCTATAATTAGACCTAGAACAACTTTTATCATTCTTATTTCTTCTTTATTCCCTTAAATTATAAAAAAAAATATCCCCTTATTAATAATCAAATTATTCAATTTATTTAAACTTTGGTCCCCCCCCCCCATGTTCAAGGTTACGGCCTTGATAAATGGCGTATTGGCGCTCAGTAATGGTGTTATATATCACTCTGTGGCTGGCTCAGCGCGAGCGAAACAATCGCGTCTATGTTGTTACTACTATTTATAAGCACGAAAAACTTGAATGAACATCAGAGGGCATGTTGAAAGATATAGTGCAACTTACTGAAATGTGTCATCTGTCGTGTCATCAGCGTTAACCGCAACAAAAAAAACACGTCAATAAAACACATTCAGCGGGTAAACATGTCACGTGAGGTTTCATTTACTTCAGGAAACGTCCAGACTAGAGGATCATATCGCTAAAATTGTAAATATATTGTTTAATATATACACTATATTTTAAATGCATTATATTTTAGGGTTGCCAACTCTCACGCATTTGGCGTGATAGTCACGCTTTCAGGCTCTGTCTCACGCTGCCCAACTTAATCTCACGCCAAATTGCCAAACCTGCTTTTGTTAAGCTTTTAAATTTTTTTTAAGTTTTAATGCGAAATTCAAACAATAAATAGAGTTTTGGCGCTAATATGGCATAACAGTTAAAGCCAGAGTGTTGAAAAACGGAATTGCGACATGCTCTCTCATCTCCCGGTGGCGCGCGCGCGCGGTCACGAGCTTCACGGAGCTCTCAATACTTCTAGCGCTGTGGCAATACATTTGAATGGCTTGATACACAACAGCTCCACTTTACAGGTGTTTGCAGCAAGTTTTGGTAAACAGTACAGCACAGTGTGCATTGATTATTACGCCAACCATACAGGATCGTTTTATAATGGAGAGTGATGGAGATGCAACATTGTTAACATTAATGTTAATATTTTTCTTGTATTTAGTCCTCAGGTATTCCTTACTAATTGGTCACACTCATACACATTGATGGTCAAATGTGACCATACACCTTAGCTATTTTTCAATTGAATAAATGTTCTATATTTTAGTTCAATAATATTTATTGAATATTTTGGTACTAAATACTATTTGTGCAATAATGATGGTCCATTAATGACCACTTAAAATATTTTTCTTCTAATATTTGTATTATTTATATTACAATTAGTATAGTAATTAAGGTTAAAATAGAGAATTCTTATTCAAAGAGGCAAATTAGAGTCATTTTGTGGCTCGAAAAATATACATTTCCATTTGTAATCTAGTTGCTCAAAAAAGTATTGCAGTTTTGCATTTTAATAAATATTTAGATATGATCAAACACTAGACTTCTTTAAATGTGAAATTTTTAAGTGCTATAACGTACATATCCTTATTTCCTTATATGTACAGTAGGCTATGAATTGATACTGAATCGAAATCGATGTACCGTCGAATACCGTCAGCCCCTCAACAACCCCCATCTCACTCCAACCTGATCTTAAAAGTTGGCAACCCTGTGTTTGAACGAATTCCATCCAATTTTTTACCGACACTATTTAAAAGATTAGCTATAGCCTATATATCTGACTCACCTATATAAATGACTCAAAATGATAGAGCAGCTTACATATAGGCTATATAGACAGACAACTATTTAACAGGCTACCTGCTTGAACATGTATAGGCTAAGCATAGCTTTTTTTACAACTTTGAAAGCACATCCATCAATGCTACCTGTATGACTGCAATAGCATGTCCCTGAATGCCAAATGCATGCTTGTGCATCTCTTGCTAATGATGGTACTGACATTGCTGCTATTTGTTAATGAGCAATAATACATAGTAACATTGCTGATGACCAACTCCTACTGAAAGTCATTCAGATGATCTAAGCCCGTCTCATTTATGTTGGCAGGGATAGTTCGGCAAAGAACAGGACACACAGTCCAGTCTATAGCCGCAGTACAGTGGAGAGAGCCAATGCTTTTGCTGGTTCCCCAAGGGGAGCAGATGAGATCTAGGTCAGACAGAGAAAAAGATACAGTGCAGATATTCAGGGATTTTTTTATATTTTTTAATGTGACAGCCTGTCATAAAGTCCCGGACTGATGCAGAGGCACAAATGAACCCCGTGCGCTCAGGGAGGTTGAATTTTGGGTCAGATTGTGTGGTTCACATTGAACTCAGTTTATAGTTTTATCAAAGTTACAGTCATTTTTTAAATAAAATATCTGATTATTTTAAAAGTCATTTACATTTTTAGTAGATTATTTTATAGTTGAACAGCAAAAGGTATATTTTTGCTTTTGCAGAATATGTAAGGAAAAATAAGATATTCAAGGTTCTAATATATTTTATAGGCATTGTTTGCCAGTTTGAGTATTAACTGCTCCTTCACATTAGATAAAGCTCAACATGCTGTTTAGAGAGAGAACGGAGGGAAGGCAGCCGGGGGAATTGTAGCTTTAGTCCGTCTCTATAAATAATACTGCAGTGGGAGGCTTGGCCATCTCTCTTTAGATAAATCAAGAAATTAGAACTAAAATCCTAATCAACAACTCACAGCAAGAACTACGGTAGAGGAATAAAACTGCCTTGTTTATGCAAAAGATGCAATCTAAATTCATGTTTAGAATATATAAATTGAGTTTATGATTTTCTTGACGCTATTAGAATGAATTCAAGGATGTCATATTGATAGACTATTTAATAAAATTGTCTGCAGTGGAAATTATGAAACTTTAAATGGGCTTTGCTCATGCTTTTGATTATTGGGTAGCACTTTACAATAAGGTTTCATTTGTTAACATTAGTTAGCATTTATTAATCGTAGTTAATTTACTAATAGATTATTAAAAGTTGTATGTTAACTGTGAACTAACAATGAACAATTATATTTTGACTAAATAACATAAAAAAAATGAAAAATATATTGCTTATTGTTAGTTTAGTGTCAGCTAATGCAACTGGAAGCTTATTGTAAAGTGTTACCAATTATTGTTGTTCTATACCTCGCCTCTGAATGATCAGAAGATCCCAGTGGCATGTCTACAACAATAAATAGTAATAATCATAATAACTTCTTGTCATATTTGATAAGCTTGCATTGGATAATTGGTGTGTAAAAGGCTATAATTAGCAATAATTGAGTCATTTGTGGCTCTGGGCTAGCAATCTCATAACAATATTGATCTGTCATTGCTTTTCTTTCTTTATAATATTAATTTTAACACATATTTAAGAGTCGGAAACTCTGAGCTGAGAGGTGACCAATGAAAGGGCAAGATAGGATGCGCTTCTCTTCCTCCAGTTTGTTTTCTGTTGAAGTTATTTACACTTGTCTCCACTGATGTGGCAGTCCTGTTACTCTGTGTTGTCTGTCGCCATGGCCTGTGCTCTTTGTTATTTGTCATAATTTGAGATGGGGACAGCTCATGTGCCGTGGGGCGGGCAGAAGTGACCTCCGAGTCCCATTTCTCTTTTTTATAAATCGCTATCCACCTCTATTTATGTCCCCCATTTTCAGAAAGGTATGTGTCTCAACATCAAGTACATGTATGTTATATGTCCGCAGGATATAGCATTACAAATTGAAAAGCCCCTAGGAGAATGAGCCCATCCCTGTTATGCTTGCCTGGTAATCCATGTTTGTTGTTGATCTGTGGACACACTGCTGCTGATATGGAAGTGTCCGGTTACCCTAGTGCTCACACTTCCCCCGACTCTGTGCAGAATGAAGAGTGGAGCCAGCAAGGCCTGGGGAAACAATCAGGATGGAGTGGTAGCGAGCCAGCCTGCCCGCGTGGTAGATGAGCGCGAACAGATGGCCATCAGTGGAGGCTTCATCCGCAGGTGAGACGCCCAGGATTCCAGGACACCCAGTCAAGAGGGGTAGCTTTAAGAGAGAGGTTTAATTGTGTAGCCAAAGCTCAAATAAAAGGCTTTAAAAGGTCTAATGTATAGATGGCCCGTCTTTGTGTATGCGTTCTGCTTTGAGAAATTATTGAAGTGACATTCTACCATGTTTGTGGGTGCAGGGTAACGGATGACGCCAGGGAAAACGAGATGGATGAGAACTTAGAGCAGGTGGGAGGCATCATTGGTAACCTGCGCCACATGGCCCTTGATATGGGCAACGAGATTGACACCCAGAACCGCCAGATCGACAGGATCATGGAGAAGGTATGGATTGGCTCTCGAGGACATTTTCCCCTGTTGGATTTTCCAATGATAAAACGGAAACCTAAAGTGCCGTTTTAAAAGTCAATTCAACAAATTAAGAGTTCACATGAATATCTACTTGCAACACGTTTGACTTCCATAACATAAATAATTGGGAATTACTCAATTAATATTTATTAATATTACTAAATGTTGTATTTTGTTATATATTTTATATATAATTAAAATATTAAATAAAATATCTACATTTATTTTATGATACGTTATATATAAATATATGTACTGTACATATATATATATATATATATATATATATATATATATATATATATATATATATATATATATATATATATATATATATATATATATATATATATATATATATATATATATATATATATACATTTTTAAAGTAAACATGAAATAAAGAAATGTTTGTCTTTTTCATTTTTAATCAAATTAATATCATATTTTATATATAAAAAATACAGTGCATATATATATATATATATATATATATATATATATATATATATGATTAAAAAGACCAACTTTAACATAAATAAATAAAAATAATAGTATTTTATTAATAATTATTAATATTGCTTATAAAATATATGATATTATTTTGATTAAAAAGAAAAAACTTTTTTATTTCTTGTTGACTTCCATAACTTAATTGGGAATTACTAAAGTAATATTTGTTAATATAACTAAATATTGTATTGTGTTATATATTTTATATGTAGATTATGTATTGTACATTTTATATATAAAATATATTATTTTGATTACAGATTAAAAAGCCAAACGGTTTTTTTTGGGATATATAATGATAAGAATTCATTAATAAAATAAATAGGGTCAGTTTTAATTTCATGTTGATTTTTAAAATATGTCTCTCTCTCGCTCTCGCTCTCTCTCTCTCTCTCTCTCTCTCTCTCTCTCTCTCTCTCTCTCTCTCTCTCTCTCTCTCTCTCTCTCTCTCTCTCTCTCTCTCTCTCTCTCTCTCTCTCTATATATATATATATATATATATATATATATATATATATATATATATATATAAAGTTTTGATTTAAATGAATACATCTTTGCTAATAAAGCGCTGTTTGGTCTATTTCAGGCTGATTCCAACAAAACCAGGATTGATGAAGCCAACCAGAGGGCCACAAAGATGCTGGGCAGTGGCTAAACCTCTGGTCTGCCTGCTTTTACCAACCATGCAGTTTGTCATAAGGCAATGCGCTTATCATGGTATTTACCTTCTAGGTTTGCACACATGCACATATCACTCGGCCCCCGTTGTAAATGTCGTTATATGTGTCGTCTGTCAGCTTTTTCAATGATTGTCCTCGTAAAATGATTTCTTATACTCTGTATCATTCTTTCCAAAGGTTGTATATAGTGCTGACTCGATGGCTCTTGCTCACTTGTGAAGTTTTTAATTCTCTTTATTGCCTGTATACATATATGTATGTATGTATACATATAGCCTATCTGCTTGTATGTGTATACATATAGCCTATGTGTATATACATATATATATATATTGAATTTTTGCTGGAGGAACTATATAGGAATGCTATACAATCTGTCTTTCCTTTTCAGTATATCTCAGTATCGTCTTGGTAAAACTGTGTCACACCACTCAGCTACTGTCATGCTCCTTATTTTGATGTTGTCATGACAATGAAAAATGGGAAGAAAAAAAAAAGATTTTGCAAATGATACCAATACAACAAGCACTTACAATCAATGTCCTTAGTTCATATCCCTCATCACAACCATAATCAGTTACTGTTTAGATGATGTGCAACTAGATTCTGTAGCTGTAGTAGTAAAAACATTGCATTCCAAGTGATGTGAATTGTGCGTTATGCATGACAAATGGTAGATCTTAGCGTCTTATAAATAAAACCTGTTTTAAAAAGATGACAAAAAAAAATTCTATAAATCATGGCAGTAGCAAAATTGACAAAAGCATGCTCAGTATTAGGACACAGTGGAACGTTCCATATTACTGCAAGTTTGCAATAGTGCCACCATTTCAGTCGATGATATATATTTACAGACTGTGACCTTTGTTGTACAATAATGCAAAGTGACTTAAAGAGGAAATGTGATGGGAAACGAAACCAACGCTGGTGTGGTGGTCCTGCAAAAATGACTTGTTTTCTAAAAATTAATATGCAGTTTGGTGTAGAAAATGATGTTCTGAAAGGTGGGGACTGGTTGTTTACTGTATCATAGGTTTTGGATGCTCTGAAAAAAAATAAATCATTTGCAATGTAAAGCAAAGACACATATTTCTGAGAGAACTTACTTTTATAAGATGACTGTATCCTGTTAGTTTACTTTCCCCGTGTGGTTTGTTATTGGTAAAAAATAATCCATAACAAAAAAAAAAAAAAGGATTTTTTTTGTTGCTTCTGTACTTAGAGCTATGCACACCAAATCACTAAGATGTTGAATAGTTATTATAAGAAGTCAAATAAATACCTTACCTGAATGACATAGGTTAAACTGTGAGATTGATGTCCTCAACGCATGTAATATTAAAACTCCCTCTGTATCCTGTCAGTCTGTGAAGTGGTTGACATTTTGTAGCTAGCTGAATTGATTAAAAGTAATAAACCCCTAATCGCTGTGGGTTTTCATTATTGTCTCAAGCAAAACCTCATTGTCGCTTGACAGAGCTGCTATGTGGGAAAAGAACAGGCCATCTAAATAAGCCAAACTTGAATTTTGCATAGCTGGCAGACGCTTTTAACCAAAGCAAATCGCAACTATGTGTTCCCTCGGAATAAAACCCCGCGGCCTTGACGTTGCTAGTGTCATGCTCTACATATTAGTCGTCATGAAGGTTATGCATTTCTAATGAGTCAAAAATGCCACTGAATCATACGAGACAGCAATCGCAGATTAGAGTAAATTGCTTTCAGACAAAGTCAGCCGCCATATTGGTTACAGCCCCGGGCTGTTGTTTTCTATGTAGGTAATAGACTACTTGAATGAGGAATGATTAAACTCTTGACAATATTATGTTTCAACTCGGCAATGAATGACAACCATTGAATCGTAAATTTAGCTCGTTTAGTTAAAGGGATAGTTCTCTCATCATTTACTCACCCTCAAGTTGTTCCAAACCTGAATGAATGAATTACTTCTGCTGAACACAAACAAAGATATTATGAAGAATATGGGTAGTCAAACAGTTGACGGATCTCATTGACTTCCATAGTATGGGGGGGAAAATACTATGGAAGTCAATAGGGCCCATCAACTGTTTGGCTACCGACATTCTTCAAAATATCTTCTTTTGCGTTCAGCAGAAGAAAGAAATTCATACAGGTTTGGAACAACTTGAGGGTGAGTAAATGACAGAATTTTCATTTTTGGGTGAACTATCCCTTTAAAATCATGCTAAAACTAGGACGCTAGTCCGGTATGAACATTCTAGAGTAAACAAACAGGTGATGACTATCATAACAGTGATTGGCTACTTATAGTTGACTTCTCCCGTTCCTTTTTCTACAGTCTCGGTTTCAGATCGCCACCTTGAACTTCTCTGCTTTGGCTAGATATAATTAATAAGGATGATCATTGTGTATGATAAAGAACTGATAAACACTTCACACCTGAGGTACATTGCAAGCTTTGCGTAGCCAGACCTTCAGACTGACATTGGTCAAGAGGACGTTTGACTGACATTTAACAACCAATCACAGTTAGTTTTGCTCCGCGACATGTTTAGGGGTGTGAAAGTGTAAAGTCGACGTCCCTACAATAACAGACCGCCGCCGGCGTGCACGTTTTGCAAGTATACTGCAACAACGGAGCCGCAAGCTTCACAATACTTTTGAAAATCCAGCGTTTAGTTGATCCTGGACAGTTGTCACACAACGGCTTTCTTCTTCCACGAGGGGGCAGACCGTTAAAGAACGCAACACGCACGTCTCCCGGACATCCTGTAGAATTCAACCAATCAGATGCCGACTTTGAAAATCCTGAAGTATTTCCAGTTAAGTGTGCCATATGCATCAGACGTTCAGCCAACGGTCCGTGGGTGTGACGTCTCAGACTGTGACTAACTGCAAGCTAATAAAGTATGCATTAAAATCAGAGGGAATGTTGGAGAATTTTAGAGCTCATTAAAAATCATCTCATGCAGTGAGATGTAAAATAAAGGCTACGCTATCAGATTTATTGAAGATAGACATCAGAAAGGGGTTGTTTCTAATCATTTTTGTCGATGAAATGATTAAAGTCAGCATGAAATGGAAGTTGCGATAGTCTTTCCTTCCCTATTGTGATGTGTATCCGAGTGAAACGGCTTTTTGAACAAGAAAAAAATGTAGGGAGGGACTTTGACTGGGATTTTGTCCATCAGGAATTGAGTTGTTGGACGGTTGTGGTGCGTTATTGCTGTGATGTCATGTGAGTGACAGGTTGTCCCGCCCTCGCGCCAGTAAACACGTCATCAGAGAACAGAAGAAATGTCGTTGTAAGAGGGAAGGGAAGATATTTTGATTAAAGATTACGAGGGCACGTGAATTAAATAATCATTTATAATAAATACTGCAAAATTCTATAAAAAACTAAAATCGTCGATTTTGATTTTATGGTGGCTAAACAAATAGAGCTAACAGGAAGCAAGCTCATGTCCCTTGTATCATCACACATTTGTTGTAAGAGACATTTGGAAAAGGTGTTGCAATATCAGGCAACACTGAGCCACATGAAATATTCATTAGAATAAAAATATCCACACTGCAGGCATGGAATGCTGGAAAGCCTCTATATTTACGCACCATTTTCGTCGTTTTCTATTGGTCTGCGTGTAAACAGCTGCGTCTGTTGAGTATCCTATGTGCAGTGTATTTCGAGCCTGCGAGTCGACAGACGTGTGAGACAGTGCGTTTCCCTCAGTGAAATCCAGCCCTTCAGGTTAATAAAATGGAGCGCTGTGAGCTGCATTCCCTCCTGAGGAAAAACAAATGTGATTTTCTCTCATTTTGGCCTTGTGTGTGAGGTTGGCTGATGAACGAGGTGCTGTAGTGTGCTTTTCTGCTGACCCAGAGGTAATTAAAGATGCTGGAGATTTACGACGAAGATGCAACCTCTCTCAGCCACAGAACTAATCTGAGATTGCAAAATACCTTTAAAGTGTGGCTGTTTGTTGCTTTACGGTGTCCAAAATATTCGGTGTCCCATTCCCTTTAAAATGTTGTTTTAATTAGTGGCAATTACCATCCTCATTGCCATCTATATATAGGCTATCTGTCTATAGGAAAGTGTTAACTTACATTATTATGCTTAGCAATTATTTTTAACATACACTACTGTTATTGGTTTGTTTTCTTTACTATTTTTCAGTTACTTTTATTCAGCAAGGATGCATTAAATTTATTAAAAAATTACAGCAAAGACAGTTATAATGTTAAAAAGGACTTAGTAACACTTTACAATAAGTTTGACAATTAACTAACAATTAGCAATAGCCTACATTTGTTACGTAATTGATCTTTGTTAATGTTAGTTAATGAATCCAGCTGTTCATTTTGTGTTTATGTTACTTCATAGTGCATTAATTAATTTGAACAAATACAACTTTTGATTTTAATAATGTATTAGTAAATGTTGAAATTAACGTGAACTAATGCTGCGTTCCAGGCAGGTTTTTGAGCCTGTAAGTTACGACTTCAAACCACGACTCACAACTTTGTAGCATTCCAGGCAAAGTCACGCCAAACTGCCTGAGCTAGCTAGATGTAAACAAAGAATGGCGAACCTTACGGGGATTATGCTCATTTACAATAATTTCTATCGCCAAAGGTGCTTACACCATGCTTATTTGAGGGAAACGGAGGAGAAAAAACGGCGCATAAGGCAAGAGAAGCTGTTATACCTTTTATTTTTAAGTTATTTGCATATTTGGAAATGTATTTGGTATTCATTTATTCTTGCACTCCATGGCTTGAAAACTAGCTAACACTAGAAAAGCTGCTGACAATGCATAACATTTGCGGATAAATAACGTTAGAGCAATACCTTATATTTGGTTTTTAATGTACGACTTTCATAAACACCGCGTCCATAGGGGCTGCCATTGTTGCTTCGCGGGCTATGTGACGTCAGATCTCGTAACTGGAAGTACACCGATCTAGTACGAGTTCACGGGTGGGAAGTCACGGGTTTGACTGCCGTTCCAGTGCACTTTCACGGGTAGAAGGTTGGAAAAACATGGGTTACGGGTTGCCTGGAACGCGGCATAAGATCAATAAATGCTAGGGGTGTATGGGTACACGTATTCTGTACCGTTTCGGTACAGGGCTTTCGAACGGTTTCCGAGTGCATTCTTTAACAGTTAACAGTCGACTTGTTGTAAGCGCGGAACACACTTAAATCCGAGTTCCCACACGAACATAGTAAGTATTCAGTCCATTTTATCATGAAATTCAAACGATAAATGCCGTTTTGGCGCTCTTTAATGTGACGTTACTGTATATAGGCGCTGTATAGACGCGTCAGTTCAACTTCAAGCGGCAGCGCGAGTGAACATGATCATCTCTTCCTAAAGAATAAACATAAAGTAAGTAACATCTCTTAAGGTATGTTGAGGATCCATTACAACTAACTGAAATGTATAATATGTCGTGTAATCGGTCAATCGGTGTTTCAATGGTGGAAAGACAATAAAACAGCTTGTAAACAATGTCACGTACCATCACATTTACCTCAGGCCTCATATTCAATGTCCACAGCTGTTAGTTCACTAGAGAGATTAACCCTCTCGCTACATATATGCACTATATTAGCCTATATATTCGTTATATTCAACTTAACCTGTTAGTGATGTGTTTATTTAATGCATGTTTAAATAAATCTGTCATGAAAATGACAGCCACTGTGTATAAATGATTATTTCAACAACGAATTGGAGAAAAAAGATCATTAGATTTCGAAGTTAATGCAAAAACGACCTGATGTGAAGCTTGAGCTAAAAATAAATAGCAACTGAATTTAGGCTAATAGTTTGGGCTCTGTTGTTAATCTTTAATAGCAATGTGTACGTAAGGGCTCCCTATATAGTTTACAGCATTATCTTTAAGAAACTTTTAGTTATAATTGAATTAATTTAAGGACAGACACAATTTTTTTCAGTAAACCACTGTTGAATAAAAATAAATGTGTACTGCTGCGCCGAACTCGTACCTGAACCGTGACATTATTAGTTCATGTTAACTAATGTAGTTAACTGATGTTAATTCATGAAACCTTATTGTAAAGTGTTACCAAAGACTTCTATTTTTACTTCTACATTGTTACTATTTCAAATAAATGCTGTAATTTTGAACCTTTCTATTTATCATAGAATCATGAAAAAATATATCACGGTTTTCAACAAAATATTAAGCATTCAGTTCACACTTAAGTATATTCTTTTAAAGTATGTAAGTACATTATTTCCATTAAAAAAAGTAGGCCTAATCTTTTTTAAAAGAAGCCTATGCTAAAGTGTACGTCTTTTTCAAATGGGAAGTAATGTCCTTTTGGCTAACAAAAATATTAATAATATATGTCTTGAGCACCAAATCAGAATATTAGAATGTTTTCCGAAGGATCATGTGACACTGAAAACTGTGTGAGTATGAGTAATGATACTGAAAATTCAGCCTTTCATAGGAGTTACATAACATTTTAATATTAAATTCAATTTACATTTCACAATTTTACTGCATGTTTAATCAAATAAATGCAGCTATTTAGCATAACAAATCATATCAACCCAAAACCTTTGAATATGTATTGACAGAATTTTGATATTTGCTGCCATAACCCATGAGATTAAACACAATTATTTGAATCTATTGACCGCCACATTTTTAACTCCAAGAAGAATTTTAAAACAAATGTAAACATAGTGGCATTGTGACATAGTGGACTGTTATATTTAGGGTTCCTTGGCATTAAAAGTTAGAAACTTCTAGAATAGAGTTCCAATTTCCTTCAAAATATGGTAGTTTTAAACTGGCCTCATCGCTCTGCTGTTTATGTCCTAAACCAACATGTTCCCTTCCTGTCACATTAAGTCAAACGTCACGCCTTCAGTCTGTCTTTCAGTCACTCTCACTGAATTTCACATTCTCTCTGGCTCATATACCGCCTCATCCCCCTCTTTTCATTCACCCTTTCGATTTCACCCTCGCTGTCTCACTTTCGCTACACCTTCACCCCTCCCCCCATAGCTGTAACTGATGCTGCATAGTGCTGTAGTGCTCTTCCCCCGCCCAATGTCCTGCAACCACAAAACAAGTCCACTATTAAGGAGTCAGCAGAGCCTAAATCATACAGCAAATCCTGCACTTCCGCCCCAGCGATCACAGCAACACATTAGCACGGCTTCACCGGATCTGTCCAGATCTTTGACACGTTCCTGTGGCAAGCTGAGAAAGATCGCACGTAGTCGTAACCCTCCGAGATCACCGTTTAAGCAATCCGTCGGAAGACTACCGTTCGCGCTTCAGGAGGGGCGGAGGAGGACTGAGATTGAGGGTGATGCTTGGGCAAAATGAAAGCGTGAGAAGGGAGGGCGACTTACATAAGGCTTTGCAGTAGACTCGTGAGTACCAGGCGCTCTAAAACATGGCAAGAGAAACAATGTTCCTCAGAGGACTGGAATGAGGGAGGGACAGAAAGAGAAAGACTGATAATGGTTTCATACAATGCGCACAATATGCTGGACTGGATCGCAGGCTTGGTGGAAAAGGGGGAAAGGAGGAATGGGAATGGCATTGGAAAGATAAAGATGTGTTAAAGAGCTCATGGATGTGGGGGAAACTGTGGATGAGGATGTGACGGGAATATGGGAATAGCAGCGCAGACAAAACAGAGAGAGAGAGAATCAGTAAGAAAGAAAGAAACAAACCAATAAAAGAGTCTCAAACCTACAAACATCACTGGGTCATTTCCGTTATGCAGTAACCTACATTTTCATGTCCCTATTTAATACATAAACTACCATTCAAAAGTTTAAGGTTGGTAGGATTTTTAAATATTTTGTAATAGTTATGCTCAGCAAGGCTGCATTTACATACAGTAAAAACAGTAATATTCTTAAATATTATTACAATTTAAAATAATTGATGGCAACTGAAACTGAAAAACTGAATTTTCAGCATCATTACTCCAGTCTTCAGTGTCACATGATCCTTCAGAAATCATTCTCATATGCTGATTTGCTGCTCAAGAAACATGTCTTTTTATTATCAATGTTGAAAATGGTTGTGCTGCTTAATTTTTGTGGAAACTGTGATACTTTTTAATTGATTAATAGATTTTTAAAAAAATATATTATACAAGTCTTTACTATCACATTTGATCAATTTAAAGCATCCTTGCTAAATAAAAGTATTAATTTCTTTCAAAAGAATCTGTTGGACCCCACATTTTTCAATGGTAGGGTATATAAAAAGTCTCTGGGTTTAACTTTAAACATTAAAAACTTTTTAATTATTAACTTGTAAAATGTGTGTGTGTGTGTGTGTGTATGTGTGTGTGTGTATATATATATATATATATATATATATATATATATATATATATATATATATATATATATATATATATATATATATATATATATATATATATATATATATATATATAATTTTTCTAACTTTTTTTCTTTTTCTAATTAAAATGATTTAATTGGTGAACAATCTATAGATTTCTACCTGTGTCCTCATTATTTTCCATCATTAATTTTATGTCATGTCAACTCCAGGAAATTACATCATTTTCACTAGGAAAGCAATGGCACACGAGCGTGTAAAACAATGGATTTAATGGTATTAGTTGGAGTTGGTTTGTCTCACTTCTATTGTTAAAATGACAGGAACCAGCATGAAATGGTTAACAATCAATTTTACCCTCACGCAATGGCTAACTTTAGCTCTTTATTTAAATCCTGTTTTGTTTTTTACAGCACATGAGGAATGCCCCCACACATTTGTCTTTCTCTATCATATACATTTCTCATTTAAACTACATGCCCTCAATGCATGTATGCAAGGTCTGTGTGTACAACACACTCTACTGTTGCCACCTCTTTAGTCAAGTTTGACAATACACATTAAAACAAGCTCCGTCCCAGCATCTCTTCGTTTCCTGTAAGAGTGTGAAAGCAGCTGAAGCTGAGTCATGCTAACTCGTGCCTGCCAGGCTGTTTCAACCTTGGCCTGCATCTTTCACCCCCTGTTCTTCATCCACTGCGACCCCCGGCCACCTCGTCTTTCCTTAAAAAGATGCCTTTTCTAATCTCCCCGAACAACGTCTACCCCTCTCACACCAAATGACCTTTCCTGTCATCTCCACATAAATAACCGGCAGATGTGAAAATGGAAAAAGGGGACCCCTAGTGGTAGATTCCTGCCAAAGGCATGTTAAGACAGAGATGGCTAACACCAAAATTCAGATTAGTTCATTCATCTTCAGAACACAAATTAAGATATTTTTTATGAAGTCCAAGAGATTTCTGAGGCTTCAAAACGTTCATAAATAGATCATAAAATAAATCCATAGGAATTGAGTGGTTTAATCCAAGTCTTTTGAACTCTCAGTCCACGCATTTAATTTTGTGTTTTATTCACATATAAACATTGATCAGCGAACAAACATAGAGCACTCAAATATGATAAACAGAAGCTCAACCGTACTTTATGCGCAAGAACAAACCTCATTGGTTCTTGCAGAAGCTCAAACGTGCTGCTTGATATGAGAATGAGCCTTATTGGTTCTCGCAAGCATGCATGAGCTTCCGGGATCAAGTCTGATCAATGTTTATGAATAAAAGCCTAAATGAAATCTATTCATGTAAAGTTATCTTGTCTCTTCAAAAGATTATAACGCCTGATTCATATTCATTTCTTTTGCGACCTCTTTACAAATGTTTTTGGTGAATACACATTCAATGGAGGAACAGGAATCTCTCAGATTTCATTCAAATATCACTTGTGTTCTAAAGATGAACGAAAATCTTCTGTGTTTAGAAGGCTGAATAAGTGATGACAGAATTTACATTTTTGGGTATCCAAACTACTATCCCTTTAACTCATTTAAAAGCCAAATATTAAGTTACCACTCCTTTTCTTCAAGTTTAATAAATATAGATTTATTTTTGAAAGTAACAGAAAAAATCATAAAGAGAAAGGGTCTAGCTTAATTTTTTCTAACATCAGCACTAATTTGTCTGATATTTAGTCATTTAATGCAATGACATTCAAAGATTTTTAAGTGTGACCAGTGTTCAGAAGTGTTTTGGGGTCACAGTATATACTTAAAGGTCTCAGATCTTAAATGGCACACAAACAAAGAACAGGCCTACAACACTCATCGATTCAAAATCCGTTTAGCTAACCGTGTCAATGCAACATTTCTTAATTTACCTAACAACAGAGATGAACTAAGATGAGTGTCACTCATGTCTACCGTCCGTTCTTCAGTGAGAACTGGATTCCATGTTTGTTCAGACGCTCTATTAAGGTGGTTCTTGAAAACGCTGAGCCCGGAGTGAACACGCCACCCCTGTGAGGACAAATAAAAGAACAGCAGGTAAGAAAGGCCATTGACCAACGAAGACTTGGTTTAAAGTCAAAATGGAACAATATTTTTGTCATTTAAAGAGTGCGTTAAAGGACAACTCTGGTGAAAAATGAACCTTAGGGGTAATTAACACATGGTTACCGAGTAGATCGTTCTCTGGGATGCTTTCATGAAAATCGAATGTAAAGAGTGTTATCTCTAAAAACAGATTAGCTTATAACGCTAGTATATGGGGCACAGAATAAGTCAAATTAAATCGCTAGTTAATACCCCTAACAAGGCTCAAAATAGCCTGACACTAACACGGTAGCATAATGAGGGTCCCTACATGCAAACCGAAGCATTGAGAACTTTGTAAGTGTACAAACAGTTTAATAAGAAGATACAGTCTCGACAAGTCGAGCCATGAACGCTGTGCTAAGCTGAACTTATTTCCTATCGACCAGCTCACTTAGCACAGCGTTCGTGGCTCGACTCGTCGAGACTGTTTTCCAAGATGGCTCCTGTCTGTATACGCGTAATGTACTGTCTTTATAAAGTATCTTCTTATTGTTAGTGGTGTTAACTAGCGATTTAATTTGACTTATTCTGTGCCCCATATACTAGCGTTATAAGCTAATCTGTTTTTAGAGATAAAACTCTTTACATTCGATTTTCATGAAACCGCATCCCAGAGAACGATCTACTCGGTAACCATGTGTTAATTACCCCTAGGTTCATTTTTGACCAGAGTTGTCCTTTAATAACATGTGCCTATAGGCGGGTCCACAACGCATGCACACTTTGCTTATTACACACACACACACAGCAGCACAGAAACATGTTTAAATATTAACAATAAAAGGATTCCTCTCTGGAGAAGCGTTCAGTCTTTCCGCTCACAAATTCCGCCATGTAAATAGCGAGTCTGCCATGGTGTAAGCGCAACTGGCTTTTAAAGGGAATGGGAGATGAGACTCTGATTGGTTTATTGCAGGTTACGCCCAAAACACACCCATTAATCTCATTAAGAGAATAGGGACAACCCTTTTGGACAATGCGCCGACCATTTTCCCCATTGTTAAACTAGCAAAAGTGGATTTGGACACGCCCTAAGTGCACCTGCGCCATACGCTTCACACCATGCGCTTAGATCGTTAAAATAGGGCCGTTAGTATCCAAAAATGAAGTGTATTTAGGTTGAACCACAGCAATTATATAAAATCACCCCATCACACATATGGACACTTTAGTATGGGGAACACAAATTCACTATTTACTTTGACTTTTGCCTTAATAAACTCCTAATTTACTGCTTATTAAATAGTAAGGTAGTTTTTGTAGCGTTTAAGTTTAGGCATTGGGTAGGATTTAAGGGATATAGAATAATGGCATGCAGAATAAGGCATTAATATGTGCTTTATAAGTACTAATAAACAGCCAATATACTAGTAATATGCATGCTAATAAGCAACTTAATAGTGAGAATTGAACCCTGAACTAAAGTGTTACTGATGTTTCTTCAAATATGACACTCGGGTTGATTTTTAAAAACAAAATAAAAACTACAATTTAAACACCATATAATTTCACATGTAGTGAACACTTTACTGTTTTGTGAATGTTAAAGTTTCACAAAAATGACAGGATATACACTACCATTCCAAAGTTTGGAGTCGGTAATATTTTGTAATGTTTTTCTTTAAAAAAAAAAAAAAGTATTTTATGCTCTCCTTTTATGCATATATTTGATTAAAAATATTATGAAATATTATTTTTAAAATAATGTTTTCCACTGAATATATTTTAAAATGTAATTCATTCCTGTGATGATTTTTCAGCAGCCATTACTCCAGTCTTGATCCTTTAGGTCACATGATCCTTCAGAAATCATTCTAATATTATCAATGTTGTAAACAGCTGTGCTGCTTAATAGAATGCCTTTGTAACTTTATAAATGTCTTTACTGTTACTTTGAGAAATGTAATGCATCATATTCATTACCTTTCCTGGGGTAAGAAAAAACTTGTTTGAACAAGTACCATGCTTGCTGTAAATCATGAAGATTTAAACAATAATAAGAGCTATATAACAATGTTTTCTGTCGATTAATGTATCCAAACAGTTGCTCACCTGTCTAATAAAACACATAATATATTAAAGCGTCTCTGGTGTTTCCATGGTTTCTAAAATAAAACCGGAAATCGAGGGTAACGCGGATATGAAGTCATTGATAGGTGACGCACGGACACAGTCTATGTCTGGTTAAAATAGCTTATTTCTCTGGATTTAAACATTCTTGGAAACATTTGGGATGATGTAAGTATACAAGTCAACAAATAAATATAACATTCTAGTGGTTTTTGGATATTTTAATCAAAAAATCTCACATATTGTGCCTTTTAAATAAACTACTGAGAATATGAATTGTGTTTATTTTTTTAAGTTATAAGTCCACAGGACCAATGTGCCAATAGCTGAAGAATCATCCATATATTATTTTGAGGTCAATTTACTCACTTTTTAGGGAGACAGTGAGGTTCGTTCAGCAGTGTAATAGCTGCCTGCACCATGGTAATCGGTGTAGCAATGTACCCTGGCTCTGCAAAATACGAAAGTAATGACCAAATCTGAGTATTTAAGGTGAATATTTGAAGTCAAATCAAATGGAGAGTATGACAATACCTGGTCCTGTTATTTCAGCGTTGACTGTGGCATTTGGCTTGCCCTGAGAGGGGTCCTGACCTGTTGTGTAGCCCTCCCCCATAAACTTCAGACAGAAAGAGGTTCCATCCATCTGTAATAAGACAACAATGGCAGAGAGACCAAATGAAACACAACACAAACAAGGACTTAGTAAATAGTTGTGTGTATTTCAATTTATTTTTTATTTGTACCTGCTTTCTTGACGGTCCGGTCTTGGAGAACAAACCAAATGAGAAAAACTCTGGAAACTAGTAGAGAAAAAACACACACTTGAGTTGATTTTCATGAGTTTATACAAGCTGTTCTATGGCAGTTCAAAGTTAATCCAATCACTTTTAAAATGGTACCTGAGCAAGCAATCCCCTGCCGAGACTAAATTTGACCATGAACCAGAAGAGCACGCCTGCAAAGAGGGCCTTCACCACGGAGAAGATACCACCAATACCTACATATGCCATGTACTGAACCTGAGGACAAGAGGATAGAGGAAACCAACTGAAAACTGCAAAACTGTTGAAAATTGATTCACTCAAATGAAGGCCATATATACAAAAACTAAGCGGGTTGGACACTGAACTGCACACATTTGTGACCGCTGAATTATTAACACACACGTTTGAGTCCAGTGCAAGACATCAATCAAAAATGACCATAGTACCCTGTTGACCTTCATGACATCACCCTGTGGTCACACAGTGGTCATCGCTATGGAGATGAAAGAACAGGACGATGAATCACAAAGACTGTGAATCATCCCCTGCTCTTTCCATGAAGGCTTTCAGAGCACTATCACAGTAATCATGCTCACTCAAGACAGAGCGAAAAGAAATGTAATTAAAACTGGTAAGGGGCATAATGGTGTTTGGAAAGCAAGGGAAGAAACTGTCAAAGAGTGTCTTTTTTAAGGGGATGCAGATGGGTAGGCAAGAACCCATTAGATCTACATTACAATAACAGTTTAAGAAAACTGAATACTGGGTTTGGGTAAAAATCACTCTGCTTACAAAAACTGATTGGCATGCTTTATAAAACAACAGAAATTTGGACTTGTTTTAGTCAAATTACTATTACTGTTGATAATGCAGTCTTGTTGAACATAAGACACTTATTTTATTGAAATATACAATATAAACTAAAATATAAATGCATTGTTTTTTATTACTATTTTGATATTTCATATACACTCACCTAAAGGATTATTAGGAACACCATACTAATACTGTGTTTGACCCTCTTTTGCCTTCAGAACTGCCTTAATTCTATGTGGCATTGATTCAACAAGGTGCTGAAAGCATTCTTTAGAAATGTTGGCCCATATTGATAGGATAGCATCTTGCAGTTGATGGAGATTTGTGGGATGCACATCCAGGGCACGAAGCTCCCGTTCCACCACATCCCAAAGATGCTCTATTGGGTTGAGATCTGGTGACTGTGGGGGCCATTTTAGTCCAGTGAACTCATTGTCATGTTCAAGAAACCAATTTGAAACGATTCAAGCTTTGTGACATGGTGCATTATCCTGCTGGAAGTAGCCATCAGAGGATGGGTACATGGTGGTCATAAAGGGATGGACATGGTCTGAAACAATGCTCAGGTAGGCCGTGGCATTTAAACGATGCCCAATTGGCAAAAGTGTGCTAAGAAAACATCCCCCACACCATTACACCACCACCACCAGCCTGCACAGTGGTAACAAGGCATGATGGATCCATGTTCTCATTCTGTTTACGCCAAATTCTGACTCTACCATCTGAATGTCTCAACAGAAATCGAGACTCAGCAGACCAGGCAACATTTTTCCAGTCTTCAACTATCCAATTTTGGTGAGCTTGTGCAAATTGTAGCCTCTTTTTCCTATTTGTAGTGGAGATGAGTGGTACCCGGTGGGGTCTTCTGCTGTTGTAGCCCATCCGCCTCAAGGTTGTGCGTGTTGTGACTTCACAAATGCTTTGCTGCATACCTCGGTTGTAACGAGTGGTTATTTCAGTCAAAGTTGCTCTTCTATCAGCTTGAATCAGTCGGCCCATTCTCCTCTGACCTCTAGCATCAACAAGGCATTTTCGCCCACAGGACTGCCGCATACTGGATGTTTTTCCCTTTTCACACCATTCTTTGTAAACCCTAGAAATGGTTGTGCGTGAAAATCCCAGTAACTGAGCAGATTGTGAAATACTCCAACAACAATGCCAGGCTCAAAATTGCTTAAATCACCTTTCTTTCCCATTCTGACATTCAGTTTGGAGTTCAGGAGATTGTCTTGACCAGGACCACACCCCTAAATGCATTGAAGCAACTGCCATGTGATTGGTTGATTAGATAATTGCATTAATGAGAAATTGAACAGGTGTTCCTAATAATCCTTTAGGTGAGTGTATACAATTTTAGATTGTTTTACTATTAACTAAAAAAGATTAATTGATATGTATATAACAACATTTAATATAATACAATATAATGTATACAGTACTGGTTAAAAGTTTGGAAACATTACTATTTTTAATGTTTTTGAAAGACTTCTCTTATGCACATCGAGCCTGCATTTATTTGATCAAAAATACAAAATACAAAATACAAAAATACGGTTACAATTTAAAATAATGGTTTTCTATTTGAATATACTTTAAAATATAATTTATTTCTGTGGTGCAAAGTTGAATTTTCATCAGTTATTACTCCAATCTTCAGTGTTGTAATATGCTCACGTTGTAATATGCTGATTTGATACTCAGTTATTATATTGTTGGAAACAGTAATTTTTTTTCATCAATTTATTTAAATAAATTAAAACTTTAATTCAGCAAGAATGTGTTGAAATGATAAAAAGTGATAGTGAAGATTTATATTGTCAGAAAAGATGAATATTTTGAATAAATGCTGTTCTTTTTAACTTTTTATTCATTAATGAATCCTGAAAAAAGTATCACAGGTTCCAAAAAAATATTAAGCAGCACAGCTGTTTCCAACATTGATAATAACTGAGCATCAAATCAGCATATTAAAATGATTTCTGAAGGGTCATGTGACACTGAAGACTGGAGTAATGGCTGATGAAAACTCAGCTTTGCATCACAAAAATAAATTATATTTTAAAGTATATTAAAATAGAAAACCATTATTTTAAATATGTAATAATTCTTAACAATATTTTAACAATATAAGAGACTTCTTTCAAAAACATAAGAAATAGTAATGTTTCCAAACTTTTGACTGGTACTGTTTATATATATATATATATATATATATATATATATATATATATATATATATATATATATATATATATATATATATATATATATATATATATATATATATATATATATATAGAGCCCTTTCCAGCCTTGTGGAGGTGTACAATTTTGTCTCTAGTGTCTTTGGGCAGCTCTTTGGTCTTGGCCATGTTAGTAGTTGGATTCTTACTGATTGTATGGGGTGGACAGGTGTCTTTATGCAGCTAACGACCTCAAACAGGTGCATCTAATTTAGGATAATAAATGGAGTGGAGGTGGACATTTTAAAGGCAGACTAACAGGTCATATATGTATACATACACACATGGCATATTCATAGTAAATTATAAACAAAAAATACAATGAAATGTATCTAATTAAATTACATTGGTATCAAAAGTATGTGAATGTTTGCCAGTCTATAGACTCACAGGGCAGTGTTTATGTTCCTCATGCATATAGCGCTGAGTCCGTCGCACCACAGATGGATCTGAGCCCATGAATGGAATAGCATACTGCTCAATCTCCTTAGTGAAGAATAGAGCTCCCCTGGGTACACCAAAATAGCAAGCAAATTAACACAAGTACAAATTTCCATCCTGAGAACTATTCTCCTTCACTCCTTTGGGAGTCAACTGCTATATAATGCACATGAAACATGATCAAGATATTATTAATAGAATCTAATGACAAGAATTATTTGATAAATACTTAACGTCACCTCTTTTTAATTCTAGCGCCGACAGCTGGCAGAGGTTTATGCCCAAACCTTTTCCTTATTCTTCTGAGACTGGCACTGTCTGCAAAGCCAAAGATGGCTGACTGCCACGTCGCATCATGGGCACATCCTCCCTGATGAAGAAGCCAAGACATGAATTGATGTATTGAGGACATGCAATGGGTCTGATGCAAACAATCTGCTATAGCGCTTTTCATACCCGATATGCAATTTGAGAGAGTGCTTTTGAAATACTACAAATACTCTCCATACTCACTTATGCCGTCTGATACCCTTACTTGGAAATTAATTTATATAAAGTTTTTAAGTAATTTTTTACGTTTTTTGTTGTTGTTTTTTTTGTGATCTATCCACCGCCCATGTCTCCTTTACAATCATGTTACTCATTAACATGAATTCCGACAAATTCCTAGTTTGCTCCATTGGGAAATGACAGTTTGTTGCATTATTCATGAGCAGCTGCAATTGTAAATTCCCCAGAGCGTAATATAAGCACAGCTTTAATCCTAGATCAAACCAAAGTTTGAAAGCTCATTTTCAATAACAGTCAATCAAATTCCAATGGACCCTTAATATAGTTGTGCAAATACTCTATAGCGAGTTGTTGATCACCTCGGGTCCCGTGTTGATGGTTAAAAAGCTCTCCACAGCAGTGAGCGTTCCTGTGAAAGAGAGGCAGAGGAGTTGTCAGGCATCTGCTGCTCTGCAGGCACGTTTGCCCACAGCAGCACATCAAAGACGAACGACAGACACTCACATCCTGTAGGCACTGAGCGCCTTTGCCTTTGTCACTGACACGTCCCACTAATTGGGATGAGATTAAAGAAACCGACTGCACATGGGTCGTGTGAAGCAAAGGTCAAAGGGCATGCACAGGGCAAATATCACAGTAACATATGTACGTTTTAGCATTAGGACACTGATGCAGGAGTCAGGATTATATATTTTTTCTAATAGACTGTACCCTAGATCAGAAGTAATCACATGAAATCCTATATATAGTAAATACATTTTATATATTAATTTGATGAATTATTTATTTTTAAAAATAAAGTATATATGTATGTTAAATAGGGATTAAAAAAATCTGGGGTTTCCCTGTACTGTAGATCAAAAGTAGTAGCATTAAAAACTCTAATTATTTATATATATATACAGGTCCTTCTCAATAAATTAGCATATTGTGATAAAGTTCATTATTTTCTATAATGTAATGATAAAAATTTAACTTTCATATATTTTAGATTCATTGCACACCAACTGAAATATTTCAGGTCTTTTATTGTTTTAATACTGATGATTTTGGCATACAGCTCATGAAAACCCAAAATTCCTATCTCAATAAATTAGCATATTTTATCAGACCAATAAAAGAAAAGTGTTTTTAATACAAAAAAAGTCAACCTTCAAATAATTATGTTCAGTTATGCACTCAATACTTGGTCGGGAATCCTTTTGCAGAAATGACTGCTTCAATGCGGCGTGGCATGGAGGCAATCAGCCTGTGGCACTGCTGAGGTGTTCTGGAGGCCCAGGATGCTTCGATAGCGGCCTTAAGCTCATCCAGAGTGTTGGGTCTTGCGTCTCTCAACTTTCTCTTCACAATATCCCACAGATTCTCTATGGGGTTCAGGTCAGGAGAGTTGGCAGGCCAATTGAGCACAGTAATACCATGGTCAGTAAACCATTTACCAGTGGTTTTGGCACTGTGAGCAGGTGCCAGGTCGTGCTGAAAAATTAAATCTTCATCTCCATAAAGCTTTTCAGCAGATGGAAGCATGAAGTGCTCCAAAATCTCCTGATAGCTAGCTGCATTGACCCTGCCCTTGATAAAACACAGTGGACCAACACCAGCAGCTGACATGGCACCCCAGACCATCACTGACTGTGGGTACTTGACACTGGACTTCAGGCATTTTGGCATTTCCTTCTCCCCAGTCTTCCTCCAGACTCTGACACCTTGATTTCCAAATGACATGCAAAATTTGCTTTCATCCGAAAAAAGTACTTTGGACCGCTGAGCAACAGTCCAGTGCTGCTTCTCTATAGCCCAGGTCAGGCGCTTCTGCCGCTGTTTCTGGGTCAAAAGTGGCTTGACCTGGGGAATGCGGCACCTGTAGCCCATTTCCTTCACACGCCTGTGCACGGTGGCTCTGGATGTTTCTACTCCAGACTCAGTCCACTGCTTCCGCAGGTCCCCCAAGGTCTGGAATCGGTCCATCTCCACAATCTTCCTCAGGGTCCGGTCACCTCTTCTCGTTGTGCAGAGTTTTTTGCCACACTTTTTCCTTCCCACAGACTTCCCACTGAGGTGCCTTGATACAGCACTCTGGGAACAGCCTATTCGTTCAGAAATTTCTTTCTGTGTCTTACCCTCTTGCTTGAGGGTGTCAATGATGGCCTTCTGGACAGCAGTCAGGTCGGCAGTCTTACCCATGATTGCGGTTTTGAGTAATGAACCAGGCTGGGAGTTTTTAAAAGCCTCAGGAATCTTTTGCAGGTGTAATTTTGATTCAGATGATGAGGTTAATAGCTCGTTTAGAGAACCTTTTCATGATATGCTAATTTATTGAGATAGGAATTTTGGGTTTTCATGAGCTGTATGCCAAAATCATCAGTATTAAAACAATAAAAGACCTGAAATATTTCAGTTGGTGTGCAATGAATCTAAAATATATGAAAGTTTAATTTTTATCATTACATTATGGAAAATAATGAACTTTATCACAATATGCTAATTTATTGAGAAGGACCTGTATATAATTTTTGAAGAAATCAACTTTCCCTTGAGCTTTTGATATATAAAAGGTCATGGAAATCTAAGAATATCCTGTAAGTTTCTGAGCTGAAAACTTCCTTGTAAGTCAAAGAAAAGGTTTTATAGACACCAGGCAGAGCAAACGATCGATTTCAGAATATGCCACACCTTGACATCACCGTGTGGTGAAACACCAACTCTGCAGAAGATCAACTCCTATTTCATCACTGCCTGTTTAGCCCAGCCCACCGATTTGCGCATGTAACATAGGCCTAGTGTTAAACCATTAAGCTACAAAGCAATAAACATGCCGTTGAGGATTAAAAAATATTGTGCAGTGATTGGGTTCAACAGTAATGCAACATGTAAGTAACTGTGTTCATTCTAATGATTGATCTGAAATGTAATGATTCATGTACAGTCAGATGTACTTTGTCTGTGTGTCAGTAAATCAGACCAGTGACTAAACGTCAACTTGCATTGTTTCTCTTAGTATGATGAAAATAATCTTTATTTAACGGTGATTAAATTCTATAAAGAAAGCGATCAAAGAAACCTCCCTTTGCAATCGTTTGAGCAGCGCGCACTAGAGCTGTCAATCAAACAGGAGTTTATCAGTGATGCGTTTATCCGTGACTCCCATTTTATTCAACGAATCTCTTAACTATATCACGTTTGCACTGTTAGACCTAAATGCAATGCAACACTTTTCACGATTAGTTAACCATGAAAGCTGTAATAGTAAACACGCGCCAAAAGGGAGAGTAATACTATTTCAAATGGAAAGACGTTAGCCAATCACAGCAGTGGGTGTTTACACTGAAGTCTCACAGCGGACACGCCCCTTAAAACAGAGCGTTCAGAGCAGAAGGCAAAAATCAGGGTAGGAAAAATGCATTTTATTTATAAATTATGACAATTTTGAATGTAAAAAGCCTTCTAACATTATAAGTGCAATTGCAAACAATAAAAAAAACGCCGTTCATGACCCCTTTAAATCAGGAATCAATTTTTCTCTGGGGTTTCCCTGTACAGTAGATCAGAGAAGTAGTAGCGTAGTGTATATATGCATATTTATAAAATAATTTATTCATAATTAAACATCCAGAGACATGCAACATACCTTTGAAGCGATTCTGTGTATAAAGGATGCCCATATCTGCTGGTACTGAATCAAACCCACAGCTTCCAATGATATACACACCATTCTCCTGAGCTTTACTGTGGTAGTTCAGTTGTATCCCCTCTAAAAACTACATAATTCAACAATCAAAGAGATCTGCATTACCATTCAAAAGTGTGGGGTCAGTTAGATTTGTCTTTACATTTAAAATGTTACAAAAGATTTATATAGTTTTTTTAAATGCTGTTCTTTTGAACTTTCTATTCATCACAGTTTACACAAAAATATTAAGCAGCACAACTTTTTTTTTAATCATTGATACACATCATCATATTACAATGATTTTTGAAGAATCATGTGACACTGACTGGAGTAATGACTGCAGTGATAAAAGCATAACAGTAACTACCTGTGGTTCTCCACAGATGTCAATGCAGTGGGCCCCGTTCTCTATGCAAGCCTTCACCACAGGCTCTCCATAGAATCTATACTGTTGAGAGAAGACAACTCAGCACCATCTACTTCCACATATGCAGAATGGCTTCACAGTCAACAGTTTACTCAAAATAACACAACTCCATTTATCATTTTTGTCATAGAGCTATCATAGGACTATGTGTGCGCTGGGACAGGTGTGAATGCACAGATGTGTAAACTGTCCCCTTCCTGTGTTTTTTTACTATAGTCTTTGTGGACTTACTGGTCCCACGCAGTTGAGCACAATGACGCCTTGTTTGCACATGATGGCCATTGACTCTGCCTCGGCTACATCTGCTACAATAACCTCCACACACTTCAGCTCTGGTTTACCTGCAGACAAATGATGGAATGTCAGAGATGGATGGATCTCTCTTCTCTCACAGCTCAAAATGTTAGATAGATAGATAGATAGATAGATAGATAGATAGATAGATAGATAGATAGATAGATAGATAGATAGATAGATAGATAGATAGATAGATAGATAGATAGATAGATAGATAGATAATCACTTTACTCTATCGGATAGATAGATAATCACTTTACTCTATCGTATGGTTTTAAAAATCCTTGATTCTCAGTATAAGCAATTCCAGAAGGGATTGTCAAAACAGTATGCCTTTAATCAACAATATTCTAAAACCTTGTAATCCCATCGGATAATCTCAACAGACAAAATCTGTTGAAACTCATCTAATACCATGAGCTGACTGCCTCATGTCTAGCCATGACAGTATGGCAATTCAATATACCTAAAACTACGGTCATAAATAACATATGAGCATTGTAATTAGCCTGGGCTGTGGCAGTAACTTTATGGCATTAAATTACATGGTATAAAATACATTATGGTATGGTCAAATATAGTGGATATATCCATGTATATTAAATATAATATATTAGTTATTTTTGATGAACTATTCTAAAATGTTTGATTATTTAATAATAATCTATAAACAAAAATAGGTAACTAACTTGATAATACAGGGGAAAACTTGGTAATACCGTAGTGTTCTATTATAATATTACTATTCACACGTATTGTCTAATAATTAGCCTACAATTCAAGTGAGTATTATACGTTACACATGGATGAGTTATATTTTTTTTATTTTCTATTGTAATTCATTATATTTGTAATATGTGTGAGCACTTTAACGTAAAGTAAAATAATGCTAAACAATAAAAAGTTGTACACAAATGTACTGCGTCAAACACGTACACAGAGCGTCAGCTGCCTGAATGAGTGTTTTTTCCAGTCGGTCGCGGTTTCGTCCGGCTACAGCCCATTGTAACGACCCTCCTGGACCCTCGGTGCACGTCCGCGCGACCTCCTCCACAACAAACTGCCCGGTAAAACCGGTCGCTCCGAATACTATGATATGGTACGGTCTTTTGCTGGACGTTGTGAGCGTCGCCATTATGTCTATTATCCGCGTGCGAGGAGACAGACGAGGTCAGAGCGACCGCTGCTGCTCCTCTGGTGTCACTGTACAGTAACAGCGTGAATACTTCAGAAGATGTTTAGAAGCTCAGATTGTGCTTCAGATAGTGTAGCTCAAATACAAATCCAACTGTTTGTGGGTGAAAATACCAGAAACTGTCACACTTTGAAGTAGAGGGACATCTTGTGCTGGAAAGGTGATATTACCACAACAGTAATGGAGAGGAGGGTGCAATCTATATTTTGTGACAATTAACATCATATATATATATATATATATATATATATATATATATATATATATATATATATATATATATATATATATATATATATATATATATATATATATAAAGCAATATGTAAATATACCCAGCAGTAAATTGTAAATATAACCCAGTTTGTTAGTGACTGTTTTGAAGAAATCAATTATGTCAAGTCTGACTACATGAAAATATTTTTCCTTTTTGTTTTCTAATTTATTTATTTTATTTGTATTATTACAAATAATTTTATCAGCATTATTATTTAGTATTTGCTTTAATGAGAGCAGTACCAACTACAAGAAGTTTGCATATTCACAAAATTAAAGACATGGTGCTAAATCTTAAATATTTTTAACATTGTAATGTTTCTTTCTTTAAAATTGTTTTAAAAATCGAACACTTTCTGTTTATAATTACACCTTTAGGATTTTTCATACCCACTGTATGTTTTTGTGATGATTCACATATTGTTAAATTAAATTAAGCAATATGGATGATTTAAATACATTCTTTGCAATACAATTGCATTTAAATTTCAAGCATATTGTTCTTTCTGCAAGAAAAATTACAGTACGATTATCATGAAATTGTCTCTTAATCAGGGCTGTGGCACTATAATATTTTTGCTTTATTGTTAGAGAAATTGTTATTGGATTCTGAAATGAAATTAGCTATGACTCTACGGATGACACATTGGCCTCCAATCATGTGAAATGCTCCTACTTCACCTAGGTTTTGTGTGCAAATTCCATTTACTGCTGCGTCATATTTTCTTCCATTCAGAAAACCAATCCACTATTATAATAAACAGAGTTACAGCATAAACCCACTTCCAAAATATATTTCCAGTCATAATTCAGATATGTTATATGTACTACTTTGGAAAGCAAAACAGTAAGACATACAACAAATCAGGATCCAAGTTCTGAGCATAACATTAAAACACTTAAAAATTTAACACAAAAACCCACACTCACTTTGATTACTGAACACACACAAAAAAAGATTGCTTGCTGTCTGTCATATGATTATACAATTATTAGATTTATTATGTACCAGCTGATTACAGAAGAATTGCTAGAACAACACCGAACTGACAATCTAGTCAGAACTGATTGATCGTCATTATTCAGCCTGGTCATGTGCTATTTGTTATATGTCAATCATAAAGCCACCTGTTTGATAAGTTAATATCCCATAAGTTAACATTGCTACATACACCCATTTTTGCTTATTCATGTTGATACTGTATGAATTTCCGTGGTTATATACCACCGTTGAATGAAAAGTGCCAAGTCAATCTATCTCAAAATAAAAATAGATAAAAATATACAAAGATAACCATGGAATGTGGTCTATAGTAAAATGTACAAAAACAATGTTACTGGCTCCAAAGGCAGTTCTTTCAATACATGTAGTTATTGATCAGTGGAGTAGCTGTGCTCTAATAAGCATGTTTTAGTACCAATATTAAATACTTTATACAAATGAATTTATGCATTAGGAAGCCCTGTGTGATTTGTACAGACTCACTAAAGAAACGTTTATTAAGGCCTGTCTGGTAATGCGTATTTGTGCGTAATATCTCAAGAGAAATACTGTTGTTCATAATCAGAAATGGTAATATAAAGAATGAGTTCCACTTAATTTAGCATAAAATAGCTGCTATGATGCAGCAGAAGAGAGCCACTGTGTGAGAGCGTCCACTCCTCGTCGTACAGGTCCAAAGTAAAATTCCACGTTTTGTGAGAAGTCGACACACACATTAGAGTACGCCTCTCCAACGAGACAATAAAGAGCAGTCCCACCCATGCTAATCACCACGGTAGCCAGACACAAGACGAGAAGGACAAGGCAAGAGTTTCCAGCCGACTCATCTGTATGCATGAGAAAGATGAGCTTAGATCATTCTCACATTAATACAAGACAGAAATCTGAATATATAAAGGCCCTGTGTGACCATCTGTTTACAAAAATGTGATGAAGTTGTACCTTGATCGAAAGCATCATCTGGTTCTCTGAAGCGGACTTTGCGCTTGCCTTTTTGTGGAGTCGCATTCTCGGTTTCCCAGACTCTCTTCTTTAAAATGGAGACTAAGCCATTTGAGGGATACATCTACAGAAATACAGGATGAAAATCCATGAAATAGACTACAAAATCTTAAGTAGAAATATTTATAAGAAGCATGTACATAGCAACTAATGTAATAACAACCAATAACCACAAGGGGTCAGTATGTGCAACATCATAATGAACTAAACTGCATTATTGTGATCCCTTGTGAATAAAGTACTCTTTAACATACTTTTGTTTTGTTTTTTTGTTTTTGTTTTTTTAAGTACTTATTATGGAAATAATATGCATACTATGCATACAACTAATGTTTTTAGAACCAATGTTTTATAGAATAATTTTTTTTGCTGATGAGTGCTTTTTAGAGTGCTTATGAGTGCTTTTTGACCCACTTAAGCAGGACTTTTAAAGGGATAGTTCACCCAAAAATGAAAATTAGCCCATGATTTACTCACCCTCAAGCCATCCTAGGTCTATGACATTCTTCTTTCAGACAAATACAGAGTTATATTAAAAAATGTCCTGGCTAATCCAAGCATTATAAATGGCAGCCTAAAATTTGAAGCCCAAAAAGTGCATCCATCCATTATAAAAGTAAACCAGACGGGGGTTAATAAAGTAAAATATCTAGCCTCTGCCAGACCGCGTTCCGTATTCAACTCACGAATAAAGTCTAACGCCTCTTGTAGTTCAAAATGCTTACGTGGCACGTCCAACGTCATACGTCGCACTAGTTACACTTTTTTTTCATAAATTGAATATGGAAGGTGTTTTTTGGACTTCAAATTTTGGTCTGCCATTATAAAGCTTGGAAGAGCCAGGATAATTTTTTTAAATGCCCTGGCTTTTCCGACCTTTATAATGGCAGTGAATGGGGGTCAGATTTTGAAGCCCAAAAAAAGTGCATCCATCCATCATAAAAGTACTCCACACAGCTCCGGGGAGTTAATAAAGGCCTACTAAAGCGAATCGATGCATTTGTAAGAAAAATATCCATAGGTAAAATTTATTTAAAAAACTAAAATAACTAGCTTACGACAGATGGCCATACGCATCGATTTATGGTGAAAGAGTAACCCCTGACCAAAAAAAAAACAGTCACGAAATAGAAGTTTAAAACGAGAATTGTAAAGAGAAATGTCGGAGGAGCTTGAGTTTGTTGCCCAGCCCTATTAGTTTGAACCGCGAGAGGCATCAAAGCTTACGCCTACGCCATACATCATGTAAGGGGTTACTTAGGCTACGTCTACATTAATCCGGATAGATTTGAAAACGGAGTTTTCATTTCAAAATGCTCTCCGTCCACATTAGCATTTTCCAAAAGTTTCTCATCCACACTAAACGTAAGTGAATAGCACATAACTCTTGCATAACAGCGCTATAAACATACATATCTATTGGTACAATGCGTCACGACTAAACATGCGTCATCGTTTTCAAATACCTCTGTCTTCACAGTCCACACTTCGACGCGAAGACGCCGTTTTCAAATGTATCCGCTTTGGAGAGAGTTTTCAAAAAGCTACGTTTTCGTTGACGGTGTGGACGGTGAGAAAAAGATGCGTTTTCAAACGAAAACTTATTAGTGTGGACATGGCCTTATTAATTGGCGTAAGTCGACATGCGTAGGCCGTCTGCCGTTAGCTAGTTATTTTAGTTTATAAAGTTTTATAAAGCTTGTACACCAGAAGATAGTCATATACACCTAGGATGGCTTGAGGGTTAGTAAATGGGATAATTTTCATTTTTGGGTGAACAATCCCTTTAAGCCAGTCTCAGACTAAAATACATGTTTGAGCTGTTTTAACTGAAAGCAACTTGCACTGACCCATCTTAAAATATATCACTGTCATTGTTTTGTCTCAAGATGCACACCAGTAATGTTTTTTTCTTCTTCTTCTCTAAGGCACGTTTATTAAAGCTGCTATGGCCTGGTTTCACAGACAGGGCTTAGAATAAACCAGGATTAGGCCATAGTTCAATTAGGTCATTTAAGTAGCTTTTATAAACGCTTATTAAGCCTTGTCTGTGAAACTGGGGGTAAATGTCCTAATTGAACTAAGGTCTAATCCTGGTTTAATCGAAGTCCTGTCTGTGAAATCAGGCCTATATTTAATATTTATAATTACATTTTATAGTCTTTGAATTATGGTTAAAGTATACTTCTGAATGTACTGACATAAAATATACTTTAATGAAATTTCTATTGAAACTTGGATGTCATGTATTTAATATTTGAAATGAAGTAATTTAAAATATATTAACTTTAAATGTAATATCTAATAACACAATGCAGTTAAAATTATAATCAAATACTTTACATATGATTTAGTATGCTATATCCTGTAAAGCATGACAAACGATTATTCAAATAATGATTTAAAATGTACTTTAAAAGTAAAACTTTACATTATTACAAAGTAATACTTATACTTATGTGTGTTAAAAACAGCCATGAAAATGTCTTTAAGTACTTTTAAGCAAATATATTTTTAAGATTTGAAGTACACTACAAGTCCACAATCAGTTACAGTTAAGCACACATCTTTTTCACAAGGGATAGTTTACCCAAAAATGAAAATTCTGCCATTATTTACTCGCCCTCACGTCGTTCTAAACCTGTATGACTTTGTGAAACACAAAAGAAGATATTTTGAAGAACTTTTTCTAATAAGTCAATGGGGTCCAACACAACTTTGGTACCCATTGGCTTTCACTGTATTGACAAAAATGGTTCTTCAAAATATATTATTTTTGTGTTAAGCAGAGGGAAGAAAGTCATAGAGGTTTGGAATGACATGGTGAGTAAATGACATGGTGAGTGAATTTTCCATTTAAGTGAACTATTTATTCATTATGTTTACATGTTTACTTGCCTCATTGTGTCATGACATGATGTAAGCATTTTCGTAGATTTTCAAGTCAAATCAGAGGCCAAAAGTGATTTGAGTCTTTAAATCACTATACAATCATTGTGTACAACAAGCAAACAAACACATCATGTAATCATTCACTTGATCCAAAAAGTCAGTTACTCTTTCATAGTGTGTGTCCAATACAGTTCTGGAGGTTAGACTGTTATTTTAGACAACCACGCCCAATAGCTTGGGGAAACCATACACTCCCTAAACGCTTCTTTACAAAATTCCTGCAGCTGGCTGCCATAATGCTGTAGATGACATCACACTATTTTGGCTTTCACAAAGCAGAAACACCCTGTGGCTAAGAAATGTGGCCTGAGAATGGGAAAAAAAGTTCCAAGTCATTAAAAAAAATCAATTTGAGGACCCAGATTAAATACATCACTGCATATTTAAGCACTGAGGAATACAAATTGTTCAGTAAGCGGTTGATTTGGAGAGATCGCAGCAGACGGATGGTGTCTCAGCATGCTTATTTTTTCTAAGGGCAGATGGTAATATGCAAGAGATTAACATCACTCCTACAGCGCCTTACCTCCTTTACCTGAATGAGGTTGTCCAGCTCATCCACAGGAACCTGGCCGTCAAAGTCGGTGTCGTCCTGCAGCTCCTCATTCCAGCACTCATCCTCCTCAAGATCCTCCTCCTCCTCCTCCTCATTCGATTCACAGTTCTCTTCTGGCTCCTGTTCAACTTCCAGCCATGAGCAGTTGTCCGCCCGGTTTTCTCTCCCGGTTGAGTTCACTGAAGCTTGTTCTTGTTTTGATCTTCTGTGTTCTGTCACATGGGTTGGGCTGTTTTGTTGTTTAAGGTCATCCATGTTCTGCAATAACAGACTGCTTTAATCAGACTCACAGAAACAGAAACTGCATTGGTGGATAATAAAACTAATAGAATATTTTACCTTTTCCAAAGAGAGGTTAGGCCTGAAAGAGGAGTAGAGTTGGACAAATTATTTATTAAGGAGTTATTTAATTTCAGTAGTGTTGTTAAAATATTTTAAATAATAGCAAATAATTAATAATTATGTAGTATCGTCCAGGTTTGGAAAAAAGGTTTGGACACATTACTATGTTTAGTCTCTTATGCTCATTAAGCCTGCATTTAATTTGATCAAAAATACAGAAAAAAAAATCTGTAATATTGTGAAATATTATTACAATTTAAAATAATGGTTTTCTATTTTAATATACTTTAAAATATAATTGATTCCTGTGATGCAAAGCTGAATTTTCATCAGCCATTACTCCCGTCTTCAGTGTCACATGATCCTTCAGAAATCACTCTAATATGTTGATTTATTGTCAATTTTTATATTTTTAGAAAAGATTTCTATTTTGAATGCTGTTCTTTTTAACTTTTTATTCAATCAATGAATCCTGAAAAAAAGTATCACAGGTTATACATAACATTTATAATAACTGAGCATCAAATCAGCATATTGGAATGATTTCTGAAGGATCATGTGACACTGAAGACTGGAATAATGGCTGATGAAAATTCAGCTTTGCATCACAGAAATCAATTATATTTGAAAGTATATTAAAATAGAAAACCATTATTTTAAATTGTAATATTGGACTATTACACAGTTTTTCTGTATTTTTGATCAAATAAATGCAGGCTTGATGAGCATTTCAAAACTATATTAATTTCAAAAAATAGTAAATATATAAACAAATATATCAAATAATTTGAACAAATCAAATAAAAGCTCTTAAATATATCAAATTAAAATGAAAACAAACAAGAAAAGTTTAACTTGATAATTGACAAGGACTGGTTCTTGGTTCTGGTTCTTAAAAAATTTTTACAATGGAAAAAAAATGCTATAATGATTATTTTCTACTCGCTTCGACAGTTCTGGTCTACACTCAGTCTCACCTCTGGTGTGTTCTGCAGATATGACTCAACACTTCCATATGCTCTCGCTCTCTGTCAATTCCATTAGCGTTTAAAGGAGCGTTACTTTCGGTTTGGATGCTGATTTTCCTCTGGGACTCTGAAACCAAACACATGGATTTTTAAATATTTGAACCATGCATCTCATTTTCTCTCCCTCTCTCTCACACACACATATACAATATGTACTCACAGACTATACGAAAGCAGTCTAAAAACACATTCTCAGTTCCTGACATTTCATGAAAAAAAAAATACAGCTGTGGCATTCTTCAGGTTTCACTTTCCACAATAAGGCCTTGTTGACAGTTAATCAGATAAGATGGGAGAGTCTGACCTCTGTACTTCAGTGATATTAGTGAAGTAACAGAGTCACATGTGGTCTGGGCAATGGAGCGCGGTTGGAAAATGAGCAATTTCCTGAGATCAAACCATACCACTGCCGTTTACTTGTAATGGATGAAACTAGCAATTCAGCTTACAACAGTATTGTCCTATTTATAAAACGAGACTCATCTTTATAAGATAAAACAATGCTTTAGGAAATCCTCTCACATGCAAACAATGTGACCTCCTCTGGTTAAAGTTATTTCAAGAAATATATACCATTATTCGTAATCATCTGGCATTCTTACCCCATTTATTTTGTATGGACGCCAGATTAGACAGTAGTCTTTCATGGTACAGCTTCTCCAGATGAAGAAACTCCACTGCCCACTGATCTGAGATAGTCAATGCTCAAAGAAAACAAGGTTTAAAAGTGTTTATAGAGAGAGAGTACCATTCAAAAGTTTGAGGTAAGTAATTCTTCAAAAGTGACAGTAAGGGGGTTGTCACTGTCAACATAAACCAAAAATCCCGGCTTTACAGAATGAACTTGGAATTGAAAAGTTTTACCGTTACTTGTGGCCTGATGGATGGGTTGTCTCCCGCGTTAATGCAAGTTTTTAAAAGTCATTTTTATAGAATTGTGCATCGCTGCTGTTTATCTATCACACAACTGCAAATTATAGGCTAAGTGAATAAGTAAACACACTTCATGAACTCACAGGCGCGAGCCGCACGACAAGCATGAGACAGCCTGACACCTAATTGCCAAACACAGCTGTCAATCAAACTCATCAAGCATAATGCAAAAACCATAGACAGTAAAAAAAAAATCACATTTTATTTATTTTAGTATTTGAGATGTTATAATAATTTTGTAATTACGTTAAAACAATTTAAACAACTGTTATTTAACAAATATTATTATATTATTGATTCATATATTCTTCATAGTGGACGGGCTGGCTACGCCCCTGGTAAGGATTAATCAATTCAATTTGATTACATTTTTACTATTAATTCAATTGCGTAAATCTTTTTTTAAAAAAAGGCTTAACTTTTTTTTTTTGGAGTGTATGATGACCAGAGTTATATTAAAACAATCTCTTTCAAATGACCTAAAAATCTATCAATATCCTTTCTTTTGTCCCACACCCTAAAAGCCAGCATGGAAAGGCACCCTAATGAGCCCCCTCTTGGTTACGCTTGCCCTGGTCACCAAGACAACAGCATCAACAGGGACCATTTAATGATAGTAAAGGAAAGGCAAAGAGGAAACAGACAGAGAACAGGCGAATAACAGTGGTGGATTTAATATGCAAAAGGATACAGTCCTCTTCCAGGAAGTAGCCCTCCGCTATCTGTTATGGAAGAAAAATATCAGCAAGTAAAATATTACATCTCCTTACCAATTCCTGGATCCTCACAAAGCATTCAGTTGAAAGACTCTCAGCTGTGGTCGATCAAAGCCGCATTTCCTGTTAGACCTGAATCTAGAGTCTTGATTTCATTTCAATTCCCCGATCAATAGAAGCTGTAGTGAAGAGCACCTTTAAAAGGGCAATGAACAGAATGAAGTGCATGCGAACATGTGAACGGGTCTGACCACGAGTGTAGACGAGAAAAATCATGTGCGAGAAACAACTGCCCTATCTTTGCCCATCTAATGCATTCGCTTACATGGATCATCTATATTTAGTGTAATGCAGGAAAATTAATCGTTTTTCCTGTACTCTTGATTTTATCTAAACTACAATAATCTTATTGAGAGGCAATTTACCCCCCTCTATTGAGAACTCTACAGGGAGATTAAAAAAACAACGCATAGAGCACATTTCAGTAGTTTGTCTTGTTGACAGATCTGATTTTAGTCAAAGCTTTTTCTTTCTTTTTTTATACGTAGTATGCCTGGAAATGCTGACAAAATATAGAAAAACGAGAATAGACTATTTTTGTATTACATTTTGGTTGAAATGATAGAAGTAGGTTAAAAACCAAAAACAGCTTATGCACTGGTGCCCACCCATTGTTCAGCGCCATTGGTTCTTTTTTCCATTTTCCAGGCTATCCATTTTCTCCCATAGGGATTTCAAAAAAGTCTTTGTTAAAGCATTACAAGCCATGAACCTAGCCAACATGCTACAAGGTGAATCACAATATTATAAACTTTGATTTGAAGCAAAAAAAGTGTTTGAAAATCGGACAAAAAAAACAAGACCGTGAACTTAATGGCTTTAGTGGTAGAAATAACTACAATCCCATGAAGCACTATATATATATAAAAACAAGATATTTTAAGTTTATTGCAAAATATGCACATACAGTGGGGCAAAAAAGTATTTAGTCAGCCACCAATTGTGCAAGTTCTCCCACTTAAAAAGATGAGAGAGGCCTGTAATTTTCATCATAGGTACACTTCAACTATGAGAGACAGAATGAAAAAAAACAAATCAAGAAAATCACATTGTCTGATTTTTTAAGAATTTATTTGCAAATTATGGTGGAAAATAAGTATTTGGTCAATAACAAAAGTTAATCTCAATACTTTGCTATATACCCTTTTTTGGCAATGTCAGAGGTCAAACGTTTTCTGGAAGTCTCCACAAGGTTTTTACACACTGTTGCTGGTAGTTTGGCCCATTCCTCCATGCAGATCTCCTCTAGAGCAGTGATGTTTTGGGGCTGTCGCTGGGCAACACGGATTTTCAACTCCCTCCAAAGATTTTCTATGGGGTTGAGATCTGGAGACTGGCTAAACCACTCCAGGACCTTGAAATGCTTCTTACGAAGCCACTCCTTCGTTGCCCGGGCGGTGTGTTTGGGATCATTGTCATGCTGAAAGACCCAGCCACGTTTCATCTTCAATGCCCTTGCTGATGGAAGGAGGTTTTTGCTCAAAATCTCACGATACATGGCCCCATTCATTCTTTCCTTTACACGGATCAGTTGTCCTGGTCCCTTTGCAGAAAAACAGCCCCAAAGCATGATGTTTCCACCCCCATGCTTCACAGTAGGTATGGTGTTCTTTGGATGCAACTCAGCATTCTTTCTCCTCCAAACGACAAGTTAAGTTTTTACCAAACCATTTTGGTTTCATCTGACCATATGACCTTCTCCCAATCCTCTTATGGATCATCCAAATGCTCTCTAGCAAACTTCAGACGGGCCTGGACATGTACTGGTTTAAGCAGGGGGACACATCTGGCACTGCAGGATTTGAGTCCCTGGCGGCGTAGCGTGTTACTGATGGTAGCCTTTGTTTCTTTGGTCCCAGCTCTCTGCAGGTCATTCACTAGGTCCCCATGTGGTTCTGGGATTTTTGCTCACCGTTCTTGTGATCATTTTGACCCCACGGGGTGAGATCTTGCGTGGAGCCCCAGATCAAGGGATATTATCAGTGGTCTTGTATGTCTTCCATTTTCTAATGATTGCTCCCACAGTTGATTTCTTCACACCAAGCTTCTTACCTATTGCAGATTCAGTCTTCGCAGCCTGGTGCAGGTCTACAATTTTGTTTCTGGTGTCCTTTGACAGCTCTTTGGTCTTGGCCATAGTGGAGTTGTGGAGTGGAGTCTGGCATAGTGGAGTCTGACTATTTGAGGTTGTGATCAGGTGTCTTTTATACTGATAACGAGTTCAAACAGGGGCCATTAATACAGGTAACGAGTGGAGGACAGAGGAGCCTCTTAAATAAGAGGTTACAGGTCTGTGAGAGCCAGAAATCATGCATTTTTTTGTAGGTGACCAAATACTTTTTTTCCTCCATATTTGCAAATAAATTCTTCAAAAATCAGACGATGTGATTTTCTGGATTTTTTTTCTCAAGTGTACCTATGATGAAAATTACAGGCCTCTCTCATCTTTTTAAGTGGGAGAACTTTACAATTGGTGGCTGACTAAATACTTTTTTGACCCACTGTATATTTGAATATTTTGGTATTTTGCGAGTGCAGGGAGTGGGTGGGGCTAACGAGATCTTTTGGCACGTTTTGCTTCACTAATTGGTGGAATTTTCTGTACAGAATCATGGGTAATGTATTTTTTCACTACAAATCCCACTCTTCAACACAATTATTTTAAAACTAAGTTGAATTAATGCGGGCTAACAGCTTTAACAGAAGCAAATACTATCATACTCGTATCTCACAGTAAGGCTGTCTTTACATGTTTATATGTTATCGTTAAAAATCTATTTCCCTGTAGAGAAAATGAATGGACTTTACTTTCAGAACAAAACTGTTACACTCTGTGGGGACAGATTTACTAACAGCTTGCGCCAGCGCAAACCCGCTTTTGGCGTTAAAAAACTACTGTCAGGATTGACTAAAGACACGCAGTGATAAATTAGCGTTGAAAGGACATGGACAGGGTTATTTTTACAAACTTTCAAGGACCCGTGGGGAAAATTTTGGGAGTAAACTATTCAAACTCCCAGTGCACACACCTGGTGTAAGGAATGAGGAAGGAGCATGTGATCACTCTCTTCAACAAGGGACTGCAGTGAAGCCAGAAGAGAAGGACTAGGTCCAGGTGGCACAATCCCAGAGAGATGACCTGTACAGAGATCACATCAGGAAGAATATTAGAAACTCTGATGCTATTGTATAATTATGACTTTAGTAAACCGTCATTGTAAAAAATCCAGCGCTTTTTGAGTGCATTTTGGTTAATTACGTTTATGGTTAATTCAACTACTTAAAGGGTTAGTTCACCCAAAAATGTATTATTTAATTAATCACTCACCTTCATGACATTCCAAACCCGTAAGACTTTTGTTCATCTTCAGAACACAAATGAAGATCTTTTTGATGAAATCGGAGAGTTTTCGGTCCCTCCGTAAACAGACCAAATTTTCTTCACAATCGCTTTATATGATGAACAGATTGAATTTAGGCTTTTATTCACATATAAAAATTGTTCAAGCTCAAACGTGCTGCGTAACACACAAGAATGAACCTCATTGGTTCTCACACGTCAAGCGAACATGCTTGAGATTCCGTTTATCATAACTGATGTGTGCGTTGATTAATATTTGTGAAAAAAACCTAAATTCATTCTGTTCATTATATAAAACGATCAAGTTTCTTCATAAAATTTGGACTAAATCGCTCGATTCATATGGATTACTTTTACAATCTCTTTATGAACTTTTTGAAGCGTCAAAGTGGTGGTTGCGTAGCGGTCTATGGAGGGACAGAAAACTCTCAGATTTAATCAGAAATATCTTCATTTGTGTTCGGGAGAAGAACAAAAGTCTTACGGGTTTGGAACGTCATGAGGGTGAGTAATTAATGACAGAATTTTCATTTATGGGTGAACTATCCCTTTAACACCTGCTAATAATGAGAGGAAAGATTGTTTTTGCAATGTTTTCATGTGATTAGCAGTAGGTCTAGATGACACGTTTATCATCATTTCCTCATGTCCATTCCAAACTGGTAAACTGATATTTTTTCCTGGAACACAAAATGATAATTTTAAAGAATTCATGCAGCTCTTTTCCATACAACAACATAATTCCTCTCAAGCCCCATAAACGTGATCAATATAACTTGTGTGCTATATGCTAGATTTAAAAATAAAAGAAGTTTGATGCTCAGCAAGGCTGTGTTTAATTTAACAAAAATAGTTATATTGTGAAGTATTATAATAATTTAAAATAACTTTTCTATTTGAATGGCAAGGCTGCATTTTCAGCATCATTACTCCAGTCTTCAGTGTCACATGATCCTTCAGAAATCATTCTAATATGATGGTCTGGTGTTCAAGAAATATTTATTTGTATTATTTATTATTATTTAAAGCTGCACTATGTAACTTTTCCGTCCACTAGAGGTCGCCTGTTCAAAACAAAGGCATAGTTTGATGACACTATATATTTGAGCGCAGAATCTTGGGACATGTGGCCTTCACCTCACAGGCGGTGATAGGACTCAGGCAGAAATCATGTTCATTGATGCGATTATTAACATTACTGTAGTATGAAGCAGAGCAGGACCGAGTGTTGTGGGAGCTGAGCAAGGCTGCAGGAGCGATGTTAATGAGAAGAGCGACAGGACTTTTATTATGACTCAGTCTCCGGCGGGACTTTTATCATGACACAGTCGCCGGTGCCACTTCCGGTTTTCTGGTCATGAGTACGAGGTAACGCAGCTCTGTTTATCATACTAGATACATCTGAGTGTGTTGATAATGATGTTATGACTTTACTCTGCGCATTCGCTCGGCGACTGCTATGACACTTGTTGCGCACTGCAGTAAGAGTAAAGCGTTTCTGCAGAATAAAACCGGAAAACGAGGGTAACGCAAATATGACACAATCGACAGGCGACTCCCTCACACGTCCCGGTTCCTCGGTTAAAATAGCAATTTCTCAAGTACTCAACTGAACAAAATATATAACACTGGCTTTGTGGATTTTGGATATTTTACATAGTGCACCTTTAATATTATTTTGAAAACAATTGTGCTGCATAAAAAAATTTGTGGAGATTGTGATGCATTTTTTTCAGGATTTTTTGATGAACATAAAGTTCAAAAGAAAGCAATGCAACAATGTAAAAGTGCATCCTTACTAAAGAAAAGTAATTGTTTTTATTTTTATAAATATAAATATACTGACCCCGAACTTTTGAACAGTAGGCTAGTCATATGGACCATTTCTATGACACGAGTACCCTTTCATTATTATATTATATTTGAATAAATGGTATATTCTTAAATAATTCTACCTTTTGTGTTCCAAGGAAAAATGGAAGTAATTCCATTTCAAGTTTTTGATTGAATTATAACCTTTTAACTAATATTTATTTTATCAAGACAAGAATCACGTCACCAGAACACCGCAATATAAAATGCCTACCATCGTCTAAAGAGCAACCATGACTCTTGATGTTTGTTGGAGACCTCTCTTCTGTCTTCCTTTTCTCTGAGTCATGTTTAACAGCTTCCAAGTCCATAATCTCTGCCTCTTTCAGCTTGTTCTGATTCTCATCAGAGGCTGTTAGGTAAGACGTAATGATGTCCTCTGCGGTCTGCGTCTCTTTCCATCTTACAGACTTCCTTGTCTCGGAGTCTCCCATAACTGCTAGATGATCACAAAGAAGATAGACGATTGTGAAAATGAATCTGTATCTTACTTATAATTCTAGAGAAAACATTTTAAGGACTAAATATGTCCACTACTTGATCCTGGTTTTTCAAGTTCTTCACCCTGCACTGTACCTGATGCTGGTCATATCTGCCATCAGTGACAATGCATCACAGTGATCATAAAATGAAAGAAAGAATTCAGAGAGGAAACACAAGTAGGACAGGTTTGGTGTTGATGAACATTTTTTTAAAGCAGATCTTGGGCCTTACTTGAGGAAAAACTTGGGAAGCTGTCAAACCGGGTGTCCTAACAGCGAACCAACACTCACTTCATTTACTCCCGAAGCCGACAGCAAGTGCAAACTGGCAGGTGTGTTCAAAAACAAGAGCCGGTTATAGCAGCGATGCATAATTCATGGGATGGAGGCTCTTGTTTTTCACTCTGTCTAGGGATTTTGAGGGCTGAGCAGTGAAACCAGAGACAGAGAGATGGAAAAAGGGTGGCGTGAGGATGAGTGTCCTCATAGTAAATTGAGTGTCACTGTCAGTGTGGTAGCAGAGGCGAATGATGAGGTGGAAAAGGCTGAAAGAAAAGTTGAGATGTTTCTTGACATGACCACCACTGGCCTGATCGGTGTCAAGATGAACCCTTATAAAAGCTGAAAAGTGTGAACATATAGCCTAACAACAGGGTGGGCAACTGGGCATATAACGACACATGCTGTGATTGACACTGTACCTGATGCAGCAAGAGTGCAACAGTTTTGTTTGCAGAAATTGTGCTTAATTTTTTTTTTTTTTAAATATTGAACAAATTGTTCTTTTAATACACTACCGTCGAAACGCTTTTTACAGTAAAAACATTAATATAGTTAAATGTTATTACAATTTAAAATAACTGCTTTCTATTTTAATATATTTTTAAATATAATTTTTAAGCATAAGTTTCAGCAGCCATTATTCCAGTCTTCAGTCACATCTTTTTTGTTGTTGTTGTTGTTGAAATTATTCTAAATATGCTGATTTGGTGCTCAAGAAACATTTCTTATTATTATCAATGTTGAAGATAATATTTTTTCTTTTTTGGAAACCATAATACATTGGATTCTTTGATTAATAAAAGTTCAAAAGAACAGCATTTATTTGAAAAAGTATATATATTTTGTACTGTTTGCATCATTGCTGATTAAAAGTATAACACATTTTTTTTTTAAACCGTACTGACCCCAAACTTTTGAACGGTAGTGTATATTGCGATATGAGCAGTTTGCAGCAATAATGTAACTTAAAGAACATTAAAAAGTGCTGTACTATAACCAAGTTTGTTCGTTTTTTGATATGTAAACATAATATACCGTTCCTTCCAGGTACCTTGAAGTACCATGTAAAAATGATATCTTCACATTTGAATAATTTAATACCATGGTGTATATATAAAAAATCTGGCATTACATTCTGATTGTGTACCATGGTACCACCACGGTCTTGTTGTGGTGCTGTTATTCTAATAGACTTTTTATTTATTTAGGCTATTTATTTATATCTGAATTTTTCATTGTTTTGAGTTTTATTTACTAAATTAGACTAACTTAAAGGGATAGTTCACCCAAAAATGAAAATTCTGTCATAATTTACTCACCCTCAAGTTGTTCCAAACCTGTATTAGTTTCTTTGTTCTGCTGAACACAAAAGAAGATAGAGTGAAGAATGTTTGTAACAAAGCAGACAGAGCAACTATTGACTACCATAGTATTTTTTTCCCCTACTATGGTAGTCAATGGTTGCTCTCTCTGCTTGGTTACAAACATTCTTCTAAATATCTTCTTTTGTGTTCAGCAGAACAAAGAAACTCATACAGGTTTGGAACAACTTGAGGGTGAGTAAATGATGACAGAATTTTCATTTTTGGGTGAACTATCCCTTTAAATTTAACCGAAACTGAACTGTGATTTCTATTTCCCACCAATCTTTGCCATGACACTCAAAAGGGAAAGTAAATGCCAAAATTAAGTGTTATATTATGTTTTTTTTGTGCAAGAACGTTAAGTGGGATATTTAGTAGCGTTTAATGTTTTGCTATGCTAGTAGTTTAGAAGAGTTTCTGTTATGCTGGGGTTTTTTTTTTGTAAGGTTATCATGGTGACTGTAGCAAGCAGTCCATGAGGGGCTGCCTGCGTTACTTTCATTTTGTGTTTATTTATTTATTAAAGTGTTTGGTTCCTGCCTCCTCATAACAGCAAAATTTGTTACAGTGGAGCATGAGCTTAGTTTGCGAACATATATAGGCTATGTTAAATGTGTTATATTGCTGTCCTCATTCAGCAAGTGCTATGCTAATGCTACCAAAGCATTGTGTAACCAATTTAGCCTAGAAATCTAGACGCACCCTAGCATCAGAAAATCTAATTTGCAGCCAGGGTAGTCTAGCAACTCTCCGTTGGCTTGCGAGCTGGAAAAAAACAAATTCTGGTCAGGCCAATCACATCGTGTATAGAGTCGGTGGGTGGGCTTAACATATTGACGGCAGAGTTGCTGCGGTTCCGCATGCTACTCGTACACAAAGAAGCTGGCGAAAAGCGGTCTTTTGAATCAGCTTTGGCCATGACTCTGGAAGACTTGGAGTTCAGCTTTTCTTTGAAAAAGAACAAAGAACGGCACTGAAGTCATTCTTAAGAAAGGAAGATGTGTTCAGAGTGAAAGTTTAATCTATCAACTAGCTTGACCTTCTTCGTTGCTCTGGTTGGTTGTAGCGCTATCCTATTGCGTGCAGAGGGAATTTGAAAGACAACCGTTTATCCCGCCCCTCGGATTGAGCCCTGTCAATGGTGAGTTCCCAGACCCAACATCTCGATGTGGGTCTGGCTTGTCAGGCTATAACCAATTAGCAAAGTGGCATTTATTGAATTAGCTAGTTAAAGCTAGTCAAGTTTCCACTGCTAAACATTTGAGATTATATATTTTTAAGTTAAATGTATGAATTAGCTTACTCAAATATTTCAAGCTCAGAACAATTAAAATGTACGCTTACAAAATAAAAATCTGTAAATTCTGCTTACTTAAACTATAGATTTCTTAGCTTTAAAAAATTGAGGCAACTATGATTGCCTCAATTTTTTTGAGTTTTGCCAACTTACTCAGGTTTACAGTGTAGGTTGTGTTTATTAATAATCACTTTCAGAGAACACTAAACAATGAATTAACATAATTTGACAGGCAAAGTGATTAATGCGTGTAGCCTGCGAAGTTAGATGTTAGGACATGCTTATGTTTAACAGCAGACAGGTGTTCACATGCCTGAGGCCTATATTAAAGAAAAGAAAAGAAAAGAAAAAGAAAAAGAAAAAGGCTCTGCCCCTTTTGGTCAACTTTGAAAATTGCATTTGAACTTCTAATGAATCTTCACCATTTGAATTAATGAGTCTGCTAAATTAATAAATGTAAATATAAACGGCTTAGGCGAAACCCAACATCATAACGTTGACTGGTAAATTTCGTATCTTGTAATATTTTTCTACTGATCTAGTTTGCACATAGCCTTACACAAATGAAAGATGGTGTAAAGGGCGCGCGCTTTAGTGTCCTGTAACCATTTCACAGCGTCTTATCCCTTTATCACCATTTTATTTTCATCAGAACCATTTCGAAACGACACACAGACACACGACTCATGTCGTACTTACGTTTAGTCTCTGTAATGATGTTACAAGAATCCGCCGCATCTGTGGACGCGTGCACGCGCAGCGTTCATATCTGTTCCCAGAGCCGCTCAACCAGCGACCCCAAAGACCCCTCGCGAAATACAGACCGATCTGAAATCAGTTTCGATGCCCTGCTTGTCTCAGTCTGCATCTGTGCAGTTGTTTCCAATACAAACAGGGGCGTTTCTTTTCAAGGTCTCGATCTTGCTCGGCGTTAGTGCCACCCATCGGTTCATATGTGACATTGGAAAGTGTTTGGAGAATAAACACTAATCAAATTGGCGACTGTTCAGTTTAAAACTGCATTCAGGTGGCTAAAATGGTCTGTTTGCCCACAGAATTTAGGAGGAATTTATATGCAAATATGATAAATTAGCTCTTAAAGCAATTAAATACATGGCAGTTTTATTTTTATATTCTACGTACCTTACAGCACTTGCATTAAGTTTTTACTCACTGCCCAAAATTAAACAATAATGTTGAAACCAGTAAGAATAAACTCTTCAGACACAGACAGTATGAATCAAATTCATAAACAACAAGAAAATGCTGGTATAAAGAAAAGGTCTGTTTATGTTCAGTTTTAGTAGGCTAATCCATCAGCATCATATCCAAGGATATACAAAATATTTTTTTGGCTTTCCCTAAAATATAAATGTGCTGTCATTACAGCTCTGGGGGCAACATGAAATGGACATTAGAATAGGAATTGGAGCAGAAAATAAACACAACCCTTAAAACATGCAGTCATTATGGTGGCTTGCTGTGGTCTGTAATGTCTCTAACTTCATAATAGGGTAGGTTTTATCCTACTGTACAATCTGAGTGAACTCTTAAAGGGCTGCACTTCATCTCAGCCGGTAATTTGTTGTGACAGCAGGATGAGCTGAGTTGACTCATTAAGTAGGCCTACATCTCAATGTTTTAGTAATCCTCCATGAACAACAAAAAACAGTTTTAAATGTCTATTAACGTTTTGTAATCCCCCCCCCCCCCCCCCCTTCAAAATCATGTCATGTTTCTCATTTGATGATTACAGTCACACCTATCAAAGAAAGTCTGTTCACTCAGGATTTGCGTTGCAAATATGGCCGCTATTTGAATGGGGGGATCCTGGAATCTAAAAAACTGCTTGCTGAACTCGCAATGAAATAACATTTTTCAAACCAGCAACAACATCTATCATGAACTGTCCCATAAATGTGGTTTCTTATGCTCAAAAGGCTTTTTTTCAAGCTAAACCTGCATATGCAGTCAGCTTGAGTCTCCGGGAACCGGAGCTTCTAACGGCAGCTGCAGTGACGCAATGACTTTACCGATCAGCTATTGGTTCTTTTACTATTCCGCCATCTCCCATTCATAAATAAAGGCCATTACATACTCTGCAAGAACAGAGAAAAAAGTTCTCCCAGGACTTGTGGCTGTGGGTGTCCAAGAACTATTGTGCGTTTGGTCAGAAATGTAACTGTTCGCCACCTGCTTTTCTCGTGAAGTATGGAATGTCCTGGCCAACTTTGTTCTTGTTCTTGCCACCTCGAGAAAACAAACACATTTCTTCGTTCTTGCAGAGTATGTACCAAGCTTAAGACTGAACGTCTTTCTACATCTATAGTCTTTGGTATTGGAAATAAATTGATCCAATTTCAGTAAAAGCATTTATAAACTAATATAAACAAAAACAATACAAGCAAAAGTGCATAACAGGTTTTTATTAGTGCATTCACATAACGATTAAAGACCTTAACAATGAAAAAAATCCACGTTTTGCTCTTAGAGCAACAAAATAAATCCTGGGTGTTAAAAAATTACTTATTTACAGTGTTTTACCACCTTGAAGGTGACTACTCTTAGTAAAGCAAAAGTCACTTTTTTACCCCCAACATTAAGGCCACATTTATCCCTGGGTTGAGCAATTTTTATTTCACACTTGTCATTTTGAAAGTTACTCACCACAACTTTTAAACTTGCAATATTAAGCTCAAACGTATAGCCTATTGTCCCACATGAAAAAATACTATAGTATATTATAGTAAAATTAGAGTAAAATTACTCTAGTAAATACTATAGTGTTTTTGAACCATACTATAGTAAAGATACTACAGTAAATTGTAGTATACTGTAGTATATCATAGTATTTACTACACTTTGTTAATTTACTGTAGTATATTTACTATAGTATGGTTCAAAAACACCATCAAGTAATTTTACTATAATATACTATAGTATTTTTTCATGTGGGGTGCGAAACAATAAGGTGCAAGAATGTTACAAGAAGTTGTTCAACAACAGGTAACAAATCATAAAATAATGCTTGGGAGATTTAAACATTAAAATATTGTCCATTTCCACAGATAGACAAGCAGTTATATTGCATGCTACAGTCATCTCATGCTGTAGGCTATAGGGTTAGGGTTAATTTAACAAATATGCCAATAGGAAAGTTAATCCAGGATTTACAATGGGAAATCTTGAATCCTGACTACCCAGAATTAAAGTTTGAACAGTGAAAAACAAGGAATAATCCAGGATTTCAAGTGAAAAAAGCCCATATCAGTGCAGACTGAAGTCTGCAGTCCAATGTGTTGTTTTGATCTCTCTCAATGCTAAAGCTAACAACACAAACATTTACAGCAAATTAGATTTCAAGTAGAGCCCGATCAGCACCAGCGGAAGCTTCCGTATAATGTGATGATTTTCAGATGCTTTAGAGGCATGGATTTGCATATCGTTTCATATGTTGCATAACAGGTAAAAGTGATCCTTTAAAATCTCGGTGCGGCATGCTATATTCTTGCAAACGTTGTATGATCTACAGTGGGCCGATGCTGCCACTTTTTTCTGCACTTCGGTGTAACATCAAAGCTGGTGACCATCAAGACATGTGCTTTACAGAGGTTAACATGGCGCTCTAGCCGTTCAGTGACCATCTCCAAAGCCTCTAAGTGCTCCAGGGAGTCTACCTCAAACGTTTGCCATAAGTCAACTGCAAAATACATCACACAAATAGCATCATAATTATTGATGAGACAGGAGTTTAAGCAGAACCATAAACAACCCTACAGTTTTCTATCCTGCAGTGCTTAATATTAGTTAACATACATCAGCAGATATGTTTAACCCTTACATTCACGGGTCCATTTTCCAGGGTCCACCATCAGATGATGCTTGGCGTGTTCCAGCTCCCTCTTGAGAGCATTATACTTGAGCCTCACCTCTGCTATTCTCTGCTGTCGATGCTCCAGGAATTTCAGCTTTGCACTAAAGAGGACTATACCCTGGAAATGTGGATGACAAAATGTCAGTTTCCCTCCATATAAAATGTGAGAGATCTGAGATTAGCATTTGGTCTTCCATCCCACCACAGGTTTTAGTGCTAATGTAAATCAAGCACTGTATTCAGCTAAGTTATCTTGAATCTAAATCAAATCTTGCCTATAAATGACCCACAAAACCACCAAATACACTCAATTACACACTGTGAGATTTATTTAAAATACGGCCATGGTCGTTTACTACAATGAATGAGCAACTATACATTTTAAAATCTGCAACATAATACTACTACATAAATTAAAGTTAATATTCACATTTTTAAAAAAAACAATTCCTGAACATACAGTTTTGGTTTTGTGATAACAATATTGTTTTGATCAAATTAATAAATCATTTGCAAAACAGCATCTTTGCTACTGGGGAAAAACATATATATAAACACAACATTGTCAAAATGTCCTGAATGTGTACAGTACATTGTTGAGTGAAGACTTGAATGAAAACTGTAAAAATATACATTTTGAAAAACAAAATAACAAAATATTTCAAACAATATATTTAACAAATAGTTGCATATTTTTCAGTAATAGAAAAAAAATTATGTATAAAGATTGCAAAATCAGTTTGGGTCAGAGTAAAAAAAAAAAAAAAACAGGAAGAAGAAACAAATTTGCAGCTTGTGTGAAACAGGAATAATGTTTAAAGTTTTGAGGAATTAATCTTGAGGCTGGAATACACTAAAATCTGAACAGATTTTGGGACTTTCGTGTTGTTCTGAAGGCAACAAGCTCATGTTACTAGGAGACACATGACAAATAAAAACATATGTGCTCTAAAAACGGATACAATTATCAAACATGTTTGATATCCTCTGATCGAATGGAATCATGGGGACTCAGTTCCCATCACACACTACACAATTTTCCGTGATACTGGTTAACTCTGACCACCCAAACTGGTCAGACTGGCTGACTTTCGCCAACTAATTTTGACTCCTCCAGGCTGCAAATCGGGGCAAAAACCTGGACAAAAGTCATGTAGGGTATTCCAGCCTTGACTTTTAGAAAACGGTGTTGCAAGTCAGGGTAACTGGCTAAAGAACAGATTTTCATGTCTAAGCAATTGAGTCAAGCACTACCAATTTAACGGACCATACAACAATAGCAGTCTGTGAATGAAATACAAAGCAGACAGACAGACAAGACAATTTTTTCATTGACACATTTTGAACCTCACCTTGTTCCCTGCCCCACCTCTCTTCTGTATGCCATCTACATTATCAATCTCATAGACTTTAATTTCATACGATTCAGAAACACCCCGATCCATCCGGTGCGTTTTGGGCCCGCTGAAGGATTTCTTCAGCGACTGGAGGTTGTCTTGAGATGGGCGTCTTATAGTGGACCCTGTGGACAAAGACAACACAGTGAAGACAATGTTGTTTTTTATGCTAGAATACATTGATTCAGAAAATTCTTCACCTATGTTGGTTCTTTTCTTGGTACTTCTCGCCCCTTTGGCACCACCGAGTGAGCAGCTCTGATCGCTGATGGAGTTGTGCGTTGAACTGCTGCTAATTGTAGCCTCACTGTCTCTTAACATGCTTTCATAGCCACTACTGACCACACTGCTTCTGTTATACAGTAAAGCCGTTTTACACATGGCAGGAGGCAGCTCTCCACTGAGAACACTGGTTGTATCGCTGGCATGGCCGCTGCAGTGGTATGGTGTCCGTGGGGCTGTTATCCGACTGTACGGGGACGGCAACGTATGAACGAAGGGTTTCATCATCTCCAGTTCATCACTTTCATCTAAATCAGACCCACCTTGACTAAACGCAGAAAGAGAGTCTCTACTGCTTCTTAAAAGTTCAACTCTTCCTTTCCGTACTGCACCGGGCGACTTCAGACCACCGTTATCTTGACTTCGGGATAGGGAGTGTGTTGACCAGGAGCTTTGGTTGACAGGTGCGCTGCTAGGAGAAAAGCTTAAGCTCCTGTTGATCGAGTGTCTAGTGGGTTTGGGGGACAGGTTTGGCATCTTGTGGATCTTTGAACTGGGCATGAATTTATTAACAGCAGTTGTCTTAGAGTTGCCGTTTTTGGATATCCGGGATGCATCGTTGGCATCATGCATGGGGAAGAACTGTGGAACTCTCCCAAGACTCTGACTAGCTCGACACCTTACAAAGTCCTCAAAGTCTTCTTTAAAACCAAGTGGGCTGGGTTGAGCTGGAAAGTATTGTTCATCTAAAAGGCCTTTAGGAGCCATGTTGATAAAAGCAGTCTCCTCAAGGAACTTGCTTTTAAGTCTTGGTGAGCTAGAATTACCTTTCAAGCTTCCTGTTGAGCTCCTACTATTACTCTCATCCCAAGTTTGGCTCCTGCACGATAATGCTTTTAGTTTTGCATTAAATAACTTGCTGCTCTCTTCAAAATGAGATTTCGTGTTGGTCTTCATTTCAGTAGCCTGGTTTACCATTGCACTTCTGGCTATTGCAGAATCTTGTTTTGTTTCTTTCCTTTTGAGGTTGGGACTATTTGTGTATGTTGATGGCACATTGTCTTTGTTACATTCTACAAGTCCGTCTTTCTTGACGTATTGTTTCTTCTCAAGAGTTTCTCTTGGATTACATGGGTTCTTGTGTTCGGCGTTCATTTGTGGGACATTCTTGATGTCTTTCTTTTTGTTTTGGCACAACCAGCTATGCTCTGGTGTAATTTCACAAGCATTTTGTCTGGACTTCAAGACTTCACATTGAGGGTCAAGTTTAGCATTGGCTCCTTTAGGTATCTCCTTCACATCTTCTGTCAGCGGCACGTCAGACCAACTATCATGCTGCGGCAGGTCTTTCGAATCAATGAAACCGCTTACCTTGTCAATATATGGATTGATTTTTGTGTGTCTTTCAGCTGCATCAGATGAGGCCATGGAGACTTCGTTCTCTGAAGTTTTTTCATTAGAGGTGCTATAAAAACTTGCGGTTTGTTCTTCACCTATGCTGCCGATAATCCTTACAGACTGACTTCCTGGTGTTAAAGCCTGGAGAGAGTGAGACTCATGAATACTTAATATTTTTGCCTTCCCTTGCTCAGTGGCCCCATTTATTGTTACCTCCTCAACCACGGTATACACAAGCTCATCATGTCCATTAAGATCAAGCGGCTGCTGAACGGTCACGGTAATGGTGGCCCTCAACTCTCGCTGTTTTTTTGCTGTACAATGTAGAACATCTCCATTCAAAGAGGCAGAAACAGCCGGTGGGGAGCTTAAACTGGAAGATAGGGATGATGAAAAAGAAGAGGACGAGGTAGATCTCGGAGAACTCTTGCCAACGGGAGAAATTCGTGTCTCAGGTTGCATCGGTAAATCCGATAATCTTATTGTACCTTGGTCTTCCGATGTCAGAGATAGTGAAGTGGGCATCATGTTAATTTTTTTATTATAAAGCTTAGATTTGCTTGGAGATTGGCCAGACAGCATAGGATCACTTGGTTTGACTACATCGAACTGTGGCGGACATGTCTGAATAATCTGTGAACTGGAAGTACTTGGAAGTTCCTCATTGCTGTGAATGATGTCAAATGTTTTTGATGAGTTTCCTTGTCTGGTACTATCATATTCCCTTTTGCATAATGATTGAATGTCCAGTGATTTAGATTTCTTTTCGATTTGGCTTAGGCGAGGTGCTTTATTCATAGCGATGACTTCCAGATCTTTGCATAGATCCAACTCAGTTCCGTCTATGTTTCCAAGTCGATTCTGGAGTTCTGCAAATGTGTTGCACTTGAGGCACTCAAAATTGTCTGATTTATCTTGCAATATTGTTGGTGTTGACTCTTCTTTAGCCTTTTCTTTTGATATCTGCTTCATGCGGTTGGCAATTGGTGGAGAGATTTCACAAAACTTCATCAATGAGAGCTTCTTGGACTCTAATTTGCTCTTGAGTAAGGATGGAATAATAGGCAAAACCTCTCTGCTTCTATTTGTAATCTCTTTATCTAGGAGGCCAGAAGGATCCACTGAGATAAAGGTATCACAAGACGTGTCACTCCCAGGGTAAAATGCTGGATCACTAGAGAAACCAGGAGAGGAGAGATCGTGATCCAATGTTCCTGTAGATTGGAATCTCAGTTTGGTGGAATTATTAACTTTCCTCTCGTTGCCTAAACTTCTTCCCCCGGGCGAGCTTGAGGAAGACTTCTGGAGAAAAAAAATAGTACAAATTTTAAACTCTGCCCAAATTCACATCACTTGAAGACTGGAGAACATGTCCGTAATCCATAAAATAAATAAATGTATTTAATTGATTATTTAAAGCTGCAGTCCATAAGTTTTGCCTCTGTGTCGCCATCTCTGTTTGAAACCTGCAATTGCAGTTATTTGCAGAGTTATCATCTGTACGTGTATTGTGCGTCTGCGCGGCTCCTCAGCACTGTGCAGCTTTGCTGTCAGTCACCGCACCGGTGTGGATACTATACTTCAGAATCACAGATTATACGTCTTGGAGTATAACCTAAATAAGAATTTTCACCAGAAAATGTCTTCTGAATAAGTAAGTAACATGTCTGCAACTTTTGGGAACAAAACATTACAATAAATCGCACTACCAACGGTCTAACGATTGCTCGTATAACATCAAACCGTGCAAATTATTATTATTGTTATACTTTGTTCTCAAATTGTTAATGTTAACAGCATTAGCATTGCGTGACTACGTGTATTTAGTGTGTATTAGCGTTACCTGTAAATTTCAATATCTGTATAGCCTAATCTTTTGCTTTTGACAAAGGGTGAATCTCCAGTTGTCACTGATGATGTCATTTGGGTCTTTCTGGATTACAATCCACCATCAAAATGATAAGTTTAATTACTCCAGCTGCTGTGAGAAAAGGCTATAAATTATCTGCTGAAGAACATGCGGTCCGCTCCTCACATGCGATACCACTACTACTAGCCGGACTCTTTCTTTATGTATGAAGATGTGACGTAATGACGCAAAGACATGCTTGAATTTCCTGCGGAAATCCACCACACCACTCTAATAACACATTATTACAAGCTTACCGATGTGAATGAGGCTAAGGTAAGGAGATAGTTTTGATTACTGGCTTGTTGTGTACTTTTTCTTAAATTGGTTTAGGATCATTTTTAACCAAAAAAAGTTACGGACTGCAGCTTTAATAATTTATATTATGTATCTCATATGATAAAAATTATTTATATAAAAAGTAAATATGTAAAGCATGGTCTAAATGAACAGAATTCTGAAAACTGGAGAACAAATAAAAATAATATTAAACAGTAAAATAAAAAAAAATTCGTAATACAAAATAAAATAAAATGAATCTGAAAACTGAAGAACATGTCCAAAAATAAAATGAAATACGCAATCAAATCAAATAATAAAATAAAATAACATTTCTTAATATAAAATAAAACAAATCTGAAAACTGGAGAACATGCCCAAAAATAAAAGAAAATAATAAAAGAAAAGAAAACAATAAAATAAAATAAGATTTCTTAATATAAAATAAAATAAAATAAAAGGAATCTGAAAACTGGAGAACAGTCCAAAAAATAAAATAAAATAATAAAATAAAGCAATAAATTAAATCAAATGTCTTAATATAAAATAAAATTTCTTAATATAAAATAAAATGAATCTGAAAACTGGAGAAAATGTCCAAAAATAAAATGAAATAGTAAAATAAAACAATAAAATAAAATACAATTTCTTAATATAAAATAAATAAAATAAAATACAATCTCTTAAAGCTACACTGTGTGATATTTTCCTCCATCTAGCGGTGACACAGTATTTGACCATCCAGTAAATATTAGTTTCTTTTCCTCCCAATTCCGATTTCGTTTTAACTCCTACGGTGGCCGATTTAGTCCAAGATTAACATGGCTTTCAGTTCGATCCAGCAATCCCCCTCTTCACATTCGCCATCGAGTTGTAACGCGTGTGTCCGGGTGAAAAATACGGATAGCTCACTCAACGCAACTGGAGTCGATGCAAACACGGAGGCGATTGACATCAAACAGCCCGCACTTTATTCCCCGCGGAACCCCCCACAGGAGTCCGGCACAAACTCCACTTCCGTCCACAGCATTACCCAACAAAACAAAAATAAATGAATGTTAGCAACAGAAGACAGAAAATAATCCGCACACATGGGAGCTCGAGGCGCAGTATTCACACACACACACAGAACGCAGGCGCTCCAACCGGGGCGAACGCTCTTAAAGGGGCCACACTATTTTCCTACTCGTTATAGAGTGTTAAAACGCGAAAGGCGAAGCTTGAATTTACGGGTATGTCCCTCTTTGGCTAATGTACTTTCAAGATGGAGGGGCAACATGGCGACCCCCATTCGAACCCCTTACCCGTATGTATTTTCAATGGCATATTATAAACTTACGAGAATACTTTATTACTTGAAAGAAGTAAATATACATTAATGAGCACATATATTTTTGAAAGAACTAAGTGTTTTTAGCTAAGAATAAACTAAAAAAGTTACACAGTGTAGCTTTAATATAACATAAAATAAAAAGAATCTGAAAACTGGAGAACATGTCCAAATATAAAATGTCTTAATAAAATAAAACAATAAAATAAAATGTAATTTAATAAAATAAAATACCATTTCTTAATATAAAAGCATACCCTTGTCTTCTTTTTCTGCCTTCGCATTCGAGACACAGTCTGCATCGTACAGAGGCTTTCTGTGAGGTCTTCAGTCGAGGTGGATATATGGGCAATAATTGTTGTGGAGCAGTTGACATTGCTCAGAGAGTCTTGCAGGAGCATGGCTAATTTACTTTCCCTGTTTTGAACAAATTATCACTGGTAATTAAATGTAGCTACTTAAATACATTTTACTTTATTAAATCACTGTGCTTTATGTTCATACACTATTAGTAAACTCATACTTCTATAATTGAGATATACACGAACATACCCATTAGGGACATGTTTTTGTCTGTTGAGATTGGCTGCGATAAAGTTTCCAAGCTCAGCGAGGCAGACTCCACAGTTGCTTTCACCCCTCTCCCCCACACAGCTCCCTAAATCGATCAGGCTCAGCTTGCTTTGATCCACATTCACTGAGGAAAATATATATTTTATTAACAAATAATATTAAAGAAGCAACAAATGTTATGAAAAACATCATATCATGAGTGCAAACACAGTCATTTTATTATGCTGAAAAAAGAACAATTTCCCTTTCCTGAGTCAGTGTTGCATGAGAAATGTTATCCAGTAGGCCTTTGTTCAACATGTTGAGTTTATCAAGATCAATACTGAGTACATCTCCATATTAGAGGCATGAAAAGCAACTGAACTCACTCCCAGACTTGGTACTGCTCCCTATGTGCTGTTGGCGAACATACAAGGTGAAGAACATGTGACAACAGTGTAGCGGTCTCCCTCCACTGTCCACCGTCCCACTGCGTGATGCAATAGCTGCATCTAATAGGAAAGCTGCTCTTTCTGGGGTAGGAGCATTCAGCACACTGTGGCTGCAGAGCTGGAATCAAGATAACACAATCCAATAAGGAGACTCTCAAGTTAATGGGAATGTCTCAATTAACATATCAATGGGTATGTATTCAATTTGTATCGATTGCTCATGAATATTGATAATATACCATGCAAAGGGTTATACATTTCATGCAAAATGTTCATAAAGTAATATTTCGGGGGCAAGTTGAGCTCAATCAACAGCTTTTGTGGCATAATGCTGATTCCCACAAATATTATTTTGTATCTGTCCCTCCTTTTCTTTATAAAAAGCCAAAATTTGGGGTTACATTGACGCACTTACAGTGGAAGTGAATGGGGACAATCCACAAACATCAAAATACTCACTTGTTCAATACTATAGCTACAAGAAGCAACAATATGTGTGTTAACATTATTTTACTGAACTGTATTACATCCATTTTAAGAATGTAAGAATTATGCTTTAAAAAGAGCAAAAAGTGTCCCAATTCACTTTCATTATAATCAACATTATGCCATAAATGCTGTTGTTTGCACTTAACTTAACACCTAATAGGGGAGAGCGGGGCACAACCTAACGTTTTTTGACTCTTGTCTCAGTTTGTGTAAATCCACAAGTATTTATTTTTTCCCACATTAATTTCACACGTCTAGTACAATTATGTGGTTTTGTTTCATTAATACAGTGTATACTTTTTTCTTGATTTACACCGAAAGAATGGAAGTGAAATGTGACAACATGCCCCATATGGGGTACATCGTAACATATGAGGGGTACTAACATGACCAAATGACAGCTTAAAATGTTACCTGATATTATCAAAGAAATATCCAAGACAAACTAAAATATTTTGTCAATAAAATACAATTATTCACTTTTTAAAAATAAAATAATGGCATTTCTTAATCAATAAAAATACACATTTTTGAGTTGACAGCAAACACATCGCTAAGCATACAGCTACAGCTATACAGCATAGTTCAAAACATGATAATAATGAATAATTTCTGAACATTGATCATTATTCACCCTTTCTTCATGGTTTCTCAAAAGAATTCATAAAAGTATAGAATATAATAGCATCGTTTTAATAGGGGCACAATGTAACACAGTTACAACGCACACCCCGTCTGCGCAACTAGGATTTAAACCACGGCTCATGTCTTCTGCTAGTTAGACCAGCATTAAATAACTATGTCAACTGTTAAATAATACACATATAAGATTAAAATAATATAAGATTTGTCTTATTTTAAATAAACACAAAAAAACTGAGATGAAAAATAAACTTAAGTAAGAAATTTACTTTTGCTATGGTTAAATAAATATTTAGTAATAACTTCCAAAGATTTTTTAATTTTGGCGCAATTTTTCTCTAAGTAATGTTGATATGGCAACTAGTAAATACACAAAGTTTTGTCATCCTGGCATGTGTGGAAATTTTTAAACCATGCGTGTTACAACTAACCCCGCTCCCCTATTTCTTTAAATGCATGAGTTCTGCATATGCTTGATTTAAAACTGTAAACACATTTCAAAGCCTCACTTAAAGGGATAGTTCACCCAAAAATGAAAATTAGTCCATCATTTACTCACCCTCAAGTCATCCTAGGTGTATATGACATTCTTCTTTCAGATGAATAAAATCTGAGTTATATTACAAAAGTCCAGGCTAATCCAAGCATTATAATTTGATTCATAGTTGCTCTGTTTTTGAAGTCCATAAAACGTGCATCTGCCTGTCAAATAACTGCTCCACACGGCTCTGGGGTGTTAATAAAGGCCTTCTGAAGCTAATCGACGCGTTTGTGTAAGAAAAATATTAATATTTAAAACTTTATCAAGTAAACTTTCGGCCCACCGCCTTCCGTGGAAAAGTGTTGAATGTTGAAAGTGAAACTCAAGATGCGCACGTGATGTCATGACGAGCGTACTTGGTCGCGTTAGTCTTTCGATCGGCAGGGGAACTTTCAACAATTTTTCCATAAATTGAACAGGGAAGGCGGTTGACCGAAAGTTTACTTGATAAAGTTTTAAATATGGATATTTTTCTTACACAAACGCGTCGATTCGCTTCAGAAGGCCTTTATTAACACCCCAGAGCCGTGTGTAGCAGTTATTTGACGGGCAGATGCGCTTTTTATGGACTTTTTAAAACAGAGCAACTATGAATCCAATTCTAATGCTTGGATTAGCCCGGACTTTTGTAATATAACTCAGATTTTATTCGTCTGAAAGAAGAATGTCATATACACCTAGGATGACTTGAGGGTGAGTAAATGATGGGCTAATTTTCATTTTTGGGTGAACTATCCCTTTAAGGCTTTTCCATCATCTAACTAAATATTGGGAATTTTTCCATGCAATTGTGCCCTTAGGTTGTAAGGCATTATTTTTGGCAAAGCTGCTTTGGAACAATATGCATTGTGAAAAGCTCTGCACAAATAAACTGAAAGTACAAAGAAATGAAAGTGGAGGTATTAGAACAAAGGAAGTGCATTCAACACTTGCCTGTATTCCACAGACGGGGTCCTCTATGAGGAAAGCATCTGGCTTATAGGTCTCCTTGCAGTTGCCCGTGTCAACATCAGAGAGTAAATCCCTGATGGCATTGTTTTCCCCACAGATCTCTACAGCTGACACGGAAACGGAGATGCTTGCCCATGTCTTGTCTTTCTTCCTGTTAATGAGCTTGAAAAGCCAAGAGATAGCACATGGAATGACTCCAAGGCTTTGAGTACAACCATCATGGCCGATCATTGTGTAGGACATTCCTGCAAACCGATAAAAAGACAGTGAGAATGCCATTTTTCATAACAGACCATCATTAGACAGAAAAGCCCTCCATAAGGGATTTGCAAAATAAATCATCTTTCAGAATGACAAAAAGCCACAGCTTGCAATATGCTTAAATACATGGCGAATGACTTTACAAACTGGGGTGTAAAATGCGTTGTGGCAATGTCATGACCAATTAAATGTAAAGCACTTTACTGGCAGTCAAGCATGGGCCGGTTTAAAAGATTTATGATGTCTGGCTGGGAGCCAAGGGCCAACATGGTGGCCGGGTAATTCAATCTAGCTAATAGAGAATGATGTCATACTCCAAATGCCATGTAGAGATTGTTGTCATGATTTTGGGAGGATAACAATTAATAACCTTAAAGGTAAATGACCGTGATGACCCACGGTCTATGCCGTCTTTTAAAAGAACAAGATTTAATGCACATTCATTAAAAGGCCCCATAAGTCAAGTGGCAAAAACATATGTGAATCTGAACATCAACACCATAGGACGCTGAGCTATGGAAGCCCATTTCTGCCTCAGAGTAAAAAATTAAAAGGTAGTTGTGATATAAGACAATCATACTGCAGCATATAGTCACATTGTGCATTATGAAAATCAGCTACATTATGAATATAAATATAATTATAACTATAATTATGAAAAAAGCTACATTGATATAACTACATTGTGAGATATACATTTGCACTTGGAAGATATACATTTGCAATTGTGAGAAATAGTCACATTTACTCTGTAATTTTAATTGAAGAGGTTTTTTTACTCAGAGCATTGATCAGAAAAAACAAGCACTTAAATGTAATTCTACTAAAGCATTATTAGAAGATACAGTGAGTGACAGCTGATATTGATAGGCATTTTATATAAGCAGTCTGTTATACTGTAATAAAAATCTATTTGATTTACATTACAAGCTATCAGAGTTTCTTTCCGGCCATATTAATAACAACAACTGCACCAAACTGCCTATTTTTGTTGTTCTCCTCGCGCGTATTAGATTATACTATATGAGCCATAAAAGCCTGATGTATCGAATGTGTTACAAAACATAAAACGCATATGCAAATTTATTTTTTGTCAGATTTTCTTTTATATTTTGACTAAAGGCACAAAATATAAAACTATGGATGCACGATGTGAACATTTTGGCCGATAACCGATATATTGGCCGATAAATCTAAATCCAAATTTTTATATAATTTTTGAGAGCCTGATTACAAAAACAAATGTCTCACCATTAAAAGCCATCTCCCAAGCACACAAATATAATGTTCTCATTATAATTTTATGTAGCCACTGTACGTTGCTCTTAACTGTATTTTTTCTTTTTAGAAGTGATTCCAATCATATTTCAAGCTATTTAAAACCCTCATGGTGAACAGTGCACATTTGAAGTGTCTCACCTGAAGGAAATAATCCATTATTTATCGGTTTTAATATGTCGGCCAAATTTTCTTAGTGGGCCGATAGCGATAATTTTCAAAATGAACATATATCGGCCGATACCGATATGGTGGCCGATATTTCGTGCATCCCGAGATAAAACATGTATGCATTTTTTGTTAGAGTTTCTTTTATGTTGTGTCTAAATGTTCAATAAAAGGTTCCATTAAAAAAAAAAAAAAATTTTTTGACCATTTTAATATAACTCACTTACCCACACTAGTTTGACCAAAGCTCAGGATGCAACCATCAGCCCCGGCAACCACACACTGAAGCACCTCACACAAGCTGGTCTCACAAACTTCAGCCTGAAAAATAATAAAACATTTTAACATTTAACATTGAAAGTTGAACTGTACAAACATTTTATGTACATTTCAAGGACCTTTTCCCAGGATTTGCCATTATTTAGCCAAATGTGCATTTAATACTGAGTGAAATCAATTGATTGTACTGGATAAGAATATCCAGATATTGAATATCTGCACTCAAGCGACCACATCTGAAAGTGTTGCAGATGTTTGGATATTATGACTCAGATGGGCTCCAGACATTATACAGATCAGTTTTCACATCATAAGACAGAAATAACAAAGTAGTGGCCCTGACCTGGGTTGAATCGTGGCCAAAGGCAGCATCAAAGGTGAAGGTCTTTGAGGAGACTGTAGTGCCAGGAGTCTGTCTCTGAGGGGGGAAGGTGGGTACATTCAGCACTGTGATCTGTTTCTTGTGCCGGTCCAGTTTGAAAGAGTAGGACTGGGAGGGGTCTGACTCAGGAACTGAACAGACTCGCAGCATCACTTTGACCTAAAATTGGGGAGGAAAACCCAAAACAATATACTAGCTAGTAGGGGTGTAAAAATATATTGTGTCACAATATATCGCAATGCAAAAATGCAACAATATGTATCGTGGATAGGGACAATATGTATTGTGAATAGTTACTATGTGAGGAAAAAATTCAGGTTTACAGACTAAGTACTACAATAAACTACTGTATAATGTTGAATATAATGTATAATATTGCAATTGGGGAATATTTGTGGGTCCTGATGCCAAATGTCTTATATTACCAGTAAAAAGTGGCCTACATTATTTTACATATATCTAGTCAGTGACAGAGTGCAGTAATATTAATTCAATTTAATTAATATAAATGAATAATTCAGCTTCATGAATATTTTTATTCTGGTGTCACCACTGTCCTGTGCATTGTGTTACCAGCACCAAGTCCAAGCCTATTCATTTACACCCCAATGTAACAACAAATTTAGCATTTTAATCAACAGTACATTTTTTGTTAACCTTTTACCATATGTCTTGGAATATGGCAATGATATCGTATCGCGAGTTCAGTATCGTGATATGTATCGAATCGTATATATATATATATATATATATATATATATATATATATATATATATATATATATAAAAATGGCCAAATATATTTTGTTAATATATATACATATATATATATTTTTTTTACATAAATATATAATTTTTAATAAGTTTAATTTACTTATATCTAATAATATTTTGGCAATTATATGTCCAAAATAAAAAATGTGAATAAATTTTGCACATTATCCAAAATGTATTTTAAGATTAAAAATGTATACTTCTTGTAATGTATTTGGCATTTGAATGTTTAAAAAAAATAACACTAATAATATATATATATATATATATATATATATATATATATATATATATATATATATATATATATATATATATATATAAACATTATTACTTAGTCCTAAACCAGAGAATAAGACACAGCTAAAATTGTGGTCAACATTATCATCAGTGCCATACTTTTACTGAGACAAAAATATCCTTGTTCCTGAAACTATAACCATAGCAGTAATATTTAACACTTAAAATATCCCAATTTTTTATAAGATGATGTCATTGAACACACATCTAAACCGAGTTTAGGTTAATGCTTTGTCTGATATCTAATGCATTTGTCTAGTGATATTATCTCTGTTCTGAGTCTGTCAAATCATATTTACGTGAAATGAATTATTTAAGAACCCATTATCTCTGCTACAGTTGCTGGATGTGCAAGGCTGAGTGCGATCAAGCTACCAGGTGCTGCCCTGAGAGTGATATAATTCGAAACTCAAGAAGAGTCCCATCAGTGTGAACTGTGGAGAGTGAAGTCAGGACGAGCTGCAATTAAACTAAATTGATTTCCCTTCCTCAAGGAGGTGGTGCGATGGAATGGGAAGGCCATTAACATCACATTTAAAGGTTACAGTATGTTCAGGCTTCTCTAAAATGAGGCAGCTAGAGATCAGCCACATCCTAAGGACAGACTGAAGGACATCTAAATCATCTGAGTGTGGTATGCAAGTAAGGGACATTTTTGCTCATTCAGAAAGTTGTAGACAAAGACAAATGTGTTTAAAATGGAGTACACTCAGATGAGATGAAGACTCCAAGCTGTTTAATTTACATGAAGCTCATGAGGGTTGCCATGTTAACATCACATGACCAGCCAAACACCATCTTGGTAACACTGTTATTGTACACTTTTGCTCATAGAATAAATAAATAATAGGTGTACAGGAACAGGGCATTTTTACCATGAAAGCTGTATTCCGCTACTAAAGAAAATAAAAAAAGTTACACTTTTTCAAAGGTTTGGCGTTAGTAAGATTTTTTAACTTTATACGATTTAATACTTTTATACTTAAATTCATTAAGTTGACAGTAAAGACATTTCCCATTCAGTCGGTCACTCTCGACGCCACGTCGGAGTACCGACGAATAGGAATCTCGCTCGCGAGAGCCAATCTACTTCGAGTGTAACTAAACGAGCCAATGCACATTGGCATGCAATGATTGCACCAGGTGCTCATGCCACGCCGCGCGTGTATAAATGAGACACAGGTGATTGCATCAAATCAACCTTTTGCTTCGGAGCCGGGTGGTAGATGGTAACACCAGATATCACTCACTACTTCGCAGTCCTGACTGAAGACGGAAGCCGCCTTTCGGAAGCGATCTCTTCAGTCGGTGTTGGTGTGACGGCACAGCAGCGGTCGCGTGGTTTTCGGATCATCTCTCTGTGTTGTTTGTTAGAGCAATCACAAAGGCTGTTCTCACAGCTGGTTCGGTGCGCTAGGTGGAGAGCGCTGAAAAGCCGTTCTTACGGCTGGTAAGAGAGCGCCTTCGTGTGAGAGAGCGCGCACGTCAGGCTGCACCCACCCCCTGACTGTGTCGCCGCGACCCCGCCCCCTGCGTGCCTCAGCACCAAGGAGAGCGTCCTTCTGAAAGAGCAAACACAGATAGAGCTTGCGTCTTTTTCAAGATGACATTCTATCTGTGTGTTTCTGGATGCGGTGGTTATCTGTCACCAAGGGATGGTCACCAGCGCTGTATCTCGTGTTTGGGCGTTCAGCACGCTGAGGCAGCGTTGGTGGATGACTCATGTTCTCACTGCGGGAATATGACCATCTCGGAGTTGCGGTCTAGACTCCATCTCGCAAGGGGTGGAGCCCCCGTGCCTCTGCCTTGATCTAACCCTCCACAGAGGGTTACTACAGGCAGTAGCGCGGGTGATTTGAGGGTTACGGTGAGCGCGCTTCCCCCAGGGAACCAACCCCCGGGGAACCCTCATCCCTCACGCACTCCGCAGCCAGTAGAGCTGCCGTCAGAACGTGGTGGGCCGTCCTCGAGATGTGCACCATCCGTATCCTTCGGGGCTCCCCCTGATGATCAGATGTCCATCGCTGCATCGGAGGGAGGGTCAGACTTCTCTGGAGATGACGTGTCGGCGCAGGGGGCTCCTTCGGGAAGATCCGCTGTGCCCGATACGGATCCGGAGATGATGGCCATGCTTTCCCGGGCCGCCGAGAAGATCGGGCTCGTGTGGAACCCTCCACCGTGTCCCGAACCTTCAAGGTTGGATGATTGGTTTCTCGGGGTGGCCCGTGCTAGTTCTCAGCGCCCCACCCCGGTTCCTTTCTTCCCGGAGGTGCACGAGGAGCTCACTAGGTCGTGGACGGCACCTTTTACTGCCCGAAACCGGCCCAGTGGATCCTCCTCCCTCACCACCCTCGATGGCGGACCTGCAAAGTGTTACACGCAGGTTCCTCCCGTGGAACGGGCCGTTGCTATGCAACTGTGCCCTAACTCCACATCCAGGGGAAACCCGTGTCTCCCCTCCCGAGCCTGTAGGTACTCGTCTGATCGGAAAGGCCTACCAGGCTTGTGGAGAGGCAGGCTCCGCCTTACACGCTATGGCGTTGTTGCAGGTTCATCAGGCCCAGGCACTGAAGAACCTGCACGAGGGTGGTCATGATCCCACAGTTCTCCAAGAACTGAGAACCGCAACGGACCTCGTGCTTCGTGCGACGAAGGTTACGGCGCGGGCCGTGGGTCGTGCGATGTCCACTATGGTGGTCCAGGAACGCCATCTCTGGCTGTGTCTGGCAGACATGAGGGAGACCGACAAGATCAGGTTCCTTAACTCCCCCGTCTCCCAGACCGGCCTCTTCTGCGACGCGGTCCAGAACTTCGCCCAGCAGTTCTCGGCCGCACAGAAGCAGACTGAGGCCATCAGTCACATCCTGCCACGGCGGTCAGCTGCTGTCTCCACCCCGCCGCCGGCAGCACCTCAGTCTGCTCGTCGCCGAGGGCGGCTGCCTGTGTCTGCCTCCGCTCCCGCGTCGCAGCAGCCTCCACCCAAGCGACATCGTGGAGCCAGGCGCAAGCAGGCCGCCCAGCCCGTCCAGGCTCCTGCCAAGAGAGGTGGCAAAGGCAGGGGCAAGGGCAAGCGGCCCTGAGACGGGCGACCCGGAGATGGGGAGGACTGCTCTTCTGGAGACGGTGACCGCACCGCTCCATCCCCCGGAGGAGGGCCGGGAGGAGAATTTTGTGTTCCGTTTTGTTTCTGTTCCGCCGCTGGGCTCAGCCCCAGCGGTACCCAAATTTTCAATAAAAGAGCAGTTTCCTCCATCTCTGGGTCCTCAGGGGGCTCGGAGTTGTGGCCGGACCAAACAAAATGGGGGTTCCAATATAATCCCGCCACTCAGCTGTCTTCCAGTGCCCTGCGTAAGTGTGAGTTCCCTGTCATAAGACTAATATGGACGAAGGACTCACGCTTATCACAGGATTACCAAGGTACACTGGGAAGCATATCCCAGTGAGGGTATGCAAAGATGCCTGCCCGTAGGGAGGACTTAAGAGTACACATATGACCCGCTAAGGGCTGCATATGGAAAACTCTGGGGTACCAAACGCAGGTGGATTTTTAACCCTAGGGGTGGCAGGGACTTGTCAAGGGAAAGACACTTGCACACGGGGCACCTGGCCGAACACAAGGGTCTGGGCTCGTTAGAGGGCAGACACACAGGTATTGGCGTAAGCAGTGCTGGAGGGACTCAGGGCTCTCGGGGAGCTCATCTGAGGGAAAATATCGCACGTATCCAGTCCATGGAGTGGAATGGCGAGCAAGCAAAGACCCCTGAGCCTAGCCCATTACCGGCCCCTCGGGGGAGCGAGTACATAGTCGGACACTGGCTCCACTCGGAGATTGTAGAATCTGGCGAATGTGTTTGGTGTCGCCCAGCCTGCAGCTCTGCAGATGTCTGTTAGCGAGGCGCCATGCGCTAAGGCCCAAGAGGAGGCCCCACTCCGAGTGGAATGTGCCCTGACCCCAAGGGGACATGGTCGACCTTGCTGCTGGTAAGCCAAAACAATGGTGTCCACTATCCAGTGAGACTTTGAGAGAGCTCTTCCCTTCCGCTCTCCACCATAACAGATAAAGAGCTGGTCTGAGGTCCTGAAACACTGCGTGCTGTCTACGTAAGCACGGAGGGCGCGTACTGGACAGAGCAGTGCCAAGGCTGGATCTGCCTCCTCCAAAGGCAGCGCTTGCAGGTTCACCACTTGGTCTTTGAACGGAGTGGTGGGAACCTTGGGCACATATCCAGGCCGGGATCTCAGGATCACGTGAGAGTTAGCCAGCCCGAATTCCAGGCACGCTTTGTCCACCGAAAATGCCTGCAGGTCCCCGACCCTCTAAACAGAGGCCAATGCGATTAGCAGAGCCGTCTTCATCGACAGGAACTTAATAACAACCGACCGCAAAGGCTTAAAGGGAGGCCTCTGCAGAGCATTTAGAACTACTGCGAGGTCCCAAGAGGGTACGAGAGGAGAGCGAGGAGGATTCAGTCTCCTCGCCCCCCTCAGGAACCTGATGATCAGGTCGTGCTGACTTACCTTTTTGTCCCCCAAGAGATCGTGGTAGGCAGATATTGCGGCCACATAAACCTTAAGAGTGGAGGGAGACAGCCTTCGCTCCAACCCCTCTTGGAGGAACGAGAGCACGGACCCGATCGGGATTTTCCAGGGGTCTTCTTGGTGAGAAGAGCACCAGGTGATGAAGAGGTTCCACTTCAACGCATAGGCATGCCGAGAGGACTCTGCCCTAGCGGAAGTGACGGTAGCGACCACCACAGGTGGTAGGCTACTCAAACCTGCCGCGTCCCAACCAGGATCCACATGTGGAGGTTCCACAGATCGGGATGCGGGTGCCAAGGGTGCCCCGTCTCTGAGTAAGGAGGTCTCAGAGGAATAGACCAGGGAGGGGCTGTCGCAGGAGTACGAGTTTGGGGAACCAGGTCCGGCCGTGCCAATACAGGGTGACCAGAAGGACCTGCTCCTTGACCTCCCTTGAGGCTCACTGGGGAAAACGCATATTTGTGTAGGCCCCGCGGCCAGCTGCGCGCCAGTGCATCGGTGCCGAGCGTGCCCTCGGACAGGGAATAGAACAGGCTGCAGTGGGAAGAGTCGTAGGAGGCAAACAGATCTATCTGCGCGTCCCCGAACTGTTCCCAATCAGCTGGACCGACTGGGGATGGAGTCTCCATTCTCCCGGAAGTGGCTGAAACCGTGAGCTCGTCGGCTGCACGGTTCAAGACTCCCGGAATATGGACAGCACGAAGAGACCTCAGGCGCTTCTGACTCCATAGAACGAGATGGCGGGCGAGTTGAGACATTAGGCGGGAGCGTAGACCACCCTGGTGGTTGATGTATGCTACTACGGCCATCTTGTCTGTCCTGACTAGTACATGTTGACCCTTCAGCAACGCCCGGAAGCGGTGCAGGGCGAACCGTACTGCCAGCAACTAGAGGCAATTGACATGCAGGAGATGCTGGGGTCCTGTCCAGGAGCCCGCGGCTGCTTGTCCATTGCACATGGCACCCCAGCCCGTGGCAGAGGCATCTGTCAACACGACAACATGCCTGGAAACTCGTTCTAAGGGCATACCGGTAATAGAAAACTGAGGTTCGACCACAGGGGGAGAGTCTGTCGGCAGGCCCGAGTCACTTGTACCCGAAGCGTGCCAGACCGCCATGCCCATCTCGGGACTCGATCGCAAAGCCAAAGCTGAAGCGGTCTCATATGAAGCAATCCGAGCGGCGCTAACGCGGCTGCAGATGCCATATGCCTCAGGAGCCTCTGAAAAAACTTCAGTGGGACTGCACTCTTGCTCTCGCATAAACGAAGGCAAGTCAGCCGTGACTGCGTGTGCGCTCACTGGTAAGCAGCACACACCTGGCGACCGAGTCAGAAACCACACTGAAAAAAAAGAGATCCTCTGCACGGGGCAGAGTCGCTCTCTCCCAGTCGACCCGAAGGCCCAGACGGGCTAAGTGCCGGAGCACTTGGACTCTGTGTCCGCAGACCTGCTTACGAGAGTGACCCAGTATGAGCCAGTCATCGAAGTAGTTCAGGATGCGAACCCCGAGCTGCTTGAGTGGCGCAAGGGCTGCCTCGATAGACTACGTAGAGTCATGAGGGGACAGAGCTGCCCGAATGGGGGGACTGCGTACTGAATGTCTGCCCCTCGAAGCAAACCGTAGGAACGGTCCGCGTCGAGGAAGGAGACATGAAAGTAAGCCGATCGCTGCCACCAATCTACCGGACGAACGCGTCCGAGGAGGCGTTCGCTACCGACATCCTGAACGGAAGCCTGTAAAGGGATCGGTTCAGGACGGGCAGGTCCAGGATTGGCCGTAACCCACCGGTTTCCTAGGGTACAATGAAGTAAGGGCTGAGGAAGCCGGACTTCATTTCGGCTGGAGGGACAGGCTCGATCACACCCTTCACCAGTAGGGTGGCAACCTCCGCACGCATGACTGGGGCCTTCTATTGGGCCCCCGCATGGAGCACGGACTCCCCGGAAGAGGGGAGGAGCCTGCGCGAACTGAACCGCGTAGCCGAGCCTGATGGCCTTCGTGACCCAGCGGACAGCCCCTGAAGCTGTAGCCAGGCTCCAGGAACTGACCAATGGGGTCGCTCGAACCACAGACGTACCCAGGGTGGGGCAGCGAGGCAGCGTTACCGGCCCGGACATGGGAGGCGTAGTGTCCCGGTGTGGGGGCACGGTTAACGGTTGCGTCCTGACAGAGGAGACCAGGGAAGGACGCACATTCCACTGGGGTCTGCTCTGAGAGGAGGCTGGCGACAGAGAGGGATGAGAGCAGCGCGGCCCGGGGGGCGGCACACACTGCCATCACCGGTCTCTGGGACCTCAGAGATGGCCCACAGGCTTAGGGAGGGTGCTTAGGACAGCCACGCCACGTCAAAGCCCTCTGTGGACACCGTAGGGTGCAACAGAGTGTTCAACAGTGGGGGGGGCCCCAGTGTACCCTAGGCTGCGGCCCCATCAAGGGCAGAGACGGTGGAGGAGGCCACCAAACGGTCGCGGGAAACACGGGAACTTCCGGGACCGCGTGATCTCCTCATGTACCTTGGGAGCGAAAGACATTGGGGGCGGGGGCCAAACAGCTGTCGGGTGCCGCCCCTAAAAACCGATTGCGCAACCACGAGCACTCGCGACAGGGCGGAGTTCCACACCAGCGTGAGGCTCGCGGCTGCCCGAGCATGGCTGTCAACTCTAGGTCAGATCAGGCAGTGCTGGCACACCCGAACGCAGAGCACAACCTAATCGTCATCCCCAAAAGAACTCTAGCCCACCTTGGGATGCGGCGATCAACATCTCAGTGCTATCTGGAGTGTGAATGAAACGAACGAGGCGTCAGAGACGGGCGCTGTTTCAGTCCAGCACTCGCAGGAAGCGATGTGCGAGAGGGGGGCATTGCCCGAGGAACGTATCGTCAGGGTTCTTAATACCACGGCACCGCCCTCAGGTCACCCTGGCCACCAGCCAAAGTACCACCTCTCTCAGAGACGGTAGATTGGGGTGTGGCAAAGGGGACTCTCTCTCCTCGCGGAGATCACTGAGTCTCGACCGCAACATCGCGATGGTCACGTTCCCGCAGTGGGAACATGACACATCCACAATCACTGCCCGAACGTGCTGAAGCCCAAACACGTCGAGCAGTGAATGTGCCCATAGACAGCAACGGAGATCGATCGCACCCGGAAGTGCACGGGCGAACCGTCTTGAAAAAGACGTGCCACGCGCAAGCTCTTTTTGAAAAAGGAAACCTCGCAGTCGATGCCGAAGCGCCCAGGGAAACACACACCAGCCGTCTAGCAGACCACCGCGCAGATCAGCAGGCAGGAAATATGCGATCACTGGAACGCGCTGTCACACCAACACCGACTGGAAAGCTGCTCGTCTCGAAGAAGCTTGTGAGGAGTGAAGAGGTAGGTACTCTTGGCTCCGAAAGCAGAAACATAATGTGATATTGCCACGTACTTCCTTTTATACTCACGTGGTGAGGCGGAGTTACGTATGCAAATTCCGCATGCCCCATGACATTTGCACGCCATTGGGCGTTTTCTATATGCTCGAAGATGATAGGCTTCTAAGCGAAACCCCCATTCGTTAGTCACTAACGTACGTCGTAGTGACTGAACGAAAGGGAACTACCACAATCTAACAATGCACGTCCATTTTATGTAATAATACAAGCACCCATAACATTTGAAGTAAACATTCCAGCCATACCTTCCCCATCCCAGGTGTTTCCTTGCTCTTACTAGCAGCTTGAAAAATGTTGGCTGGTACTGGAGGAGGAGACTTCTGCATGAGGCTACTGAAGTTTGTCAGGTGTTGGGAAGCACCACTTTCTGAGAAATGCCTCCCTCTTCTAACCATCACATTCAGCTTTTGTGCAGCCCTGTGGAGATTTAACAGAGTTTAGCTTAAATGCATGCACATTATCAAAGCATTTCTTTCTTTGCTACAACTAACACCTTTAGTTATAGTTCATTTTTTTATTTTCTGGTCAGCTTCTATTACCTGACAAAGAAAGACAAGGCAGCAGAGGTTCCTGCAGGGATCAGAGAGGACATACTGGAAGAACGGGACGGCTGTGAGGCACCGTAGTTGCATAGTGCTGTAGAGGTCACATTCTCCTTCTCAAACATCTTTCCTGCATGTATAGGACTCTGGGAGGACTGAGAAAGATTCATCTTTACTGATACTGTCAGAAACTAGAACAGGTTGCCTGAATGTCCAAAAAACACATTATTTGTCACACATTTTACATAGTTGCAGGCAGCCCATCTCTTCCCAGTCTGTCAGTAATGCTCTGTTTAGTTCCTGTCTCTATGAAGCTCCTCCTTACGAAAAGCACAATGTGCTCTTATTGGTTGGCTGGACCAGTGTGTTGTTAGTGGTCAACCGCTTTGAGCGTTTCAGAACCCTAACCGCTGGTTTTAACCAAGCGGCAACCTCCCGCAGTTTCTCTTGAAGCCAATACGGAAGTGACATATACTGCAATTCATCGACTGGCCACTAGGGACAGTCTCCAGAAGGGAGCAGAATCTTACTGAGCTCCATGTTAAAATGCCCAACTTTACAGCAGATTAAAACATGTTTACAGCCTGGTACAAATTGTGGTTTTGGTCTATACGGCTAATTTTGCCCTTCAAGACAGCTGTGAGGGGGGTGAATTTTTGTATAACTCATTCGTTTACATTATATAAATCATTAAAGTTCTGCATAATTAAGGGCATGGCCACTTCGAGTGACAGGTGGATAGCCATTTATCTGCTGTCTGTTAGTCATCGCGTCACTTCAGCTCCGCCCACGTCCTGCTTTTTTGCCCATTTTCGGTTATCCGGGAGCGACGCGTGATGACGCGCTCCCAAGATGGCAACGGCCATCTCGTCCATACTTTGCGCTTCAAAACTGCTCATCAGAATCCTATGGGTGACGTCACGGACACTACGTCCATAATTTTTTATACAGTCTATGGTTTTAACACAGAACTAATGCAACCCAAGCAGGCCTTGTCCCTTTTTTTGCGAATACCTTGGACAGGAATTAATTAAATGAGGAATATTGTGATATGTACGTTACCGGACATGTACGTACAATCGAAGCATTTAGGGAGTTTAGAAACAGTGCTTACTGTTAAATGACTCCTTTTGTAGTGGACTTTGTGCTTTGTAACAAAATAATGAATTGGTTTGAGTAGAGCCAACTCAAATTAAACAAATTAGTTCAAACAAATGAACTTTTATAACTCAAAACTGTTCTCAAAACTGAAAACTAAGTTATCTGAATTGTTTCATTGTTTTGAGTTTTATGAACTTGTTTCTTTTCATTTAGACTAACTTAAATTTATCTGAAACTGGGCTTGGATTTCTATTTCCCAGCAAGCTTTGCCATGACACTCAAAAGGCAGAGTAAATGCCAAAATTATCTAATGTGTTATATAATGTATTTTTTTTTGTGCAAGATTAATGTTAGGTGGGAGATTTGGTAGTGTTTAATGTTTTGTTATGCTAGTTTAGAAAAGTTTATGTTTTTTTAGGGTTCCCATCATGGTATTATATTGCTGTCCTCATTCCAAAAGTGCTATGCTAATGCTACCAAAGCACTGTGTGACCAATTAGCAAGGTGGCATTTATTGAATTAGCTATTAAAGCTAGTGAAGTATCGACTACTAAAAATTTGAGATTGCATGTTATATTTAAAGTGTATATTAGCTTACTCAAATATTTAAAGTTCAGAGCAATTAAAAAGTATGATTACAAAATAAAAATCTCCAAGTTCTGCTTACTTAAACTTTATATTTCTTAACTTAAAAAAACTGAGGCAACTGATTGAACCTTTTTCATGCTCAAACAGCATTTTTCATGCTCAAACAGAAAGTTGAAAATGTAACAAAAAATCCTAATGGGTCCTCTTTAATACAATAAACTGGACAGATAATATGTTAATTAAGTTCATTCTGTTCTAAATAAATACTAACTGAAAGTCTTTCTGGTACTAATTTAAAAAGAATGTCTGTGTGAACACTACACCATGAACATGAGTGTGTTTAATACTAGAACTACCAAGACTACCAATTTTGCAATGTAATAACTTTGTTGAAATAAAACCTATATAACTACAGCACCGTGATATTTCTTAAAGGTGTGTATATTTTATTCTAACATTGTTATTTTATTAAAATTACAAAACACAAAAGAGTCCTAAAGGGCTTGAATGGCCATTACGGTCGAAATGACCATACGCATTACAGACGGTGTATCATTTCAGCATTTGCTGCTTTTTACACACAATTCGCCCATCTATTGTTTAGTACCCGTATTTTTCACAATAATTTATTTTGTGTTCAGCAGAAGAAAGAAATTCATACAGGTTTGGAGCAACTTGAGGGTGAGTAAATGATGACAGAATTTTCATTTTTGGGTCAACTAGCCCTTTAATGCAATCCTAGTCAGACACCATTATTAAGTAATGCCACTACAAGCTGAGTCATACGTGCAGATGAAGTCATGAACCTCCTTATATGTGTATCAGCATACAGGCGATGAATGCCTGAGGCTGCAGGCGCTGATGGGACGAGTCATACTTCAGTCCAAAATCCAACCTCTACTCGGCAAAAGACTAATATTCCGACTGAATTTTGCCTGTGCTTAACCATCGCTTGCCTGCACATCTCCAGAGTCCCTCCCTGCCTTTATGTCTCATCAATGCTTTTATCCAGCCATGCGAAATAGGAGCCCCCTCTTTGCACCCCTCCATTGGCAGAACGTAACGCCAATTAGCGCTGGGAGCAACCCTCGGGCAGAGACGGCAATATTGGTTCAACTGTTATTCTTTTCTCTATCTCTTCTTCCTTTCTCTCACTTCTCTGTCCTCCAGAGAGAATCTAAGATTTAATTATGTGCACATCTTATTTCCGCCAGTTACGCTTGCCATAAAAACATGCCTTTTAGTGTTGTGTGTTAGCTATTTCAAATAAAATACTACAAAAAGCCTCTCTTCTGTTTTTACTTTATGCATTAATCTTCTTTTTTTTATTTTATTCCACTTCAACGACTAAGTGAATCCACCTTGGATGTTTGTGTAATGAAATGGAGCTGGACTAATGGACTTGGTCTGCCGTCAAGCTCTCGGTCAGCGTCGCATAAAGATCTGGTACTGAGTGCTTATGGAGCTGTCTGAGATGTTCACTCTCTGCCTTGCTTTCATAATGCATTCTCGTTTCATCTGTATTTACGAGTGCTGTGTATGAATATTTCACTGGTCATTAAATATTACAGCGATATTGATCAAGCTTCTTTTTTTTCCTGACAGGCTTCTCTGTGGTATGGATAGAATGTGGGTTTAACCATTAACTAGAAAAGTCCTGTATCTGCTGACTCTGGACATAATCAAGGACATCTAGAGGGTTGTGTATCATAAGATGGCACACATGACATGTGTCCTGGAAAGTCCTGGTGGGCAGACATAGCTATGTATATTTAATTAATATACTCTTACATTATGCACATGGATGGTGTACTGGATATAAAATATGAAAAGCAGAGAAAGTGCTTGTTTCTTAGAATTATTTGGAAAAAGAATATATACATGCTCATCAAGGCTGCATTTATTTGATCAAAAATACAGTAAAAATATTGTGAAATATTATTTTTATATATTTTAGTTTATTCATGTGACGCAAAGCATCATTACCCTCACATAACCCTTCAGAACTCATTCTGATGATTTGATGCTCAATAAATTGTTAATAATATCAATGTTGAAGTGGTTGTGCTTATTATTTTTGTGGAAATCATGAAAACATTTTTCAGGATAAATTGGATAGAAATGTCAAAAGAACAGCATTTATTGGTTGTAATTTTTACTATTAGTTTTTATCAATTTAATGCAACATGGCTATAAAACGTTCATTTCTATCTTTAAAAAACGGTAGTGTTCACCCAAAAATGAAAATTATGTCATCTTTTACTCACCCTCAAAACATTTCATACTTGTATGATTTTCTTTCTTCTGTGGAACACAAAATAATAAAATTTGAAGAATGTTTTAACTGTTTTTGTTTATACAATGAAACTCAGTTGGGTTCAAAACAACACTGGACCCAACTAACTTTCAATATATGGACAGAAAAAACACTGAAACATTTTTCAAAATATTTTTACATTTACATTTATTCATTTTGCAGACGCTTTTATCCAAAGCGACTTGAGGAACTGAGGAATACAGGAAGCGATCCGTCATAAAGAGGCGGATAATTGCAAAGAGTAGTTAGAGTAGTATAAGCTAGAATAGGGAGGGAATAGAGGACATTTTTTTTTAAGATCTTCTTTTGATAATCTTTTGTATCCCACAGAAGAAAGAATGTCATACAGGTTTAGAATGACACAAGGCTGATTAAATAATGACAGAATTGTCCTTTTTGGGTGTACCAACCCTTTAAAGACTTAAAGAGTTTATTTAAACAATAGCAAAAATTGTATCAAATACATAAAAAACTGTTTATCCTACCTTTTGAGGTGTTGAATTGATTCCTTTGCATGAAGACAGGGGCCACAGGGCCTCCAAATGTTGACGTCCTTTAATCCAGCTATCCTGCCCTGCATTGCTGGGCCTCTGATGGGGGTCTGAGACAACAGATCGGTGGCTTGAGGTTCTGGGGAGCGTTTGTGAGCCTGAGTCAAGGCTTGTGGATGAGATGTTGGCAGTGCTAGGTGGAGCCCATATGGCCCGGTCCTGGGTGAGGATTGTGCGGATTGCCTCCTGCTTCAACTGGCTAAAGTGAGTGGAGCAGACGCCACAGCGTCCGTCCATGTTGCCCCAGGCTTCTACAGTACTAGCAGGTGGTTTCATGCTCTCATAAAGATGAATGAAGACTTTGGGATCCTGAGACACAGAAAGAAACATTTTGGCGGTGACTCTTAACTCAACATTTAAAAAATGATTGCAAAATAAATACAGATTATTAGTTAAAATTGCTAATAAAGTACTAATCAAAGTTTGATTGAATTGTCTTATCCATACATAAAATTATAAATAAATAAATATATATATATATAATTTTTTTTTTTTTAAATATACATCGACAGGCATAACATAACAAGGCCACTTCTTCCATTGCTCTTTGGTCCAGTTCTGATGCTCACGTGCCCACTGTTGGTGCTTTCGGGGGTGGACAGACTGGCCCCATACGCAACAAACTGCGATGCATTGTGTATTCTGACACCTTTCTATTAGAACCAGCATTAACTTCTTGAGCTATTTGAGCTACAGTAGCTTGTCTGTTTGATCGGACCACACAGGCCTGCCTTCGCTCACCACGTGCATCAATGAGCCTTGTGGCCAGCCATGACCCTGTCGCCAGTTCACCACTGTTCCTTCCTTGGAGCACTTTTGATAGATACTGACCACTGCAGACCGGGAACACCCCACAAGAGCTCCAGTTTTGGAGATGCTCTGACCCAGTCGTCTAACCATCACAATTTGGCCCTTGTCAAACTCGCTCAAATCCTTACGCTTGCCCATTTTTCCTGCTTCTAACACAACTATGAGGACAAAATGGTCACTTGCAGCCTTATATATCCCACCCACTAACAGGTGTCGTGATGTAGAGATAATCAGTGTTATTCACTTCACCGGTCATAATGTTATGCCTGATCGGTGTATTATATCAATATTGTTGCACGATTTTCAAACCACAAACCCCTTTGGTAGCATGATAAATAATCACAACCTTCTGTCTTAATCATCTCATCCCTCGTATATCCTAAATTCAGCAATTGCTCTAAGCACCTTACAGTTTTATGAATAAAGAGGTCAGAGATTTTGAGAGTACTAAAAAATGACAGCAAATGGTCCACTAACCTATTTCTAATAAAAAGACACATACCAGCCACAAATACATCTCCATCTCAGCTGATCACATTATAGTGTAATTTACTTTATTGTCTTCCTCTGTAGGAACTGAGTTTTCATATTCCACCCATCATGCCCCATATTCCAGTGCAATCAGGGCTAGACGATTGTCACATGAATCTCTCAGACCAACTGCAAAAGCTAATCGATTTAAACTCGTTTCAAGGGGAAGGGGAAAAAAGCATGCGCCTCATATGTAATTGAAATATGAGACAGACTCTGGCCGATGGGGCGGACATGCATGCAGCAGTCCACTGGATACCACCCAACACAAGGGCATTTGCTCTTCTTCAGCTCGAGATACACAGAAATGCATGGTATTCCTTTCTAAATGCATGCAACTTGATGAGGAAATAGACTTACTTTGGTAGACAGGTTTCCGTCAATTACTTGTTTTAACGCTTCCCCTTTGAATATGTTGAAATGAGAGACGCACTTTTTACACAAATGTCCTGTGTTGAATAACGTCTCTCTTTTCGTCCCAGTGGACTTGATGGAGTTGTGTTCAGGGGGGTAGCCGTTTAACGATTCTTTGGCCCATTTTGACCATAAGAGAGAGTGAGTTGGGGGTGAGCCCGCGCACCCTGTCCAAGGTGCTGCATGGGAATCATATGCCGAAGAGCCAGCGCCTTCGGGCGAGGGACGCTCCTTCTGCGCTGAATGACCCTTGAACACGGGACCCATTTTAACGTTGGTCATCTGTGAAATAGGCTATACATGCATTAAGTTTGGTAAATTATATATTTTCATATTTAAACAATTCGATATGAATCATATTTAGAAATGATGGAATATAACAGATATAACAAATTATGCATATTACTTATCTTAAATCACGAGCCATGCATAAGCACTTAGTCACCTACTTACCACGAACCGCTGACTGCCTGTTATTTCACAAAATCCTGTTTGATTCTTCATATTCTGAATGAATAGACGCGCAATAAAGCAGCTATCCTTCACAACAAGTTTCCATTCGTTTTAAATAAAAAAAATACCGTTTCTCACGAAAAATCTGACTTTACTTGCTTAAAAAAACGTGATGTCCTCGTGGCACATGCAGTGATTTCGCGCACCGCGCCTTTATGTTGTTGGAGAACTTGGTGATCCGGTGAATAGAGAATTTTTTATTTCTACTTACGCAAATTACAAAAAGTCCTTGAATAAAATCCCCCCCTGCGTGCTGTTATTTAAGTTACCGTTGTTTTTAACATTCTACTCGTTAACTTTCCTTGGAAAACTGTGCATGCAAGGTAGCCTATATATGATGAAAAATAGCGTTTTATATTCATCCTTGGGTTGTTGTTGGATTATGTCTTCATCTTTTTTGTTCTCCGTTACAGTACCACCCACTTGTCATTGCTCTAAGGAATAGAGCTCACACAAACACTGTTGTGGTTACCGTATGGTAAGACTGATGATCATGAGATAGCGCCACCCATCGACCGACATTTACATCTGCAAATGCACATGCGGATTGATACAAGACACGGCAAACTTTGGAAATGAGTGTATTTGTATCGTCACAGCACAGCACAAGAACTTTGAATGACTGTGTTGAATTATTCAGCATTGAATGTGATCAAGCATTGAATAATTTGTAAAATTTCTGGGATTTTCTGGGGGAAATAATCTTTCGGTTTTGCTCAAGGTGTTTAAATCAATAGTTTTTTAAAAGGATAATTAAAGGGATAATTCACCCTACTCACCCTCATGTCTGTCTATCTATCTATCTATCTATCTATCTATCTATCTATCTATCTATCTATCTATCTATCTATCTATCTATCTATCTATCTATCTATCTATCTATCTATCTATCTATCTATCTATCTATCTATCTATCTATCTATCTATCTATCTATCTATCTATCTATCTATCTATCTATCTATCTATCTATCTATCTATCTATCTATCTATCTATCTATCTATCTATCTAAATTTCTTTGTTCTGCTGAACACAAAAGAAGATATTTTGAAGAATGTTGATAACCAAACAGTTGATGGACCCCATTGACTTGAAGTCAATGGGGTCCATCAACTGTTTAGTTCCCCATATTTTTCAAAACATCTTCTTTTGTGTTCAGCAGAACAAAGCATCCGGTTTGGAACAACTTGACGGTGAGTAAATTATCATTTTGATCATTTTTGGGTGAACTATCCTTTTAAGACTTTTGTTCGTCTTCGGAACACAAATTAAGATCTTTTTGATGAAATCTGAGAGCTTTCTGTCCCTCCATTGACAGCTACGCAACTTGCGCTTTTTTGACGCTTCAAAAAGTTCATAAAGACTAAAGATTGTAAAACTAATACATACGAATTGAGCAGTCTTTTAGGTTTGGAACGACATGGTGAGTAATTAATGACAGAATTTTCTTTTTTTTTTTTTTTTTAATGGTTGAAAACCAGAGCACATTCTCTCCATCTTTTGCCCCATATTGAGGGTTTTTTAGCCTGTGTTTTCAACAATTAAATTATAAAAAAAAAAAATCCTGTTTTGCCTTGACCAGGGAATGAAACAGGGGGAGGCCCCTGTTTCATTCCCCTGTTTCATTCCCTGGTCAAGGCAAAACAGGATTTTTTTTTTATAATTTAATTGTTGAAAACACAGGCTAAAAAACCCTCAATATGGGGCAAAAGATGGAGAGAATGTGCTCTGGTTTTCAACCATTAAAATTATCTATCTATCTATCTATCTATCTATCTATCTATCTATCTATCTATCTATCTATCTATCTATCTATCTATCTATCTATCTATCTATCTATCTATCTATCTATCTATCTATCTATCTATCTATCTATCTATCTATCTATCTATCTATCTATCTATCTATCTATCTATCTATCTATCTATCTATCTATCTATCTATCTATCTATCAACAGACAACTAAGGAAAATCCCAAATTCAGTATCTCAGAAAATTAGAATATTGTGAAAAGGTTCAATATTGAAGACACCTGGTGCCACACTCTAATTTAGGTAGAGTGTAAAGTATCCACAGTCAGTGATGATTTGGGGTGCCATGTCATCTGCTGGTGTTGGTCCACTGTGTTTTCTGAGGTCCAAGGTCAACACAGCCGTATACCAGGTAGTTTTAGAGCACTTCATGTGCCAAAGCAACCAGTACCTGGTTTAAGGACCATGTTATCCCTGTTCTTAATTGGTCAGCAAACTCGCCCGACCTTAACCCCATAGAAAATCTATTGGGTATTGTGAAGAGGAAGATGTGATATGCCAGACCCAACAATGCAGAAGAGCTGAAGGCCACTATCAGAGCAACCTGGGCTCTCATAACACCTGAGCAGTGCCACAGACTGATCGACTCCATGCCACGCTGCATTGCTGCAGTAATTCAGGCAAAAGGAGCCCCAACTAAGTATTGAGTGCTGTACATGCTCATAATTTTCATGTTCATACTTTTCAGTTGGCCAAGATTTCTAAAAATCCTTTCTTCGTATTGGTCTTAAGTAATGTTCTAATTTTATGAGATACTGAATTTGGGATTTTCCTTAGTTGTCTGTTATAATCATCAAAATTAAAAGAAATACACATTTAAAAATATCAGTCTTTGAGTAATGAATGAATATAATATACAAGTTTCACTTTTTGAATGGAATTAGTGAAATAAATCAACTTTTTGATAATATTCTAATTATATGACCAGCACCTGTATATATATATATATATATATATATATATATATATATATATATATATATATATATATATATATATATATATATATATATATATATATATATATATATATAGTCGAATCGATTAATCGCGATTGAAAGTAGGCCACTTCCCTTTTTCTACATTTTGTTATGTTACAGCCTTATTCCGAAATGGATTAAATTAATTATTTTCCTCAAAATTCTACAAACAATACCCCATAATGAAAATGTGAAAGAAGTTTGTTTGAAATCTTTGCAAATGTATTAAAAACACAGCCTTTACTCAATACTTTTTTGAAGCTCCTTTGGTACCAAGTCTTCAAGTCTTTTTGGGTGTGATGCTACAAGCTCGGCACACCTATTTTGGCCAGTTTCTTCCATTATTCTTTGCAGGACCTCTCAAGCTCCATCAGGTTACATGGGGAGTGTCGGCGCACAGCCATTTTCAGATCTCTCCAGAGATGTTGAATTGGGTTCAAGTCTGTGATCCGGCTGGGCCACTCAAGGACATTCACAGAGTTTTCCTGTAGCCACTCCTTTGTTATCTTGGCTGTGTGCTTAGGGTCGTTGTCCTGTTGGAAGATGAACCTTCGCCCCAGTATAGGCCCAGAGCGCTCTGGAGCAGGTTTTCATCAAGGATGTCTCTGTACATTGCTGCATTCATCTTTACATCCATCCTGACTATTCTCCCAGTGCTGCCACCCCCATGCTTCACTGTAGGGATGGTATTGGCCAGGTGATGAGCGGTGCCTGGTTTCCAAAGAGTTCGATCTTTGTTTCATCGGACCAGAGAATTTTTTTTCTCATGGTCTGAGAGTCCTTCAGGTGCCTTTTGGCAAACTCCAGGCGGGCTGTGCCTTTTACTGAGGAGTGGCTTCCGTCTGGCCACTCTACCATACAGGCCTGATTGGTGGAGTGCTGCAGAGATTGTTTGTTCTTCTGGAAGGTTCTCCTCCAGAAAAACGCTGGAGCTCTGTCAGAGTGACCATCAGGTTCTTGGTCACCTCCCTGACTAAAGCCCTTCTCCCCCAATAGCTCAGTTTAGCTTCCCCAGATCTGTGCCTTGATACAATCCTGTCTCGGAGGTCTACAGACAATTCCTTGGACTTCATGGCTTGGTTTGTGCTCTGACACACACTGTTAACTGTGGAACCTTATATAGACGTGTGTGCCTTTCCAAATCATGTCCAATCAACTGAATTTACCAGGTGGACTCCAATGAAGTTGGAGTCATCTCAAGGATGACCAGCGGAAACAGGATACATCTGAGCTCAATTTTAAGTGTTACGGCAAAGGCTGTGTATGCTTATGTACATGTGATTTTTTGTGTGTTTTATTTTTAATAAATTTGCAAAGATTTAAAAACATTTTTTTTTTACGATGTCATTATGGGGTATTGTTTATAGAATTTTGAGGAAAATAATTTAATCTATTTTGGAATAAGGCTGTAATAATAACAAAATGTGGAAAAAGTGAAGCGCTGTGAATACTTTCCGGATGCACTGTATGTGTGTTTACTGTGTATAATTATTATGTAAATTTGATTACACACACATACATGTATATATTTAAGAAATATTTGCATGCATATACGGTATATTCTTAAATATTCTTAAAAATATACATGCATGTGTGTGTATTTACATATACATAATAAGTATACACAGTAAACACACTTATATTATGTAAACACAAACTTTTATCAATTTAATTCAAAGGGAAAGTTGATTACTCATTATTTTAAGCATAAACTGCCTTAATGTTGTTAAATTTTTTATTTTACATTTGCAAGTGAACGTATCTTGATTTAAAGATTAGATATTTGTATTGGAAAACAAGATTTTTTTTTGCAATGCATGCAACATTTAATGACATTATTTTATGAATTTAAGAATTTCTGCTCTGATTTAAGTCCTTAGAGCAGAACTTAGGCTAACTACTTTTTTAAGACCCGCAGGAAGGAACCCAGCTTGCATAATGCAGGGGTTTTCAAACTGGGGTCCTTCAGAAGGTTCTAAGGGGTCCCCAGGAAAGTTCAGAGAATAAAAAGACAAAGCAAAACTGGATAAAGTCTAAAGAACATTCTAACCGTTTCAGTTCTAAATGTTTCTCTCCTTTCTTGCCGTGTACATACTTTCCAGAATTGTGTATGTTTGCTTTGTATCTTTCTAGTGAGTTTTCTCACTATAGTCCCATTTATTCTTAACACCATTTATTCTTAACGCAGTACTTACATTTACATTTATGCATTTAGCAGACGCTTTTATCCAAAGCGACTTACAACTTGGGGATACATGAAGCGATAGGTCGTGAAGAATCGAGAAGCGCAATAAGAGCCTGAAATCCTGAGACCGTGTACATTGCTCAGAGTAGCACAGGCTAGAGTAGCGAGGGAAGAAGAAAGAGGAAGAGGAGAGGGATTTTTTTTTAAAATTATTATATGAGATTAGGTGCTCACGGAAGAGCTGAGTTTTAAGTTGACTTTTGAATGATGTCAATGATTCTGCGTTTCGGATGGTGTTGGGAAGATCGTTCCACCAGCTGGGAACGTTGAATGAAAATGTTCTGGAAAGGGATTTTTTTCCCCTCTGTGATGGGACCACAAGCCGTCGTTCCTTTGCTGAGCGAAGGCTTCTGGTGGGGGTGTGGAGCTGCTTGCATACATTTATTGTGAAAGTTGCTTATACAAAAATCCTTTTTAATTGAAAATGTTCTCCTTCAGGTTTATATATCCAACATTAATATCCAATTTAAGTTTGGAAACAATATGTTGTATTTATAATGTCACACGTACTATTTATCTAACAGTTTAAATGTTTTTTCATGCATAAAAATAGATGGGTTTTAGGAAGAGGGGCCTCATAAAGAGTCATCATATTTGGGGGTCCTTGGCAACATAAAGTTTGAAAACCCCTGGCATAATGCATAAGCCAAAATGAATAGTCTTTATGGTCGTAGGCGCTATGAGGATCATTACGGTTGAACACGCCCATGTGCATTGGGAGGGGTCTAGCACCAGGCGCCATTGAATTGTTTTGCCGGTGGACTCACAAACGCAGAATCACCGACACCGCGGCTGTGCGCAATTCAGAGAAGCAAAGCGGCCGTCGGCTCTCCCTGAACTGCAACATTCTAGCAATCGATTCTTTTAGTTTCCATAGACCATCTACATTAAACCGACACCATGAGTGAAATCAACGTAAAAAAGCTTAAGGTGAACGAGTTGAAGGACGAGCTCAAGAAGCGTCAGCTTTCCGATAAAGGGTTGAAGGCCGAGCTTATGGAGCGGCTGCAGGCCGCGCTCGACGCAGAGGCCCTGAACGAAGATGAAGAAGTCGCGGCAGAAGCACCAGCAGAAAACGAGGCCGATGGAAACGGGGTTGCAGTCGAAAAAGAACGCGTGGGCGAAGAAGAGCCAGAGGGCGAGAGCACGGAGGCCGATGTGCAAAATGGAAACAAGGGTGATGCCGCTGTTGTGGGTGATGGTCAGGACGACGAAATGGGCGAAGAGGAGGAGGATGGGGACGCCGGCGTGGAAATGGACAAAGCCTTCGATGAAGATGAAGAGGAGGACGACGACGACATCATTGACAAAATCGACGATGAAGACGGTGAGCCTGAATCTCATCCATTAGAGGGTGAGCTTTTTGAGCTAAAAATGGCTTTCTAGACGCCGGGAGTATCATGTTCACGTGCGCTTTGAAGCCGGTGAGATCATCTTTTAGCATACGTGGCTAACGGCTAACCGGTGGCTATTGTGTAGATAGCTAACGAGCTAATCCTGTCTGTTTCACTTTACTAGCTTGATTCCAAGTGTTCTAACCGTCGAGATTAAGATTGATGGTTTCTTTGTTTTAGTCGTGTCAGCAAATCTATTTAAATCACCCGCGCGAGCCCTTTGTTGTTAGAGGTTTGTTGGTTATTGTTGATATTTCGTAACGATAAAGGGTATATTTATATTATAGTCTACAACTAATGGATTTCTATGCTTTATTGTACTGTTTTTTTGTCGGTTTTGTTAGTTTCAGAAAACGCGAATTGTCTCGCGGGAGGATCGCCTCGTTGCATGCTCATGGCGGGTCGCCCTCGCGCGGATATACATAGTTTTCTCTGCACAAATCCTTACGGTAGACAATGCAGAAGTGCGGGGATTATAGTGAAATGATAAATTCTCGGCGGGTGATACGGTTATGTGTATTATACTGTGGCGGGAAAGTACTTAGAGCCTCGAAAGAAAGGTGCATTGTGTAGTTTCGGTTCAGTTGGCTAGAAGGCGCCATTTACTTCCGCACAAGGTCAGTTCAGCATAATGTGTTGATGTTGTTTGTCGTCAAATATTTGAACATTGGCTGGTTGGCCAGCTACAATAGGCTAAATATACAAAAACAATCTTATACAAATGTATTTGGTTTTGAATGCATTACATAATGTAGAGAAAAGCACTTGATACTGAGTAATTGCACCACTTACATTTGTCTGATCTGCTGTATGCAATCAGATCAATGCTTGCAATTTGAATCCTGAATGCCATAATGACATAACCAAGCAAAGTATATTCTGTCTGATCAGAGGTGGTCGGTTCATTTTGTAACTCTGAAGTCCGAGCACTCCTGCCGTGTGGGCCACCCTTAAAACCCAGGGTCCAACACGTCCGGGCATTTCATTACTGTTTGTTTTATTTTCAAAGGGGATGCGGACAAAGACATCAGTGCTGATCAGAAGAATAAGAAGGGTGTTAAGAGACGCCGAGAGGAACATGGAAGGGGCTACTTTGAATTTATTGAAGAAAGCAAATACAGCCGGTAAGGATGGGAGTAATGGCCTTCATTATCCCCGAAGTGCCACTTTTAATATATATATATTGGCTTTAAGTGCCAATGCCTTACCTAAAAAAAATGCAACCCTCATCTACCTCTTAAAGTAACTTTGTTGGGGGTCATTCCTGGCTAATACAAAACACCTTACCTTCAGAAGCTCATGAAACTACATTTTAAAAGTGCTCAAATAGAAGAAAAAAAACAATGTTATTGTTACACACACACACGCTGTTGTCAGGCTGACTGTATGCGCGTGTGGCGATTCAGACAGCAACCAATGACGATAGCACAAGATGCGGCTTTTGTCATGGTGGGATGGGGGTCTGTGGGGGGGTCGTTGTGTTCGCACAGTGCATCATTACGTAATGGGGCGCTTAAGTAATGGTAAGGAAGCAAATTGTTGTTTCCATCTTCAGACGTTCCTTTCGTCGTTTGTATTTATTGTGTGTATTTTGTTTTGTTTCCTTTGTATTATCTAATTCTGAAAGGTTAAATTATATATATTCTGTTTGGGTTTTTTTTTTGTGTGTATTTAGATAAAGTGTAAAGAATTGTAATAACTTTTCCTTTTAAAGTTTTTCCGTTTGTGGTCGTCAGGTAAGTACATCCAACCATTTGCAAACTCTTGCAACTCTTCACATTGCATTAAGAAAATGAAATATATTTATTTCTATAATGCATGTTATTTCTCTAAGTGTGTGGTGCTCGATTCCAGACAGAATGCATTCATTAAGAATCTTCTGCCTAGGTTTAATTTTCTGAGTGAACCAATGTTTGGATAGCAAATTGTCTCAGTCTGCTTCTTTCCTTTCAGCATCTGGAACAAAAATGATAATGTAAATATTTTAATGTATCTAAATTACAAACTTAGGGACTTGAGACTGAAAAATCTCCAAAGGTGTTTGATACTTTGCGAGTTTTTCTAACACGGAAATTCTAGCAATTTCTGACCCAGTTACCAATGAACAGCCATTGGTTTATTGATGGGATCATCTAGACATGGCCGAAGCTTGAATTTATAGGGCCTGGGAGAACTTTACAATGGTGGCAACTCCCATTCAATCAGAAATGTAAAGACTTGTTTAATGACCGTCATTACAGGGCCTGAGGTGACATCTGTGGCATTCTCTTTGGTTACCACAGAAAACAATTTCCATTCCTCCAGTTTGTATAAACAAGAACAATAGATGAGGCAAATATACTATTTGCTGTCTACATGATTGTTAAAAAAGAAAAGAATCTTAAACATATACAGATTGTTGGATTTTGTCATGATGGCAATTCCACTTCCAGGTGTCCCGTATAATAAACTATTATTCTAAGTTTGCTCTATATAGAAACTATTAATTTGGACAATTTTTGTTGTCTTTTGTATTGTCTGTATAGGCAAAGATAGACCAAAACAGCTGTATGGACTTAAGCTTGTTTCGTCATTTCCAGAAAAATCTGCATGTAGATATTATATACATAACCCTTAGACCTTTTCAGACCATGACTTGATCAAGTGAAAAGGGCAACACCCTCTCCATGTAGCAAGACATTGCCACTTTCTATTTCACCAAGTTTTCTTTCAGGCTTCGTCATGCGGTAAACTGGTAAGCAATGATGGAACATTTTGCATTCATAAATGTCAATTCACATAACAGTAAAAATGTTATGAGCAATCAATGTAAGGTGATGCAAATCTACTGTTGATGCTGCTGTGGCTATGAGGAAGGACCTCACCTGGACATGGGGAAGCATGCCAGTCCATCAGTCCAATTTGTCTGCTTTTCTCATGGAATTAATGGCTTATTGCCTCTATTTCAGGGCCAAGTCTCCCCTGCCACCTCTGGAGGAAGTGGATGAAGAGTTTGATGACATGCTGGTGTGCCTGGATCCCTGTGAGTGCTTTAAGAAATGAGAATCCACCGCTATGTTCCTCATGCCAGAATCCGGAATCTCAAACATACTTTATTAAATTATGAAAAGTTCTCTTAGAAAATATCAACCTTGAATCTGTTTTAGAGTGTTGCCTTGTATACTGTTACTGTAGGTTTTTTAAATTTATAGTTTAACTTGTTACTCAGCATAAAAATAGCCTAGGAAGGTATTAAAACACTTACCTTTATGTTAAGAAGCTCACTGACCAGGATTGTAGACATTTTTATACTGTGTAAAGTTGCTGTTCTTGGACTAACAAACTCTTTTCAATTTCCAATGTCTCTGTAGACAATTGCGACCTTCATTTCAAAGTCTCCCGTGACCGATACAGTGCCTCCTCCCTTACCATGGAGAGTTTTGCTTACCTTTGGGCAGGTGGCCGGGCCTCCTATGGTGTAAACAAGGGCAAAGCCTGCTTTGAAATGAAGGTGAGTACTGTGACATTATGTAAACAGATGAGGAAGCGGTGAATTTTGGATCAGTACGTTATTCATTATGTCTCCTGCATTTGTAGATCACTGAGAAAATCCCAGTCAAGCATTTAAACAGCAAAAACATGGACTTCCATGATGTCCATATTGGCTGGTCCCTGGCTAATGGAAGTCTTTTGCTGGGTGAGTGCAGTTAGTTATTAACATTATTCCTTTGTGGCTGCAATGTAAAAAAAAAAAATTAACACGTATGACTGTTATATTATTGTTCTAGGTGAGGAGGAGCATTCCTACTCCTATTCAGGCAAAGGGAAGAAGACTTCAAACTGTGTGACTGAAGACTACGGGGAGAGTTTTGATGAAAATGACGTCATCGGGTGCTCCATTGTAAGGCCTGGTCGCACTCAAACAATTGTTTTTCCCATGTTCACATTTATTCCTATGTTCTTTGTGGTAATTTGGTTCTTTATCTCACCTAGAATTTTGAAGCAGATGAAGTGGAGATTTCATATTCCAAAAACGGCAAAGACCTTGATGTGGCTTTCAAGGTCAATAAGGAGTCCTTGGCCGGACAAACTCTGTTCCCCCATGTTCTCTGCCACAACTGTGCTGTTGAGTTCAATTTCGGTCAGAACGAGACTCCATTCTTTCCTCAAGTGGAGGGCTTCACTTTCCTGCAGAAAATTCCTGTGGATGAGCGTGTCAGAGGACCCAAGGGACCTGAGACCAAGAAAGATTGTGAGGTACTCACCCCCACCACCATTTTTTCCTTTTCTACCTATAAACTTTGAAATATAAATATACACTACCATTAAGAAGGTTTTTTTTATTTTATTTTTTATTAAATTCATACTTTTATTCTGCAAGGATGCACTAAATTGGTTACAAATTATTACAAATAAGTTCTGTTTTTTTCTCTCCAAAATATAAGCAACCCAACTTTATTCAACATTGAGATGTTTCTCGAGCACCAAATTGGCATATTATAATGGTTTCTGAAGAAAATTAATGTTTTTCAAAACAGGAATGCATTGGATTTTAAAATAAGTTATTTTAATTTGTAATAGAGTAGATTAATATTATTGCTTATAAATAATTACTGTTTTCATTTGTATTGTTATATTTTATTATATTGTATTAAGATATATTTTAAATGTTACTTTTTTTTTACTGTATTTTTGGTAAAAATTAATTCCGCTTTGAGCATAAGGGACCTCTTTAAAAAAAATTGAACGGTAGTGTATAAAAACCTATAAATTTTCACGACACGTGTTAAAAACGTGATCATGGTAAATATTTGTTGTGCATGCATTAATATGATTGTTGTTTTCAAGGTGGTCGTCATGGTCGGCCTTCCTGGATCTGGAAAAACTACTTGGGTAAAAAAACACGTTGAAGAGAACCCTGGGAAGTTCAACATCCTTAGCACCAACACCATCTTGGAGAAGATGATGGTGAGAGTTCTTTACATTTTTATTCAGTCCTCCTTAATTTCTGTCGTCTTTTCTTGTCTAATCTCCTTTTTTTGGACTTGCAGATTGACAGCATGAAGAGGCAAAACAAAGACACAGCAAAGCTCTCCGCCATCTCTCAGCGTGCTCCTTTGTTCCTGGGAAAGTTTATTGAAATTGCTGCCCGCAAAAAGAGAAACTATATATTGGATCAGACGAACGTCTCTGCACCGGCTCAGAGAAGGAAGATGTGTCTGTTTGCTGGCTTCCAACGCAAAGCTGTAGTGGTCTTCCCCACAGATGAGGCCCTCAAGGAGAGGGCGCAGAAGAAAGCGGAATCCGATGGCAAAGATGTCCCTGAGCACGCCGTTCTAAAAATGAAAGGTAAGATGCGATGTCATATTTCCCCATTGCAAAACCAACCTGGTACATAAAGTAGGAATACAAAAGCTGTTTACCTCTCTACAGGTCTCTACACATTGCCAGAGGCAGGAGACTGCTTCTCGGAGGTCACCTTTGTGGAATTGCAGAAGGAGGAGGCTGTCAAGCTCTTGGAACAGTACAAGGAAGAGAGTAAGAGTGCTTTGCCACCAGAGAAGAAAGCCAACCAGGGTACCTTGACCCCCAGAAAGGGAGGTGGACGAGGCAAAGGGCCTAAGAACCAGTTCAATAGGGGTGGTGGTCAAGGCCCACGTGGAGGCAGAGGTGGATTCCAGCCCCGTGGAAACTTCAGAGGATGTAAGAGGCTTTTTTGGACTAATACCAAACGTTTGTACAAGGTGAGCTACCAATTAATCAGTTAAAATAAGTTATATTTACATTTGTATTTTTTCCTTTCAGTACCAGCACCACCTCGTGGTGGTGGTTTTAATCGTCACCCACGTGGCTACATGCCACCGCCGCCGCCACCGCCTGTCTTCCGTGGAGGGTTCCATAGCCAAAGAAACTTCAACAGAGGTGGAGCTGGTGGGATGCCCAGCCGGGGAATGGCTCCCAGGGGTGGGCACATGAGGGGCGGGCACATGAGGGGCAACAGAGGTGGAGCGATGAGCCGTGGAGGGCCTGCAAACAGAGGTGGTAACATGCACCGTGGCGGTGGACCCAACCACAGAGGACAGTATCAGCAGGTTAGTTTGTATCTTTTGCAACCAAATACACTATTGTTCAAAAGTTTGGGGTATGATTGTTTTTGAAATAAATCTTTCAACAATATACTGACCATGGTTGCACAAAATACAATCAAAACGGTATGTTGTGACATTAATTTTAAATTATAATACATTTCTATTTTAATATATATTTTTAAAATGTAATTTATTCCTGTAATGGCAAAGCTGAATTTGTCACATAGTTCTTCAGAAATCATTCTAATATGCTGATTCAGTGCTCAAACATTATCAATGTTGAAAACAGTAACTCCTCGAAAACTGTAATAAATCCTTCCCTCACGGGTCAAAAAACTTTATTTATTTTTTTTTAAACAAGTTCTTTTTATGCAAATGTATTTATTTACCTTTAATTTACTAGATTTTATCAATAAATATATGCATATTTTAACTTGAATTCAAAATTACTCTCTGCCGACCTCTTGTGGAAAAATAATAAGATATTTCATGACTTTGCCACTAGATGGTCTTACAGCTCTATATGGAGCAAATGAGCTGTTCCGCTGGGTCCTAAAGTCAGTTCTTGAGTTGCATTCAGAATGCATTCAAATACGCTTGTAGACATTGAAAAATAACGTTTTGGCTTTTATTATTATTATTAACCACATATGCATACATGCAGAAGTCTTTACCCTATTCTTTAACCTTTAACTGTCACTTTTGATCAGTGTAATGTATGCATGCTGAATAAAATGCATTTCTTCAGAAATGTACTGACCCCAAACTTTGAGATGTACATCTTTAAGCCTCAAATTGATCTGACTTTGACATGGTGAATAATTTTGAATTTTCACATTCTTAGAAATTCCGCGGCAGAGGAGGCCACCAGCAGAATCGTGGTGGTTTTGGCAACAAAAACGGGTCTTTCGCTCAAGCCTTCAACCAGAGTTGGCAACAAGGGGTGAGTGAAGTTATGTATATTTTTGAGAGCGCTAATATATGATTGGGTCCCAAATGAGTCCTACATTATTATACACTTCCAATGAGAAATCCAAAAACAGATAGGCTATTGTTTCCAAAAGATTTCATAACCAAATCAAATTTGTAGTCCATTTGTCTGATGAAACTTTCTTTGACCCCTTAGTTCTGGAACCAGAAGCCATGGAATCAACAGTACCACCCAGGATATTACTAAGTGCTCATTTGTATTAAAGACTCATGGCCTCTGTTGCACTGAGATGCACAGCCACAGAATATCCATCCACTTTTACGGTCCTCGTTTATTGTAATTTTTTTAAAGGAAGTCCATTTTTAAATGAGAAGCAAGTGGCAAACAAACATTCCGCCTCTGAAGTATACAATCTACGTTCTACATGGATGTGTGATGGCTTCACTCTCAGATTTTTGTAAAAATGTATTTCCTCCCCGTTTTATTTTGTATCACAGCTTTGATATTGTTATATCAGGAATCACTGCATATGTATTGCTTTGAATTTCAGGGATGTGAATTTTATTCTGTCAAATGTCATTTTTACTCAATGTAAATTATTTTATTATTTTTAAGTTCCTTTGCGTAAGTTGTAGTGCTTAAAAATCCCTATGAACCTTAATCTTTTCAAAGCTTTTGTCAATAATATTCATATTTACTCAACTTTTCATGTTCAGTGGAGGAGTGAAAAATATTGTTCGCTATTTGCATATTCCAGTTTTTCTTTGTTAGCCCGGACTGTAACAGTTACTTCATAGGTTTGCAATAAAAGATGTGCTTGCTTTTCTATGACTTTTTATGGCTTTTGACTGATATTTTGAACAATCCATTTCAAAGAGCAGATTTGTCTCTTAATTCAGCACCGTAAGACTTTATTTTATTGTCTTCCTATCTCGTAGGGCATACGGTGGAAATATTTGTAAACTGTTTTAATGTGACACTTTTTTTAAATGCACTGAATAGTTTCAAAATTAATTTATGCATTTATCATCTAAGAAAGCAAGAGAAGCCACAATGAAACGTGTATCTTCATTGAACTTAAGCTTATTTACACAATTCAACATTTTGTCGCCATAAACTTCAGTTATATTGTGCGTTAAGCTTATTAGTACTTCTGAGTAACTTTTTCTGGCAACACATTTTAAAATGGTTATGCAAAATCTTCCGTGAGTAACCACTATATGGATCTATTTATTAATGCCGCTTTCCCATGCATTGAAAAAGTGGCCTTGATGACAACCATTTTAGATATAACAGCCAGCACATAAGCAAGTTCTTTTATATGGTAAATTCTCAAATGCATTATTAATGTTACATAGAGCGAGCTGTGAAATACTGCACAGTTGGAAGGTCATATCAGAATGTATTAACTGATAGAGATTATCTCAATTTAAATGACCTGCATTTTGATACTCATCATTCAGACCACAATATCACACACCCCATGATGACATCGGCAAGACATCCTGTTTTTCGCCAAGACAGGCCCATGACTTGTTTCAATTAATATATTTCTTATAAAGTGCCAAATGGCCAAAGAAAACGGGCAGCTATTTTTGACTTAAATTGGTGTATTTTATCATAATGTAATAGTTTAAGTGGAGTATTTTTTTTTTTTATGTGAAAGTGTTTCAATTTTTTGCTTAAAATTATTTCATGTGGGATGAGATAATGACCCTGTCCCTTATAAAATTAGTGGATATAGCATGGCATGAGAGATTTGCGATTATGTCTTGCTACACAGACCTTGTTTGTGCTATTTTGAGGACGAAAAGTGTCTTGTACTAAAATGTGGCATTATGTGTTGAGATATGGCAGGTGGTATGTTTTAATGGTGTTTGTATTTTGGCATTGTTCTCTTTTTTTCAACGAGATGAATGTTCAAGTGTTTCATGATGTAAGGAAATGTGTCATTAAATAATGTAATAAATGTCTGAGATAAATCATTGTGTTTTGTTCTCAAATGCAAAGTATTTCTCTTAAGATCACTTAAATAGTTACCACTAATTTCATGAAATAAATGACTAGAGAATTGGATTATTCTTAAAGGTTCCGTGTGTACATGTTAGCGATATCCAGTGGTGAGGTTTATGAATTACAGTTTGTCCATTTAGGGCTACTGTAGAAACATGGCGGTACAAAATGGTTACTTCACTGTAAGGGGACCCGCGTTGTATAGGGCTGCGTTCCAGTCCAAAATTGTTATGCCCTTCACTCGCTAACTTACCTCCATCTCGTTCACTCGGATGTGCGTCATTGCTTACGTTGCACGAGTGCCTCAAGGTTTACATGGAACTCATTAAGCCCTTGATCACTTGGAATTCACTATGGCTGATTTGTTATTTAAACCCCTTTTTTAACTTATTTTACTAAATTGTTTTATGTACCATTCTATATGCATATAAGTAGTTGGAGAAAATATAAAAATCTTATAGGCATATGAGCTGTTGGAGAAAAATACAATTACACAAACAGAAAAAATATCAATAGTACAAGCTTTGACTGCGAACATAAGGTAGCTACAAATGTGAGATTAAATCTCAACATAATTAATATATTATACACTGTTATGCGATTAATTCTCAAAATAATTAATATGTCATATACTTCAGTTAAGCGTGGGGTGCTGTGACGTCACGATCAAGTTGAATTGTGGGATATAGAGCTGCTTGAAGTGTACATCGGAGTAGACTCGCTCCCTCGGTCAAAATCGAGAGGATGAGGGTCTATCCCATAGACTGTAAAAAAATATGGACGTAGTGTTCTGAAGAGCCGTTGCCATCTTGGCAGCGCGTCATCATGCATCACACCCGGATAACAGAAAATGGGCAAAGAGGCGGGACATGGGTGGAGCTGAGGTAACGGGATGACCAAGGGCGATTCTAGGATTTTCTTTTTAGGGGGGCTCAGCCTCCAGTGAGGGAATGAAAAGAACCCACTTTATTTTAGGGTCCAATTCTCAATATTAACTAGTAGCTTATTAGTATACATATTAGGAGATTGGCTGTTTATTATTACATATACTGTACCTATAAAGCAAATATGAATGCCTTAGTCTGCATGACCATATTGTACATCCCTTGATCATACAATGTAGGCAGGTTTATAATCACTGAGATCCCAAATGTGAGGAAAGGGGGGTTGGGGGGCTTGCTTGTTTGTTAATTATATTATAAATGACATTACATAGGCCTATTTCAAATCAAAATGGCGAAATTAGGCAAAAGTTTATTAATTTGCGTGAATATTTTTGCCATTTGTTTAACATTTCTGACTTACTCGACGTCGAGTCGTGCTGCTAAAATTTGCGCTTCAGCTTCTGTGTGAGCATAAAGCCCGCCTACTCTGATTTGATTGGTTTTCTCAAATATTTTGACATTGACGATCGGTGACAGACCAATGAGGCTCAGATCAACGCACACACCTCTGCTTCTGACGTGCGCTCTGTCCGCTGCAGATTGAAGAACACGCTGATTAACGCAGATTAAAAGACGGGACGAAGCCAAAGCCTCCCGCCAGTTTCATATGTTTGAAAGGTTAATCACACATGCCCCCCTAAAAAGGGCCTAGTGACGCCCATGGTGATGACTAACAGAGAGCAGACAAACGCCAATCCATCTGTCACTCAAAGTGGCCACGCCCTTAATTATGCAGATCTTTAAGGCTTTATATAATGTAAACAAATTAGTTATACAAAAATTCACCCCCCTCACAGTTGTCAAGAAGGGCAAAATTAGATATATAGACCAAAACCACAATTTGTACCAGGCTGTAAACATGTTTTTTTTCTGCTGTAAAGTTGGGCATTTTAACATGGAGCTCAATGAGATTCTGCTCACTTCTGGAGCCTGTCCCTAGTGGCCACTCGATGAATTGCAGTTTAAGTCACTTCCGTATTGGCTTCAAGAGAAACTGTGCGAGGTTGCCGCTTGGTCTATCCATATAAACTTCCCTTGTCCACTTCAGAAAGTCGAACGCACTTCAAAATGGTGGCAAGGATTTCCCCGAGGGGAAGTGCTAGGGAAGTTTGCAAGTGTGTGTCTAAAAAAGAAGTGGAACACAGCCTTGATAGATAACAGTTCATTATGTAAGGTCTTTATACACCACTGAAAACATAGTTATGTACATTATATTGCATTTCTGTCAACATTTCCTCATAAATATTACACACTGCACCTTTAAATCTTGATTGAAGATGACTTGTTTTGACTGATGTCTGTATGGTTACCACTTTTTGTGTAATCTAATTGGTATCAGAACCTTTTATGCTGTTAGGTATATTTAAATAAGCATATTGACACTTAACCCCTTTTACAACTACAAATTGTTCTGTTTAATAAGTGATTATTTGTGTGTGTAGAGTAAACAAAAACATAACTGCCTTGTGTAGGCTATTTACGTCTGCTCTCCATGTGGCCATCTGCAAACACTGGAATATGCAAATGTTCATTTGGTTTAAGAAGAAGAAAAGTCACTAAATGAGTAGAGGTTTCAATGAAAAATAGTTTAATTTATATTCAGTCAAAGTGACATACAACAAACCCATTCTTTGTACTGCTCAAAATATAACATCTACAACTCAATCTTTTCAGTTCATATGTCATCATATACAAATGCAAAAATAAATGCATATCGATTTAGTAATATTTACAAATTTATACAAAGTGCTTAAGGTATGTCATGAAGGTTAAGTTGCCAATACCCTTTCTTAGCCTTAGCCTATAACAAGTAGCCTACAGTGCGTCATGATGACTGGTGCTCGATGGCAAATGGCATATTCATACAACTGAAATATTATCCATTGCGCATCCACACTTTTCAACAATCATGTTTGGGAATTCAGCCACCTCAATTTCAGTATAATCTCCTTTTTTCACTAAATACATCATCGGTAGCGGCGCGCTCTCCACAACCGCGCACTTTCTCTCTCCGTATCCGTAGTTACGCTTGGGCTGCCGGCAGCCGCCGTTGCATCGGAACGCCTGATATCCGGACGGTTCGATGATCCAGTACTGGGTCCAAGTCAAGGCTCGGAAATTGATGAAATATTGTTCCCTGCAGCACATTTCACTGTCTTTGTTGATTTCACAGTCTCCACTAGACCTGCAACGTGAACAATAAAGGAATATTAACACATTGAGCGTTTTAAATGAAACACATCCGTTTTATTTTTAAGAAATGAATCCCGTAACGTTTTACAGCCCATCATGTTACACATAAATCACATGTAAACATATTTAATTAGCTACAGTAGGCTAACAATAGGGTGATTCTATTGACTATTTAAAAGTAAATTTGCAACATTGCAACATTTACATTATGTGAACATAGCCTAATTTATATATATATATATATATATATATATATATATATATATATATATATATATATATATATATATATATATATATATATATATATATATATATATATATAGGCCTATACATATTCTCAAATAATAATATATTATATAAGCCTATTTAAATTGACTAACAATAACAGAGAATGTAATTTAAGCAAATTAGAACATGATTTATAATATAATATTATATAATAAAGCTAATATAACAAAACTATGATATATTTAAGACTTTTTCACAAGGTGTAATACAAGGTAGTTAGGACTCCTCCAGAAAAACAACGGAATATTAAGAAATGAAGCAATGCTTACCCAAACTCCTCGAGGTTGAGGGTGTAAAGAACAAGCTCCGGCTTTCCCAGAGTGTTGTCGTTTGGATCTTGAGTTGTGAAGTGGACACACTTGGCCATCTCTGCCGCGTAACTGCCGGGTCTCTCGCCCTCGATCCACACCTCAAGGTGCATGGGCATCTCCATTCGGCTCTTCGACCAATAGTGTACAGCCTGGGTGACATCAAAGCTCTTCCAGCCGGTTTCGTGAATGGGAATCAATCTGAGGAAGTAATAGTTGTGACAATTAGTATGCATGTTCCTTAACGCCATTCAGCAGTGGAATTAGCATAATGGAGAAAGACTAATGACTGTCTGTAGCCGTCTCTGCTTACCTGGAATCCACTAGTGAAGTTCGGTTTGACCCGTCTTCCAGAGGTTCCACCCAGTAGATGCTCACCCTGGCGTTGTTGACGGGCCTGTGGCCCTTTCTCTCTGGGATGGAGCGCTTGTGTGGGGCTTTCTTGAACAGTTTCAGTTCTGCCATTGTCACTTCACTGTTCTCAGGGATCCTCGATGTCATCTCAAAAACCACACGTTGACGTGTCGTGTCAGAATATACAAATTCACCAGAGATGTCTGGAATAGACGAGAGCAATTTATTTATTTATTTTTAAAACGACACATTTGCATTTAGCTTATTTAAAGTTTAATTTTGAAAACAGCAGGCCATTAGCTAGGCTACATGTTTATTTGCATGGCACACATTATGCACTAATATTTTAGTAGCCTATCAGTTTAGTACTGGTTATTTGCCTCTAAATTTTGCATTACAAATAGGCCTAGTGCATTTTAATGAAGCAATTAGTCTTACCTGCATTGCCAGGAATTCCCCTCAGGATGCCGGCTAAACTGGGAAGCGAGCGGCGTTTCCTTGCGTGGTGCAGTTTCAGCATTGAAATATATTTGTTCTTAATGTGCGCTGGAATCACAAGGTTCTCCAGATCCCTCTTGTGAATTCTCGGAACTTCATTAAGTCCCAGTTTCTTCAGCAGAGCCTCTTTCATGTCTTCGTGGGTGAAACCCCTCACCATCGCGAAAAGTGCTGCGCAAAGGAGGCAAGCGGCACGGATTGAGGACATCTTCAATGTGAAGGTGCAGGAGAGGTTCTGAGTCTGTGCTGCGGTTCTCGGGCTGAAATGAATCGGCTTTGACAGCGGCCCGTCCTTATATGCACCCGTAAGACCCCCAGTTGTTCGCACTTTGTCAAAGGGGTGGTGACTGACATCAGAGGGAAAGTGAATGTGATACATGAAAGCCACGATTCATCGGAGAAATTAACGCAAAATGCACAACTTTTTAATGTTCTAATTTGTTACACTGTTTGTTTAAGTTTAAGTAATGTCATAACTTAATAATTTTCTTCTATTATTTTGATGTTTTTTTAAATTATTATTTTATGTTCATCCTAGCTTTGACAATATTGTATTATTTACAATTATCCCAATAGAGCAATTTTGAATTAGATAGATATATATATACAGACAAATATATGATAGATAGATAGATAGATAGATAGATAGATAGATAGATAGATAGATAGATAGATAGATAGATAGATAGACAGATAGATAGATAGACAGATAGATAGATAGACAGATAGATGGATAGATAGATAGACAGACAAATATATGATATATATATATAGATAGATAGATAGATAGATAGATAGATAGATAGATAGATAGATAGATAGATAGACAAATAGATGATAGATAGACAGATGGATAGATAGACAGACAATTATATATATATATATATATATATATATATATATATATATATATATATAGATAGACACATAGATGATAGATAGATAGACAGATAGACACAGACAGACAGACAGATAGATAGATAGATAGATAGATAGATAGACAAATATATGATAGATAGATGGATAGACAAATAGATGATAGATAGATATATAGATAGATAGATAGATAGATAGATAGATAGATAGATAGATAGATAGATAGATAGATAGATAGATATACAGAGTAATGTCATAGCTTAATATTTTTCTTCTATTATTTTGTTTTTTTTAATTATTATTTTATGTTCATCCAACTTTGACAATATTGTATTATTTACATTCATCCCAATAGAGCAATTTTGAATTAGATAGATACAGACAAATATATGATAGATAGATAGATAGATAGATAGATAGATAGATAGATAGATAGATAGATAGATAGATAGATAGATAGATAGATAGATGATGGATAGATAGACAAATAGATGATAGATAGATAGATAGATAGATAGATAGATAGATAGATAGACAGACAGATAGATAGACAGACACATATAGATAGATAGATAGATAGATAGATAGATAGATAGATAGATAGATAGATAGATATATGATGGATAGATAGACAAATAGATGATAGATAGATAGACAGACAAATAGATAGATAGATAGACAGACAAATAGATGATAGATAGACAGACAAATAAATAAATGGATAGACATACAGACAAATAGATGATTAGATATATAGACAGACAGACACATATAGATAGATAGATAGATAGATAGATAGATAGATAGATAGATAGATAGATAGATAGATAGATAGATAGATAGATAGATAGATAGATAGACAAATAGATGAAAGATAGACAGACAAATAAATAAATAGATAGACATACAGACAAATAGATGATTAGATAGATATATAGACAGACAGACACATATAGATAGACATAGAGACAAATAGATGATAGATAGATAGTTAGATAGATAGATAGATAGATAGATAGATAGATAGATAGATAGATAGATAGATAGATAGATAGATAGACATAGAGACAAATAGATGATAGATAGATAGATTTTTAACATAATGCATTTTGACAAAACATGTCACAAGTTCTCTTCTTTTTTGCAATATAAGCAATCGTTAACATAATTATGTATGAATTTAGACCTGCTGCACTTGCATTTTATGTTATCTCCATTGCTGACATACAATGTTCTTGTTGTGTGGATTTACAGATGACCTTCCAGACATGGTGAACCTAGAACGCACCCTCCTTTCCAGTTTGCATGTGCACGTTGATGTAGCACCCTTGTTCCTCATGTGTACATTCCCCTGGACATTGTAAAACATTCCTAGTCTGGCAAGAGTCTGTCAGTATAGTTTTCAGTCCCTCTGTCTAAGCACCATTCTGATCACCCTCGCTGTGGGCCCATCATCATTGGGTGGGCTGAAGGATTAGATGTTTATTCGAGGACCACCATCCTTCTGCTTGATGCACAGATTAAAATTATTAGGCAAACAGACTGTTTAATCCAGGGCTGCAGTATAGGATGTGGATTGGGAGGCTCTTCACAGGTTGGTGATTATCTGATTCCATTGCCAGATTTGCCATTCCTTGTTTGGTCACACTAACATTAGAAGAGGGGCTAGTGGCACTGAGGGCCCAGTGTCTAAGTATGTGTATTGGCCCCTCTATTTGCTCTAAGATGTCAGACAGACTAAAGGAGCTCACAGGAAGAACAGATGACAAATGACTGGCTGGAGATGGAGGCAAATTAATGCAATACAAATGCAGAATCAGACAAAAGAGCTCACTGTTTGAGCCCAGAGAGTATTACCATTTCTGCCGCAAGAAATGATTATGTAGTCATCTGTTAATATTTGGCCTATTCACAAAAATAAAAATAACTAGATACATGTATTCTTCAAAAAGTTTGTTTGAACATCTGGTAATACGTCTGGAATATGAAATGTGAATAAATAAACATGGCTATATATTAAAAAGGTAATTTTAGTTAGATGTGAAATCAAGCGCCAACAATCCTTCAGTCTAGGGGCCTGCTTGACTCATTTTGTACAATACACATGGTGCATGAGTAAACTGAAGTGCAGGATCCTTGTGTGATTCCTGTCAGTCTTCTGTCCTTCCCTTGTCGATTATTTCGAGGCCCTTTTGTCAACATAAGTAGGCTACCATCTAATTCTCACGGGTAGTGTATCCTTAATCAAAGGACGGAGGTACACGCCAATCAACAAAACATGCGCTAATTAACACCTCTCCACTACATACGAAAGACAGCGCTATTCAAACTCATCCCGCCTCGGTTTGATAAAACAACAAACATTCTATAGCGACGCCATATAAAGGTAACGACCATAAATATTGCTGCGTCGAAAATTCAGTGTCATTTCTGTCAGCGATTAAGAACCATTGATACATAGGCCTACATTAAGTTCCATAAGAATATCTAAACATTAAACCTCGTATATATAACATATCTAGCCTATATAAACGTGCTTGAAGATGTTTATTGTTGACAAATTATCATGTTCAAAAGAAATTCATAATTGAATGTTAACTTCCTGTTCAAATTCCACATCCTGTCGCAGTTTGGTTCTAACATCAAATGTTTTCACATGAAAGGCACTATTAGCACCTTATTAGGCCTGGTGTGGAATTTGTCAGATTCAGACTTATTGAAGAATGTTTATGAAATACGCCACCTTGATACAACACGATGTCACGTTCTCAAACGTCAAACGCTTACACGCGAACAGCTGTTCTCTGACATTTTCGTTTGATGTGACACATATTTTTTTGCTACTCCATCGAACTAAACAGCTTGTTTGTTTAAGACACATAACCTATAGTATATGGAAATAGCCTACTAGCCTATATATTTGCTCGTTTTTTTCTATATTTGTTTGTAGACATAGCCCCACAGTTTTAGCCAGATTTTTTTTTTAAAAAGAGAGCTAAATTAAATTAAAGGTAACATTTACAAGCTGCTACTTTAGAAACGTAAAATAAACAAACGGACAAATAAATGTCAGAGACTCTCTTGATCAAATTTCTCATTCCAATTGCAATACGAAATATTGGACACAAGAGGGCGAACGTGCTCATTTTTCATAAGAATACCAGCGTTTCTGCACGAGATCTTCACCAAAAACTTGATTCTTTGGGTTACATGCCCATCATTATTCAATTAAATGATACACTAGTTACCATGCATGCTTTTGCATACCATGCTTTTGCAAAGTATTGCATGTATTTGTTTTGTGTGTTTTTTTGTATGTGTGTTTTTTATTTCGTTTTTTGTGTGATTGCAATATATAATTTGTGCATAAGAAGAATCATTTCAAGAACTCTCAAGGGGCGCATAATCCCTCCATGCATGGGCAAACTTGGGGTGCGCCGTTGTCAGGGCACTGATCAGGGTATCAGTCAATGGGCTGACTCCCTGATCAGTGCCCTGACTTGGCCCACTGAACTAGGGAGCTTATTGAGACTCATCCTTGGTCCTGGAGCTCCACTGCACTGTCCTGCAGAGTTTAGCTCCAACCATAATCAAACACACCTGAACCAGCTAATCAATGTCTTCAGGATCACTAGAAGGCTACAGGCAGGTGAGTTTTTATCATGGTTGGAGCTAAACTCTGCAGGACAGTGGCCCTCCAGGACTGATTTTGCCCATCCATGCTATAGGTTAATTAAGGCCCCCAAAGGAACTCAAACCAATGTATGTAAAAGTATGTATTCTTCCACAATACACACGTCAAGTCATTTTAAAAGTTAGTACAAGTGCGATAAATAGACGCCCTGGAAAAGAAATTGCATCGCCTGCAGAGGTAACCATAGCAACAGTACGGTTTTTTCAAGCTCTCTCCGTCACCTTCAGATGCAAGTCAACAAAAAAGTCCTGCCTTCATTAGCCTAGTTTATTTATTTGCCACAAGGAAATAACAAAACTCGAATGTTTTGTAATTGTTCAAAAAATTAGCGCACTACGCTAAAAGGTAATTTAGGTTAAGCGAAACGAACCTCAACGGCAAATTACTCACAGAAATCCCTTGAAAAGGTCGACCCCCTGAAGGTCAGTGAATAATTGGCGTATAATTCGCACACTGCCCTAGTATACACTACTCTACCATTTCCCTCCAGCATATCCCTCCATTCCCCGCAGCAGATGCCGTGACGGTCGCCATGATGATGTCGGGTTTTGCCTGCAGCAGCAGCAGCGAGCTGTGAGTGTGTGTGAGACACACACACACACACACACACACACACACGGCGACCGGGAGCAGAGCAGGGGAAGGCAGGCAGCAGAGCAGAGTCCTCCAGCGACATGAACGAGGACGCATATTTTCAGCCCCTCGCCGCAAAGCTTCCCTCGACAAGTGCATATCGCGTAACAGTTTTCGAACCCAAGGCTTGCTCTCTCCGCCAGCGTTTTGTATATACGAAGAGAGGAATTTAAAGGAAAAAACAGCTTGCTAAGGCTTTCGCAGTCCTGCCAGAGGAGGGGCATATGGGGCTTTGTAGCAATGCAGATCCCGTGCTGCTGATGCGCTTTTGTTACTGCATTATGGATAACCACAGATATCACCATATCTCAGGGGATTGCTTTAAACTGCTTTGGTGACTTCTTTTGTGAGAAGTGTCCTTCAAAGGAGAAGCTGAAATCGGGAATAGGCTACATAAGCTTAGGTTATATACGTCAAATCCACCGGCCAGGGCAGGGTCGATGGCTGTAAGTTCTCTGCATCTAAGGACTGCAAATTCATGATGTTGTGGATTGACATGGACGCATCGGCGCGAGAGGGACCATGATTGACCCCCTTAAGCTTGACTATATTTTTTGAGCCTTTAAGTTTTTCCGGAGCGATCACTCAAGTGTGCCACTGGCCGGTCCCATTTGCTACCGTGGGAGCAAATACTGACCATACTGTGAGACATCAGCACCATTTGAAACCATGTCTGGAGAGGTGCGTTTGAAGAAGCTGGAGAAACTGATTCTAGATGGCCCGTCTCAGTCCAGCGGCCAGTGCTTTAGCGTGGAGACCTTGTTGGATGTTCTTGTCTGCCTTTATGATGAGTGCAATAATTCTCCCCTCAGAAGAGAGAAAAACGTTCTGGAGTTCCTAGACTGGGGTAAGACACATTTCATGCATTGCACGCCTTGTCTTTCACGCACGTCAGTTGTATGGCGATTCACTGTGACACGCGACAGGCAAACAAACTATTGTTTTATAGTGCGACGTTAGCCAGCTGCTTGACAGATAAAGTTGCTGTACGGAAAACATATTGAGTTGTTTTCGAGGGGGGAACAGAAATTAAGATGACATCACCGCTTGACTGGTTTGTGCATGAATGTGGAATGTGAAGCTCACCTTAATGAGTCTCCCTGCTTAGGCTACTGCTGAAACAAGGTGAATACAGTGCAAGGGGCTTTCATTTTGACATGGGCCACAGATAAACAAACTAATTTATTAATGGCCTCTGTGCATGTTCACCAGCAGAATAGCATGTATGTTCTTTCTCGATGGCGTAACACTTGTGTATCATTTTCAGGTAGTAGCTAAAGATGCACTCAGTATTAGTTTGCTGAATTGTAAAGTTTTACAAATGATGAAGAATCCAGAAAAATCAATGTCTAGAACAATCAATCTCTAGACACACACACACACACACACACACACACACACACACACACACACACACACACACACACACACACACACACACACACACACACACACACACACACACACACACACACACTATATATATATATATATATATATATATATATATATATATATATATATATATATATATATATATATATATATATATATATATATATATATATATATATATATATATATATATGAGAGAGAGAGAGAGATGTGTGTGTGTAGGCCTATGTATGTATATGTATATATGGCACTTTACAAACCACAAAAACATAACCCTAGGACATACCCTCATACATACTACAAATACATACTGATACTACAATATAACTGTTTATTTGAAGTCTCTTTTCTTTTTATGACCCTCATATACCATATTTCATCATCTTTTTTTAACTTTTATTGTATTTTTTTATTTTTATGAACCTTTTTATGGTTGCTATTTTTTATTATTTTAATATCAAGCATTTTGACTTACTACAATGTATGAAATGTCCTATATAAATAAACTTGCCTTGCCTAATGTAACCCAAGTCAACAGTATAATTCACATTGATGGTATGGTTCAGCATGCAGTTAGTAAACAAGCGTCATGCACCCAGGCCCACATGTGTCAGTATCACGTCCAAAATCTATTGAAATGAATAAGATTCTATATGTAAACAAAAAACCTGCTAAGTGCACTTTTAAGGCAAGTAGGCCAACTTTTATGGGGACAGAGTTCATGCTGTATCTGTAAATGATCTAATTGCTAGTTTAAAATGGAGTAGAAGGAACAGCCTTCAATCTCTGGGAAAAACTTTGGCTTAACTAACTGTCATGTTATGTAACTTTCTGAGAAACGAATAGAATGCAACAAACAGCATGGTTTTAGATTCGTCGACCATCGTGTGAATGCAGTGCCAATTCACAGCACAGTCCCTGCTTAGTTTGTTGTTTTGTTTACAATCCTCTGGTCCTTTTATTTGAATGAAAATGCAAATCAAACTCGCCTTCAAGCAACTTGGTTAAGCCCGCGTAGAGGTGACAATGCTGGTCTGTGTTTTCGCGCACAGGCCAGGACGTTTTTGAGATTATTGTGATTTGAGTTATTGTGCGTCATTGTGCATGTGTGCTTATGTGAAAAAAGTGTTAATGCCCGTTTCCTGTGGGGAGTCTCAGTAGGGCAACATCAGGAAACTCCACTCAGCCACTGGACACATGATGTCATACGGGGAAACGGCTGTGCATTGTGTTTGTCCCTTTGTGGACTTGACTATTTAAAGAACGACTGGATAGGTCACTCAGTCATGAGCTCATTAGCACACACTCACTCTTTCATTCACATTTCAATGTGACAGCCATTGGAACTGAGACCAAAGTCGCAGTTTGTTGTCGCCAAGGCCAAAGTTAGCTTCACAAGGGACTTTGAGTCTTGCTTTTTGGTGACACACTAACACATTTTACGCCGTTCATATTTCAAAAAGGAGACTGGAAGTCCGGCGTAACTTTGTAACCGAGGGAATGAGGGGATAAATTTGGCTGTTGCTCTGGTTTTCCTCAGCGTCTGAGGGCAGTTCATAAACACAATTACTGAGGATGCATCAACCACTGATGGTTTAGGTAAGGGCAGTGATGAGTATTCCACATTCAGCGTTGATGGATTGTAATTGGAGCCTTGAGGCCGTCACAATGTACTACAACATAATGAGAATCACATGTATGTTGGAACAAGGCCACTAAGCTACAATTATATGCGAAACCCCCTGGAATGTCCCGGTCCTCCAGAGAAATGTATGCACAACCGTACAAGACGCATAATGAATGATTCATCCTCATTTCCTTTTCTTCCCTTCCATTGCCAACCAAGTCTAGACCAGCAGTGACCTAGAGCCATATTGTATTGTTCTGATTATTTTTATTGTGAAAGAGTGAATTCATGCAGACTCCCTGGGCTTTTCACTGAAATGGATCTAGGGCCACTTGGCAAAGATGCTTACATACTTGTAGGGGCTTATTTTGCTTACTAAAAAGTACTTCTCATGGTTGATTGGACATGGTGCTGTGGTAATATTGTGGTATTAATTGAAATTCCTTGGTGTAAATACCATGGTATGTGAATATGGTAATAACTGCTATTTTATTCAATTGAAAAGTAAGGTCATTGGACATGTGACAATTTTTCACAGTCCATTGCGTATCCTGCTAAAATCCAAGGCATGCCAGAAATTGAGCTGCTCCACACTGAGGTGTAAGACCAATGCCAAACTCCCAAAATAACGCCTCAGCAATGCAGAGATCTGGATGCATTGTTCCTCCCTGTCACATGATGTTTCTCCTGCGGAGGGCTTGGCTCAGATTGCTCGGCTGTAATAGTATGGTTTAAAGCCAAAGAATTCACCTCTTCTCCCTCATCCGTCTCCATTCCCACTCTGGTCCCTCATTCCAGCACACCCTCCAGCACAGTCAAACAGGAACATCTTATTTAGTGCTAACATTATACATATAGACACCCGCCCATGCCTGAAGCTGTAGTATGCACACACATATGTGGGAAGAGAGAATGTTTTTGTCATTGTATATGTATTGTAATGCATTCTAGACACATGTTTAGGGTTGTGTTTCGCTAATAGAGGTCTGTTATTCGAGTTGACACTCAGAAGTAGCCAGATAGCCAATGCTGCAGTGCATTGGTGCTCTGAGACCCTCCTTGTGCACTGTAGATGAAGAATTGCTGCACTCCGCTCAGACTAAGGCCAGATTTGCATGGAAGTGCTGACTCAGAGTTCTAGCTCTTTGCCGCTCTGATGTGCAGTGTGAAGAGGCTTGTGCGGCAGCTGTTTGATGCCTACGCTCTGTCGCCGTTCTCTCTGTCTATCTTCCTCTCAATGCATCCAATTTCTTGATGGGTGAGCATCTAAATCAGTCTGCCTGTACGCCAGCTTCAGCAGAGGAAAATAAGATGCCCTCAGTTTCATTTGCGATTTGAGATCTAAATCATTGGTGGCAGGTGACCGTTGAGCATGTTGTAAACAAAAGCAAAATGCTACACAGTTTGCAGCTGTGTGTGTAATTTAATATAACACAAATCTGTTACCTTAAAGGGTTTATTTTTATTTTTATGAATTTGTTACCTTTAACATTGCAAAACAACATTGACTTTCATTGTGAAGACTATAGATATTTTTTTCTTCTTTATATATATATATATATATAATATACACACAGTGAGGAAAATAAGTATTTGAACACCCTGCTAATTTGCAAGGTCTCCCACTTAGAAATCAGGAAGGGGTCTGAAATTGTCATCGTAGGTGCATGTCCACTGTGAGAGACATAATGTAAAAAAAAGTCCAGAAATCACAATGTATGATTTTTTAAAAACTATTTATTTGTATGATACAGCTGCAAATAAGTATTTGAACACCTGAGAAAACCAATGTTAATATTTGGTACAGTAGCCTTTGTTTGCAATTACAGAGGTCAAACGTTTCCTGTAGTTTTTCACCAGGTTTGCACACACTGCAGGAGGGATTTTGGCCCACTCCTCCACACAGATCTTCTCTAGATCAGTCAGGTTTCTGGCCTGTCGCTGAGAAACACAGAGTTTAAGCTCCCTCCAAAGATTCTCTACTGGGTTTAGCACTGTGCTTCGGGTCATTGTCATGCTAGAAGACCCAGCCTCGACCCATCTTCAATGCTCTAACTGGGGGAAGGAGGTTGTTCCCCAAAATCTTGCAATACATGGCCCAGCACGGTCATCCTCTCCTTAATACAGTGCAGTCGCCCTGTCCCATGTGCAGAAAAACACCCCCAAAGCATGATGCTACCACCCCCATGCTTCACAGTAGGGATGGTGTTCTTGGGATGGTACTCATCATTCTTCTTCCTCCAAACACGTTTAGTGGAATTATGACCAAAAAGTTATATTTTGGTCTCATCTGACCACATGACTTTCTCCCATGACTCCTCTGGATCATCCAAATGGTCATTGGCAAACTTAAGACGGGCCTTGACATGTGCTGGTTTAAGCAGGGGAACCTTGATTTCAAACCATGACGTCTTAGTGTATTACCAACAGTAACCTTGGAAACGGTGGTCCCAGCTCTTTTCAGGTCATTGACCAGCTCCTCCCGTGTAGTTCTGGGCTGATTTCTCACCTTTCTTAGGATCATTGAGACCCCACGAGGTGAGATCTTGCATGGAGCCCCAGTTCAAATACTTTTCCTCACTATATATATATATATATATATATATATATATATATATATATATATATATATATATATATATATATATATATATATATATATATAAATGCGATATGCAATACCTTGTTAAATAATGCTATATGATATTGCTTTAAATGTGTAAAATCCATTTAAATTATATTTAAAAAAATATTTAAAAACTGAGAATGATACCATTTATGTTTTTCACATTCTTTCTGGGAAAAGAAAGCATCGCTACAACTTCTGCAAGTGACCAGCAGTGTTTTAGCGAAAATGTATGTCACAAATCTGACAATATAATTTTAACATCAATGTAAATAAACAAAAAATGTAATGGCAATATTTAAATACCAAAAACACTTTGCTTGGTAATATATAGTTATATCAACCTAAAACTTAACATCAAGAACATCCAGGTAAACAAAGACACCTGAACTAGGGGTGGACGATTATTTTTGTTATTTTAATTTATCTTCGTTATTAAAAACAAGAACTAAAAACAGTAGTCTTCCCTTGAATTAAATATACACTGATACATAATAAAGCTACAAAGGTTATTCAGCTAAGAGCACTGAGTGATTTCTTTTCTTTTGTTGTTTGACAGACAGTGGCAGGTTTACTGTATTAGCAGGTTTACTGTATTAGCAGGCTGTCACTTTAAGACCGAATGCACGGATCCTATTGACACGCATTCGGTTTCTTTCCCCAACTGATATCACTCACTTAAAGCATAACCGACTGTGTTTACATGAATACTCAAGACAGCCATTTTGAAATAACTGAGTGTGTATTTGACAGTTTGAGTGTGTAACAAGATATGAAACCGAACTGAACCGATCACACGCTTTCAGATGGGCGGCTTTTGCGCACGTACATTTGCGATATTTCGATATATATATATAAGAAAGTCAGAACTCAACTGCACGCACGCTGGGAGAAATAGAAGGGGAAGATGGGTGTAAATGATCTTTGCCGGTGTTGTAAAAAAGAATGTAAGGATACACGGAGTACTTACCAACACGATCATCATTTTTGAGAGAAATAGTAAAGGTGAATTTTCTCCGTTTAGTAAATAAAGTCAACCCAAGCACTCTTTGGTGAAGTGGATGATTACATTACTGTTGATCATCTGGCCATCATTGTATAAAGCCCGCCCTGACAATTTGATTGGTCCGAACAGCTCTGGTTCGAGCATAGTTGCTCCACAACGGATTAAGTCCAGACCGAACTTCCTGACCTCAAATGTTGTGGGCGGGGCTAAGTTCGACTGGCATCCAGGCTACAATTCTATTACATAAAGGGGATGGTTCACCAAAAATGAAATTTGTCATAATTTACTCACCTTCAACATTGCAAAACAACATTGGATCCCATTGACTTTTACTGAATGAAAAAACAAAACATAAATATTTTTTGTGTTCCACGGAAGAAAGAAAGTCCTACAAGTGTGATTCAGTTTTTTTTTTGGTGAACTACCCCTTGATGTTAATTTGAATAAAATAGATGAATATAATATGTAACCCAATGGTCCTTCTTCATTCATGTATTTCGGAATGACCCAGTTATTTCTTCAGCAGAACACAAAAAGTTAATTTTGCTTTCGCTCATTCAATGAAAGTCAGTGGAACAACACTGGATTTCATTGTATGGACAAAAATACATTGTTTTTGAAAAATATCTTTCATTGTGTTCTGAAGAAGAAAGTATGTGAGGGTGAGTAAATGATGACAGAATTTTAATTTTCTGTGAACTATTCCTATAAAAATGGGGTAGTTTTATGATATACAAAACAGTTGGCAACTTTAGTAGCAGTGCAGATCGGTCAGTGTCCTCTGACATTGCTGACCAACTGTAATGCTGCATGCACACAGTTATCACTTGGCCTTACTCTGTGCTGCTTCCTGATTTATGTGCCTGAATACTTTGTGTGTGTGTATTTTTGGTCTGTGCCCTTGAGACTTGATGCATTGGAACAGAACAGTAGACCATCCTATCAGAATGCTACCACATGCACCTCTGAGCTGCAGTGTGACCTGAACCCAACATTCAGTAAAGACTAAAAATATGACTTCCAAAACCATTCCGACTCTAATTTCCAATTGGATGAGTGACATTCAAAGCCATTGTAAAATGACTACGAACACTACCAGTAGGAGCGTCTTGCTTGTGTTATTACTTTCAAATGAAGAGCGAACAGAGCATACATCTTTTTTTCAGTTTTCACTTTTCAGTGTAGACACTGAATAGGGAAATTATATGCGGGTTCAGCGGTTTTGGTTTGGTTTCTCTTTCAGTGGACGTGCTTGTGTTTTGCATCATAGTTTCCAGTTCTCGAGGGTCACGGGCAGCTCTCGCTGGCCATGCAGGCAGCATTATGAAGCAGCCTCGAGTGACACAAAATGAGGAAATCCTGTGGTTGCAGTGATTTTTGTCTGTTGGTTATCTTGGCTGACCCTGTAAACACTAGGCGTCCTTAGCTGTTTTGCGTGCTGCTGTACTTATTAGCCTCGCACATAACATGCATGTCAGGCCACGTTTTAGTGTAATCTACCTCATGAGATTTCCAAATTACACAAATACCCTCACACTTCAGTAACTATCACGCATGACTTACGCTTGATGAGGATTTTACGAGCTTTCCAAATTGTAAATGCCCAGTATTTTGAGATAATTACTCTTGCATGCAAAAAATGCTGCACCCCTGAGACGAATAGTTAGGCTGAATTGCTGTAATAGCTGCCTAGCTGTAAAAAGTGTACACGGTTTCGTTAGGTTTGTAAAATGGAAAATACAGACAATTAAACAATTTAATAGATTGAAATCAGACCCAGACAGGTGATAAGCATCACGGAAGGTTATCTGATACAACATTATGAGCAATCTGACCTTTCAAGATTTTCTGTCCACCTGTCAAAGTTCATTAGCCTAGCAGCTAGTAGACATGTTCTCAGACTGCAGCTCCGTTCTAAAACCTAGTCATCTACATCATGTATCATCATGATCAAAGCATGATTTTTGTTTGCAAACCATGGGTGGCAGGTGACAGTTGATCACGTTCTAAACAAAAGCTAAATGCTACATAGTCACATGTATGGCTGCAGCAGTGTATGTGTATAAAATCGATGGATTTAATATGGAATCCTATTCTGTTACTGTAAAGTGATAGTTCACCAAAATGAAAATTGTCATCATTTTTTCATCTTCAACATTGCAAAACAACATTGGACTAGTGCTGTCAAAAGATTAATCGTATCCAAAATAAAAGTTTGTGTTTACAAATTATATGTGTGTACTGTGTATAATTATGTATTTTTGAATACACACGCATACATGTATATATTTAAGTAATATTTGTGTATATACTGTATATATATATACATATTTATATAATATTATATATAAATATTTTAAATCTTAAATGTATACATCCATGTGTTTGTATTGATATATACATAATAATTATACATAATACACACACATATATTTGTGTAAACACAAACTTTTATTTTGGATGTGATTAATCTTTTGACAGCACTACATTGGACTTTCATTGTATGGACAAACATTTTTCAAAATATATATATTTCTTGTTCCACAGAAGAAAGTAAGTCATACAGGTTTGATTTCATATACATACTGGATTATTAGGAACACCATACTAATACTGTGTTTGACCTCCTTTCGCTTTCAGAACTGCCTTAATTCTACGTGGCATTGATTCAACAAGGTGCTGACAGCATTCTTTACAAATGTTGGCCCATATTGATAGGATAGCATCTTGCAGTTGATGGAGATTTGTGGGATGCACATCCAGGGCACGAAGCTCCCGTTCCACCACATCCCAAAGATGCTCTATTGGGTTGAGATCTGGTGACTGTGGGGGTCATTTTAGTACAGTGAACTCATTGTCATGTTCAAGAAACCAATTTGAACTGATTCGAGCTTTGTGGCATGGTGCATTATCCTGCTGGAAGTAGCCATCATAGGATGGGTACATGGTGGTCATAAAGGGATGGACATGGTCAGAAACAATGCTCAGGTGGGCCGTGGCATTTAAACGATACCCAATTGGCACTAAGGGGCCTAAAGTGTGCCAAGAAAACATCCCCCACACCATTACACAACCACCACCAGCCTGCACAGTCTGAAACAAGGCATGATGGATCCATGTTCTCATTCTGTTTACGCCAAATTCTGACTCTACCATCTGAATGTCTCAACAGAAATTGAGACTCATCAGACCAGGCAACATTTTTCCAGTCTTCAACTGTCCAATTTTGGTGAGCTCGTGCAAATTGTAGCCTCTTTTTCCTATTTGTAGTAGAGATGAGTGGTACCCGGTGGGGTCTTCTGCTGTTGTAGCCCATCCGCCTCAAGGTTGTGCATGCTGTGGCTTCACAAATGCTTTGCTGCATACCTCGGTTGTAACGAGTGGATATTTCAGTCAAAGTTGCTCTTCTATCAGCTTGAATCAGTTGGCCCATTCTCCTCTGACCTCTAGCATCAACAAGGCATTTTTTCCCACAGGACTGCCGCATACTGGATGTTTTTTCCCTTTTCACACCATTCTTTGTAAACCCTAGAAATGGTTGTGTGTGAAAATCCCAGTAACTGAGCAGATTGTGAAATACTCAGACCGGCCCGTCTGGCACCAACAACCATGCCACGCTCAAAATTGCTTAAATCACCTTTCTTTCCCATTCTGACATTCAGTTTGGAGTTCAGGAGATTGTCTTGACCAGGACCACACCCCTAAATGCATTGAAGCAACTGCCATGTGATTGGTTGATTAGATAATTGCATTAATGAGAAATTGAACAGGTGTTCCCAATAATACTTTAGGTGAGTGTATATGTGTGTGTGTGTGTGTGTGTGTGAGAGAGAGAGAACTATCCCCAGTTTAAATACATAGTAATTTGTATAAAATGGAATGGATTGATTTAATATGGTGCCTAGGTACTTTTGTGGTACTTTTGTGGATGTTTCACCCCAAAATATATTGTTATACTTATTAGATCGTCATGAGTTAACTTAGCAACATGCTAACATTATTGTAATCTATTGTAAATCATAATTTTTGAGGTTTCATTGCAGTTAGGATGCCGTTTTAAAAGGGAGCTGTCTATGTAGGTAGTAGACAGCAAGGCAGCTCAATTGGAACAGAACTTATTCTCCATCATCCACGGTTTTTAGTGGAAGTGGAAGCAGTCAGTCAAGTTTTCATTATTTAGTAAACTGATTTCCACTTTATAAATTATAAATGTTTATACAAACACAGTTAATAGGGGTGTAACAATATATTGTCACAATATATCGCAATACAAAAATGCAACAATATGTATCGTGGATAGTGACAATATGAATTGTGTATAGTTCAACCAAAATTAACATTGCTGTGTGAGATTTAGTGTCAGTACTACATTAAACTACTATATATAATGTTGAATATAATGTATAATAATGCAATGGGGGAATATTTGTGGGTCCTGATTCCAAATAATTATGTATTTTCAGCTTCAGAATCATGAATATTTTTATTCTGGGGTCACCACTGTCCTGTGCATTGTGTTACCAGCACCAAGTCCAAGCCTTACTTAAATCCACCATGTAAAATGATTAAAATGCATTTTAATCGACAGTCATTTTTTTGTTAATCTTTTACCATATGTCTTTGAGTATCGCAATAATAACGTATCGTGAGTTCAGTATCCGTGATATGTATCGAATCGTGACGTGAGGGTATTGTTACACCCTTAACGGTTAATGTAACCATTTTAAAGCATCAATACCACAGCATGTGACGTCACAGGGGTTGTTTAATCTGTTGTCCAGTAATATAAGCATTTCTTTCCTTTTTTTTTAACACACGCTTGTTTTGAAATGTAGGAAGATGAACTTGAAAGGACTGTTGAGCCCATAATAAGCCAAATTGCTTATTGGAAACACTGCGTCCTGTTAAAAGCAGGTAAGCCAATTGTATTCGCAGGTGAACATAAAATATGTTACACACCATACTGGTGAACGAGCCTGTGTAATGCAAATATGTCTGAAAGGCTTGACATAACAATAAGATGCCACATGAACGATATTGTATGAAGTGTTGTTAGTTTACATCACGTTGCACCTCGCGTTATGAAAACAATGTTTGGGATACCATGATCAAAATTTGTGATGAAGACAGTTTGATGTTGGATATTCATCCAAATTATAACAGGGTGCTGTGTTTCCTCTCGTCTTTAAGAGAAAGCTTTGCCACCTCCAACTCATCCACCTCCCAGCATGGTATGCTAAATGTACGCACCATGGTGATGCAGGAGTGACCACGCAATACATGTTCTATATCAGCCTCCTGACAGCAGAGGACTCGGTGGCCATCGGCGTACACCATCCACACTTATGCCTGGTAGTGTTGCTCTTCACCCCAAACCAGCCGGTTTTCCCAAACCAGCACAACTTCTTCCACACGTAACGGTAGTACTGCTCAGTCCCCTTGCCGTATTGGCTCAAATACATAAACAATTTGACTTCTTATGGGCTCAACAGTCCTTTCAAGTTAATCTTCCTCCATTTTCAAAACAAGCATGTGTTTAAAAAAAGTAAAGAAATGCTTATATTACTTCACTGGCCAATGGAGCAAACAACCCCCATTACGTCACTCGCTGTGGTGGTATTGCAAGATGGTGACGCCCTTGCTCCAAAAGCTATAACAAAACATCCATTTTTCTTTAAAATGGTTACATTAATGTAAACTTGACTGACTGCTTTATTTCCACTTTAAGGCCCACAGGCATGGTAAATGTCTGAGATAAGTTCAATCTGGTAACAGAATCTAATGGTGTTTCTTCTACTCTTTTTAAATCAAAGGGTTTTTGTGGGTGTGTTCGGCACTCAGGCAGTAGATTAGATTAAAGGCACTGTTGATGGCTGTCACATGTCAAATATGGCAAGGTCATAGATGAGTCCTCTCATTATGAGTGCTGTCAGCATGTATCTGACCTGCTGCAGGGGGTTAGGAAGAAGGGTATGGGTGCGAGGAGATGCTCCATAGATTGGGGGATGGGTTAAAAAAAAAAAGAGAGATGGGGGTTTTCACATACATGACTCCATATATAATTCATGTTGTTATAGGAAGCAGGTATCCGTTTGAATTTAATTTCAGTAAAGCTTTTGGTTTGGTTGTTAAATAATTCTGTTCCGTAATTCACAAATAATTCAAACAAAGTGTGTTCTCGGAAGGCTTTGCGGTTGAGACAGTATTTTGCATGTCGGCTGTTCAGCAGAGCTGAAAGAACATGGTTTGTCTCCCCCCACCTGTCTGTCATCAGTCGACGTGTTTTGCAACATCTTTCTTTGAGAGATCTCTACTTTTTGAACTTGTGTGCATTTCTTTGAGTCTTGTCGGAACATGTTTCACCAAACGCATATTTTCAGGACACTTACGGTTTCAAGTACTAGCACTGACACCTTTCCTCTGTAAGTTATAATTAGTAGTTGTTTCCAACCTAAGGGATTGGCTGTGGCCCAGAAAGTGTCTGCACTGGAGGACTGCAGAGAAGTGTGTGTGTGTGTGTGTGTGTGTGTGTGTAGCCGTTTTGTCCCTTTCATTTATTCTTGCTGCTGAAAAATGGGGGTTTTTGGCAGCTTTAGACCATGACTGTATAAAGTGTTCAAACCACATGATTTGGACTTGAGTTAGCCCCTTAACTGTCACCCCCCTTTTTGAGAATACACATGAAAATGCACTATCCAAACTTAAAGGGCTGTAATTCAAGAATGCTTTGGAATATAGACCTAAGTTTGTTCTTGTTTTAAAGCAGACACTCTGCAGATTATTTCTGAAGTGAAAGTGAAACCAATTCAAAATATGAAAGTATGATGTATGAATATATATTTTACAAAAATGTTTTAATCTAAAATTACTATAAAATCAAAGCCATATGTCTAACCAAGTTGTGTTCCAAATTTGAAGTTGATATCACAAAAATTGAAGTTCCCATGAGATTTTGTTTAGGCATTATACCAAAAATAGCCATTTGAAATTCCATTGATTGTTTTTTTGATGCATTTTCCTGTAATTTTCTGTCCAAATGTCACTTCCATCAAAAAAACGGTCACCAAATATGGAACCTTGAGACTCAGACCTTTCCGACGATATGTGTTTTGTCAAGATTAGAAAAGATTTTTTTGATTATAAAGTAGTTAAAATAAATGTTGTAATATGAAACATGACACCGCCCACTAGGGGAGGAGCCTGCTAAAAGAATTTAAAGTACCATTTCCATGGTAACTCATCATCCAATTTCAAAACGGTTTTCACAGGATGAATTTTGAGTTCGTAAGCTTTCGAATGATACCTAATTTATCATCATTACTAAAATATATGATATGAAAAAAAGGCGATCAAAAAAAGAGTGCCAGGTGTCCCGCTAGCGGGACGGTGACAGTTAAGAGGTTGAAGTTAAAATATTTGACTTTCAATATGCATTTAGGTTGAGTTACCTAGTTCTGGCATGAAACTAGATGGTCTTTAACTAATTTGGTAGCGATCACGTCATCATCTATCAACATGGCACAGCTGATTGGTTGCTGTTGCATCAGCGGCCAATGAGCTGTGGCTCAACATTCAAACAAATAACAGTAGTGTGGCTGTAGCAGTCTACAACACACTTTCAGAAATGTTCCACCTGTATAGATCTACTACAGGGATTAATTCATGTATGCTACATGTGTAGCAGCAGCAGCATGTCTTGCATGCTCACAGCAATGTCTGTGAATGTATTGACAGTAGCAAGTCACGGTACTTGCTCTGCAGCAGCAGCAGCAGCGTAGCAGATCTAATCCGCCTAGACCAAATGCATTAAAATTGCCATATTCATATCCATTACCATGCCAATCTCATTTACCATACCAATCTCTCCAAGAGTTGTCATGACAGAACTGAACTTATGTTTATGACATGTTGATCACACCTAGAACGATTCCTATAAAGATAACCATAACGATAACTATTTTAGCGTCCACTAATGATAACACTGTTTATTCTAAGCAGGTTTGTCGTTTGCTGCTTTAAATGCTTGAGCTCTTTAAAGCGGAATGGATTCTGTTTTCCTATCAATGTTTTATCATTTATCAGTTGGAAAAAAATGCTGTAAAAGAAAATTCCCATAATATAAGTTCTGGGCATGTGCCGGCATCAAATTTTCATGTTGTGATTAATTGCGGAAGCTTTTATCACGGTATTCGGTATTATCACGATATTGAAATTCGTTGCAAAAAAAGTGTTGTCATACTATAGCAGGTTTAATAACTTTCTTATAACAAAAAGAACCAAATATTTAAATACAATAAAGCAATACACAAAAATGTATAAAGTAAACAAATATTTAAAACATTATAATATTATAATATTATAAAGAACAATAGGTAACACTTTACTATAAGGTCTCACTAGTTAATAATTTTTTTTTACTAGTTAATACATACACTAGTTAATACACAGAGTGAATAGCTACATATTTACAGAAGTTATTCTTTGATAAAGTTAAAGAAAAAGCAACTGTTAGTGTTAGCTCAGGTCCATTAAATAATACATTTACAACTTTTGATTTTAATAATGTGTTATTCAATGCTGAAATTTACATTTAACTAAGATTAATAAATGCTTTAGAAGTATTTTTCATTGTCAGTTTGTTAATGAATGAACAAATATTAAATAATAGAGCCTTATTGTAAAGTGTTTGACTGAACAACAATCAGAACATATTCAAACAATATCTAGGGCATGTAATTTAGTCCAGATTAAAATATAAAATGTTTAAGTTTGAAAATGAATAGCCTTAAGTCTTTAAGCATTAAAGGAACTGTATGTAAGAAATGTATTTCAATTAATCATAAAATCGCCCTGATATGTCACTAGACATTAAGAAATCATGTTAATTTCAAATATTTATATCACTGACAACAGTAGTCCTGCCAGGTTATTGCCATTTAAAAGTGAAGTTGCAGCCCTCAACTGATGTTGAAGTTGACATGTTGTGTTTTGGCCTGAAGCGCCACCCTCTACCTATCTACCAATCACAAAGTCAGTAGTGTTTCGGCATCCGGGTTGCCAGCTCTGCTCTAGTTACCACAGCTGCAGCTACAAACTTTTTGGATAAAAAATAAAAACTTACGAAACCTAAAAGACCTCGTTATGAATTAAGAAAAACGTCTGAAAAAACAAAACAAAACTTGCTGTGTAGGACTCGTCACTTGCCATTGGAAGCTCCTTGTAGCAGTCTATGTTCCTGCTGGATCCTGCAGCCTATCTGGCAACCTCGAGTCAGGTGGAGGGGGAGAGTAGATACTCTGCTCTACAGTAATTTGAAAGTGATTGCAGTATCAGTTTTGGCCACAATCTTACATACATTTCCTTTAAGAATTTGGTTATGTGATGAGCACCATATCGTTTTGTTTACGAGGGTTACCGGGGAAACGACTGCATTTCTGCTGTTCCGTCAGCGCCCTCTGCTGTCAGAGAGTGAATGTGCGTCTCCTTCACTCGTTCCGCCATGTGCTCGGCTCATGCATGTTGGCTCTGTTTACACCAGTGTGTGTTCCTCTTTGACATATTGTTCATTTTAAACGGTTGATGGGTAAAGTATTCTTAAATTGATTTCAAAAATCCGAATAATTCGTAAGAAATAATTATTCACGGTATTATGAAGTGCCCACGATAACAATATTGTGCCTGTTCATTATTGCGGTATATTGTATTACCGTATACCGGCACATGTCTAATAATATCTCAGTGCCGTTATTATTATAGTTGTGGTGTGGACTCTGCTATTCTTTTATATATTTGGAATGATTTTACAAACTATATCTTTATCATGATTGTTATAGTTATCGTCCTTGGTGTGAACGGGCCTTTAACCAGACTTTTACTAAATGGCAAATGTAATAGCCAGTTATGATGATATGGCAATAAACTTAATTACTACTACTAAATGGCAAAACACTATCATAAACTTCAGCTTATTCTGTCCTTGAGCTGGCCACTTAAATCGAAAAAACAACATCTGATTGACATGTAAAGAAACCAGCAGCCACAGGTTGTTTTGTTTTTCATTTTACCAGAAATTAATTATACAGCCATAGACTGTTTTGGAAAAACAATAATGCTTTCTGTGAACGGTTGAACAGAAAATACTGGGGAAATGGTGGACAATCTTTTTATCTTGTCATTAAGGCCCCGTCCACACGGAGACACGTCTAGCTGTATATGTAAAAATGTTGTATCGTATCAGTGTTTCGTCCAGATTTTTTTAAATGGGGTCCCAGAGTGGATAAATCTGAAACCGACACCCTTGCATTTTCGTGTATACAGCCAATCCATATATTTTGTGAAACGGTGATGTCATCACACCACGTCCTGCACGGTAAAAAGGACACAGCTACAGCCACTGGGCATGCGCACATCAATATTGCGTCATTTAATTACAACACAATCTGGTAAGTAGCAAATTTATTTATTGTTATTTTATCGTGATATTTTGCCTCACTTCCTACCGTTGCTGTACCCCTTCAAGCCACAACTGTTCTTCTCCGTTTTTTCTGTGGCAGAATTACAGCGCCACCTACTGGTCTGGCATGTATACTACATTGTTTTGAGTCGGTGTCAGTAGTTTTGTTTGTAGACAGATATTTCTTGAGACGAGGGAAAAAAAAGATTGGATAGGGAAAGCTCTGGCTTCATGCGGATGTGGCCTAAGTGCCTCAAAAAAAGTTGTTAACATATATTTATAAATCGAACAAGTCCGCATGAAATAAAGGAAACCAGTCTGCATTTCTGCATCTTATACAAATTATCCATGCATGTCTAATTTGTTAAAAAAATATTTATTTTTACCTTTTTACCCTATAACGTCTTTTGGTGAAACGACTTCGCTGGTGACATATGTCAGGCTCTTCCTTACAATCAACTGCAGTCACATATTCAGATCAGCCTCCCTCCAATCATCAACCGATGGATTTCTTCTCGGTAATCGGTTTCATTCAGATGTCCCAATACAGTAGAAAAGATCTGTTGCTAGTAGTACTATTACAATTTTAAGATTTGATGTTACTAAATCTATTGATTATTTACTAGCTTTAAATGTGTGCTGGGGGGGAAATATTTATTTTGTTGAACACAAGAAGAAATAAGAATAAACTGGTCTTAATTCCATGCAATTACAATGAATGGGAAATGGAACTTTAAAACATTAAAAGGGATGCAAAAGCACCGTAAGTATCATAGAAGTCTTCTAATTTTATACAAAAGCTTTGTGTGAGGAGCAGATTATTAATTAAACAAAAACCTTAGTATATTCTCAAAAAATGTCCTTTTGTATTTCACATAAGTATATAGTCATACAGGTTTGGAACAACATGAGGGTGAGTAAATGATGACAATTTTTCATTTTTAAGTGAACTATCCCTTTAGCCTCATGTGAGAAGCATGTGTGTATGGATCACGTTACAAATTGCAGGTTACTAATAGGGTTTGACGTTTGCTTTTAATGGAAAAGTATGTTTGACAGACAGTGTCTAGCCCAAATTAAAATTTCGCAATGGCATGTTCCAACAAAGCAACAAAGTTGATTAGCAACTAAGATAATAATGATTATGATGACAGTGATGATAATCTGAACATATTACATGGGTGGTAAAGTTTCAGCAGTTCCGACTGCCTCCGGGTCTTTCAGTCAGCCGTGGTAGGAAACGTCCAGCAAGATTTCATTCACTCCTCTGTTCTCAGAGAATGCAGTAGGGTAGAGTTACATCTACCATGACATATTTTGCCACAGGGAGGTGACCGGGTGGTATTAGGTTGACTGAAAAACTCCTGCTAAGCTAATGCTGGTATTTTTACATCCCTGCCAATTGAGCAAAGAGCATGGCAGTCTGTGGAAAGTTTTCACAGCTCTTGTGTCAATGTCATGTTGTTGGACAACTATTTAATCTTCTTGGGGGATATGACCATTCTGCTTTTCTTCAAAGGTGTCTGCGTTAGTTTCTGAGAAATGGCAACGCTCCTTTTAATGAAACTTTACATCCTCACATGAAACAATATCATACATATAACATATATAACATCTCTGTGCTGACTCCAATGATAAAGGGAGTAGTTCACCCATGAATGAAAATGCTGTCATCATTTACTCACCCTCATCACTTTCTTGCTTCTGTCGAACACAAACTTATTTATATCTGACTGTCCAAGTTGCTCTTATCCATTTGATGAAAGTGAGTGGTGATCAAAATTTTCACTTAAATTTCAATGTTCCTTTCAGAAATCTGTTTTATGGTTTCAGAATTTCCCTCTGGCATAATAAAGTATACCTTGACCTTGAAGACTTTGACTATGTCATATGGACCACTTTTATGATGCTTTTTTGGCTTTTTTTTTTTTTAGTCTGGCTGTGATTAATCGAAATAAGGCGAAATCACAATATGCAGGACTTTACATGTTCAGCTCATGATCCGATGTTTTCCTTGTCTCAGAGTGGCTCGGTTCACAGTAAATGCTGCTCCACACAAACTCAACAAGTTTGGGTCGCTTATAGCATGCATTTGTAAACAGCTGTTGTCGACAAAAAAACAAAAGCTTTTAAAGGCTCTCTGCAATTTTTTTTGGTCCAAATAGGCTCTATGGTTTAATATTTTAAATTAATTAAAACACCCATAAATATTGTAATTTTACAGTTTTACTGTAAAATAAAAGGTAACATTTATATTAGTGTCTTTGTCACTGGTTACATGAAGTTACTGTAGTAATAACAGTAACACTTTACAATAAGGTTTCATTAGTTAACTACATAAGTTAACATTCAACATTTACTGATACATTATACATAAAAAATTGTATGTGTTAACATTAATGCACTGTGAAGTGACATGAACGAACAATGAACAGCTGGATTTTTATTAACTAACATTAGCAAAGATGAACAAATACAGTTACAAATGTATTGCTCATGGTTAGTTCATGTTAGTTAATACATTTACAAACGAAAACTTATTGTAAAGTGCTACTGTAATAACTGTAAATTATGCATAATTACATAAATTCTAACCCTGAGTGCATGCAGTTAATTCATATTACTCGGTACTTAAATGTGTAATTACACTGTAATAAGGACACCTTCAAATTACGTTTAACATAATATTTATTCTGTTGTTTATTTTGTATTTAATAATAATAATAATTAATTATTATTTTTAGTTATGTGTCAATTGTACAGCCCTATAAAAAAGCACAGCAAACCAACCAGGAGCTTTTGAATTGCTGTCACAATTTTCAATTAGAAAAATCGCATTTAGCCATGAATTATGTAGCAATATATTTTACTCAATTTTAAAAAAAACCTGACCGCATGAAAAGTGCAGCGTGAACATTTTTCAAATTACCTCCTTTTTCACAGAAAAAAGTAATACGAGATTGGAATGACATTTTGAGGTGAATTATCCAATTATTGCTTAAAAAAAAACAAACAAACCTGTTCTCCACTTTGTTTTCTCACTTGGGACTTTAGCAGTGATGGTAATGGGGGGGAAAAAAAAAATCACAGGTTAGCAGTAGCACAGCTGTTTCTTTCGTTTTGTTTGGATCTTTGTATGCTCTCCATTGGGCCTAATGGTATCCTTTTAAAGGTGAATGGTTACTTCCTGTATTGTAATGCAATCTTATCTAACCTTGGTGCAGAAGCATGACCCAGTCTATGTATTTCTTATGTAGATTGAAGAAGTAGTGGATTATGTTAAAAAATGGGTGATGCGATTGCAGGCCCTGATGAGAGCTGCAGTAACCAGGAACGCAGTAAAGTGTCGAACATGCTTTTGACATGTTTACCGTCTCATTTCATCTCCGTCTTTTGTGCGGAGAGTTTCTGTTTATGTCGTTTGTCACATAACCTTCTTGCATTCATTACATTTTTTACATTGCTGTGATAAAAGAGCCGTGTTTTGCTCTCTTTCAATTATGCACCATTAATGCACTTACAGCATGGGGCTTGAGTTTTGGGCATGTCTAATGGGTGATTCTTAACCTACTCTGTCTGTTTGTTTGTTTTTTTCTTCATGAACATTAGCACAGGAGCCCTGAGATCTTATTGCTTTGTTTGTTCTGTGTGGTCTTCCTCTGGCTTCATTGTATTTTAGGAATATCCTGTTTGTGCATTGCAGTGTTTAGACAAATGTAGTTTTTGTCTTGTCTGACACAAGTCATGCCTTAATGCTTCTATAGCGGAGGATGCTTTAGGGGAGGTATATATTGCTTTGGGAATTTGGCCGTCATGGGTGCTCACTCTAGCGGTAAACACAATTTATCGCCCCATTGCATGTTTATGCAGTATGAAAGTGATTCTCGGGCATGTTTATGTATGTTTGGTACTTATTAATGATTTAATGCTCTCCCCCCTCCTCACGGGAGGTTTCATATAGCATCCCCCGCTAACTACATGGTACTCTGAGCCATGATTTTGCCTTGGGGATTGAAAGCACCTATTACTTTTTTATCTTTATTTTTTAAATTCATTTGATATCTTGCCAGCTTTTTTAATAACAGGGGCTACCAACGCAACTATGAAGGAAACCCCTGCTCAAGACCCTTTCATTTTGTAAATTTAATTTATTCAATCTGTTGGGACTCGTCTTATTTATGGCCTTTTATTAGCAGTAGCAGTTTTGTGGCACTGGGACATTTATTGCAGATTAAGCAAGGCATTGTTGGAATCGCAGGTCAGTAAGTTAAAAAAGAACAAAAACAACATGAAAATATGTTTTATTTTAGAATATTATAATTAGAATTATATATATATATATATATATGTGTGTGTGTGTGTGTGTGTGTGTGTGTGTGTTTGTGTGTGTGTGTGTATATGTAAATGTAATGTAAATTAAACATGTATACACAGGTGAATAACATGGTGAGAGCATAATGACAGGCATAATGACAGGTGAATAACACTGATTATCTCTTCATCACGGCACCTGTTAGTGGGTGGGATATATTAGGCAGCAAGTGAATATTTTGTCCTCATAGTTGATGTGTTAGAAGCAGGAAAAATGGGCAAGCGTAAGGATTTGAGCGAGTTTGACAAGGGCCAAATTGTGATGGCTAGACGACTGGGTCAGAGCATCTCCAAAACTGCAGCTCTTGTGGGGTGTTCCCGGTCTGCAGTGGTCAGTATCTATCAAAAGTGGACCAAGGAAGGAATAGTGGTGAACCAGCGGCAGGGTCATGGGCGGCCAAGGCTCATTGATGCACGTGGTGAGCGAAGGCAGGCCCGTGTGGTCCGATCAAACAGACGAGCTACTGTAGCTCAAATTGCTCAAGAAGTTAATGCTGTTCTGATAGAAAGGTGTCAGAATACACAGTGCATCGCAGTTTATTGCGTATGGGGCTGCATAGCCACAGACTAGTCAGGGTGCCCATGCTGACCCCTGTACACAGCCGAAAGCACCAGTGGGCATGTGAGCATCAGAACTGAACCACAGAGCAATGGTAGAAGGTGGCCTGGTCTGATAAATCATGTTTTCTTTTACATAATGTGGATGGCCGGGTGTGTTTGCGTCGCTTGCTAGGGGAACATATTTACGTTTACATTTGGTATTACATATGGTACCAGGATGCATTATGGGAAGAAGGCAAGCCGGGGGAGGCAGTGACGCTTTGGGCAATGTTCTTCTGGCAAACATTGGATGTTACTTTGATGTTACTACCACCTACCTAAGCATTGTTGCAGACCATGTACACCCTTTCATGGAAACGGTATTCCCTGGTGGCTGTGGCCTCTTTTAGCAGGATAATGCTCCCTGCCACAAAGCAAAAATTGTTCAGGAATTGTTTGAGGAGCACAATAACGAATGGGTCCGAAACGTTTTTTAGTCTGTGACTCTGTGCCGACTCGCATATGACCCGTTCAGTGCTATTGTGTCTCTGTACACCGGAGCAGACTGTTTGCGCACTGTGGCGGTTTGCGTGACACTAACGTGAAAACCAGACTTCATTCGCCCCAATGGAAAGCATATTTACACTTTCTGAATCGTTCCTTATCCCCTATATAGTGCACTATTTGCCATTCGCCATGTAGAAAATAGTAAATGTGTGAACAAGTGACCGATTTTAGCCTCAGCTTCAGTGTCTATTTATAATGTAGGGGGCAGGACGCTTTAGATTCTAGAGAGCATTTGATTGGATGGGAAATCTAATGAGAAAATTATTGATCCATATAGACCCGTTTCACAGACTGTGATGATGTGTTTTAATGGTAATCAATAACGTAAATTCTGCAAAGTTTTTTTGTATTTTCATTAAAAAAAAAAAAGTATAAATTTTTAACACTAATACTTTGTATTATATTACTTTTGCATCAAATTACAAAAACAAGTTACCGCTGCTGTGAGGGTATTTCTAAAACAGCGTCTTTGGGAGTAATGGTAAAAATTTACATATGTATCTCTTTTCACTGCCGTTATCAATCTCACTCTATTTTTTCCCTCTTTTTGAAAGTTGTGAAATCACAGTTTTTCTTTTGCTATTTGAGCAAATAAGGACACAAAAAATATTTTTAATGTATACTCTCATTCACCACTATAAAAGTTAACCCAACTATGACGACTTCCACTGTGAGAAACCCAGAAATGTGAAAAGGGTCTATTGGTGGAAGTGAGAGACTGTAAGTTTTGAATGCTTAAATCTTCTAAATGGGAATTTTGTCATTGTTTTGGAGCACCCTAGCTTATAGATAACAGTAAGGCTAACTACTAAACTACTACTAAAAGCCAAAAAAACCTTCAAATTTTACGTTTTCTATTTGGCCTTGTACTATTTTATTCATAGAGACAATATGAGAAAAAAATGGGGACTGATTAAACCAACTTGTCTGATCACCATGTATTTATTTTTGGCGAAATTGAATTAACTGTACATTTTCTTGCTGGGGAATTTTGTGCATACTGATTCGTCCAATTCCTAAGATAAGTAGTAATACTATAAGTAGTAAAGTTGTCATCAGATGTTTGTTTGAAATATTGCACCTCACAGAACTTGAAAATATAAGGTATTGAACATTTTGGTTTAAATTTCTGTAACTTTTCTTGTCTCATTTTAGAGGGCTACAAAATTGTCTTCTGTGTTCATATTGAATAATTGCATAATTCACATGACATCTATACCTGCATACAGAGAGACATCCGATTTTCTCTCAAATGTTTACTTTCACTTTAGACATAACCAACTGTGTTTATGTAAACCTTGTGTGTATTTGACAGTATTAGCGCAATAAGACTTCGAAAGATAACTTTTGAGGAAAGTAGTAATCGGACAATGTTTGACGGGCTTTTAGCGCATGTGCGCTTTGGGTGTACACGCTCAGAAGAGCACATGTTAGAACAGCGCATCAGTATATTAATTAAAGCAGCACTAGGTAACTTTTGCTCTCGGGGTCCCCCTACAGTTGGGAAACAGTATTGTCCTCTACTACTGTCGTAAACTCTGTCATCCTACATCAGGGGATGCATAGCACATGCATTTGTTGATATGACAACTCTGATAGCCCTGAACACTGCAGGAGGAGTTCACATGCAGGTGTTCTGCTTGCGTCGCGTGTGAAATGTCTTCATCCCAGGTACAGTGACATATGTTTCAGCATGTCATATGAATATAATTTCATGGGTTTTATTATTTTTTTTCAAACGCCAAATGATCGCGATGCTCACGTTTACAAGCCAGCGTCATTATAGTAGTCTAGTCTATTGGTTACCGTTTTACAGAATCTATATGATACTTCAATTCAATGTTTGAGTGGAAGGTAATAACCATATATCGTCAATATAATATCAAGCTACCATAGATGAATCTTCAAATTTGAAAAGTCGATTTGCATTATAACTTGAGGCAAGCAGTCGAATTTTGTAGTTCTTTTTTTTTCTCGGGTTACTACCCGAAACCCGAAGTTTAAAAGTACGATTAAAAACGATACAGACCCCGTCAGGCTATAGCAGACGTGTCATTCAACCTATTGTAAGTCGATGTATCATCACAAGAGTCTTGAAAATATATTATGAAGGTTGAAAAGTTACCTAGTGCTGCTTTAAATGTTTAACCGGCAAGGCTTTAAACGGGGTATCCGCAGGATCTTAAAAAGTCTTAAATATCTTTCAATTTCAAAATCTTAGGCCTTAAAAATTCTTAAATTCGCTGAAGTATTGAGTTAATTTTCCTACGTCCATGTAACGCTACCTCTTGCTCATTGAAATGCTCCCGCAGTGCTTTAGTGTGTGTGTGTGTGTGTGTGTGTTGTAGTTCGTTCTTTCGCTAGTCCAACTATAGTTTGCTGTATTACAACTACAAATGAGACCAACATGCATCTTATATTGCAGCCAATCAGCTTTCGTGTTATTGGCGCAAGGCTCTTTTGGATTGAACCACAGACGCATTTTATTCTTCAGCTTCAGTTCTTCCAGTTCACGCGATTGCGAACGCGAAGGCGAATCTTTCTCAACTGCGATCTCACACAATGACCAAATTAAATGGCACTTAAAAAACCGATGTAAACCCCGAACTGATTCGCTACTGACACACGGACGGATGTCAGACTGGCTGCGGATTCTGTGCACGCGTTTGCCACCTGTCGGCGCTCGAGTGTACCGAATGTGTTCTATTTCTAGGCGCATTACTGTAGGTCTTAAAGTGAAAGCAACCCAATATAGCCTAGCCTATACCCGCACCCGCTCCTGCCTGTGTCGTTAATATTAATCAAACAGCATCAACGGGGAAAAACAAACAGTAGCCTACCTAAACTTAAAGCACTGTTTGTATCTGTATATTTAAGTTGTATTTATTTGTCCTATTGTCAAACAAGAATCGTGCATTTTGTTTGTTTTATTGCCATGTGTGACTATTGTGCATCTAACATAATGATATGGTAAATGTGGCATCCTAATAATGAAAGAAAAAAAAAACATGCAGATTTCTGAAAATGACCACCACAAAATCAGTAATTTCATCTCTAATTTTGATCTTTGAATTTTGATCAAAATTACTGATTTTGTGGTGGTCATTTTCAGAAATCTGCATGTTTTTTTCTTCTTTCATAATTAGGATGCCACATTTACCATATCATTGTTAGATGTACAATAGTCACATATGGCAATAAAACAAACAAAATGCACGAATCTTGTTTGACAATAGGACAATATATATACATACATACATACATGCATGCGCATATATGTATGTATGTATGTATGTATGTATGTATGTATGTATGTATGTATGTATGTATGTATGTATGTATGTATGTATGTATGTGTGTGGAAAATAAGTATTTGAACACCCTGCTATTTTGCAAGTTCTCCCACTTGGAAATCATGGAGGGGTCTGAAATTGTCATCGTAGGTGCATGTCCACTGTGAGAGACATAATCTAAAAAATAAACAAAAATGCAGAAATCACAATATATGATTTTTTAACTATATATTTGTATGATACAGCTGTAAATAAGTATTTGAACACCTGTCTATCAGCTAGAATTCTGACCCTCAAAGACCTGTTAGTCTGCCTTTAAAATGTCCACCTCCACTCCATTTATTATCCTAAATTAGATGCACCTGTTTGAGGTCGTTAGCTGCATAAAGACACCTGTCCACCCCATACAATCAGTAATTATCCAATTACTAACATGGCCAAGACCAAAGAGCTGTCCAAAGACACTAGAGACAAAATTGTACACCTCCTCAAGGTTGGAAAGGGCTACGGGGAAATTGCCAAGCAGCTTGGTGAAAAAAGGTCCACTGTTGGAGCAATCATTAGAAAATGGAAGAAGCTAAACATGACTGTCAATCTCCCTCGGACTGGGGCTCCATGCAAGATCTCCCCTCGTGGGGTCTCAATGATCCTAAGAAAGGTGAGAAATAAGCCCAGAACTACACGGGAGGAGCTGGTCAATGACTTGAAAAGAGCTGGGACCACCGTTTCCAAGGTTACTGTTGGTAATACACTAAGACGTCATGGTTTGAAATCATGCATGGCACGGAAGGTTCCCCTGCTTAAACCAGCACATGTCAAGGCCCATCTTAAGTTTGCTAATGGCCATTTGGATGATCCAGAGGAGTCATGGGAGAAAGTCATGTGGTCAGATGTGACCAAAATAGAACTTTTTGGTCATAATTCCACTAAACGTGTTTGGAGGAAGAAGAATGATGAGTACCATCCCAAGAACACCATCCCTACTGTGAAGCATGGGTGGTAGCATCATGCTTTGGGGGTGTTTTTCTGCACATGGGACAGGGCGACTGCACTGTATTAAGGAGAGGATGACCGGGGCCATGTATTATGAGATTTTGGGGAACAACCTCCTTCCCTCAGTTAGAGCATTGAAGATGGGTCAAGGCTGGGTCTTCCAACATGACAATGACCCGAAGCACACAGCCAGGATAACCAAGGAGTGGCTCTGTAAGAAGCATATCAAGGTCCTGGCGTGGCCTAGCCAGTCTCCAGACCTAAACCCAATAGAGAATCTTTGGAGGGAACTCAAACTCTGTGTTTCTCAACGACAGGCCAGAAATCTGACTGATCTAGAGAAGATCTGTGTGGAGGAGTGGGCCAAAATCCCTCCTGCAGTGTGTGCAAACCTGGTGAAAAACTACAGGAAACGTTTGACCTCTGTAATTGCAAACAAAGGCTACTGTACCAAATATTAACATTGATTTTCTCAGGTGTTCAAATACTTATTTGCAGCTGTATCATACAAATAAATAGTTAAAAAATCATACATTGTGATTTCTGGATTTTTTTTTTAGATTATGTCTCTCACAGTGGACATGCACCTACGATGACAATTTCAGACCCCTCCATGATTTCTGCATTTATTTGATCCAAAATACAGCAAAAACACTATTGTGATTGTTTTTACAATTTAAAATTTAAAAACTTTTTTTATATTAGAATATATTTTAAAATGCAATTTATTTCTGTGATTCAAAGCTGAATTTTCAGCATCATTACTCCACACTTTAGTCACATAATCCTTCAGAAATCTTTTTTTTCATTGCTATTTCAGATAAATGCTGTTCTTTAGAACTTTATATTCATCAAATAATCAAAAAAAAAAAAAAAAATTGTTTTCAACACTGATAATCATAAATGTGTGTTGATCACGACAGGCCATTTATTTCAATTTGAATAAATTAATTTGCTTTGCAAGTCATTTTGTGATTCTGCATTTCCTATTGTTTGTTTTTATTGCGTTATATAGGTCTTACATTTAATTCATAATGGTCTTAAAAAGGTCTTAAAAAGTCTTAAATTTGACTTGGTGAAACCTGCAGATACCCTGTTTAAAGCACATGCAAATAATGAACTTTTGTGAATTGCAGTGTCCTGTGAGTGTTACTCTACTGCTGCGTTAACATGTGATGTGAATGTTCGTTGCATTGTACAGTATGTTGAGATGGAGGCTCCTGAACTACAACTGATAGAATGCACCGTAGCATTTTACTACAATATTTCTTCAAAAGTAGATTGTGGACACATTTTAATTGTCCACGATCGTGATATCGCACAGCCCTAATTGAGGTGTTTTGCAACTTCTGTGTAGTGATTTATTGCAACTTCTGCAACTTCAGCAACGTCTGCTGCTGCCTTACCTTTGAGAGACAACTAGCGTGATCACTGAAGCAGCTCCAGTAAGCAAGTGCTTTCGTTGTGAGAGTACAAATCTTTGTGCCTTCAAGGGTTAGTTCACCCAAAAATGAAAATGATCCCATGAATTACTCACCCTCAAGTCATCCTAGGTGTATATGACGTTCTTCTTTCAGACTAATAAAATCGCAGTTATAGTAAAAATGTCCTGGCGAATTGCCTTCCGTATTCAACTTACAGAAAAAGTGTAGTGCCTCTCGCAGTTCAAAATGTTTACGCTACGTCTGACAACATTGCACACCAGCTACGCTCGTAGCGTAAGCATTTTGAACTGCGAGAGGCACTACACTTTTTCCATAAGTTGAATATGGAAGCCGATTCGCCGGAAGCTAGATAATTTACTTTTATAAATTTTTAAATATGGATATTTTTCGAACACAAACGCATCGCTTCACTTCACTTCAGAAGGCCTTTATTAACCCCCTGGAGCCGTGTGGAGCAGTTATATGATGGATAGATGCACTTTTATGGACTTCAAAAATGACCCAACAGTCACTGCCATTATAAAGCTTGGAATAGCCAGGACATTTTTAATATAACACTGATTTTCGTCTGAAAGAAAAATGTCATATACACGTCGGAAGGCTTGAGGGTGAGTAAATTATGGGCTAATTTTAATTTTTGGGTGAACTATTCCTTTCAGCCTTTTCACGTTGATTGGCCGGACTCGTGACTCCCAACAAATCAGATGGGCAGTGGGCGGACATTGGTCTAGACCACAGAGTGGTGAGTTCCGACAGAGGTGGCTGCATCAGAGCCAAATTTAAAATTCGGAGCGGATTTCAAAATTAAATTATTTTATCAGCAAATCGGTTTTGAAAATGACCAATAACCATAAAAATGCTTAATATCGGTGCCGATAATCAGTCTACCCCTAATTGTAAAATAGAATTTCATTATAAAGTTTTACTGTACTCATCCATATTAGCATAGCCTCTGCTTCTGAAAGTTGTAGATGCCCGAGCACATTGTCATACCTGTACTATTGTGTTAATGCTCTCAATGCCTTATTAGCCTCTCTGGTTACGGCAGAGGAAGGCCATCCTCAGGTCTTTTAGCTCCAGGAGCCGGGACTTGTTCTTCTGGAAGCGGCATTTTTGCGTTGTTACCTCACCGTGGCCGTAAATAATCCCTCTTATGGCTTCCAGATGTCCCCTTGCCAGAAGAGTGGATGTGGGAACACACACTCAGGGCCTAGTATTCTTCTTTGCATCCTTCTTTGCACACACGCCTGTCCTCGAATACAGCGGGGAGGGCAAATTTACACAAGCACACGCAGATTCTCATGAGCGCTGTGTCACGCACACCCTTAACCAGTCTGGTAGGAGACGTGTTTTTCCAGTCCCACAATGCCAATGAGTTTATTCTGACACTTTCTTTCAAAAACTCAGTATTTGTATTTTGCATACATTTCATCCTTTTGTACCAGGGTTATCATCTTTAAAATGAAAACCATAAAAAAAACTTTATATACTGAAATATTAACTGAATTAAAATCAAAGGCAAAATGTCCAAGACAACATTACTAATTGTTGTTTAGCTTAATTTAAGTAGTAAAATAAGTAAAACTAAATCAAATAATAATAAAAAAGAATAAAAATGACTAAAACTAAAATTAAAGTGAAAACAGAAAATGTAAAAATCTATAAAAAAAATTAATCAAAATATTAAAAGAAACTATAATAGTATATCAATGAAACTAAATAACACTGCCTTGGACAACCTTGCTATTACCATGTGAGCCATTCTTTGAAAGGATCATAAACAGCCATATACTCAGCAATGGTGAAGGTGTTTACATTTACAGCACCAGAGATTACCTCACTCTCATTTGTCATGACAACCGTTGCTATGTTTGACATGCCCGTGTTGTTTTATTAGGTTTTCAGGTGAGTGATACTGTATAGCTATTGTTCGGCTGCCAAAATTAAACAAGAGATGCATCACTAAAGCTAATATTGTTAACGCGCTGATCCTTAGATACATAGGGTGGAGCTGGCTTCATGATGCACAGGTATCACATGGATTCCAGATTTCTCCATCGATGGGGCCCCTCACTCGATCTACGTTTATTTGTTTTTAGACTTGCCTTGCCGGTCCCATTATATTGTGGTTACATAGCGATTCATGCTAGCAGAGTATTTTATTCAGTGGTTGTTTCGCAGTCCAAGCTGTCCTGTGGTGAAAGGCTGTCTGTGGAACAGAGGAGTCTTTTAGGACTCTAGTGGTTATGGTTATGAGCATTATGCTTGGTTGTATGCTGTCAATGGTGTGTGTGACGTAACGCACGACTCCCACTGCAGTGGCACACTTATTTTAACATATGGCTGCTGTTAACATGTGTCAAAACTGTTGAATGTTCCTTAGAGGTCAAGCGTGGCTGATTCTATCCAGGGATGTCTGAGGTTATGGCCGTATGTCCACCAAAGTGTTTTTAGCCAGCTGAAAACGCCAGACGCTCTGCTGCAAACGTCTAGCTGTGGGCGCTTGAGAGTACTTCGGCTGTGCAGTGCCCCCCCCCCACCCCCCAGTTGAATATGGAATATCTGCGGAAGTGTTACTAGTATCTCATTTCACAGATAGTTGTTGACATTTTTTATAGAAACAATGTGTAGTATTTACACTGCCTCTTTTTGTTCAGTTATTGTGCTTGTTGTCTGTTTGGATTTGGCAGGTGGTCGGTATGGTATTTGTCCCACCCCTCCTCCTCTGTGATTGGACGGCTGGGTAAAAAGTGACTGATGGACGAGGCATTTTGCCCGAAGTTGAACTTTCTTCAACTCTCGGCGACCAGTAAAAAACACCTAGCACTCAGCGTGAAATAGACGCTCAGCGCGTTGTTGCGCTGCTGGCGTTTTTAAAGACGCTGCACTCCCATTGAAAACAACTGGAAAAATACGCTAGCCTCAGGAAGAAACGCTTTGGTAGACACACAGCATATCTCACTGGTAATAAATGGGTGGTATAAATGTGATAAATCCAGTCAGAATTATAGCATCTGAAGTATCTGTTTTATAATATTAGTTTTTAAAGGTGCCGTATGTAAGAATGACACTAGTGGTTGAAATGGGTACTGCAGTCCAAATTCTAAATATTGTTTCCCCGCCCCCGACCCTCCTCCTCAGACTCGATGCTCAATCGAGTAAACTGGCAATGTGCGGTATCGCACAGATCAAAACAAAAACACACATTCCCACATGGAATGCACATTTAAAAGTAAAATAACTGGCTGTAGCATTGTTTTTCAGAGAAACGAGCATGTGAACTTAGCATGTTTACTAAATATCTGCAAGCATATTATGGTATTTCTATGCTTTAGTACAGTCAAAACCTTACATACAGCACCTTTAACTTGTGTTACATAATGTGAGGCTGTTTTTGAACTGATGCCAGACTTTTACTGATTATCTCCTTTGTTTGTTTGTGTTATTATGATAATCAACTGTCAGTCATTTGGTTCAACTTGTATTTAAACTCCCTTGTTTTGTCCAGTACCTGGTTATTGTCTTATTTAAAGCGTATGTAAGAAATAACTGACGACGGGCCGTTGAATTATTACAGGGAGTGCAGAATTATTAGGCAAATGAGTATTTTGACCACATCATCCTCGTTATGCATGTTGTCTTACTCCAAGCTGTATAGGCTGGAAAGCCTACTACCAATTAAGCATATTAGGTGATGTGCATCTCTGTAATGAGAAGGGGTGTGGTCTAATGACATCAACACCCTATATCAGGTGTGCATAATTATTAGGCAACTTCCTTTCCTTTGGCAAAATGGGTCAAAAGAAGGACTTGACAGGCTCAGAAAAGTCAAAAATAGTGAGATATATTGCAGAGGGATGCAGCAGTCTTAAAATAGCCAAGCTTCTGAAGCGTGATCATCGAACAATCAAGCGTTTCATTCAAAATAGTCAACAGGGTCGCAAGAAGCGTGTGGAAAAACCAAGGCGCAAAATAACTGCCTGTGAACTGAGAAAAGTCAAGCGTGCAGCTGCCAAGATGCCACTTGCCACCAGTTTGGCCATATTTCAGAGCTGCAACATCACTGGAGTGCCCAAAAGCACAAGGTGTGCAATACTCAGAGACATGGCCAAGGTAAGAAAGGCAGAAAGTCGACCACCACTGAACAAGACACACAAGCTGAAACGTCAAGACTGGGCCAAGAAATATCTCAAGACTGATTTTTCTAAGGTTTTATGGACTGATGAAATGAGAGTGAGTCTTGATGGGCCAGATGGATGGGCCCGTGGCTGGATTGGTAAAGGGCAGAGAGCTCCAGTCCGACTCAGACGCCAGCAAGGTGGAGGTGGAGTACTGGTTTGGGCTGGTATCATCAAAGATGAGCTTGTGGGGCCTTTTCGGGTTGAGGATGGAGTCAAGCTCAACTCCCAGTCCTACTGCCAGTTTCTGGAAGACACCTTCTTCAAGCAGTGGTACAGGAAGAAGTCTGCATCCTTCAAGAAAAAGATGATTTTCATGCAGGACAATGCTCCATCACACGCGTCCAAGTACTCCACAGCGTGGCTGGCAAGAAAGGGTATAAAAGAAGAAAATCTAATGATATGGCCTCCTTGTTCACCTGATCTGAACCCCATTGAGAACCTGTGGTCCATCATCAAATGTGCGATTTACAAGGAGGGAAAACAGTACACCTCTCTGAACAGTGTCTGGGAGGCTGTGGTTGCTGCTGCACGCAATGTTGATGGTGAACAGATCAAAACACTGACAGAATCCATGGATGGCAGGCTTTTGAGTGTCCTTGCAAAGAAAGGTGGCTATATTGGTCACTGATTTGTTTTTGTTTGGTTTTTGAATGTCAGAAATGTATATTTGTGAATGTTGAGATGTTATATTGGTTTCACTGGTAAAAATAAATAATTGAAATGGGTATAAATTTGTTTTTTGTTAAGTTGCCTAATAATTATGCACAGTAATAGTCACCTGCACACACAGATATCCCCCTAAAATAGCTAAAACTAAAAACCACTTCCAAAAATATTCAGCTTTGATATTAAAGAGTTTTTTGTGTTCATTGACAACATGGTTGTTGTTTAATTATTAATGTTGTAAAATTAATCCTCAAAAATACAACTTGCCTAATAATTCTGCACTCCCTGTAGAAAAAGAATGCACCCGAGGTGGTAATGCGGACACGACGCAAAGTGTATTAGGCGAAGCATAGTATTTTTTTTTTTTACTTCGTAATGGAGGCTTCAGCCAGCACACTATTGCAGTTATTAATACAGCTATAGAGAGAGAGATTAAGCATATGTGAATTACATGAGTCTGTGTGTCTCTCAACCGTGTTCGGCAGAAGCGTCTCTATAGCGAAACTGTAAGTTTATCTGTTCCAAGAACAGTAGCGTTATTACCTTGCTAGTGAGAAATTCATGTAGTTTTTAAGTTAACCTAGTTACGTCAGAGCAGCGCTGACAACACGTTTCTGTGCGAGTGTGTGTCCGTACTGTATGTGTGCGTTTGTATGTGAGAGAGAAAGAGTGGGAGAAAGAATATATGTTTTCCATACATAATAAAACTTAATTTTGTGGCAAAAAACATGGAAATAATTTGTTGTTTTTATCCTATAGCTTACTATATTTATTTGCTTGTTCAGTGTTTTTGTGGGTTTTGGCTCTTTTGCTGTTGTCGGCTGTAAATACATTTGAAATAACTGAAATCATTTGGCGAGGTGATATGGAACCATAATGCGGTCAAGACATGCCTGGAACTACTTAGCCGTGCATTTCCCTGAAAATAATTGCACACCTTAGAACGTTCGTCAACCAATCAGATTCAAGCATTCAACAGCATTTAACAGCCCTGTAGTATTAAAAAATATATAAAGTATAAATACAAGTATATAATATATAATAGTGTAATATATAATACTATACTTGTATAATAGTAAAAATATGTAATATATTTTATCTATTATTTTTTATTTATTTATTGCTAAAATATGGTTTGTATTTCCATACATGCTGATAAATTTATATTTTTAATTAAATAATATATTCACATATTATTATAAAGATACCATCCATCATCATAATAAAAATGACTCCTAGCGTGATATAATACTTTAGTTATGCTGCTGCCTACCCTTACTTAGTGGTGTTTACACATAGTTGTATTGTTGGTATTGTTGGCATGTTTTTAGCTGTCAGCAGGGTGTGGATAAAGTTCCTGACCTGTGATATGCGACTGTGACTACTGTTAGATTAGCAGTGGGTCAGTGCTTAAGTGTAATTACAGTAGTAATGTGGAGCGGTTCTGATGAGATGTAATGACCTGGCTTTGTAATGAAGGCCTGCTGGGACCAAAATGCCTCGGAGCTACCAATTGTACCTTGGTGATCTACCCACTTATTTGCTCTGAAAGACAGATGCTGTAACTTCAACACATAATGACCGCTTAAATAGAATTGGATTATTGTGTGGGAAACAATAGTTTATATTATTAGTTTATATTATTAGATAGGAAAAATAAGTAGGTTTTTTCATCTTCTACAAAATGAAACTGGTGTTGCCCATGTAAAACTCTGTGACATTAGTTTTCTGGATGGTTTACGCCTTAGCAAATGCTTTCAGTAGTTTTTCAAATATTTCTAATTATTATTCTTAAGTTGCAATGTTTTTAATGGTGGGATTTGTAAAACCAAATTTTTACATATAGAAAAAGATCTTGAAGTTGTTTTGTAATATTTTTGCATTTAGACGTCTAATGCATTCCATTTTTACTTGCATTGGGGACCCAAGGTATTTAGACATTTAAAAATGGTTTGATTGTCATTGCATTATTAAATAAAAAAAACAAACCAACTTTATTACAAAAAGTAATTTTACTTTTCTAAAAGTAATAGCAAACATGGCTCAGAAATGTGAAATCAGTTCTGAGGAAAGGGGTAGCAGTCTTTGTTTGCACAAGCATTTGGTTTCATTTTCTTTTGCAAAGGAAATTCATATTTTTAAATGCAGTGTAAGTGTTTTTTACTCACACTCAAGTTGTTCCAACCCTGTATTCATTTCTTTATTCTGCTGAACACAAAAAGAAGATATTTTGAAGAATATGGGTAACCCAACAGTTTATGGGCCTCATTGAATTCCATAGTATAGTATTTTCCATAGTATTAATACAGGGTTGGAACTTGAGGGTGAGTAAATGATGACAGAATTTAAAGTTTTGAGTGAACTATCCCTTTAAGTTTTCTGGAGCCACTATATGTTCTAGGAAACTTTTCATCCATCATTTATCCACTTTGAAATAGCCAAATAAGCCGAAACCACCTATAACAGTTTAGTTTGACCTGTTTGTTGTAGTCTGACAGGCATTTCCTTATTTCTCACCGGACCAGACTTTTTTTTTTTAATTTCTCTCCTCTGCACAACCCAATATTGCTATGGCAACAGAGCTGCCCCACCCCGTGTGCATGATGCTGATTGGAAGAGATTTAGGGACAACGTTGTGACTCTGCGGCAGAGGCAGTGCATGTTCTCCATGGAAAAATTTAGCTACAGCACAAAGCACACCTCAGTAATGTGTACAAGAGCCATTCGATGAGGTCGAGCTGTGATATTTTAGGAAGGTCAAGCTTACCTCATTCTGAGGGTTTAGAGCTGCATAGACTGATGACGGCAGGTGTGGGTGGCGTGTTTGTACTCTTGTTGAGGATAAACATGGCAGATTTTTGTTCTTATCGCACTGCGGTTGAGATCATCCACTTCTCTGTTCCCATGTTTTCCCACTTGTTAGATATCTGAGCCAGGGATGGCAGGTCTCCGTCTAGGATGGCTACACCCTGTGAATAATTAACACATACAACTTTGCTATTGTCAAATTATTTAGTATACACAATATTTAGATATTTTTCATAAATTATAGAATATTATAGAATATTTTTCATAAATAAATGAATTGTTAATAACGTGCACTACATTTCAAATGTTTGGGGTATGATTTTTTAATTGTATATGTTTTTAAAAGAAGTCTCCTTCTTAAAAAAATACATTAAAGGCAGTAATATTGTGAAATAATATTACAATTTAAAATAACCTAGGGCTGTTAAACGATTAATCGCGATTAATCACATCCCAAAAAGTTTGTGTTTACATAATATGTGTGTGTGTGCTGTGTATAATTATTATGTATGTATAAATACACACACATGCATTTGTATATTTAAGAATTTTTTAATATATAAAATGTTTATATTTATATATATATATATATATATATTATATAAATATATACAGTATATACATGCAACTATTTCTTAAATATGTGTGTGTATTCAAATATATACATAATAATTATTCATGGCGCACACACATATATTATGTAAACACAAACTTTTATTTTGGATGCGATTAATCACGATTAATCGTATAACAGCCCTACCGTTTTCTATTTTAATTCCTGTGATGGTGAAGCTGAATTATCAGTGTCACATGATCCTTCAGAAATCATTCTAATATGCTTATTTGGTGCTCAAGAATCATTTCTTATTATTATCAGTGTAGAAAACTGAGATGCATTTTTTTCATTATCAGAACATGATGAATAGAAAGTTTAAAAGAACAGCATTTATTTAAAGTAGAAATCTTTTGTATCATTATACATGTCTTTTCAGTCACAATTGAATGCATTTTTGCTCAACAAAAGTATTCATTTCTTTTTTTTAAATCCTACTGACCCCAACTTTTTAACAATACTGTGTTTATTGATATGTTTTTAATCATTTCTAAATCTGATTTTTGTCATCTTTCTTTTATTTTGTTTTTACAGCCAAACCTTTCACATCCAAGGTGAAACAGATGCGCTTGCGCAAGGAGGATTTTGAGATCCTGAAGGTGATTGGACGGGGAGCTTTTGGAGAGGTATTTATTGTTCTCGTTTCCTTCGGAACATTCCTTTTTTTAGATCCTGTAATGACCTCTTTGCATTTATTTAATGAGTATAATGATTTGCCATAAGCACAGTTATGTTGCAGAGTAAGGATATTCTTCATGCTGTACTTTTAAGAGCCTGAGGCAGTTGATGTTCTTTTGTAATGACAGATGTGTGATGTAGTCACTGGGGAATGTGTGGTGTACAGGTAGGCCAGGAAACCAGTACTATTAGGTTACTTAGTGAGGCCTGGCTGTTCAGAATGGCTCATGAAGTGGGAACATTGGACAGGAGCCATGCTTTAAAACCCCAGCAAATGGTTATGGAATTTTTATTTCACAGAGAAAATAGCTCTGTGACACTTTGACAGTTCAAGGTTTGCCAGAGTTGTGCTGAAGAAATAGTTCAACCAAAAATAAAAACGATGTCATTATTTACTCACCCTTTTGTAACCCGTGCAACTCTCTTTCTTCCATGGGATACAAAAAGTAAATTTTTGAGGAATATCTTGGCAGGTCTGACTTGAAATGGTGCGCACAAGTTGTACAGACTATTTTTATGGTTGTTTTATGGTATTTATTTCCCCCCCCCCCCATTCTTATTGAAGCTCGTAGGCTTTAGTCCTCATTCAGATAAAAAAATAAAATAAAAAAGTCATACAGGTTTGGGAATTACAAGACAAAAGAGGACCAAATTGTCATTTAAGCTTATCCTTTAAAATGCAGATCTGCTTTAAAAAAATTACTCCGAAACCAAGTACCTTCAATTTTCCAAGAAGCGAAATACATTAACAACTGTGGCAACACATTTATTAGATTTGGTGGATGGAAATACATCAAAGATCCTTGCGATTAAAGTCGATTTTAAAGGGCAATATTTGTCAGTCCTTGGGTTTTTCTCTACTTGTCAACGTCTGGTGAGTTATGATTCATCCATGCCTGCCTCGGTGGGAACGTTTTCGTCTGACACACCACTCGACAGGGTTTCCGGCCTCACTTCAGTCCAGCTGGAATCAACAGCTCATGGAAACCTTGCAGAAAGTCTGTTCTGCTTGATGTGAGCCTGTTGCCAAAATAACACGAGAAAGGAAGCCATGCAGCTGTGAGAAAACGTGTGAAGGAACAGATTGAGGATCAGTCACACACTTTCATCTCCTGATGGATCAGGATGGGCTTTGGTGAGCAGAAGAAGGGCCGATGACATCAGTTCCTGTGCAGACTTCTGAGCCAGTAGCTGCTACTGAATTTCGAGTTTGAAGACCAAAATTATCAGCCGTGTGATGATGTTTTAAGATCTTTTTTTTTTTGCATTGTCACATCTTTCAACACTTTTCGACACATTTAAATCGCACTTACTGAAGTGCAATTTTTTAATTAAAACTGTGTAGGGTGTGGAAAAGGGGATCACATCACATACTGTCGTCACATAACCTGATGGCAGAATAGCAAAAGAACTTTGAAGGAGAGTCCTCTATCAGAAAAGTCAGAGCCAAGAACAGTGCGCTCTTTCCTGATCAAGTCACTGAACGTTGCCAGAACATTGTTGTGTTCTCTGATCATCATTTAATAGAGTGAAGACGTCACACATCCAACTGAGCCTAATTCTTTATATTTCCTTTTCAAGGCAGATGCTAGATATGATCATTATGTTACTTTCCTGGGAATGTGATCTCATGGCATTTACAGGCATCTGTTTTTCCTTGTATTTTAACTGTACTGTTTGTAGCCTAATAGAGATGCTGCTTATTGTTACAAATAATTGCCTGCTTGGACAGGATTCAGGAATAGACTGTCTGACTGACATAATGTTAAAAGAAATTCTCTTTCAAGTAAATACAGTTCTTTTGAACCTTCTGTTCATCCCTGAATAACCCTGAAGACAATGTATCACGGTTTCTACAAAAGTGGCTGTTTTCAATATTGATATCAATGAATCAGCATACTAGAATGATTTCTGAAGGATCATGTGAAACTGTTGAAAAATTCATCTATGCCGTCACAGGATAAAATACATTTAAATAAGTTATTTTATTTTGCTGTATAATTATATTATACAGTTATTTTAAATTGTAGTTATATGTTTACAATATTACTGTTTTTACTGTATTTTAAATCAAATTAAACGCAGCCTTGGTGAGCATTTAAAAAAAATCTTACTGACCCCAAACTTTAGAATGGTAGTGTAAAGTGGCCAGCCACAGATGTTGTCGGCTTGTTTACAGGCACCAAATTATAGAGTTAAGTTAGAGAGTAGATACTGCAGTGCAAAAATCAGTTCTGCGATGGGATTTAATATGCTTTGTAGGCACAAAAATCATGTTTTACTTGATTATAGGGATGACCAAAATGAAAATTCTGGGCCGAAAACCGAAAATACAATTTTCTACAAAATCTTTTCTACTCCAGTTTGTAAAATATGAACATTTAAACAACAATAAACTGTAACTTGTTTTCATGACAGATTTATTCAAACATGCATTAAATAATGAAGACATCACTAACAGGTAAAACATAATGAATATGTAATACAGTGCATACAGTGTCAAGAAAAAGTATGTGAACCGCTTGCATAATCTGTGAAAATGTGAATAATTTTAACAACATAAGAGGGATCATACAAAATACGTTATTTTTTATTTAGTTTTGTCTTGAATAAGATTTTACATACATTTTTTTTTTACATCTACGTAGTCCACAAGACAAAAAATTAACGGAACTTATTAAAATTACCCATTCAAAAGTTTATGAACCATTGATTCTCAATGCTGTGTCGTTTTTTTGTTCTTGTTTGTCCTGAGCAGTTAAACTGCCCACTGTTCTTCAGAAAAATCTTTTTTTTGGTCCTGCAAATTATTCAGTTTTCCAGCATCTTTTTCATATTTGAACCCTCTCCAGCAGTGACTGTATGATTTTGAGATCCATCAGTACAATTGAGGGACTCAAACACAACTATTAAAACAGCTTCAAACATTCACTGTGAATTTTTTAATATTTGTGTTTGAATCCCTCAGTTTTTACTCAGTGTGAAAAGATGGATCTCAAAATCATACAATCATTGCTAGAGAGGGTTAAAATATGCAAAAGATGCTGGAAATCTGAATAATTTGCAGGACCTGGAGAATTTTTCTGAAGAACATTGGGCAGTTTAACTGTTCAGGACAAACAAGGGACTCAAGAACAACCATCACAAAACAAAAGAAACAGTCGTGGATCATCCAGGGAACGACACACGGTATTAAGCATCAATGGTTCATAAACTTGTGAATGGGGTTATATTAATAAATTCAGCTGTTTTTTGTCTTGTGGACTAGATGTAAACATTTTTTATGTAAAATATCTTATTCAGGACAGTACTAAATAAAAAATAACATGCATTGTGTATGATCCCTCTTATTTAGTTAAAATGATTCACATTTTCACAGATTCTGCATTCACTATAGTCACCTAAATGCTCTTCTCTAGAGTTTTTTCTTCTTCTAGCTAACTAATGAGTTTATGAACACTTTCTTAAAGGTAATTGTGACATTGTATAGCATATACAAGCTGTTTTATTGATGTCTTTCCCTGGTTGAAACACTGGCTGCATCTGAAATCGCATACTTCCCAACTATATAGTAGGTGAAAAACAGCATGTGACAAATTAAGTATGTCCGAATTCACAGTACTCATAAAAGATCAGGCAAAAACTACCCAGAGAGATTCTGAAATGTGCATACGATGGACATTTTACTATCCCTTGTGGCCACGGGAGAAGATTTATGAATGACAGTGACAGTGACACAACTGACACCGGGAGGTCACATGATAATGACAGCATGGCGAGTGTAGTATGTCCAGATTACATTCATACTACTACACAAACTCATACGATATAGAACATACTTTTTTAGCGGTCTTGAGGTAATCAAAATAAGTACCTACTCAAGAGAGTATGCGATTTCAGACGCAGCTTACTGATTGAGCGATTATATAAGACAGGATTCCTTTCAGTAAGTTTCAGTAAGTTGTCATTTAATTTCACCCATGTTTATTTTGTGCTGACTACTAGCAGTAAAGAGGAAGAGATAATCGGTTTGTGTGTGCTTGATCCACGCTGCCGCTTGAACTGAGTGAATCTACAGTGATCTGTCACGCTGAGCACAAAAATGACATTTATTGTTTGAATTTTAAAGTTGACCGCTTCATATTAAAAGTAACAAAGCAAATCTTTTTGCAATTTATTAAATGGCTAACGTGCTAAAAATGTTTAGTGAAGTTTTGTTCACACATCAACAGAAAACAGCACAGATTAAAAGATTTTAGAAACCATATCATTACTGATTAAAATCGAGATATTTTTATTTTTAATCCAGAGCAAGTGTCCACACAGCTGACATGTTTAAGTGTTGTAATTTATCCACCTTGGGTGCGTGATGGCGAAAACATGCATCGGAGAAGCGCTAATAATTCCGGTCATTGATTTCGGCCCTCCAAAACCATTTCAGATGTTTCGTAGCTGAAATTTTGCATTCATACTTGTTTAGTTGCATTTTTAGTTTCTGCAGACTTACAGTACCAGTAGAAATGGAAAAAATCTGCTGTACTTTTTCTGCAGTGAATGCTAATGGCAGAACTTGTACTAACAAAAAGATAAGTAGCACTTTTGTGTCTAAGTGGTAATAAAAAAACCCCCACTGTTTCCTGGTAGAATTATGTTTAAGATCACATCAAGACTGATGTTCTTGTCTTCCTTACAGGTGGCTGTAGTAAAGGTGAAAAATACAGACAAAGTATTTGCCATGAAGATTCTCAACAAATGGGAAATGCTCAAAAGGGCTGAGGTGGGCTGATGTTTTTACTGACATCTCTTGCTTTTATTCAGCAGATTTGGTCCAAATAAGCTAACTGCTTTAGCTGCAAATTACAGTAATGTTTTTCTCAAGACTGATTTTTATTTAATGTGCAAATCTTGATCCAGTTAGCATCAGGCTTTACCATTCAGCTGATGCAGCCGTTTCTCCCATATCCCTGGTGTGTCATTCCTTAACTTCCTACTAGAGAATGACTCCCTCTTTCTTTACCCATTACATGAGAAACCACTTAAAAACAAACAGTCTTTGCTCAATATGATTCAGAAAGCATTCCTCTTAGTGGAAATAGACCCCTTGGTTGGAGTCATTCTAAGTATGTGAGGCACATTTTTGATCGCTGACTCCGAAAAGTGGTTTTCTTTGACATTTACCTCTGTTTCCTCAGACGGCATGTTTTCGGGAGGAGCGGGACGTGCTGGTGAACGGGGACAGTCAGTGGATCACAACGTTGCACTATGCTTTCCAGGACGAGAACAACTTGGTGCGTGAGAACTCTCAAGCTCACATTGGGTCTGATTCACATTCACTTGATAAGGTGCAGAGGGGGAGATAACGTGATCATCAATCACAGCTTACAGAGTTTCAAGGGACACTGTCTTACAGGAGACTATATATTTTTCTGTGCCGTGTTGTGTATATAGCGTGACTGGAGAAGAGGGACTTCAGTATGAAGGATCATTTTGAGTTCAGCTTGATGAGTGGGAGTGTGAGGGAATGAAACCGGAGGAAGAGAACGATAAGAGGTTTTAGATGAAAGAATGTCATGGATAACTAAGTTGGGATGGGTTAATCCAAGGGTGAAGGGAATTTAAAAGATGTAAACTGTCTATGATTGATATCTTTTGTTCCTTTTCTTCTCTTACTTCTGTCTTATTCACTCCCTGTTTTTCTCTCCTCCTAGTATCTGGTGATGGACTACTATGTAGGGGGAGATCTGCTGACTCTGCTCAGTAAGTTTGAAGATCGTTTGCCTGAGGACATGTCCAAGTTCTACCTGGCGGAGATGGTCTTGGCTATTGACTCTGTGCATCAGCTACATTATGTTCACAGGTGGGTCCTGGCATCTTTAAACCAGGGGCCAGTTGCATAAACATAGCCATTGTGTTAAGACTGTCTTTAGAACTAGTATGATTAACTAGCAGTTATGGGTAATCGGTCTTACTTTTTCCTATCAAATTAAAAACAGTTATGAAAAATTGATGACTAACTTGTAAGACCAGTCTTAGCTGTTTATGCAACCGGCCCTATGGTTATCCATCGGTTTCAAATGTTGACTGAATAATTGCATGGTTTGCTGGTTAATTAATCACTATTAATAGAATATATCAATGTTTGTTGAGGCTCCAAATAGTAATCGTTTAAAGACAGCTTTGTGGTAGACAAAAGCATTGAATAATAAAAGTGGCTTTAGAAGTCAATATATTAGTTTTTTTCTCTCTCATCCCTCCCTGTATATAATCCTATCATTGTCTACGGCAATCCATTTTGCAGTCGGGTTTGCTTGTAAAATGGTTTTATTTAGTGAGAATACACGGATACTTTTGATACGTAAATACATTGACAGATATGTCTGATGACATTTCACAGCCGATGCACTGTTAACCAGCCAAAACGTGACCACTTTATTGTAAAAGTTTGATTGGTGCTATCCTGATTTCCTAAAAAGCCAATGTGCTTTAGTTTAGTCACAGCTATAACCCTGTTTGCTAGTTGATTGTGGTTTTAGGGGGAGGAACATTCTCATTCTAGAGAGCATTTGATTGGACAACAACCTGTGTAGTGCAACATGAGTCATTATATTTGGTCTGTTTTCACGGAAAAAGAAGACTGCGTATTTTAAAAACGTGTCTGCTTAAAGTGAATTTTATCTTTGTTTAGGAGTACACTACCATTCAAAAGTTTGCCGTCCATAAGATAAAAAAAAATTGTATACATAATTTAGCAAGTATGCATTAAATTGATAAAAAATTACAGTAAAGACATTAATGTTACTAAAGATTACAAAAATCCTGAAAGAAAATGTATCAAAGTTTCCACAAAAATATTAAGCATCACAACATCAACTTTGTATAGTATATTTTATGTATTTATATTATATTTATACAAAGTATATACCTTGTATATATTAACTAATACATTTTTATATATTAAAATAAATTAAATTGAATATATTAAAGTCCCCCTCTAGTCAATAATTTTATCCCTTAAAACTCATCTTTGATCACCAAAATTACATATTACATCCATTGCTTCATTTAGTATTTGCGGACTGTGAATATGCAAATGATCCCCGCCTCCACTCATTCATACAGGCTTGTCTACAAGTCCATGTATCAGAATGGTAATGCGATTTATGTATCGCTCTCTACAACGTTGGACACATAACGGTAATTAATGTGATTAGCCTTTGTCTTGATTACATTATCAAACAGATATCAGAAATATTAGTATCCTTTGAAACGCTTTGATCAACTTATAGGCATGTAGTTCATCATAACATATACATATACATCATATACATAATTCACCCGCTATATCACTAAATGTACCCGATTTTTCATATCAACAGAAAAATATATCGGGATAACCTGCTTCTCTTGAGACTCACCTGCTTCTCAAGCCCTGCAAGTTGACATGATTGGTTACAAGGTAGTTTGTGACGTAAGAAACGGGAAAATTAAGCATTAAAATGTAATAATATTTTACAATATTACTGATTTTTCTGAAATTATCATATAAAAGTAGCCTTGGTGAGGTATAAGAAACATCTTTCTAAAACATTAAACCTACCAACCTCCACACTTTTGAACAGTAGTGTATAATATATTTGCATATAGATGAGCTCAAAGCTAATACACATGGATTTAAAGCCACAAAACACCCACTTTGATTTCATGGAGGTTTCAAATAAGCTAAGCATGCACTGAAATCAGTGCAATGAGTCGGGGAAAAGGCTATGTTTAGTCTGAGGGATGGCTGGGTTGGAGCCCATCTTTGGTTATCATACAGGAAGTGGCTTCTCCACATTTGCATAATAACAGGCACCAGTTGAATAAAGCACTAAGTGTGATGAATGTGTTTGTACTGGGACTTTGGGTGTGCTTCACTCCCACCGAACACATCATTTGGGTACAAACACACACACACACACTTTCTCTAATGTACTCGTGTTGTCTTCTTCACAAACTGATGTGCAGTCTTGGTCTGCCAATTGCAGTCTCTTCTTGGGGCACCCAGAGGGATAGGCAGGGGAAAGTTAAAGGCAGTAATCATGGGGTTAGAGGTGTGGTCAACTCTCCTCTCGTGAGAGTTTGGCACGCCTGGTTTGTGGAGGGTGGGGACAGAGTGGATTGGTCTCCAGGGATGGGGTTGGCGTGGGTGTGTTTTTGTATGAGCCATGTTAAAGGGTGTGCATATGGGAATAAGTGCGCCTGTACATTTGAGGGTGGATGTACTCTGTGAAAATAGTTGAGACACCACAGTTTGCAAGAATGCACGGTGATGGGTCCATAATTAATAGTGTACCCTCTTAAAAAAATTATTTAAAGGGATATTTCACTTAAAAATGAAACTTCTGTACTCACCCTCATGTAATTCCAAACTTGAATGACTTTCTTTCAACTTTCTGCTAAACGTCTCCTTATGTTGAATGTTCACATTGCTGTTTTCTATAGAATTAAAACATTTCAAGCTCCAAAAATAACAAAAAGCAGCATAAAAATAGTTGATACGACGCAATGACACTCTTGAATCGAAACAATAGATTCCTATGGAGTTAATAGATGTGATGTTTATTGAAAAATTTCGGGAGGAGCACGTACATATAATTAAACCTAATTAAACACGAGTGGAGCACATTAAGCTAATCAATTTAATCAACGATAAGAGGTGTGTATATATGTGTGTATATATGTGTGTATATATATGTGTGTATATATATGTGTGTGTATATATATATATATATATATATATATACAGCAGATTTACCTTCTTTCGTTTACCGTTTTTATTTTAGCATCCCTCAACCACCCCATCTCCTCACTTTGATTTTAATAAACTCTTATTAGACGTCAACACAATCCATAATATAATACAGTCTAGTCCTAGACTATCTCTATCACGGGGGGATACTCTGGGTTCGGGCCAAAATTCCGAGCCCGGAGCCCTCCCCCGGACAGCACACCAAATACGCATAATCTTTACTCTATTGATGTAAGTGTGAACTCGTGAAGGAGCTATACACCGGGTACGATCAACCGCGGCGTGACAGTGAGAATTTTTTTCCCCCGACTATTTTTTTCGCTCCATCGTGCCATGCTCGGTGTGAAAGGGCCTTAAGCCATAATACATTTTCAGTTTTATTTCATGCATTTCATTTTAACCATGCAGCTCTAGGCCCTGTTTACACCTGGTCGATCGGGTAACAAATCGACGATGCTAAATATATATGTAAATGGGGGTGTAAAACATTTTGCGCTTGTCCACTTTTGACCACTCTGAGGTAGTCAAAAACCCATTTGACCGGATTGCTAATATCCATATTTAACATGTTATAAAGTAAAATATATATATTCCATATTCAATTTACGGAAAAAGCGTAACTGGCGCAACGATGACGTCGGACGTAGCGTTTTGGACTGCGTGAGGCATTACATTTTTTTCGTAAGTTAAATACGGAAGGCGGGTTAAATATGGATATTTTGCTTACACAAACCCATCAATTCGCTTCAGAAGGCCTTTATTAAACCCCTGGAGCCATGTGGATTACTTTTATAATGGATGGATACACTTTTTTTGGGGCTTCAAATTTTGGGCTGCCATTCACTGCCATTATAATAGCCATGACATTTTTTTATATAACTCCGATTGTATTCATCTGAAAGAAGAATGTCATATACACCTAGGATGGCTTGAGGGTGAGTAAATTATGGGATAATTTTCATTTTTGGGTGAACTATCCCTTTAAGTTTGGTTTGAAGACGTATGTAAAAAGCCCAATGTTCTCTTACCATTCCTGATTTCTAACAGGTCTGCGGCTGTCAGAGCAGAAATGAAATCTGATCCTGTCTGTGTTTTTCCGTCATCTCTTGTCGTGTTTGTATGTAAATTGCGCAAGCTTATTTTGTCCATTAGATCGGAAGATCTGAAAAACCCACACATTTACCTGCCCATAGACCCTCCAATCCCAGAAATCAGGACAGAAGGGGTTAAAAGTGGACAAAAGAGACTGATTAAAATACCATTTGTAAACAGGTATTTCTCCTCGTCCACTTGTGATCCGATCAACCAAAACGCATCTTAATACCAGGTGCAAACAGGGCCATTTAATACAACTTTAGATACAACTCTAAAGTCATATGACAATGTCTCAGCGTTGACATCAAACCTGGCATGATGCAAAGTTTAGAATAACATGGCGGTGAATAAATGATGACAGCATTTTAATTTGTGTGTCTGAACTATGCCTCAAATTAATTTTGTCCCTTCATTAATTCACATTAACATTTTTAAATGCCGGTTTCACACACTGTTTCTAGTCGGCAGATCACATTAGTCGGCTCCTGCCCTGAAAGCTTCCAGGAAAAGCTTGGAGCTCTTGCTTTCACCCAGCCCTTATTAGACTAAGTGGGCAAGCTGTTGTGTTAAAGTGGAGGATTTTAAGAGATTGTGCTCGTGAGTGGTGTTAAGTGCCCGGTTCCTCTCGGCCAGATATTTGGTGAGCTCTGATCCTTCCACTGATGAGGACCGGCCCATGTCACAGTTGAAGAGCCAACCGGACGCACTAGCATCTGTGTTTTTGTTGTGCATGACTATTGCGTTATATTCAGTTATTGATCAGGGCCATATGTGTCCTGCTATTGATCAATACCATGTGTGTGATGTCTCAGCTGATTCCTAAGGAAGCTGGAATTTAATTTGCCACCGAGACATGGCTCATTGCACCTTAAAAGTCAAAAGGGAATCTCTTGTTACCTGTAAATATCCTCGTATCAAAGAGAAAGATGCACAGTTGTTGCCTGAGGATAAAGCCACATTCTTCTGAAACGGCACCGGTGATTGGATGACCTCATAAAGAGCTTTGTTTGGCGACACCAGTGGCGGTCTTAGTGCTTGTAGAACAGCTTTTTTTTCAACCACAGTGCATTGACCTACAAGTTGAAGTTTCCATGTACTTTTTTTAAATTTTTTTTTAGAAATAATGAAATGTGCTCGATGCTTGGGAAAAAATGGACTGAATGAATTGCTGAAATATATCCAATGTCCCCATACAATGAGTCCCACCCCCTTCTCTTTCTTCCTGTCTATAGTTGACCAACTCTTCCTGTGGTAGGCATGAGGCAGGTCCAGATGGTGCTCACAGATGGTTATTGTGGTCTTAAAGTGGGATTACCTCCCTCTGCTCGCAGTCCACTGCTCCTTAAGACAGCAGCCCGGGACAGAGCCACCCAATTATCACCTACACTACAACCCCTGCCGACTCGAGCGGACCCCTTAACACACTATTACTAAATAAATGGCTTCTAGCCTAGCAGGAGGCATGCGGCCAGGTTAACAAAATCTAAAGTAGATATAATGCATGTCAAGGAAGCTTCGCTGTGATTGGAGTTTTAACGCACACAAGAATGGAGTAATAGTGAAAATAAAAGTTAGATGTGGCATAGAAAACTCGAAGCTGAGTAGCGATAGTGCCATCGTCAATGGCTGTCACATTATCTTTGTTATGGCTGGGTCACATTATCTGCAGTAAACCTTGTTAGCTTGCAATGCTAATCTATAGACTCTGCAGAGCATATTTGTTTGGTTCAGAGTTTGTCTACTTCTTAATTGGTTTAGCATGCCCTCCTCTGCTTTCTATGGTTTGCTCTGTGGCACAGAACCATGGCGGTGAGAATCGCCCAATCAAGCCAAGACCCTCTTAGAAAGAAAAACCGTTAAAGACCTCAGTGACAGATTCAGCTAAAGGAGGGGCCTGGATGGTCCACAGAATTGGTCATGGATTATGATGAGAGATCTGCTGTGCATCGGGTTCAGTTTTGCATTTTTTGCTAAGTTTATTTATAAATATTTTGCTTTAATTCAAATATGATCCTAATTAATTCTGTCCCCTGAGCTGTACAATCATTTCATTATAATTTTCCTTCAGAACAATTGATGCATCACCTGCATGTTTTGCGAGCCCTCCAGAATACACATTATGTATCATTGTGATAACTTTATTATTAAAAGTCAAACAATGCTTTCATCTGCCACAAAAAAACTATAATTACATGTCTTTGAACTATGAAATTTATTTGGTTGCTTTATGTATTTATACATATACACTACCATTCAAAAGTTTGGGATTAGTAATTCGTTTTTAAGAAATTAATACTTTTATTCCGCCAGGATGCTTTTAAATTGATCAAAAAGTGATAAAGATATTTATGTTACAAAAGATTTCTTACTCAAATACTGTTCTTTTGAACTTTCAATCATTATATGCTTTAAAGAATCCTGAAAAAAAGTTTCCACAAAAATATTAAACTGTTTTCAACATTAATAATAACAACAACAATAATAATAATAATAATAATAATGTTTCTTGATCACCAAATCAGCTTATTAGAATGATTGCTAAAGGATCACTTGACACTGAAGACTGGAGTAATGGAGCTTTGTGTATCAGGAATAAATTACATTTTATCACAATATATTAAAATAAAACACAATTATTTTGAAATGTAATAATATTTCACAATATTGCTGTTTTCTGTATATTTGTTCAAATAAATGCACCCTTGGTGAGTTCTTTCGAAAAATTATTTTTAAAAAAATCTTACGACCCCCAAATTTTTTATGGTAGTGCTTAGTTAAGTATATATATTTTATATTTATGTGTTTATTTGTGCATATATATCAATCATTTTAGTCTACCCTAGATTTTTAGTATGTGTGCTGAACGAAAACGTAATTGTTGATTTGCTGATTGTTATTTTCAGAGATAAAAAAAATATTTATTAATGGTCACATTACTTAAGAAAATGACACCCCAAAACAGGAGTGTTGTATATTATAAACATTTATAGTTTTGACCATCTTGCTTCATTATTCGGTGTGGATGAGGTCAAGCCATTATGGAAAGCGTTCCACCACCCACTGAGTTCCTCACACAATCTCAGACAGACCTCTCTGTGTTAAAGCCTTGATACATGGCTCTTTTTGGCCCTCTATTCAACTGCTTGACAGCGGGGGATGGCTGCCTGCCTCTCACCTCACACACATACACTTCATCTTCATATTTTGCACGTCGCTGACAATTAATAATTAACACTCGTGTAAAAAAACTCTGCGTGCTGTCCTCACTCAATGTACTAGCACTCTGCCAAAGCTGGAAAATCACACACGCTCACATTGTATGAGCTTGTAATTTCTTATTTGAAATGTTGGCTATAAAGTACAAAAAAAGAGAAAACCATCAGTAGTGCTGAGTTTTAGAGTTTATGAGCTGTTATGATTAATGATGTGCTGACGCTGGTTAATCCCCTGGCTATTTGAGTGAGATAGTGTGCGCTTGTCCTTCAAAGTTTTTCTTATCTCTTTTACGACAGCCAGCACTGTACTTGTGCCAACCACAGGACAGTTGCATGATTTATTGATATAGATAAACTTAGATGTCTTAAACATAGGTGTATGAATCTCAGACAGTTTAGAAATCTCATGGCACAAATTGTGCTGTTATTTGAATAGTGCAAGATGGCTGTTTGGCTCAGTCCAATGACTTGTACACATGACCTTTGACCCTTATTAGGACAACACAGGCCCTGGTCCACTTGCACACCACTGTATCTGGTGTGACATTTGTACATTTTATTATAAAAAGGGATATCGAAGTAAAATTGAATCATAATTATAGGTAAATGTATATTTACTTGTATTATTTAATTATTAGTGGTGCTTGCAAAGCCAATGCATCATTATTGTTATTCCCTATACTTATTATTATTCTTCTGGACAAAACTTTGGCACATAACTTGTCCCGCACAGTTTGTTGTAGACCCGTGAATGAGGTGTCAAATCCCATAGATTTACTTTGCCAGAAATTTGTGAGATTGTACTATTGATTGTACAGATTGTACAGATCTCTGTATCAGAATGTTATAGAGACTTGGGGGGTGGGCTCATTTGGCTCGGCTTGGCAAACAGCCAATAAGTAGTGACATTTAAACTTTGTAGCCATACCCTAGCAATCGGTTATATCACCCTAGCAACCACCCCATAGACTTCCATTGAAAAAAGATGAGAGATCAGATTATTGTACAGACAAGTGGGTAGCCTCTTTTGACTCAAGACTGGCACATTATCTCTTTAAATATCTCACTGACAACTGTCTGGCCATGCCCTAGCAACCATTTACAACACCCTAGCAACCATATGGCAACATGAATATGATGCATCTCAGCACCAGATCATCATAGAGTCAAAGGGGGTTGGCTCATTTGATTCGGGCAGTCATCCTGTCTATTACCATCACCCTGGTAACTGTCTAGCTACATCCTAGCAACCATTTAGAGCACCCTAACGACGTAATATCAACATGAACATGCCATATCTCAGCACCAGAACATTGTACAGACTTGGGAGTTAGCTTTCTAGCAATCATGCAAAAGACCCTAGTAACTGCCTAGTGCTGGGTTTTGCCATGGCAAGCAACACTCACATTTTCTTCAGAAATTATCTTGTTTTAATTATATGATTTCATTTTTGTATACATGCACACCATGGCACTGAATGATTACCATATTCATTTGGTATGACATTGCCATGGTGTACTATTTAATACTATAATATTTATTTTGGAAAATGAGTGTTTGTTGTTTGTGTTTTATGTTTAATCAGGGATATTAAGCCAGACAATATCCTAATGGACATGAATGGTCACATCCGGCTGGCTGACTTTGGCTCCTGCCTCAAACTCATGGAAGATGGAACAGTGAGTTTGATCTTCAATCCTAAAGCTGTCAAGTACAAAAAGCTTCTAGCTCAAAAAGTGTTGTGTTATAATTTCCTGTCTTCTTGTACCTGTTTTCTCTCAGGTCCAGTCTTCTGTGGCAGTTGGGACCCCGGACTACATCTCTCCAGAGATCTTGCAGGCTATGGAGGATGGGAAGGGAAAGTACGGGCCGGAGTGTGACTGGTGGTCTTTGGGTGTGTGCATGTACGAGATGCTGTATGGAGAGACGCCCTTTTATGCTGAGTCTCTGGTGGAAACGTACGGCAAGATCATGAACCATAAGGTTAGTTTGCATTGTATACCAACACGCAATTCTGTGCCACAAAAAAGTGTTATTTTGGATGTTTTTTTAAAGGTGACGTGTGTAACTTTTCAATTTTAAAATACATTCTTCCTGTAGATACAACTAAATGCAAACCATTAATTGGTTGATTCCCCTGAATAGTGTAAAAACACTGTGGCGCTATCAAAACATTACATTTTGTTCAGGAAAACTAGTTTTTTTATGAAGTTTCAGTTTGTGATGCTTGTGCGGAGAAATTGCACATTTCACCTTTAATTGTGGAAGTGCCCTTCTGAAATCTGTTTGCGGTATAGAGTAGCTTAAAGGGGTCCTATTGTGCTTGTTTACATTTTCAACTTTCTGTAGTGTGTTATGGTGCTGTTTGAGCATGAAAGGGGTCTGCAAAGTTATAAAGCCAGTCCAAAGGGAGTTTTAGGCTGGCTACACACTGCAAGCGTGGCGTGAGCTTCTCAGCTGCATGGCGTGTCCGTTTTTATTTTTGGCTCCCATGTTAACAGGTTGGAGCTTGCACACTGCCTGCGTGACGTGTACGTTCCCCGTGACACGTGGCTCGAAGAAATAGAACCGACGCCTATTTTTCACACGACACGCAAGCGTGTTGGAAGCGTTTCCAGGCAAAATAGAATAGGAAAAGATGTTTTTATGTAATTTTGACACAAATACATATTAATAAATGAAATTTTGATGTTTGAAAGCCTCTAGGTTTTGACATAAATATATATATATTTGTAAATATAAATAAAGTAAAATAAAGTAAGTAAATAAATATATGATATAATTGTAATAAAAAAAAATTAAAAAAAATTATCGATTTTCAAATATTGCACCTGTCAATACAGAACGAAATATTCTGTAGCCTATTTTGCCGTCAATACTGCCGACATTGTCTTTGCTGTATCAGTAGGCTATATATTTATGTTTAACATGAAGTATAGACCTTCCACTGTCACTTAGCAGCAGCAGCGCCGCGTCAGACACGTTTCTGGTGTGCAAAGACTCAGTAAGCCGCCACGCAGCTGACACGCAACAGAAACGCCACGCTTGCAGTGTGTAGCCGGCCATACTCTATATCAGTAAGCACTGTTTCTGAACTCCCTGAAACTCCTCGATTGTAGTCTTGAGTTTTCTTCCGGGAACGTAAACGTCACAGTATTCCCCATTTAAACATTTCCTGTCCAAGGCATACGCAAAAAAAAGGAGGCGAAGCCTGATTGAGTTGCATTAGTAGTGTGTTGAAACTCGCGATTATGGTAAGAGGCGTGACATTTCTGAAACACTCTCGAAGTGGTTGACCAATAACAACACATTGGTCCATCCATAGCCAACCAATCAGAGCACATTGCGATTTTTCGTAAGGAGGGGCTTCATAGAGACAGGAACGAAATGGAGTGTTACTGACAGACTGGGAAGAGAGGAGCTGCAACTATGAAAACCTATTGTAGTAGACCCCAAAAACAAAATCAAGACTTTGAGAAAGGGCATAATAGGTCCCCTTTAATTTCTAGGTAACTCATTCCTTCTTTTAGTTAACCAAGACAATAATTTGTATGTGCATCTTGCTTGGTATAAAACAAAAAAGTCTGAGTGAATTGTAGAAGTTTTGAATTAAAAATTCTTTTTGTCTTTCCTTCACTATTTTATTCTGGATTAGTCATCTCAACCTAACAATGAGGTAAAAATTCACCTTTTCATCAAGGTTCATTTAGTTTTGTGTGGGACTTAACTAATGGAGCACATCTTAAACCACCGTAACTAGCGTAGTTAGGTAGAGATAATTGATAATCTTACTCCGCAACGCTCAAGTATATTCCAACTCTTTCGTTCTCAGGAGCGCTTCCAGTTCCCACTTCAGATGACGGATGTGTCTGAGGAGGCTAAAGATCTCATCCGTCGGCTGATCTGCAGCAGAGAACACCGGCTGGGCCAGAATGGCATCGACGACTTTAAACAGCACCCCTTTTTCACAGGCATCGACTGGGACAACATCCGCATGTGCGAAGCACCCTACATCCCTGAAGTCAGCAGCCCCACTGACACCTCCAACTTTGATGTGGATGACGATTGCCTCAAAAACTGTGTATGCATCTAATTTTATACTGGAGCTGATGTGTGTGTGTGTGTGTGTGTGTGTAGTTGAGCAGGCCACTATACAGTGTTACTAGATGACTGGAATGGATATTTTGAGTCTTAGATTGTTTTTCTGAAATATTTTAGGAGACGTTGCCCCCACCTTCACACACAGCATTTTCTGGACACCACCTCCCATTCATAGGCTTTACTTACACAAGCAAATGGTAAGTCAGACAACTTTTTATTAATCATGCTTACGTATGTACACTACTGTTCAGTTTGCAGTCATTAGCTAATACTTTTATTCAGCAAGATGCATTAAATTGATCAAAAGTGAAAGTAAAGACATCAGTTTCATAGAAATGCTGTTCTTTTGATCTTTCTATTCATCAAAGAATCCTGGAAAAAAGTATCTTGGTTTCCAGAAAAATATTGAGCAGCGCAACCACAGAAATAAATTATATTTTATATAAACATCTAACATGGAGCACTCAGATGAAAATATTCCCAGCGATGTGAGCCGAGACAATCTCAGTAATAATAATATTTCACAATTTTATAGTTTTTATTGTATATTTGATCAAATAAATGCAGCCTTGGTCATGGGTGTAAAATTCATCTAACAGTTTTGAAGGGGACAAATAGTACAGCCAAAATTGTACTTGCAAAATGGCCAAAAATGGCGTTTTGGTGCACTGAAAAATGATCTTATGTCAGTTTTTTCTTTTCTCTGTCATTTTTATCTGGCCAACAACACAAACAATAGTTGTTTAAATACGAGTTATCATAGGTTCACCAGGCAGTAATATAATTATTAAATGATCTTGCTTCCTCCACATAGTATTGAGCAAAACCCAACAAAGCGGTAGATCTACAATATTAGCCTAATATCAGTTCACACACAGGTTTATCACTGTGTTAGTTGTAGTGGGTGACTTACAACAAGCTACCAAACAATCCTCAGACGAGGTGTGTCCCCCGCGATTTACGCCTATAGCCTTGGTGAGCATAACAGCCTTCTTTCAAAAATATTAAAACATTTAACCAACCCCAAACGTTTGAACAGTAGTGTAGATTGCCGTGCGTTTTAACAATATGATTTATTCTGCAAATCACAAAATTTTAATTGCAATTTTGTGATATACGTGATTCTTTAGCACACTGTCAGATCGAGGGTGTCTGCGAGAGTCCATTGGACCTGCGCAGGTAGATGCTGATCTTCAGCGTAGCCTGGAGGAGAGCCTGGCTTCTGAAGCTTATGAGAGAAGGATCCGACGTCTAGAGCAGGAGAAGACCGAACTTACCCGTAAACTACATGGTGAGGGCACCAACACATCCAGAATAAATCATATTTTATCCTCCTGTCTCTCTGAAACATATTTTTTTCCATTAGAGTCCACGCAGACAGTGCAGGCACTGCAGTACCCTGATTCGGACGCCCCAGTGAATTCTAATAAAGAGGTAGAGATCCGGAGTTTAAAGAGTGAGATTGACATCCTGAAGAAACAGATCGCAGGTGAGAGCTTGATATTGGGTTAAGGACACAATCCTGGTCTTGGGTCTTTATTGTTCTCTATTGATTACCCATTGAGGGTAGTGACATCTTTGGACAAAGATTCTATAATTTTGTGTCATGTCAGACTCTGGTCAACTGGAACAGCAGTTGCAGGAGGTCAGCACTGCCCGAAGAGACCTGGAAGACTCGTCTAAGGTCATCAGGGGCTTAGAGAAACAGTTGAAGAATGTCTCACAAGAGAAAGATGATCTGCACAAGGTACTTATCCCGTTATATATATATATATATATAAAAAAAAAAAGTACTGTTATCTAGCCATATACGCCAGTCAATGGTGGTGAAGCTATGGTTTGAAATATGGTTAACTTGCGCAACCACAACCTCACCTGGTGAGCCAAGGTGGTTTCCTAGTTCTAATCATTTTGATCTTAAAGGGGTCATGACATGAGAAATCGAATTAGCCTTGATCTTTTGACGTATAAGAGGTCTACCATTGAAAAATCCTTCAAGCTTCAGAGTCTAAAACGTCCTCCTCATTATAAACAAAACCCTTATTTAATCAAGCTCCAAAAACAGCTTGTTTGGATATTGGGGGACTTGTGACGTCACACGGGCAAACACATTTGCATATGCCTGCCTCCAGAGCAAGACATTGACGAATAGTTTTACATCATCGCATTATAGGCCCCGCCCACAGTCGCTTAATTGCTGACACTTGCCTACACTGGATGTGAGCATCATGTCAAAAGCAAATAGAACCCATTATAATCACTGACTCAGTCTATACTGGATACAGTATACGTTCACTTTACTCCACGCGCTTGAGTCTGTCAACAAGAGGACAACTGGAAGAGTAAATAGAAGCATAAAGGAACACTTGCTTTAACGTGTCCAGTTAAAACAGCTCATTTGGGTCCCTGTACAGACAGGAACAAGTGGATGGTTTATTTTAATGTAGTCCCAGATTGTGTTGGAGGATTATATGTTTTTTTAGAGAATTTGACTACAGATTTTTTTGTAAACGAGGCACAGTGTAATGGAGAGTTCGCAAATAAACTTTTGTTGACAGATGAAGCAGTCAGCTGTATTACATCTGACAACAGCTGCATCACAAATCGCAAGTGAATGATTTCATAATGCTTTGTTTGTAAATGATGGTTTTATGTGGATAAAGTTTTCAAAACATTCCTTTTTACATTTACTGACAAGAGTTAAAGGAGCCGTCCCTTAAGAAAACTGATATTCTCAGACAGAGGGTCTGAATGAAGGATGAAAATAACCATTTATATTATATGTATGTATGTATATGTATGTATGTATGTATATATATGTATGTATGTATGTATATGTATGTATGTATGTATATATATGTATGTATGTATGTATATAAATATATATATATATATATATATATATATATATACATACATTGAGGAAAATAAGTATTTGAACACCCTGCTATTTTGCAAGTTCTCCCACTTAGAAATCATGGAGGGGTCTGAAATTGTCATCGTAGGTGCATGTCCACTGAGTGAGACATAATCTAAAAAAAAAATCCATAAATCACAATGTATGATTTTTTAAAAACTATTTATTTGTATGATACAGCTGCAAATAAGTATTTGAAAACCTGAGAAAATCAATGTTAATATTTGGTACAGTAGCCTTTGTTTGCAATTACAGAGGTCAAACGTTTCCTGTAGTTTTTCACCAGGTTTGCACACACTGCAGGAGGGATTTTGGCCCACTCCTCCACACAGATCTTCTCTAGATCAGTCAGGTTTCTTGCCTGTCACTGAGAAACACTGAGTTTGAGCTCCCTCCAAAGATTCTCAATTGGGTTTAGGTCTGGAGACTGGCTAGGCCACGCCAGAACCTTGATATGCTTCTTACAGAGCCACTCCTTGGTTATCCTGGCTGTGTGCTTCGGGTCATTGTCATGTTGGAAGACCCAGCCTCGACCCATCTTCAATGCTCTAACTGAGGGAAGGAGGTTGTTCCCCAAAATCTCGCAATACATGGCCCCAGTCATCCTCTCCTTAATACAGTGCAGTCGCCCTGTCCCATGTGCAGAAAAACACCCCCAAAGCATGATGCTACCACCCCCATGCTTCACAGTAGGGATGGTGTTCTTGGGATGGTACTCATAATTCTTCTTCCTCCAAACACGTTTAGTGGAATTATGACCAAAATGTTCTATTTTGGTCTCATCTGACCACGTGACTTTCTCCCATGACTCCTCTGGATCATTCAAATAGTCAGTGGCAAACTTAAGACGGGCCTTGACATGTGCTGGTTTAAGCAGGGGAACTCTCCGTGCCATCCATGATTTCAAACCATGACGTCTTAGTGTATTACCAACAGTAACCTTGGAAACGGTGGTCCCAGCTCTTTTCAGGTCATTGACCAGCTCCTCCCGTGTAGTTCTGGGCTTATTTCTCACCTTTCTTAGGATCATTGAGACCCCACGAGGTGAGATCTTGCATGGAGCCCCAGTCTGAGGGAGATTGACAGTCATGTTTAGCTTCTTCCATTTTTTAATGATTGCTCCAACAGTGGACCTTTTTTCACCAAGCTGCTTGGCAATTTCCCCGTAGCCCTTTCCAGCCTTGTGGAGGTGTACAATTTTGTCTCTAGTGTCTTTGGACAGTTCTTTGGTCTTGGCCATGTTAGTAGTTGGATTCTTACTGATTGTATGGGGTGGACAGGTGTCTTTATGCAGCTAACGACCTCAAACAGGTGCATCTAATTTAGGATAATAAATGGAGTGGAGGTGGACATTTTAAAGGCAGACTAACAGGTCTTTGAGGGTCAGCATTCTAGCTGATAGACAGGTGTTCAAATACTTATTTGCAGCTGTATCTTACAAATAAATAGTTTAAAAAATCATACAATGTGATTTCTGGATTTTTTTTTTTAGATTATGTCTCTCACAGTGGACATGCACCTACGATGACAATTTCAGACCCCTCCATGATTTCCAAGTGGGAGAACTTGCAAAATAGCAGGGTGTTCAAATACTTATTTTCTCACTGTATAATATAATATAATATAATATAATATAATATAATATAATATAATATAATATAATATAATATAATATAATATAATATAATATAATATAATATAATATAATATAATATAATATAATATAATATAGTTTCAACTTTTTTGTGTGCAAAAACCTTTATTAACTTTACAGGGAGTGCAGAATTATTAGGCAAGTTGTATTTTTGAGGATTAATTTTACAACATTAATAATTAAACAACAACCATGTTGTCAATGAACACAAAAAACTCATTAATATCAAAGCTGAATATTTTTGGAAGTGATTTTTAGTTTTAGCTATTTTAGGGGGATATCTGTGTGTGCAGGTGACTATTACTGTGCATAATTATTAGGCAACTTAACAAAAAATAAATTTATACCCATTTCAATTATTTATTTTTACCAGTGAAACCAATATAACATCTCAACATTCACAAATATACATTTCTGACATTCAAAAACCAAACAAAAACAAATCAGTGACCAATATAGCCACCTTTCTTTGCAAGGACACTCAAAAGCCTGCCATCCATGGATTCTGTCAGTGTTTTGATCTGTTCACCATCAACATTGCGTGCAGCAGCAACCACAGCCTCCCAGACACTGTTCAGAGAGGTGTACTGTTTTCCCTCCTTGTAAATCGCACATTTGATGATGGACCACAGGTTCTCAATGGGGTTCAGATCAGGTGAACAAGGAGGCCATATCATTAGATTTTCTTCTTTTATACCCTTTCTTGCCAGCCACGCTGTGGAGTACTTGGACGCGTTTGATGGAGCATTGTCCTGCATGAAAATCATGTTTTTCTTGAAGGATGCAGACTTCTTCCTGTACCACTGCTTGAAGAAGGTGTCTTCCAGAAACTGGCAGTAGGACTGGGAGTTGAGCTTGACTCCATCCTCAACCTGAAAAGGCCCCACAAGCTCATCTTTGATGATACCAGCCCAAACCAGTACTCCACCTCCACCTTGCTGGCGTCTGAGTCGGACTGGAGCTCTCTGCCCTTTACCAATCCAGCCACGGGTCCATCCATCTGGCCCATCAAGACTCACTCTCATTTCATCAGTCCATAAAACCTTAGAAAAATCAGTCTTGAGATATTTCTTGGCCCAGTCTTGACGTTTCAGCTTGTGTGTCTTGTTCAGTGGTGGTCGACTTTCTACCTTTCTTACCTTGGCCATGTCTCTGAGTATTGCACACCTTGTGCTTTTGGGCACTCCAGTGATGTTGCAGCTCTGAAATATGGCCAAACTGGTGGCAAGTGGCATCTTGGCAGCTGCACGCTTGACTTTTCTCAGTTCACGGGCAGTTATTTTGCGCCTTGGTTTTTCCACACGCTTCTTGCGACCCTGTTGACTATTTTGAATGAAACGCTTGATTGTTCGATGATCACGCTTCAGAAGCTTGGCTATTTTAAGACTGCTGCATCCCTCTGCAATATATCTCACTATTTTTGACTTTTCTGAGCCTGTCAAGTCCTTCTTTTGACCCATTTTGCCAAAGGAAAGGAAGTTGCCTAATAATTATGCACACCTGATATAGGGTGTTGATGTCATTAGACCACACCCCTTCTCATTACAGAGATGCACATCACCTAATATGCTTAATTGGTAGTAGGCTTTCCAGCCTATACAGCTTGGAGTAAGACAACATGCATAACGAGGATGATGTGGTCAAAATACTCATTTGCCTAATAATTCTGCACTCCCTGTATAAGTGAACCTATGAACATATTAAAATATTATGTCATGGCCCCTTTTAAATCCAAAAATGTGGTTTCTAATCTATTTTAATATAGTCTGAGATTTGCTGGTCTTGTATGGTTTTAAGTGATCTAGCATGTTTGTTGACCAGCTGAAAAATGCCCCAACCCTTCTAAAACCATACAAACAGACAGCTTTGCTAGACTAGCTAGCCACTTTAAGCTGCTTTATACGTCACTTTATACGTTTCAGGGTAATTGCCATAAATGACCAACTGGATCCCCTGTTTGTGATTTTGCTGGCATAGTCTAATGGTCACAGTGACCTGAGTTGGCTTTAATCTTTAACCATGCCGTTTAACAGATTACTCTTTAGCTCAGTGTCTTTAGTTGATCCTAGAAGGCAAGTTATATAGTTTATACATAGTGGCAGAAGGAATGGGACAAATATAAAAATATTAAACTGTATGAAATAAACCCCAGTATAAAAAGAAGCGTCTTCCATAACTTAAAATGAAGACATGATGCTGACTGGTTCACTCAAGGCTTACACATGGTTTTTTATTGATAGGCGAAGTTCCTCCTTTATGTCTCTCGTGTCAAGTTCCTTTGACTGTTGATCCTAGAAGGCAAGTTATATAGTTTATACATAGTGGCAGAAGGAATGGGACAAATATAAAAATATTAAACTGTATGAAATAAACCCCAGTATAAAAAGAAGCGTCTTCCATAACTTAAAATGAAGACATGATGCTGACTGGTTCACTCAAGGCTTACACATGGTTTTTTATTGATAGGCGAAGTTCCTCCTTTATGTCTCTCGTGTCAAGTTCCTTTGACTGTTAAATATATTCTCTTAGACTGTAGTTTTTATGATACTGCTAGAAAACGCTTTTATTCAGAAACATGTTTGCATGGACTATTTCATAATTTTCTATCTTAAGTTGAATTTTTTTATATAATAGTTTACATTTTATGGATTGTGATATTAACCTTGTGTTTGCCATGTCAATAGCCCTGATACTAACATGGCATTAAAAACGTAATAAACAAACAAGATTCTGTAATGAATATGTGAAGGAGATGCTGCAGTTGGGAGAGAAGGTGAAGGCTCAGTGGAAGGAGCTAAAGGAGGCTCACAGTCAAAAGAAGTTGGCAATGGAGGAGTTCTCTGAGCTAAATGGACAGCTGAGTGATCTGCGCTCACAAAAGCAGCGGCTGAGCCGACAGTTCCGAGACAAAGAAGAGGAGATAGAAGGAGTGTCGCAAAAACTAGAGGCTCTACGGCTAGAGATACGCAAGGCTGAGAAAATGCGCAAAGAGGTATATGCTTCAAAACCACCCACCCACCCTGCTGGAACTTACTGGTGTTTGACCACTATATAAGCAAAGTCAGCACGGCTTTAATTTTGATGCAGTGCCCCAGCAATCATCAGTGGTATCATGTTTGTGAATTTTCTTGCTGCGTATTTGATGTTTGTGGTGTTTTCCTTTCAGTTGGAGGCCCAGGCTGAGGAGCAGGCGGCAGAAGCTCAGAAGGAAAGGAAGCTACGAGAGAGAAATGAACAGTACAGTAGACAACTAGAGGAGGAGCTGGATGGGATGAAGGTGACACAGTGCATGACTACATTAATATACTTTGATAAATTGAATGTGAAATATATGAAACACCTTTAGACACTCTTACGCTGCGTCCAAAATCAAATACTTCTCAACTGATATAGTATGCGAAAAACAGTACGCTAAAAGAGTAGTATGTCCCTATACACAGTATTTGAAAAACAGTAGGCGAAAAGTCCCCGGATGACCTACTACTTCCTCTGAGATTTTGAAGTGCGCATTCAATGGACACTTTACTATGCCGAGAGACCACAGGAGGGGATTTATGAATGGAAGTGAAACGGTGCAACTGACGCTGGTTGGTCACGTTCAAATTTCATTCATTATACCCATAGTCCTACTATATAGAGGTAATTTTTTAAACATCATAAAGTACATTCAAATTCAAATGTAGTACCTAGACAGTACGCGATTTCGGATGCAAGCGCTAGGGCCCTATTTACATGGCAGAATTTGCAAGTGGAAAGACGCTTATCCAGAGAGGAATCTGTTTATTTTTAATATTTAAAAATGTTGTTGCAAATGCATTTGCTATTTAAACAACGTGGCGCTGGACCTTTACACTCACATATGTATGTACTGGTCCTCTTGCAGCATTTGAAACAGACTGGGCCGATTCATGCAACGGCGAGCTCAGACCAGCAGCAGGAGCTGATGCGTGTGCGGGCGGAGCTGGAGAAGAAGAACGTACAGTATGAGGAGGAGTTGAGTCACCGGGAGACGCTCCACAGCTCTGAGCTAAAGGGCCTCAAGAAAGAGCTACGTGATGCCGAGGGTCAACACCTCACACTCCAGAAAGAGATACTCATGCTCAAAGACAAACTGGAGAAAACCCGCAGAGAAAGGTGCATGTATGACTATATCAATTTTCTTTTCATTTCTCTTTATTGTAAGTGATAGCATCATGTAATTTATACAATTGCTGGCACACTCAGCCTTTGCATAGGCAGATATTTACAGCTTTTCTTGTCTGCCGCCCACTTACACAGGAAGGCCAACGGCTGGATGGACAAATTTTTTTTAGTGTGTGGTTTAGAGGCATAAATCTGAATTTGAATGTATTATAATAACTGTGGTCTGTGAATGGTTCATGGTCATGATATTTGAAGATGAAACCACCAGCTTTTGTTGAGCCACCAATGTGAACCTGTAGATTTGTTTCTTTACATCGAATCGTTTGTTAAATAGCTCCATGGTAGCAAGATGTAGCTGTACTGCAAACTTCATCATGTTCATTATTGTGTTTGCAACAGCCAAAATGAGCGTGAGGAGTTTGAGACGGATTACAAGCAGAAGTTCGAGAGGGAGAGAGCCCATCTGACAGACGATAACAAGAAGCTCACAAGTGAAGTTGAGAAGGTGAGATCTCTATCGCTCTCAAAAACACATGTGCCAGTACTCATGATATTCATTAGCCTGTGTCTCTTTCATCACAAAAACTATACTTCAAATCCCGTCTGAAATTCCCCCTTCTCCTTTGGCACGCTCTTCCCAATTCTGCTAACATTCCTAGAGAGAGAGCGTAACCACACACACTTACGCAAAATTGCTTCTTGGCTCAGCCACCGTTTACTTTGGACCGCGAGGTAAAATCGGAATCAGCCAGTCAAATAATTCTGCAAGTTTGGACATATCAGATATTAAAGGGCTCCTTATTTTTGGTGGCATGGATATTAAACCTTATTAATTTCGTAAAAATACCTGGAAACCCAAAACACAAAGGCAGTTTAAAACAATAGCGCAGCCGGCCAGGGCTGTCATGTCAAATGCCAGATTGGATGGGGTTTCGAAACATAAGCAAGAATGATGGCATTTGGAAGGAATTGAACCAGGATGTGAAATGCCTGAATAAATTCACATTCCTATAAAAGAGTACTACACAAGTTTTGTATAGAGTTGCCGTAACAAAGTATGTTTGCTTCCTGTCTTTTGGACAATGTTTAGTTTCCTACAAAACAAAGAACCGATAAAAGCTAGTGAGGTTGATAAACGACAAACTATTTTTTTTTTTTTATCAGTCAGACGATAAAATGCCATAGCTTCAGAAGGAACTCAATTTCAAGAGCTCTTTTGACTGGGCCAGTGAGTAACCATCTAGCAAACCGCCGAACAACATTTCTATTTTCATTAGTTTTTTTGTTTTATTCATTTTAATTTCAACTTATTTTAGTTCAGTTAGTTGCCAAGGCAACATTTCTATTTTAGTTTGGTTTTTAAGCATCCAGCATGGCCACCGTGAGACCACATATATTAATGTAACTCTACTGAAGCTAGAGCTTTAGAGAAATGTTTGTTTAAGTTTAAATGTTTTTTAATGGTTTTTTGTTAACAATGACAACCACCTTAGCTGCATAGCAATTGCTGTCTTATTCATCGGATCCCCATCTGTCTGCTTCCTCCCATCTTTACTCTTCTGTCTCTTTGTGGTCTCTTTTTCTCTCTTCAGCTGAACTCTATGTATGAGCAGCTCAGCAGTAGTCACAGGCAGCTGGAGGAGGAGATGCGAGAGTTGGCTGATAAGAAGGAGAGCGTTGCCCATTGGGAAGCCCAGATAACTGAGATCATCCAATGGTGAGTGGAGCCCCCTACCTGCAGCCGCTTGCCATCGCATCTGCAGAGAAAGACATGACGATGGTGACCTTTACCTAGATCTGTATAGCTGTGCAGATCCAGATCATGCAGATGTTGCAGATCAAGTAGCCATCTAGTGACAATTCATCAAATAAGAACATGCTTCTGCATATTTTAATGTTCATTTCAAGGTTAAGTTGAACTAAGCTAATCTGTGCAGGGTGAGCGACGAGAAGGATGCTCGTGGTTACCTCCAAGCTCTGGCCACAAAAATGACAGAGGAGCTTGAAGGGCTCAGGAACACCAGCTTGGGAGCTAGAGGAACGGTGAGACACATGCACACGGCAGATAAGGATGAAACGCATATTCTCTTCTTCCTGCTCTTCTGATGCGGGGGGTCTCTCTCGCTTTGTCAGGACATGCCGTGGAAGATGAGGCGCTTTGCTAAGCTGGACATGTCTGCACGTCTGGAGCTGCAGTCTGCGCTGGATGCCGAGATCAGAGCCAAACAGTCCATCCAGGACGAGCTTAACAAAGTCCAAGCATCCAGCATTTCCACAGAATGGTGAGACCACACATATCAACATAGTTCTGCTAAACTCTACTGAAACCACAGAGATGTTGTTTGCTGATTTGATTTAAAGTCTAATGTTTTTTTTATTTTTATTATTTGTTTCACAATCGTGAATAGTTTTGAGATTCACTTCTCTTTTTGATTGGGTGAATAGGCTGAACGTAGCTGAACTTGGTTTATTTTGTTCACACCCTCCTCGAATGAGGTGAATTTAAATAGAGTGACACAGTTTTCGGTCTGTTATTTTTGTCTCACAGCAAATTGCAAGAATCCGAAAGTAGAAACCAGGAGCTGCTGGCAGAAATTGAGAGGCTGAGGAAGGAGACAGAGGAGCTGAGGCTGAGAAGAGGTGACACTCTGTGTTATTTACATATTTTCATATTTTAATTAGAGATATTTTGTCATTTATTAGTTTTTTCCTATATATCCGCCTTATTTCAATGAACAAAAATGATCTTAGGTAACAATAACAACACTGGTGACAATCAAATATCCACATAATCTATGCAGAATTGCTTTTTACAGTGTCACATAATAACAACAGTTCTTTGTGAGATTTTAATAGTTTAATATTTTAATAAGATTCTGTCATTTGTAGGTGTGAAGCATCAGGATTCACAGAATTCCTTCTTGGCATTCCTCAATGCGCCCACTTCTGCTCTGGATCAGTTTGATGTAAGTTTGAGATCCCAGGTGTTGTTCATGAGAACATCTGCATAGAAGGGTCACTTTGGTTTCAAAAGAAATAATTTTCATCATTCTTTTTAGTTTTTTAGTTTTCTGTATTCTTCTGATACCTCCTGATCTGTTTTATTATTTTCAGTTTTTCTCCTGTCATAATATGTATGGTTATTGTTTTTTTTGTTTTGTTTTTTTCATTCTGTTGTCAATCAGGACTCATTTTCTTCCTCTTCGTCTTCTTTAGTTGAATTTTGGGACGATGTAAGTTCTCATTCAGCCATGTTATAGTGCATTAATGTCTTTTTACATACGTTTTACACATTTAAAAGCAGACCTACTCCCGTTATGGAACTCCCATAGGAATAATATCTGAATACAACAGGAAACTCAACTCAATTGAGTTTGAAATTAGCATGTTGCTAAGCTAATAGCATAAAAATGCACAGCACAGACAAATTGGGACATAACGTATTTACATAAGCATTTTTCACTACACAAATCCTTTTTATTGATACTTTTCAGTATTGAATTGATTTCACATTCTACCGATGTTATGTTTTACTGATCCTACATCCACCTCAGTCTCTTGTGGTAGTGACTCCTTGGAGTTCTTTCATGTGAAGTGATTCCTTTGTGCATGTAAACTATACTCAGAAATCCATCCGCAGATTAGACGTGTTCTTACCTGCCCTCATTCCCTTCCCTCTGTTTTCATGCCTGCCGTCCCAGACCTTTATCCTATGGAGCTGACATTGCACATGAAGTTTGACTCTCTTCTCATTTTCTTCTTTCTCTCTCCATATGAAGCGGTCACCCTCTTTTGGTCTTGGAAGCAAAACCAGACGTGTAAGACCCGCTTTTGTCCTACGTAACCGTAAAATCCCCCCCGTCATATTTTTTCCAGTGGTTGTGATGGCTTGTTTTGCAAACTGTATCGGTGGCAGCTGATTGTGGTGATGTCTGCATTGCATGAGACCTTTAATGCTTAAATGCATCTGGAATGTGTTTGGGAAACTTTTTCATCTGTCCAAATGCATGTATACCATATATGTAATTGAAGTGTTATATAATACACTTCAGAGAAACCCGGGTTATTGTCTGGTTTGGTAAATTTAACTTGGTGGTTTATTTTCCATATCATGTGCTTTTATGGTACATTTTAAAAGCCCTTTTAAATGGAAGAATAAAGAGTTGATTTACGTGGCTCAATATTTGGATCTAATTTTAACTTTTGCTCATGTATAAAGATTCTAAAGACAAAAATATGTTGTACAGGGAGTGCAGAATTATTATGCAAATGAGTATTTTGACCACATCATCCTCGTTATGCATGTTGTCTTACTCCAAGCTGTATAGGCTGGAAAGCCTACTACCAATTAAGCATATTAGGTGATGTGCATCTCTGTAATGAGAAGGGGTGTGGTCTAATGACATCAACACCCTATATCAGGTGTGCATAATTATTAGGCAACTTCCTTTCCTTTGGCAAAATGGGTCAAAAGAAGGACTTGACAGGCTCAGAAAAGTCAAAAATAGTGAGATATATTGCAGAGGGATGCAGCAGTCTTAAAATAGCCAAGCTTCTGAAGCGTGATCATCGAACAATCAAGCGTTTCATTCAAAATAGTCAACAGGGTCGCAAGAAGCGTGTGGAAAAACCAAGGCGCAAAATAACTGCCCGTGAACTGAGAAAAGTCAAGCGTGCAGCTGCCAAGATGCCACTTGCCACCAGTTTGGCCATATTTCAGAGCTGCAACATCACTGGAGTGCCCAAAAGCACAAGGTGTGCAATACTCAGAGACATGGCCAAGGTAAGAAAGGCAGAAAGTCGACCACCACTGAACAAGACACACAAGCTGAAACGTCAAGACTGGGCCAAGAAATATCTCAAGACTGATTTTTCTAAGGTTTTATGGACTGATGAAATGAGAGTGAGTCTTGATGGGCCAGATGGATGGGCCCGTGGCTGGATTGGTAAAGGGCAGAGAGCTCCAGTCCGACTCAGACGCCAGCAAGGTGGAGGTGGAGTACTGGTTTGGGCTGGTATCATCAAAGATGAGCTTGTGGGGCCTTTTCGGGTTGAGGATGGAGTCAAGCTCAACTCCCAGTCCTACTGCCAGTTTCTGGAAGACACCTTCTTCAAGCAGTGGTACAGGAAGAAGTCTGCATCCTTCAAGAAAAAGATGATTTTCATGCAGGACAATGCTCCATCACACGCGTCCAAGTACTCCACAGCGTGGCTGGCAAGAAAGGGTATAAAAGAAGAAAATCTAATGATATGGCCTCCTTGTTCACCTGATCTGAACCCCATTGAGAACCTGTGGTCCATCATCAAATGTGCGATTTACAAGGAGGGAAAACAGTACACCTCTCTGAACAGTGTCTGGGAGGCTGTGGTTGCTGCTGCACGCAATGTTGATGGTGAACAGATCAAAACACTGACAGAATCCATGGATGGCAGGCTTTTGAGTGTCCTTGCAAAGAAAGGTGGCTATATTGGTCACTGATTTGTTTTTGTTTGGTTTTTGAATGTCAGAAATGTATATTTGTGAATGTTGAGATGTTATATTGGTTTCACTGGTAAAAATAAATAATTGAAATGGGTATAAATTAGTTTTTTGTTAAGTTGCCTAATAATTATGCACAGTAATAGTCACCTGCACACACAGATATCCCCCTAAAATAGCTAAAACTAAAAACTACTTCCAAAAATATTCAGCTTTGATATTAATGAGTTTTTTGTGTTCATTGACAACATGGTTGTTGTTTAATTATTAATGTTGTAAAATTAATCCTCAAAAATACAACTTGCCTAATAATTCTGCACTCCCTGTATACTTAAAAATTAACATTTTAAGTCGATCCGAACAATCATGGCTTACTCTCTTCCATGGTTCACAGAAGTTAGTAAGAAATTTTACTCTCTTCTTTTCCATACAAAGACTGTCAAACTACAAAAAGAAGCTATAGGATGGCTTTGTATATGAGGAAAAAGGGAAGTACACTACCATTCAAATGTTTGGGATCAGTAAGATATTTTTATTCCGCAAGGATGCATTGAATTTTAAATTGATCTAAACTGACAGAGAATACATTTTATTATGCTACTAAAGATTTCTATTTCTAATAAATACTGTTCTTTTGATCTTTCTATTAATCAGAGATGGCTGAAAAGTCACGGTTTTCACTAAAATATTAAGCAGCACAGCTGTTCTCAACATTGATAATGTCAGCATATTTGAATGATTTCTGAAGGATCATGTGACACTGAAGACTGGAGGAATGGCTGCTGAAAATTCAGCTTTATCACAGGATAAATTACATTTGAAAATGTATTCTAATAGAAAAAGTCACAGCTTTGAGCATAAGATACTACTTCATTAACAAACCTTGCCAACCCCAAACGTTTGAACAGTAGTTCAATTATTTGTTGAAGAATTATACAGAAGCAGGTTTGCAAAGACATCATGCTGAGCAAATGATGACAGAATTTTCACGTTTGAGTGAACTAATCCTTTACAGATCACTTTAATTTAAGACCCTCATAAAGTGTGTGTATATATGGTTTCCATGTAGTTCCATGCGTTTGTGTGTTTTTTCCCTGTGCGGTTTTTGCCCTTCATTCCGTCTTGCATGTGTAGTTGGTGTGTGGTCTCTGTGTAGTGGATATATTGTGCCTTTTTCTCATTGGCTTGGAGCCTGGATGCACTTGCTTTGTTCTGCTTAGAGGGTGTAATTCCAGTAAAAGTGTTATTGTCATGATAAGCTTTATGGGCTTAATATACCGCTGTGAGTTTGTTTCGCTCTGCTTGGTGGCATGTTCTTCTGATGTCACGGTCTGTGACATATGACACATTTAGTAAAGATGATTACCATCTTTTTGCTTCTTAGCTTGACTCGGCAGATTTCACTCCCTCCAATACTCCATCACGAGACGAAGACTCAAGATCTCGCCGTATATCACGCTCACGTTCCCCGTCCACCGCCAGTGACATGGAGCCTATTGAGGTATCATTTGGACTCTTAAAGGGATAGTCCACCCAAAAATGAAAAGCCTTTTAGTATTTACTCATTCCGAATCCAAACCAATATGCTATTTTTTTTCTGTGAAGCACAAAAGCAGATGTACTGGCCACTCTTTTCCATAAATAAAGTGATCCAGCCTGTATCCGGCATTTATGCTTTTGTGTTGCACAGAAGAATGAAAGTCATACAGGTTTGGAAGGACATGAGTAAATGATGACTCTTCATTTTAAGTGAATTATTACTTACTTGAGTGAACTCTTACCATAATCTTAGTTTATATAATAAAATGCACTGATATGTTGGTGTGTCCTTCTCCTAGTTGATTGACCATTCGTCACGTAGTCTTCAGACTCCAACCGGCAGATCAGGCTATGGGAGCTTGGGACACTCATCACCTAAGGTAACACAAAAAAATCTACATTTTAGAGTTGATCTGGCCGGTATGCCGATATCGGACTATTTATGTCACAATGGTGTAAATTGTACTGCTCTATACGTTTGTGTAGCAGAACTGCTTTAAGTATATTTCAAGTAGTAGATTACCCCCAAAATACTTGTACAATAGTACAATATGTACTGTTACTGTGATTTAAAATGACTTGTATTGTGTGCTATAGAAATTTTGTACAATACTCTTATTGTCCAGTGTTTGTCTAAATGCTTGACGGTTTCAATTGGGACATCTATGGAAATGGGTTACATCGCTGATGTTCTCTGCTCCACAGCCCAAGGCGCACCAGTTTGTTGTGAAGTCATTCACCATTCCCACCAAATGTAATCAGTGCACCTCTCTCATGGTGGGACTTATACGTCAGGGCTGCACCTGTGAAGGTGAGGACAACAGAAGAGAAATGAAAGCTGGGTGTGATATGTGAATTATGACAACAGCGAATATGACGTTTTTAGTTTTTGAGATGATCAAACCCGCATGACTTTATTTCTTCAGAGGAACGCCCAAGGATAACCAGTATAATCCTTTAAAATTTTCCCTTTTGTGTTCCACCGAAGAAATAAAGTCATACTGGTTTGGAATAAAATAAGGGTGAACCTTTCCTTTCACATTGGTTTAATGAATGTGCCCCAATCCCAGGATGCCTTATTGACAAAATGCTCAGTAATATTCAGTACCTGTGTTCACCATCTTTCCTTTCAGTCTGCAACTTCTCCTGTCATGTCACCTGTGCTGATAAAGCCCCCTCTGTATGCCCCGTCGCACCAGACCAAACAAAGGGCAAATTGGGAATTGATACTCAGAGGGGCATTGGGACTGCATATGAGGGGCATCTTAGGGTAAGATTGGTTCTGTTCTTCATATTTTCTTCACTATTGGCTACTCTGTCTTTATTTAGGATCTTCTGAAACTGCTTTTTCCATAGTTGTTCATTGTGTGGATGTACACTATTGGCCACCAACTTTTTTTGTCTTTTCCAGGTGCCAAAGCCCACAGGGGTGAAAAAGGGCTGGCAGAGGGTCTGGGCAGTGGTTTGTGACTTCAAACTCTTCCTGTATGAGCTTGGAGAAGGGAAAGGTGCCCAGCCTGGTGTCATAGTTAACCAGGTCATCGACATGAGGTGAGAGAGGTGTTCGTTCAAATGTGATGCTGTAATAAGTCAAATATGTCATGAGATGTTTCAATATATTGTGCTTGACTCTCTATTCTGAGCAGGGATGAAGAGTTTTCCGCCAGCTCGGTTCTGGAGTCGGATGTCATTCATGCAAACAAGAAGGATATCCCCTGTATTCTTAGGGTAAGCGCAAACAGGCGTTTAAAATAAATCAAATAAAAGCGACTTGACTCACTATAGCATTAGGCAGTCTTTAGTTATTTCATTTTTGAATTGCCTTTTATACAGTGCTATCCATTCATTCCACAGGTAACAGCATCTCAGCTGTCCACCTCCTCCAGTCAGAAGACGTGTATCCTGATGCTGGCTGACAACGAGCAAGAGAGGACGAAGTGGGTGTGCGCTCTGAACGAGCTGCAACGCATCCTAAGGAAAAACAAGCTGAAGGAGCGTTTCGTCTATGTGCCTAAAGAAGCCTACGACAGCACACTTCCTCTCATCAAAACCACCCAAACTGCTGCTATTATAGGTACAGAGACTCAAAACTCTTGTCAACTCTTGATCAGTGCCATGTTAGAGCAAATACTAATACCCTTACCTAGAGTTTAACCAAAACTGTTTGATTGTGTCTAGATCATGAGCGGGTTGCTTTGGGGAATGAGGAGGGCCTGTTCGTCATCCACGTCACAAAAGATGGTAAAACTTCAGTCACTAATCCTTTTTACTCCATTGTCTAATAAGCTTGGTTGTGTGGTTTAGTGGTCAAAAATCTGGACTGGTAACTGCAAATTGGTTGGTTCAAACCCCAGAAATGCTGATATATGAGCTATACCAGGTTGCTTCAGGGTAATAAGTTTACTCAGAAGTTGAGTTAAAATTATTGCAATTTCCAAATGTTAAAAACATTGACATGCTCTCCATCATTTTGACAGAAAAAATAATGGGTCTATTGCATTGGAATGCTAGACGTTTATTTAATTTTTTGGAAAATGAAAACAACAGACTAAAATAGAGCATGACTGAAAATGTTTAACTCAGGCTGAACTAAAAATAACCATTATCTGTCATCTGTCTGAGTAAACCTTTCATTAGATAAAAGCAGCTAAATTAATGTTTTTTCCCCTATTTTTCTCTATTTGTTAGAGCAGTCAGACATTTCAAATCTATTAAAGGTTGTAAACTATCAAAATGAACGATTTGTAAGTTTTAACAGTTTTTTCTTGATTTTGTGGCACATTGTGATGCATATTTAAAACGATTTAGCACTATTGTTATTGAACCACATACACATTTGATGCAAGACCAACATCCACTGAACATTGTTGTCTTTCTGCTAGAAATCGTTCGCGTGGGTGATATTAAGAAAGTGCATCACATAGAACTGATGCCCACGGAGCACCTCCTGGCCGTCATCTCGGGCAGGAACCGACAAGTGTGTCTGGTCCCCATGGCGGGGTTCGACGGGAGGGAGGTCGACAAGAATAAGGTGGCAGATACTAAAAACTGCCAGGCGCTGGTGTCCGGTGTGGTGCGCAATGGCACCTGCTTCTGCCTCGCCATTAAACGGCAGATCTCCTGCTTCGAAATTAGCAAGAGCAAATCTCGCCACTGCCATCTCATGGACATACAAGTACAGTATTCAAAACCTCTCATTATTTTTTTCAGATCAAGTATATGCAGATGTAATTAGTGTTCATACTCATTAGATTAGACACACAGCAACATCAACAGCCCTTTCTAAATCTCAGGCTCCAGGAACTGTCCAGTGGATGGCGATGTTCAGCCAGCAATTATGTGTAGGCTACCAAGCGGGCTTCATGCGGTACAGTTTGTATGGAGAAACCCCTCCGGTCAGCTTACTCCATCCCGATGACCCCACATTGGCGTTTATTAAGGCTGACAACCTGGATGCCCTTTGCGCAGTGGAAATCACCAATAAAGAAATGCTGCTCTGCTTCAGCAAAATTGCAGTGTACGTGGACACACATGGCAGACGCTCACGCCAACAGGAGCTGATGTGGCCTGCGACGCCCACCACCTGCTGTGAGTAGTAGAGAGAGGTTAATCTTCTACTTAAATGGTGTAGCAGTGAAAAGGTTTGGTTGGATATACCTTGTGGCTGTTTTATATCACGCAGGCTACAACGCCCCCTACCTGTCAGTCTACAGTGAAAATGCAGTGGATGTGTTTGACGTGAACACTATGGAATGGATTCAGAGCATTCCGCTTAAAAAGGTTTGCTTTTTTTCGATTTCAGAAGTGTTTCAGATATGTTGCAAAAATTTGAGGTCAGTAAGATTTTTTGATGAATTTACTCAGAAAGGACACATTCAATTTATTAAAAGTAATACTTTTACATTGTTACAAAAAATGCTGTTCTTTTTAATACTCTGTTGATCAGAGAATCCTGGCCCAAAAAATTTTTACGGTTTCCACAAAAATATTAAGCAGCACAACTGTTTTCAAAATTGATGATAATAAATTATTGAGCCAAAAATGAGCCAATTAGAATTTCTGAAAGATTATGTGACACTGGAGACTGGAGCTGAAAATTCCTTCTCAAATTACATTACAAATTACATTTTAAAATATAATATATATTACAATTATAACATTTTAATATTAAATTATAATAATTCTCAATATTACTGTTTTTAATCAAATATAGGACATTTATTTAAAAAAATGTAAACGCTAATAACACATTTGCTTTAACTTGCCAAAAATATTTATACATAAATATTAATAAAAATAAATATAAGTAGATTTATATTTCATAAATATTTCAAGTTCATGCAATTTTAAACATTCTCTCAGATAACAAGTGTTAAAAATGACTGCCATCTCTAAATTACTACATTTAAAAAAATCTAAATGTATACATTTTAATAAATGTTCATTTATATATATATATCTATATATATATATATATATATATATATATATATATATATATATATATATATATATATATATATATATATATATATATATAAAAATATAAATGCAATGAAGACAAAAAATCCAGGGTTTTTTATTGAATGAGTCATCTTATGAATGAATAAATAAACCCAGGATCTCACTGGCTCTGTGCAGGTCCGGCCGTTGAACATGGATGGCTCTTTGAATCTCCTGGGCTTAGAAACTGTCAGACTCTTCTACTTCAGAAACAAGACTGCAGGTAACAGCAGTGACTCCATAATTCAGTGAAATGCATTAATCTTGAGTTGGGTGTTGATGTTTGAAATAATGAATTATTCAGATTTGAATAATATGTCTGATAATGCATTATTTGTGTGTGTTTAGAGGGGGATGAACTGGTGGTGCCTGAGGTGTGTGATAACAGCAGGAAGCAGATGGTACGCAACATGAGCAACAAGAGACGATTTTCATTCCGTATTCCTGAGGAGGAGAGACTGCAGCAGAGGAGGTGATTGACACACACACACACACACGGGATGTTAGTTCAAAGAATGCACTTTTAAAGCTGCAGTCTGTAAGTTTTGCCTCTGTGTCGCCATCTCTGTTTGAAACGTGCAATTGCAGTTATTTGCTGAGTTATCATCTGTACGCGATTTGTGCATCAGCGCGGCTCCTCAGCACAGATGAATCAAATGTTTTGAGGAGTATGTGCAGCTTTGCTGTCAGTCACCGCACCGGTGTGGATACTATACTTCAGAATCACAGATTATACGTCTTGGAGTATAACCTAAATAAGAATTTTCATCTGGAAATGTCTTCTGAATAAGTAAGTAACATGTCTGCCACTTTTGGGAATCGCGCTGTTTTTAGAAGTCGCACTACCAACGGTGATTAAATCTAACGATTGCTTGTATAACATCAAACTACGCAAATTATTATTATTGTTATACTTTGTTCTCAAATTGTTAATGTTAACAGCATTAGCATTGCGTGACTACGTGTATTTAGTGTTTATTAGCGTTACCTGTAAATTTCAATTTCTGTATAGCCTAATCTTTTGCGTTTGACAAAGGGTGACTCTCCAGTTGTCACTGATGATGTCATTTGGGCCTTTCTGGATTACAATCCACTATCAAAATGATAAGTTTAATTACTCCATCTGCTGTGAGAAAAGGCTATAAATGATCTGCTGGAGAACATGCGGTCCGCTCCTCACATGTGATACCACTACTACTAGCCGGACTCTTTCTTTATGTATAAAGATGTGACGTAATGACGCAAAGACATGCTTGAATTTCCTGCGGAAATCCACCACACCACTCTAATAACACATTATTACAAGCTTACCGATGTGAATGAGGCTAAGGTAAGGAGATAGTTTTGATTACTGGCTTGTTGTGTACTTGCTCAGAAATTGATTTTGGATCATTTTTTAACCCAAAAAAGTTACGGACTGCAGCTTTAATGAAACGGCTACAAACAAAGTTCATATGACAATTTCAAATTGTCATTGTAAGACTATTATATTAACTGGTGTGTGTGTGTGTGTGTGTGTGTTTGCAGAGAAATGTTGAAAGATCCTGAGAGGAGGAGCAAGCTGATCTCAAATCCTACTAATTTTAACCACGTGGCTCATATGGGGCCTGGAGATGGGATGCAGATCCTCAGAGATCTGCCAATGGTGAGAGGCTCATCTTTTAAAAGAATATTCTGGGTTTAGTACATGTTAAGATCAATCCACAGCATTTGTGGCATACTGTTGAGTACTACAACAATATATTTCACTTCTTTTCTATAAAAAAGGAAAGATAAGTCAGGCACTTACATTGGAAGTGAAAGTGGCCAATTTGTCAAAATGTAAACAATATGCATGTTGACATGATTTTAGTTTTATATGCCAATTTACATTTAATGTGTAACTAATAATGTACACGTTTTAACAGCGGAATGAATTAAGTGTATTTAGAAAATAAGCTTTTAAATCCTCCAAAAATTGCCCCCCTTCACTTAAACTGTAAGTGCATCAATGTAAGCTTAATTTTTGCTTTTTTCAAAGAAAATGAATCAAAATATTTTTTTGTGGTAATCAGCATATTCACAAATGCTCTTGATTTGATCTTGGCTTGTATTGAATTTGGAATATGCTTTTACAACCTCATTTTGCTTTGTGTTTTTCTGATCATTTATCAAGTCACTGTCAGTATATTTAAAAAAAAAAGAAAAAAAAGGAATACTTCTATTCAGCAAGGATGCTTTAAATTTATCAAATTAAATTATCAAGTAACTGTAAATACATTTATAAAGCTTTCTATTCCAAGTCATTGCTGTTCTTATGGACTTGAAATAAAAGGATCCAAAAATGTTTCTGCAAAAATATTAAGCAGCACAACTGTTTTCAACATTCACAACAATATGAAATGTTTCTTGAGCACCAAATCAGCATATTCCAATGATTTCTGAAGGATCATGTGACACTGTCTTCTCTCTACATTTATTGATGTGTCATGGGTCATTTATGCATCCTGTATTAATAGCAACATGATATCATAAGAATCATTATATTGAAACCCATAGTTTGTTTTCATCCAGTCATGTTTGTCTCACTCATTGCATGCTTGTGTGTCCCTGTTCTCTGTGTGTGTGGTGTTTCTCTGTGTAACCTGTAGAATGTGCGTGCTCAGGACAATCGTGCCGGGTTCAGCGGATCCGTCAGCATCCCCTCAATCACCAAAAACCGAGCCGAACCTGGGCGTTCCATGAGCGCAAGCAGCGGTCTAGGAATGCGTAAGTACGCGCACGCTACTATACTTATCAGATTTCCATGCGTTTCATTTCCAACCAACTTCTTTCTTGTCCTCTCTATCAGGGACGTCCTCTCAGAACGGCAGCGCACTGAGGAGGGAGCTGTCGAGCAGCAGCTACAGCTCTAAACGTCAGACCATGACATCACCTTCAGAGAGCTCGCTGTCGTCAGGAGGGGGGATGGATGTGGGCGAAGCGCCACTCTCTCAGTTTGATAGAGAGGTGAGTCACGATGGAGGAATCAGGACAGTGGTATCTTCATTACCTCATCACATCAATGCCAGATTTGCACTATGCAGGGACGTCACGACACATGTCCAGCAAGCTATAGTATCCATGAGGATTCAATTTGAGCCTTATGCTGACTTCACATGCTATAGGAATACGGTTTTTCTTATCGGAAACTGGGCATGAATAACCCCACAAGTCGTTTTTATGACTGGGAAACTAGGAGATCACTTGGATACCCGAGTTTCCAAGTTGGGCAGGTCGTAAACTTTAAACATGGTGGAGGAGAGAACTATTGCTGTAGTGACAGTTGTATTCATTTGATTCGTTTTTCCATTAACATCTACATTGCTTTCTCCTGCTGTCACAATCTTTATGTATATTGCCAGCAGCCATATCACCCTGTAGCCCAAGACTGGTTTCCCACTGAAGCTAAGCAGGGTTGAACCAGTCACCTGGAAGGGAGACCTCCTGGAAAACTAGGTTGCTGCTGGAAGAGGTGTTAGTGAAGCCAGCAGGGGGCGCTCAACCTGTGGTCTATGTGGGTACTAACACCCCAGTATAGTGATGGTACTTTGATAAAGAGAAGGGGTGTTACCCCATCCTGGCCCCATTTGCCCAGTGGCCTCTGGCTTCATCACTCTGTCTCCTCTCCACCTATAAGCTGGTGTGTGGTGGGCGTTCTGGCGCAATATTATGGCTGCCGTCACATCATCCAGGTGGATGCTGCACATTGGTGGTGGTTGAGGAGACCCCCCCCCCCCCCCCCCTTCCATGTAAAGCGCTTTAAGTTCCTAGAAAAAGCGGTATATAATTGTAACAAATTATTATTATTATTATTGACCATCTGATGCATATTGTATGCAATTTACACAATAAAAATAGCATTTATTTGACCAAAATCAAGCTGACTATCTAGATAGCATGTGTACAAAAGCACAGATAAAGTTTCTGGTTTTAAATGAATAACACCGTGTCCTTCCTACATGCGACACCGCAACATGCGATAAAAGGTAGCTTTTCCATCAATGTTTCTATTTCTGTGACGTCACGGCTGGAACAACAACACAAAACACGGCAATGATAATCTCAGGAAGTGCTTATGTGCTTTATTTAATTTTAAAGCGTGTAATGTGACTTTGTATATCATTTAGTGCCCAGCTTTGTAACGTAGTCGCACTAAAAGCAACAAAGGATAATTCACCTCAGATCTTGAAATAAAAAAATGGAAAGAAGAACAAACAAAGATTGTTTTAGTAACTTAGTATGTATTTTTAGTAATGTTTAAATGGTGTAATATTTGTGAATTTGATTATGTACTTATTCTTTTCCTTGCGAGTGCCGTCAAGATTAATCTCAGGTGCCATAGCTACACCTGCCGCGAGAGCCCGCCCACACGCTGTTCTGATTGGCTGTGGTTTTTGATTAACTGGCGCATCTCGTAGTCGCGTCTGGTGTGGACAGACAAGTTGCTTGACGCTGGAATCTTATCGCATCGCGTCTAGTTAGGACACGGTGTAAGACTGTACATTTAATTCAAAATCTTCAATGAATTTTTAGCTTACATTACTTAATATTCTATCCTACAAAAAGCACTCGAATGTGACAAACTCGTATAATTTAGTTTCTGAAGCATGTGAAGGCACATCTTATTATACACAAACAGTTTTCAGTCAACATGGATTTAAAAACCGACTACAAAAGTTTTTTTAGGATCTCTTTTCTCTCATACACCACTTTTATATTTGAAAACACAGTCAGAGTTAACTGTCAATGATATACTTGTTGTTGTTGTTACTAAAAAAAAGATAATTTATTCACCCTCATGTCGTTCTGAAACCCGTTAGATTTTTCTGGACACCTCCTGACTTCTAAAAACAGCTTGCCCCTTCCCTTCCCATGAGGCCTGTTTTCCCCAAAGCAGTTGAATGCAAGTGAGCCTTAGCGCTGTGTTTCCCCTCCACCTAGCTTTGTCAGTGCTTTCGCCACTTTATGCCTGCCACCCCATTCCACTACATCCAAAAGTATCCTCAGCAAACTACCCACCTGCGCCCTTATCTCACCCGTCATCTCCCCACATCTCTGCGCTTTGCGCTCCCTGGCCGCCCTATTCTCCTTCAGCAAGTGTGAAAGCCATTCTGGCACTCAGTCTGCCCTTTCCTTCTCAGTGGCAGGCGGTATCGCCCTCGGAGAAGACCCCTGATCTGAAAAGGGCTTTAAGGACCCTGCTTAGTAAGATGAAGGTAAACGCCACACGTTTCCAGTGAAACACACACACACACACGCACATACACGCCTGCTGTCATCTGCACACTAAGGCAACCCTGCAGAGTGCTTTACCCACTGCCCATTTTTGAAGCCCACAGCCTTGTCGTCCACTGCTCACAAGTGAAGCAGAGTGCTTCGGTTGGGAATGGCAAGCTTCCATCCGCATGTTTCGCCTTCATACCGCTCCTGCTGGCCAGCCCCTGTGAAAAATGAGTCTTTATGAGAAGAAAAGAGAGTTGGACTAGAAAAATACTTTTATGCAAGTACACAAATGCTTGGTGCACACTAAAGGTGGTGCTAAACTTTGGAAATGACTGTCATTAAACCAAATGTGTATTTATTCAGGTAGCTAGGGATAAACATATTAACAGTAGAAGAAAACTACACTAATGCGCTATAGCGCCCCTTGTGGCAAAGCTTAGAATGCAACGTGTGAACATTTTGTTTAGTTTGCAACGTTTGCATTAACGTACTTGCGAAGAGTATGTTTCAAGTCTGTGGAGTCGCTTTGCAGCAAAGCTTAAGAAATAAGTTAATCAAATGCAGAGTTGACAACTGCAAACCACTTGCCATGAGTGTGTTTTTGAGAAAAAGCACTTAATGTGCCTTTACTTTATAGTGCCCTGTTCTCAAAAACGTGGCTCGATTAAAGGACCACCCCCACTTTTATACTTTTTAGACATGGCCAATCAGGGAGGCAAAATTCAAGTAGTTTAACACATACATATTTTTGCTCTTTCTATATTTTGGGTAAGTTAAAGTGTTAAAGGGATAGTTCACCCAAAAAGGGAAATTCTGTCATCGTATACTCACCTTCATGTCGTTCCAAACCTGTGTGACTTTCTTTCTTCTGCAGAACACAAAAGATGTTTTGAAGAATGTTTCAACTGTTTTTGTCCATACAATGAAAGTTAGTGAGGTCTAATGTTTTTTTTTTTTTTGGTGAATTATCCTTTTAAGACTGATTAATATTCTCTTGATGGCGGCATGTGAAATGGTGAACCAAGCATGTCATGTTTACAAAGCCATCCTCTGTTAAAAACAGGCTAAACGTCAGATTCTACTTGACTGGGTTTATTTGCACCTTTACAGTATTTTTTTATTCATTGCATGTGCACACTACCGTTCAAAAGTTTGGGGTCGGTAAGATTTAAAAAAAAAAAAAAAAGAAAGAAAGAAAAGAATGAGAACTCTTATTCAGCAAAATTGATAGTTAAGACTTTTACGTTGTTACAAAAAATATATATATTTCAAATAAATGCTGTCTTTTTGAACTTTCTATACAAAAGCTAAACGAGCTCCTCAAAAATATTAAGCAGTATAACAATTTTCAAAATTAATAAGAAATAATAGAAAAATGTTTCTTATATATGTATAAGTTATACACCAATCAGGCATAACATTATGACCACTGACAGGTGAAGTGAATAACACGGATTATCTCTTTATCACGGCACCTGTTAGTGGGTGGGATATATTAGGCATCAAGTGAACATTTTGTCCTCAAAGTTGATGTGTTAGAACTTAGAAACAGGAAAAATGGGCATGCGTAAGGATTTGAGCGAGTTTGACAAGGGCCAAATTGTGATGGCTAGACGACTGGGTCAGAGCATCTCCAAAACTGGAGCTCTTGTGGGGTGTTCCCGGTCTGCAGTGGTCAGTATCTATCAAAAGTGGACCAAGGAAGGAACAGTGGTGAACCGGCGACAGGGTCATGGGCAGCCAAGGCACAGACAAGCTACTGTAGCTCATATTGCTCAAGAAGTTAAAGCTGATAGAAGTTCTGATAGAAATGCGAATGGGGTTGCATAGCCACAGACCAGTCAGGATGCCCATGCTGACCCCTGTCCACCACCGAAAGTGCCAACAGTGGGCACGTAAACATCAGAACTGGACCACAGAGCAATGGAAGAAGGTCTGATGAATCACGTTTTCTTTTACATCACGTGGATGGCCGTGTGCATCGCTTGCCTGGGGAGCACATGGCACCAGGATGCACTATGGGAAGAAGGCAAACCGGCGGAGGTAGTGTGACGCTTTTGGCAATGTTCTGCTGGGTAACCTTGGGTCCTGACACGTACCAACTACCTAAGTACACCCTTTCATGGAAACTTCCCTGGTGGCTGTGGCCTCTTTCAGCAGGATAATGTGCCACAAAGCAAAAATGGTTCAGGAATGGTTTGAGGAGCACAACAACGAGTTTGAGGTGTTGATTTGGCCTCCAAATTCCCCAGATCTCAACCCATATCAATCGAGCATCTGTGGGATGTGCTGAACAAACAAATCCGATCCATGGAGGCCCCACCTCGCAACTTACAGGTCTTAAAGGATCTGCTGCTAACATCTTGATACCACAGCACACCTTCAGGGGTCTAGTGGAGTCCATGCCTCGACGGGTCAGGGCTGTTTTGGCAGCAAAAGGGGGACCAACACATTAGGATCATAATGTTATGCCTGATCGGTGTGTATATATAAGGAGAAAACGGTTATTTTAAATTGCAATAATAAAAAAAATTCACAATATAATTTTAATTTTTATTCAAATAAATGCAGCCTTACCGACCCCATACATTTTGAAGGATAGTGTAGTTAAAGACTTCATATGTCCATTGTCTTCATCTTGTGTTTTTGAAGTAAACCTTTAGACTTAGATTATTACAGTAGTGAGTGACTCTCTTCTGTAGGCAGTGTCTCTGTTTTAACAATATTTTTTTTGTTTTGTTTTCCAGGACTCTGATTCGCCCCGGCACTCCACTGCCTCCAACAGCTCCACCTTCAGCAGCCCGCCAAGCCCCGCCTCCCCGCACAAGACAAAGTCCCTCTCACTGGAGAGCACAGACCGCGCAGGTTGGGACACATGATGGACTCAACAGTGACCCAATCACAACAAACTCTGAGTCTGCCTGTAACAGTGCCCCACCCCCTCCCATACAGTCGCACCCAGGCACTACAGGCCCCTCCCACCTAATTTGCATAAACGATCACCACTGGGGAGCATACAAAGGAAAAAACCACACCACCATGAGAGCGTTTGTATGTGCGCGTGGATGTTTGGCGACACGCATTGGATAACGACCCCGCAAAGCTGAAAAAGTGGAGGATTCATTCTGGATTTAATTGTTACTGGTGTTTGTACATAGACCGGGGTTAGGGGTGAACTTTTATTTATTTATCATTTAGCCATTTCAAGGTGGACAATACTGTCACGTCCCTCACTCTGCTCCTCAGCTGTGGAACATACGGGAATGATGATCCCATTATAGAATCCCACTAATTTACCAGGGAAAAAAAACGCAATGATGTATATTTTTTATTTGCTTTTAAAAGTGATGTGTGCAGTGATTCGTTTGTTACTTCAGCTAAATGGATGAGAGGCCGCAGATGTCATGCAACCTCATCTAATGCTTCCTGTCCTATATTTGTAGGAATTTATAGAGGCTTTCTGACGACATCTTGGAATCCGTTACCATCATTACCGCCAGTCTCCATGTAATCCCAACCTTCCGTGAACCAACATGACCTGTGAAAACGCATCACAGTAATGTACATAGGTTTAAAGTATAGTATAATATATAATAAGGAAATATTGAAGAGATAAACTATGTGGAAAAAAAATCTCACTGCTTTTATTTTTAAAGAATTATTTTAATATACTCGCACCATTTTCTTTTATGAGACAATACTGCCTTGTGTATTTTTATTTCTTTTCATATTTTTGTGAGACGCAGGCCAGGCTGTTTTACTGCATAATGTCCGCCGGCTTCACTTCTGCTTTATGCATTGACCAAAACTGTACAAATATCAGCAAGGTTGCATATGAATATCATATTTCTGCTGGAACTAATAGGTCCAAATTGTGGAACTTGTCCAACGTGTAATTGGAGATTTGCAGACAGACAAAAGCCATTTCGTTTTGTTCCTGGATGGTTTCACGGTTACAGTATGGGAAATAGTCAACACACTTTGCTTCACCCACGTAGTTTGGCACTTTCTACCCTGGAAAAACAAGTTTTTTCACAATCTTTTCATGGATGACAGTAATTTTATACCGCCAAGTGTTAAAACATTCACCACTGCTAATGTTAAACTATATTACAAGAATCTGCTCCCACAAAACCAATATGTATTTGTCATTATGTAGCTGTCAAATTGCTTTTGTAGCACTTTCAATCCGACAATAACAACAACAAAAAATAGAAATGTTTAAAACTTCTCAGAAACTGCACATCTAATATAAGCAACACAGGCTTCACTTTGTTCCACATTCTGTTTGCAGTTGATTTAATTTAGTTGTACAAGAAAGCGAGTCTCCTGCCTCATGCAGGCTTCTGTTTGATTTCTGCACCAGATTCACTGTTGGTTGTGGGGAAACTCACTGAACTGGATTCATTTGTTAAAGGGTTTACAATAAATTGTCTCTCAGTTTTGCAGTATCATTCCAGTAGTAACAGGAAAACATTTGGATGGAAACCTCAGCAACCTCTTACACACACACACACACACACACACACACACACACACACACACACACACACACACACACACACACACACACACACACACGAGCTCACTCATCTCAGTTGTTTTTTTTCTTTTCTTAGGTTATGCTTTTTAATAATTTGTACAGTTTTGCATGTCAAATGTCCATTCCATACGTTTCATGGTTGTATTGTTTCTCGCTCACTTGAAAAAGGTGGATATCACTTCAAGCAATGAGGAATGGTTTTGCACAGATGTATTTAAGGTGGAAGGTCAAACAAAGACTGGATAAACTGGCCACTATGCATATATTGAGACATTACTATATTAACCTGACGCTGATGTAACTCAATAAACGGAGGGAAATGACACATGGATGAGAATGTGTTGAGAGTGGTGCTTTTATTTTGTACATAAATCATGTTTATATAAAAGAAAAAAGAAGCTTTTCACAGTTTTCGGTAAATGTCACAAATGACTCGACTAATTATTATTAGTGCTAAAACTCAACAGAGAAGAGCTTGGTTGTAAAATATATGCCAATTTCTAATCGAAAAATTCCTACAATATCTATTCTAAAATGACTGATATTAAATGACATTTTACCTCTTTTTAATTCAGCTCTTCACACTTAAAGGGATATTTCACACAAAAATGAAAACTGTCATTGTTTCCTCAACCTCAGCTACAGGACACATGGACACAAGATTATCGAATTATAAGACGGCTTGCAATGTAATGCACTTGGGTTGTTTATGTTTTTATGATGCTTTTTGTTATATTTGGAGTTTTACAATCCCTGGTCCTGTGGAAAGGAGAAGCTTGGGCATTCTCCTTAAAGGGAAAGTCCACCAAAAATTGAAGGCGAGTAAATGATGACAGAATTTTCAAGTTGTTCCAAACCTGTATGAATTTCTTTCTTCTGCTGAATGCAAGAATATTTCGAAGAATATGGTTAAACAACCAGAGTTAACAGGCCCCATTGACTTATTTCCCATAATTTTCTCCCCCACCCCCTCATCCTATGGAAGTCAATGGAGCCCGTCAACTGTTTGGTTACCCATATTCTTCAAAATATCTTCTTTTGTGTTCAGCAGAAGAAAGAAATTCACACAGGTTTGGAACAACTTGAGGGTGAGTATATGAATTTTCATTTTTGGATGAACTATCCCTTTAAATTCTATTGTCTTCCACAGGGGGAAAAAAAAGTTTGGAAGGCCACAAGGGTGAGTAAATGACAGAATTTTCATTTTTGGGTGAACTATCCTTTTAAATTCGACCCAAATGTGCAGGATGTCAGTATCATCACTAGTTCTGTTCTACAAAAAGGTCAAAAGTGCAACAAACGATGGAAAGAAACATTCAAAACTACATCTGTTGTGGTACAAATCAGAAAGCTTAAAGTCACGGCAGTATAAAACCGCAAGCGCCTCTACACATCACAGAACGGTGACGCATCAAAAGCCCTTACGTTTGACCCTGTTTATTTAGGAACCGTCTGACGAGAGGTTCCACACAGATTTTACTTGAGAAAAGCTAACAGAACAGACATGCACTACCGATCCTTTTGGGGTCTGTAAGATTTTATAATGTTTTTGAAAGAAATTTGAAATCTTTTGTAATATTATAAAATGTCCATTTACGGTCTCTTGATCAAATTGAATGCATCTGTGCTGAATAAAAGTTTTTTACTGACCGCAAACCTTTTAACGGTAGTGCACGTCATTTTTGCAGAATTTCAAGTGTCTGGCATCCTCCATAACTGATCTTATTTTAAAGTAAATTAATTCAAGAAGTCCATTTCATTCATGTAGCTCAACTAGTAGCACGAGGCGATAACAACGGCAAGGTTTTTTCAGGTTCAGTTCCCAGGGAACGCCCCTTTGAATGCTCTCATTTGTGCGATCCATTGTGAGGAGTTTTGTGCCAGAAGAGTCCATGTTCTCTTTACTCATTTGGTCTTTATTTTTGGCACGTTAGAGTTCACGCCTTGGTCGCGTCCTCCTCTACGACGCGGTGAATGCCGTTGCCAGGGCTGCTTTGGATGGCCTGCGCAGTGATGCTGAGGTCTCGCGCGCTGCTGTGCCGTGATTGGCTTTCCAGACGCTGCAGGCTGCCGTGCCGCGAATGGCTGTCGAGGCGGTTGACGCCGCAGTGCTGGAGCGGATCATTGAGGCGCAGGGTGCTCCCATGAGGGAGACGTTCCTCGACACCACGATAACTGCAAGCTGTGTACCTGAATACGGGAAACAGAATGAGATCTTTGATCTGGAAGGCAGCTGTAGGTTACGTCCAGCTGTGCACAATGGGGGCCTTATTATCCTGGGACATTTGCTGAATTTGGTTTAGTAGAAGTAGAGAATTCCCTCCATCTAGTTGTATCTTGTTTTGAATGATTCATCCACTACTTTTTTGGACTCTTATGCTCACCTAGGCAGCATTTATTTAAGTAAAAAAGCAGTAAAAATATTAATATTGTAATTATTATTACAAATGAAAGGAACGGTTTCCTTTAATATATTTTCAAATATATAAGCAAAGCTGAATTTTCAGCATCATTAATCCAGCCTTCAGTGTCACAAGCTCCTTCAGAAATCATTTTAATATTTGCTTACTTAATATACTTAATATTCGATGCTCAAGTAACATTTCTGATCATTATCAATGTCAAAAACAGTTGCGTTCCTTAATATTTTTGTTGAAACCGTGATTCGCAACCTTTGAGAAGTGTGGGGTAAGATGTTTTAAAATAAGAAAAGAAAATAACACTTTTATTCAGAAAGGATCAATTTAATTTAGATCAAAATTTACAGTAAATACATTTATAATGTTACAAAACATTTCTAGTTTAAATAAATGCTGTTCACTGAACTTTCTCTTCATCAAATTATTCTTTAACATTGTCTTTCTAACATTTTTACTGTTCATCTATGAAATGCACTTTCTGTAAAGCTGCTGTTCATCTATGAAATGCACTTTCTGTAAAGCTGCTTTGAAACAATGTGTATTGTGAAAAGCGCTATACAAATAAATTTGAATTGAATTGAATTGAATCAAAGAATCCTGGAAAAACAATGATCACAGTTTCCACAAAACTGTTTTAACATGATTAATAATAATAATAGATGATAATAGATTATAAGAACCATTATAAGTACCAATAATTGAAAAGCAAATCAGCATATTAGAGTGATTTCTGAAGGATCATGTGACACTGAAGACTGGAGTAATGATGCTGAAAATTTTGCTTTGCATCACAGGAATAAATTATATTTTAAAATGTATAAAAATAGAAGATAGTAATTTTAAATTGTAATAACATTTCACAATATTACTGTATTTACTGTATTTTTTGATCAAATAAATAGCCTTGGTGAGCATAATAGATTCTTTTAAAAACCTAAAAATACAATTATTCCAAAATTTTGTTTCATTTGAAAAAAATTTTTATCTTGTAATGTTTAACCAAAATGTCGTAACTTGATGAAAACGATGATGTATGCCAATCATTAAACTCTGCCCATCCACAACTGACTGCAGGCTTGCATTCATTTTTAAAAGCAGCGCCCCCATCCAGCTGATGCCTCAACCAAGTCTCCGTCCCAATTTCTTTTTTTCATTTTTCGATAATGTGTTACACTTGGATGTACGTCATAAGGCAGAAGAAAACATCTGTCGCCACCTTTGTTTCATTGTGACTTTAATATTGGATATCTAGGCTAGTAACTGAAAGGTTGTTGAATCCCACAATGCATGACCATTGTGCTCATTATTTCTTTCATTCACAAAGTGCATTACTCGTTTCTTGCCAGTCCTTTTATTAAACACTGACTAACTGGCATTCCACACATAAAAAAAAATCTGATCAAAATATAGCCTACTCATGAGGTTAAATTTGAATTGAAATGCCTCACCTTCCATCTCGGGATCGGTGCAGACTGCCGTGGAAGCTGCTTGATTTGCTGCGCATGCTGCTGGCGCGGCTGGTGCTGGCGCTGGGGGGCTCGTCCAGCATGGCGAGGTGCGTGGAGGAGGCGTGAGTGGAGGTGCCCTGCGTTGAGGTGCCTCTAGACTTCCTCACCACTGGGGCGTTGGGGTCCCTAAGGAGGAGCTGGGTGAAGTCGGGCTCCTGCAGCACCTGCCTGCTCTCGTGCACTGCACTGCTGAGGGTGGCAGAGACGGGGGAGAAGGACGGTAAAGAGGGTAGGGAGTGACAGAGGAGTGAAGGAAGAGAGAGGGGGAAGGCGGAGGGCATATGAATGAGGGAGGAGGGAGTGGGGCAAAGGGAGGGAGAGGAGGTTAATGCCCTGATATAAGGGAGATAAAGGGGTACTTCAGCGCTGGAAAGATGCAGGTGTATTTACATTTGGGTCATTTATGTAGTAGAAATGTGAAATTATTTTTGAAGTTGGTGCCTTCTAGACTGAGATAACCAGAAAATGTATTTTTGGCTCATATGGATGAAAGACAACAACTCCCAGAATGCACTTGCTTCGCTGCCCTACGAGGCCACTCTCAAGCCACGCCTATCGGTTACATCTCTTTCCCACTGCGGCACCACCCCACCCCATAAAATAATTGAGTTCAGTTAGAGAACAGACACTGCAATTAAAAACTGAATGTGTCTTCTCAATACAGCACGAGCCGAATGAGTCAGATCTCATTCATCAGAGAGTGAGGAGATGACAGACCAGATGATCGCGGAAGATTTGGTTTCGAAACGAAATGCGCCTATTTAAGTGAGTTTGTCATTGCACCGTTTTGTTGTTGTGTTTTCATGAACCCACAATTCAAGCAACCCGTCCCCGAATTGGCGCTAATTTTAAACCGAAACTAAAATGAGCACGGACGACCGGCATTCATTCACGGCCGCACAGTGCGTGGCACGTTTTCAGTTCATGCCTATGGAAGCTTAATTTTCATAGGAATTCATTGAGAACACTCGCTTTGCTCTGCACCGCTCTGTTAAGCCTTGTTTATACTCGATGTGTCCGCACGAGTGCTAGGGTGTGCGCGGCAAAAATGACTTCAGTGCGGAGTGCGCGGAAGTGCGCAAGACCCCATTTCGCGTGGCGGTGCAGCGCATTTTTTTTTACTTTTCACGCGGCTCCGCATCCGAAGATGCACGAGTTCTAGGCGAATCTAGGCGAGCACGACGTCTCATCACACCGGCACCCAGTCTGCACGTACAAATTAGTTGCTTACATTTACAAAATTAGTTTACAAAAGCATAAATAAGCCCTTTTATTGAAAATAAAGATCCATGTTTTATTAAAAAAAGAATTCACAAAACTAAATTAAAATGTTTAGTGAAATTAGGAAATATTTAAGAGATCGTTAATTTCATTTTATACATGTGTGCATACATTTTGTTCTCACCACGATTCTTTTGTAGTGTGGTTGTTGGTGAAGTGTACTAAAATAAATATTGTCACCTGTGTACATTCTTCTACTTCTTCTCACCACTGTTTCCTGATGGTTTATAGAACAATTACTCCAAGTCACCCTCTATCGTTTCAAAGGATAGCACAACGGCGAGCGCGTCAAGTATAAATCCCTAGTCCGTTTGGGGAGGAGCGCACGCAGTCAGCGGAGGCTCGCGCTGCGTGCGGAGCCAGGCGAAAGTATAAACAAGGCTTTATGAATGTCCGTGCGGCCGTCTGTGTCTTACATTCTGTGAGTGAGATCGCACCCTGGTGGGAGGGTGGAAAACATGCGGAACTAGCTCCTACTACTGGCTGTAGTCTCTAGCCTCTGGCCAAAAAAGCCTCCGATGACGCAAAATTGGGCTTTTTTCCAGACATAAGATACATAAATCTCTCATCTCAGGGGGACATGAGGGGGGAAAGCACGGTCATTTGAATATACTGCCGGGTTTCTACTGATACAAAGCTTAATGCTAAATCGCTGAAGTAACCCTTTAACACGAACCCCTATGAGACAGTACACACTTACTAAACTATTTCCTGTTGCTACTTCCTGTCCTTCATTAAAATATCAGTATTGCATACACAAATTAAAAAAAATTATCAAAATGTATAAGCATATGACAGATGCATGATATATCTGTACCATTTCTGTTATTAGATGATACTAGTAAAAAAAAAATTGATATTTAATTGTTCATATACTGATTTCCTCTATTTTTTTTGTTTCGATTATCTTTAGCAAATCTCAAAATAAATATTATTTTTCATACTGTACAATATAATGTTGTGATTCCTACATTTAATGTAGCATTTAAAATGACTAATTAAAATAAATGTAGCTTTATTTTTAATATATTTGGACAAATCCGTAACTACTAATATAATATAATATAATATAATATAATATAATTAATATAATATAATATACACTGCTGTTCAAAAGTCTTGTAGCAAGGCTGCATTTATTTGATCAAAAATATAGTAAAAACATAAATGTATTTTAAAATGTCATTTATTCCTGTGACAATAAAGCAACATTTATTTGAAATAGAAATATTTTTTTAACATTATGAATGTCTTCGGTGTCACTTTTGATCAATTTAATGCATCCTTGCTGAATAAAAGTATTTCTGTCTTTCTGACCAAACATTTGAATGGTTGTGAAAAGCACTATGCAAATAAATGTGAAAATTTTGACTAAATAAATAAATACATTTGAAAAAAAAACAAAAAAAACAGGCAAACTTACAGTTCTACGTAAAAGGCCATTATCAGTTTGTGTTCCTTAGAAATCAAACCCATGACATTTAGGTGTGTATTACACTGTAGGCCTAAGCATTGACATTAAAATTTGCCAAGCATTATGTGAGACTCACTCTTTTTTGCGATGCCCGTGAAAGAAACCGGCCCACTCGAAGCAGGTCTTTTTACTGCCGACCCAAAACACTGACGGGATGCCTACCACCAGCATCATCAGGTACTTGATGAGGAACAAGGCGATATCTGGCCTGTTTGTCTGTTCCACCTGTGAAGACAGCAGCAGTAGATTCATTTCACACATTTGCTTAGCATGCAACATAAGAACAGGTGAAACGTGATTTGCAATCAGAACATGTAGGAACATTCTTCCCTTGCGGATCTCTGTTTGCTCGTAACCTCATGGAGTGTGTGCATGAGGGTATTTCTGGATGTCAGTTTAGCCCTGGGGTTGTGCATGTGCGATTGTGTGGATGGGAAGTGCTTTATCTCGGCTTACTGCACAATTGCCAAAGGCATAAACATAGCTACAGCCAACACAAATGTATGTCCTCCTTTTTATCTCACACACACACACACACACACACACACACACACACACACACACACACACACACACACACACACACACACACACACACACACACACACACACACACACACACACACACACACACACACACACACACACACACACACACACACACACACACACACACACACACTCTTTCTGCTTTGGATGGAGCATTTCTTCTGCTCTGATGCATTCATATACATTACTGTTACATATTTAATTCATATTTCATTTAATGTCATAGGGAAACACCTAATGATACAGTCAATATAAGCCATACTTAAAATGAATTTCATTGCATAAATATCAAATCAAGTGGCATCTGCAAAATGATGAAAATCTAGTTAAAGACATTTAACTATTTTGACTAAATGTAACAATACTATTTTTTACAGTTTAATCGAATGAAACCTAACAAATGTTGTTTGCTTATATAGCGGCTTGTGCTTTCTTTCCTAAAAATATGCCATCTGGTTTGGTGTTTTGTTATATAATGTAATACAATTCTGAGATTTATAAAATTTTAGTGTCCAAATACTTTGTGTGGCCACGGTATGATGACATCACTTTCTGCAGTGCAACTAGAGATCTGCTATTTATAGCAATACACTTCATAGCACGTCATGAAGTACTGAGGTACAAATCTGTCCTTTTCTCTTCGCCACAACAGAAAAGAAGTTGCAGCAGTAAACAAGGCCTCATTAAAACCAATCCCACAATCCCACGCTGCCTCAGGCATGTACACACACACACACACACACACACACACACACACACACACACACACACACACACACACACGGATAAACATCATTACTGAGGTGAAGCTGAAACTTTCCATGACAACATATATTCCATGCAGATGTGGCTGTATCTCTGTAACAGAGATATGCAGCTGTAAATGGCTGATGAACCCAGTGTCAAAAACTATTTTTTTACCCCCTGGAAATGATTTTCATGGACATTTTTCAACATTATAAAGGCTTTTTTTCCCTAGACATATAAAAACAGACTGTCATCATTTTATGTCATATATTTTTTACTGTTGAGCTTCGTCGAAGGCCAGAAATTAATGTAAGTGACCATTTTAAAAGCCACTTAGTCATAACAGTCAATATTTTATAGACCAAAACATTTCCTAATATAGAGTGAGGACAGAGTTGGCAGGAGACTGTGGAGGCCTTCAATTATTCAAAACAAGCAAGTTAAACAACAACACGTACAATTTCACTTGAGGTCAATGGAAGCAGAAGGTTGGGGCTCTTTTTTTTTTATGTTTTATATTTTTTCCTAGTAATTCTGTACAAAGTTCACATAAAAATAATTATATACAAAATAAATGCATAATTAACGTTTTAAGACTTAAGTTAAACTATGAATATAGACCACAGATTTTTTGTCTGGGGTCAGTAAAAAAAAAAAAAAAAAGCAAGGATGCATTCAATTGATCAAAAGTGACAGTAAAGGCCTTTACTTTGTTACAAAAACTATTTCAGATAAATCCAGTTTTTTTCCCCTGAAAAAAAGTGTCACAGTTCCCACAATAATATTATGGCTCGTTTCCACCGAGCGGTATGGTTCAGTGCAGTTCGGTACGCAATTTTTGCCGTTTCCATTGTCAGAAGTTGTGAATGATACCCTAATTCCGTACCGTACCATTTTTTTGACACCCTTCTGTTGAAGTGAGTATGGGGTCTCTCCGGAACTAAAGTGGGCATTTCTAAATTTGTGGGTGTTTTCAAACTGATGGGTGAAAATGATCCCCTTCACCCAAATGATCCCCTTCACCCTTCACTGTTTAAGCAACCTATAAAATCCAACTGGGTGTCCAGAAGGACAGAGAGAGAAAGCTGGAATGAAGACCATCCCTCAGAAATTGTCTCTCTCCCTAAGTCTGACTTAGAACAATAAAAAAATAAATCCCCTGGCAAAATAACTGGTGTCCGGTCCTGTGAATTAAACCAGGGGGGAAAAGCTTAATTTTTAAGTCTACAAGTACCTAGCGCAGTAGTCCGGTACTAAAGGGTGGAGCTAGACTCACTGCAGAACGTTGATTGGTTGACAGAGAATCATCACTTGCGCGTGCTTTTTCTGCTGTGTTTTTCCTTGCAGCCTTGGCTCAAACAAAGCGGGTCTTCTTCTTGTGACAACAGCCACACGCCGAGAAGCAAAAACAAGATCTGCTATATGACCTCCATTGTTGTTTATGAATGATGTCAATGGCTGCACCACGCCTATCATAAGCGTACTGTTGGCGGTGGAAACGCAAGCCTGATCAGGGTTTACGGTCCCGAATTGTGCTGTACTGAACCGCTCGGTAGGCAGCACAACTGTTTTCACGACCGATAATAATAAGAACTTTTTCTTGAGCAGCAAATCATCATCAGGATCATGTGACACTGAAGACTGGATGATGCTGAAAATTCAGCTTTATCATCACAGGAATAAATTACATTTTAAAATGTATTGAAATGGAAAACAGTTATTTTAAATTGTGATATTTTACAGTATTACTGTTTTTACTGTATAATAATACTGTGCTGCAAATAAATGCAGCCTTAAAACCAATAATGCAAGTATTTCATAAGTGATTCTTACCTTAAAGGGGCAGGGGATGTGGTACTCTTTGCAGCGTTCCTGTACCCAAGTGGTCTCCCACACTGATCTGTGACTCTGCTCGTACAGATAGCATCCAATGACTGTCAGCAGTGGCACCAGATACAGGACAGAAAACACGCCAATTCGGATCATGAACTTCACCAGTTTGTCCTGGTTCTCCTTCTCTAGGGGAATTTCCATTCGGACCCTATTTAGCGCTGCGATACCGGCTAACAGCAGCACCACACCTACGACCACATCCAGTGCGAGAGGCACCAGGAGGAACCAGCGCAAGGCCATGAGGTCGTAGAGTCCCACGAAACAAACGCCGCTCATGCTGTCACCCTCGATTTTGTTCATGGCCATGAGGGTGATGGTGAGGGCCCCGGGAACGCCCCAGGCCACCGCATGGAACAGCAAAGCCTTCTTCTCGATAGCCTCACTTCCCCATTTGGGAACAGCCGCCAGGAACCAGGTGATGGTGAGAATGACCCACCAAACGCTTCCTGCCATGGTGAAGAAGTAGAGTGTCATGAAGAGCAGCGTGCAGGCCTTGTTGTGGGAGCCCTGGGTGACGGTGGAGGTGCGGAAACGACCTGGGCTCGCTGCGTTGCACGACACGCGCTCCTCCAGCAAGAAGCCCAGAAAGAAGACCAGGGACACCATCATGTAGCAGACTGCGTAGAAGATGATGGGCCGTTCGGGGTAGCGGAAGCGCCCGACGTCAATGAGAAAGGTCAGGAAGGTGAAGAGCGTCGCCGACAGGCAGACAATGGAAATGACGCCGATGAAATAGCGGGCGAAGATGAGCTCATCTTTGCGGAAGTACATGTTCGGGCAGGGAGGTGAGCAGTCCTGGACACCCATGAATGAGTAGCCCAAGTCAGGCTCGATCTTCAGCTCTCGTGGGCACCAGAAGCCATATTCCCGCTGAACTGACGAGGGAGATTCTTCCGTGCCGTCTCTGCTTGGGAGCAGGTCTATTGCTCGGGGGTAAGACTCGTCACATTCTGGAAACCTAAGAGACAAGAGTGTCATTTCAGAATATGCTATATCATAAAGATGTTGCTGCAGAAATTCATAAAAGTGATCCTGTACCTGCTACACTCCATCTCATCTGGCCAGCTGACCCCAAACATGTCCATGAGCTTGTAGCAATCGCTCTTGGCACGCTGACACAGGTGCCGACATGGCAGGGTCACACGGCCGTACTCTGTGCACACGGGTGCGTAAAGGGCACACAGGAATGGGCGTATTTCAGTAGAGCATTCCAAGTTCACCATAGGATGAAAGGGCTGTATGGACAGACAAGAAAAATATATAAATGTTAATAATAATAATAAATATATCATATATATATTTATAAAATTAATAAATAAAACTCTAATTTTGGGTTTCGTGATAAATACTATTGATTTTTATCCTGCGTGACCTATGCCCAGTATGTTCCAATAATATTGCAAATAAACGCCATGCCCTGACAATACTGTTTATCTTGATAAATACTGTTTGTCTTGATACACAGTCATAGTTTAAACTGTAGTTTTAATGCTAAAAATAAACATTGAACAAAACACATGCTGGTTTTTATTGGCCTCCATCTGACATAGTAATTAAACTAATAACTGCTAAAAAAACAAACATAATTAATTACTGTAACTCTGACAAACCATTTCCAGTCATCTTGAAATCATTTGGAGAATAATAACTGCTCAACTGAGGCACAATAACCACCACGCCACGTCTATGACCCATACTAGTCTATGTTTTTTTTTTCTTCAATCGCAGTCACTTGGTCACACTTATGTTAAATGAGAATAAAATTTGATCTGTATTTCTAGCACAGTAACGTGCCTCCCTCATCTCTCTGTGGAGGCTTTTGTTTGGGGCGGGAAGACATGCTGTTTATTGCTGAGGCCCACTTACACCATGAGGCATTCTGGGAGTAGTACCAGCTTTGGGGCCGGACATAAATATGCAGATCCCAAGGGGGAGAAGGAGAAAGACTCCACCCAGGACCAGACTGGTAGACAATAACGCCTCCACCCCTGCAGAGTAAGGGCTTTTGTGATGGTAGGGTGGGGGTTCTGACACCCCTTGTGTTGAAAAAAAAAAGGACCAAAACTTACAATCATTCACAGCCAACATGAACAGGCTTTATTTACAGTGCTATACATTAGATTTTTTTAAAGCTTTTTCTGCAATTACTAATGGTAATAAATACATTTTTATTTATTTCGATATAGTATATCGAAAAGGTGCATATAAATGAGAGAAAAAAAACTAAATTAAAATACTATAAAAATAATAATATTGCTATTAGGGGTTGGCTATTAAAAAAGCTATAATAAATCAACATAATTATAATATACAGATATATAACTTCTAGTGTTTGGTTGTTAAAATGCTAATAATTTACCCAATTACTATATAAAAAATATTAAAATTATTATTAAAATGCTATAATAAATTACCTACTTATTATTTAAATCTTTTTGGCTATTAAAACTGCTATATTTGTTACAAATTACATGTCATGAGGACTTTCATTATGTTTTTAATGACACATTTTTCACTTAATATGCAGAAAATCACCCAAGCTTTTGAGGGTAAATCTAATGAAATGATCTAATGCACTAAAACAGTGTTGCCATTATTCACTATTGCAAACAAAACCATCCAGCCTTAAGTTATTGCAACAGTCCAACACATTTATGATATACTGGATGTAATGCATAATGAGAGCACTCAGTCACTGCCAGCACACTAGGCTACCACCCAAAATGTCTGTAAAAAGGGATTAGGATGGATATTATGCTTGCCCATTTTGACACAAAGCATCTAAATCCAGCAATCATTTCCACGCACCTAATCCATATTTAACGCAGCATATACCATTGAGATGTGCCACCAACATGACACGAGAAAAAGCACCGGCTTAAACGATCAGACCTTATGAGCATGTAAAAAAAGAAGTAATGTAGCTTCTAAAAATGTGCTGGTCAAATGAACTTTTGTGTATAAAGATCATTTTTATATTTTGTGGACTAGGTAAAATATATAAAATGACAAATGCTTTTATTGTTGCATTACTAAGAAAACGTGAACTTCACGCTCATTAATGTACCATTATTGGCATCTGCGGCTGTAGGTGGTACAAAAGGTCTTATGACATGTCTTAGATCATTCAGAGCTCAATTGAGTGGACATACTCTAGCTTTTAGGCAAGATAAAAATAAAGCAAGTGCCCTTATTTACTGATCTGGTGAAAAACATTTTCTCATCATTGCTGTCACTCCACATTACATGCAATATGAGCTGATGAACTCAATGTGTGCATCTTGCCCACTGCTGTCCTAAGGGCAAACATACACTTTCACTCAATGTACATTCCAGTGCCTTTGTGTTTCTTAAGGGCCGTGCCGAACGTTATTTAGGGATATTCAAAACACAGAGATGGCAGAGGCACAATGGTTGTTGCTTCTTGTTTGGGCAGAGAGCATGCGATTCAAAGCATTATAACATCATGGTTCATAGAGCTGACATGCTATATAAGCTGTATGGGAGATGTGGAGGCACGTCATACAATCAGAGAGCAAGAAAGCAAATATAGAGAGTTAACATGGTCAGGTCTTTTGTAAATTGGCTGGATCTGTGCATTTCGAATATATGGGGCATCAATATTGTTGGAAAACACAGATTAGCAATAGCATGTTCACTTTCCATGCTGGAGTCATTTATACCCTCAATTCAAAGGTATTTGATTTACACCCTTCTTAATTCAATTCAAATAGTTTTCTCTATTTCTGAAGGGACTTTTTAAGCCCTAAATTCTTTTAGAACTCCAAGATGCACTTGTGTAACAACTAGGGATGCAGCAATTTTGTTTTATTTTTATGTTATTGCAAAAAAAATGGACAATATTAAAATCAAAATGTTATTCTATTTTATAGAGCTGCATAAATAATCATTAAAAGATCGCCCTCTCGATTCAAACACCCACGCAGTCTCATTCCTAAAGGACAACGATTCGACTGGCTGTGTCTATTAAAACTTCACACTGGAACATTGAAATCTGTGTTGACGCTGCCTCTGACCAAAGAGAAAGCCGTTATCATGCATAGGTATAAAACAGCTTCACAACCTGTGTTACAAATATTCATATTACAGAAGTACTGGGATAAAAGTTTATAGTTTGGATATAAACACTGATGTCTACGGAAGCAATCAAAATAGAGCATCACTTTTTGAAAGTAACGTGACGCTTCAAATAACAATTGCATCAATTACATCATTGTGCCAGTAGGTGGCGACAGTGACTAAAATATGTATTTGTCATGGAATCATTCATTCAAGAGATTGTTCAAAAACGCTGATTCATCCAGTATTGAGTGAAGTGAAGTATTTGAGTGAGTCATTGAATCATTTATTCAAAACTGTTTTTAATTCACATTAAATAGACTGCAGCAATTAACATTTTGTCAGAACCTCTAAAAAATGACATGTTATTTTGTTTAGTTGTCTGTTCAGAATCGTGGGAGAATTTGAATTTTTGAAACAAAAAAATCGTGATTCTCAATTTATCCAGAATCATGCAGCTCTACTTTTATATTTATTTTATATAAACACTAACAACAAAATTAATTATTTTAAATCCTAAACATGAACTGCAATAATATTATTTTAAGTTTGCATTAAGTGGTGATGGCAAAAATAGGTGGAAATGTACATTTAAATGATCAATGACTGGTACAATAGATAAATAAAAATACTTGCTGATATAGTATATATTTCACTGATTTATTCTTAGATATATCTGAGGTGCAAAAAGTAAAAACAAAGAAGGCAAACAGAAGAAATCTAGAAGTCACCTTTTAAATGTGTCTATTCACAAGTAAATACATGTGTTCCTCCCTCTACCCATAAATCCAGAGTACACATGCCCTTCTCTGTGAACCCCCACTTTCTCATTGATAAGGAAGTTTAGGTTGTGTCCTCATGGCGAGATTTCAAGATATATTCTTAATACCACTTATTTATTTTAATTGTATACAAATTCTCATATTCCCTACTGATTGGTTTTCCCTTTTCTACCGGTCACTGTTTAAGGCAGTGTTCCCTTAACAGAATTCAACCGCACAACCATGGCAACCAGCGATGCATAAACGGCCGGTTTGAGGGAGGGGTGTAATGGAGAGAGGTCAGAGTGCGAGTGACGACCACCTCCTGAGAGAGAAAGCCTGATCTTTTGTTGCAATACAATTGGGATCCGTTTCCCCGGCAACCGCAGTACCTTGCATGGGGGGAGGGATGAAAAGAAGAGAGGAGGGAGTGGAGAGAAACAGAGAAAAGAGGAAAGGACAAAGACGAAGATATGGATGGGAAATAATGGTCAACCCTGCCATTCCAATAATGATGGTCCTAATGCTTATGCATTAATAAGTGTGCATAAATGATACATGCTAACATATTTTCCTAGTTTATAGTGCTGTTGAACCCTTTGGTATATGCAAAACAATATAATTTTTCATATTGAAAGCATGTTTTTCCTTCTGTCGGTCTTAGATAATTACATTTCTGAAGAAAATGTGAGTGATGTTTAGATAACTTCAAACTGATAGCACCTCGCATAAATATCTAAAAAAAAAAATACTCTCAAGCAATGTATAGCTGATGTAATTTGGGTTTGAGTTGTCAGATTGCATTACGACTGCAGGATGCCCTTAATGATCACACACCATGGTAAAAATAACACAAGGACAAAGTCATGGTATCTTTGCATGTCTGACAAATGGGGGAGGAAGTTTAAATTAACTAGATGTCAAACTACATCAATCAGTGCACCTGAAATGCTGAATGAGATTAGTTTTACCCAGCATTCTCTTTGCATGATCTGTTCAAATCTTCCCTGAACCTTCCTATTACTGCAAACAACCACAAAAATCCCAGAAACCATCCATGTAGGCAACTGTCCCAGTTCACAAATGAGGTTACCCAGAGTTCAGAGCAAAATGTTGCCACTGTCCTACAGTGGTTTTGAATCGGAAAGCAAGGACGATTAATCTTCTCCTTATGAAGCCAGAAAGAAATCATTGGTTGGCAGCTCAAGATTAGTTAATTCGCTATCATCATCATCATCAGCTCCTTCTAGTCATTGATGTCAGTTGTTTGTAAAAATAAAAATAGTAAAAGCTATTCGCCATCTAAATCCTGGTTATTCAGCAGACTTAAAGGGACAGTTGGTTCACACAAAATTGAAAATTCTGTCATCATTTACTCACCCACAAGTTATTCCAAACCTGTATGAATTTCTTTCTTCTGCTAAACATAAAAGAAGATATTTTGAAGAATGTTGGTAACCAAATAGTTGACGGGCCCCTCATTTTCTTTCCTCCATACTATGAAAGTCAATGGGGCTCATCAACTGTTTGGTTACCAACATTCTTCAAAATATCTTCTTTTATGTTTAGCAGAAGAAAGAAATTCATACAGGTTTGGAATAACTTGAGGGTGAGTAAAGGATGACAAAATTTTTCATCTTTTCAACTATCCCTTTCATTCAAAATTGCATGTCAATCTTAATTTGGCTTTTCTTTATTTCATGTCAATTTAAAGAACAAAATCCTTTCATTCTTGCAATACAAATTAATAAAATATTAAATAATTATAATATATATATATATATATATATACACACACACACACATACATATATACATATATATATATATATATATATATACACACACATACATACATACACACATATACATATATACACATACATACATACATACATATTAAAAAATATATCAAATTAATTATACAAAAAAAATTAATTGTGTACATTTATTTATTTATTATGCATTTTATATTACATGTGAATTGTGTTTGTGATTATCATTCAAATGCTTTTGTGCAATAGTGGGTTTAAAAAGTATCTATCATTTCTGTTTGTGTTTGTTCTGGTTACAGTGCAAAAGGTTATGCAACTCCACATATACACACACATGTACATGAGGATGAGCAGATGGGTTGCCTCAGCTCAACTCCATCCATTCAGTTTTCCTTATCTTTCTTTTTATCTTTAATTTTCTATTCCATCGCTCGGTTATACTGAGGCAGGACTGGGGTGAATAAGTTAAAACCTTGCGACTGAGGACAGCATGTTTTAGATAACGCTTATAGTGCTGTGTGTTCAACAGATACACTGGCCACTGTAACAAGCTAATGCAGCTGTTCTCAGTTGGGCTCATCTGAATACTGCGGCCCGGTAAAGAGGATTAACCATCGGCTTGAATCAATCCAGGAGTTATGGCTGCCGATACAAAGATTATAGAGCAATCAAAATAAACAACGCATCCAAGCACCTTTAACTGCTCTTAACGTCTACCACTGTAGCTTATACTAGCAAGCCGTTGTAAAGCAACCTTGTTATATAAATACTTATAAGATGCTTATTTCGTCACGGCCACATGCAAAAAGAGGGCTAGAAAAATGGTTTAAAACAGCATGATACTTCAGAAATCAAGACACAGCAAACAGCCCCGTAGGACAGATTAAAGATTAATTTCCCTGTGATCTGAATTATCTGCAGGGCACAAAAAAAACTGTCAAATCGAAAACGACAAATCTTTGATGCTGTTGGTACACACGTTTTGAAGCAATGCGCGTTACAGTTTGCATTCATCGTTTCTTCCAGGGAAAAATAAAGATAAACTGCATATTAAAGTGATACATGGCAAAGGGTTTCCCTGCATATTTTCTAGAGTCAAAAGTGTCAAATCATTTCTCTGCTCTCATTATTTTCCTCACCTTTCAGGAAAGAATTAAATGCACAACTCACATCTACATGACTGCTGTTGAGGTCACGCAGTTATTAGAGCATGATGAATAGAACTAGTCCTACACTCTCAGAAAAAAAGGTACAAAATCTGTCCTTGGCGGTACTCTTTCAAAAGGTATCGTTATGTACTATTTAGGTACTAACATGCACATTTTAGGGGTAAATAAGGTACAAAACATTAACCTACACTCGCAGAAAAAAGGTACAAAATCTGTCCTTGGTGGTACCCTTTCAAAAGGACTGTTATGTACTATTTAGGTACTAATATGCACATTTTAGGGGTAAATAAGGTACAAAACATTAACCTACACTCGCAGAAAAAAGGTACAAAATCTGTCCTTGGCAGTACCCTTTCAAAAGGACTGTTATGTACTATTTAGGTACTAACATGCACATTTTAGGGGTAAATAAGGTACAAAACATTAACCTACACTCGCAGAAAAAAGGTACAAAATCTGTCCTTGGCAGTACCCTTTCAAAAGGTACTGTTATGTACTATTTAGGTACTAATATGCACATTTAAGGGGTAAATAAGGTACAAAACATTAACCTACACTCGCAGAAAAAAAAGCTGTCACTGACACACCTTTTTTTCTGAGAGTGTAGGTTAATGTAGTGCAATTTGATCACATCTTTAAACAGTCAGCCTGTGTCATGTGGTTTACCTCCATGGCGAGAGCCGCGGTCTGCTGGTCATAGTGATTCAGAAGGTTGGGCATGAAGGTGGTATTATAGGAGAGGCCCTGGCACATCCTTAATGTGATAGGCTCACAGGTAAACATGCTATGGCTCCCAGCAGCTTCCAAATTGATGGCCGTACATACAGTCAGCATGGAGTATAGAACCCAAAGGAGATCCATGGCATGTCCGTCTGCGCTGTGACTGGCAAAGGACCGTTATATCAAGAAAATCTGAGCTCCGCCATTCCTTCAATAATTATCTGTTGGTTGACACGAGATTGAAATCGCACGGATATGCTTCTCCATTTCGCTGTGACAGATCCAGAATTTTTCAGTGCATGTCCATAATCCGGGGTGGGTATGACTGTGGCTGCCAGGCATTTATGAGAGGTACATTTTCATCTGTGTGAGAGAGCACCAAATGTCACATCTGAAATGAGCAGGCTAACATTAATTATTCATGAACGCCGTGACACTTTGTTCAAACATAAAAAAATCTTCTGAAGATCTCTCAAGGCGTGGGAAATGATTTCAAAGTGAACAATGCATGATCAAAAGCACTGTCATTATAGTGGCAGCAAATAAAAGATGCTTTATAAGGGTATTACCTAGGGGAAATATCATGTATTCAGTGTAAATGAAAACAGAACATTATAACCTCAGGAACAATATAATAGAACACAGAACACAGTTTTAACCTGTTCAGAACCGAATTATGTTTCATGATTTATTTCAACTCTAAATGCAGCCATTAATAACAGTTAATAAAAATACAGTTTAGGATAAAAATTAAATATTGATTGTTTAATAACTTTAAAACAGTTAAACTATCGTTGACGATATATATGCTCTAGTTGTATATGATGGTACGATAGTTGATTTCAAAAGAAGATTGTCAACATAGAGCTGTTTACAGATGTTTACAGGAATAGACACTGCGTCTAAAAGGTTTACACACACACACACACACACACACACACACACACACACACACACACACACACACACACACACACACACACACACACACACACACACACACACACACACTGAATTGTTTTAATTATGTTCTTGATGCTGGTCTGTGCCTGACACATCTAGTATACTAATTTAATTCCGATTTAATTTAACGCATTTAAACCCTCATTGCAAACACACACACACACACACAAACCCTTTTCTATATATAGGCTACCGGCATCATGCAGAACCTGGATTTTACTATCACAAATGACCTGTGCTAAAACGATTATATTATTTATATTTTATTCCCTTTTTGTTTATTTTTACCATTTAACATTAACGCTGTCGCTTTTTCATCAAAAATCAAAATAAAGGCGAACAACAGATAGCCCTTTCCTTTATGAGACCCTATCCATTGAGAGGCGTGTTGCGGCTTCGCTGTATTGAAACTCCCTTCAGTGTCTGGTGTACTCTTGAGGTGTATTATTCTTATTTTTACTAAAACATTATGATAATTATGATTATGATAAAAAGTCCTTCTTACCTCTCGAGCTGAAAGCATTCACGTGCTGGACCCCACTCCGCTTCCCAAACAATACGAGCCCTGTGTGTCTTTCTGCAGGTTTTTGCGGATTTGTACGGGCGCGCGCATTTGTCGATGACGCGCGACGAATATTGCTCTCACTCAATATAAAAGCATATTAGAACTTACGTCACTGGATTGAGCGTGGAAAAAACACATTCAGTTGGCAAAAAGAGAAGGACTTGGGTTTATCCACGGATATCACCATTGCAATGGCCTGGGGCTGTAAGGAGCGTCTTCGCACTATAATGAAATGAAGTTGACGCTGCTGATTCGTGGTTGCCAGGAATGATGGGCGTGTGCTTAGTAGTGGGAAGTCCGACTCACTTTCACGATTCGGTTCTTTCAGACAGTTCATTTCAAAGAATCGGTTCTGAACGTGTCATTGATTCTTTTACGTCATCGAGTGGTCGCGGCGTGATCTTTACATGTTCTACACGTTTATTCGTACGGTTTTCGATTAAAATGTTTATTGAGTTCGTGCGTTTAAAATAGTTTGTTGCAGTCACAATCCTACATTTAATTTACGTTTACAATTTGCGTTTACACCCTTATACATTAAATTTGTAGCCTACTGTTTATTAAAACCAACTTACAGCCTAAACACATTTCGTGTAGCTAAAGCTTTCATACAATCAAGTCGTAAACTATAGACTATGCTATAAAATATAGCCTACGTTTTATTTTAAACATTTTTGCTATTCGGCTAATAATTTATTTTCGCCCCATCAGTCGAATCCTTTTCTCTCTCTCTCCTTTTTATTCAAGCAACATACATTTTGTACAAATGCAAGTATTATATACATTAAGCATACAATACAAAAAGCAATGTAAGAGAGAAGCAACTATATAAGAAAGAATAGAAAAAGAAGGGTTTCAGGAGATATAGTTCAGAATGAAGGTGCACTCGGGAATCGCCTCACTAAAGATATCAAATCAATATTTTGTAAAGCTCACAGATTTTTTAAGTCTTGACAGCTTTCTTATTCAGAGAGTCTCTAATGCAGCCTTACTTCAGTACTTTTTGTAATGTTTTTTAGTAAAATCCTTTACTTCATATACCAGAGCATCTGTTTTGTGAACCGATTCATTAAAAGATCCGACGACACCGATTCGTTTGAACATCGGACATGGTCAGTGTTTGGAAAGAGGCGGGACAGAGTGAGAGGGAGTGAGATTGCTATGGAGACTGGTAAACTGTACCGAGCAGGAAGCGCAAAACCATCAATATCGAATAAACCTTTAATGGTTCCGTTATAATAGCTAACATGAGTATTTTGGGTTGACGTTGCTGCAAATGGTAGGTTTGATATCTTTGCTTTTATAGACTACTGTAATGTACTGTACGTCTAGGCTATTTTATGGTTGTTAGTGTGAAAATCACAGCACATTTGTTTGCCTTAACATGATGCTGTGGTGCCTATATGACTGAGGTTTCCGCAGGTATGTTTGGAGCTGAATGTCAAACGTCTGTACTCCGATGAAAGATGCCCCAAGCCCCCAGCACAAAAATGCAGACCAAACTGAGCACCTGGACACCTCTAAATCATCAGCCCTCCAATGCTAATGTACGTGCGAAAGTAAAAAATTATAGTATATGATCTTCTGCTTTGTTTGCCATTAGAAATACAGTTTCAATATGTTGACTTCAGGTTTTATTTTTTTAGCTACAGTAACTTTAACCGATCAAGCAAAACATTATAACATAACATTCCTAATATTGTGTTGGATCCTCCTTTTGCTGACCCGACCCGTTGAGGCATGTACACTAGACCCCTGAAGGTCTGCTGTGGTATCTGGCACCAAGATGTTAGCAGCAGATCCTTTAAGTCCTGTAAGGCCTCCATGGATCGGACTTGCTTGTTAAGCACATCCCACAGATGCTCGATTGGATTTGGAGGCCAAGCCAACACCGCAAACTCGTTGTTGTGCTCCTCAAACCATTCCTGAACGGTTTTTGCTTTGTGGCAGGGCACATTATCCTGCTGAAAGAGGCCACAGCCACCAGGGAATACCGTTTCCATGAAATGGTGTACATGGTCTTTAACAATGCTTAGGTAGGTGGTACGTGTCAAAGGGCAGGACCCAAGGTTTCCCAGCAGAACATTGCCCAAAGCATCACACTGCCTCTGCTGGCTTGCCTTCTTCCCATAGTGCATCCTGGTCCCATGTGTTCCCCAGGCAAGCGACGCACACGTACCCGGCCATTCACGTGATGTAAAAGAAAATGTGATTCAGCCACCTTCTTCCATTGCTCCGTGGTCCAGTTCTGATGCTCATGTGCCCACTTTTGGTGCTTTCGGCGGTGGACAGGGGTCAGCATGGGCACCCTGACTGGCCTGCGGCTATGCAGCCCTATACACAACAAACTGTTTAATAGTTTAATATCGAAGGTAAATTCTGTAAACATTTTTGCAGGTTTTTGAAGAGAGAAGAAATCTGCTTGGAAAGTGGGTAAGGCATCCACTTCACTGTAAAAAGGTGCAATGTTTACACATTCTTGTTTTTGATATCTGCTCAGTTGATATATGCTCAATCCCTCTTCCTTTTTTGCCACAGTTTGAGAAGTGGACAGATAGCCAGCGGAAACAGGTGCTACAAGATTTTTTCTCCAGATGTTCTGTTAACCAGCTGAAACATCTCAGACAGACTTTGAGCAGCTGGGTACCAGAGGAAGCCCTTGACTTCACTAGAGTCCTTCCCAGGGTCATATCTCTCTATATATTTTCATTCCTAGACCCCCGAAGCCTCTGTAGATGTGCTCAGGTATGTATTATTACCATTGTATGAATGTTTGAATGCAACGGGGTGAAAAAAAAAAACATTTATACACGTTCTGTCGAATATATTCTATATTTACTGTGTCTATATACACCACAGTTCAAAAGTTGAGTAGATTTTTTTTTTTTTTTTTAAAGAAGTCTGTTATGCAAGGATGCATTTATTTAACCAAAAATAATTAAATAATGTAATGAAATATTATTACAATTTAAAATATCTGTTGTCTATCTCTATTTTAATATATTTTAAAATATAATTTATTCATGGGATGGCAATGCCACAAGATCTATTAGAAATCACATGCATATTATTATCAGAATTCTGAATTGTTTGATGAATAGAAAGTTCAAAAGAACAGCATTTACTTTAAATATATATTTTGTAATTTTGTATATATATTTTTTTTTCTGTCACTTTAGATCAATTTAGTGCATCCGTGCTTAATGAAATGATTCATTTCTTTTAAACAAAATCTTACTAACCCTTAACTTTTGAACTGTACTGTATGATTGACATCAGTGTATTATCTAATTACTGTAATATTTTAATTTGCAGGTGAGCTGGCATTGGAAAAACCTGGTGGAGCTTGACCAACTGTGGATGCCTAAATGTCTGAAACTAGGCTGGTGCATAACCTTTGCTCCAACACCCTTTGAACAAGGTGTATGGAAGAGGCATTACATAGAGACAGTGCAGGAGCTCCATATTAGCAGGCCCAAGGTAAGATAATGGGGAGTAAGAGAAATATCCATTGAGAAATGCTGGAATCAGTGTATTTGTTTGTGTTCTCTCGCATATTCCAGATGCCTGTGAAGGAAGACTTTATTATCCCTGAGGTGAAAGTAATTGGCAGTGAGATCATGGGGTCACATCCTGTGACCGGCCATAGGGAGTTCAAGTCTGTCTTCTCGAGTCTGCATGGGAAAAGTAAAGATAGGAATGGTTTGGTGAAATCAGCCAAAGGCCTTCCTCCATGGAGAGACTCAGACAGGCATCCCACTGATATAATACGCTTTAACTACTTGAATAACCTTGACCCAGTTGAGCATGCAAGAATAACGTGAGTGAACGTTATTTTGTTTTGCACACACATAGTTTGGGGTCAGTAAGATTTTTTTTTAAAAGACATGCATACTTTTATCCAGCAAGAATGCATTAAATTGATCAAAAATGACAGTAAAGACTTTTACATTGTTACAGAAACATGCTCCAGAAACATTTATTCTTCTTATTAATGTTGTAGCCAGTTGTGCTGGTTAATATTTTTGTGGAAACAACTGTTTTGAACATAAAAATAAAAAATAAGGAATGTTTCTTGAGCATCAAATCAGCATATTAGAATGTTTTCTGAAGGATCATGTGACACTGAAGACTGGAGTAATGATGCTGAAAATTCAGTTTTATCATCACAGGAATACATTACATATTAAAAAAGAGTTCCTTAAAATTGCAATAATATTTCACAGTATTTTTGTTTATATAAATGCAGCCTTGTTGAGCATAAAAGACGTAATTCAAAAACATTATAAAGTCTTACCAACCCCAAACTTTTAAACAAATATATACATATTTATAAAGTACACTATATTTGAGGTGAGTCCTTAGGTATTATATCACGAAACTATATGTGGCCAACTAACAGCTATTTTAGTGCATTTTATGATCTGTAAATGTGCTGTCTGCATGTTGAAAAATATTACAGTTTCAGCAGAAAATGCTAAGCCATCTTTATTGCTACAGTGCTACTTCTAATACAACAACACAAGAAAAAACAACGAAAGCACCGTCTCGCTCAACATACAAGCTGCGCAAGGCCAAATCTTTGGTAAGCCAATATAATTGTCATGTGACTGCGCTGTTGATTCGCACAGAAATCAGCAGCAGCAGCATGCAAATCATTCCCTAGAGAATTCATAACCAAGAGGCATCATGCATATTGAACAGACTATATGTGGAATATCATGGAAATGTGCTGCACAGAGGCAAAAAGCACTGTGTTGCTGGGGGAAGAAAACAGACATTATATTATACGCTATAATGTATATGCTGAGAGAAATATAAGCGAAACCAAGGCTTTTATGTGTATTTTTTCCCCAGATGTTTTTATCCTTGGATCTCAGTGCAGCAGGAAAGCAAAACCATAACAGGCCGCAATGGGCAGCACACAATTTACAAGCACTTCCGACTAACAAAGACTCCATAAAGAGACTTTCCCAGACCTCCCAGTGGAATGCAGGGATACGTCCTGGTCCTGTAAGGCCTCCAGTGCCCAGACTGAGTAAGGAGGGCCTCCGTGCATCACAGAGATCCAATAGAAGCACACCAAGTAAGCCCATATGTACTTTCAATACCAGTCTTAAAAATTATATTGTGCTTTTATGTTATGTCAAGTTAACTAGACCAAGGATGTTAAATATTATTTCTCTGTGAAATTGCACCAAAATATTTAAATCATAATTTATTAATAATAACACTATAAAGAAATTAGAAAATTGGTATAATAAGCATTACTCTGTTCCAGCTGTTTCTCTTTTTGAAGGACAGCCATGAAGGAGAACAATATATGAAGAATCAAATGAAGCTTGAGACATGAGACCATCTACTGGATCATTTTGTGATAGCATCAAGTTATTAATACAAAGTTAATTTATTATTATGTCTTTAATTAATAGTAATTATGTATTCATAATAATGTCATCATTTTATGTTGACAGACAAAGCACAATGCAGTCATATTATTGTTTTTTTAATATGATTATTATTTTTGTCTTCCCTGAGTCCCTTACATACTTATTGTCCACTAGATGTCCCTGTTTGCTCAGAACGTCTGAGTTTCTGATTAAAGGGATAGTTCACCCAAAAATGACAATTCTGTCATCATGTACTCCCCCTGAAGTTGCTCCAAACTTCAGAAGATGATATTTTGAAGAATGAACAGTTGACGGTAGCCATTGACTTCCATAGTTTTTTTCCATACTATGGAAGCTAATGGCTATTGTCAACTTTATTCTAGCGGAAGAAATTCATACAGGTTTGGAATAATTTGAGGGTGAGTGAATGATGACAGAATGTTCATTTCTGGGTGAACTATCCCTTTAATCTTTATTCACAGTAACTTAGTGAGCTATGTCTTTTGTTTTATTGTTCAATATTGCCATCTCTATATTCTCAAATATAACCTGTTTATGAGCTTCTTTAGTGTCTTTACCATGGGGGAAAAAAACTATATATTCAGCAGTAATATTACATTTATGTCATATTAAAATATATGAAACGCAAACTGTTTTTGGCTGTACTCATATTTTATCCATTGACCATAATTGTCCTGGGTATACAACATTTATTTTCAACATGTAGCCTATCAGATAAATCCTTAGAGAGCAGACAAACACTATCTAAACAAGAACATTTTATTATTTATCTGCCTTTTCTATAATTATCTTAAACTATTTTGTCGGAATAATCATTTTAAATATGTTTAAAATAACGCCTACCATCCAAACTTCTCAATCAAATCAGCCAGTTTTAAAAAGGTTGTCAAAAGAAAATCTGAAGGTTCAGGATTATCCAAGTCCAGAACTCAAAGATATAGAAGCCTCTGAGAAAGACTTATGACCAGTGTCTTATAACCTCCTGGGACCCAGAAAAAAAAGGTTTTTTGAATTTAGTATTTTTTTATGTCATTACATTGTTTAGAGCATAAGAAACAAATGGGGAAAAAAAAACATTTTTGAAAAATTATATTTTATTCATATGTTATGATATGTACTCTGTAGTTGACAGCAGGACTCAGTTGTTAAAAAAATTAAATGACATGAAATTGCATGTATAGGCAAAAACAATGGGATTTATTTTTAATTCACCAATCAATTTTTAGGTTTCAGGGTTTTTTTTAAAACAAACTTTATTTAAAGATGATTCTGAACTTTGTTATGAAAGATATAATGAAATGCATTCATATACCATTTTACTTTATGAAATATCTGGGTAAAATGATAATACTTGGATTTTCCCATTCAATACAATGTATCTATTCACTGCATCTAATTTGCATATTAATGTGTTCTTGGTGCAATATGTAATGAAAAAAGAAGTGTAATAATGGGAGGAAAAATTGGCAACATTTTCATAATAATATCTAATATTTCATAGGAATTTTGATTTGTAATTTCTTTCCCTGTTCACTAGTTATGTCTCCAAAATGCCTGATAAACATGATTTAAATCCTGATGTCCACTACAGTGGTCATTTATGAAATCAATGCCCTGTTTTGTAACAGAAAGTCATATTTTGATTAGAAACCCCATAACATTTTCCTGAGATGTTGATTTATAACAAACAATTTGAAAATTAATCAGATTTAAACTATAATTAAAAAATATGATCATATTTCCATAAGAGTGCTAAACATTAATGTCAGCCGTTTTTAAAGACCAAGAAGTTGTTGTTGTCCTGGTGAAACCTCCAAACATTTGGTATCTCTGCAAAGCCCCGAATGTGCTCTTTACAGGACATCCAGACTGTGACATGTGTAACTCACTAAAATATAATGTCCACTACAGTGGACAAAAGTCTATTCTTGGGTCCCAGGAGGATAATATACGCAATCGGAACAGGACCTTTATTATGAAAACCTGACTCTCCGGTGGCCATTTTGAATCGGAGCGCCTGTCGCTGTGTTCACGCGGCTGGCTGTTTTGCTGAGATGTCTAGTAACGTTACACTCAGTTGACTGCAACTGAAGTTGGAAAGTGTAAGGTGGAGCTGTCCTAGGGTTGAGTCGGTAGAGTTGACAGAGAAATCCCTGGAAAAAAACTATATTTGCGGAGTTATTGGTAAGTATAATACGACTTTACAGAGGTGTTACCTTTATAAAATTATGGGGAAAAGCATTTATTCCCGCATATGCTTAAATTCACAATAGTCAGACTTAGCGCGCGAGCCAAAAGTGCGTTAGCTCTTGCTCTCTGTCAAACGTCTAAATATTCCCAAAGCCGCAGGAAGTGTGCCTTTAGTTCACGGTAGAAGTATTTATACCTTATCCAGATGACGTTTTGTCTTACTTTTAGTTGTGTTGTTTAGATGTTACGGAAACAGGAATATTTATAATTTACAACAAGGTTTTTATCGAAGAGAAAGGCATTAGTACTCAGTGATTCATTTGGTGGGTGTTACTGCGACAACCTTTTTTAGGAGTATTTGACAAGTTTTAAAGGACATTAAAATGTTACATATTCATTATTTATCTATATTAAATATGTGTGCTTTTCCCCGTTTGTTTGGTTTACGAGCGCACTGGTATTTTACAGTGAAGCCCACCCGCTGGCGGTTAAATTGAGATGTCATTTAGCGGTCTCGTGCGAGCAACGGTTTTAACTGCGAACTGTTTATCTGCTTGCTGGTTATTTAGAAGCACGTTTGTATAGGATTTTTAATCGAAATTAGGATTTAACAAGGATTATATCTCAAAGTGTATGCGTATTTTGTCAAGGATTAAGACTGCTGATAAAATGTGCTGCCAAAAAAAAGTCGCTGTTTGGATTTAAATATGCACATGCTTAAGAGTCTACGATCGGATCATTATTTAGTGATTATTATGTTTCTAGCATGCTATATGTTTGGCAACAGTTCTTCTAACTCTAATCGATGGAGTGTGTAACTTTTTATTTCTTAACAACCACGTAGGAAGATGTATCTTGGCCATATTCCAGCATGACAATGTCAAGATGCATCAGGCGCAAATTGTGAAAGAATGGTTGGGAGGGAGCACGAAGAATCATTTTCACACATGAATTGGCACCTCTGAGTCCAGACCTTTAATTCATTGGAAGTCTTTGGGATGTGCTGGAGGAGACTTTACAGAGTGCTGGACTCTTGCATTGTCAATACAAGATCTTGACCAAAAATTGATGCACCTTTTGATGGAAATAAATGTTGTGATGTTGTATTGGCAGTGCAAGAGTCCAGCACTCTGTAATGGTGCCAATTCATGTGTAAAAATGGTTCTTCCCAACCATTCTTTCACAATTTGAGCGTGATGCATCTTGACATTGTCATCCTGGAATATGGCCGTACGTGGTTGTCATGGTTGTTGACTTTCTTTTTGGCCGGGCAGTGTAGTTTGAAGGTTTAACCTCAGTTTACTGAAAAGACCAGTGTGCCTCGGGTCATTTTGAATGAAGACTGCTAATGGAAGATCATTTTACTTGAGATGACTGCTTTGTAAACATTTTTTGCATAGTTTTCATTTCATTCTGTTGTTGAAAATTGTGACTATTTTCCAAAATACTGGCATTCCAGTCATGCACTAAATGTGATTTTCCCTAAAATGTAGCCCTGGTTCTATACAATTGCATTTCTCAAAGTAAGCTGGGGAGGCTGGGGAAGAGAAGCTCCAGGTTGTTATTGTTAACACCAAGCGACGGCAGCTGTTTCTTTACTGACACTCAGGAGAGCTGGGAAACTAAAATCCCATCCATTGGATCCTGTACAGGGATCGATGGCGTGCCAGTTAGGACACCCCCATAGCTTGAAGTGAATCTAACAAGTTGCCAAATTTTTGGGATACTTCCAGTTTCTTTAATGCTTTAATTTTATTCTTCTCTGGACGGCCAGAGGGTTTCTAGATTTATTATTGTTTTCCCAGATCAATTGTGAAATGCTGCCTGCTGGCAGACGGATGGCGACAGCTGCAGTGCTCTGCGCGCTGGTTGAGCCTTTGGCTATGTCTTTGCATGATATCTTTGAAATGATATGGATCTTATTTCAGGGTAGTTTGACCAGTCTCTCATCCTGACAAAGTTTTTTTTTGTGGTTAGGAAAGCATAGAAGCACCTGAAGTAGGAATGCTAACGATTAATCAACGATTTGGCAATAATAATTGTATCCATAAATGTATTGATGGCCAATCAAGCAAGGTCATTTAGCTGTTTATTTTGAAACATAATTAACCAAGGGTCCAAAGAAACCTCCAAACAAGTGATTTTATTGAACATAAGAACTGTACAAATGTCACAATAAAAGTACATAGAATAAACAAGTAATAAGATCCTGGTTGATGGTCTTCCAGCGCTGTTTCAGCTGTGCTCTCCTATTCTATGGCACAGTAAATCAAGACCTGTCAATCTGAGTGATCAAACCAATCCAAGCACGCTCCAGCTGTAAAACAGTGTCCTATTGCTCTCATATCACAAATCACATACTTCTCTACTATGTATTAGGCAAAAAACTATGTGACACAAAAGAAGTATGTCCGAATTCATAGTACTCCTAAAAGAGTAGGCAAAAAGCACACGGATGACCTACTTCTACCTACTAGGTTCTGATTCTGAAGTGTGCATATGATGGACACTTTACTATCCCATGAGGCCATGGGAAAGGATCTATGGTTTACTAATGTTTCACAAAGTTACAAACCAAAACGTGGTGCAAATGCAGCATATGTACTAGGGGTTGAACAACTTAAGATTTTTTTAAAGTTGACATTTATGTGATAAAAGCATAGACTGAAAAAAATATGGACGTAGTGTCCGTGACGTCACCCATAGGATTCTGATGAGCAGTTTTGAAGCAGGGACGAGCTGGCCGTTGCCATCTTGGCAGCGTGTCATCGCGCGTCACTCCCAGATAACCGAAAATGGGCAAAAAGGCGGGACGTGGGTAGGCCTGTCACGATTAGGGCTGTCAACGAATATTCTAAATTCGAATATATATTCGAATAGTTTTTAAAAAACGAATTTCGAAGGGGAAAATGAATATTCGAATTTTAAAAAAAAAGTGGAAAAAAAATGCCCGCGATAGTAGAGGCGTGGCTGTCTGCTTTGCGAGTGGGCGCGCTAGCGGCCTGAAGCCTTGTTTTATACTTTCGCCTGGCTCCGCAGCGCGAGCCTTTACTGTCTATGGCGCGAGCCCCCGCTGACTGTGCGCGCTCCTCCCCAAACGGACGAGGCGTTTAGTTTATACTTGACCATTGTGCTATTCTTTGAAGCGACAGAGGGCGACTCGGAGTAATTGTTCTATAAACCATCAGGAAAAAGCGTAGAGAAGAAGTGGGCTAATATACACAGGTGACGATATTTATTTAGTACACTTCACCGAAAACCACACTACAAAAGAATCATGTAAAACAGATCAAAATAAACCTTGATATTACTTGTGACATGAGAACAAAATGTATGTAGAAATGTAACGTTAACTTGTACAACTAAATTTATGATCTCTTAAATGTTTCCTAATTTCACTGAACACTTTCGTGAGTTTTCACTTTGTTTCGTGAACTTTTCTTTATTAAACAAGCGCTTGTTTATGCTTTTGTAGGCTCATTTTGTAAATATAAGCAACTAATTTGTATGTGCAAACTGGACCACCCTACTTTGCATCGCCCGCCACAAGCTCTTTGTCTGCAACACGACAAGAGGCCGTAACGGAGAAATTAATTTCGTTAATTTGTAAGGACATGAGAGCGATCAGTGTCGTGGATGGGGCAGGCTTCAGGGAGTTCTGTCGAGCAGTGGAACCGAGGTACCATAACCCTAACATTACTAAAGTGTAGGCTACTGTACTGACTGAAGAGATATTGCATGAATAAAGGATAAATGCACTGCTTCCACTGGTTTGATTATTTACCGTTTCACGTCAAGGAAAAGTTCCATGTTTACCACAGCACAGCTCGCTCGGAGTGTTCAATATGCTGTAAAACTTCAATTAATATTTGTTTCAATCACTGAATGAAGCCTGCTATATTTGGGACAAGAGTCGCGACCTTAAATTGCTTGCACAAAACTCTTGATCAGCACTCAAAATGTGTTTGTTCATTTAAACCATTATGCGCAGAGAGCGTGAGGGTGAGAGGTCTGCGGTCTTGGCCATTAGTTGATTTACTTGTTTTTGTGTAGGTAATACGTTGTCAAATATGTTTAAACTTAAATAGACTACCTATACAAGTAGTTATGTCTCTTTGTATTAATTTGTCCTGTTATTGACGTGATGCGCGTCATTGACAAAATGCGCAACCAGATGTTCGAATAGTTCGAATATTCGTGTTTTTTTTAGAGGGAATATTCGAACGTCATTTTTGAGCAATTTTGACAGCCCTAGTCACGATAACAAATTTTGCTGGATGATAAATTGGCCAAAAAATTATTGCGATAAACGATAATATTGTCGTTCTGAGACCATTTTCATCTAAAATAATGATAATGGCATAATAATGCAGGTACACCTTTTCAAAGATCAATAAACTTTTATTTCTAAAGAATATTTAACACTGAAAACGGAAAACATTTTAAATATCCACAATAAATGAACAAAACAATCAAAAACAATAAAAGCAATGGACTCCCAGTCTGTTAACAAAAAATGAACAAATACCAAAAACAATAAATAAAATGGATGAAAACTGCAACGGATGATTGCGTTTTAGGTGCATATTAGGGGTGGCACGGTTCACATCACGGTTTTAGGCTCACGGTTTTCGGTTCTGTATGGTTCTTGTTGTTGTTTTTTCTTTTAATTGTTAACACTCCAGAAATGTACTTTAGTATATGATATTTAGTAGGGATGCACAATATATCGGCAACATATCGTTATCGGCCGATAAATGATTATTTTTGATGTTATCGGTCCAATAAGAACATTTGACCGATATATTCAAGCCGATAGATAATGTATTATTTCCTTCAGCTGAGACAGACGCACTGTCCACCATGATGGGTTTGAATTGCTCTAAATATGATTGGAATCACTTCGAAAAGGAAAATACAGTTATGTGCAACATATGCAGTGCAAGTCTAATATAATCTACAATAATAGAATACGACTGTAAAAGAACGTTGTGTTTCAGCGCGTTTGTTGAGGGAAGAGCGTGCCCACGGAGTTACACCTTCATGACAAGCACAGTCAAGTTCGCTTGTGCATTCACAGCCTTTTGTGCCATTGTAAATTGTAATATTATATTTATTATTATTCTGTGTATGTAATCTCATATAGGATGCGTTTGGTTGAGTTATTTAACGATGCAGTAAAGCACGTCATTGTACCGGTCTTTAGCTTCAGCGCGCATTTCAAACAGAAATGCACAGCATTAATAACTACTGGGACTGTCCTATACATAACACTGTAATTAGAATATTTTTGTTATAAAACGTTGTGAATTCTCTGGGTTTAGTTGTTGTGTTTCAGCGCGCTGTTGTGGGAAGCGTCCACAACGCATTCTGACCAGCACAGTCAAGTTCGCTTGTGCATTCGCGTCATTTTAGGCATATGTAAGTCGTAATATTACGTTTTTGTAGTATAAACATCTGATTAATGTCATATAGGATGCGTTTCGTTAAGTCAATAACCCGCAGTGCTTCATTGTACCGGTGATCATCTTCAGTTTCAGCGCGCGCTCTCAAACAGGGGAAGAGCATCCACAGGAGTTATAAGCCTTCACCTGTGTGATTGTGCAAATATAAGTTGTAATATTATATTTATTTTGTATAAATATCTGATTGTTCTCATATATGATGCGTTTAGTTGTTAATTAACCTACTAAGCTCTTTAGTTTACGGTTGTTCGTTCATTCTCTCCAGCTTCAGCGCGCGCTCTCAAACAGCAACATTATTCCTAATAGACTAGACCAATATTAAAGATGTTTACTATGACTGTAATATTAAACATATTTTTTTTTAAAACACAGAAGCATTATTTTTTATAACTAGCACTTTTATTGTTCTCGTATCATTTCCATCAACAATATGGTTTGATTAAAACCATTTCCTTATTGTCTGTGCGGAGGTTATTTCATGCACTTGCATTCTGATTCTTTATTATGCAGCCTAAGTAATGCTGTTCAATAACTTGTTTGCATTATTTAGGTATATTATTTTTATTTTTTAGGCAATATAATTTTTGGTAACATTTTACAAATAAGGTCTCATTTGTTAATGCATTAACTAACACGAACAAACAGAGAGCAATAACCTTTGTTTATGTTAGTAATAAAATGTTTGTGTTTATTAACAGTCCATTCACAGTGCATACCTAATGTTAAAAGACACAACTTTGGGTCTGAATATGTTGAGATTAACATGAACTAAGATGAATAAATCCTGTTGAAGTATTGTTCATTCATTGTTGGTTAACTAATACTAACAAAAATAGGCCATAGGAGTGTAAAATTAATTTGAATAGGTAAGGAATCTTACACTGGTTCAAATAGGCTACTGTAGTGTATAGGTTTGATTTGTGTTTGGGACATGGCTTTTAATGGTGAGCCTTTTGTTTTTGTAATCAGGCTCTCAGAGTTTATTATAATTTGTATTTAGATTTATTGGCCAATATATCGGTAATCGGTATCGGCCAAAATGTTCATATCGGTGCATCCCTACTATTTAGCTTAATTATCCACAATTTAGGATGCAGTATTAAAAAAAAAAATCATGCTCAAACTGAATTTGACTTGACTTTAAGCACATTATTGGAACCATCTCTGAGGAAAGCTAGGTGAGATTTTGATACAGCAAGAGAGACATTGATGACATGCTTTTCATTTATTTGGCAAAAAAAGAATGTGTTGCTATCTCTACAGGAACTTATGTGCCTTTTTAGCACACACAGATTGAAATTGAAGCACACAAAGTTTAAGCTGAAGAATTAACTTGCATTTATCAAACTGCCAACTTCAGTGTAACTTCAGCATCCGCGCGGCAAAAATGCCGTCAACGCGGAGCGGGCAGTAGTGCGCGTTGAATGCGCGAGACCCCATTTTGCTTGGCGGTGTGCACGTCAAATTTTGTAACTTTGCGCGCAGCTCCGCAACCGAAGAAGCAAGAGTTCCAGGTTCTCACAGATTTCTACTCGTTCTTCTGAATCAGATACAGATAAAGTAGCACAATAAAGATTACATGTATGAAATTGAATGCATTAATGAGAGAGCGATTGCGTGTGGACTAATTCTACCTGCCTGAGTTTAGTTACTAAAAAATATATGCTAGAACTTTTCAGTTTCTAAGTTATTTTATTGATAAATCACAGAACAGTGTTGACTATACATTTCAGCACTACTGAATGATTGTGTGAGGCGCGCGCGATCTCTGCGTGATGTGCGAGCTATGTGTGTGTGCGTTACAATGGATGCAGCACGCATTCGTTTAGAACGGTGATTAACCTGTATAATAAGCGTGCATTCTCCCGATCAATTTTGGTGCCAGCTGGTATAATCAAACATATCTTGTGGAGAGCTCTTTGCATTTATTTGTCATTTTAACTGATGCAAACTTGTGTGCGTGTCAAGAAATGGCTTATCCTGTTGCGCCCTCTATAGGCCAGCGAATAGTCGACGTCAAGCTTAAAGCGTCATGGCAGAGCATTAAAGTCGACTAGTCTGTGCAACCCCTAATATGTACTGTTTACACATGCATTGGTGGCGCTATTTCATACAAATACTTGGTATAGTTTAGTCTCTAACTGAAACAAATATGCTTGTTGTATTCTGCTCGTTGAGACCTTTTCAACAATATATGACAGAAGTCTATCTGTTATGTACTATGATTTTACAGATCACATTTTCATGTAAAGCAGTAATTTTTTTCACGCTATGATAAAAAGAGCACTTCTAATATGTCAGCAAATTTGAAAGCACTTGTTAAGTGATGGTCTTATTCCCTATATTCTCTGTAAAGCCAAGCTTAAAGGGATAGTTCACCCAAAAATGAAAATGACCCCATGATTTACTCACCCTCAAGCCGGTCTATGACATTCTTCTTTCAGACGAATACAATCAGAGTTATATTAAATCATATCCTGGCTCTTCCAAACATTATAATGGCCGAAAAAGTGCATCCATCCATTATAAAAGTATCCACACATTTCCGGGGGGGTTAATAAAGGCCTTCTGAATATCTGGCTTCCACCAGACCGCCTTCCACATTCACTGCAATTATAAAGCTTGGAAGAGCCAAGACATTTTTTTTTATATAACTCTGATTTTATTCGTCAGAATGAAGAATGTCTTGGGGTGGCTTGAGGGTGAGTAAATCATGGGTTCATTTTAGTTTTCGGGTGAACTGACCCTTTAAGATTTAAAACAACACCTATTTTGTGTTGGTTAACCCTTGTGCACTGTTTGATTTCTGGTTACACTCGTTATGGTCCGGTTCAAATTGACCCTAATTGGATTCAATAGACTTCCCCAAAAATCACACTATGAAAAAACACATACGATCAGGTACAAACAATTAACTTTTAATATCAATACTTTTCACACATTACAAAGAATAAATATCTGAATTTACGATTTATAAAAATACTTTTAACCACTATTTTTAAGATTGGCCCTTGGGACACTTGCCTTTACACATTTAGAACAATAATATCTTAGTCTAAACCTAAAGTAATATTGACCAACTATATAGCATTTTAAAGCTTTCAGACTCTAATTTTCATATTTGGTGACTGATTTTCAAAAGAGATGACAGAGCTGTAGATAAATAGCGATAGATTCGTCATTTGTGATGCGGTCCCAAACTATAACGCACGTTTTGACTCTTTCCATATGTTTTTTTTTATATGCATTTTAGAGATTGAATTCAAATCAAATATTAACATTACTGCCCAAACTACTTCTGAATAGGATGTCTACTTCATAGATATTTTGAAAAGTATGAAAATATAACGTTCAGATCACTCAAACCATATATGGAAATCGAAGAGTCTACATGTCATCTAGTGGAAAATGTTGGTACTGCGCATAAAAACGTATATTTTTTTAATTATTATATATTTTTTTTAGATATCAACCTAAAATTTGGCACAGAATTTGTTCTGATATTTAGCTATTAGAGTTGAACATGTTTTGTAAAATGTATATTTTATATAAAATATAAAAATATATATGTTATATATTTTACATGTTCATAAACTTCTATAACTCGTTTTAAACTTTACTTTTACGACTTATACAGTGATGGCCGATTTCAAAACACTGCTTCATGAAGTTGTTAATCTCAGCTAGACACTGGCACTTCAGGACTAGAGTTGAAGAGCTCTGACATGCAACAAAGTGTTTTGTATTTTGTGTCCTTACAGTTGCTTTTGAATAGCTGTCCTATATGGGTCAAATTGACCCACAAACAGCAAGAGTGTATAACATTTTGATATATGCACATTTCACAACGCATCGGCATGTTGAAACTTTGCATGCAAATATGCGGGTCAAATTGACCCGTGAACATCACGAACGTAACAGTACTTTTGTGTGTATATGTCAAAACACATCAGCGTGTTGAAACTTTGCATGCATGTTCATGACCCTAAATGAGAAAAAGTCACAAAATGTAAAGGAAAAAAAACATAGGTTAACTGCTATTTCTGACAACTTAAAAATAAAAACGGATCAAATTGACCCGCAACATAACCCAAGGGTCAAGCAAGTGTTTGTTGAGTAACATGACAACTTCGGATTTAAGAGGTTATGGTTAAGGATTAATTGATTGTTAATTTTAACAACGATCAATTATGGGAATTTATGTAAATTGACACCCCTAACCTGAAGATTGATAATAATGTAGTTTTTGTGGACAAGTAATATTCTCTTACACTAATATTACCCATGCAGAACTGGCTGAAATGCCTTTCTGTTCTCTTCTGATAATAGACTGATTGCTCAAGCCTTTTTGTGCTCTGATATATCAGTCTGCATCTGAACAATGAGAATATTTTGGGCCTAAATTAGGGCTGCTCAATTAATCGTATTTCGATTTTGGCTTCCAACGATTATGAAAATAAGATAATCGAGGTAAAACGATTACTGTACCGCTTCCCGCGTTCAGTCAGCACACTCTCCTTTCCCTCACAGAAGACAGCAGTGCGCTTGCATTCCTCTCTAACCCAAAACTTAACATCCAAATCAGCTGAATAAGAGAGTGATGTAAAATGCAGTCTACTGTTTATAAACTGCGGGACGTGGTTGATACCAAACAATGCTATTAAAAGCGCATTAAGCTGAGAAAGAAATGCTGTTCCATAGGCGACTACCAGCGCGCGCGCTCCGAGACGGGGTGGAATGGGCGGAACGCGCATAAGCAAAGTATACTATGGGCTTCAGATACACGCCTAAACGGTCAAATAGTCTAGTACACGCAAATATATCGGAATGCCTTTTTGGTAAGTGTCCTCGTAAACGCAGTCGGTTATGTCTTAAATGAACACAGAGAAAGAGCGCGTGTATAACAGTGGGCCTATGGTACGCGCAGCTCTTAAAGGGTTTGTTCACCCAAAAATGAAAATTATGTCATTAATTACTCACCCTCATGTCGTTCGACACCCGTAAGACATTAGTTCATCTTCGGAACACAAATGAAGATATTTTTGTTGAAAGCTGATGCTCAGAAAGGCTTCAGACAGGCCTCCATAGGGATTCTGTTCATTTACACTCACAAGACCCATAAAAAGGCACTAAAAACGTTGTTACAAAGTCCATCTCACTACAGTGGCTCTACAATCATTTTATGAAGCGATGACAGTAGTTTTTGAGCGAATTTTTTTTATTTATTTATTCCACAAGTTCTTGTCTTCCTTGTCTGTCTCTGCCGTGAACTCACGAAGCACCACGACGCATGCGCAAGAATATGACGTAGCGCCGGCGTTCGGGAATCCATGAAATACACACTTTAGTCCCATTTTGAGCTCTGCGCCGAGACCTAAAGCACGATCAATGTAGAATTCAACAGCTTAGATACGGCGCGTCTTCCTCTTCCTTCGTTGTAAACAAATCTCCTCGCTTCTGGGTCACGTGTCCGAACGCTGGTTCTGCGTGATATTCTTGCGCATGCGTCGTGGTGCTTCGTGAGTTCACGGCAGAGACAGACAAGGAAGACAAGAACTTGTGGAATAAAGTCGTTATTTAGATTTTTTTTTTCGCTCAAAAACTATTGTCATCGCTTCATAAAATGATTGTAGAGCCACTGTAGTGAGATGGACTTTGTAACGACGTTTTTAGTGCCTTTTTATGGGTCTTGTGAGTGTAAATGAACAGAATCCCTATGGAGGCCTGTCTGAAGCCTTTCTGAGCATCAGCTTTCAACAAAAATATCTTCATTTGTGTTCTGAAGATGAACGAATGTCTTACGGGTGTCGAACGACATGAGGGTGAGTAATTAATTACATAATTTTCATTTTTGGGTGAACTAACCCTTTAAAGGGACAGCAGCCGACATCAACTTCAGCAGCAGTCATTGTTAAGCTAACAAAAAAAGACAGATAAAATCACTCACTGCTATTGAATGAATATCTTTTTATTCATTTTAAATTAGAATTAGTCAATATTTCATTTATACAGCAGTTATTTAAAAAAAAAATTTTATTATTATAATTTTTTTACTTTATTCTATTTCTGCTGTGTATTACTCATCTAAATATCACTGTTAGTACATCTTCCTGGAAAACCTGTTTATTTTATTTGTATTTTCTGTTGTATTTTTAGTTGGTTTTGTTAGTTTAACTAGTTTCTTTGTTTTTATATTATTGAGGACTGTTTACTTGTCCTCTGTAGCTGTTTTGAGGACATTAGCCTACTTGCATTAATTAACTAAAGTATGGATAATTGTGAAATTTCACTGACATTAAAAATTACTCATATCATGAAATAAGATTTTGATCATATGACCCACCAATAATCGTGTTAAATAATAGTGATTTCAATATTGACCAATATAATCGTGATTATGATTTTTGCCATAATCGAGCAGCCCTAGCCTAAATTAGTTTGCATTACAACTGCACATGTGCTGCATTCATTTTCAAGGCCTTTCTTGCTGAGGAGCTAATTGATCAGTCTGAGTCATTTTTCTTTTTCAGTCTTTGCTAGGCATCTCATGGCAGAGCATGCAAAAGATCGCGAAAGGGAATGCAAGTGGTAGTAGTGAATGTGCAGTGTTTTGGCAGTGTGTAAATGCATTGTGTGTCATCCAAAAGGCCTCCGCTGCCTCATCCAGCTGGCAACAAGGCATGTGTAAAATCACTTGTTAATCCACAGAGGTCGTTTGTCTGTTCAATGCAGTGCATGTGTAGCAGCAAAACAGGATGCACCCTCAGTTGTTTTAGCTGTCCAGGGTTTTCTAAGTGTGCCTAGATTAGTCTACTCATGATTTGTCAAGCTTTCAGAGCTGATTACATGATTACGGTAGTATATTGTTGCAATTACAACATGAAAAAAATTATATTGGTTATTTTGTAATTAAGTTTGTAATTAATGTATTGGCTGGTATTAGATATTTAAAGGTCCTGTTCTTCGTGTCTTTTTGAAGCTTTGATTGTGTTTACAGTGTGCAATATAACATGTTCATGTTTCGCGTGTAAAAAAAAACAGTATTTTTAACACAATTTACTTATCTGTATACCGCTGTTTTCACTGTCCTGAAAACGGCTGATGAGTTCCTTTATTCTATGAAGTCCCTCCTTCAGAAATACGTAACGAGTTCTGATTATGCCAGCGGTTCCCGTGTTGTGATTGGACAGCAGCTTAGCGAACGTGGTAAGGTCACGCCTCTTAACTGGAGATATATGCGCTTAATGATCTCTACAGCGTCCCTGGGAAAGCCAAACAAAGGTGATTTGACTCCGGGATGAAAATAACAGCGTCTCGACGACATGGCGACAAACACACTGAAACGCAGCACTTCCTTTTCTCCACGCGACACGTCCTCTTCTCCACGTGGGACAGCAACAAGACCACGCCTCCTTTTTTCGCGTAGTCTTGTGGGCGGAGGTTAGTCTGTTCTACTGACGTCATTTATGTAGGAAGTACCAGGATGTAGTCCAAGCCAGCCGTTCGCTGTAGGCTTTGAAAGGGAACTTCTGTTAAATAAAATATCTCGCTTGGCATTGAACTTTGAGCTTTATAATTTTACAGGTATTATTTATGCTCTAACAGCAACATTACACACTAACTAAAGTTTGAACAGTGGGATCACGAAGAACGGGACCTTTAATAGTTCTTGCTCGTATCATTTAATTTTACATAATTTTAAAGTTACATGTTTGCCATCATCTAATGCTCACTTAAATCTTTTAAAAAACACACATTTAATAAAACTGTTAAATGTAATGTAATTTAAAAAATATATATATTAATAATAAATATATGCCTAGCTATTTTTGTTGTGTTGTGATATCTAAAATCACTTTTAGCATTTAAAATAATTTGATTTTCTTTTTGAGTTTTAAATTTATTTTGACTAAATATTATAGCATTATAATATCAGACTTGTATTGGTTATCAATCATAAAAATAATTATAGTTAAATTAATTAAATTATTACTGCATCCCTAAATAGGGCATTCTAGTTAATCTACTGCATTATTTCCTCCCTAAATTAGTAGAAAATGTGGTTAACACCCGGTCATACATGGGGGAAAAAAATACAGTCATATACCGCGAAACCGATATCATTTTGAAAAATACCATGATATACATTTTTGGTCATACCGCCAAGCACCCCTTTTAAAAAATACATATTTTTCTATATTTAATGTAGATTCAGTTGAAATGCGATTTCTACTTCTTTACTGGTACTTAATGATATATTCGTTGTGTTGCATTTCTTTAGTTTGCATTTAAAAGTTGGCTTAATGCTGTTGGTACGTTTATAATTGACTGTGCCAATTTATGATCAAAAATATAATTTTCTTTCCACTTTGTCTGTAAATATTTTTTTTTGGGATTAGACCACCTGGCTCAATTTGGTATCATCCGACTTATTGCATTTGTAAATCTGCAGTTCAATTACTGTGGTTTTATTAGCTTGAAGCAGACTCTTGCTTGACTCTTATGCTGCGTTCACACACAACGCGAATAGAGCGTCAGGAGGGAGTGATTTCAATGTTAAGTCAATGGAAAGGTGCGTTGACGCGCGTCTGGAGGTCCTGCGTGCCGCGTTAGACGTGAGTGGTGCTTTTTGTGCATTCACGCATTTGAAGCGAATTTGCGTCTGACACCCGAGTTGAAAAATTTGAACTTTTGCATCAATTCACGCTGAGTTAACCAATCAGGAGCCTGCTTGCTGCTGTCCCGTGGTAAAGTGACGTGATGAGAAAACCTGCATAATTTAAAATACTACTATTGTGTCTCAAAATGTAGTTTTAAGACTTTTTCAGGTGAGAATGTAGTTGTTTAAAGCTCAAATGTGTGGTTCATTTATAAAGAGGGCGCCTATTTAAAAAAAAAAAACCTTCCGTTTTTGGAGTTGTGAGATACAGGCGATCACCGGGCACTCAGCGCTCATTAACCCCAGCGAGAGAAGCCTTTCCTCGGCCAGTCCTTCTGACGTTTGCCGCTGGCTCTGATGTCCTGTAGTGGTTAAACATGAGTTCGTCTTGTGTGGATCTAACGGCGATCTTTGGTGTCATGGATCTATAATTTGTTGTCTCCAAAATAATTTTGACTGAGAGCAAAGAGAAGTTTCATAACTTTATTTTTTAGGATATTTAAATATACATGCAGTGAAGATAATGTAGGAGTTGCCTGGACCACATTTGTGTGGCTATTAATGATTAAAGGGGTGGTAAAACACATTCTTTCGAAGGCTTGATTGTGTTTGTGGGTTGCACTGTAACGTGTTCATGCTTCGTTTTTAAAAAATTGCATTATTTTTCATATATTTTACCTTTATTCTACACTGCTCTCTCCCTCCTTGTAAAAACGGTCTGATGGTTTCCGGGTTGTATGAAGCCAGTCCCTCAAGAAAACGCAATGGGCCCAGATTGGTTAGCTGGCCCAGTGTGTTGTGATTCGCTAACCGCCTAGTGCACGTTTGTCGGAAACGTCACACCCCTTACACCAATTTGAGCCCGAATCAGACCCAGACAATTTTAGTGAAGATGATCGAGCAGAACCTGACTGCGGATATATAGTGATCGCTACTGAATGGCACTGTTACTTTTGTATTTTTAGAACGATTATAGCCAAATATCTGTTGCAAGAACGAACACTAAACATTGGCTTTACTAGTAGCCAAATTAAACACAGAACCATGTTTAGCATGCCTGTAGATAAACAATACATAAAAGCTCTAATCAAAGAATAATTTACATTAATGCCAAGTTCGCTGTTGAGATTTAAAAAAAAGTTTGTAACGTTAGGTGTTTGTCGGATAACGTTAAGTATGAATGCGCATTTAACAAACTGGTTTGCAGAGCCAAATGAACGTTGTCATCTGTTTACTTCCTTGCTACAACGTACAATTAACAATACGAACTATTACAGGAAAACACATCGACGAAAAATAAATCATACTTACAGGTTGTGGCCCGTAAACAGCTTCTGTTTTTAAATCCATCTTTCAGGACAAGCCGTTGTGCGAATCCTTCATGAAACTCGCGAAGATTGTGGAAGCTTTCCTCCGTGAAATGTGCAGCGGGAGCCGTGTATTGCAAATACAGACGAATATTGTCCATTATGTCACATTTTCCGGTCTTCTCCTCCGACTCCTGTCTGTCTCGTGCTTTGATTTATGATGGGCAGCATATATCTGCTGCAAATGCGACCTGTTCCCCTCTGTCTCATACACACATGCATATAACATGTTGTATGTTAAACGCACTGCAACGCACCCCCGTCCCTAGGAAGGCTGAACAAAGTGGACCTGCAATCCGGATGAAAATAACAGCGTTTCGTCGGCATTGCGGCAACAACACTCCAGCTTACTAACTAAACCACAACAATGCTTCCCTGCTCCAATACAAAATGGCCTCGCCCCCCCTTATTTAATATTCTAGGAGGAGGGGTTTATGTAAATATTGGGGCTGGTGATGTCAGAGACCCTGGAGGAATGTGTAGTAGTCCCTAGCGGCCGTTTGCTGTAGTCCTTAGAAACTGATTTCTTTAAAAGCAAATATCTCCCTTTGCTTTAAACTTTGAACGTTGTAACTTTGCAGATGTTGTTTATGCTCAAACAGCAACATTACACACTAGCTAAAGTTAGAAAAGTTAAATCGTGGTTTACCACCCCTTTAATATATTTTTTAATGAAAATGAAAAGAGGCAGAGTGGTGTTTAATGACATTCTCCTGGAGCGCCATGAACACGTGTCTATTTAGCTTCAAACGCTCGATTTATACGCGCGTCCAATTAGGGCTGTGCTCAGAATATCGATACATCGCCATGAACTCCTTACGATGCGCGTATCGATACACCAGCTGCCGTATCGATACTGTGTGCTTTTGAATGTAATCAATGCGACACGAGCAGCAATGCTAGACATTCAAAATGGAGAAGAGGTTTTCAGTTAATGAATGAATGGAACATTGCAGTGCGCCTCACATCCATTAAACAGCAATACTCTTTGTGCTTTGTTGCTATTGATATAAAACAAAGTCTCGGATTTCAAATTACGTCCATATTATTATGAAATTCAAAAACATAAATACCGTTTTGGCGCTGTGGCATGAGATCGGTTTGGCACAACTCAGCTCTAGAGAAGCAGCCGCGCACAGCATGATCTCATCTTCTCTTCCGCCTTAATATTTCATACTAGTTACAGCACGAAATAAACATGAATGAACATCTGAACGTGTGTTAAAAGATAGTACAACTTACCGAAATCGGTATTATGTCACATGGAATCACTCAATCAGTGTTTCAAACGCGGAAAGGCGTCAGTAAATTTACCTCAGAAAAAAACATATCCAGTGTCCATAAACTCATTAGTCAGCCAGAAAAGTTGACTCTAGAGAGGAGCATTTTGCTAAATATATGCACCATATTCCATATTCATTATAATTTGTAATGTCCTTTAATATTTAATGCATGTTTGAATTAACCTGGCAATTTTTTATGACAGCCACCATTTAAATGTTTATATTTAAAAAAATATGATTATGTAATTTGTAAAGTTAATATTATAACTTTAATATTATAAAAAAACATGTAATTTAGTGTAATTTAAGTGTTTGTACAAATCAGTTCATTTTTACCTTTTAATATTATAGTACAACTGACTCCCATAGTTTACAGCATTAGTTAAGAGATTTGTTTTCCCAAATTTGTTTTAGATTTTAGATTTATCACAAGATTTGTTTTACATTCCAAAATTTGCCATGTATTGTACCTGATATACATCCAAAATAATCAAGAACCAAGCCTTTCAAAAACATTTTGTGACAATTTATTTATTTCATTTAACTCATTGGGTTTTTTTTTAATGACAAAAACAAAATAGTTTTTCAGTTATCACAACTGTTCTAACACTGGTTATTCAATAAACAGGTATTACTGTTACTAAACTCTGCTCAAAAGAAATTTAATTCCAAATTGATCCATATCGTGATGCGTATCGTATCGTGACTTCAGTATCGTGATGCTTATCGTATTGTGGCATTGTTGGTGATACACAGCCCTACGTCCAATTCGCTGTGGACGTGCGAATGGATTAAAAATGTTCAAGCGTCCAACTAGACGCGATTTTGACGCTCTATTCGTGTTTGGTGTGAACGCAAAGACTCATAATGTGCTTACTCTTGAGCTCTAATAAACACTTTTGTGTCTTTATCAGCAAATTGCAAATTGTGAGATTTCACTAATATCAGAACAATCTAGTAGCCTTATTTGAGTTGCGCGTCAACTACTCAGAATGCATGATGGAACTAATATTGATGTAAAGGAGGTAAATTGTCTGCCTGGGTCTTCTTAACTTTAACATCTGGTGCCAGTGCATTCCAAACCTTAATGAAATGCTTGATTACATTCTGCAATTTTGCAAGAACAGGCCAATTTCACTCAACCAAATGCATGACGTAAGTAGTTGGCACTGCCTCCGCTTTACTGTATTGTGGAACACCAGTGTGAGGTTTTCTGTTGTTCACGTTCAACAAACTTCCTGCTTGTTTTATACTTACACTTTCTTATTTCCTCCCTGTTTGTCAGACACGCGGCTACGCTGGGGTTAATCACAGGGGAAGTAGCTTATGTGAAGTTCCATGATTGCAGAAACCACTGGTAATATTTTTACATAATAGATTAAGTAGGATGTTTGTGAAAGCTTGTAGCTCTACTGTTGAGAACAGAAGAATGGTTTTGCTATCTGCAGGTGATCGTGTAGGTGATGACTCCATGTTCAGCTGCATACTGTGAGTTGGCGTGTTACCAGACCTGACGCCTCAGCTGGCATTTGAACTTGACAGTAACCTTGGCCGCCAGAGTTGTCTGGCTCTTCTCAGTGATGCTGCTTTTTCATTGAATTGAGCAGCTGCTGGAAGTTAGATTTATGATGTTTTTGTCCATGGTAACAGTCTGTGAAAGCACTGTGAATGAAATGCATCATAGCTCAGATACTCTTTCTCTCTCTACCTCACTCTGTCTTTAATTTGGATTCCCTTGTTTAAATGTATGTAACCTGGTCCCTGCTTTGCTGTTTATTTGTTCTCTATTTATTTGGACTAGAAGGTTAGTCAAATATCAAGTGCTCTATTTCTATGACACCGAGAAACAATGAATTGGCTCATGAAGACTCCATGACCCAGATATTTTTTGACAGAGTCAGACAGGAATCTAAAATAGATGCAAAGCTTATAAACACTTTTTGCAACAACTACTAGGGTGAATAATTAGTGCTTTTGTTAAACTAGTAGTTTGTCAACATACCATGGAGTCATGCCAATTACGTATGGGCCCATAATGAGCCCAAAGGTTTGTAACTGTGTCATAACACCTACAGACCACAGCCTTTCTCTGTAAGTAGCACTACACAATTTGGGGATGCAATCTAAAATCTAACCTTTTTTATGAAAATAAAAATACAATGTAATTATAATTTATTTTACAGTGCAACTGTAAAATTACAATACTAATAATAAATATACATCTGTTCATTTTCAAACGGTATTTTGGCGGAAAACTGCAAGGAGCCCATAACTTCTCTTTACAAGTTTGGGAAAATTATATAAGCCCTATGAAATCCATTTAAATTTTTTTCCAAATTTCGTTTCTTTTTTCCTTTTTTTTGGGACTCCATTTTAGTGGTTAAATAAAAATTGTAGTATTCAAAAACCATGTCTTATTAATTGAAATCATGAAACAAAAATTACATATGTATGTTTGTTTGTTCTCTCAAATTCGGTTTTATTTTTTTACCAAATTCTGTGTTCATTTCTGTGATTCATTTTAATGGTTTAATTACATTTCAATAATCTAAAAGCGTGTCTAAACAATTTTCATAATTTCTTTTATGATTTTTTTTTTCTCACAAATTCTGTGTTGTGTATTTTCTGTTAATCAAATGAAGACGTGAAACATTAATTTAACTTAGCTTTTAAACATATGAAAAAATACGATTTGGAAAAACCAAACTTTTATTTTGTCAGGTTGCCATGAAGACCTTGAGTTTCTATGTGTTTATGATATGGCAAGGTTTTTTTTTTTTTTTTTTTTTTTTTTTTTATATACAAATTCCATTAAATTTATACAGTAAAATGTATCCGTTTTTATGACTGGATTCCGTCTGCATTTTCTGCATTGCGTAAATCATAGGGCCCTGCATGTTGTGCTCCCAAACGCACATTATGGGTCTGTTCACATTTGGCTTGTTTGGTTCGATTAAATACTAACCCTAGTGCGATTGCTTTGTTAGAGCAGTTCATTTGATCGCTGGTTTGAATGATGCAACAAAGAGTTGATGATGCTTTATGATGTTTTTGTGCCTTTTGTGGGGCACTGGGGCTTAACAATAACACAGAATAGTATACGCATATCGGATTTGGATCGGTCTTGTCTGACCGATACCCAATCCGGCAAAAAATGGCGGTATCGGATTCGATACCAATACTGAGCAACCCTCTACAATGCGAGTAAAAACACTTGCATATGCGAGTAAATCGTCACTCTGGGCGATTAAATAATATCTATCATTAGCCATTGGCTAATAAATTCTCAGATTTTACTCGCCAGTGTGTGTGTTAGAGGCTAAGAATAAGTTTAGCATAAATATATTTTTACTCTCTGAACACTCTGAATGAGTGCTTGAGAGTTTTGCTCTTGTCAAGCGATCTATACTATTTCAAATCAGCTTATCTGACGTACCGTAAACTCTAGTGTGTGTGAAGAACTCCGTCGCTTTGATGAGCGCATTTCTCTCTCTCACACACACGGGGGTACGGGTGCGTGCGAGAGAGAGTCTTATATACCACGTACAATCGACGCGCTACAGGTTAACAAAATTCTTTGTTGTATTTTCCTGTCAAATAACGGAGTTAATTTGGAATTATTTAGCTTTTAAGAACAAGCAGAATATATGCCGTTTTTTTCCGGTAGTTGGCGGAACTAATACGCAAACGGCAATCTCATTGGCTGGTGCTCATCTATTACTGTCCCTGTTTCGATTTCAGCAAATCAGCTAATGCTGTCAACGTGATTAATATTCATGAACCCAGCAGTTCATCAATCCTTAGTGCTTTGTATATTGTTATTAGTAGTAGAATTAGTATTATTATTATCTTTTAATAATATAATATAATTACTATTATCTATTTTTTTACAGAAACACCAACAATATCTTAAGCACCACCAGCAGTCCAAAGTTCAGTTAAATGACAAATATGCATTCATACTTGCTTTCCAACAGTTTTAGTTCTAATTACTAAAGTTCTATCAGTAAATAATGCTTGGTTATCATATCATAACATAGTCTTGACTGATGTTCAGCATGTACGTTCAGATATTTAAAAAGCTGTGCCATTTTATAAAGTATATCAGTCTGGCGACTAAACAAAAAAATGTACTAGCCAATGGCGATTCTAGTGCAAAGGTGTGTGTAGAGGGTTGCTGAGGATCGGATCGGCGCATCCCTACCTATAAGCAACCAAAACTCAGAGCAGGTGCAAAGATGAGTTTAAAGCGAGTCGCTCTGAGACCAAAAATCATGAGCTACTTGTGTATAAAACAGCATAGTGTCACGCATATATTTAAATCACAGCCTTTGTGATTTGATAATCGCGATTACATATCACGATTACAGTTTTATTTTGATTAATTGTGCAGCCTTAGTTGTTAGTTACACACTTAAATTAGGCTTTTCCCCTCATGGCTCTTTGTATCTCAGTGCTTTTGAGATGCCAAGTTCACAAAACAGAAGTGCTATTCAGTCCAAAAGAGGACTGTAAGAAGAATTGTACGCCTCTAAGTCCTGCACGCTTTATGATGGGCTGCGGAGGCCTTCTCTGAATGCCAAACCCCCATCGGTTTATGCACTGAAGCTGTTTTGTGTTTTCCAACGCTCTTTCCTCTGCCCGATAATCCGAAATGCCAACATAGACTAGATGAAGGTTTGCCTACTTTAGTGAAGAAAAGCCATTATCTGAAGGATCAAAATTTCTTTAGACACTATAAACACTTAGGACCAGAGGTTCATATGTGGTGTTTGAATGGGATGCGTTGTTTTGGAAGTGTTGCTCCACCCCTCATGACCCTATTGAGCACAGTGTTACGGCAGAGGAAGCAAGGCAACCATTGTGGCAGTGTTTATGTCGCCCTGCCTCCTGCCACATTTCCCGCCCACCAGTGCCCATGTAGGGGCAAAAATCAACCAGTCTCCTTCAAGCTTCAGTCACATTTGCTGCAGCCTGAGGGAGGCACATTTATCTTAACCCAATTTTAGGTTTGCTGTACTCCAGTCAAAACAGAGAGGTCTTTAAAAATGGATGAAACCGTGAGGTCTCGCCCTGTGGTGTCTCTGTTATGTTTTACAGGGTGGAGCAGCCCTTGTGCCTTTTAGTCTTTTATGCTCTTTACAAGTTTTTTGTTTAAAGAAACCATTATTAGGACAGACCTTTGCTTTTAGTCTTCTGATGCATAATATCACATCTGATATGGTATGTGCCGGGTCGGGTGTCAGTTTAAGATGCAGGTTTAAGCTCTGTAGTGTTCTGAGAGCTTTTTTAAAGTAAACAAATGCACTTGTGCACGGTTCACTGGCCTTTCTGCACTAGGTTGGCACTAAATATTTTATTTTGCTTCAAACCACCCTGTGCAGTTAGCAAGCTGGTGGGTCGATTTGTAGCTACAAACACAAGTTCTACTACAGTTTTAGAGCAGGTTCTTTGAAAAACGTATTATTTGAGAATTTGATACAATTTCAAAGGAAAATTCTGTCTTTATTTACTCACCCCCAGGGTCCGAAATTAACTTTTTGGCTCACCTGCCACGGGGACTGGTAGATGAAAAAATCCACCAGCCAGCCAAGCATTTTTTTTACCGGCCAGAATAATAAACAGCCACATATACACTAATTTCAGTACATTTAATTGAGATAATAAGGTATTATGTTGAATACAAACATAAAAAATTGTCCAGAGCAAAATTTGGAATGTATAATAAAAAAAAATCTATATATTGATCAAAATGTAATCAACTTTATTTGTAAAGCACTTATGTGCCGTATATCATAAAGCGCAAGAGAAACTATGAGCAACGTTACGATGTAAATTCGTGAGTCATGAAATAAAAGTAAAGGACCAATAAATCACGCAAGTGGTTCGACGTGTGTTAGCTGGGAAAGCATGCAGGTATGATGTTCATTCTGATCATCAGGAGCAGTTTTCATGTTTCATTAACAGTTCATGATGTAGGCTATTGTGTATTCGCCATGGTAACTGTTGTTTCCCTAACCCCAAAATGCCACTTTATTTTCACTTTATTTTGTTTATTTTCAAATTAGTGTGGTGTACTTTATTGTATTAACAAAAACTGCTATTTAATAGCTTTAACTTATAGGCCTTTTTATTCATCAGTATTAGTCATATTCATAAAATGTATATGTTTAAGTAGGCTAAAGTGGGAAATTACTTGTGTGTCATCAATTTTTATTAAATAAATGTGCTTGTTTTTTTTAAAACATGGTTTGCTTGCTGCTCTAAGGAAACGTGAAGCCAATGTATAAATTTAATAAAGATAAAGTTAATAAGTTCAATTATTGCTGTTGTTATTATTAAGTTAAAAGGGAATCCAGTGTTATTATTGCTGGTGCCCTACCATGAACCCTGCCTCCACAGCAAACAGAACCGAACCAAACCGTGGCTCCAAAACCGTGACATGAACCGAACCATGTCATAGGTTTATCGTTACACCCCTATTAAATAGTAGTCTTTTGTGCTTTAATATTCACAGATACTAGTCCATATCACAATTGTATTAATTGTACAGCACTAATTTTGATTTATTCATCCAAAATGTGACATTCCAAAAAATCCATGGCATTCCACATTATACTGTTAATTCCATTTTTATGGCTAAATTTCAAGATTTTGTTTGCATTTTCTCCACAACATTTGTTATACCGCATAAGCCCTTTGCATGGCCATGGTTTGTGTGTGTACCAGTGTTTACTCAGATGTGCTTGCACAATTAATCAAATAAAAATATTGTTATATAAGGCTGTGGGTGCAAGTGAGCCACACCCCTTGGTTCTGTCTGTATTCTGCTATTCTCTGAGTGTGGGGCTGGGGCGTGATACTGTGTTTTAGCAGTCGAACACCATCTGGGAGTTTGCTTTAAGGGCAGAAAGGTACTTTACACAAATGCGTGTACAAGTACTAATTTTTAAATTAGTATTGATTTTTTATTTTTTATTTCAGAAATTGTGCAACTTGCTAAAGTATTGATTTAAGACCAGGCATATTTTGCTGATTCACTCAGTATAACTTACAGTATCTGATTTTTCTTTGGCTATGTTTAGATGCCCCCTTATGAGGTCAGTAAGTAATATTTCGCCATTATCAATGCTATCTCAGCAACAGCAGAATGGAAAGAAACCACTAGTGATGAGCCGCTTGCAGCAAATGGACTTGTTGTGGAGACAGACAGGAAATGTCTGTTTTTACTACACTGTTATTGGGTAGGCTAGACTTTTGAGCTTATTGTGTGGTGTTATCACTGTGTTTTCTGCACCGCTCCGATGTTTCTCAGAGACCGCACTGAGCATTAAAAGATCAACAACTCCCACACATTGTAAAGTAAACTTTGCTACTTTTCTCTAGGGATGTTATCGCAGGGGACGCTCTGTTTCTCACCTGGCTTTCTGTAGCATTTGTGCATGAAGCTGACACCATGCATACAGTAAGAGTGGCTCCAGATCAGTATTATGTCTTAATGTTCCAACTCTCTATCATTTCAACATCATGTTGCTGTTTGTAAGCTGTGTCTAATAAAACACAATTCCAGCCTGTCTAATGAATGTTGGTGTTCATATAACAAACCACTAAACCTTGCATCAACATTGTGGTTTGTCAAAAGAATTTGCATCGGTGTGGGCAGATTGACAGAAATGTATCACAGCACAAGTCATATTGTATAATGGCAGGGCTCCAGATTAATATTTGAGAGCAGTGGCACCAGCGCCACTAAGTTCTACAGATGGTGGCGCCAGCACCTGATTTGGTGGTGCTGGAGAAAAAAAAAGATCATCAAGTTAATTTAATCATAAAATGACTATTGTTTTGCGTTGTTTTGTTAATAAGTGCAGTTACTAATATTATTACATGTTTGTTTATTGGAAATTGAACAATGAAGCATTGAGCTTGAATTGAAATGCTGATAAAATTAACTTTTATTAACAACAGTAATGTACAAAAACCTTTTAAATATTCTACTCTTATTAAATGTACCATTGTTCTATAGTATCACACTGAACTGACAGACAGCTTCTGATAATAAAATGAGCACTCTTTCTGTGTAATTCAGTCACAACGTAAAGTTTTTGTTTTTCATGAGACTTTGACTTCCTACTTTTTTCCATATATTAAGGAGAGTTAATGTCAAGCACGTCAAATAAGTGCTCCTATGCCGCCACCTACTGGTTATAGTGGTAATTTCATGTCTTTTTTTAAAAATAAAAGTGCTTGTTTGCCACAAAGTGGCCTACACTTTTAAACTTTTTTAGTTTTACAAATCATCACATTAAAATAATATTAAACAACATTTAATCACACTAAAAATAACATTAAAATTGGATAATATTTAGCGCTTTTAAGTGCTAGGAAAAAGTGTGAAGCACTTGTAAGCCCTTGAAAAGTGCTTGAGTTTCATTCTTTAAAAGTTGTACTTTATCACGAGATGAATAATGTAAAAAAAACATTTGACTATTTCTTTCACAATACCATAGGGTTGTTACTACATTAAATCCATGGTGAATGTTTATGATTTGTGGACTGAAACCCCTTAACTTTGTTCATGCAAAAATGGTTTCTCCTGGTTTCCACATCAGCGCTGTTTAATCTGATATCTATGGTAGTGTTGTAGTACTCAAGACCTGTCTTGGTCTTGAGAACGGTCTTAAGTCCATTTTGTTCTCGACGACCACATTTGTACTCGGTCTCAGACTTTGAGGACTCTGGATTTTGTTTCAAGACCACAAAAATGGGATATTTAAAGCAGCACTAGGTAACTTTTGCTCTCGGGGTCCCGCTACAGTTGGGAAACAGTATTGTCCTCTACTACTGTCGTAAACTCTGTCATCCTACATCAGGGGATGCATAGCACGTGCATTTGTTGACATGACAGCTATGATAGCCCTGAACACTGCAGTTGTTCACATGCAGGCGTTCTGCTTGCGTCGCGTGTGAAATGTCTTCATCTCAGGTACAGTTTCAGCATGACATATGAATATAATTTCATGGGTTTAATTTTTTTTTTCAAACGCCAAATGATCGCGATGCTCACGTTTACAAGCCAGCGTCATTATAGTAGTCTAGTCTATTGGTTACCGTTTTACAGAATCTATATGATACTTCAATTCAATGTTTGAGTGGTAGGTAATAAACATATATCGTCAATATAATATCAAGCTACCATAGATGAATCTTCAAATTTGAAAAGTCGATTTGCATTATAGCTTGAGGCAAGACAAATAAACAAATATCACAGACATGTTAGGTATTGTAACGAGTAGGAAAATAGTGTGGCCCCTTTAAGAGCGTTCGCCCCCGGTTGGAGCGCCTGCGTTGTGTGTGTGTGTGTGTGTGTGTGAACACTGCGCCTCGAGCTCCCATGTGCACAGATTATTTTCTGTCTTCTGTTGCAAACATTAATTTATTTTTGTTTTGGTGGGTAATGCTGTGGACGGAAGTGGAGTTTGTGCCGGACTCTTGTGGGGGGTTCCGCGGGGAATAAAGTGCGGGCTGTTTGATGTCAATCGCCTCCGTGTTTGCATCGACTCCAGTTGCGTTGAGTGAGCTATCCGTATTTTTCACCCGGACACATGCGTTACAGTATCCTAAAATATGATTTTGTACGTCTTATGTATTTACTTGCAAGAATGTAGCCCCTACCAAACTTGTACACGCCGTTTAGACATAGGCTAACATTGGCTAACCCTAACCCTCGCACGTCCGAATTTAAGGAAGTGACGTATATGCCGTAAAGCAGTCGAATTTTGTAGTTCTTTTTTTTCTCGGGTTACTACCCGAAACCCGAAGTTTAAAAGTACGATTAAAAACGATACAGACCCCGTCAGGCTATGGCAGACGTTTCATTCAACCTATTGTAAGTCGATGTATCATCACAAGAGTCTTGAAAATATATTATGAAGGTTGAAAAGTTACCTAGTGCTGCTTTAATAAATTGCCAGTGCATTTAATTATTAACATCATTAATGTAATTGGGTAATTTCATTTGATTGGTAACAGCTTTATATAGTGTCTTATTCTAATTATATTTATTGATTAAAAACAAGTAATTTCTCAGGCGGTAATGTGGATCTTTATGAATTTAAGGAGTGCTGGTCTCAACCAAGTGGCCTTGGTCTTGTCTTGGTCTCAACCCCTCAAATTCTCGATCTTGTCTTGGTCTCAACACACATTAGTCTTGGTCTCGACTTGGTCTTGGATTAGGTGGTCTTGACTACAACACTAATCTATGGTTTATTACACAGAATTCTGCGTCGAATGCCTCCCACTGTAGCGATTGTTATTAATTCTGTGGTGAATTCAAACGCTTTCTCACTGGATCTCCCAGCTCTGTGAAGTAACATTGTCGCGTGCACGAGATCGGCTCAGTAAACTGAGATCATGCTGTGCTGTCTATTATTGCTCCGAGCTGATAAACGGTCCGTGCGTCTTAAACCAGTAGCGCAGTTCCATTCCGCTTTGATTTGACATTTGATGTTTCTCATATGTAACAGAAATGGCAGCTCTTATCAGTTGGGGATCGTGGTGGTTGCACCAGTGCGACCTCTAACAAAATTTAGTTGCACCAGCAAAATGCGACCATTTGGTCGCAGTCTGGAGCCCTGTGTGGTTTATATATTATTAAGTAGCTATGGTATCAAATACTTTATGGATGAAATGTTTAGTTTATTATTTTCATATCTGTTAAAACAAAGATATTATGTACTTGTATATTAAGTGTTAAAGCAAAATAATGTGATCATAATAAGCCATTAATAAGCTCCTGAAAATGTCTATTTGTGAATGTTCTTGTGACACCATAGTAAACCGACTAGCTGATACAGCTGTTTAAATCTTAGTGTTGGCTATGTAAGGGTGGGCAAGTTTGAAGTTTGTTTTGTGTTTGTTTTATGAGCTCCTTGTGAGTTTACAGTGCTCTTAAAGGAAACAGGATTACAGGAACCCCCCTCAGTCATACTTCAAATCCAATTGAACCGAACCATCATTAAAATCACATTATTGTAAGATTAGTCATCCAGTCTATTTTTGCTACCGCTTGCAGTTAAAAAAAAAAACTCCTGCTGCCCATTTCAAAATGTTATCATTGGCATGTTGCCAGTTCATAAGGGGAAAAGACCGTTATGTATACAACAATAATCAGACTTGGTTAATATTTGCACTTGCTGTACTGAAGCCATTGTATTTCACCATTTCCTTCAGCTTTTCTTGTCCATCTACAAATTTTTTTTCTGTGGTGGTTTTGAAGTTTCACACTTCATTGACTCTTCATGCATCTTAACCTCTGGATGAACTGAGGGGAGTGGCTCTTAAGAGCTTCTTGAATGGCTGATGTGTTGCCTTTATGTCTGGGTTAAAACACTTTGCCATGGCTCTAATGATGCGCAAAATGGATATCAGAAATTGATACTCGAAAGACACCTTTTCCTACCTTTACATAGCATTGCATCATGATAATTATGAGCAGAAATTAATCTTGCCTCATGGTTACAACCAGATCTTTTCGAACCATGATGATGTCATCATCTAAAAGTCCAGTCATGGCCTAGAGGTGCTACATTTTCATGATGTGGATGTGTTTTTCGGACAGATCACCATCTGTTTCACCACAATTGCTTCTCACTGTGCTGCTGAATGTAAGTCGAATGATCAAGTAATCCATCTTTTAGTCAGCAGCCACAGTTTGTCAACAGATGTCATGTTTTGCTCTTGCACTGATATGATTGCTGACAGTATTAAACTAATCACACTTGTTTTCTTGTAGTTAAACTGCTATGTCGTGTGCCAGTGCCAGCCAAGTGAGAATGGGAACTGGGAGTTGTTTGCTTGAATATTTCATGCTGTCGGTCATTTGGCCTGGGTCGTTTGAAGAGCCCATCTGCCTCTCGCAGTCAAACCGCTTTGTCCTGGAGGTTAGCAGCTGGTCAGAGTCTAATGCTTTTAAAAATGGACCCAGCTCCTCCTC